>JARTUT010001742.1:2547482-3821223 GCA_030674115.1 Micraspis discolor
AAAGACCCTTAAGTCTAGCAGGAACGTATAGGTCCTCGATAAATAGTAACGATGTGGATAATTACCGATTTTTTCACAGGCTGCGCTGGTTCAAAGAAGGCAGCGCCTTCTGTTCGAGTCATAACCTTGCAAGATCTACAGCATCCATATAATATTTCCAAGTTGACAATAACTTCCTTACCCTCAGCTGAATTCGTCAGTTTCTCCGAAGTGCCGTAGGCAATTGGCCTTCACTAGCAAATTCTCGAAGTAACCGTATCGCAAATATTTGAAATACTTCTAGCAATTCGCGCAGCATGGCTAGACGAGCGATTGGGTTTGAGTCTCGTTTGAAGTGGGAAATCCCAATAAATTGGTAAAAGAGTTGAGCTCTCGATTTGCCACATCCCCAGCTATTTCGACATTTGGGTTTTCAGCTTATTTTATCTGGATTCCTGTGTTAGCGTCGTCTGTCAAAGCCACAACCGCAACCTAGCTTGGCGGCGCTGCGGTCTTCGGAGGGAGAAAACTTAAATGAAGATATAGCTCCAATATAGGGAACATAGAATAATTTTCAAATCGTTTTGATATGCTGGTTACCGAACAAATAACTATCTGCTATGATTAGGCTGAAAACTTCACCAATACCAAAATATTTGATTTGAATAGATATTGAGAAAGATCCGTTAACACAATTGATGGTGCACTTATGGGATTGAGAGCGATACTCATGTATACTGCCTCTTTGATTTTTCAATTGGCAGATTGCAACACTAGGTTCAATCCCGAAATATAAAAGGCGACCCTCGTATAAGATTTTATACATTTTTGTTTCAACTGTGAAAGTAGGTTTTTTTTTCGGTTTCTTATAAAGGGAGAGTTTTTGACTACTTCGTCAATTTTAACCATTGATTCAAATTGGCGTCAAAATAAACATTTTCTTCCTACATTCTCCCAAATATGTCCCAGTTCAAAAGATATAGAGTGTTGAAATTTCATTGAAAAATTGCATTTTCACCTGTAATATTGAAACGACAATATCAATTGAAATGATCTCTTGTAGAAGGTTTTTGATAACAGTCATGCTTATTTTGGCATCAATAGATTTATTTCATTTCTTGTGGGTTTCTCACTACAACTGTACAGTTGGTTAAATTGCATGAGAAACAAATATCACTTGAACTGATGGCCCGTATCTCATACTTCTTGGAATCATTAGTCTCTTTTGCAGATGAAATCATTCCTCATCTTTTTTCCTAAATTGCACCATTCTTGAGATATTTGAAGTTGAAAGGAATTAAATCGATATTATTTTGTCAAAATTTTCTCATTTTCCCAAATCCAACTCTGTGTTGAAATAATTCGATAATCAGATTTGTTCAATGTTGCCATATTTTATGTCTTTATGAAATATATCTACAAAAGGTTGGGGAAATCTCTCCAATCTATGGTTCCACCACTAAACACTATAGATGAAATTTACCACTGAACAATTTTTGTCTTACATCCACTACAAAATCTAGATTGCCTTTTGCTGTATTCATTATTGATGATGTGTAGCACCTTCTTCTTCTTCAAGCAAGTGTAATTGCACACCTAAATCTGGAAATACTTGTAATCTGTCCAAGTAAATTGTTATTGGGATTCAGAACAGAAAATAATCATCAAGCAAAGTAACATGACTTTAAAATAGATATTCGTAGTGACATCATTGATTGTTGTTGTCTGTCAAGGAGAAGAAACTTCAGAAATATCAGAGTTTGAAATATCATAGATGATTTTTTCTGGCTTTGAGTGAAAAAAAGCAATGTGACAACCACATGTCTTGCAAGTTTTCATAGAAATGATGGTTTTCATGATTTGGAAATCTTTTTCACCAGAAAATTAGTATTTTGTATTTTCCTTCTGAATATGGACCTCATCTGATAAAACATGAGTGAGTGAATCATATCTTAGAGGCAAAATAATATTTTTAAACAATTCAGATTCAATAGTGGATGCTGTTGAAGGTATTTCTCATTCAAACTAAACTGGACTACAGAGGGGTATTTGCCCAATGTAAAAACCTAAAATACTTTTTAATGCAGCTGATTATGGAAAAATGGTATAGGAAAATGTGTTGCTTTTGATCTCAAGAACCTTTAGTTAAAATTAACGCAGTGATTAAAGACTCACCCTGTAATCTCCAGTGATCAATATTTCATTAATTTTTTGTTTATAAATAGCAATATTAATTATGACAGTGGCATTTCCTTTGTCTGCTGGAAGTATCTTATTATTGTGGAGATCAGAAAAACATATGGTAATTTCGAAGCATCCTAGTTCTCATGAGAGTGTGAAAGCACTGATGATACGTCAGATCTTTCGCAATTTTGTTAGACTACCATTGAACTGAAGACAAATCGTTTCACCCAAAGAGGGCGAAATTGGACTATCAATGACTACCTCTTGCACGATGATCAAGTGAATAATAGACTCCGAAAGAAAGTTCTGGAAAAAGTATCCAAATACAAATGGCTGTTGGAACGATAGATCTGGAAAAAGATAGATCGTGGACATTTCAAGAGGCCCCTCTTTCCACGAGGCAATATAAATATCTACTTCGAAATAATGCAAGGCAAATATCTGGAAATTATTCTGTATGTACGAGGCTGAAAGCCAGGAACAGACCTGATGATTGAGTGATAATATCCATCGTGCCTGAGTTGACGGACGTGGAAAAATAGGCAACGCTGAAGGACAGAAGCACGGCTGAAATGCCTGCACGGAAAATGTGTTAGATTTGGTTCTCATAAATAAACTACTCCGAACATAATAGGACGCCCCTGAGTTCATTTCAAATTTTGTTTGGTCATCACTCAATAACTGCATTAGCGAGCGAAGCACTTGATTGCTGAACAGAAATTCAAGGATTGATTTATACGTTAGATATTAATTCTCGTATTCCGTTAATAGTAAAAAATTCAGGAAATAACTGACGTGAGGTCAGTTGGAACAATGTGATACATACTTCAGAAGGAAATCATTTGGGTCAAACCGCAGGCAAAGTAGAAAGTACTTTCCGACACGTGTTTATTCTAATTGGCATCTTCAGAGCAAGGCAACCAGGCTCTCCAAATGTGGCATTTATTTCTAATTGTATAATAATAATTCTATACTGATGAAATCGGAAAGCTAGGAAAACGTTGAAATCAGTTTATGTCTCTGTAAAGTGATTATATTGATGGATTAAAATGAATAGTGGCAGAAATAATGTTGTTTCTCTACCCAGACCTGAAACTTATTGGCCATCATATCATTGTAAGCGAACAAATGATCTTTTTGATCTCTTAAATGACGCCCCTCATTCTCCTGAAGATGAGATTCTACACAATTCTCGTAATAACAAAACGATATTCCTAAAACCTCACTCATCTGTGAGTAATTGATATTGTTCAGGAAAAAAGATGTCACTGAAACAATGTTAGGAAATAAATAGATGGATATCTGATTGGAATTAAAAAAAATTCTCTTTCATCTCCGAACTGAACCGAATGGCATCGTAGAAGTTATGAACCGAACCTACTTATTGAGTCAGGATATTCCTGTAATGAGATCAGAGGACATTTCTGAACCAACAAATACTTCAGCTACTCTCGATGTCCTGATTTGAATAATTTCCATTGAAAATCTTCCAGATACATCATTATCTTCAGTTATCTGAGATGCGTGATGAAACTCCAATCTTTCAATGAAAATAAATCGGTACACTAGAATATTATGATGAGACGAAATTATTTCAATCAATAAAGTACGTATCAGATCATCAAGAATAGGAATGCAAGAAAAAGAATGATATACAGGGTCTTTCACGAGGAACCTCACCCATATTTATACGGGAAACTACTGAACGTATCTTCATGAAATTCATCACTTATAAGTATTTCACGATGCTGATGAAATCTAAAATATTTTCAAGGCATGAGCACCTCCGGTTTTTCCGGATGTGACGTCAACTTCCGTTTTTCAAATTACAACACCATTTTTTTATTGCAGAAATAATTTCCTTAGAAAATTTCAAGTTATTTTGATGTAACATTTTTCAGTTTTGGTTGGAAAATTCTCTCTGAGCGGTAAAATTCGAAAAAAAAATCGAAAATAGAGCTCCGCTGAAACAAGAATAACTTCGAGGATTTTGGATGGAAAATTTTCATTTTTGGGATTTTTCAAGATGTACGATTGATGTATCCACTTTGAAAATCGAAATAGCGATTCATGATACAGGGGGTGAAAAAATCGCTTTCAAAGTTAGGAATGACAAAATCGTGAAAAATCAATTTTTTCAAATTAGAACCCCATTTTTTCATGGCAGAACTTGAATCTACGTTAAAAAATAATGTGAGTGTATGCATCACACCCTTGCCCCAAAGTGGATATTTAATTATTAGTTAGTTAGTCCTGAAAATTTCATCTTTTTGGCGTGAAGGGAAAAGAAATAGCTGAAAATTCAAGACGAAAAACAGTTTTTTGTGAATAACTCAGAAAATATCCACTTTGAGGCAAGGGTGTGATGCATACACTCACATTATTTTTTAACGTAGATTCAATATCTGCCATGAAAAAATGGGGTTCTAATTTGAAAAAATTGATTTTTCACGATTTTGTCATCCCTAACTTTGAAAGCGATTTTTTCACCCCCTGTATCATGAATCGCGATTTCGATTCTTAAAGTGGATACATCAATCTTACATATTGAAAAATCCCAAAAATGAAAATTTTCCATCCAAAATCCTCGAAGTTATTCTTGTTTCAGCGGATCTCTATTTTCGATTTTTTTTTCGAATTTTCCCGCTCAGAGAGAATTTTCCAACCAAAACTGAAAAATGTTACATCAAAATAACTTGAAATCTTCTAAGTAATCTATTTCTGCAATAAAAAATGGTGTTCTAATTTGAAAAACGGAAGTTGGCGTCATTTCCGGAAAAACCGGAGGTGCTCATGTCTTGAAAATATTTTAGATTTCATCAGCATCGTGAAATACTTATAAGTGATGAATTTCATGAAGATACGTTCAGTAGTTTCCCGTATAAATATGGGTGAGGTTCCTAGTGAAAGACCCTGTATTGAAAAAACAACAAGTTGAAAATTTTAACTCAACAGCGTTGGTAGCTACCAGACTTGAGTCAATTGGTGCTTTATGATTCATAGCGTTACATTTTACTCTGCAAAAAGCGCACAGAAACTATACTTCCCCGTTGGAGAGGAATATGGGTCAATAGGAGGGTCTCCGACTCCACAGTGATTAAAAATTTCCGAGGTAATTTCACCTTGAACGGTCGTTTATTAGTTTTTATAAGCTCGGAATCCTGAATGCCTCAGGGTTCATGAAGAATGGGACCGAAAATCGGGCCTCGATATTTTGAGCGAAGTAATAATGAAGACAAATAATTTGATTTAACCATGGAAAACCAAGGCAGATCAATCATGGGAGATGACCTCTTTCATTAAGGCCGTACGTGTGCGGAGTTCGGTAAATTGATTGGGCTTATACAGAACGTAGAAATAACGCTTTGTAGACGTGAAAGGTCGATGAGAAATATCTCGTCGATATTTTCCCGATATATGAAAGCGTTTTAACAGCTTTGTATTGAAGGATTCGACAGAAGCTGACGAGGCAAAAGAAAATATTTCATTTCAGTTGATCTCTACTCCGATCAGTTGAACAGGAAATCGCTTAACTGAGCTAAATTCATTCGTTGAGATTTCACCGAAGATGAAGTAAATGAATGATTTATTCGATGATAGCCTTGCCAATCGTCGGTAGAATGATACAATCATGTACAGGGTGTATCCTGACGGATTGTTTCAGCAGACTTTCATTAGAATCGTCGATAAAGATTCTCGTTTAGGGAGTAGATTGTAGATGATAAATCACTTCTGAAACCATTATGATCATTTGTTCGTTTACGATAGCCCAACGGTCAATCAGTGCCAGGCCAAGATAGGAGATAGTAAGTCCGGAAAGTAGGGTTTTTTGTACGAATACATTAAAGTCTGTGAGTCCAAAAAGAATCCATTTTCGGGCGTGTTGAGTACAATATTTTTTCGGCAACCGTGTAGAATAACAAATTAGTGAGTGATCTATGCTAAAGATCAACTGCATTTATTGAAAATGTACCTACCAAAATTTTCATACTCATATTGACACAAACCAAGTGATTCCTTTCCGGCTAGTCCTACGTACTTTCCGGAATAGACCAGGAAATGTTACTTTCTCAGAGAAAAAGCGTCCGGAAAGTGAGCAGTTTTACTAGAACACATCGTATTGTAGGCTTTTTAATCAATGATCTAGGGGTTATGATGAATTTCCGCCCACAGATAACGTCTAACGTCGAAATATACACGGCTTTCGTATTTACAAGTTTATTTACACCAAAAGAATGAATAAAATTATCGTCTAATATATAAATACAAAAGGCCGATATTGAGTTTTCGTCAAAGTTCTAAAACGATCGTTCAGTTCTTACTTTGACTAATAGTTCTCAAACTCGCGAAACGTCTACCGTCAACACTTTTGTCTTAATCGTCTTTAGAGTCAACACCTTCGTCTCTACTCGAGTACCAAAGTTAGCGTTGGAGTCTAGAGTTAGAGTGTCCCTTCGATGGGACCATTCGATCTCGAGTTCCTTTCATCATTTTAAGATAACACCCCTAACTGTCTATTGGTCGACTTTAAACGAATGGGGTTTAATATAGTTCCCACCACTGCACTAAGGGTACTTCGTCATAACTCTTAACTCTTGAGATGCTTATGTCAACCGTTTAACATAATATATCCGAGTCGCACTTGGTCCTCTAATGAATAACCGAAAACGTCATCTCGAACATATCCGTTCAATTGGCTCGTCTAGACGGCTTTTAATAAATTAACGGGAATAGTTTGTTATCTCCGTCTAAAAATGCTACATTTACTATTTTTAATGCCTTCGTCTTTTTTCGTAATTCAGTTTCATATTCATCTTCTGGATCTAACCAGCGTCATTCATTTGCCATTTTTGTTTTCAGCTTAACCCATTAAGCACGACTCAGTTGTAGCAGTCAACTCTATTTCGTCTTTGACACTTTTTCGATAAAAAATTGTGAATAATTTCACAATGTAGCCAGTATATAATCAAGCAAAAACCTGGAATAACATGGGAATACTCTGAAGTATTTTTTCCTATATAACTCCGATACTGGTGTCCTTGACCTGATATTAATCCAATCGAGTTTGCCAGACGAGAGTGGCTGAGGGAGGCAACTAGAATTATTGTTATCGATACATCTGAGAAATTGCGGCGTGGTAGAATCTTCCCCACCGATATATATCACATATTTCTTGTTCAGCCGAATTCGGAGTCATGCGTTTGGGTAAGACGTAATACGTGATTCGTTTTTCAACATCCACGTCGCAATTCAGGTGTTTTATAATCACTTTCCTGTATAGCGAAGCCACAGAATATCCTTCATCTCCAAGTAGCTCATCTATATTGGGTCTCTCCGCCTGAATATTTCTATGAATTGAAAAATATACGAAGCGGTTTCATGGAACCGAAGCACGTGCAAAACAAAGACATTTTCCAGTCACGGGGTATAAATCTACAGCATTGAAAAATTTATTGCTTCGTCTTATTTGGTTTATATTTCAATTTTGAGAGCCGGAGCTGACCGCGCCTCAGATCTCTATTCATGATGCCTTATTCACACTTGGGAAGTCTAATCAGAATATATGGCTCCTGATAAAGGATCTGGAAGGAAATATGTATTCTGCATTCTGTTGCTATTCGATTCCTGCGCCGAATCATAATAAATTGCAATTGTACGTTCCGTTGAACCGGATATTGGACGTTGAATTTATGAGTTGTCGTGAAAAATTAGGTGTTGGGTGCATACCCACGCCATCTACTCGGTTCCTGGCTCTTGGCACAGAAATTAATCCAGCAGCTGCTGCGAGCATCAATAAAGCCCATATTAGAATGTCCTGAAACCTTCAGAGGTGATAATCTGATTTTGTGATAATCTGAATCGCACCAAAACAAATTTGGTTCACCTATCCGTTTCAAGATATCTGATAATCATCTTCAAAGCTTCTCTGATCATCAAAATTAGGAGGGCCCTTTTTAATATTTGTAGAAACAAGTATTTAGTCCAATTTTCATTTAATCGATTCACTACTGGTTCCAGTTATCAAACGTTGTCATGTGCTAGATACAGACTGAACTATTTTTCTGTTGCAGCATTGTCGTATGATATCCCAGAGAATCAGTTGCACTGGGGGTCGTAATTATCTGGCTTTGGCTAAACTTTCTACAACCAATCTAAATGAAAATTAGTTAAGAAAAAAACACTAGGAATTCTCATAGCTAACGAGACAAATTTTGATTTCAGCTCATTTTTACGAGGTTCAGATGGAGGGGCAGGCAGCCACATAGGGTTATCGCGGTGAAAAATATCCGGTTTTTTTCCGCTTTACCATATTCACCCCAACGGTTACGCGAAACAAGAAACCGAGGAATGAGATACGACAGGAAAAAATTGAAAAGATTCAAATTATTCAATGTTGCGGCGAGAGTGTCTTGAAAATATATGTTTAAATTATGAGAACATTCACATCGGTGCTATACATGCGATTTGAATAAAGTTCTAGGTGTCATTTAGATTTTCCGTATTCCTGGGGGTGATAACCCCTCGAAAAAAATGTGCGGGCTATCGTTTTATTGTTGGATTCGAAATTGGAAACATTGCCGTACGGCCAGGTTCTCGCGTGTCGTCGACTATTTTTTTTTATTCTGATTATACGCGGTTTCGTACCCGTGTATTCGCGGAATTCTCGAAATGGAAATTCCGTCAAATTAAACTGTAGGTGTGTTTCTATATAACTTTTCGAATTATTGCGGGTTTGTGCATATCCTATGAGATTCTCGCCGCGTCGCAGGAATTGTTGCTCCTTTTTTTTTCTATATTTACACTGCATACAATATGAATAGAGATGAAACATCCAGTTATTCCACAAGTAGGTACCCGTGTCGTTGGAAAACTTGAAGACCTCAATATTCAACAATAATAATGATTATAACCACAGTTTTCCTTCAGTCCAGTGGTACGCTGTACTGCATCAATAAAAAAAAATACGTGCCTCTTACAAACTCAATTTCAAAACGTGTACTTATTTTATATATTGAATTCAAACTGTCTTATATCGGATATATTAGCAAGAAAGAAAAGAAAAACTTTAGTTGATTCTGCTATCTTATGTCAGAGACCACAGATTGAAAGAAATTCCGGTGAAAGTTAAGACAACGCTGCTCCATTCTCTGTTGGACAATTTGAAGGTCACATGTTCTGAAAGGCACACGTTGCCACCTCTGTATCGAACATAAATACGCAAATTGAAGAAATTTTGTGAAAGTTAGTATTAGGGTTTTCATCGCACTAAAAATGGTTCATAAATGTGAAAGTTGTAGAAGGCACAGGAATTTTAATCCAAATTTATTGTTCCATAGGTAAGTGTATTGTTAGAACAGAAATATTCAGTTATTTGATGAAAAAAGAAGAATTTGGGGTTTGCTGTTGGGATGGTCAAGTATTTACCCAAAAAAGCAATTTTCGTTTGTTCAGATCATTTCGACCCTGAAGATATTGTGACCCGAGTAAATGAAAAAAGATTTTATGCGATGTTGCCGGGTGAGGTTTCACAAGAGACTTTCAATGAGGGAGTCAAAAGAAATCGATATTTTACAAAGGAATGCTTTGTCTATCTTATATAGTCTAAGGTACTACCCAACACTCCTTTGAAATACTTATCTCGTAAGTAAATAGGGTTTTATTTCCATTTCGGACTAAACAAGGTTGAGTGAATCCAGACACTCATAGTTTTCAACTGTGAACAACATCAGAAATACCGTACATATTCAAGAAAGCAATTTTTCAACTCTCTCAGTTCTTTTTTTCTGTCTCTACAACAAAACTATGTATTTCAAGACGACAGTTCTTGTTTATTTCTAGAATAGAATGAATTGTAAGTCCTATTTGTCGTTTATGGGATGGTGTTTTTATGACAGAGCCATCGTGGGTTGTCACTTCAAACTTTTTCGATTAATTGGTAAGAGAGTTCGGAAAAACAGGCCATTCAACAAAATTCGTAACTTATTCAACGTAACAATTTGATCGCCCAGCCTTGAAATAACGCAGAGGATGGCTTCGATGAAGGTGGATGTTTATGGTGAAGAGGAAACCCTCCATCGACTTCGAAATGGTGAACAGGTCAGGCCTAATCGACGGTAAATTTGCGGAAATTTAGGCAGGCACTTCGAGAAAGAAAAGTTTGTCAATAATAGGATAGGAAGCGCTTTGAAGACGTTCTGTTTCTTCAGCATTCGCAATTTTTCGTTCCTTGATGCTATTATATCGGATAAACAAAACGTCACTTGAAAGTGAGAATAAAAGAACTTCAGAAGCCAGATCCAATTTGGTACAACTTGCTGTGAATGAAAATCACCTGACATATGGTAGAACGAAACATCTATCATATTCAAGGAAGATAAAAAACTTCAATAGGTATTGAAGAAAACCATCAAAAAGAGATCTTCAGAAGAGTTGACAATGAGGTCAATTCAGAAGTTGACACGAAAGCCATTTCCTTGTTCACAAGTGCTGAAAATGAAATTGAAAATGTTGATTCAAAGATGATAGAGCACAAGTCAATTCGGTCCATTCAAATTCGAAGAAACACAAATGTCATCTATGTGATCATGCAACAAGTCAGAAAAGGAGCCTCAAATACCACATTGATATTGTTCATTTAAATTTGAAAAATCATAAATGTGATTTCTGTCATTATGCTCTGGTACGAAAAGCAGTCTCAAAGTACACATTGATGCCATTCATTTTAATTCAAAGAATCACAAATGTCATCTTTGCGATTATGTTAGAGGTCGTAAGAATAAACTGAAAAGCCACATCGATGCGATCCACAGAAATTTAATGAGCTTCAAATGTTACCTCTGTGATTTTGCAGCAAATCATAAAATATCTGTCAAACAACATGTCGATAATTTTCATTTAAATTTGAAGAAACACAAATGTCATCTCTGTGATTATGCAACAAGTCGAAATGATAATCTCAAAATCCATATTGATGCCACTCATTTGAATTTGAGAAACTACGAATGTCATATCTGCGACTATGCTACAAGAGAGGCCTACAAGAAAAAATCAAGCAGCATTCTTGAATATTGCTTTCAGTACCATAAGTTCAACATCAATTGAGTCTTCAAACGATAGATGAGTACTAATTTCATTTAGTTTTCGTCATATATACTATGACAATTTTTAGTGAAAATTGAAGAATATTCTGAATTTGTAAAACCTGATTTTACCTTGAAAACGACAGAAAATGTCTGTTGAAACGTTGGGTAGGAAAACAATAACAGATGATGGTTATTGCTAAATAATAATTCTACATTAAAAAGTATTTCTTTTAATCGTAGTAAATAGCAATTATCGAATGACATAAACAGTTCTAAATACTACGACAGACGTTTCTAACTTCATGGAACTAGGTCGTTTGTGAAAGAATACACTAACATAATGTAATAACATTAATTTTCTATGTGTCACCTAAACCTTAGCAGAAAGCTACTTTCTGCGTCCAAGTTAAGCCTTATTCACGTTGCGCTGATTTGCTTCAGGCTGCATACCAAGTGTGATACCGAGTTTCTACTGAAAGCAATTTCAAAATCAACAGTATATATCGAATGGAACTCATGAATAAAACATAAGTTTCCTCCGTTGGAAAATATGGAAGCTGAAGATGTTAATATTTTACGCAGTACAAAACATTAACTCGTAGGGATGAAACGATCGAATTTTGGATACATCGTGAAAAAGAGTCCATTGTTCCTTGTGAAATTTCCCTATATCAGCAGAGAAATGAGGACTTGACAAATTTTCTCAAAAAAAAATATATACCATTCGAAATATTTCGTAACCTTCCTAATCGGGTTGATGTACAATCAAAACGTAGCAGGGAAAAGTTATGTCCTTTCATCATATCACGCAAGTTTATGATATAAATCATAATTGATATTAGCCGATAATTTTCCTACTTTGTTTTTAAATGAAGAAACATCAGAAGATCTGAAAAGTCACTTGGACCGCAAGACCGATTCGCAGAATCCTCCCTGCAGCTTGGCGACAAATTTTGTGTGTTTCTGAGGACAAGAGTCATTATATTTCTAAATTAGCAGAGGACTATAGTGCAGAGATTAATCTTCTTCAAGAGACTCAAACGGATACTAAAAAAAATCTTCATAAAAGTTCAGAAGAATATATATATGTTGGATTTAGCTTTTTTGGACGGAGTTGGGTGATAGTGCGGACCTGTGCTTCGCAATCGAAAATGTGAAATCGGATATCACAAGATACTTCAATCGATCATTCAACACTATACTACATCGTCCAATGAAATCCCTCAATTTCTGAAAACGGACCAATAGAAACAAACTGTATCTGAAAACACTCAACCTCACAGTGTTTTCACTTTTAGAAATTTGTTTTTATCAAATGCCTAATTTGCATAGGAATATTAATACGTCCGGATAGCTTTGGCCGTTGGTGGAAGTAGCGGTCGTCATGGTTACGATAAACAAGCAGTTATCAGCGATAACTTCAACAGCACATTTGGCAGTTCTGTCAGTTTATTTTCGTATTTTACCATAAAGTAGATAAAAATGAAACGTTTTGGGAATTGTAATAGTACTTCAATTGAGGAAAGTGTGAAGAAAAGTGTGCCGCTTAATACAGTGAAGTCAAGATCCTACATTTGGAAACAATTTGAAGAATTCTGTGCTGCCCGGGAATACCTTGTAAATGAAAAAGCAAGTTTGTCAGAGCTCAATAATATTATGCTAGACTGGGCTTTCAATATGAAGAAAAGAGATGGATCAGACTACAAGGAAAGTGTCGTGAAAACCTTGTGGAATAATACTGCCAAACAGCTGCAGGAAAAATTCTATTCCGAATGGGGCGTTCGATCCATTCACAGACGTGGCCTTTAAAACGGCGCGGGATGCACGAAATGCCAAGAGGCGTATTTTGCAAGTGGACCCTGAGAAAAGAATAGTTAGTGCCAAGGCGCTGTCTTTGGAGCAACACAAAAAGATGGTCAACCAAAAATGTGCGGAAACGAAATGGCTGACTCCCAATATTGAATAAGAATTGGAAATATGGTTCATGGTTCAAAAACTCCCCAGTCGGTCCCAATACGATAGCTAAATGGACAAAAGAATCGGCAGAACTCATTGGCATCAACACAACCAAGTCGAAGATAACCAACCACTCGCATCGAGCTACTGCTGTCAGCCAATTAGCCAAAGCAGGGATTGGCGAGGTACAGCTGATAAAGATAACAGGCCATTCATCTGCAGCGTCAGTGAAACCGTATCTCCAACTGGATCAACAACATCACAAAAAAATAATCACAGCCATAAGGAATGAAAAAAATATCCTTCGAGAAACAACATCAGTACCTATTTACTTCATCATTCGAAAATAATGCTCGTAATGTGTATAATAAATGTACTATCAATAATTATTATTATATTTTGAGAATAAAGATGAATAATTTGTTGTTATGCTTCTATCTGGTTATTTTTGAATAAAAAACTATTTCTTATTTCGTTTGATTTATATTGTTGAATGATCTTTCCAAATACCACACGAGATTCGAATTTATTTTTGAGAACACTCTGTCGTTTTTTGAAAATTATACAAATTTCACTCAACAAAGTGATCCCGAAATATTTTAAGGATAACTTTGTTTCGTGAAATTTAAACGCATAATTCCCAAAACAACAAGAGTGTTCTCAAAAAATTCTCACCTCTAGTGGTATTACCCTTGAAAATTCATTTCAGGATTTCAATCAACATTGTCAATAGCGTCTTTTATACCCTCAGATGGATACATGCAATGTGAGACTGTAAGATCTTGAAGTGACGTCAAAACTCTTGAATGCGGTCATAGACGGGTTCAAAGGTCCCCATCAATAAAATTACACCCTCAACTAAATTTTATGTGATCTACTATGATGCAATGTAATAAAAGCAACGAACAACGTGAGAGTTAGTGGAAAAGGATCGATTGAGTTGTTGAGATGTTGGGGCCAGTTTAGTATCATTAAAGTCAGTTTGCAGAAGAAACTTTTATCAGTCTTGCCCTTCTTCACCAACCGCGAAATAACTAACTACGGTCCAACTATTCAGCATATATCAATAATGCCTCAAAGTTCGTCCTCTGAATATCTGTGTATAACTTGGCAGGAATATCTAACTCGACGCAGTGCTATGTAGCCTAATCTCTTCGTTATAAATAAGCTGAAATTCTCCCAGAACTCTCTACAATATAAGAGGATACACCTGGTAATGGATCATTCTCTACTTAGAGCAGAAGTTACGTATGACATTCGTAATTTAGCTCATGCCGGAAATTTTAGCATGAAATCTCTCCAGGAAACTTTTTGTGAGAAATGAACCGTCATCCATTTCGCTGGCCTTTTCCTAAACAACATTCGTCTCAAACAGTGCTCCTCTAGGAGGATTATAATATTGGCTTAAGGATATCTCCATGCCACTTTCTGAAAGTGTCCGGGACGCAAATTAAACTATTAATTGCGGCTTCAAATCCACATGCTCATTCATGATAAATTATACAACTGGTGAGTGATTTTTCTTGCTCACAGTTTATATTTTATCTTTCGATAATTAATGTAGAAGCTGTCACGACATATCTTGGAATGTTTTGCGTGTTCGTTTTCTCAGTGATAGAATCCTAAACGAAATCTTTTCAACATTGAAGACGAGACGTCATATCCCAAATATCCATCCAGTTATAAGACTGACATCACTGAAATCATATTTCTTTTTAGTATATTGTTCATTGAAATTTGCAAGTTACTTTCAAAAAGTATTCAATGAATGTGTTGTATGCATAGACTAATAGAATGTATATTCTTTTATGTATTTCATGATATTTCTCTTTTCTTTATTGGTTATCTTTCTGACCCATCTATCATCGACATTTTTGTCAACTGGCGTTTCCTTGTTTAACATGTCTTGTGGAAAATTCACAGTTCGTCTGTCTTTTAATATAGTGGCAGCTATTATAAATAAAGCCAGGACGAGGCTACCTCATTTGTGATAGAATCTATGCCAAGCACCCATTACAACAGCCACTGGCACGGTTCTTAGCAGCCAAATCAGTTGTTCTTGGGTATTAAAACTGTTTTCAACACTTCTTTCTGTCATATGTATTGTATTGTAGATGTATTGAATTATTTGAGATAGAATTTGAAGTTCAAATGTTCGAGTACCAGATTTCAAATGCTATAATATTCATAGGATGTCTCATAACCTAATTTGAGAAAATATTGATTATAACATTCACTAATATTCTTAGGATGATTTGACAGCTTTTATTTCATTCTAATATACCGTTTGGTTTGAGACATTGACTACCTGGTTAAATATCCAAAGAGAAAAGTGAGGAAGGGGTCGTTTGACTGGTTTACAGCCTTGATTCACCAGTTGTCACCATGGAGCCTTCGACGGTGGAGCACCGCGTTTTCGCCTATGATTATTTCATCCAAGATAATAAGTCAGCCACCGTAATACAATATGAGTTTCGTCGCCACTTCAACATTCAACGGAATAGAGCTGTTCTGTCGCGAAACACTATCCTTCATTGAGTTGAATTACTTCGCAGGCTTGGGGAAATGTTGAAACGAAGACCGAGAGAAGCTCGGGAACAGTTCGAACTCCTGGAAATGTTAAACAAGCCTTTCTTCGCAGTCCAACGTGATCAGCTCGGAAACATGCTGCTGCACATCGCCTCGGCGATCGTTCAGTAAGGCGAATCTTATGGTTCTCCGCTTCACCACTACAAATTAGTCATTGTGCAATAGTAAGATCCCGGAGATCATGCAAAACGAATAAACTTTTGTTCAAAAGTGTCGACGTTTTCAATTCCTCTCCCTGTTTTCCGGGCTAAGACGGTCCTGCCCCTTGTCGTCTCGAATTTCCGTTTGCGATATTGTTTAGTGCGAAAAACAACTGTAGGGAAAACAAGAAGTGCTGTGTATTGGAAAATAATCTCGAGAAAACAGAGGTTCCAGCATTTAGGCAAATGCAGTGTAATAGGAGTGGAATAATAATGATGTGGGTTGGAAAAACATCAATAAACCTGATTTTCCAAGATGAGCGTCTTTTAAATGCAAATTGTTGTCCGGGATTTTTTGTTTGCAAGTGAGAGAGGTAGGATCGGTGGAAGGGAAAAACCTTATAGCCGCTCGGTTTTGAAATGGGTCAGCATGGATAAGTTGGAGATTTTCGCGTACGGATATCCCTATTTTTTATGTTAGAGGTTCGCCCTCTGAAGAAATAGTTTCCGTTCTCCTCACTTTCGGAGAGCAAATGTGGGCCTGTCCCTTAAAGATTTTCCTAATCGCAGTTTCCTGCGGAGGGCCAGGTGAAGGAAATATAACGTTGCACAATATTCTTTTATATTCCGGATAGAAACCGAATCTGGTTTGAGTGGGCCAGGTTATATTTTCCACTCTCAATTTCGTTCCACCACAACTGCCTTAGGCTGTAAAATATCGAACTTTATGTACACAGCTATCCTTAATTTTAATTGTATATGGGTTGAGATTTTCACGGCTAGATTTCTTCTAAAACTAATAATTATCTATTAATGACCACAATAATCGATACACCTTCGATTAATTCAAATGAGCCAGTCATTCTTGAAAAGTGCAAATAAATTAATGCTAATTAATTGTTCGATTCAAGTATCTTTGATACATTTAATTTAATTCTGGAAATCACGGTTTTTTCATTGAATAACATTCTTATCATGATATTGAACGATTAAAAAAAACGTAAAAACAAATGTAATAAAGCACTTTAAGAGTTTCGACTTTTGCCTTTTCAGATTTAGACTCTTCAGGAATTTGTATTCATAAAATAATCTGAATAATTCTTGATTAAAACTTGCTGAGTGATTTTTTGAAAACAAATCAAGAATGATTCAGAGTATTTTTTAAATCTGAAGAGACTAAAGCTAAAAAAATGAAAATCGAAACACGTGTAGTATTCTATTCCGTTGTTCAATTATTTGTTTTTGTAGTTTTCTTCTAATTGTTTGATATTATAATCAGAATGAAAACCTTTTTCATTCATTAACAATCAGTGTTTACTAGAAAAAAATGTATGTATCTAAGATACTTCAATCGAAAGTGTAAGACTATAATCATCATTTTTAGATTATCAATAATGTATTTGCACCTTTCAAGAGTTACTTTTTCAATTCAATCATTTGAGATTAATGGAAGATTTCCATTCAAAATCAATTTAATTCTTTCAGAATAATCTCTATAGAAAACCATAAAACAGATATAATTTTCAGTGTTCCATTAGATAAAATGAAAGAATACTCGATGCTCATATTTAAAGTAAGTCTTGAGAATATTCAATGATTTTAAAGAAACACGCGAAAATCATTTCTGTTTAACATATCACGCAGCAAGCTTGAATGAAAAATTATTCAGATTATTTCAGAGTATGAGAACCTGAAGAGATTAATGACAGAAGACGAAACACGTGTAGTGCTCTATTTCATTTTTTAATGAATTTTTTCTGCAGTTTTCTCTTTAAATATTATGATGAGAATGAATTTTTTTTTATTCATCTAGTAAATTGAGTTATCTACAATAGAAATGTAGGCTCTTTTATCAATGGTCAAAGGGTTATGATAGATTTCCGCCTACAGATAACGTCTAACGTTGAAATACACACGGCTTTCGTATTTACAAGTTTATTTACACCAAAAGAATAAATAAAATTATCGTCTAGTATATAAATACTAAAGGCCGATACTGAGTTTTCGTCAAAGTTCTAAAACGATCGTTCAGTTCTTACTTTGGCAAATAGTTCTCAAACTCGCGAAACGTCTACCGTCAACACTTTCGTCTTAATCATCTTAAGAGTCTCGAGTTAGAGTTGGGGTCTAGAGTTCGAGAGTTTGAATCTAGAGTTTTTGTGTCCTTTCGATGGGACCATTCGATCACGAGTTCCTTTCGTCATTTTAGGATTACATCCCCAATTGTCTATTGGTCGACTTTAAACGAATGGGGTTTAACATAGTTCCCACCACTGCACTTAGGGCACTTCGTCATAACTCTTAACTCTTGAGATGCACATGTCAACGGTTTAACATAATCCATTCGAGTCGCACTTGGTCCTCTAATAAATATTCGAAATCGTCATCTCGAACATATCCGTTCAATTGGCTCGACTAGAAGGGATTCAATAAATAAACGGAAATAGTTCGTTATCTTAATACTATCGTTAAATGAAGACGCACTAAGAAAATATCCGAATTCACATTTTCGGTTGCAAAGCACAGGTCCGCACTGGCATCCAACTCCGTCCAAAAAAACTGAATCCTACAGAAATGTATCGAAAGTGTAAGACTAATATTATCATTTTTAAATAATTATTGTTACACCGTCGATTGAAGATGATATCCTCATCATTTCAAACAATTCAAAAAGTTACAGAAAAATCAATCAATTGGAAACAATGAAGGAAATACTTTCACTGAAGATTTTAGAGGAGTACCATTCAATTCACAGCATATTCACTATATCACTACTGATATTCCAATAATCTTCTCAAAATCGTTTTCAGACGTATCTATGTACGAAAAAGTGCTCTTGATATTCAATCAGATACTCTGATAAGATTCGTTTCACATTTTCTGATTTATTTCGAATTAAACACCTATATATTTAAAAAAGGGATGGTGAGGTCTGCTCCTGAATGATGTGTTTCTTGGATTCTCAATAAATCTCAGGTATTTTATACGGCTATTCTAGATTTGTTCAGAAAAGGTTCATCATGGGATATTATGATAGTTTTTGAATCGTTCCAGTTTTCTCAAAGAATTTCAGACCGACAATTTCATCAATTAAGAACTCACTCACAAAATAATAAAATATATCCACATAAGCTCCATCGTAATTCAAACCATGTATTCAATATCGATCACCTAAATATCCCGGTGGTAAACTCTGTTTGATTTCAGACTATTCCCGACACATTCATATGCATGTACGGCAATGATCTTCCTTCTCTTTGATTATGGATTTATTCAGCTGCGTAGGCAGGGGGTCAGTTAATAGGATTTATGGGCTTGTTTTTCGAGGAAGTATGGAATTTGACCCTCACTTGATAGTCATCCCATGTCGAGGTTACATTGTTCGAGTTTCCTTAGTTGCCCGTATTCTTAGAATTTTTGCGATATCAACTGAACGGATTTGCCTAAAGTCAAACTTTTTGAATTAATATTGCAATTTCTTTAAAATCATGTTACTGGTAGTTTATTCCTCAATATGCAATCTTCAGATGGAGGTATGAAATTATTGTGCTGGGTATATAACAAAGGAAATAAGCGTTACCTAGGAAACAACAAAACGTGAAGGTCCAATGGCAGTCCTACACGTTTGCCATTTCAAAGTGAAGGTTCCTGTGGCCAACTTTGTTTAATTAGCCCTTTATGAAGAGATGTTTCATTACGATCGTATTATTCAGAGGAATCATTGAATACTTTCCATTTAATGACTTCTCAGATGAACTATCAATTGACCATTGTTTTCTAAACATTTTGACCACCTTTCTGGTAATTCGTGGATACCACGCCAATAAAATTGTTCGTCTTTCAAATCAAACCAACCAAACACTCAAGTTTCGACCTCCTCGAAGGAATCAGAGTGCTGCTCAGCCAAGCCTCAGTGTCCCATCGATGAAAACAAATGATAGTTGGAAGGAGCCAAGTCTGGTGAATACGGCGGGTAGGGTAGCATCTCCGGGCCACGTGTTTTGACTGTATCCTGAACCGGTTTTGCTTTGTGTGCAGGTACATTGGTATAGAGCAAAATTATCTTGCCGTGTCTTCTGGCCATTCTGGTCATTTATTGTCGCTAGCTATTAGTATTGACGGTATTACCAGGTTTTAGGAGCTCGTGGTACACCACACCTTTCTGGTCTCATCAAACACACAGCATTGTCTTCTTGCCGAATCAATCTGGTTTTGTAGTCGATGTTGATGCTTATCCCGGATTAACCCATAATTTTTTCCCGTTTAGGATTCATAAAATAAATAATAATAAATCCATAAATCCAAAGTATTTTTCGGTTTTCCATCTGGCTTTTATTCAATTCATGTGGCACCCATTTTCCACACTTTTCTATCTTTCCCATAGCTTTTAAACGATCAGAAATTGTTTTTTGTGCGACATTCAACATTTCTGCCATTTCCATTTGATTCAAAATGACATGGTCTGCTTTTTTGACATTTATGAAAGTTGAAAAAATGTTCTGAAATCGCCAGCTTTCATAAATGCTAATTTTACCTTGAAAACGACAGAATATGTCTGTTGAATAGGGTCTGAAAATACCTGATTATCATTACCTCTGGATCATTGTTTTTTCATTATCGCTTTGTGGTCCTTTTGCAGCCGATCCAATTTTCGCAGTGCGGTTGAGGAGTGTCAATATTATTAAACCGTGAAGTCCAATCGGATTCCTTTTCCGTGCCGGAACCTCCATATTTTCCGTTTCAATTCCACACGTTCCAGGTGTTCGAAATGCACTTTAAAATAATTGAACCAGATCGATTTGGTTCTGCTGCTTGCGTAAATGATTCGGTATAACCGCAAATGACAGAAGACCACTAAGAATTCACTTATCCATCCATCGATTTCAGTAATCAATAGAATAGCTTTGTCAACACCTCGGCGACAGGGGCCTCTTTCGCACGACAAGGCTGAGAGGCTGTCTTCGACCCCATTTTATATGTTAAGCCGGCTTCAGACGTGTTCCGTTTATGTGGACTCAGCAAATTTGCATCCCATTGATTTCTATTAAGAGCATTCCCTAGGAGTTTTGCCGTTCAAGGAGGAAATCTATCCACAATGGAATTATGTTTTGAGAAAGATGGATTCGAAGTCGACTGTCCGATTCATTCACAGCCCCTCGTTTTACATAAATTCGCCCAGTGCGTTGGGAATGCAACGCCAGCTTTTTCTCTTCCCTTCCGTCCAATAAGCGAATGTCACTTTTCACGTCAGTTTTCAGGAATTTTCGTCATCTTCAACCTTCTGAAAATCTGAGAGAGGCCGACAAGAATTTTCAGCACAATGAGCTTTCATGGGGCTCTGGAAATGATTGTGGACAAATATATAACCTTGACAGGAATAAAATTTCTCTCGATAGTATTTCTTCATTGGTTTCCTATTTAGCTTATTCAAAAAGGTTTATCATACTAAATGAAATACCATGTATTGTTTTCTACAGTTCTTCCAATATATAAAGTCATCGCAGACTGAAGGCGCATAACGGCACAGCAGTAGTTTACCCTATTGGAATTAAATCCTTGAGTGTTTTGGAAGAACGTTTGCACGCACGTGGATATAGAAGGGGTCAGTTCAATATAAATTCTTCTATTGGGTATCCAGAAAACTCTGAAGAAACTGTAATTGGACCCTACTCAGACTTGAAGTATCGAAAATTAGCTACAATAACTTCGTGAATGGGATAAATACTATTTCCGTCGACTTCCCGAACATAGAATATTCAGAAGTAATATGAGTAACGTCACAACTCGATTTCATTTTTATGTATGAGGCCTGTGACTCACTCTTCAATCAAAGAATAGACGCGTATTTATCTCTGGTTCCATTGTCATTCCAGAATTATTTTTAATTACTAAGAGATGTCCGTAATAATGAATTTCCAAGAGAATGAAATAAATCAGTTCGTACGGAACAATTATTGGCATCCTAGGTCAGCAAAAAAAAATGTTAAGGAGGCGTATGACATAAATACTGGTGAAGCCAGTTACTCCCTTAAACATCGTCTCAGAATGTTCGAGTAAATGCAAATCTACTTAGACTTCTGCCTCGTAAAATCCTGTGCAGTCATAGTTCATGAATATCCAATCTACAAAGGGAAGGGGGGTTTGTGTATGTAGTTCCAATCTAATTAACTAGATTAATGAGCAGTAAAATGTATAAAATTTGCATTCAGAGCAACTGAGTGGCTTTGTATCTCGATCAGACCTATCTCAAATGAAGAAATACTCAGTTCGAATGTAATTCTAGATAGCTTTGCTTCAATGTAGATTAGATACTATAAGGTTATAAAATACGTTTGTGACTGTGAATTCAGTTCGGTACAGGAGAAACGGGCAGCTTATTGAGAGGAATTCAGAAAGGATTCCTCGATTAGTGAGAGTGGGTAACAAATTTCAAATATATAATTCAAGTTAATGAGACAAATTGATATCCCATCTTGTTTATGAAAGGGTAAATCATTTCGTGATGGTGTTCTACTCAGAAATTTCTGCAATAGTCCATTGATTCATAGAATTTTCCAATGCAGTAATTAAAGTTATTGAAAATAACATAAGTAGATCTGGCCGGAATGTTTCGAAGATAGGTACTTTCAAGTAGGATAACCATCAACTTGGATGCTTCCAAAACACGAAACTCAGATCTCGAAACGGTAGTAAACAGGCCTTAAGCAAAATGCAATGTGAGACATCAAAAGGTTTTACACTGTGCAGACAATCTTCCAAAAGTTGAAACCAACCTGAATGAATCTTTCGAAATGCTGGCGCAAAAATACAATACAACACAATACAATTCTAGAGTTAAATGAAATGAATCCGGTGACGTTACATTGAAATGGCGTTTTCGTATCTCAGCGTTAGAGCGCGAAAGCATCCAGCGTATTCTGCAGATCTGAACCTCATCGAAAAGCTAGAGAAACGTTGGATTTATTGTGTAACTCTAAAAATCTTCTCTCGCTTTCAGAGATCCCATTCAGATCTTCGTCATTCCTTTAGTATCGTTAATGGCAAAGCTCCATGGGATTGGAACCTTTAGTCACATGCTACTCTGAGCTCCGAATGTGTAAGATTATGCGGAAGTAAGGAGTGGTCACGTCACTGGCTTGTTTAAAATTCAAATTATCCTTCCAATGTGTGATGGAGTCGAGAAAATAGGGGGAAAAGCTGATTTTCCGCCTGACTTGTGTCACGGACTCATTAGAACTGATGGATGTCGAGTAAAAGGAAAACATTGACTCACAAATTTACGCGAAAAGAATATCAGTTCAGTCTAAGGTTCATTCTTGTTGGGAAAACTTTAATGACGTTTGTTTTTCGAACTTCTCCGGAACTAAAATTTACAACAGACCTTGTTGAAACTGAACCGATGTTCACAACTCAGTAAAATACAGCCTTGTTGATTGGGCATTTTGAAGGGATGTAAAATAAGGACTCGACAACTTCTATTCAGAATAGACTTCAAATCGTTGGTGATATTAAAAAAGTTTCATTATCGGATTGAGGTAAAATCAAATCATTCATGAATGCTATTCAACTAAGTTCATATGACCATTGCGGACATGTTTGAAGCGGTCGACCCAATTTTCGAACTCTGTGCCTCACATTTCGGCCTAAACGGCTGCAATGATGGCTATGAGATTTTTTAACTTCGTCGGATCGTTATCATAGACCAATGACTTGACGTAGCCTCAAAGAAAAGAGTCAAGTTTTGCGAATAATTTTGTATTCCATTAATGAGATTTGCAATCATAATAAAGTTCTAAAGTATGAAATTCTCAACATCAATTATTGAAAAATGCCCATAATTTATGTACTTATTTTAAATTATTTATATTTAATTGAAATAAGTAACCTAATTATTTATATTTAACTATTTGAGGGTAGTATATTGTTAATTTTGGAGTATACATTTCTAAATAGTTATATTATATATTATTATGGTTATTTATTAAAAATTTATATACTTAATTATTCATATTCAATTTGATTATGTGACCTAATTATTTATATTTAACTTTTTCAGGGTGGAATATTATTAATTTTGGAGTATACGTTTCTTATTAGTTATATTACTATAGTTATATTGAATACTAAATTTATTGAATATAAGTATTTATTCTTTATTTGTAACTGTACTACAGCATTTGATGTGCAGGGTTTAATTTTGTTAACAATATAATATAATTTGGCATTCCCCATTTTCAAGACTATTAAAAATATATACAATATAACAACAGTAAAAACAAACAAACAATCTATAAGTATCATAAACTGTTAAACTTTTTATTGAATAGAGATTTAATTCTTATATAACCTGTTGCTGTTTCTGTGAAAGCTGAGCGATACCAATCAATGTTGAGAGACTTTTTATGGACACAGTTGAGTCATATTGATGTATCTGACGTCTATTTGAAGCAAGACGGTGCTACATGTCACACAACTCGAGAAAACATTACCTTTTTCCGATCAAAATCTCCTCAAAGTGTAATTTCACGAAATATAGATTTCAATTGGCCTCCAAGGTCGTGATTAGATTTTTTTGTGGGTTTTTTTTTTAAATATCGAGTTTATGCTAACAAGCCACAAATAATTAATGATCTAAACAACAACATTCAAGTTGCAATTCGTGAAATAACCCCAGCAACATGTCGGAAAATTATTGAAAATTTCGATATTCGGATTGATGCCTGCAGACGCAATCTTGATGGACATTTGAATGATATTCTATTCCACTTATAATTGTAATGGATTATACTTTTAATAAAAAAATTATGAAGCACTGACGTGAGGTCAGATTGCTTTGGCGAGTTAATATTATTATTATTATTATTATAACAAAAACTAGAGTAGAGGAAATTTCCTATAAACTCAATACAAATTAAATTTAATCCAAAGTATAACAGATCTATAAGCACTCTGATCAGGTGAACAATAGTCTTTTCCCGTAATATGGGACAATGTGATGCAAATATGAAAGCCTAATGAATGAAAAAACTTATATCTCATATTAAAAATAACTACTAATAATTTTCCCCAAGTTTTGTGCTAACAACTACAATTCCCTTCCCCTAAAAACTTACATCAGTGCTTTTCTGAATTTTGACAACGTATATTATTTCAGCCATCGAGATTGAAATCTATCTATGATTTTCTGTTATGAAAAATTTTGATTAATATTATGCCAACTGACACTGATTAATGAGCCCGGCATTTGTCAATCGAATATCGATCTGTGATGGCCATCGTTCAAAGAAAATCACCGGAACTTCATGTCCTTTTCTCTTGAGTAAATGAAAAAAATGATCATATCTTTATTCATTATTATATATTATTTATATTATTATATTATTTTCATTCGGAATTCATCTCAATGGTTTTCATACTGTTTCGTGGAATTTGGACATACATATCGACACCTAATCACTGGATATGTAGTGAGAAACAACCTGTGTACCAATCCAGAGATATTGAAAAATGAATCTCCGATGTCTGGCGATAGGAGAGAGAGGGAATGAAACGGAATATGTTTCTGTCTGAAACTTGACCTGCCTGGTAATATCAGACGTTCCAAGCTGAATACAAATGATTACACTGAGAAACTTTTGCGCATGGGATGTTGAGTGGTCTAGAAAGAAAATTATCTAGCTTCATCAAATAATGATGAAGTATGGCGAAATATCCCTCATTCGTATTCCATGCGAATACGAGATAATCGAATCATTTCAATATTTTTTCCTACCTCGCAGAAAGAAGGGAGGGAATATCTTCCCCACTCGAGGATTGCTTCCATCCATCTCCGATAACAAAATCTTGATGTGTCTTGAAAGAGACACAGAAATGAAAGTTCCGACATCTCATCTCTTGTAATTTTTATATTCGGAGAGACATCATTTGTACCCATCTTTTCAGGAAACTCGAATGTACACCATTCGACAAAATGTCCCGTCTAATTCATTTCCTTTCCAACTTGCGCTCCGTATATTTGTCATAACAATTGATGAAATATGTCAAGCGGGGTGTTAGAATACTGTTTCTAATATCATGATGTCGTGTTGAAATTTGTCCAAATATTTGCATTAACATGCGTCTTAATTCTGCTGTTATTATTAGTGTAAATTGAGACATTGACACTGTCGTGCTACCCGGCAGTTAAAATACCGGTAAAGAGATGCATTATTCAACTCCTTCAAATGACCTGACATAGAAAACACGATCATTATTATTTGAATACATCCCTATCGGATCCCTAATTCGTTGGTATGCGAAGTATAGATGGAATACAGACAGAATATCAATTTAAAACTATAAACTTGGTCTAGAGGTTATGACGATTTCCGCCTACAGTTACCTTCTTAGACTATATAAGATAGACAAAGCATTCCTTTGTAAAATGTCGATTTGTTTTGGCTTTCTCATGGAAAGTCTCTTGTGAAACCTCACCCGGCAACCGTAAAATCTTTTTCCATTTTCTCTGGTCACAATATCTTCAGGGTCAGAATGATCTGAACAAATGAAAATTGCTTTCTTCGGGCAAATACTTGACCATCCCAACAGCGAAGCCCAAATTCTTCTTTTTTCATCGTCATCTGGGAACCTTAATTCAAGAAAACCGCATTTTATCTTATAATAACCTCATTGAAAATTTCCCTATTAAAACTTTCTACGCTACTGAACATCTAAATAACTAAATACTTCGGTTCTAACAATACACTTTCTATGTAACGATAAAATCGGATTAAAATTCCTGTCTTTACTACAACTCGTGAGACGTCGTGAGTTGGGCGGGGAGGAGGGTCTGACCATTAAGTTCATAAAGGGTGTCCCGAGGGTGGTTAGTGTTCCGAAAGCTTCGACCTCAAAAAACTAAATTCTTCTTCTGTCTCTCAATGGATTATACTTTACATCAATGCTCGATCGATCAAAAATAAATTTTGTGTTAATGTGGATATCTTGAAGCCTGATATCATTTGTATCACTGAAACTTGGCTGCATGATGCTCTTCCGGATCAGTTATACAATATCAAGGGATTTTCTTTGTTTCGATGTGATAGTCCTCTCAACGTTGGCTTGATGGCGTCTGTATATACTTGAGTGATGCCATCTCTGAGTCTTTCACTGTTGCGATATTTTCTTATGACATGCCTCATATTGATAACCTGTTTGTTGGTTGGAGGTTGGCTTCGCCTACCTTCTCTATCTGTGTTGGTTGTATCTATAGGCCCCATCCTTCTCAGTCCGATGAATTGCTTTTGGACCATATTCGTTCTGTGTCGGAAACTTATCCTAATGTCTTCATAGCTGGAGACTTCAATTTCAGTGGAATAACGTGGCCAATACGTTCTCCTCCCTCCCTGAATGCTATAGCCGGGCGTTTTGTCAACTTGCTTGATGAAACTGGCCTTCATCAGATCGTTGATAGACCTACTCGGATCGTGCATGGCCAGACTCCTTCTACGCTCGATCTTCTGCTGACAAGCGACGAGGATTTGATTTCTGGGACGGAGTATATCGATCCTCTCGGTCGATTTGATCATAGGATGATTGTTTCCACACTCCAGTTTATCTCACTCCCTGAGAGCAGAACTGATTTCGATTCTCTGAATTGTCATCTTTCCGGCATTTGCTGGAGCCAGTTGTTGAGTGGTTTGGAGGTGGACGATGCTTGGGACCATTTCTGTTCTTGCCTTAAAGAGTCAGTATCACGTTGCACTAGAAATAAGTTTATTAGATCTGTGGCTTCCAAGCCTTGGCTGACTGAAGAGTTTTTCTCCATGCTGCGTCGAAAAAGAAAGTTATGGCAGTGTTATATTCGCGATCGGTCACAACAAAGTTATAACATCCATCGCCGCTTCTCTAATGCTTGAGTCTGAGAATAAGAGATGCCAAAAAAATGTTCTATGATTCCTTAGCCAAACCTATTAACAGAAAGAAGTTCTATAAGCTTATCCGTACCTCAAAGAGTTCGAAAGTATCGGTTCCGTTGGTTAGAAATGAGGCGGGTGATCTGTGTTCTGATGGTTCCGAGTGTGCTTCTGCTTTTTCTGACACCTTCTCTAATTCGTTTTCTGATGAGCCTTGTGATCCTATGCCAGCAATCTCTGCACCACGTGCAGTATGTACACTGGATAATATAGATGTCCGAGAGGAAGAGATTTTGGGTATTCTTTCTCGGTTGGACGAGTCTACTGCGCCAGGTTTGGATGATATTTCAGCGCGAATTCTGAAAAGGTGCGATGCAAGTCTGTCATTACCCATAACTATGATCATCCGGTTATCATTCCATACTTGTCAGTTACCATCAGCTTGGAAAATGTCAAGAGTCACTCCAGTCTTTAAGAGGGTAGACAAACTAAGTACCAGCAATTACCGCCCTATTAGCTTACTTCCTTTAATCTCCAAGATTGCTGAGAAAATTGTGTCTGATAGATTGCTTGGGTTCTTTGTTGAAAATAATATAATTCCTGAACAACAGCATGGTTTTCTTCCGGGACGATCACTTGTCACATGTCTTCTGCAGGGTCTCCAGCATTGGACCAAATCTATTGACTGTGGTATACCTGTTGATGTGATATATCTGGACCTCTCCCGAGCCTTCGATCGTGTTCCTTTTCGCCGTTTGCTGTTCAAGCTTGAACATCTTGGTGTGAGAGGTAGGGTTTTGGACTGGCTGCGTTCGTTCATTGTTGGTTGGTATTTCTCATTAAGAGTTGGCGACTCATTATCTGACTTCAAACCCGTTATCAGTGGAGTACCGCAGGGTTCTGTTTTGGGTCCGATCCTATTTTTGGCGTACGTATCAGATCTGCCTGGTTTATTCTCGTCCCACTCATCCCAATATGCTGATGACATCAAGCTCTTCAATGATGCTCACTTGCCTAATATTCTTCAGTGTGACGTGAATCGGTTTAGCCAATGGTGCCGTCAGTAGCTTCTTCCCGTGAACGTAGAAAAGTGTAGAGTTGTTCACCACACGATCTCGGGCTGGTGATAACTGAATATGAAAAACCTAATACTGACTCTCACAAATTTTCTTCAATTTGCGTATTTATTTTCGATACAGAGTTGGCAACGTGTGTCTTTTAGAACATGTGACCTTCAAACTATCAAACAGAGAATGCGGCAGCGTTTCTTGACTTTCATCTGAATTTCTTCCCATCTGTGGTCTCTGACATAAAATAGCAGAATCAACTAAAGTTTTTCTTTTACCTCTTGCTAATATATCCGATAAGACTGTTTCAATTCAAAATATAAAATGTTATACAATAATTTGAACGCAACAAGGAGAAAAAGTTTTTATTCACAATTATAGGGGAATAGAGAAACTTAATATTTGATTTGCTCAGTTTGGCAACATGAAAATATTTTATGACCTGAGTGGACCAGCTCAATCGACCAGCTCTAAGTTTCAGATGCGACTCCATCTATTACCTCCGATTCAAACACTCTCTTCCATATACAGTTTCCATTAAACAAACTTGATCATTTGGTAGATAATTCAAATATTCATTTTTGACGAATAACAACAACAACATACCGTTGTGAAGAAAATCAGGTTCATAATTTCTGAGATGCGATGAAATACTCCTTTTCATTTTAGAACCGGAGGACGTACCTGTATTATCGTCAATAGAATTCAATGAAAGCAGGAGCACGCAGATTTTTTTTTAATTACTGCTTCTTCTCTGAGTATATATTTGCCATATCAAAGAGTCCAGATGAGATATGTCCGCAGCTCGGTGAATCGTGTTTTGAAGCAGCAATTCATATTAGCATGTTTTATAACCTGAAAATTCCTTTTTACAAAGCTTCCTTGCTTGCAAATAATAAAGATTCTTTTTGGCTCGATCCATCATATTCTGAAGGTGAACGAACTTGCCTTTATCCAGAATAACATGTCGTATCTCAACCCAGAGCTAATCTATTTTGTACATGTTATATGGCCAAGCTGCAAGTGAATTTTCAATTTCAAACTCGCGTTTATAGATTTTACACTTATTTAATTGCGCGAAGTTTTTACGACCACCGAATTTATGGCTTCTCCTAGTTCTGAATTTCGTATCTGCGAAAAGGGTCCTTTTTAATTTGAGCTTTTATGGTTCATTTTATGAAGACCTTGTAGCCTACAATAGAAATATAATTTCTTTGCTTTACGGCTCTCGTAAAAAAATATTCGGAGGTAGTTTTGCATCAATACATGCTATTCGGCAGATCATCTTTGTAGGGGTGAAATAACATGGCGATAAAACATTTTCAGCGATACAATAGCGTGTTGCTTTTCACTGCAACAAAATCTGTATCATTGGAATTAAGATACAGGTCGATTTCTGTTTCGAGGGGGACAACTTAAGATGTAGGTTACGGACGCATAGCGCTTTAACCCTTGCTACTACAACCCTCACCCCCAAATTCTGAATAAGGAAGATGGGATGAGTGATACCTCATTTGTGTTGTTTTCATGGCACTTGTAGTGTTTTTTTGTGATAAATCGACATTTTGAGCTTCAAAACAACCATGACTGTGGCTTCCTTCCTCCAATCCACTGACATAGAAATCTTTAATCAAGATGTCGAACAAACGAAGCGTATTGCGAAGGAGCTCAATCTTGCTGAAACTCAATCTAAATTATCTTCGATATAATTTGCAGTATTTCCAATAACTTGCGGTAACACTTGATCGATAGAAATCTCCAAAAAGTCCAAATACGTACATATCTCTAATCAGATTACCAGGTAAGAAAATAAAATCATTAATGATGCCACATAAATATTCCAGTCCCAATTCGTGAAACGATTTCCGACTTAATTATGAAGTATTTTCTCAGTTGGCTTCAATATGTTTTCATTTTGTTGATTGTTGAATTCATATCTTCTTCAAAAAAATGAGAATCGATAATTTTTTATTTATTACGAACAGATCATTAAGTTGGCTTACTGGTTCTTTGACATGTGAATTATTCCTAGTTTTGATTCGAGACTTGTATGTGTTCTAATTCATTGTTCGACATGGTTTATTCAATTGCAGAGTGGTTGGAAATAATTTCACCACAGAACTCTTCAATCAACGACATTTAGATAAACATGTTAATAGGATGTATGTTTTGGAATTAGTGTCAAAGTTTCAAGAAACCGGGTCCGTGGCTAATAAAAAACGAAACATGGAAAGAAATGAAGCAGCTGAAGTAGCTGTTCTTAGATAGATTGCTCGGAATCCAATGACAAGTACGAGGCAGCAAGCACATGAATCTGGTTTTACACGAACTCGAATTGCAAATATTTTAAACATCATAAATTCCATCCTTACAAAATCCATCTTTCACATGCACTAAACGAAGATGATTTTGACCGTCTTGTTGAATTTTGTGATACAATGAGTGAACGAGTAACTGCTAATCCCAATTATCTGTACAATGTTTGTTTCTCCGATGAGTGTTCGTTCTTTCGAAACGGCACAGTAAATCGACACAATTGTCGTTATTGGGCCGATGCTAATCCGAGATTGTTCCACGAAGTTTATACTCAACAACCAGAAAAACTCAATGTTTGGGCTGGAATATTTCGTGACAACATTGTCGGACCGTTCTTTTAACCCGGTAATCTTACTGGATATATGTATTTGGACTTATTGGAAAATCACATTGATCCAATTTTGACGGAAATTATTGAAAACAATGCTGGAAATTATGTGGAAGATCAGATTGTGTTTCAGCCACACTACGCCTTACCAGTACGAGAATATCTGGATCAAAGATTTCCAAATCGGTGGATTGGAAGAAGGGGTCCCACTGAATGGCCAGCCAGATCGCCAGATCTGTCACCACTAGATTTCTTTCTTTGGGGCCACTTGAAGAGTAAAATTCACTCTACACAGCCCGATTCGATAGAATGTCGTCTAATCACTCTGGAAATGCTGCAAAATGTACGCCATCGTTTCGAACAAAACTTATTTAATTGTATGGAAGCTAATGGTGAACAATTTGGATATTCAATTAATTGATGTGAGTTTTTGATAAATTATCTACTTTACTTTGAGAAGTCTTATTTCTTAGATCAATACTTCAAATCGTTCTGATACCGTACAGTTGGAGAATGATTTCAGTGAATAAAACAGCTAGTCGAACATCTGACCCTAGTAGCATTAAGACGTACGGTATGACTTCATTTGCCCAGTGGTAGATGTTTTGCAATTTCAAATAAAAGTTAGGAAAATTTGGTGTTCCAGAAGCACGAAATGTCAGTTATTCGCAAAAAAATTAATTTAAGTGATAAAATAAACTAAAGCATAAATATTTCGAGAACGAATGCATAAAATGAAAAAACAATTACTGTGCTGAAATCAGTTAGTGGTACCAACAAATGGTTATGCACGGGACTCATCAACCGATGTGGTATTTGGAGTAGAATATACATGGGGTTTGGCCTCTGAAATCAATTTATATGGTGAACTCGAAACACTTTTTATACTGACTATTTAAACTGTTAGGAGCATCTTTCCACTGATCAGGAGGAATCAGCGAATGAGAGAAATGTAACTATTCTCTTGGAACATGTACGAAACATCTAATGGGTCCAGTATTTATTTCGCCCATTTGTTTCCATTTTGTCGCCAAGCGAGAAAACACCATAATCGGAATTGTAAATCGAGCTGATTCTTTTTCTTCGTTATTCCATTTCCCAGGTTCGAAAAGGGAAATAGCCCGGCGCCTGTTTTCCCGAAGACGTCGTACCACCGATGCAAAGATGCGATAGCGTCTTGTACGAACATCTCTCTGCAGAATCAATCCAGACGGAAATGTGGTGAATAATAATTCATTCGCTCGAAACCGGCGACACATATCGAAAGGATAATTTGAATTTTAAACTGGAAAATACGTGACCGCTCTTTATTTTGGCATCTTCGCAGAACCCTATCGCAAATTTACGACTATGGAAGATTTGAATTCGAAAATTGGGGATGTAAGGGAAACCACACGATTCACTTTTCCTACGAAAATGGCCTCGAAGGCTCTGAATCGCCGGTACGACAAATCCAACATGTTCGAAGTTGTTTTATTGCCGACATATTTCAGTGGATTCGGAATTTCCCGGTTAAGGATTTCCGTTAGTTTGTGGTGAACAAGGAAACTGATCGATGTCGGTTAATGTCCAAACAGAAGATAGTTAGTTATCATTCGGAAGCGTCCGCTTTCCTTTTTTCCCTTAAATGACATGGCATTAATGTGTGAAAATTTTGATCATTCCATAATTCCGTAACCAATCATAATAACGGCATAACCGACAAAGAACAGGTGCTTTTTAGAGAAGCACATTTATTTATAAAGAACCAACAACACCTCACTTTGAAATGCAAGAAAATTTTCGTATTTAATTTGTTACATCATTTTTTATTCAATTTATTTTCTGCTTTTGTGCACGATTTAAAAACAATTTTTTTTAAAAGAGCTCACAATTGATCGATATGATGCTCACGCTTCATCTAACAAAAATAAATTATCATGATACACTCGAATTTTGAAAACGTGATAACTACAGTTTCTGGGAATTGCTCTAGAATTCCCTATAAAATTCACAAGCAAACCTTAAGTCTCCACTCCAGCGTTCATTGAAGCCAAATATTGAATTCATCCGTTTCCTATCAACTTCTCGATATCAAAAAAAAGTCGAACCGATGTTAATCCTTAACCAATTTTCCAATAAAAATGTTTATGCTCCAAATATTAACGAAAATTTGGGATATAAAATAAATTGTTCAGTCAATGGAGCCGTCCTGCTATTCTTACTGAGCAGGAATCTCCGAAATAAAGCATTCAGTTGGCTGAACACCGACATTTTGGAATAATCTGTACAATACAATACAGCTTCGCTTCAAATAATGCTCGAGGACTTTATACAGGGCGAGTCTCTGACCACTGCGTTAACACTTTTTACATTACGGTTTTTCTATATTCAGCTGCATTAAAAAGTTACAAGCATTTCAAGTTTTCACATTGGGCAAATACCCATTTGTAGTCCAGTTTAGTTTGAATGAAAAATACCTTCCACAGCATTCACTATTGAATCTGAATTGTTTAAAAACATTATTTTCCCTCTGAAAAATGATTCACTCACTCATGTTTCATCAGATGAGGTCTATATTCAGAAGGAAGATACAAAATACCAATTTTCTGGTAAAAAAAATTCAACACCGATATTTCTGAAGTTTCTTCTCCTTGACAGACTTTCTTGAGTATTGACCAATGAGGTCTCTTGATATCATACTGTTAAAATATGAAAATCTTTTTCGAAATCTTCAACAAAAATGAATGATGTCATTACGAATATCTATTAAAGTGATGTTACTTTGCTTGATGATTAATTTCTGTACTGAGTTTTTCAGAATTTTCAAGAATGGGAAGAAGTACCTTACGAAAATCTATTCAAAGATTTTTTCAACTCTAGGCATTTAAGCAAAAACTTAATAGCGACTCTGCATGTCCTCGAAAAGCTGGTTTGTGGGAAAATTTAATAAAATTGGCAGAATCGCCTGCAAAATTCAAATGGTAAAAAAAATCAAATTTCAATCAGCCCCTTCTGAATGTTAGTATTCAAGAATATTTTCGCACATAAAAAAATCAATTTTTACATCGAAAATGATATAGTTATTTACAAAAACCCTAATGGACGTCAATTCTCAAATCACAGTCAATACAAGATCAGGTTCTGCACCTTGTCCGTTCAGCTCTCCATCTACATGGGAACTCTTCATTCGATCCCGAATTCAATATCATTAATTCGCTTTCATGATCGGATAAACTGGAGAGAATATCGACTAAAAGAGCCTGAATTCAAATCCGGAATCCGAGAAAAGGGTTGAGAGCTTTTCTCTAATTAAAACAGGTTTCAAATATCAAATTGCCCTCACATAAATTGAACTCGTTGCTTCTGCGAAACTGATTCGGCCAACGAGATACGGAGTGACATGTTGGTCAGTCAGATGGAATGGTCCGTCTGACTTATTCCAACAAATAATATATCTTTCTGATAGACTCTTGAAAGCTTTCGCAGCTGGATATTTCAGAAATATTCTAGGTACTTCCATACTTGCTTAACATTGTCAAATAACAATCTTCACATGACCTCAGGCTCACATTAGATCTCACCGTGTTTCTTGGAAGTTGAAGCATAAATTTCAACCCATCAAAGCTCTTTTGATGAAAATTTTAATTAAATAATTCCGAGAAAAAGTGAAGAGATCATCACTTTGCCTGTATTTTTCTCATACTTTTTACCTAGGAGATTCCAATGGGTGAACAGATCTTGATAATTTTCAATTAGATTCAGTTCTGATGACTCTCCATGACAACAGTAAGTTGAAATAAAAAACTAGGTTTTTTTTAACATTGTAGGTAAGTAAGTAAGTAAGTAAGTATTTATTAATCCTTTAAGACATATATAAATGTATGAGACAAGTCAGAAAAAAAAATAACTACAAATTCGTAATTATATCATTGTAGATGATACAACTTGAAATTACTACAAGAAAAAGACATAAAAATATAAATACAAATATTACATTGAATCAAGTTGCTGATCACATATGTATTCATTAATACTGTAATAAGCCTTACGACTTAACAGAGATCTAATGGCTTTCTTGAAACGGATTAAACTTAAGGAATTGAAACAAGCGGGTAATTTATTATAGATTTTTATGCCCTAGTAAGAGGGTGAACGTTCATATCTTGCTGTTTTGTGTTTAGGAAGAGTTAAAACTTCTACGTTCCGTGTATTGTAAGAGTGGTGACTAGATAATTTATCCATACTCTGAAATTTTTGTCTAATTAAGATAAGCGACTTATAGATGTAGATACAGGGTACAGTTAATATGCAATTATTAGTGAAAATAGGTTTGCAAGAGGATCTTGAGTTTATACCATATATCATTCGCAACACTCTCTTTTGAGAAACAAAGACTCTATTTACATCCGATGAAACACCCCATAATAAAATATTATATGATATGTGGCCATATACAAGGCAGTAGTATAGGTTCATCAAATATTCACTTGAAAAGCAATGTTTCACCCGATAAATGGCGTAAAATGATGAATTTAGTTTTTTACATAGGATATCAATATGATAGCTCCATCTGAGATGTTCATCAATGTAGATACCCAAAAACTTAGTGGACTCGTCCGACCTAATTGTAGAGCCCAAGCAGGTGATCGTTAATTGCTCTCCTTCAGCTGCTTTGTTTCCGAAATAAATAATTTTTGTTTTCTCTACGTTCAGGAGTAACGCGTTTTTACGACACCAAGCACTAAAATTATTAATGAGACATTGACAGATGCTAACAAGCTGGGATGCGTCCGAAGCAGAAATAGCCAAAGAAAAGTCATCAGCAAAAATCAACAACAATTCAGACCTCAAGTAATCAGGCAGGTCGTTGATGAAGAGGACGAAAAGAAGTGGGCCCAATACCTATCCTTGGGGAACTCCGGATTTTAAATTATAATTTTGGCTAAGAACATCATCGACTTTTACCTTCATAGACCTACCAGATATGAAACTCATCAACCAATCAAGGAATGTACCTCGAAATCCCAAGTTATAGAATTTTTCTCTCATAAAACCGATGGAAAGAACGTCAAAGGCACAGGAAAGATCAAAAAACAGCCCTACAACGAAGCGTCCTCCGTCTAGATTCTTATGGACGAACTCGATGAACTCGAAAGCTGCTGTCTCAGTAGAACGGCCGGTCCTGAATCCATGTTGAGCATTAGAGACAAGATCGAACTGGTCCAAAAAAGTGGCAACTCTTTTCCGCACGATATTTTCAATAACCTTGGAGATTACACTCAACAAAGATATCGGTCGATAGTTAGTAATATTATGAACGTCGGATTTCTTTTTCAATACCGGGATAACTACTGCAGTTTTTAGAAGGGATGGAAAGGTACCGTTTGAAACTGACAGGTTGATAAGATGGGAAATATGCTCGGAAAAGAATTCTATAGAAGACTTTAATAAAGGGCTGGATATGTAATCGTTTCCAGTACTCTTCTTATTTTTCATTCCCCGTATTACGTCCGAGACTTCTAATGCGAGAACTGGGTAGAAGTAAAAGGTGTTCGATGACATGGGGCATGTTGTACACTCTGTTGAAACAGAGCTACCATAATGATCATACAGCCGAGAGCTAGGAAGGTTAAAGAAGTAATCTCCGAAAACACTTAAGCTATGATCAGAAAATATCCGAACAGTCTTGTATTTTGGCCTGTCATCATTAGAATCTAAATCTAAGGGGACCTTGAATTTTACCATTTCGACGTAATTTTGACAGACATCCTCTGTCGAATCGTTGGTAGAAAGAACAATTAGAGATTATGGTTATTACCCAAATGATAACTCTACAACAGTTTCATTACCAAAAATTTCTCGTGAACGACATTGAAACTTGTATTAAATTGATAACTTCTTCACTCAATCACTCAAAGCGCAGGAAATAATTTCAATATTCCCTCTTTTTCTGTTTCCACATGGTCATGAATATAACTGATCTCATATATAAACAGTATAATATTTTTTATGAATTAACAAATGTTATGTCCTAATATTAACTCAACTAATGCTTCTCGAAGAATATAACTCAAAACATCAAATCATGCAGAAGGACTGGACAAGGCTACGTTTCATACATGACTTTCCACATGTCTTTTCCACGTTTCACTATACGTTATCGATAATCAAGAGCGTGTTCGCTGTCCAAAGTTAACAAGTAACATCAGAAGCGTAAGCATTCGCCTATGAAACCAATACCTCATCCAAAGATTGCCCCGTATGGCTCTCTATATTCACATTTTTTTTTCGACAGCAGCCGGTTCACTCGAATGAAAACAGCAATCAGGGAACTGATTTATGCAACAACTCGTTAACACTAAATTGGTTCCTGCGAAGTAAACATTTCGTTTAAATGAAGCGTCGGTGTCAAGTTATTATCGTTTTCCAAGGACCCTTGATGAACTTAATCGCACCGAATCTGGTTCTATTCCCCATCATAAATTCGCTGTGTACGGAATCTACAAAGAATGATATCAGCGAAATCGTCAAAATTTTTCCCCTACTTAAGATCGATTTGATCTGATATGCTATAATTGTTTAAAAACTGTTACAATTACCAACATCCGAAAACCTAAATTGATGAAATTTTACTACGTCGGTATTGCCCACAAAACGTCGAAGTGATATTTCACCAAGACAAAATGTACCATGTCACAAGCCAATGAAATCAGTCGCAAAGATGGTCGGATTAAGTTTAGAATCACTACCGCACCCATCGTTTTCTCCGGATCTGGACCCCAGCGACTACACTGGCTCTTTGCAGAACACAAAATGATGCTGCTTAAAGAGAGATTCGGCCCAGATGAATAAGTGATTACAGAAACTGAAGCTCCTGAATCTCGATAAACCGTGTCACTTTGATAAGATATTATATTGATGGACAAAAATAAACTTACAACCTACTTGAAATTGGTGAATAGGTCAGTTTGTCAAAACCTAACGGCTAAATGGCGAATACGCCAGTAATTAACAGCATATTGGCGAAATGATGAATGCGCCAGTCTTTTAACTACTTGTTTGTAAAATGGCGAATGCGTCAGTCAGATTGTTAGGTATTTATAAGAATTATTTCGTTTGCAATTCAAATATATTTTCCTAAAATAAAACTTTTTCACAATATGGAGAATAGTAGGGTTTGTTTCATTTTCAAATGTAGAAAATTCGAGAAAGAATCCATTTCTTCACAAGGTTCATTCGCGTTTTCGGCATATGCAGAATGGCGAATACGCTGGTCACCATGATCAACAATGTGGAATAAGCAAGTCAATCCGGAATGGAATCAAGCCATTAGAAATCCTCATTCAAGATAAAATCAACAGAATAAAAAAAATAATTAGAAGGCCAGCATTTCACTTTCAGGATCCTGGGCACGATGATAATTTCAGTTTACTTTATTCGGTTTCATGAGTTTCGATCTTGCCGAGGGGGACATTCGCAGAAGGAGCAATCACTGAAATGGCATCATCCGAGAGGGGCAGCGTTACATTCGAGTAAAAGAACATCGAAAAGGATTCAAGTATCGAATTAACTTCAGTGTACTTTCTCGGAGGTGGAATGATTAGACTATTAAAGAATAATATTAATTCAACCTTGTTTATTAAAATGAAGCTGATTGGTCCTATTGGAACACTAAACATCGATTATAATAGGAGTTCTGCCACCGTAGGAGATGCCGAGCTTGCGGGGTAATTAGAAAGACCATTGCATTTAACCCCCTTTATTGGGCAGCCATTATTGGACGAGAATAGGCTAGTGTAATGCTGCTCATGCATGCGATCTCTGAAGAACAAAGCGTTGATATGGTGAGTATAAAGGACGTAATTGTGATGGCTTTTTGGTCTTAGAGGAGACCTAACAACAAATTAAATTCGAGATGCAACAAAATTCCCCAACTATAACGGAGCATGTGAATTATCATGAGAAATATAGTTGTGATCCTCATCTGAATCATAACTTCTTATTCAAGTATTAAGGAGTCAAATTGGACTCATCTCTTAATTTCAAGGCTCACTTAGATGACTTCCGCCTGAAATCAAAAAGGAGGAGTGATATATTTGTTAGAATTGTTGATATAATTGTTAGAATTTTAATTATTTTCTTCTGAAGATCGAGGCGAATGTAAATTCCTAAATGATTCCAAAATAAATGAATATATTTTAATAATCACATAAGCTGTGCTTTCTGTTTTTTTCATTTTCAAATCATTTCAGTTCCAGAAACAAATCAACATAATTTCGTGACGTTTCTTTCACAATTCTTTCATCTACTCCTTCAAAGAATCATCGAATATAAGACTTTCATTGGCCTGTTGGCTGAATTTCAGTAAAAATAGATAACATCTCGTTCTTGCCATGTGGAAGGATCCAGTGGCGAAGCTTCAATGATATAAATAACTGTCAGATCGGACCAGAGAATTTCTCACGGAATCACCAAACCCTCCCCTGTCGTCCCGCGGTAAGAAAAAAACACATTCGGTCGATTAACACAAAGGTCATAAATCAGGAAAAATACGAAAACTGCTTCTGTTTCGCGAACTGCCGGAGAAATCCGGAACTTGGCAATTGTCCTATGGTTTTCCATACATCAAATGCATTTGAAATACAAGTTTGCCAGAAATCGGTAAGGGTCACATCTACGGAAACGACATGGTATCATCTCACTTTTGATCGTTGCAACGACTCCCCTGATATTAGCTGAGAGTTAACTTGGCAGCTTCTTCACTCTGTTCAATTTTATTTAATCACGCGGGCTACCATGGAAATTTGGCACATTCAACTGAGTATTTTAAAAAGTTTGATAAGGTCTGTTATTTTCCTGTAAGAGTGATAGGCGCAATTTTTTTATATCTCAAAATATCGAATAACGACTGGGTATTGTTTGGAAAAATATCATATCATTGGATCTGGTATCCAAAAGAAGTTTATGCCCAGGACCAGCTAATTCTAAACATATTTAGTGTATAAAATGATTTTTTTTTCATATAGTATCCAATGAATTACATTTTTTGTAATCTTTAAACTGTCAAAAAATACATTGATATGTGCAGAAGTGTCACAGGAATATCAAATCTACTCGATTTTTAATTGTTTCACGCGAAATTATACCTCCGTCACAAGAAATCATTTAACTGCTCATTTATTAATTTCGCAAATGAATGACTTATCAATATGCAACGCCTTCTATCCTTTTATACTGAAATAATCCCTGACAAACAGACGCCTTGAAAGTTCCCCCTCAGTTGCCAATTAAGAAAGTTGTAGATGTAAAGCCAAAACAAGTAGCAAAATTCATTTAAGTTCGAGATCGTCATATTTTAAAAGCAAACCGAGGAGAAGTTACATGAACGTTCACAGACCCTTTAAAAAAATAATCAAAGAAGCGAAACTCCCTTGAAAGTTCACAAGTTATTTGCATTTTAGGGTGGTCAGTGTTATTAAGAGGCCGTGTAGATGGCTACTATAAAGATATCTTTATCTTTCAGATAAAAAAACCATCAATGTCCTTAAGCTCATACCGAAGTAATTCTCATAACATTTATAAATGATTCACGGAATCAGTTTGAAGCTTAAAAATCATTTGGATACTTGGCAATGTCGGAATGATCAATAATCAAAATCGTAAAACATCTATATTTCGAACTTTTTGAAGTTCGTCTTCAGGATGCTATAGAGTAGGTTTTTGAACACTTTCTCTGTTTCTCTGGTTCCCTCCTTACTGTTATATTATATAGTCGATTACTCAAATAATTATTCTATACTTGTTTCTCATCAACGAAATGATCGCTGATCATTCTATCAAAGGGATTGATTAACTAATTTCTCCAAATTATATTCCTTATCGAATGAAACTGATTCCGTTAGGTCAATCTTGAAGTGTTGTATCGAGTATCTCCTTGATTTGATGTCGTATCACTCCGCAGAATTCGAAACACGTAAAGCCACTCTCCAATGCATATCGTATGAATATATATGTAGGGAGTTTTCCTTCTGAAGTACCTGACGGAGTCTCCAATTCTGCCGGCTGTAATTATTGCCGGCACGGAATTGCAATAATTATACGGTTTCCAGGCGCTGCGAACCTGAATTTCTTCATTTGCAAGGACGGCCCCGATGCGGTTCCTATGTTACAGACGAAGGAATATTGAACCTATTTGCTTAATTTCACTATGCACTGAAAATAGCGATGAAAGAACACAACGAGGATACCGTCCGGATGGGATTCGGCGTCTCGAGATTCCATTGCAAACCGACATCCAGGGCGAACACTCCTTGATCTTATCATTTTATTAGCATAAACAGCAATTTCAGTTCTCTTCTTGTTTACCCTAACGCTCGAAGACATGGAGCATAAAACGTTGTATCGACGTTGAAATATATATTGCAACACTTCGTTTAGCTGTCTCGAGATCTGATCGCTTGAAATTTCATATTAGGCTGTGAAGAAATTCTGATCCTATACTTCGAAACAAAGGAATACAACATAGCTTGTGGGGAGAAATCTGTGGAATTTATTTCATAACATTCATCAATGTCAGGTCTAATAAAAAATTCTTCAATTCTTCAGTCAATGTGAAGGACCCACAGACAATGCAGTTTTAAAATGTGACATTTCTGCACGTCGCAAGTGGAATGTTATTTATTTAATCTATTTTGTGTTAAATTCCGCTCAGCAATATTTCGAGACTCATCCCAAGCATTCGACAATCACGAACACTCATCCTACAACCATATAACATGAAGTCTAATCTAGCAGACCATTATTTTGTCGTGAAATATGGGGAAACAATAAACTTTCCATCCAAAGTCAAATGCGGAGTCCCACAGGGTAGTATTTTGGGATCCCTTTTATATATCATCTATACTTGAAACATCATCCAAAGATTTCAATCTAAAATACTACGTTAATTAGTTAATACCCCACACCATCCATGAGTTTATCATTATTATTATGTCAGAAACTGCCGCATAAAACAAATTTATGATTTCGCATATCGATAAATAAAAATGTAAAAAAAACTGACTGAAATAAGATAACAAGTTCTGTAAAAAAATACCATTATCAAGGTGCAGAAACTTTCAATTCCTATCAGATACCTTAAAGAGGAAATTCCCAATTGTGTACCAAGAAAGAGGAACTAACTTCAGTTTAATACCTTATTGTTGTTCTCACAATAGGATATCTTTATTACACTCAGTAGGCGCCAGATCTGGAAAACAAACAGAATTATTATCCCGCTAGGTGGCGAGCTAAGTAGCCGACTGTTTAATTCAGAATTCCTGAATTATAAGCTTCTCACAATGTGGCGATCTTCTTGCTCGTTTCCGGGAAATATCAAGGCATAACAAATTAATTTTCATTAGAGCAAAGCCCCTAATTCAAAATAACGATGTACTGCATAGAATTCGATAGGACTAATTATCGTAGATTAATTCATTCCACTAAGCTCGAATTTTAACGCAATACTTGACAAGCTATTCCTGTAGGACATCAGTGAAATGTATTCAGTCAGGCTGCCAATTGACAAAGCGAAAAGGACTGGATTAGTATTCTAATTATCTCGCACAAATGGCTTCATTTCGGAATTGATGTTTCAACGTATGGAAAAATATGAATATTTTTCCATCTAAATGAGTGAGATCTCTAAACACATACCTGAAACGTTGTATATAATGTAGCAATCCAATTTCTGGACAGAGAAATTGAGATATTTTTCGCCTTTCATGAAGAAAAAATTTTATACCTTTGAAATATGTCGAACTTTTGGTATTTAGATCTTTTCATAATGTTAGGATCTTTCGGTATCCCTTTCAAAGAAGAAAATATGTTTTTGATTCATTTTCTTAGCAGTGAAAAGTAGACATATACTCTTCAACTGTGACCTCAGGTCAGTACTTTTCTACATAAATTATTCCACCACAAATGGGCCATTTCGATTAATTTTCCAGCATGGACCTCGTTCGGATGAAAACTGAAATAACTTTGATTATCCTTAGCGAAAAATTCTTTCGGCAATACTTGATAGATTCCACATAATCCATCATATATACTACAAAAAGTTTGTTCTCCAAATAGATCCTTGTGGAACCCCTTTGTTATCAGCAAACTTCAGTCTCACCTTAAAAAATATGTTCAGGTTTCCCGGAAAGATTCAACTACGACCGGTAATTTCCATAATACTCGAGCTAGCCCTTGGAAGACCTGAGGTAATCTCAAATCCGCTCCGCTCAAAAAGTTCAAGAAGGTCTCGGCCTAGAAAAAGTTCGCTTGGATGGCAGATAATCTTATGACCAACAAACGGCTTACACTAGCCTCTTATTTCAAATAAAAACGAGCTAAAAACCGTGCAGTTACAACAAAATACACTGAGAAGAACATCCTATTATAGAAATGAAAACTGATAATGCATAAACTACGTGATTTGGAATCAGCCAACCGATTCGGTAATAGCAATTGGTTTATGATTATAATGGTTGCACATAATTCAGTTATATTGCTTCACTAATTAGTTAGATTTACAAACAGGATATATCTCAAGTTTGTGAATCCAGCGGGAAATCGAAACATTAAGCAAATCAGGGCACGCAACCCCGCGCTGTCTTGACAATATCTTGATCAATACATCCTGCCCTATGGACCATTCAGTGCCAATCATTACACAATGTGAGGGCACAATGATGGTAGTATGTTCTGAAACAAGTTTTAGACGATGTTTTTTCTATTTGCGCCAAGTTTTGTAAATACTGATGAAAATATATTAACAACCTGCTGTATATATCCTGGTGAGATATGTGTTTTATATTAACAGTTGATATATATCTCTTGGTTTCTTAGAATTGATTAATTGACTGGTCACTTGCATTTTTCGTTCATATGGCATAGTTATAATAAAACAGATCACCATATAAATATCATGATGAATTAAGGTAACAAAAAACAAAAATATAATACTTTTATTTATTTTTATTTCGAAAAATAATGAGCATTTGCCTCGTTTGCCGAAGGTTGATTACGTTGTTTTTGGTAAATCTGGGATTTAGAGAAAAGAAAAATAATATGACAATATGCCGGAAATTAAACATTAAAAATTCTAGTAATAACTTCGCATCTTCAAGATGACTGAAAATTATTTCAATTCCAAAGCCCTAGAAAGTCATTGGAGGTTTTGGCAGAAAAAAACAAAAACCATGAAGCTTTGGCAAAAAATATGTTCATAGAGCTTATATCAAGCTTTAACACAAGACAGCCATTCATAGTTACAATCGAGCTCTGGCTCAAGATGGTCACTTACAAGTAAATATAAAGGTTTGGCACAAGCTGGCCACTTAGAGTCATTCATACATATTTACACAATGTTGGTCACAAAATTGCAAACCTGTACAAAGCCGTTGAGGGCTTTGCCAGGAGTTAACAACTGAAATCGAGTTTTGGCATTAGATGCCCACTTAGAGCTTATATCGAACTTTGGTACAAGACGATCATTCAGAGTTATGAACGAGCTTAGAGCTTAGATGACACTTTGGCACAAAACGGTCACTTGAAGCTAATATCGAGTTTTGACACAAGATGGATACTAGATTATTAGAATTAAGCTCTGCTACAAGAAGCGATCTACTAGTTAATATCGAGCTCTGGCTCAAGATGGTCACTTACGAATAAATATAAAGGTTTGGCAGAAGCTGGCCACTTAGAGTCATCCATACATATTTACACAATGTTTGTCACAAAATTGCAAACCTGTACAAAGCCGTTGAGGGCTTTGCCAGGAGTTAACAACTGAAATCGAGTTTTGGCATTAGATGCCCACTTAGACCTTATATCGAACTTTGGTACAAGACGATCATTCAGAGTTATAAACGAGCTTGTGCACATAGAGCGTAGATGACACTTTGGCACAAAACGGTCTCTTGAAGCTAACATCGAGTTGTGACACAAGATGGATACTAGATTATTAGAATTAAGCTCTGCTACAAGAAGCGATCTACTAGTTAATATCGAGCTCTGGCACAAGATGGTCACTTACGAGTAAATATCAAGGTTTGGTACAAAAAAGCCACTTAAAATTACCATCGAGCTTGCACATAAAACAGACACTTAAAATCATGTTTACGTATTAGCAGAAGCTGGCACTTAGAGTTATCTTTACGTATTTACAGAATGTTGGTCACAAAATTTCAAACCTATACAAAGCCGTTGGGGGCTTTGCCAGGAGTTAACAAGTGAAATCCAGTTTTGGCATTAGATGGCCACTTAGTGCTTATATCGAGCTTTGATACAAGACGATCATTCAGAGTTATAAACGAGCTTGTGCACATAGAGCTTAGATTACACTTTGGCACAAAACGACCACTTGAAGCTAATAACGAGTTTTGACACAAGATGGATACTAGGTTATCAGAATTAAGCTCTGCTACAAGATGGCGATCTACTAGTTAATATCGAGCTATGGTACAAGACGGCCACTCAGAGTTACAATCGAGCTTCGACAGACCGTTTAAAGATACTATGGGCTTTGGCATAAAATCGTCACTCTTTAGGTGTTGGTACAAAATGACCGCTTTGAGTCATAAATATCAGTTCACACAAGATGGTTAATTTGAGATTAATAAAAATTAACAGAACATTAAAGAATAATAATATAAACGTGCGGTGACCTTCTTTCGCGATTTCCTTCTTATTCTGATATTCTATTCTGATCAAGATTCATTACAACGTAAGTTGATCAAAACTGCGTAACAAACTCAACGATAAAATTTAAAGAAATCAACGCAGAGGCGACCCACCTGTTTCAGGGTCATTAATCTGAAAATCCTTTAGGAAACTGGACCATTTCGACACCAGGAGCTTTCCTCAACTCCAACTTTGTATCCACAACGTCCGCAGTCTGTAGGAAACTAAGCACCGCAGAATTAAAATTGATAAATTCATCTGCTTCCCAACAACACTGTAATTAATGACTAGGAGTGCGTTGTATAAGGACCAAACGGTAATTTCTAACAGTTACGCGAGAGTGTTTCACATATTTTAAATAAATTGCCGTTGGTTAATATGAGCATAAGTGAGTCCATTACATTTTCTTGCGTTGATTGTTATAGACATAAATGAGCTTTCGACACTTCGATGGGCACACAATAACTGCTATCTACCATTAACCTTTAGTGGAATTTCAGCATATATGAGTGCCGAATATAGCGTTCGGTTAATTGTACTATAAAGCTTTGATTTGAATTGGAAATGAATTTCGAAAATTGCAGAGAAATCTAGTTTTTCACAAACTTGTTTGTTTTGTTTCTGATGATGAATACAGGGTCCATCTGAAAGAGTTCGAGAGAATTCTTTGCAATGCTTCTGTTTCTAAACAAGTTTCACGATAATATGATCACAAAATAAAAATTTGATTATTCGAACGCAAAAGCAACAGCCTTCTGGTTTCAATTTCCGATAGAAGTCGCCGAGGACAATGTTGAAGAATATCGGAGTGTCGAAATAATAAAGTATGGTTTCAATAATTGGAGATTTTCATGGTAATGAAATGAAACCGTAGATGTACCGAGACGTAATCGCTCTGTTCGAAAGAATGAAATGCATATATAATAAGAAGCCCTCCCGTCGATTCGATTGCGAAAGATTTTCCCACAGCGACGTCGAATGGTTCTCCTACCTCATTAAAGAAATCGCGAAATCGAAAAACCCAGGCTGATGCGATGTTTAACTTAATGACGTCAAGCATCCGTAAAATTGGTTTTGCCAGATTACATAAATCTCTTCACAAAAGTAATTGATGCTTTTTGTTGAACTCGTCCGATATAACTATATAAGAATCCTCGGCATGAAATCGAAAATGGAAATAAATCACATTTTCCACTTCTAACGGGATCAGAAGGAGGCAACGAAAATTAAAAACGCCCAACGTCAGTTCCATCTCTGTTAACTTCCATTACACCATTCCGTCCATTGAAGATGAGAACGAGATGTTGAATTATGGCTCAAACTTTGGAGTTCTGATCTCTCAAGCAGTACGCAAAACTTGATGTAAATGTGAGGATGAAAACATCTGTGATCAGTGGACAGAGAGCTGCCTTCGCATGTGTATGAATGGACGGAAATATCTCAATTAACTCACTCGATTCATAAATCCAGTTTTCGGCCCATCGTAAGTTGTGCAACATTCATTTGGCTTCCAAAAGGCCTAATCAATATTATATATTCTGACGTCACCATCATCCATTGATAAAATGGTAGATCGCTTCATTTGCTAATATCGAGTTTTTGCACAAGACAGCTAATTAGAGCTAATATCAAGCTCCGGCTCAAGATGGTCACTTAGAATTACTGTCAACTTTGGGACAAAATGGCCACTCGAGCTTTCGAACAAGATGACCACTTACGAATTATTATTGAGCTTTGACACTAGAAATCCACCTGTTGTTAAAATCGGGCATTTACAAAATACGGCCTTTTATAGTTACAATCGAGATTTGTTATAAGACGGTTGGCACGACACGGCCTTTGAAATTAAATGAAAGCAAAAGAGAAATTAATAATGAAATTCCGGTGAGAAAAAATGACTCGAAAAGAAAATACGAAATGTTGGAGTATCGACTTTTGCGTACCTGGTTTCACAGCACGGCTGAACGTGTCACTCCCGAGCCAGAACAGTCACTTTTTCACCAGAGTTCTAATTTGTAGAAATTAACGAGAAAAATTCGACAGAAATGAAGAAAAATCTTGCACTGCACCGAACGAGCGTCGATGTCTGTATTCGAATTACTACTGGTTCGTACTTCCTTCGTCTGGCACTGTCATATGCTCCAACATATGTCCATACGTAAATATACGTCCATAGAGAAAGAAATGAACATACGTGGGCCGCACGAAACGAACAAGCATTTTGGAACAGAAAATAAATGAATGCAACTAACAACACTGAGTTGCAGTAACAACGGTCACTCAGAATCATACTTAGATTTTGGCAAGAGACGGCCACTTAAGTCGCTCTCCAGTCAGGTGCATGTGACCATCCAATCCAAAAGCAAATATTTAAAAATCGTAAAAGTTTAAATTTGACTTACGGTAGCTATTATAAGGTATCAAGTAGCCCAAATTCGGCTGGTGCTCCAGCAAAAAGAGGATGATATCGCGTTTACTGGAAATGGCTTGGCCAGATCGGAGCGCACCGGAAGCCCCTAACTTGGTCACTGGAAAGTAACTCAAGACTCTCATTAAGGTGTTCACAGATTATCAGTCAACAAGTTGCAGAGCCATACGAAGTCTTCTAGCATTTTTCCAGAATGTAACAAATAAAATTTAGCTTTGGCACAAGGTAACCACTTAGAGCTAATATCGAACTGTGGCACAAGATGGTCACTTAGAGCTTATATCGAGTTTTGGCACAAGATGGTTACATAGAGTTACAATCAAACTTTGGCAAGAGCAGCCATTCAGAATCACAATCGATCTTTCGGACAAGATTGCTACTAACGAGTTATTATGGAGCTTTAACACAAGACGGCCACTTAGAATCACAATCGAGCTTTCGCACAAGATTACGAATAACGAGTTAATATAGAGCTTTGGCGCAAGATGGCATTTTAATACTTACAATCAAGTTTCGACAGAAGATGGTAACTAAGAGTTACAGTTAGGTTCTGGCATAATATGGCCGCTCAGAATTATATATAAAGAGTGTTGGCTCTATACGGCCACTTAGAGTCAAAATTGGTTCTTCGCACCAGACGGTTAGTTGGAGTTACCATCCAGGTTGCTAGTAGTATGCCTACTAGGAGTCATAATTGTACCTGACCACATTAATATTGCCACATCTTCGTCCACCATAAACATAAATCAGTATATTTCCAGATTATTCACAAAAACTACTAATTCACCAGCCAATTAACACGCAATTGGAAACAAATTGTTAGCAATTTGATTCAACTCATAACTTCTCATATTCACGTTGTATTTCTGCATCGTCTGCTGTCATAAAATAAATGTAGGGAGGGAAAAGGCAGCCCTAAAATCCAGATCGAAACATTTTCTGTCGGGAAAGGGAAAATTATTGTTCCAAGGGGGTTAACCTTTATGCATACAACTCACGCCCATGTGTATATAATTTTCAATGGAGCCTGTCCATGGAACCCCGAGATAAGTGGACCAAAAATTGTAGTATCAGCTAAGTGTCAAAGTATAATTGAAACTTCAAACAGGATTTTCCTGCTACTGACGAGTTCAATTAAGTGAAAAATACGAAAGTTCGAAGTTCATGAATATTAAACGGTCGTGGACGGAACATTGTGATGGTATTAGCAATAACATCGTCTAGATTATCTGAAAATCAAGACAAACTTCCAGGTGTTTTTCAGGAAAAACAGGTCTCAAAACTGCCGATAACGATAACAAATTAGTTTTGGTTCGAGTATTATAATTCAAGCAATCCTTTTATGTGAAAAATTATAGTTTTATTATTCATACCGATTCATAAATAAATATCGTTCTTTTCGTAGATTGAATTCAATGAAGAATTTACTTGAAAGTAGAACCTAGGAAAGTATTCTGTTATTTTAATGCTTCAGTGAATTTCGATCTCCACTAGGTTCATCTCTGAATATGGTATATCAACATCGGCTGGAACTTTTTTCTTCATTGTCTGAATTATTTGATAATGAATACGAAACTCTTCACCCAATAAAAAGGCCAGAATAATTGAGTTTTTCGCTATTACTGCTTAAAGAATTCTAATAAAAACGCTTTGTAGGACCGCACTACAGAAAGAAAAGTAGTTAAATTAAAACATCAGACTGTTAAGATATTATGTTCGATAAAACGCATCCAGATGGGCGCATATACTGAAAACATGTTCCAAAGTTAGGGCGAAAATTCCGCCAAACTGTATGAGTAACCAACAGGGAACAAAATTGGCTAGTTTTCAGATATTTCCATTATTTCTTACGACACTTCGGTAAGCAGTCGTCTGTCGTCGATTAATGTTATTAGAAGTTAAATACCCATGCGGTAATTGAACTCTGGTCTTACAATTCCAGATCTAGTTTTAGAGCAGCAGAATAAAATTATTACTCATCGCGCTATACATTTGCTTTACTGAAAAAGACGAAAACGAACAAAAGAATACTGTTTTTCGAATTAGAAAGTGAACCATTTGAGATAATTCAACACTTTCATTTATGAATGCTACTTGACATCGTTCATATAGACACCGAGAGCAAGTTTAACCCAATTTCCGATTACTCGGCCACACATTCCGGCCGAAACGGTTTCGAGGAACAAATTATATCGAACTTTAGCAGAGCTTATATCGATCTTTGGCTCAAGATGGTCACTTAGAGTTAAAATCGAAATTTGGAAGACAACTATTTAGAATCACGATCGAGCCTTCGCTCCAGATTGTCGCTAAAGAGTTCATTACGAGCTTTGGCACAAGACGGCCACTTAGAATCACAATCGAATATTCGCACAAGATTACTATTAACAAGTTAATATCTAGCTCTGACACAAGACGGCCACTTAGAATCACAATCGAGCTTTCGCTCAAGATTGCCCCTAACGAGTTCATATCGGGCTTTGGCACAAGATGGCCACTTAGAATCACAATCGAGCTTTCGCTCAAGATTGCCATTTACGAGTTCATATCGAGCTTTGGCACAAGACGGCCACTTAGAATCACAATCGAACATTCACACACGATTACTACCAACAAGTTAATATCTAGCTTTGACATGAGGTGGCCACTTAGAATCAAAATCGAGCTGTCGCACAAGATTGCCACTAACGAGTTCATATCGAGCTTTGGCACAAAACGGCCACTTAGAAGCAAAATCGAGTTTTCGCTCAAAATTGCCACTAACGAGTTCACATCAAGCTTTGGCACAAGACGGCCACTTAGAATCACAATCCAACATTCACACACGATTACTACCAACAAGTAAATATCTAGCTTTGACATGAGGCGGCCACTTAGAATAAAAATCGAGCTGTCGCACTAGATTGCCACTAACGAGTTCATGGCGAGCTTTGGCACAAGACGGCCACTTAGAATAACAATCGGACATTCACACAATATTACTACTAACAAGTTAATATCTAGCTTTGACGCAAGACGGCCACTTAGAATCACAATCGAGGTTTCACTCAAGATTTGGCACAAGACGGCTACTCGGAATCACAATCGAACATTCGCACAAGATTACTACTAACAAGTTAATATCTAGCTCTGACACAAGACGGCCACTTAAAATCACAATCGAGCTTTCGCTCAAGATTGCCACTAACGAGTTAATATCGAGCTTTGGCACAAGACGGCCACTTAGAAACAAAATCGAGCTGTCGCACAAGATTGCCACTAACGAGTTCATAGCGATCTTTGGCACAAGACGGCCACTTAGAATCACAATCGGACATTCGCACAAGATTACTACTAACAAGTTAATATCTAGCTTTGACACAAGACGGCCACTTAGAATCACAATCGAGCTTTCGCACAAGACTGCCACTTAAAAGTCAATATCAAGCTTTGGTACAAGATTATATCAGAGAAGACGCAGGTTAAAAATAAATTACGCTTCGTGTAGAATCAGAATTTCTCAGATTTCAAGAACATTTCAGCTGTAGAAACCCTTGAAGATATTGGAAGTTGAAACACCCTAGAACAATTGATTTGGGCTGACAAATATCAGAATAATCGTAGAATCAGCTTTGAAATTCATATAAATGCAAATACTTGCCTGATTCAATATTAAAACCTACTTATAGAAAGCGGAAGACAGAATTCTGAAGACCAGTCTCCATTTCGTAAAAGCATTACGTCCTTGGAACTCACAATAGGAAAATATTTGCCTTGTGCACGTACAATATTGTCGTAATGTAAACACCCCTCGAAATATGACTGCCCTCGACTGAGGCCAATGCTTCTCCAGGCTCCAGTTTCAGATGGATATATGTTTATGTACAGGAAATTGCTGAATCCCTTTCCAGAATAACACTACGTTAGAAAAAGCGATTTTTCATTCATTCATTTATTTTTGGGAATGGAAATATGTTTACAGGGCACACAATGGAGAAACAAAGGATATCGAGAGTCGTTCCAACAGGTATAAGAAAATCTAGAAAAAAAAAGAGGAAAGAAAATTCTGCTTTGGACATCGAAGTCCCATACGAAATCGTGTTCGGAAAATAAATGAGAATCGTTTGATGATACAAAGGATACTCTGACTTCCTTGGCTATTGTTTGGTTGGAAGGTTGTTGAATGAAATTTTTATAACGGCTGTCGTAATTGTTAGAGAGAAAAGTATAGGGCATGGATCGCGTGCTAAAGATCCATTCGTTCTTAAAATATTTATAGCCTTTAGAGATAACACCTGAGAGGTCCAACCGTAGTCCTGGAGAGATTTATGTGAGAACTGGATATATAATTCGATGATCGCGACTAATAAAGTTTATGACTAAGACAGAAACGGAATTAATGAAATCCTGTGTTTTAATCGTCCGACCATCACACACCTAAGAAAATAACCGACCTTATAAAACTTTGTCACGTTTCTATATTTCCCTTATATCTCTCACAACATAGGGGAGAAAATTCAATATGAATTTCCTCCTACTCTTTATTCTCCTATTCCTTCTTTTCCTTCTCCGTTTTCTTCTTATCTCTTCTTTTTTTTTGTTAATTTCTTTTTTCATTTCCTGTGTTTTTCTATTTTTCTTACCATATCTTTTCCTTGTGGTGGTTATTTATCCTCGTTTATGCCTGCCTCCTTAATTTTATCACTGTCTATCATTTCTTGCATATCACTCTTAGATTATTTCATAAAAATGACAGTTCTAGATTTCTTAGAATTTATATATGTTTCATCTGATTTCCTAGAAACTTATTCTTTTTTTCAAGAGGTTTTTTTATGAAATTCATAATCAGATTTGATTTTCTCAGAACTCATATATCCTTCATTTCTCAGAAATCATTTCATTTTGTTCAAATATTTATTTCTGATTAAGTTCTTGCCTTTCTCGTTTTTGTCATTCGTCTTGGGTTATTTAATCAAAATAATTATCAGGTTTTGTTTCCTTGAAAATTCTATTTGTTTCATTTGTTTGCATTAAGCAATTTTTTGTTTTTGAGTTGTTTTTATGATTAATTTTTTTTCCTTGGAGTATGTTATGAAATGTTTATTCGATAAATCCAGTGGGGTGATATTTAAATATAATACTGCAATGTGCTAGCCATTTCTTCATTGGTATTATTCTGTTTGAAGGAACAAATCTCCATTGAGAAGAATACTTAAGAACCAGTGTCATTTCATGGTCATCTGGCAATCAGCGCTTGAGTCAAACATCGAAATGCCAATTCAGCATATTTCAAGTTACTGTCATTTTTCATTTCCTGCGATTCCACAAATTTCTTCCTTTAACTTCCGGAAACTTAGGAAAGATTTTTCTATTTTTCTCAGATGCTTTCGGCTACGAGCTAGGAATTTTTGTTCGCAGGTGTGTTGCGTTCAGTAGGAATGCAATTTCATGAAGGCAAATTGCAACCACTAAACCATGGAAAACCAAAGAATTAAAATCCATTATTCGCTCAGATATCCTATCTTGCATCGCGGCACTGAGAAAAATTAATTCGCAGGGTACTAAATTCGATATGAAAATTCCAGCAGTAAAGTGTGTCGTCACAGACATAAAAATGGGGAATTTTAATGAAAACCACATACGAGTTCAGATGAAAAATTTTCCCCCATTCTGAATACGGGTATTATTGTGCCTTTGGGTAGAAAAGATTTTTTCCGTCGACCTCCCAATAAAAGCTCTGTTTAACGTTCACAGAATCATGCATTAAAGACCCATTTTAATGCACAATTTCTTTCTATGTTAATGCATGATTGTCATGGGCAACCGAACATAGAGTATTCAGAATTAATATGAGTAACGTCACAACTCGACTGATATTTCATTTTTATGTATGAGGCCTGTAACTCTCACTCTACAATCACAATCAACTCTAAAGGACTTATAACTAATTCTGGGTTTTTGAGCGCTTTTTGAGTGTTTTGCTGGCTTGTGGGTTTCAATGATCTTCAGTGATCTATGAGCTACGATGATCTATGGCCTACGTTCATCTGTTGGTTTATTGATCTACAAGCTTGTTGATTTGTGAGAACTATGGTCCACGGTGATCTGTTGGTCTATTGATCTACGGGCTTAGTGATCTGTAGGTTTCACTAGTTTTTAATCTAATCACAACGAAAAAAGAAAAATAGAATACGTCGACAGTACCTTTCATTGGGTTATCAATGTAGGATTTAGTATTTTTGGACGGAGTTGGGTGCCAGTGCGGGACTGTGCTTCGCAATCGAAAATTTGAAATCGGATATATTTCTTAATGCGTCTTCATGTATCGATAGTCTTAAGATAACAAACTATTCCTGTTCATTAATTAGACGCCGTCTAGACGAGCCAATCGAACGGATATGTTCGAGATGACGTTTTCGATTATTTATTAGAAGACCAAGTGCGACTCGGATGTCTTATGTTAAACGGTTGACATATACATCTCAAAGGTTAAGAGAAATATTGGATATGACGAAGGACTCTAAGTGCAGTGGGGGGAACTATGTTAAACCCCATTAGTTTAAAATCGACCAATAGACAGTTGGGGGTGTAAATTTAAAATGACGAAAGGAACTCGAGATCGAATGGTCCCATCGAAGGGACACTCTAACTCTAGACTCCAACTCTGACACTCCAACGCTTACTTCGGTGCTCGATTAGAGACAATTAAGACGAAAGTGTTGACGGTAAACGTTTCGTGAGTTTGACAACTATTAGCCAAAGTAAGAACTGAACAATCGATTTAGAACTTTAACGAAAACTCAGTATCAGCCTTTTGTTATATATTATATATAAGACGATAGTTTTATTTATTTTTTTGTTGAAAATAAACTTGTAAATACGAGCCGTGTTTAGTTCGACGTTAGACTCTATCTGTAGGCGGAAATTTATCATAACGCCTAGACCATTGATAAAAAAGCCTTCATCAATGTTGGACGAAGTTTGAATTGCAGAACCTTGTCATTCTTTGGAAGCCGAAGTAATTGTCAATACATCGGATTCCCTACGGGTTGGAAAGATTTCAAACAGTTCAGGTTTCCGGTCCGAAATCTCTCTAGCTTTATTGGAACGCAAACGGAATTAAAGTGATTTGGTGCCATTCATTAACGTTGTAACACTTCCCGAAATGGCCCATATCCATATCGGGAATTTCCGACGCTGAAAGAGCTTTGCGCGGCCAGCATTGACACAACATAACAAAGCGTCGAGGTGGAATGTGCTCAAAGAGGAAGAATGCTAAAAGCTGCCGGATTCCTAATACCCCGGCTTCTACAATTCCACACTAAAGGGAGAAAATGCGATTTTTCCCGCTGAACAGAGGCGATCACATATGGAAGCGGGACTGATAAATCCGGCAAATTTCACTTTCATAATGAAATTGTATCAGAACGTGATCGCTCCTTTTAGTAGCGATAGATTATTCAAAGGCCGCCTCGATAGAGGTGCCTTTATTTTTGACTAGCAGCTCGTTCAATTATATCGTTTGGCTTAACATCGAGCTCCGAACGTATCGGCGTCACGGTTGAAAATCCGACAAAGGATATTTTCAGCTATATTCCGAAATTTCGACTTTTTTTTTCTCATAGTCGTCGTTCGTGAACCGACATGATTATTGTAAAACATATCGAATGAATTTATGGGAAAAATTTGCATCCACCGCTCGACATTTCCAGCATTTCCTATGGTAATCATACCTTTGTGAAAGAAATGAACACCGCTTCGACCTAATATCTTTTCCTTCTGAACTTTGGTCATGAATTCCTGAGGGCCCTACGAAACTATAACTTATGCACCTACCACCCCATAATCGTTTGCATTAGGGTCTCTCTGTCCAGACTGTGGCTAATATTGATCTTTTAATCCAATACCCACCTCAGCCACGTGCGAAACCTGGCCTCCGTGCCTCAGGCTATCAAGAGCAATCAATTCATTCACAAGTTCAACACCTTCTTGCAGGATTTGTAAAACTGTGTTGATTTTTGCGCATGAGTTTATGATTTATTTTTTACACATTTCCATGACAATTGACATTGGTAGTTAGTTAATCTTGAAACTGGCAGCTAGCGGAGCAATGTCTCTGATTAAATCATCGAGCTGATGACAAATGGTGGCTTGAACAAGTTTCGTGGCGTTTATCTCGGCTAAAATGGGAACCCAACATGTTTCAGCATTTATACCGATACAGTGGAATTCACTTTGAAAGCCTCACGCAACTTTGATGTCACAGCTCATACACCCATCCCCATTCCCATGCATGTTAGGCCTTATCCGAGTATTGTCTCATTGACATTTCCCAGAAATTTTGTATTGCCTACACGTAATCTCAGATTACGCACCACATCGAATATCATTCGGTTCACTACTGAGTGACAAGCGAGCTCGAGCGAAGATATTAACATACGTGTGTAAGTTCTTGGATATCCATATCAAGAATTAATGAAACGTGTCGAGTTACAGACTCATTTATCGATTGCAAGAAGTATTAGTGGGGATGTCCAAGGGTGTAGGGATAAGGTATCTTTCACCCTTGATCCCCTAACTAAAAATATGAGATTATATATTTTCTAAATTCAGATTTATGGTTGAAATGTGCAATGATTTTCAACGGCGCTTTCAGAAAACAAACATGGGCCATGATTGGTTATTTTTTTGCAACATTATCATTTTTGTTCTTAAAATCTAAGTGAATTTAGTAGCTCTTAAGAACTATTTATCTGATCTGAAGGTGACATTCCTGAAGAGTTTGAGAAAAAGTCATATGAGATCCTCTGGTGTAGTTGTGATCTGAAATAAATTTGATGCCAACTTCCCAGCATAGGTTTGGCCAGACCTTTCGACCACCAGTAACTCGTTATTCTGTTTCGCTGAAATTTTTTTGACAGTTCCAACAACCAATCAAAATTCCTCATTCTGTATCATATGAACAATTTAACCCAATCATGTCAACATTACATCGATAACAGACCATGGGCTGTTTTCACCTTGCTATGGACACATATTGATACAATTCGATTTTGAAGTTTCAAATATTTAATATTTCGAAATGTCACGATTTGGTTGTAATACTGACGATAATTTTAATGATATTATAGAATCCAACTTACCAAAAAACATCGTTACAGTAAGAAATTTGTCTGGAAAACATTTATTGACTTTTGCAACGATAGAAAGTATCAATTAGATGGAAATCGGACGGCGGAAGAATTGGCGTTGATTTTGAAGGATTGGGCTGTGAACATGAGGAGAAAAGATGGTACAGAGTTCAAAGAAAGTACGGTCAAAACGATACAACAAGTAAGCTGTTACAAGAAAAATATTATAAAGAAATGAAAGTTATTATTGACCCATTCAAGAGTGTTGTTTTTCAATACGCGCGAGCTGCCCGTGATTCTATAAGTCGAAAACTGCAATTAGATTCAAGTAAAATGAAACAAAGTTCGGCAGCATTAAGTTCTGTCGAAATAATGGAAAATGGTAAATTTATGGAATGAAAATACTCCTGAAGGGCTGCAACGGAAATTCCGTCACATAACTTGACGAGGTGGGGAAGCTGCTGAATTTTTTTTGTCTCGAATCAAACTACGATGGTTCTTATTTAATAAAATTTCCACATTTATTGTGTTTTAACAATATGTAACACTACATTTGCAACAATTGTTTCGCCAAATTCTTGGCTTCTTCAGGCGAGTTCGATGTTAAACTACTCCAAAAATTTTTGAGTCTTCCTTATATATTTCTCAAGATGGAAGAGGGGGACCGGTATTCTAAATGCTTCTGGGATTTTTTATGGCATGTTCATCAATGGTGATCTGTTGACATCCGTTTGGTCATTGAGTAAGATATTTTGTTTGTTATATCTGTTAATTTCCATTGTTTCTAGGATATTAAGCCTTCTGCTTTTGTTTTCTATGTGCAGAATTTTATAGTTTGGATCAAACATATGTCCCTCGTCTAAAAGATGGGTCGCATAAGTTGAGTTCTGTTTTTTATTCAGGAAACTACTCAAATGTTCTTTAATCCTCTTCTCGAAATTCCTTCCTGTTTGTCCAATATATACTTTCTGGCATGAACCACAATTCAACTTTTACACTCCTGATTTTTTGTTTTTATCTAATTTATCTTTATTATTTTTGATTAAATTACTTAAAGTATTATTGGCTTTGAATGCTATATTGCATATTTATTTAATCATATTCAAACTAAATGAAAATGGATTTCCATCAAGTGAGGACCTCAACCATTCAAGATACGATGGTTCTGTAACAAACCGAGTGGAATATAACCCTGTATTCAGCAATACTTGCCAGGGTGGTTTAAGAATGTGTACTGGAAGCAAGTTTTTGAAAGAAACTATGACAGCAACGTTTGTCCCGTCCGATTATTCAAAAAATTGATGTCGAAAAGGGGCCCAAATATTAAAGCCAACAGATTATTCGTCAGACCAAATCGTCAATGGAAATCCGAAACTGATCACTGGTATGATAATATGCCCATTGGAAGAATTACGATTCAAAATTAGACAAGATCGTCTGCCGAAGCGATTGCATTGAATACAAAGGAAAAAAAAATTACTAATCTTTCCAATAGATCGACCGCAGTTAGTTGATTAGCCAAAAGTGGTGTACAAGAACAACTGCTTACAAAAATTACGGGTCACAACAATGCTAACTCAATAAAACATTACTTGAATATTGACGAAGAACATCATAATCAAATTATTAACAGCATGCGTAGTGGAAATACATCTTCATCAGTTATAGAAACTAACACGTGTGGATCTTCATTTAAATTTTCCAATTGTTCCTTTTGCACCTTTAAATAAATTATTTTAGCTCTGTATTTTTTCTATAGTTAGCAAAAAATTTTCTATCCGAATAACCCTCGGACATTGATAAATGCTCAAAAATTTTATGCTAACTTTCTCAAGCTTGTTGCTTGTAGGCAACAGACCTCCGCCTACAGCGTCTGTCTGTTTCCAAGCAACAAGCTTTCGAAATTTGTCATAGAATTTTTTCGAACAATTATCAATGTCTTTCGGTTATTACTACTGATAAGAGAGTATTAAACACCAGATCCTTCGTCCATGTGGTTAACATCGACTTAACTATTAGGTTAAATGGCCTCTCTTATACATCTCACATCAGAAGTATTGTCAAGATCAAGAACTCTTGGAGGCGGTTGAGTGTCGAATAACGAGACTGCCCTGCAGCTGGCGGTGTTCCTCTCACGAGAAGAAACACACTGTTTGGTCTGGAGAGGTGCTTGCAATTACTCAATAGTCACATATCGTACACAGCAACAACTTGCAAGAACATCCGTATAAACTCTATCGCAAGTACTTGGTGTCCGCTGCTAGGGAATTCTTTCTGGGATATAACGTATTCTATTACTTTGAAATTGAATTGGAATCTTTTTGGCAGATTTCACGTCAGAGTCGGCGATGTTTACTTTGAGGATAAAACTGTAACCTCTGGTTGTTAGGATTTTACTATAATTTTAATTCTTTTCTGATGATCTGGCAACATATCATACTCCGATGTCTGCGTACACCTTATCAAAATAATACATGTGGACCACTCATTTTATATTCATTCAATTCTCCATTTTTCACGAGATACATATTGTCAATTATAACAATTAAACTATTAAAATATTGAACTATTAAACTATTAAAAAACCATTCTATTCTATTTCATATTCTTAATATACAATCCGCTAAATAAAATACCAAAATCAGAACCAGCAAATTAACAAACATAAGTTTGATCCATCGGTCGGATTTTCAATTCAATTAACCTCAAGAAAGAAGAAAGAACACTACTCTGCTGCAATTATTGAACGTATCCAAAATACCTGGAGCCATCTTCAAGAGAATTATCGAGTATTCTTCAACGCCTATTGATTCCATTGATCATCAGCCCAAGGAAAATTCGTCAAGACCGAACCTCCAGTAGCTGTTGTCCAGATATCCGAATAATTCAAGGTTACATCCCAGGAGCCAAGAGGGTGTCTATTAACCATTCGACAATTTTGACTATTTTCCTACTTTCTTCCATTATTATTCATTTGGATTATTCGACATTTTTTCTCGATTCAATTTATTTTTCTATTTCATTTCAATCAATCAGGCTTGAAGGAACTACAGCCCTGCTTGAAGAGGTGATGATTTGGTGGGTTCCTTTGACAACTTGAATTGGTACCCACTCCAGCTATTTGTTTCAAGTTGGAAAAGATCTTCAATGTTTTCCATGATTTGGTATCGTCTGCAAACCAGAAGAAAATCGAGAAAAATAATTGATCCCAGAGCGATTCCTTGGGGCACACCAGTGTTCAATCGATGATAGAATCTTTGTGCACTGATGAATAATTACCGTCGCATTTTCTGGAACGAGAAGATTTTCAGGAAAGATATTATTCTGCCCAAGATTTTTTTTGCAGTATTTGCAAACTAAATTACGCCGTAGCTCTTACAGTACATCATCTTTGCCTCAACAACCTACCAATTCGGATCCTCTACTGAATGTTTTGATTCCAAAAGTTAAATTGCCTACCTTTTCTGGCGAATTCAGACATTGGATTAATTTCAAGAACAATTTTGAATCTACTGTTTTATTGAATCAGAATTTGAATGAAAATCAAAAATAAAAAATAAAAAATGAAAATCTTGGGCAGAATAATATCTATATCGTAATTGTTCATCAGTGCACAAAGATTCTATCATCGATTGAACACTGGTGTGCCCCAAGGAATCGCTCTGGGATCAATTCTTTTTCTTGATTTTCTTCTGGTTTGCAGACGATACCAAATCATGGAAAACATTGAAGATCTTTTCCAACTTAAAACAAATAGCTGGAGTGGGTACCAATTCAAACTGTCAAAGGAACCCACCAAATCATCACCTCTTCAAGCAGTGCTTTAGTTCCTTCAAGGCTGATTGATATTTCATTATTCTTTAACGAAATATTTTTATATTCATTTTGCCATATATCGTTTTCATATTTAATTTTCTGGGTTAATAGGTTTGAAAAATGAATGTTTTTAATTTTTTCAATGTTTCATTGTTGACAATGGTTGTATGTAGGATTTAGCATTTTTTGGATTTTTCCTAATGCGTCTTCATGTATCGATAGTCTTAAGATAAGCAACTATTCCCGTTTATTTATTAGACGCCGTCTAGACGAGCAAATTGAACTGATATGTTCGGGATGACGTTTTCGGTTATTTATTAGAGGACCAAGTGCGAATCGGATGTTATCGGTCGGCATATGCATTTCAAGAGTTAAGAGAAATATTGGTTATGACGAAGGACCCTAAGTGCAGTGGTAGTAAATATGTTGAACCCCATTCGTTCAAAGTCGACCAATAGACAGTTGGAGGTGTAATCTTAAAATGACGAAAGGAACTTGAGATCGAATGGTCCCATCGAAGGGGCACTCTAACTCTAGACTCCAACGCTAACTTTGGTGCTCGAGTAGAGACGATTAAGATGAAAATGTTGACTCTAAACACGATTAAGACGAATGTGTTGACGGTAGACGTTATCTGTTGGAGGAAATTTATCATAACCCCTAGAACATTGATGAAAAAGCCTACATGTATGTAGATAAATCCTTTCATTTGATTAAACGCAATTATACCCAAAGATCAATATTTGAAGTATACATAATGCATCAATCAAAATTGATGAGGGGATATAACATAATAAGGCAATCTATCACAAAATGATTTCTGAGTAATTCAACATGATTTACCGACAATATAGATATTAGATCGCTTCTAGCCTCTGAAGGAGAAGGTAACGAGTTGGTTATTGATTTTCTAATTTGTATTCAGATGAAATCGAAAAAGAACTCTTCAATTTCACTATGTTGAAACCATAACAATTTTTTATCGCTTATCTTCGAGAACAGAAAAAAAATGAAACACTTCGTTATAAGGAATATCGGTTTAATGGCTAAAAATCACACTAGAAAGGTAGCTGACACTTGTTGAACATGGTATGAGTGCAGTAAAAAAAACGTGAAGAATTCCCTTAACGAAACACGTGAATTATATTGAAACCGCCAGCTACTTTTCTAGTGCTTATTGCAGAATTTTCTTCAGCCTCATTCAAGAGAGTTTACTCAATTCGTGGAGTTCTTGCAGACTTGTGTCGCCCTTGAACCGTTTTTAGACAGTCTTTTATGAGAGTTTACTCAATTCGTGGAGTTCTTGCAGACTTGTGTCGCCCTTGAACCGTTTTTAGACAGTCTTTTATGGATGTCGGTGGAAGTTTATGCCGTAGACATAATTCCATAAAGAATTCTTTCTGGATACAATAGTTTCTATTTACATTCAAGAATCCGTGTTTCTATATGAAGGAATTCAATTGCTCGACAAAGAGAATGAGATTTTGCATACTTATTTTAAAATTGATTTTATGTCAATTGATTCAAAATATTATCGTAATCTATTGAATCAATTGGATGGAAATTTCATGGAAAGAGACGTGAATTACACAAAATAAAAATCATTCTTCATCAAGACAATGCACGTTTTCCCGAAAGTGTTCTGACCATGGCTAAATTCGATGTAGCAATGTACGAATTGTCAAACAGCCACTACATTAAGCCCCCAGCAACCACTTATATGTTTAAAAAAATTTTTTATAAATAATGAAGCATCGATCAGTATTTTGCAGATATTTTTATTGCTGTTATTGTTGTTCTCATCTTCAATCATTGATTTTCTGAAAAAATGCATTATATCTGAAATTTAAGTTTTATAGGAGTATCCATGGATAAGACCTTGTCATATTTATCATCGTATGAAAAATGTTTTTTTTCTCTCGGCCAATTATAGCTTTCAAACAAATGTACACTTAGACGCCTTCAAAATATCTTAAATACATTGTTATTCAAAACGTAGTAGTTTCAAGATCTTCTTGAAGTTGAATAATTCACTTTCATGCTTAATTTTCTGTAGGTACTTCGTTAAACATCAAATAAGCTACTCCCGTATTGAACCATTACTCTAGTTGCAGTTAGCAAAATGTAGCGTAGCGTACCTCCTGTTCAAGTAATTTCCGGATGATGAAATGTTATTACTCTATTCGCCAGAAAGAGGGATCTGAGAATATATAACAACTACATGCCATCAATTTTGTAGCGAAATGTAACTATCCTGTTCATTGCCTCACTAAACCACAATTCACTTCTTCTATTCCATTATTTCATTGATGTTGCGAATTGTACTTATAAAAGATATAAATTTCATTCTGACCCGTAATTTGTTACCATTTTCCAGCTTCGTTCCAAAGTGAAATCTATATTCTTGAGATGCATTATTTGTCATATTTAGTCATTGGAATGCACGTGAAGCTTCATAAGTGTTGAGGAATCAATGAACTTTCTATGAGACTTTTATTAAGTACTAGATCTTTACGCGCGGCTTCGCCCGCAGTGGAGCTATAAAATAAGTATGAGTATGAATTAGATATTGTCGTCACCGTCGGTATTACAGTATTCAAAGTTGAAACTTCATTATTGTAATGCTAGATGGCAATGAAATTTTCTTATCTTTCGTAAAAATTTTTTTCACGAGAAAACGTAACAAACAAACTAACATTCGCAAAAAAAAATTTTTTTGGTGCCTACAATTTTTGAGCTGATTTAAACTTCATTTTTATTGCTGAATCTAAATATGATAGCAGTTTTTCTGTATCAGCTCTAGATTTTTAGATAAATTCACTTATCTATCAATGCTTTTTCCTATTTAATACTTTCAAGTATGAGTGTTGTAAAATTTATACAAGAGATCCTTGTATATTTTCCTTATTGTCAGTCTTCATTTGAATTTAAAATAATAATATTTCTTATAATTATTATTTTAATTCATTTATTATAAATAGAAGACTAACAATATGAGATATATATCTGATTGGTTGACAAACTGTTAACAAGTGGGATTTAATCCTATTTAGTGTCATCCAGTTAGTTCCATAGAAATCCGATATATGGAGCTGTCCAGTCTGAAGTGAACTTCACGGTGGGACGGTATTACAGGATTCAGAGTTGAAACTTCATTACTGTAATGTCAAATGGCGTTGAAGTAGCTAAATTTGCCGATTTTTTGACAAACAATTTTATCTTTCGTACAAAAATAAAGTATCCTATGTTACTTCTAATATTTCAAGAGTATATGTACAAATTGCACGATGATCGGTTGCGTAATTTTCACGTGAAAGCGTAACAAACAGACTTACATTCGCATTTATAATAGAAGTATAATGCTGATACGTTAATTGTGATTTTAACTTTCCGAGAGATCGCGTTAGTATTTATCAAAATAAAAATAGCTTTAAAATCACCGAGCCGTTCTAATTATCATCAGAAGTGGGATTGTTCCTATGCAAGATGGAAAAGTTGTTATTCAGTCTGATATTTGTATTTATTATGTACTCACTCTTATATTTGCGCCATGCCGTCAGACGTACTCCCGATGACCATTCAGCTGTAGTACCTCAGTCACGAAAAATTAGGGAAATTCACTTCACTCTTTTTCACCAGAATATCGCCACATCCTCTGTAAAAGAATTGCTTCATAATTGCATTTGAAACAAATATACAATACACTGTGCATAGGGCATTAATAAAAAGGATTCAATAGGTGGATAATGACAGAAAATAATTTGATATCAAGTAAGTGCAATGGTTATTCAGAGTGTTTTTCCATACAATATACAAATAATTGGCTGAGTGAACGAGCCTCATTGATGGCAAAGAACAAAGATATCAATGCTTCTCATGCGGCAACTCAGATTTTGTTCAAGGGCGTTGTGTACTGTCAAATCAGTTAATACAGCCACAAACCAGGACGATGTAGTCAAGTATCCCACAGAATTCATACCAATTGCCTGCAGTAGCACAATTGTAAGTATGAAGAAGATAAACATGTAAATTAATAAATTCCAAAGTTCGACGTAGAAGAGAATGAGCCACCCTGTAAATTGGTCAGGGTTGCAGAATGTACTATGTTTATTCATCTTATGTGTACAATATGGCGAACGGAGGTTATGTACATAACATTAAGATGCTTGTGGTTGATCCATAAATCCTAATCTTCTTTATACGTTGCTCCGTAGCAGGATTTCAGCAGAGAGCTGTTCCAGTCAGATTCTTGGAAATTGCTCAATTTTCTCATGATTTAAGAATCTCCCTAATAGGAGCCGTTTTACGATACCTGAACGAGCTGTGTTTCATTAGTCGATGTTGTGGTGTTTCCCGGTAAATTTATATTTTTCGGGATGGCAAATGGAAAGGCCAAGTCATAATGCTGAAAACGAATTCATTCGATCAAGGGAGGCGGTGAACGGAGCCAAGTGAAAAAATTCATCTGCGGAATGGAAAAGCCGCCAGGCTACCATATTAATTAGGAGGAACTACACCATCAATATCTCCTTTTAATTAGGAAAGACGACTATAATAACAAGGACCCAGCATTGGCTGATACTTGTAAAAGCTTCCGAAATATTTTTCGGTGAATTGATTGAAATTTGTTCGCTCCATTTTTACTGTATTGAAGAATTGATTAGGTGACCTCTTCATTCAGTTTTATACTAAGTTGCTCTCAATTTTATTAAAACGTGTCTGATAGAATAGAACTGCAAATTAAACAGAAAAATATTCATGATATGAATGAAATTATAGGTAATAATTTCATTATATTGTATACAGGATGAGTCTTCAACTTCACCCATACATTCTTGAAGTCGAAAGAAACACTTCATCGGTTCACTATTTGGTCTAATTCGGTTCCATTTGAAATTTGACAGCATTTTTATGAGAGAAAATATGTCCCTGGAACTGGATTCCGTTCGGAATGATCCTTTAGTTATTCGAATTAATTCCTGGTTGATTTCAAAGATGGATGCAGCTGAATCTTTCTTGTCGAGTTTGATTTGTATGAGTAAAGTTATTACGACAAAACTAAATGAAACCTAGTACAATTGGATCAACTAAAATGAACCCTTATCTTAAATTGCACCAACTGTTAGGTTCGGTCATCACCTTGTCGTGGTGTACGGGCTTAAGTAGTGGTGAAAACCAAGAATGACCAACACCCCACCCTTTATCTTCCCCAACATAACATTCCCTTGATTCCCTTCTTTATCTAATCTCACTAACATCCTTCTAATCCAAGAGCTCTGTCTAAGCGTGCGCATAGGTCGTGACACCTTTGCGAACTCACCTCGGCAACCGAACCTAGAAGACGCTGGAGACAGAGCCAGTAAGCAAAGTTGTCGAGCAATTGGCACGAGGAAGCGACGTGATATCTATGACTCTCTTGGCCCCCGAGTTCCAGACATGGGGTAGACCCGAAGAGTACCTTTAATGTCACATGTCACGAACAACTATGACTCACTTGACCCCCTATGTCCTCGGACAAAGGCAGAGGTTACGACTGATAGCTCAATCCGATTACGAAGCGAGAGGAGAAGGAGTCCTGATTCTCCCCCCTAGTTCATAACGGGCCCGGCATAAATCTGAGGGCGCAGTCGTAGCGATATCAGAGAAACTATGACCCACTCGTCCCTTCAAGTCTGTACTCCCAGACCTGAGAGAGACCCAAGGGGTAACGTTAATGTCCGACCCAAACTGCAATCTCGTCCTCAATTCAACAGGGCCACATATCCATTCATGTTGGTGGGCGGTTTAACCTCCAGCATGAAGCTAAGAATCCGACCAAGACCTTCCGAGGATCTATACCTGGGCTTAGAGTTCTGTAAGCAGGTCCAGGCCAACACGGAACTGTCGAACCGAGTTAGTTGTCTCTTACGAGTTCTTCGTGAGACTACGGTACTTAGATCCTGATCGTAACAAGCTCTTCTTCACATCTCCAACTTCCAAGTGAGTACGAGGGCGACACGAATACTGCTTTCGCAGTGAGTGCTCCGCCCACCATTTGCGAACAACTGTCAGTTCTATGAGTCGACGTTCCTGGGACTCTAACTGAAGAGTTGATAAAGGAGTCGGGTTAAGTCCCACATGAACCGACAGCATTGCACAGCCCGATGCTGCAAAGGCATCGAGCTTCCCCCCTACCTTTGGGGTGCAAAAAAAAGGTTAAGTTAGGTTAGACATAATTATGTCAAACAATTATGATGTACAATTAGATAACCTTAAATGAACCATTATCTCAAACTGCAAAATGTTTAAAGCGGACCTTAAATTTAAGCTATCATGTAATGACCACTTAATAATTTATGGGCTGGATTCTAACCTGTTTTATTGTGGTTTTCGAATCATTTCAACTGATATTTGTTATTGTTAATTCTTTTATATTCTATCTCTTTTAGATTGTCCTATATTGTGTTCAGATGATAGATGAAATATAGAAATGGTGTCCAAATTCAAGCTCTATTCTTGACAATAAAACGTTGTCTTTCAAGACTCTATATATGTTTTAATATGGACTGTTTATAAACTTCTAAGAAATAATGGGCGAAAGCTTCCCGATCCAGTTTCCAAGATCTGAGTAAAAACAAACTTTTCCTCTTCAACAATGAAACTTTGGACAGCTCACTTCTTACAAACGCTCGATCTTCCTCCTTGTACAATAACAGGTAAGTTTCATAGGAGAATTATAAATTTCATTTCTCACCTCAAATGTATTAAAGTCGCGGCTCTACACAACCTGTTGTCCAACATCGTATAAAGTGTTGTTAGAATAAATCATTTTCCCTGGTTAAGAAACTGAAACTTGTGGAGAATTTGATAATTTGGATTCTTGCGAAGAATTAAGTTTGTTTAATGTGTTGAAGCAGGAAGAGTAGCTAATTTCGAGAAGCAGGCGATGAGTTATGGATTGAAAAATCTTGGGAAGTTTGAATCCAGTTCATGAACGAAGCTGAAATAGAGATAAGTAGACCAAATATTGACTATTTCCAACAATCTGAATCTTATACAAAGTGTTTCTGAATTGATGCGAAAGACTTCGAAGGGTGTTTCTTCAACCAAAGTTAAGGGGGTTCCTTCATATATCTTTTTGTTCAATACAATTTTTCCTCCAAGTTACTGCACTTAAAAATATTTTTTTAATAGAGAACACTCCTGTAATTTTTTTATCGAACTAACAGTTTCATAGGTTGCAGGTAGAGTTTCTTCGAATACATTCTTTAAACAGTAAAAAGCATCAGCTGGGAAGGTAACTTTATTAATTGATTACTTGGAACATGGAAGAACAATCAACACCGAATATTATATCGGTTTGTAGGCTTTTTTGAAGGCCAAAATCGAAGGGGAAGAAGGTGCTCTTCCAATGCACACTGAGTAGCTGGACAAGATACTCATCCATGCTAGACAAATTTCAGTATTTCAACATCGAGCGATAGACGAAGAAAACGTGCTCGTTATCAAACTCATGGGGAAGTCTAAAAACTGTGTATTTCTCGCCTTGGTGCAATTTTAATAATAACATCAACTCAAGGCGCCGGTTCAGCAGAATAGTTCTGCCCAGATGCGTCTCTATCGATGATGCAATTATTGAAACAACCCTAGTTTTCTTCCGCAGAAACTTGGACGAAAGATATCTAATTATCCGAACTCCGTTATCCTCAAGTCAGAATAAGGATTTCTGTCTGTAAAACATCATACAAAGTTTTATTCACAGGCAATTTTCTGCCAGATGAAACTTCTGACTATTCATAGGTACTCCGGGTTTTTCATCGAGTCTTTATTTTTGTGGTAATAGATGAGAAAATGCAACGTAATGAATATAATTTTTAAATCGCTTCAGTAGCAATAATTGAAAACCAAAATGGGAATAATCAGAGCAGGCACCTCTTCATTCCATGATGAGTACTTTAGTTCATTCAAATCTCAAAACATAACACACTTGGAAATCAAAATTTCCATACCCAAATGTTGGTTTATAAAGATGTAAACACTACCTTTTGATGACTGCAGAGTGTCAGCTATCTCTTCCCAACTGCCCATGATCATTTTCAAGGTTTTTCAATGTTTGATGATCACTCGATATTTTTTCCTTTCGAAAAGCAATGATTTATCAAGACACGAAACTGCTTTGACTCTATTGGTTTAATAAATCACAGAACACAGTAACTCGATAAATAATAAACCAAACGTCATGAAATTTTGACAGAAATCTTTCGAAGGTTGACTCAGAAGAATCAGATGTGTGGATGTAGAAATATCTATTTTAGGAAGGACCCTTGGAGCTACAGGAAATTTCAATTTTTTGTTGTGCAGTAGCGTTTGATCGTCAATGAGTGCCTTTTTCTCGAGATATTAATTACTAATAATTCATTTTTCTTCTGTGTACTTGTGGATTGAATGTGGCTTTCTTGGACCGATTACGGTTGAGTCTTCATCTGAAGAGTGCTAGATTTCAGCTTGAGAGTTTTCTTTGCAGCCTTCAGGAGTTGAGACGTGGAAAAGTCAAATGACTAATTTCTTTGGCGACTTTTATACGGGTCGTTCTAACTTTCCTATCACTCCTTGAAATACTTCAGGGCCAAACCAAATTTATAGTAAACAAATGTGGTATTTTTGATCATGGAAAATTATAAGGATATTTATTAAGCCTGATTCTTCTTGAATAAACCAACGTTTCTGTAAAATTTCGTTCAGTTTCGCAATTTACCATGGTTATTTCCTGAATAATCTATATAATAATCCTCCATTACCAAAACTATCACTTCCCACAAATTTTACATATCAGGACGGTTCGATGGAGCAAGGGAAAAACCATGATGTAATTGCGTAATCGATATCACACTTGAACAAATGATATAAGAGGGCTTATGCCATACTTTTGTTTAAAATAAGTCTAGTACCATCGAGAATCAATTAAAATAATCAACACCTCGTTTGTTTCATGAGTTGCATCAGGAATATTAACGCTTCAAACTAGATTGAATCATTCTGGTATAACCTCATTTCGACGTTGCTATTGATTGATATGAAAATAAAAACCATTTAATCATAATTTCACGTACATCACATTCCAAAATTCCGCCACGAATTTTGGATCTATCCGTTTTGTTTGTCAACTACCATGTGACATTAGGTAATCAGGATTATATGGAATATGAAATGGATGGTCCATTATAATGTTTTTGTCAGAAGGGAAGTGCTGACTACCCTGGTCAGCGTGTATTATTCAACGATTAATTGAACTGATAAAGCATTTATTGAATAAAGCATATCCAACAGTCCAAAAATAATCGAAAAACGAGTTGAGTGGAATAGTGTACTAATTATTCGATAAAATGCTAGAAAAATAATCCGATAACAAATTCAGAATAAAGCTTTTCGTCCTGCAAAGTCTGTTAATATTGATGAAACCATTATATCAAGGAAGGACATATAAAAGAAACTCAGTCTATATCGCCAGTTACTTTAATTACAATGAGTAACTAGACCAATATCCCCTTAACTCCCCCCGGACGTTGCAGAAATTGCTGAAACAGCAACTTTGATGCTACCTGAAAAAAGCTGACATTTGTATGACAAAACCTACGCAGAATTCATCTCATGGTATGGGGAGAAGAACGTTTTCGATTATCCTGAAACAGTTTTGATGGCATACTTTAAGAGTGTTGCAGAAAAGAGATACTTAGCAAGTTTATCTCGCTCCGCTCAAGTGTTAAAATATTTCGACCGTTAATCGCTATCATCAGTAAACTAGTTGATTAAATAACTATAAATAAACCGGTTCTTCTCAGAACCAACCACCCTGAAGGCAACATGCGGAGTGAAATACCCCTCCTATTGGTAAAATTCGTTCGGATACTCAGACAGGACTGAGATTTATTCATCGCCTTCCTTTTAGGAATCCAAAAGAAGGCAAATCTCGGCAACTGTATCCAGAACAAGGCAGTTACCAAATGTCGAGCATTTTCGCTGGATGTTATGTAGACACAGATAGAACTCTTTATGTGGCATATGTGCCTCCTAATATGGAGTATGCAGACCCTGTTTGGTAGGCTGCTCTGAAAGGTTTGAATTCCTTTTGCTGGGACTATCATACAGAACAGAGATTGAAAGAATTGCCTTCCCTTTCAGGATGAAGAAGAAAAGTATATTTAATTGTCACTCACATAGCTCTCCATTTCCTCTTTGCTACAAAAAATGGGTCACCACTTTTGCGTCAATCAGAACTGACTCTTGGTGTTGCATCTTCATTTCGGTAGAGGGAAGATTAGGACTTCCTACTTCATTACTCAGCAGAAGCTAGCTGCTGCCTCTCAGCATTGTGAGCTGGATGTTACCGTAACTGATAACTTGAGTTGGTCCATTCACATCTCGACTCCTGTGTCTAGAGCAAGAGTTAACCTACAGAGGATTTTTATTGAATTCGATGTAGCCACTGGTAGAACTCTCTATACATGCTTCCTATTTTGGAGCAGGCTGAACCTGTTTGATAGGCTAATCTGAAAGATGGTGGAGAGATGTGGTAGTACGTTGGAGATGGAATACCCCTCTTCCTTTTGGAGGGACGCACTCGGATCATCAAACGAGGCAGATTGATGCAGTTCGTTATCGAAATGGCTAACCTCTTTCCATTCAATCTCCTCTGTAAGGCCACCAATAAGCAGCGGGAAATCGACTTCCCTCAGTGATTGTGTCAGCACTATCTTTTAACTCATTCAAGAATTTCCTGGATAGGTCGACAAGTCAACAATAACTCTAACTGACATGACTGACATTGGTCTACCTTCAGCCTATTCTTTTTTGTAATAATAATAGAGAAAAATTGTGAATGTGTTGAGTCTCGATCCAGTTGATCTTACTTAATTTGAAATTTTTCACTGAAACAGTTTGTTTTTCCACTGCAATAAGGATTTTATTCTATATTTAAGTGCTGCATGAAAAAACTTTCATAACTAAACAAAATACTCAAGATGGAACTACTCCTTCCATTCCTTTTTGTCAGTCCACCTAGATTTTCAGATTGAATTGCCCTAAATATATCCTCATTGAGGTACAGAATTGAAATTGTAAGCTTTGATTACACTTTAGTGGAAGCAAGGATAGTTTCAAGTGCTCGAACTACATTATGTGTTAGTTAATTAGGACTGAAGGCAAACCCAAAGTGGAATTAATGATTAACGGTTCCAATACCTGTAATTTCTTGCTAATCACAATGGAAGGAATTATGGGATATTGTGCGAACTCATCAATACAAGGAGGTAAAAAAATTAAGTTGAAAGCAATGTTTTTTTTTGTTTGACAACTTTGTCCTTTATCGTTTCAGATTATATTAATATGCCCATCTTAATTGATGCGGCATCTGTATTTTACATTCAGAGTTCACGATTATTTTGAAAAATAGACAACAGAGGTCCCTTCGATCTCAATATTTGCCCATTTCCTATCTTCATTATTACTTCATTCTCATAAGATTCCCCGCATTTGGCTCTCCGAAGTATGAAAGCAAATTTTCCACACAAAGGGAGTACGAATCAGCGATAAAATTGAACGCAACTTTACACACCTCCTTCAATATTCTCGAGTACGATCTCATATTCTGTCGACTTGTTATTGAAGGAAGAAGATCAAAGATGAAATTCATTTTACAAAATGTTGGGTATGAGAAATGCAATTTGCCTGTGCTCGATGATATCCGCTGATAATAGCCTTTCCATATTCGCAGCAGTATATTTTATGCTAACCATCTCAAAAATTAGTTTATTATTGAAAGTGAAGTATGAATCGATTCAACGTAATGGTTGGATGTAAAGTGAAAAAATCATTCAGATTGGGCGAAATATTTATTCGAGACCACTTCTCCGCAATGGTGCCCAACGTGGGGCCTCATATGTTTCAAACTAACTGAATGGTCCAACGTGCAACTTCTCCCAAAGGATCTAAGAAATTTTAAATCAACTTGATTTATTGAATGAGATTTTTGAGAATTTGAAATTGTAATAACAGATTCACCAAAAAAGTTGAACTACATCAGTTCTCAGAATATTTTATCCGAATACGTTGGTATTGACAGCAGAATGGGTGAATTTGTAAAATTTGTCGCTTATGAATTTCATCTTTGCAATGAGACCGTATTTTTGGCGCCCACCGTGAAGTCACTTATGTGTCAGATTAACTGAATTACCCAACATATACAATTTGATCGAGGCAGTTTATTCAAACTAGCATCTCCTAAATTTGTAAATGTATTTGCTTGCCGTCAGTTCATATTTATTTCTCTTTGAAACATTATATCTCTGACTTTGTTTTTGCAACATATTTCTAAGATTTGAAGACTTACACAACAGGATTATTCCAATCTACTCATTTCTAAAAAATAAAGAAATTGAGGACTTTTGATGTGCCTACAAGTTATGAAAGAATATTGTGGGTTTCATAAACATTAAAGGATTCAAAGAATACGAATATGTCTGATCGACCAATGGAATGCCGATTTCGCGGAATTTCAGGCGTACATCTACATAGAAATAAAAATAGTGGAAAATTCTCAACCATGCAAATAATTCAGAGACATCGTATCGAACTTCTTATCTTCTTAATAATTAATTTTTCTATACCTGTAATCATTAGTTTGAACCCTTCGATCGATATACTTCATTATGGTGTATTCTTAAAATGAACAAGTTCATACAGAATACCATATTGGATAAGAATGACGAAAAGATTCACTAGTGTGTCATAAATGATATAAATAAAATATTCGTCACAGTATGCCAATGAGGAAAATTTTCTTTCTCTTCAGTTTTCATAAGGGTAAGTGTCTGCACCGGAAATTACCTGGCACGTGACCTCATTTCGTCATTACTGTTATTCGAGTTGGTAAATGAGCAAATCCCTATCAGTCTTCTTATGGTTATCGATTCTGGGGCTAAATTTCGCGCTTCGAGTAGTTAGTAAGGCAAGGGGAACATTGAATGAGGCCAATTCGGGGCTTCATTACCAGTTTTGATAGTTCTGACAGTGGGTATCCCATGAGATAAACAATAGAGGGATTTATAGAATTATAAAATGGAATACGGATATTTGAACAATTTGGGGTCAAAAAATCAAACTATACAAATGGATCTTCTATCCTCAAAACTCCAATTGCCTTGCTATCGTTATGAACTGGCGCCCAACGTGGGGCCACTTTTCTCGGTTAATCTAATTGGAGCGTGTACGTTGGCACAATATCTTCAGGTTTCTTGAAGAAATCTTGTATGAATCTACAAAATATATAAAATTCAAATAGTTTCTCCACTTAGGAAAAATTTTTTTAGGGAAATTCTATCACGTTCATAGTGAAATACCGGTATATTCCAGAGTTTATTCAAAAAGTTCCATCAAACTATTGTTCATTTAACTGAATAATACATTCGAAGGAAAGTCAAGTTCTAGTGAGATAACTCAGAAGTTTAGTTCACGCATATGCAAGAAATATCGATTCAGAATCTGAAAGGAAAAGATTTATGTTTACTTTTATGTGAATTTTACGACATAAGAATGAATATCATTCTGAATGTCATGCGAAAAGTTGGAAGAGACGATCCTTTCAAACGCGTTTCATGACGAAGTTTTCTCCTTTTGATGGAATGAATAAATATATGTCCTGGGTCTTCTAATTAACTTGTTAAAAGAGATATTTTAAACACTAAATGTAAATAGGCAGAGCTTTGGTACCATCTTCCTTTGAAATATCTCCCAATGTTCATCCATTCACCTAATCCTCAGAATTTCATACTTGATATGTTGAAGATATACCGAAGAAATTAGGTCTTAGAGAAATATTTTGGGAAATACAAATATAACGACGTCCCTCGCAGAATCAGTTCGCCATTGGAATCGAAAAAGAACTTTTTTGTGAACTCGTAGTGAATGAAATCCCAGGACGGAATCAGTAAAAGAAACCAACGATACAGGACAATGTCTACATCTAAATTTCAACCATCAACTCGACTGTACTCAAAAAGACAAAAATTAAGGAATGGAAACTCTAAGAAAATGATGTTGAAAATAGCGGAATAAAGACTAAATCGGCTTTAACCCCATTATGATATGACTTAAATAGATATAAAGGAAATCATAAAAACCGTCTTTGCTCATGTGCAACGATAATAAGAAAATGATTGGACAAATTGGAAATAAATACAACAAACAAGATACTATCAGGTACAACCTAACATGTTATGATGTCAATTGATTTTAGAGGTGTAACGTCAAATTTTATTTCTTCTTCTTGAGCATTGTTAATAAAATTGAACCCTGCACATCAAATGCTGTTGTACAATTACTAATTATACAGGGTGAATACTAATAATCAATAATCATTAGAATACCACAGGCATAAGACCGAAACCCAAATTTTAGTTGTTTGCTCTTTTGAGGATCCCCTGTATTATTTTTATACTTTTATATATCCCCAAAGTTTCCTTATCCTAAACAAACCAACTAGCAGAGACATGTGCCGATGAAAAAACCCCTTCTTTTTTTTATTTCATCTTAACGGTATAATCAAAAAGTTCTTTGAAGATGATATAATAATATCAACTATGTAGATAATCAGCCGAAAAAAATATTGGTATATACCTAGTGAACTAAATCTACCAATATTACTCAACTCTCACTATCTCCGTGGGCGATCATTAATTCTTCTTGTTGATGTCACTGCAAAAAAGCGAATGCAGCAAACAGTTTTCTTTGGATCCTCGTAAGATTATGTCCCCCTCTGGGAAATTATGTTCTGTTTTTGTTGGCAGGGATTTCCAAGGGAAAACGAATATTTCCTATCTCAAAAACTATTTTTTTCACGAATTAGTTTCTTTAACACGAAAAATCTTCTATCTTTTATTGAGAAGTTTCCCGATTAATATTTGATAATACTTTCGAGTTGAGTTTTTTTATTCATTAAACTCTACCGTCGCTGAAACGGAATCTAAAGATTGAGAAAGCCCAGGGCCAAAATTCCACAATCATCCTTTTTAGACTCTCTCATCATCCATAGATTCCAAATTCAATCAAATTCTAATACATTTTAAAACCACCAAAAATGCAGGACTTAAAAATCACATGTGCCTACAACAATATAACCTTCAGATGAATCAAAATTGGCAAAGGCCGTGTTTTCCAAAATTTCTGTAACCGAACGACACACAACACCAATTAATATCTTTTTCGAAATTTACAAACCACTTTACGTACTTTCTCCGAACAACTTCGTTTATTCGAAACAGATTCCAGCCACTTCCTGATCACTGACCAGGTTGGGAAAGCGTGAAAAGCGGTCGGAAAAACGTGTTCACCCCGTCGCGATCGGCGAACCACTGTTGACAATACACAGAATACGACGTATGCGCACCCCGATCCCGCTAAAGGATTTTAGACCAAGATAACGTAGAGGGCTCTCCTTTCTTTGCTTCGCGCTTCCTCTCATAAAAACAAATGAACCCCAATTAGCCTGCCATATGTAAATGGTATCAACTCTACAGAGTGTTAATGAAGCTGTTACGCGCAGAAGTAAAACCGTAAATGGAAGAATTACGGGTATCAGGTGATTCCTCATTTACTCCGTATTTGCTCCAGCGTTCATCTACAAAAGAGAGGTAATATCTGAGTCTCACCATCTGAAAGTCCAAAGATCCTGAAATCAGAGTGGTCTTCAAGCTTCAGTTTTCAAGAGAGCCGAAAGGAGTCCAGGTCTTATTTAGCTTAATGAGGGATTAAGGGTATCTCCTCACTGCTGCGCTATCTATAAGTGGTGAGTGCTCCACAGCAACTTCTTTTTTCTCGGCCATTATTCATATATTCCTATATGTTGGTCTCCATCAAACACACCCATTCCTATCTGTCCTGTGCCATTCGATGCCATCCACTTCCCCCCTGAGCATTCAGCAATCTTGATTTTGGTTTGGCCACACGGGGTTTTGTCTTGGTCACCAGTGTATAAGTATCAGTATATAATATTAAAAATGGAAGTAGACAAGGTCGAATTTAAGATATCATGTAGATATTTACCGATGTTGTAAGTAGGAGACCTAACACAACTAACTATAGGTCTCAGATTAAGACCATTTTTATGGACAGTACAGCTTGGGTTATTAGACATAACAGTTTACCACCCAAGCTGTACTGTCTACGTAAGGTCCATAAAAATGGTCTTAATCTGAGACCTATAGTTAGTTGTGTTAGGTCTCCTACTTACAACATCGGTAAATATCTACATGATATCTTAAATTCGACCTTGTCTACTTCCATTTTTAATCTTAAGGATTCTTTTTCATTGACTGAAATTTTGTCAGATGTAAAGGTGCCACCAGGATACGTACTTGTCTCGTTGGATGTTATATCCTTGTTTACGAACATCCCGAGAGAACTCGTTGTTGGTATCATTAAAAAAAGATGGGAATTTATAAGCTGCTATACAGGTCTCAGTAGACAAAAATTCTTGGAATTAGTTGATCTTTGTTTCGATGGGGGTTATTTTGTCTATGAGGGAAAATTTTATAGACAATTGGATGGCACTGCCATGGGTGCACCGACTAGCCCATCTTTGGCTAACTTAGTTATGAATGAGGTCTTCTGTAGTGTTGTTGAAAAACTTACATTTTATATCCCTCTCATCAAGTTTTTTGTGGATGATACATTATTGTTAGTACCATCCGACAAGATACAGTATATTTTAGGTGTTTTCAACTCTTACCATCATAAGATACAGTTCACGATTGAAGTAGAAAAGAATAATAGTTTACCTTTCTTGGATTTATTGATAATTAGAGAAAACTCCAGTATTATTACTGACTGGTATACTAAACCAATAAGTACAAACAGATGCATAAATTTTCACAGTAACCATAGCATGCAACAAAAAACTAATATAATAGAGAATTTACTAAAAAGAGCTTTAAAACTAAGCAACGAAAAGTTTCATGGGAAGAACTTAAATAAAGTTGAAAACATTTTAAAACAGAATAACTATCCCACATACTTAGTCAAGAGAATAATAAATAAACACACATCCAACGTAAGTCGCGCAGTTAATGTTTCTTCTAACACGACCGTTTCTTCTTACTTGAAGTTTCCATATATACCGGGTCTTTCTCACAGAATTAATAAAATATTTAAGGAGTTGAAGTTCAAGTGTGCTTTTTATAATTTATCCAACACAAAGAGATTCTTCACAAATTTAAAATGCAGAACACCTTATAATTTAGAATCGGGAGTAGTTTACAAGATACCCTGTGCTAATTGTGAGAAGTGTTATATTGGCCAGACAAGACAATATTTACGAAATAGAATTAAGCAACATAAATATGATAGTGAGAATATTGCGAATTATAATAAAACTGCTCTAACTTTACATCAAATGACTATGGGCCATAAATTTAACTTTGAAAATGTACAAATTCTTGATAGAGAACAGGTTGGTTATAGACGTAACATAAGCGAGATGATTCATATAAAACGAAATCACACTGTAAATCATAGAGAAGATATTCAACACCTAAGCACGATCTATAATAATATAATAAGAAAGTGTTGAGTCCATTCTATGTAAATGTTTTGTTACCTTATGTTAATTGTCATTGTCATGCATATAGAAATTAATGAGGCAGATGTTTACGTTGTGTACCTGCCCTCTAGAAAAATTTTTGTCTTCTTAGAAAATGTCTGAATGTTTTAAAAAGCGTACAATATTGTTTCATCGTAACTAGGTAATTTATTTTCGTGTTGTATCATATTGTATGTCTTGTAATGTATTATTTATTTATTTACAGCCTTGAAAAAGAAACGAAGTCTGTTTCGAAACGTTGGCATTGTCACAAGTTTAACAATAGATAATTTAATAGTGTCCAAAATTCCCAATAGTTTTTCTTTCCTAATTATACATTATATTAGTGTTCGAAAAGAGTGTTCGGTATTTGTGAGTTTATTATTGATTCCTCTATATAGAAAATTATTACTAAACCTCTCTGATTCCTAGTCGATGTTCCTCGTTAGGACGTGTTGACGTCATCTATATGTTTTTTTTAGGGATTTGAATTTGTTCATCACAGGCGTCTCCTCTACAAGTTTGAGAAGATTGGAATTCTTGGTCGCCCTCTTTTATGAAAGCAGATATTTCTATCTTACCGGTATAATCAGAGCAGTATTGAGTGGGGTAACCCAAGGCTATGTCTTGGGGTCGCTTCTCTTCCTGTTTTATGTAATTGATATGCCATCATGTGTTTTTTCTCTTATTTTCACCATTTTGCATTCGATACCAAAATATTCGGTAATATCAATAATGCCAATACTATCTAGGGCGATATTGATTCGATCTCAAGGTGCTGTGAAGAGTAGCAACTGCCTCTCAACAGTCAAAAGTATTTCTTCACATAGGTGGTTAGAATCTAGGCGTCGCCTGTTTTAAAATGTCATTGTGATCTTGGTGTAAGAGTGCCTGATCGTTTGAGTTGGTCTGACCACATTTTTCTGACTGCGGAGAAGGCCAAAAAATCCTTGTTCCTGCTACAGAAGTTCATTGGCAGGTGTGACTGCCGTACCTAAGCGATATGTTCCTGAGAAAGATTTATTTTTTTCCATTCCATTGCTTTCTTCAATATACTGTATTAAGTCTTAGGGGACTTTAATTTTTATATGTTTATAGGCATGGCCTAAACTGCAATCCATTATTGTTTTGATAAAAAACACAACTTCATGATATAATTCAGGAATCTCTGTGAAAAAATCGCTATATCACGAATTCTACTCACTTGTTAAAACTTCCCCCTATAGTGTGTTAAGTTAGCCAGAAAGAAAGCTAAAATCTTCCACAGACAAACTATCTCAAACTCTCCCGTAACGTAGGAAATTCAAATAGGCAACTGTATGGTTTTACTAGTTGAATGTGTCAAAGGATTATTTCCTAAAGGTCAGGGGATCAATCCCCAGGGATATCTGAAGCCCTCTGACTCGGGTGCAAAGGAAGACTCGATTCCATCACCCCGGCGTCTTCATCAATAATTTTCAATATTGTTATCACGATATCCGCTTAAGTATTCAGCAAACCTTCACATCAACTGGAGTAAGACAGTTGGAGTACAAGTTTTATCACAAATTGACTGAGGCGGCTAATGCTTTCCTTTGCCAAAATGTCTTTACTTCAAGCCCTTAAATTAGTTCATAAGATTTGGTTCGACTCCCTGAAGAAAGAATCTGTGGTCGAAGTCGCGTGGTATAATCAATTCGTCAGGGTCATCGGTAATTCAGGTTTTACTATATAATTATGCACTTAATCAAATAATGAATATGAGTAAATCTAAATTTATGCCTGATAAAACAAAATAAAGTTTGCAACAATTTTATGGTGTTTTAATTGGTCATGGATCAACGCCATTCCTCAGGAATTAGCGCCGGATAAAATTTTTTCCTCTGTATATTCCCTTTCTACAAATGATCTCCCACATCCCCTGATGACGTTGCTCGAACCTGGCAATATTCTTCTGAAAGTTTTAACCCTCGTTCTCGCCCATATAACCCGTATTTCCTGGGGTGAAATTAGGGTGGAAAGATGAAAATGAATTCTCAAGAACACATAACATTTCACTCCGTGAAAAGCATTCACAATTTTCCTTATAATATCAACATAATCTACAGACTTATTGTTGCCAAGAAAGTTCCTTTTACTCCTGCGTTCATTCTTCAAAGGAATTCAGAGTGTAGATAATGGAGTTTTTTCGCCATTGTTCACTTTTTCCTATAGTTCAACTATCGTAAATAATATCTCACAGCTGTTTTCATATCTGGAAGCACCTTGGCAATCGACATAGTTTCAATCAATCCTTTTATTTATCTTTTAGAATTTCATGGATATGCATGCTTCTAAATTATGCAAAAGATCATTTCTTTGCTAAGCATACATTCTACTTCAAAGGGTTCGATTTCTGCTACTTAGATGATTTGATGGGCGATATGTACAAAATTTTTAATTTCTACTAATCTTTGTTGAAGTGGAGTTCATTTTCTAGTCAAGTAATAACTAATATTGGTGCAAACTTAAAGTTTAATGTAGAAATGTATTGGGTGGTAGTTTTATTGCAGTCACCTTTTCTTTCAGTTAATACTAACCTTCAAAAGGCAGCTGTTAAAATTTCATGATATTCTATTTATTATTTTGTGAGTTATTGTTCCAAGAGTGATGCTACCTTTGTTATTCTCAAAACAATGGATCGAAAACAATTTTGAGTTTTAATTTTACACTGCTTAAAGATGGGAAAAATAAAATGAAAATCTGCTCCATCGAAAACAACAATAAAACATTGATTTACTGACTTCCAACGTAGTCTTACTGACACCGATGATACAGAACTAGTATTGGGTACCTCTTACAAGAGGAGACTCATTTGTTGTCATTATTATTATTTTAGACATCTTAAATAATTCCTTTGTATAATTAATTCGTTTAATATTTAGAAGAATAAAATTTTTTTGTCTTCTTCATTGGATTCGTGCATTTCTGACCAACAGAACTTTTCGAGTGAGGGTTGGTGATGTTTACTCATCTTCCGAGTGTCATGTTCGAAGTGGTGTCCCTCAGGGATCAGTTCTCGTTCCCATTCTGTTTCTTTTATATACCTCTGATCTCCTGGTTGTTTTTTATCGACATGTTCTTATATGCAGACGATACCAAAATTTATAATTTCCCTCTTCTCAACTCCACCACACTACAGCGGGATCTTGATGAGCTGTCCGCTTGGTGTCGGGAATGGTTGCTTCCATTAAACCTCGACAAATGTCATGTGCTACACATAGGCCGAAATAATCCGCGACTGTCTTATGTCATTGGCGATCATTGTCTCTCTCCTGTCACCAGTCAATGTGACTTGGGCTTGACCATAACAAGCAGTCTGACCTGATCCACCCATGTTACTTCAATTACAGCTAAGGCCCGTCAGCTGACCTACCTGGTTCAGAGATCTTTCCGAGGCTCTGACAGATCAGTTTGTAAACTGATATATGAGTCCTTCATACGCCCCATCATGGAATACGCTGGTCCGGTGTGGTGGACGGCGCTTGTTGGTGACCTGAATTCTCTGGAGTCTGTCCAGAGATGGAACACAAGAATCCCATATGGAATCGTCCGACCTGACTATGAAACCCGCCTTCGTCTGAATAACATGACAACATTTGCGAATAGACGCACTAAAGGTGACCTGATATTCACATACAAGTGTGTTACTGCAACTCAGTGTTGTTGGTTGCATTCATTTATTTTCTGTTCCAAAATGCTTGTTCGTTTCATGCGGCCCACGTATGTTCATTTCTTTCTCTATGGACGTATATTTACGTGTGGACATATGTTGGAGATATATGACAGTGCGAGACGAAAGAAGTAGTAATTCGAATACACACGTCGACGCTCGTTCGATGCAGTGCAAGACTTTTTCTTCGTTTCTGTCGAATTTTCTCGTTAATTCTACAAGTTCGAACGCCAGTGAAAAGGTGACTATTTCTCGCTCGTGAGTGACACATTGATTCAACCGTGCTGTGAAGCCAGGTACGCAAAAGTCGATACTCCAACATTCGCCTTTCTTTCGAGTCATTTTTTCATATTTTTTCAGAATTTCATTATTAATTTCTTTTGCTTTCATTTAATTTCAAAGGCCGTGTCGTGCCAAAGTGTATGCACGGAATTTTTGGACCTTAGGTGGAGGCCATGTTCTGCAAAAATGTAAGTTATCTTCGAGGTCACGATTTTAAGTTGAGGAAGGAGAATTTCCGGACCATTCCAAGGCAGTTGTTTTTACCCAACAGAGTGTTTTCATCCTGGAATAGACTTCCCAGTTCCGTGGTCGGTAGCAATAGCACCAATGGCTTTAAAAACGGATTAGACAGTCTGAGACAACTTTGATGATGGAGAAATGCTCGCTGTGTTGGTGCTGAGTTTTTGTGTCCGGTGTGTTCTTACATTCGAGATAGTTCGGTATATATTTATATTTTTCATTTAATATTAATTTATTAGTTTATCTTTATTTCGGGGATGTGTACATTGAATAGTTATTTTTTTCCTGTATATGGGCTTATTTGAGTTTATTTGAGTTTATAGGTATATACCTCAACTCTAATTGTATTGTTAATAATAATAATAATAATAATCTATTTAAAATTCAAAGAAGAAGTTGAAGAAAAAAATACAACCTAACCTATAATTCAGTGAAATTTCTTTGAGTCAAAATCTACCATGAACCAAAGCTCATTTATTTAATCATTTATTTTCATTCCAGTAAGTATTCTGTTTCAATTTTGTGTTATTTTCAAATTAATTGCAAATTGATTAACAATTGTAGCGTATACAACTGCAAAAACAATAGTTTCAACTATCCCAAACTTTCTTTTTTGTCAATACCATTTGACACAGACAGGTGAGTGATACATATAGTATTGTAGAAAATGTTGTTTATTAAAAGCTCCGTGATTTGAGTAGTGCCTCATTCAATTAGTTGAGATTATTTGAGATATATCAGGAACCAATGGAATTTGAGAAGGTTTACGCCTACTGTCGTCATTTCTTTACGATTAGTTGAGATATCCGGAACCAATGGAATTTCAGGAGGTTTACGCCTACTGTCGTCCTTTCTTTACGATTAGTTGAGATATCAGGAACCAATGGAATTTTAGCAGATTCACGCCTACAGCAGGCTTAGTATAGTCGTCATTTCCTTACGATTACGATATCAGGAACCAATGGAATTTCAGGAGGTTTCTTCACTTCCAAGGTGTTAAGATAATCTTAATTCTATGATATGCTTTTGTTTTGTCGTCAAAGTGGATGACTCAGATTCCTAATGAATTCCTTCCATTACTTCAGTCTCCAGGAAAAAACCTCTCCGTTAATCATCCTACGGTATTTGTCCCAAAATTAAACAAAAATTTTCCATTTCATTCGAATGAGATAAAGAAGAATCCTTTGGATATGATTCTGGATTCCCAATCTCTGGAATTTACTGCAACGATATCGACTCTAAAGCATTAACGCAGCCTTAATTATCTAATTATCGGTCCATTTCTTCACGCCCCATTATCTACTAATTGCGTGAATCAGTAATGGAATACCAGATCTCTGCATTTTTCCAGAGCTATGCCATTTTCATTTGAAATCAGTTCAGATAACGAGAAGGAGATTCATTTAACTGCAATCAATATCACAATCTTCCATGGAACTATTATTTTGCGGAAATGAACACTCCCTGTCTTTCCAACCCGCTTTTTGCGTATAAATCGGAGCCTTTCATCTTCATCTGAAATCTTCTGAAAAAATTTGTACCTATAAAGGATAATAATGATGTTCTCATCAACTCAATCCTTAAGCCTTGAATTCGACAGGTACTTGAAATGGTATTATCTATTTTGGTCGACGAAATAAGTACGAATTGAACCAGTGCTTCAGCTAAATATACTGACAAATGAATTGCAACACCTAGAAGGATCTTTTTGAATTTTAAATAAGAAGAAGCTCTAAAATAGATCGCTGTGATTCTCTGTATTTTCCACAACAAAATACTATCTACTCTACTGAAAAGATTCAAAAAATCTCTGGACACTTTGGAAAAACCAATTCATTAGTTTCTCATTTGTAAACGTCAGTTTCCAAAAACACAATATTAATCAAGAAAGTTTATTTTATCAAGTCACTAACTTTTAAAACTGACAGTTAACTTGCAAAATTTTTACAAGTTAGTAGTATTATTCACATTAGAAAATTTTGTTTTATCGTCATATATTTTTGAAAATCATGGTAAAATATTACCAGTAACTCACTGCTCACGCTCTGCTTGTTTAAGCCTTCGCAGTTCGGCTTGTGGAAACGTCTCTTTAAGTCTAGCTACTTTCATAGTTCGAGCTTTATTAGAGCTTTGGGAAAGATTAGACTTACGCTTTCGCGGCATAATTCTTAAGTACGTGTTGTTTCTATACTTCCAAAAAATACAGTACGGTAGTTATTGTTATGATTGTACTATAATGCAATCCTTGCCTATTTAATTAACCTATCTATATAGTAATTCAATTATCAATGAAGTAATTCGTTATAATTAACCTATTTATATAATTTGTTATAATTAACTGTAAGTAACCTATCTATATAGTAATTGAATTATCAATGAAGTAATTCGTAAAAATGAAGTATCTTTTGTACGTGTAACTCCTAACCAAAAAGAAACCTGGCAATAACTAACCTTAGGCCTATATTACTTAAAGTAGGCGACCATACGTTTTTATCAAATCGCTAGTGCCTTGAAAATTCGCAAAACGGACACAACCGTCAACGGCGTCTGCCCTCACGCGTCTGCCCGCGTTCGGGTCGCGCACTCAGCGATGAGCCACTTCTTCCCCACCGCACTTACCCCGCTCCCCCCACGCCCCGTTCGCCTGGCACCGCTGCCGGTATTTATCACCGAAACGGTATTTATCGCCGAAATTGCTATGACTCTGCATTTTAAATCTGTGATATCTTCGAAAATATTTATTTAATTTACATGCTGTAAAAAGCCATATTGATGTTTATTAAATGCACAATGTATTTAAGATACTTAATTGGATAAGGATTAATACTGTATTGCTTAAAATCGCTTCGTAAATAAGCCATTATTTCTCGTACAAAGTAAAGGATAAAAAATGGTTATTGTGGGTTATTCCTAAGAGATAAACATATACCATCACGGACTTTTTTGTAGACCTTCTTAAGTTGTACAATACTGTAGTAAATTGTTTTGATCTATCTTGTAGGATTCAGTCAGCGTTTGCAATGTAAGCGCAAAAAATTTTTTTTTACGACCTCACATTAGGAACCTCAAAAATTGTAGCCTATGTATTATTCTGATGTATAAGCTATATTGTGGTAAAGTTTCATTCAAATCCATTCAGTAGTTTTTACGTGAAAGAGTAACAAACATCCATACATCCATACTGACAAACTTTCGCCTTTATAATAGTAGTAGGATAACTGCTGTTACAGTAAGCAACGTCTTGGTAAAATTGAAGAAAACCCGAGCAGTACAACCTCGCCGTCTTACCAACCATTCAGAATTTCATTCATAATTTCAGTAAGTGACGTAGGAACACTTTGTTCTCTTTTGAAACTAAATTGGTGATTTGGAACTCATATAGTTAGTTACCTTTTGATCTGGACAATCCACATCAAAGCTATTTATTCACTGACCATTTTTCGAAAGTATACATACTCTACGGAAAAGTGTTCAAGATCAATTCGTAAATTGAAAATCCTTTGAACGTTTTTTTTTGTATATGGAGGTAGTTGAGAGTCTTCATATTTCATGATGGTAATCTAAACGTGAGTGGATAAAGATTTTTCTCATTATTGAAAAGATCACAGTACCAGTAAGCGTCAATAAATTTTTTTTTTTATTGAGACTACATTACTCTTCTTTAACACTCGATGTCCCATAAAATATTAGTCAGATGTCGACGAAATATTTTGGTCAAATAGAGATGATTGATATCTTGGATGTGAAATTTCATTTTATCGTAAGAAGCTACAAAAATGTGTCATATCTGGGAATGAAACGCCCATCAGAAATTCTTTCTAGGATTTCACATAGCCTCAGGATAGGACGCCCCAAATTTTTTTATTACCTGAGTAATAAATGCGATTTTAGCAGAATCCATTGAAAAATTAAAAATGAACAAAAATACAGCGTCGAAAAGTCTATATTATGATTCTACCGAATCAGGAAAAAACGTTCCTGAATAACGAACGATATTTATGAGGAGTTTGCAACCCACGAACGATTCAATACGTTATCCATAACCCCAGTAACTTACCAAGAAGAGTTATCACTTCCTTTCGCTGGGTGTGAATGGTTCAAAGATGAGCTTTTTGTGGGGGAGCACCTACTTCCGTCGAAATGAGGGCATTAAAGTGTTGATAATAAAGGAACAGATTCTCCTGCCTGATACTGCATAATATAAATATTCAACATCGTAATGGGGATGAAACCGGTTGATTTCTCGGATACACGGATCCTGATTCAGAGGAGAATGTTGAGTTTTCAGCTTGGCGAGAACAGGTTAGGGACATTTCAACGCCCACCCCACTGATATATGGTTCACAACCCCAAATCTCTCATCCATCATATTTTCCTTGCTTCAGTTGCAGCGGCTTCCACAGTTTCTACCGTTCTCGTCCCTCCTTGTATACTTATATTACTGAACATCGAAATAATAAGATTGAGAATGATTGCCAGGAAGAGAAAATCTTTGATATAACCCCTTCTCTGCCGTATCAGGGGGTGTGAAGCCCAATAACAAGTAGAGTGCACTACTCAGTTTTTCAACATTTTTTTCTGTTGAATTCAACAATAGGAATCTATTTCGATCGGATTTTGTTCTCAGTGGTCATTCTTTTTTCGTGTTACCCTTCAAATGAATTTCAGTTGGTATTTTGATGTGAGTACAGATTGGCATTAGGATTCCTCTTCTTTACTATTCTTTTATTCATTTTCCAGAACCTGAAATCAAGTTACAAGAATCATCAACACTGGATTCCATAAATATCGTTGATCAGATGAGTAGTTAGTCTATTAAGCGATAAACGTTTGTGAAAATCGAAAGATTGAAGCAAAGCCTTACTTTTATACATCAATTCAGAGGAAATGTGAAAATTGAAACGATCATCAAGCTGATTCATAGATAAATAATATGATGTAGCGAAAAAAAGAGTTCCTCGTCTTTGATTGATCCTCGCGTTTTCGCTATATTTTATTGTGATTGGGTACGATTTTCATTGGTCAGACTAATATACAGCTGGTTTGCCTTGTTATAGTACTGAGTACACTGTTTTCGGAACATCTTTGAATTGGCGTTTCGAATTTGTTGTTTGGGCAATTCCGATAAAGGAATCAGTCGTTTTCTTCCTCATGACCGTTTTGTATTATTTAAGTCATGAAAGTACATAATTGCAACTCATTACGAATATTACAATAAATCTGCAAATATATTCAGCAATTGTTGATTTTCGTAACAATCTCCTCAATTGATTCGAATTTACAAAGATGTCATAAGGGCGGGGCTTAAGGTGTCATGGATTTGTTTGAGTCACTCACTTATGGTGACTAACAAGAGAATGTAGCGAAAAAAGAGATACTCTTCTTTGATTGGTCCTCGTGTTTTCGGTATATTTTATCGTGATTGGATACGATTTTCATTGGTCAGACTAATGAAATAGCTGGTTTTCCTTGTTATAATACTGAGTCCACGTGTTTTCGGAACATTTCATCTTTTAATTGGCGTTTTGAAGTTTCGATTTTTTTGTTTGGGCAATTCCGATAAAGGAATCAGATATTATCTTCCACATGATCGTTTTGTATTGTTGGAGTCATGAAGTACATAATTGCAACTAATTACGAATATTACAATAAATCTACAAATATATTCAGCAATTGTTGATTTTCGTAACAATCTCCTAAATTGATTCGAATTTACAAAGATGTCATAAGGGCGGGACTTAAGGTGCAAATGTCATGGATTTGTTTGAGTCACTCACTTATGGTGACTAACAAGAGAATGTAGCGAAAAAAGAGATACTCGTCTTTGATTGGTCCTCGTGTTTTCTGTGTATTTTATCGTGATTGGGTACGATTTTCATTGGTCAGACTAATGAAATAGCTGGTTTTCCTTGTTATAGTACTGAGTCTACGTGTTTTCGGAACATTTCATCTATGAATTGGCATTTTGAAGTTTTGAATTTTTTGTTTGGGTAATTCCGATAAAGGAATCAGATATTTTCTTCCACATGATCGTTTTGTATTATTGGAGTCATGAAGTGTGGTACATAATTGCAATTCATTACGAATATCACAATAAATCTACAAATATATTCAGCAATTGTTGAATTTCGTAGCAATCTCCTAAATTGATTCGAATTTACAAAGATGTCATAAGGGCGGGACTTAAGCTGCAATTGTCGTGGATTTGTTTGAATCACTCACTTATGGTGACTAACAACATAATGTAGCGAAAAAAGAAATCCTCGTCTTTGATTGGTTCTCGTGTTTTCGGTATATTTTATCGTGATTGGGTACGATTTTCATTGGTCAGACTAATAAAATAGCTGATAAATAAAACCTGATGTGTCGCGGGTTGTAGGTTTCGATAACACAGTCGACGTTAGGGTTGGTAATTTCTGTGAAACGGAAGTTGTTGATTTTCTCAGCACACTCCCAGAGAAAAATGATGCTGGACTAGATAAGATTTCCGCACTGTTTCTTGTTAAGTGCAGATATGTTTTGTCGGTTCCTCTGGTTTTTTATTCAATTTGTCGGTTGATTTAGGTAAATATCCAAGCCTCTGGAAAGTAAGTTATATCACTCCAATATTCAAGTCCGGTGACTCTGGTGATGTGGGGAACTATAGACCAGTAACAAAAAGCTCCTATATTCAGAAAATTTTAGATACGTTAATAACTAATAAAATTACACCAATACTCAAACATGAAGAGCAACACGGATTTATTGCAAGTAGATCGGTTACAACAAATTTGCTATGTTTCATAGACTTGATACAGTCAGCATTCGTCGAGAAGGCACAAGTTGATGTAGTCTACACCGACTTTGCCAAGGCTTTTGATAGGGTACCTCATTGGCTTCTCATTGCAAAGCCCAGAGCATTGAGCTTCAGGTCACCCCTACTCGAGTGGATTTCAGATCGTTTGAGAGGGTTGACACAGTTCGTAAAGATTTCTGATGTTTTTTCGGAAGGTATTGAAGTAATTTCAGGCGTCCCACAAGGAACACCTTTGTCACCGCTTTTATTCTCGTGCTTCATCAATGACATAAAATCGGTCATAAAATTTTGTCACTTTCTTCTGTTTGCTGATGATATGAAACTGTTTCGGCTTATAGATCACTAACTGATTGCCTGTTACTTCAGAGAGATGTTGAAAACATCTTGGAATGATGTGTACAAAATGAGTTAGAAATTAATGTGGACAAGTGTCAGACTAAGTCAGTTAGCACAGTGAAGGATCTTGGGGTATTGCTAGATCCAAATTAGAGTTTTATGGAGCACATAAATTACGTATCATCAAAAGCTTAAAGAATGCTAGGCTTCATTAAAAGACATATGCAGGACTTTAATGTCTTTTCTTTTAAGACAATGTACATAGCCCATGTGAGGAGCATTGTTGAATATTCATGTGTTATATGGTCACCTCACTATGCAGTGCATATACAAGCCGTTGAAAGGGTCCAGAATAAATTTTTGAAATGGATAGGATAGAAATGGGGATTCACCACTGATACTATTCGTTATGAGGACATTCGAGATAAATTATCCCTTAAAACGAGACGTTATAACTTTGAAGTAATACTGGTTTACAAGATTTTGCACAATTACATCGATTGCCGATATCTACTACAGAGGATACATTTAAACGTTCCTCAGAGAAGTCTCAGAACTTGGGAACAATTTAACATAAAGTTTTGCCGAACCAATTATTTGATGAATAATCCTCTTGATAGAGCATTGCGGACTGCTGGTTCGGTGGAGATAGATCTTCATGTTTCAATTTTTCAACTGAAAAATTATTTTAGGAATCTTGAGAATTTTCACTGATTTTTGTTCATTTCTTCTGTTTGATATTGTTGTTGGTTCTTTGTAAATATGTAAAATGGCTAGTCCGTATATAATTAAATAAATAAATAGATATATTTGTAGATTTCTTGTGATATTCGTAATGAATTGCAATTATGTACCTCCCTTCATGACTCCAATAATACGAAACGGTCACGTGGAAGAAAATGTCTGATTCCTTAATCGGAATTGCCCAAATAAAAAATTCGAAACTTTAAAATGCCAATTCAAAGATGAAATGTTCCGAAAAGACGTGGACTCAGTACGATAACAAGGAAAACCAGCTATTTTATTAGTCTGACCAATGAAAATCGTACCGAATCACGATAAAATATACCGAAAACACGAGGGTGAAGTATGTCAAAAGATCTCAGACACAGAGTATTTGAATATTCATAGAAGAAAACAAAAGGGATCTACCCCACTTATTATACTAAATAGATCGTTCCAATTTTGTATTTTATACTAATTTTTGTAATTGGATTGCACTTGACTAGATTTTTAATAGTCCTATTCTAACAATGAATAGACTGTTTTACTCATTCGATCAGTACCTTCTCTTTTCAGAATCTCTTCCTGATATTCCGCATCATTTTGAGTTATTATTAGGTTTTCCATCCAGCCTCCATTTTTCTCAACCATCCTGAAACAAGGAGAACAACAAGCTTCGTGAGAATAACTCTGAAAGGTCAATATTGGAATCAATTCTGCTTTCTCATGATCGAATAAATGGAATACCTGTTTCATTTACCATAAACAGAATTAGAACAGATAAAGAAATCATCACTTTTAAATAAATTTTGGAAAATATGTGAATAAAATCAGTCATTGTGCTGGTTCACAAAAAAAACGACGTGGTGAGCGTACTACACAAACGAAATGAGCATTTATTCACGAGATTCACGTAAAAGGCTAAAAAAAAATCTATCGATATATAAAACCAGTAAATGAAAATATATGAAAAGTAAAATGCGGCACGTCACTCACCATTGTGATAAAACAAAAGTCATAAGGATCAATTGTCGACTTGATATAACACGATTAATAGTTCTAATTAGTAACATCATTCGATTATGAAAACATATTACTTACTTATTCCATAATCGATTATCAACATTAGTACATAATTCAAAATAAATCATAATCGCCCTAGTGAAAATTGTTCACAGAGATTTGACTCGGGATATTGGATATTGTTCACAGAGGAAAAAATATGGATTCATCCACGGAATATTAAATTCTGTCTTTCATTAATATTACCGTATATTAATTGCAATTGATTGCATTTTTAATTGGCTTTGATTTTAGATTGATTTCATATATGTCTATGTTGAGAGCATTGCTGTCTGTTATTTTCCAATTCAGAATCTATCCTGAAAAATCTCATAGCTTTTCGGAAGTAAAAAGATAGATCTCCATCTCTTCCCCTTTTTTTAATCAATATTTCGCAGTGACTAATTTCAGTTTTTTGTTTCATCTTAAGCACCAAGTATGGTTCCATTCTTCAGTTTTCTGTTCAGCATTCATTATTTAGCACCAACCTGAAAGAAAACGCAATCGCAATTTCATTCGGGTGATTATTTCTATTAGATAGAGACTAAATGTTACTTAAAATTGGTTAGAATGAAGTTTGAAGGAAGTATCTTACAGAAACTCAATCAGCTACGCAATCAAATCCTAGTTTTTCAAACAATTATGGAAGGAATTGAAAATCATAATCATAAAGTATGAATATTAATATTTTATTCTTCACTCTATGGTTGGTATTTTCAGAAAATAGAGTACAGAATATTGATATCAGATTCAATACTCTATGATCACAATATTATTGGTTCACAGATAAAAGTCCTGGTGAAGTGTTTCAGAGAGTGCAAGCTCATAGAACTGGATTGTTCATAGATGAAAATAATTTTAATTAAACCACTGAATGTTATCGAATTAATGAAAATCTAATTATCAATGCAGTCTATGTGAAGAATTCTCTATTATCTTGGCTGAATATTTCCGAATTAATAACTATATTCGACTAGTGTCATCAACTTAGTAGCAATTAAATAATTGAAGAGGATATTATTATGTTCCCAATTCATTTTAATTGGTTGAGCCTAAATAATTATAACAGATTTGCGTTTGAACCTGGTCAGCTTTGTAAATGAGAAGGGATTCAGGTATTTCCTGATCACTAAATGAATTTTGGCAATCAGATAGATGAACAATGCGAGTGAAGGATCAGAATCAGGAAGGAGACACTGTAAGTTGTTAATATGGTTGGGGTTTTATTTGTTTGCAGGGTAGCGGTGAAACAGATGGTCAAATGTCGCAGGCTTGTTCGAATTGAGATCAAAAGACCGAGACTGAAACGTCCCAATGGGCCAGCAGTCGTTGTAGAAATTTCAAAGGACATGAACTATTGGCTTGCCTGTGAGCGCATTCCCTTAGACTACATGGCAAGGGAAGCAATCCTCCCTATCCTTCTAACTAATGTCGTCTGTCGTGGAAATTTACCGTTCAGCCCTACCGCCAACTCTTGGAATTATAAAATAAATGGGGCTACATATTTATTCCTTGTAATGGAGGAAATTGCGTTTGGACGAATAAAAAGAAACCAAGGGAATTAATTTGTTGTAACAGACATAAATATTGCTGTAATTATGTTCTTCGTATCTAACTCTCGATTAAATGAATTACATCATTCTTCATTCTCGACAACATCTTCTGATTATATTAGCTAATTGATTGATGAAATCGGTGAAGTAAGATACCTAGGGCTGATTCCATATGGTAATGTGTGGAAGAGGAATACATCGCTCAATAAATCCCAGGCCTGAGTTGGAAGAAAATTTTTGCCAAAATTCTTTTTATTTATTAATAAAATCTACATTTAGGGGGATATAAAATCATTCAAACTTTTCTCTAGCCTTCATACAGTGCGGATAAAAATTATGAAACAAATTCATTTTCTCTGGAGAAAAATATTTGTCAAAAAAATTTTGAAACAGGTCAATTTTACCAAATTTTTGAAGGATATTTGTTGCACCTTGTGTCGTCCCCATTTTTGGATAATTCCGCAGAATGCAACTGCGAATCCAAAGCAGGGATGAAGCCACAAATTGGTCGTTCGAAACTGCTTTGGTTCCCTGTATTGTAGTTTTTTGTTCTCCTTTTTCCTTGGTCTCACGGTTGCCTTGCCCTGAAAAATCCAATAAGCAGGAACACAAGTCGGCAAGTAGACACCTACCAACAATTCCTTTTCTGCTTCTCTAGCTTTCTGCGAAATTCTCTAATTAGATTTCAGTTTCCTCATTCATCGATTTCTTTATTTGAATATAATTAGATAGGTAGGTTGAAATAAAACAAATTTTGAACAAAAAATAATATAATGTAGCATGAAAATTGGGTGAATAGGTTGAACGTGTTTTTCAAACTTAATATCATTAGGTTAAACCGAAAAAACTCTCCTTTTCAATGGATCCACAATTTTCACGATATTGTAGGTCATATTATTAAACATTCATCATTTATTATTGATAAATATAAATTGGACCGCAAGACCCGATTCGAAGAATCCTCCTTGCAGATTGGCGACAAATTTTGTGTATTAGATTTTAATATAGAGGGTATTTCTAAGGACAAGAGTGATTATATTTCTAAACTAGCAAAGAACTATGGTGCTGAGATTATTCTCCTTCAAGAGAAACATACGGATACTAAAAAAAATCTTCGTGAAAGAGGAACCATAAATGGTTATGTATTTATTGATTATTATCTCCTTAGTAAAATTTAGCTTATGTTAAAAAATACTTGATTCACAATATCGAGTTAATCCAAAAAGGCGAATTTGAGCGTGTTTTCTTTATCTCTTTCAAATTTTGTATTTTTGTTATTCAGTTCTTTTTTCTGCTTTTGTCTTTTTATTTCAGATGCAGATGCGAGTTTCTGTCTCCATGATAGAAGCAACTTACCTCAAATATAAGCTTTTTTGTACTTTCACACTTAGGCGGGGAGCCAGGGTTTTTTCCATCGAATATATGAAGTCACTAACTGATTTATATGCTTTATTGTTTGAATAAATATATATATATATATATATCGATAAATAAAAGTATGTTGGTCATTAAACCCATACAAAATACTAAAAAGTGTTATTTGATTGGGTAAGTCTTTTGAACTAATGGTGATTGCCTATTCAAGTTGCAACAGGTCATAATTCTTATGATGTACAGGGCAACATGTGTTACACTGAAATTTAATAACCTTGTGAGGGTTATAGAATTTTAATAGCATCGAGTATTCCACAGTTTAGAATTATCATTTGGGCAAAAACCATCATCTTATTATTGTTTTTATTCCCAACGACATCTTCAACAGATCTCAGAGTAAAACTTCCAGTAAGAAGTAGAATATAGGATCTCTAAAAGAACTAGTCAAGCATTGATAAGAGAAAGACTCAATCATCATGTATTCAATAAAGCAAGATTACTTAATACCTGCGGCAATCTAACATGTCATAAAGAATCATAAACGAAGGCTGAAGACTATGAAAACATTTATAAACAACAGAAACGAATTCAAAAAAGGAAACTTGAGAAACTCATGAAGGATTCGAGAACCTATGAACCTTTGGATCATTCAAAAATAGTAATCAATGTATCAAGTAAAGATCTAAGTGAAGACCAAATATTTTTTTTCAACAAAGGTCTCAAATTTTCTATAGCACCTAAAGTGATACCAAAAATGCAAATCATGTTAGCAGCAGTAAAAACAACACTAAAAATTAAAAATCCTGAGAAAGCTGAAGAATATAAACGAAAATCAGAACACTTATAGACAAAAACAACAAAAAGCCTGCTTCTAATATAAACACAGCAGAACAGAGCGATCTGAAAGATTTAAAATCAGATAATCTTCACAATGGAAATTGAGAAAGAAAAATGTAATTGTTTATAACAAAATGGAATCCCAAGAACCAGTGTATACAAAAAACCAACAAACACAGATCAATTTCAATTCCAACTATCAACTAAATACTAATTTGGAGGGATATTTGAAACAGCGAAAAAAACAGAAAATCAACTCAAATCCAATACAACACAAGAAGATATGCAATAAACTATAAAAAGCCTAATTCCTTATGTGAAAGGTTTATAAAAAAAATGAGAAAGGAAATAGATACGAGATAACAACCGCTTTTAAAACACAAAATACCATCAGGGCTAATCTAACAAAAGATAAACTGATAACGAGAATAGAACGAAGAACTGTATATATGAGATACAGATTTGTATCGGAGAAACAAAGCGCCCCTTGAAGGTAAGAATAAAAGAACATCAAAAACTTTCCTAGGTGTTAGACACCGATAGATCCAAGTTGTTCCAACATGCTTTCAATGAAAATCACCTGATAAAATGTAAGGAAACATCTATAACATCCAAGGAAGAGTAGTTATTGATGAAACAATCTACAAATTGAAAAATTACGGAAAATATTGTAATAGAAGTGACCAAATGATACGTGAAACTACATAGGTGTATATGAAGTCTCTAGGATTGGATAGCTCAAGCAAAACATCTCCCAATCATCTTTGCCAGAGCATAAAGTAATATGAATAACGTTGACCTCACCAAAACTGAAGATCTGAATTATTGCAATCGATGCTCACAGCTCAAAATAAATTGCCAAAAACAATTACGAATCACCTTCTGTTCAAATATAAGTGTATATGCAGCATCACAAGAGATTTTCATCTCAGAATTAAGAGGAATTTATCTCAGTTTATCCAAATGAAATAAAGCAAAACCTTCAAATCAATATTTATTATTATCTTTCTTAAATCAGCATTTGATAATTTTTTCAGGTCAAGAATGTGTGCTATCACTAATGTATTCTTTTCAACCATAAAAAATTTTCATAACAATGCTTTTGAAGAAAAGCCTTGATAAACAGTGACACAGCATTTAAGTACACAATTGGTGTTCAATAACGCCTGCAATCAAGTGTTTGAATACTTCCATACAAGAGAAACAAGAATGATGAGAGACAAAACAAATCAATTTGAATTGAAATCTAAACATAAGATAACAACACATCGAAATATCACATATGTTTAAACTCAACAAAAAATCCTAAACAGAAAAATAGATAAAATATACAAATTTATGAAAGTAAGTATTGAAGAAAACAATAGCACTATTTCTTTTGAATCTTCTTCTTCTTCGAGAAAGATTTTCCCCCTGTTACTGCTTTCCTTTTCTTACTTCCATATTTAGCCTCCATGGAAGAAATCAAGTTAGCGAAGTTGTCTGCCGCCCGCTGCTGTATCTCATTAGCCAAATCCTCAAGACCTTGATCTGTAACAAAATTAGATCAATTGATTAACTCAACAATATAATCAAACAAGCGCAACGTACATACATGTGTATTTGGCAAAAACAAAAATTATAACAAATTTATCCCAATGGGCTACAATACCACAATAATTCAAGCCAGAATTAATACAATGGATTAGTGGATCAGAGAAAACTTTGAAAAAAGTTGCAGGTTAAGAATATTATTATATACTTTGATAGCTAACGGCTTTTAAATCTCTTGGGAGAATGGAATACAAAGAAAAGAATCAGTCTTAAATGTCACACAGTGCCTAATATCCATGAAAACTAGGAGACATCGAATACAGATAAAGACTGCAATCAAGTATAATTTGTGCATAAATACTATTGAAACCTTAGAGAAGGTTTAATTCATTCATAACACACTACTATCCCTGTATGTTTTAGCCCATTCAATTTTGATCATATAGCAATTTGAAAAATTGATAACATTCAAAACATAGTATGACTTACTGGACTCTTCTTCAACTTCTTTTCTCTCCCTCTCATATTTCTTATGTCTCTTGTTTCTCTTCCTAAGAGGTTCGTTGAAAAACTGGTCGTACTCCTCGAGTTCACCTTTATCAACTAGACCTCTCACTATTTCTATTATTCTCGGCTCGCTTTCTATATTAGCAAATGGTATGCTTTCCATCATTTTCGTCATATTCCCTTTATAAAACTTGTAGGCTTTAGTGATATCTCTAAGTTCAGTTTCAGATCCAATATATTCTTTTTCATGATTCTGGATATCTTGCAAAGTTATTTTTTTAAAGAGACTCCTCCAGTATTCCATCCAGTTGTAGTCACTATCGTTTTCTTCATCAAATTCACCACAGTCGTCGTAGATCTTTCTCTTATTTTCATCTTGAAGAATTGAATGGACTTTACCGAGAACCTTGAACTTTTCTGTTGCTTCTAACTTCTCAGAAGAAGCTACACGATCAGGATGAACCAGCAAGGACATCTTATGATAGGCTTTCCTAACTGTAAAGGAAAAATTTTAACAATTTGATATTTCTCCCCAATAGCTCATAGTACTTACTTTCTTTTTGTGGGGCATCCTTGTCGATATTCAATATTTCATAAAAGTTCGTTGTTCCAAAGTATTTCTCACAGTTTTCCTTGAAACTAGACATTTTTTTTGAGTTCAGTTTCTTCTTTATACCCAAAAACTACCGCTCTTATGAACACACTCAGAGATCATACAAATCTTTAGAATCAATTAACCTCTGAAATTTTACCCTATGTTATGAAATTGTTCAACTCTTCATTTTCACGTTGTCAATAATTAAAACACAGAGTCAACAGAATAAAAATCCAGACAGATTGTCTTTGAAAAAAACTATTTCGAATGGGCGGGAAATAGGAAAATTTTCGATGATTTTTTCTACCATAGAACAAAAACCGACATCCTAAAATAGAGTAGTCAATTAAAATTTTTTTCATGGTACATCAGAGGAATAAAACTGAAACAAAATATTTTTCCTCTAAGATGGATTGCCTCACCAGCCTCCATAAATTACTCCAATGCCTAAAACCACGTTTGGATGAAGCATAACTCGAGATCAGTGATCCAATCATGAGCGTCACCAGCTTATGGCCTGGGGAACGAGAGAAGACCTAGATGGAGGTAAGTTGATATGAAAAAAATATGACTTAGGGCCTTAGTTGCTCAACATTTGGTATTTTAGAATTTGTAGGAAGGTGCAGTTTCTCATCCTTACATCCAATGAGGGCCACCTTGGATCTATAGTTGAAATTAGTCCGGAAACTTATTCTTTCAGTGATTCGATCGATCAGCGATGTGCAATTTAATGATTTCTGAAAGAAGGATTCTAAAATCACGGGATGTAATCCAATAAAGTTGTCGAGATGATTCGAATAAAAAAATAATTACTGTATTGGTTTATATAATTTTTTAAATTGAGCCACAGGGGGCTCTGCTTTCTTTTATATTTGGTTCAATTTATTTTACATTTCTTGGATATTCATATATCTACAAATCGAACATTATACATAGGTGTACTCGTAGAATGTTTTCTTTCTGCTGTATTTAATAGTTATGTACCTACTAATAGCAATTCAAAATGAAATTTTTTCATTTAATTATAAGACGACTAAATAGTATTTTGGAAAGATTTATTTCTAAATGAATGATAATTTGTCATCTCGTCCTAGACGTGGAATAAATGGAGAAATATTTCTTCTTCCTAATCTAGGTGCGAAAGGAGGTGATCTTGAAGCCAAATCGATGTCCAACCATCTTTCATTGGTAAAGGACAATTCATTTTCATTTGATTCCCTATTCATTCTATTGGGATATATCCTACCAGCATCTGGAAAATGAGTTTCCCAATTAGATATAGATACTAGATTTCGCCCGGCACTGAGAATAATGTCTTGCCTCAACTAAATATTTAAATATTTTGCACCCTGTATAATTCATAGATTTTTTTGCATATAATAATAATTGGTAGTATACCAATCAATGTAATGAAATTTACAGAATGCACAAGAGAGGTCCTTTGTAACTCTGGGGATGTATACTTTCGTTGAGTTGAACTTTTTTGTTATTCCACTCTATGAATGTAGTAAAAAAATGTAGGGTTCCGCGCGGAGAATAGTAATTACCTATATTTCACCCCAGACAGGACCACCCTTGTAAAGCCAGCAAAGCTATTTCTCACCATTCATTCTTAGCAACCATGATGAAAACGACTTCCTGTCAAGATCTGAATATTTAACATAGTCGTCTTCTAAAGGTTTTTCTTTATTCTTGATCATGGAATCCTCCCATGCAAAAATAGAAGGGTGATGTCTCTTATGGTATGGTTTATGAAATTCGACTAACTCATACTGTAAAAACAAATGGAAAGTAAACTAGTATTAATAATTTTTTTCAATATACTCGTACTAGATCGTATGGATTGAAAGTTGATTTTTAGTGAGCATCAAAAAATCATTAGGGCCCATTTGCACCAACCACACTTAGCGTTAAGCGTCCTTTAAAATAAATCCCTAACTTAAATTGCGTTGCACCAACTGTTAAGCGGCACTCAAATCCCTTAAGCGAGCCTTAAATTTAAGTGCTCATTCATGACCACTTAACTATTTAAGGGTGGATTTTACCCATAGATCAAAGGAAAATGTATATTTATTTTGGTATTTATCTATGATTCTAACCTGAAATCATTTGTTTTTTTTTTTTTTTTTTTAGTTTGAATATGATTAAATAAAAACTTATTTAATAAAATTTCCACATTTATTGTGTTTTAACAATATGTAACACTACATTTGCAACAATTGTTTCGCCAAATTCTTGGCTTCTTCAGGCGAGTTCGATGTTAAACTACTCGAAAATTTTTGAGTCTTCCTTATATATTTCTCAAGATGGAAGAGGGGGGACCGGTATTCTAAATGTTTCTGGGATTTTTTATGGCATGTTCATCAATGGTGATCTGTTGACATCCGTTTGGTCATTGAGAAGATATTTTGCTTGTTATATCTGTTAATTTCCATTGTTTCTAGGATATTAAGCCTTCTGCTTTGTTTTTTTATGTGTAGAATTTTATAGTTTGGATCAAACATATGTCCCTCGTCTAAAGATGGTCGCATAAGTTGAGTTCTGTTTTTTATTCAGGAAACTACTTAAATGTTCTTTAATCCTCTTCTCGAAAGTTCCTTCCTGTTTGTCCATATATACTTTCTGGCATGAACCACAATTCAACTTATACACTCCTGATTTTTTGTTTTTATCTAATTTATCTTTATTATTTTTGATTAAATTACTTAAAGTATTATTGTTTTTGAATGCTATATTAATAATACAATATAGCATTCAAAACCAATAATACTTTAAGTAATTTAATCAAAAATAATAAAGATAAATTAGATAAAACAAAAATCAGGAGTGTATAAGTTGAATTGTGGTTCATGCCAGAAAGTATATATTGGACAAACAGGAAGGAACTTGAGAAGAGGATTAAAGAACATTTAAGTAGTTTCCTGAATAAAAACAGAACTCAACTTATGCGACCCATCTTTAGACGAGGGACATATGTTTGATCCAAACTATAAAATTCTACACATAGAAAACAAAAGCAGAAGGCTTAATATCCTAGAAACAATGGAAATTAACAGATATAACAAGCAAAATATCTTACTCAATGACCAAACGGATGTCAACAGATCACCATTGATGAACATGCCATAAAAAATCCCAGAAACATTTAGAATACCGGTCCCCCCTCTTCCATCTTGAGAAATATATAAGGAAGACTCAAAAATTTTCGAGTAGTTTAACATCGAACTCGCCTGAAGAAGCCAAGAATTTGGCGAAACAATTGTTGCAAATGTAGTGTTACATATTGTTAAAACACAATAAATGTGGAAATTTTATTAAATAAGTTTTTATTTAATCATATTCAAACTAAATGAAAATGGATTTCCATCAAGTGAGGACCTCAACCATTCAAGATGAAATCATTTGATTTGATTGGTTTTCCAAATATTTGTCTTGTATTTCTTTGTGATTTTCGAAAAAATGTGATGCGACTAAAATAATATTAATTGTAATATATACTTCGAACAACGCTATTAACTTGTATAATGGACTCGTTTAATGAATTTGATGCATTTCATGACGACTTGGAAATACTGGAATTGGCACTTAACACAACAGTAAAGTTCGTTTCAAATGAAAACTAAAGTCTTTAATGAAAACTATATCGGGCTTGTTTATTTATATATTAATTCATAAATATTTCTGCCATAGAATAAACGAAATATTTAAAATTTCTTTAACCACATCAAATATTGCGTGTAGATTGAGATAGTTAAGCGTCTCTTAGTTAAGTTTCTGTTAAGTACAGTCGTGCAACTGGAGATGAATTTAAGCGACCCTTAACTTTAAGCGGCACTTAGCTAAGCGAAATTTTGAGGGGTGCAAACGGGCCTAGGTAAATTAGGTGTTCTCTCCAAATGAAACGAATTTTTTCGGTGACACAATTTTCAAATGGAAACCTCAAATTTTTGATCTTAGCAGATGATACTTCTGCATTTTTTCAACTGAGTGATGAAGCTCCCTCAACATTAAAACACCGATGAATTTTGCATCAACTGCGGAGTGCAAAATAAGAACTCACATCATTCAAAGACACAGCACTTCCATTGAATGCGTGGAACAGCAGTGAAATACAATTGAACCAAACAAAACGTTCCATAGTTCTGACTAGGAATCAGACTTAGTTCTTGATTTTATACAAATCCTTATTATACCCTAGCAGCAGGTGTCCTCTGGACAACATCCCCTGCTGAAATGCAAATTGTATCCCTAATCCATTCACGTAACTCAGATATCCCATTAAAACGAGACTCAATCACCAAAGTCATTTATTCAAATAAGAATATGGAAGTATCCAACACCAGTGATTGATTATTCTTTAAACTATTCCGCAGCATGTAACAAGTTGCCTTTACGAAGAATAAATGTTATATTGGCGAGAATATCGAAATTTATTTTGAACAGAAAAGTGAGATTTCTTAATCATATCATTAAATTATTTGCTTCATTCAAATCTTGATATACGAAAACGATTTCAATAACATAAAACATTGATTGTAAGATTACAAGCTGCTAAAGATGTACCAGGAGCATTAGGGTAAAATTATACAATGCAAAACTCCTTGGAAATTAACTTTAAAAATAAATTGGAAGAAATGGTACCTAATTTTCATTTGTAACCGAGCAATATTAAATGAACGCATTCAGAAATCTCCACATACAAATATATGTGCGATCTGCGAAAATTAATCAACCTAAATAATGATAAATAATCTCATCTCCGATTGAAATGAAATGAATCATATATGAAAATATCAGCCTTAGTTATAAAATATTCATGACCAATAATTAATTACCGCAATTTAAATTAAGCGAAATATTTGCGCCTGGCTGATGCACTCTAGTGATTTCTCGCTTCAAACACTTCCTCTCTTTTCAAAATTCAATAAAATAGTAATTCTATCCTTTATTTACGATAGCGTTTTCAGTTACATTCGGCAATTAAACTTCAAACCAGCATCTTTTATGAATATAGTTGTTATGAAATATTTATTATGTCTATAGATGCCTTGGAACCTTTACTTCTGCCATCCAAAAATAAGATAATTTACATACCTGCCAGATGATTGCTTAATTTACCAGTTTTGTTTATTGTGTATTTTACTTAACCTCTTTAAATGATCTGAATTCAGATTCATTCATGATGATTAATATATTTTCTGTTGGTCCATAGTAGTAAAAGAGCTTCTTTTTCATTGAAACCAGATTCTAACTTACTATTTCAAAAATGTTGTTCAAATTGGCAATTATGATACTATACTGGTTCTCATCAGGTGAGGAATTAGATAATTAGTATTATGTATTAAAGTAATTTATATAACGTTTGCAGTGAATTTAATAGAAGCCATAAGATGTTTCAATTGTGGAACCAGTAACACAGGCACATGCGAGAATTTTAATCCGAATAACTCCTTGTTTATTGTCAACTGCCCCACAAAGTCTTGTGGCTTAGAGATTCATGGTAAGAACATTTGATGCTATAAGGATTTTAAATTTTTGAACACTCTAAAATGTTTTTAGCTGACAAAAAAATAAGGACATGTGAGGAATACTTCATTGATGATTGCAAAAAAGCTAACGACATTCAGTATTGTTATTGCACCGAGGATTTGTGCAATGGTCATACTATCCAATTCAGACCTTCTGATGATGAAGATGATAATGAAGGTAGTGGTTCAGGAACAACTCCTTTGATTTCTACAACTACATTTATTCCTACAACCATTGTTACCACAACTAACTCATCGAAAACTTCAACATCTGTTCCAAAATCAAGAAATGGTTGTCAGAAAGTCATAGTCAGTTTTTTTCCATTGCTAATATCTATCATTCATTTGGTTATTTGAAAGTCTTCATGCTTTCTAGGTGCTTGCATTATTTTAAAATTTGTTGTAGATTCGCCACATCTAAAACTTATTTCAAATTCACTTTTTTGTTGAAGATTTTGTATATGATCCAAAAAATAATACAATGTGGTGAAAGAAGCCCAGAGTTGACCCTTGGTTGAAAAATTTCTGACACAGAGAGTATAGCTATTTGTAAATAAATAATTGACTGTGCCATGTTTGAAGAGATGCTGAAAATACGTTTACATTGAATACGTCCAAACGAAACAAGAGATCCCAATAAGAATGACTTATATGTGAGGGCATTCACCCTTCATCATAAGATAATTTCAAAATATTTGATATAAATACAAAAGTTCTTATGCGACTTATTATTGAGGTTATGAAAATGGATATTGAACAATTTAATTTCCTGGGTTATAATAACTCTCTTGCAAGATGTAATAAAAAAAATCACGAGGAAAATAGCCCTTGAAATCACTCATTTACTATCAAAAAGTGAAGATTAAAGCTATATCAGCAGGAAATTGAACGTAAATCACTTAACAAAATAATAATCGATGGTGCTATGCTTGAAGAGAATCTGAAATTATGGTGGACAAGTTTTCATTGAATATCTTCAAACAAAAACTAGCTACTCAAGAGATCAACTAGCTACTCAAGAGATCACAATAAGGACTGATACGTATAAGGAATGTATTTATTTCTTTACTTGCTTAAGTCACACCCTTCATCTCGATGGGGTGTTGGAAACGTGTTACCCAAGGAACTCAGAATATTTCATTGGTCCTTGAAACTTAAAAGCAAAACATATTGAATTCCAGTTAATACCTATTTCCAATTCGCACTATAATCCATCCATTTTAATTTTTGTAGATAGGAGTTTGAAATTCACTCATTTGAAGACTTTTTTTCAAGCAACTTTCCTTTCATCATGGAATATTTTCCAATATGTGGTAGGTAGATGAGATAAGGTAATAGAATTCTATAGACTTATCCCATTTTTTTTATGATGTGGCAACTAAATATGAAAATTTAAGTTTTTCTTCCTGTTGCAACCATATTCTGTAGATTTGGGGCATATGTTGAAAAGTATCCAATTCCGATTGTTTTAGATGTTTATGATCATTGATCGTAAAATATTTTTTTATTATGCCAGTATTATTAATGTCTTCCGAGCTCACAGAAAATGTTTTAGTTTTTTAAGAATATAGTATTATATTTTAGTATTTAGTGCTCTATTGAAGATTATTAAGTTCAGGAAACGATTCTTGTAGAAATAAAAAAACGACATGAAATCTATTCATGCATCAAATGCAATTAATTGAATTTCTACTTGAATTAAATTAGCTTAGGTGTCCAGAAGGGTGGTAGATTCGCCTTTTTCTTGCAGTTTCACAAAGCCAAAGATGGGTCGTATTAATACCAAAGATGTATTATAAAGTTACAGTATGGTCAAAGTAAAGAATGTAGTTTTGAGGTCCTTTGAAAGTTATGCAATGTAAGATTATTGTGTAATAACCTTTAAATAAGATGCCATAACAAGGAGGCTCAATTATTGTCATTCCACTGTTTAAAGCCTTGATATAGCCAGTATTATTCAAATTTCAAGATGTATTTCACTTTTGGAGGATCATATTTTTTAACAATTTATATAAAAATTATATCAGTGTTGTGAAAATAGTATTATATATATTTTATTATTTTTATACATTTATAATATAATAGCTTATACTGCTGCCAAAACGAAAAGCAAATGCAATTTATATATTTTCATCTGTTTGAATGAAAATCATACTCATAATACAATTCTATATATTGAAAAGAATTGATTTCAAAATAAAATTAATGGAAATTTCAGCTGTCTGAAAGATTTATTCTAGTCGAAAAAAATGTCAATATCTAGCTCATTTTTGTACACAAATTTATATTAAAGATTATTAAAATGATCATAATTTTTTGTAGGCTTAATATTTCCCCTCACTTGTAGATTTAGGTAATGGAGTCGATTTGGTATATGTAGTAATACTTAACTATTCATTCGTTAAAAAGTCATGGGACTGTCCAATTGTAGGCCACTTCAAAATGAATCAGTCATTAAGAAAGGTAACGAAACAAGATATACAATTTTCAACAAGCCCTTTCAGTAATAAAATAATCTACATATATACAGGGTCTTTCACGAGGAACCTCACCCATATTTATACGGGAAACTACTGAACGTATTTTCATGAAATTCATCACTTATAAGTATTTCACGATGCTGATGAAATCTAAAATATTTTCAAGGCATGAGCGCCTCCGGTTTTTCCGGAAATGACGTCAACTTCCGTTTTTCAAATTAGAACACCATTTTTTTATTGCAGAAATAGATTCCTTAGAAAATTTCAAGTTATTTTGATGTAACATTTTTCAGTTTTGGTTTGAAAATTCTCTCTGAGCGGGAAAATTCGAAAAAAAAATTGAAAATAGAGCTCCGCTGAAACAAGAATAACTTCGATGTTTTTGGATGGAAAATTTTCATTTTTGGGATTTTTCAAGATGTAAGATTGATGTATCCACTTTAAAAATCGAAATCGCGATTCATGATACAGGGGGTGAAAAAATCGCTTTCAAAGTTAGGGATGACAAAATCATGAAAAATCAATTTTTTCGAATTAGAACCCCATTTTTTTATGGCAGATATTGAATCTACGTTGAAAAATAATGTGAGTGTATGCATCACACCCTTGCCCTAAAGTGGATATTTTCTGAGTTATTCACAAAAAACTGTTTTTCGTCTTGAATTTTCAGCTATTTCTTTTCCCGTCACGCCAAAAAGATGAAATTTTCAGGAACTGTTACTTAAACCATGTTTTAGATTTTACTATCCTAATATGCAAGAGAAAAATGTTACAGGTTGTTCCTAAATAGATGGCGAATTTGGATTCGAATTTGTATCGGAATCCATTTTATTTCAACTAATCGGCCATCGGTTTTCTCTCCAGCGATAAATAAATAATTCCTTATGAACCATATGCAAAAACTAACCATGTTTTACATTCTTTTTTTTAAATTATAGATATCATTAATCTGCCAAATTCCTCTTTATTCAGTAGCATTTTGTTTTTACTATTAATTTGGTGATAATTCGTATTAAGTTATAAAATCAATCACTACGCCTAATTTTAGCAATGAAGATTATTTAAATCTCATTCTACTTCATGGATGTAATAAAGTTGTAGATAGAACGATTCGACTGTTCATTGAGAGGTTTCCTGACCGACCCAGACCAATGAGAGATACCATTAACAGAAACATGACACACTTGAGAAATGTCGGATCTTTCGTTAAGAAAACTATACACAGAGAAAAAAGTGTAGTAGAAGATGAGAACAACGAAATAACAGTTCTTGCATATTTTCGTGTGAATCCTCAAAATTCTCTCAAAGATGCCGAGATTGCTCTGGGATTATCTGAATCGAGTGTTTGGAGAATATTAAAAAAACATAAAATGCACCCATATAAATTCAATAGGGTACAGCATTTGAAGGAAACTGATTTCGTCAGGAGAACAGAGTTTTGCGAACTATGATGATTCGGTTTCAAGAGAATGAAAACTTTTTGGACTGTATAATTTGGACAGATGAATCTAAATTCACAAAGAATGGTTCTTTCAATAGGCATAACAGTCATTATAGGGATGAAGAGAACAACCACCACTTCATACAATGGAACTTTTAAGAGACCTGGAGTTTCAATGTTTTTTGCGCCATCAAAAATAATGCAATTCTCGATGTTCACATTTATGATGGGACTTTAACTGGTAAAATAGAATACTACACATGTTTGCATTATTTAAAGAATGTTCTCCCTTAGGAGATAGATATTCTGACATATTGACTCAAATAATTGAGCCCCTAGTACAGAACCATAATGACTTATGGTATCAACAAGATGGCGCGCCTCCACACAATTCACTCAATGTGTAAAATATCCTATACAGGCTATTTGAAGATCGATGGTTGGCGAACAATGGTCCACATCTTTGGCCACCACGTTCTCTCGATTTAACTCCTTTAGACTATTATGTTTGGGTTAGGATAAAAAATATTGTCTACTCAACTTCCCTGACTGATAAAGAGGACTGCATAGAACGAGTCAGAAATGCGTTCAGGCTTGTTTAGATTTTTAGATTCGTAGCTTTGAAACTCAATTTGGTTTTTAAACACTTTTGCAGATCTCTTCCTCCCGATGAAATAAGAAGAGCAACGCATGAAGCATTCCTGAGACGTATAAATAAATGTCTAGAAATTAACGGTCAAAACTTTGAGCATCTTCTCTAGTTATAACTGCGAGAGTTTGCCATGCTTCTCCTAATAGTAACTTGAAGTCGGTTTCAAGAAGGGGTGAAAAATCTACAGCATGGTTCAAATAACAGTTCCTGAAAATTTCATCCTTTTGGCGTCAAGGGAAAAGAAATAGCTGAAAATTCAAGACGAAAAACAGTTTTTTGTGAATAACTCAGAAAATATCCACTTAAGGGCAAGGGTGTGATGCATACACTCACATTATTTTTCAACGTAGATTCAATATCTGCCATAAAAAAATGGGGTTCTAATTTGAAAAAATTGATTTTTCACGATTTTGTCATCCCTAACTTTGAAAGCGATTTTTCACCCCCTGTATCATGAATCGCGATTTCGATTTCTAAAGTGGATACATCAATCTTACATCTTGAAAAATCCCAAAAATGAAAATTTTCCATCCAAAAACCTCGAAGTTATTATTGTTTCAGCGGAGCTCTATTTTCGATTTTTTCGAATTTTCCCGCTCAGAGATAATTTTCCAACCAAAACTGAAAAATGTTACATCAAAATAACTTGAAATTTTCTAAGGAATCTATTTCTGCAATAAAAAAATGGTGTTGTAATTTTAAAAACGGAAGTTGACGTCATTTCCGGAAAAACCGGAGGTGCTCATGCCTTGAAAATATTTTAGATTTCATCAGCATCGTGAAATACTCATAAGTGCTGAATTTCATGGAAATACGTTCAGTAGTATTTCCCGTATAAATAGATAGATAGATAGATAAATATCTTTATTTCAAATTATATTCCCATACAGAAAATGACAAAATGTCCTAAATGAATACCATAAAAGAAAATAATCAACTTGCACCCAAATAGTCTTCAAGACTATGTGGCTCCATCTCTACTAAAAATTTCTTAGTCCTTACTTTAAATTGTTTGTAATTAGTAATAGTTTTGAACTTGTAAGGTAATTTATTGAAGATCTTAATACACATATAGGATGGATTTTTTTCAGAAAGAGATAATCTGTGATATGGAAAGTTAATGTTTGCTGTTCTTGTGTTGTATCTCACATTTGTATTATTTGTTAGAAACACAGCTTTATTTTTATATAAATATATTAAACATTCATGGATGTACAATCCGTAAACCGTCAAGAATCCCTGTTGTTTGAATTTTCCTCTGCATGATTCCCTGAAGCGCATTCCCATCAAAGATCTCAGGATTCTCTTCTGATTGATAAAGATCGACTTCACTGCAGAGCTCACACCCCAAAATATTATCCCATATCTGATTAAAGATTCGTAATTTGCGTAGTATATTGTTCTCTTCGTATCACTATCAATATACTTGTTCATCACTCTCGTAGCATAGCATACTTTGTTCAATTTATTCAGTAGCTCCTCTATATGCTTTGTCCATTGTAGAAACTCATCAATAAAAACCCCCAGAAATTTGGTAAACACCGATGATTCTACCTTGTCGCTACCCAAATTCACTTTTAGCTGATCCTTTTGCAATCTGTTCGAGCGGAAAACCACAACATCCGTCTTATTTTTATTTAAAATAAAATTGTTCCGTGATAGCCATTCCTGAATTTTTCCATATACAACTTCGCATTTCATCTGCAAATCATTCATATTTCCCTGCGCTATTAGGAAGTTTGAGTCATCTACAAAGTTTGTCGCTTCTGTGTCCTCCATTGAATCAGTTACATAACACATATCATTGATCATTATCAAAAATAATAAGACTCGAGGATGCTACCCTGTGGAACTCCAAATTCGTTCATAAGCCAAGTAGATAAATATGGGTGTAGGGATTGCAATCCGGCCTCATTTTCAATCCGGCCGGATCCGGCTGGATATCCATCAATCCGGCCGGATCCGGCCGGATCCGACCAGATTTATCTAGCCAGGATAACTTAACTTTGGACTGGTAAGGAAATGTTAAAAAAACGATATATATATATACGAATACGAAATCACCTTTATTATTACTAAAAGAAAAATCTCAAAAACAAAACAATCAACTATCTTATCTGACACTATCTAATAATTAACCTTAATTGAGATCACAATAAATAATCACAATAATTATTCTTCATAATATTCTTTATAAATAATCACTTTTTACTTTGAAAAAACGATCTTAAAAAACAAATTGTGTTAATTGTATCATCTCCCAATCGACTTCTAATAGAGCTACAAATGTAGCCTGCGGCCGAGAAGGCTCTTTCAGCTTCTACACTTGTAGGCTTAATTGTGAGCAAATAATCATTAATAGCAGACAAGTATTCTCCTCGAACTCCTTCACTTTCGAATGCAGTCATTTCTTTTTTAATATTTTATCAAAATCCATATTTTTCTTATTCTGTATCGTATTATAAGAAGTCATTTCTTGCTGTATCTTTAATTTTAATTCTTCTTGTAATGTCAAGTCTTTTTCCAGTGATTCTAAGTCTAAGCTCTTCTCTACTGTTTCTTCCACGTCCACGAGTTCCACGCTTTTGTCAGAGTTATTATCTTGGTTAAATCTTTCCAAGATTTTTTCATTTCTAGTCGTATATCTTTTTCTTTGGCATAGTAAATGTATTTTCAGCTCGATTTAAATCTTCTTGATATTTCTTTGGATTCTGTAAGTATATCAATATACCTGTTACTATAGTACGACGTTCTTTGATTCTAGCATGTAGTGCTTCAGATAAATCAGTGCTTAACGCCGTGTCGTAAGTGAGCAACTTCTCTAAAACAAATTTTAGTGTTGTTTCAGCAGTTAGTAGGGTCGAATCCCTTCTGCATAACGTCTCTACAGCTAATTTAAATGGCTGCAAACTATCTATCAAGTCTTTTATTCTCGACCATTCAAGATCATTAAATTTTAAGTCAGATCCTATATCTATTAAAGCTTTGTCAATACACACTTTCAGTTTATAAACTCTTTCTATCATAGCCAGAAGACTATTCCAACGCGTGCGGCAATCCAAAATAAGGCTTAGTTCTTTACCTGTATCTTCTTTTACGTACTTTTGCAAATAGATGTCATATTTAGTGGGCGATCTTTTAAACAGTTGTACCACTTTTCGCACTTTTTGAAGAAGGTCATCGTATCTAGGAATTAATTCAGCACTAGAAGGATCTGTTATTGTTACTGAAACTCCTTGTTCTCCTAAAGTATCATCCGTTGTGTCTTCGTCATCTGTATCTGAATCTGAATCAGGAGTTGTTGTTGGCATTATTGAGTCTTCTTCTCTCTTTTTATATAAAACATCGATCACAGCTAATTGCAACCCATGTGCGTAGCAAAGTTGCTGATAGCACTTCATTAGCTTACCTACTTTGACCATGACACTTGCACCGTCAGTACTCATACCAATAATATCAGTATCTGAATCAAGTCCGAAGCTTTTTAAGCGGTTTTCTATTAGATTTATAGTATGTTCCGCAGTGCACGAACCGTGTATTCTAATCAAACCCAGATTAAAATGTTTTTCTTTGTGGTGTACATTTAGATTCAAATAACGGTGATTTTTTTGTGAAGTCCATTCATCAAAACTCAACGAAAATCTTTTTCCTTGTTTCTTAAGATATTCGAACTCAATTATCAAGTCGGCTTTAACGGTATTTGCAAAATTTAAAACTATAGATCTTATGGTGTTTGGTGAATTAGGAAGTTTAAATCCACTTTTCGAAAACAAATATCTCAAATCTGCCGATGTACAAAATAAACTGAGGGGCACACCATCTTTGCAGACCATTCTGGAAACCATCATCTCCATCGAGTTTTCTTTCTTAAAGTAACTGCCAATGTCAATTGTTTTAGACTTTTTCTTGGGTATTATATCTTCCTCAGAAACACTTTCAGCTAATACCGTTTTTGATGTGGATGGTTTAGGAGATGAGTCAGAGCCGGGACGTTTTAATTGGCTACTTTCAAAACTTAGATCAATACAATGCTTTGTTTGCAAATGTGTTTTTAAGCCTTTATAAGAACCTTTACTTATTTTTAGTATGTTAGAGCATAATGTGCATTCCGCGTTCACAGACTTATCCTTTTGCTGTTTTTAAAATAATTCCATACAGTTATTTCACTGTCCCTACTACAGGTTCCCTCATTCTTGCTTGGTTTCGAAAGTGACATGTTTTAAACTTTTACATTAATCATAAGCTAGCATACTATGTACGAGTAGGTGACTACCTGTAACAAAATACAAAACATAAATGTAATTAATAAATACGTGTAATCAACTATTTTTAAACGAAAACTTGTAATGAACTTGCCGTTAGATAGGCAAAAATGTCTATTTACTCACATTTGACGAAGCTGCGGGCTGCGGCAAAACAAAACACACATTTGTCGGCGAGCGAGTCACGTCACGAATGAAATTGAACTGAGCATGTAGCGACACGCTGGTCACGCTGCGGGGCGGGGGGAGGGGAGGCGCGGTGCGACTCAGCGTCAAACGACTCGCACGCACACGCACAACATGTTTAAAGTGCCTACTCATACAATAGCGCAGGTATTTTGCAAAACATGCAATTACCGGATCCGGTGTATTGGTGCCGGATCCGGTAAGTGTATATTGACGCCGGATTCACCGGATTGCCGGATCCGGTTTTCCGGATTGCAATCCCTATATGGGTGAGGTTCCTCGTGAAAGACCCTGTATTCATTTTTTCTTGAAACAATGAAGACCTTTGATAACTTTTCAGAGAAAACTCCTTTTACCAGAACAATTTGCAGCTTGAGTGAAAAATCCAATGTGGAAAGCTATGCCCAAGGTAGGGTAATGATTTGGTGGAAATTGATTCCTCACAAACGTTGAGAGACCGAGAGTTTGATTCAGGCTTCACTCTACACAGTTTAATCAGAGGAAATGTGACTCTTGAATCAGAACATCCTCTAAATAATTGCTATAACATTTCAAGGGAGACTGGGCTTTTTCTGTAACTCTTTGTGTAGAATGTACAGTCATTTTTGTTAAAAACGAAAGTTTTATCAAAAATGACCAAAGAAGTGTTCACTCTGAAATAATCTCTGGATCCGGAGGGTATTTCAGGTTTTCATTCGTTGTTTCATCCATCATTATTTTTTCTAATTTATCTCTTTATTTCATAATATTGATTGAGTGATTATCTCAATTGTTTTGTCTTATCTGAGCTTAGATGTAATCTCGTTTTTTTAAGCCAGACCTTGTATAAATTGAGTCATTCCAAAAGTTTCCTTTAAATGAAACACGCTCTTTAAAAAAATATATTTATTTCAAATATTTCACAATAACACACAAGACATCCTTCCAAAGAGTGTTTTTATCATCGTTAGCATTCACGCTTCAAAAGATAATTCCAAATTCTTTAATATAAATACAAAAGTTCTTAAGCTACTTATTATTGAATTTATCAAAATGGATATTGAACAGTTTAATTTCCTGATGGACCCTGAGTTATAATAACTAAGTCTCTTGCAAGGTGTGATAAAAAAATCGTGAGGAAAACAGCCCTTGAAATCACTTGTTCAATATCAACAAAGTGAAGATTAAAACTATATCACCAGAAAATTGAACACAAATCACTTAACAATAATGACGATGGAACGATTCAACAGTATCAGCTTAGAAATATGTTTTCATTTAAAATAACAGTGCCTTTTATAGTATTTCAACTGATATATCGACAGTTTTGTGCATTAGGAAAAAAGGATGCATTTTTATAAAACATAAATGCAGTTATTGTCCAATGTAAATTGCTTATCATAATTATAAGGAAATCGACATTTACACCCCTTCATTTCATACAGAAAGAAAATTTTAGAACGGCGTATTTCAAGTTTCTGATAATAAATATTGGTCATGTAGTCTTAATGAAAGGAATACTGAAACCAACATCAATATACTTCACGGCTGAATAATAAAAAAACAACACTGACATTCAACAAACATAAAATAATACAATTTCATCATTGAAAATGGTGATCATAACCAAATAATCTTCAGACTAGGTAAGAAAATACAAATTAATCTTATGAGAAACCTACTTTTTCAGATAAATTGCCAAGAACTTGACCTATAACGGAGGGACCCATTCTATAAGACACTGGAATACACTGGTAGTAAATTCGGTAAAACTCATTCCTCAAACCATGCAATCTACGATGTCTCCTGTAAATATAAACACAGGTGAAAGCAGTAACAACAATAATTATTCCTTTAAGATCTGAATGAATATGTACGAGAACCATCTTGACTCACCTCATGTTGATTTGTGAACTTTTCATGATTGACGCTATCTCATCATTACTCCTTACACTTCCTGTGGATGTAACATATGCCCAACTGCCTGAGGTATCTGTATCACTTGCACTACTGTTTCTCTTAATTGGCACAGGAGAAGATGGCTTTGGTACTACAGAACTAGCATTTGAAGACACGTCAGTGGATTCCGGGACAGGCGCAGCATCAGATGTTACATTGTTTCTAAATTAAAATTGTGAATTCATCAATTTTCAATCAGAAAGATCATAGAAACATTTACCCATTCGATTCATGACTGCCTTGAGAACTTGGCGTTTCGGATTCATATAAATTATCGAGTTCAGTATCGGCTAACACATCTTCCTCATTTAAACCAGTCTCATAATCTCTATAGTCGGATAGAACATCTGTTGGTGATACATTGTTTTTTTTCTTGGACAGAACATCGGAGTTTCCATTATCATTAGAAGCGGAGTCCCCTTTCGAGTCGATGGAATCATTATGGTATACAACAAGTCTGAAATAATCGGCGATGTGAAAACAATCTTCCAGCAGAAATTATATTTAAGTTTTTGAAAATAGTAGTAGCAGCTCACCCGTCATCATTCATTTCGAAATTAGTTAGATGTTTCAGCACATAAAAGCAGAAAAAAAATATTTCTTCATACTTTTCCAGGCGGTTCTTTAAATTATGACCAAACAGCATCCAGTCATAGGCAATGGTGAAGTACAACATTTGCCAAACATTGAGAGATTTATGTATCAAACCATCAGCCCAGAGACTAAGTCTTATCAAAGAAATAAATAAAGGAGTTCTGTCCCAGCCACTTATACAATGGACTAGAATTCCGGACTCACTCACCTAGAAGAATTATCGAAATACAGTTCCAACCAATTATTAGTTGTAGTAAAAAAAATCCATCATTTTTCTAATAGGTGTAGATGGCATTAACTGTCAGTATATCGATAACTCGTGCAGTTGGCAACCATGTTGATCGTCTGTGTGCCAAGTTTTGTTACTTTAGGTTGGTTTGGAATTGCCCATGGATTTTTCTCGGGTTATAATAATATTTTGAGTTGATTGTTTCAACTTTATGAGATAATCAATCTTGCGCCCCAAAAATTGATAACCTATCCTTTTTGCTGTACGTGCTATTGACCTGCTTTGAAGCTGAACAGTTTTAAATCGCTCCAAACACACTACTTCTTCGACAGCCTCTAATTTTCAACTCCTAGAACCAGGTCACCTCTATTTGAAGCAGTTTCGACAGATAAAAGGCCATATTCGCTATTACACAAAGTTTAAGTTGAAATCTCAAAAGAGCTTGCAAACTCGTGACCCAAATTGAATCATTCCAAACTATGATAATTTAAGCGTTCAACTTTATGCAAAAATAATGGATTTCATTCAACTACACCAACAACTGTCGTAAGACTGAAATGTAAGATAAACTCACATGCACTTGTTTGAGAATTAACATCAGATAATTTCTAGTTAATGAAATAATATCCCAAGTCGTATATTCTTCCCAGTTGATTCCCAAATCAGAAAACTGTTCTACAGCTGGTACATCAAATTTTTTATCGACCATCTTCTGGTTCCAATCGAAATACTGCCTAATTCCTTGCGTACCAAAATGGTTAATATTGCTGAAAAACTCGCATCCAGGATAAGGAACATGGAATACTTTAAAATCGCTGTATCGCTTATCTTCATCAGCACTCTCAGATGAGGTAACACTGAAATATCACGTTAATATGAAATTCAATTCCTCAAAAATTAAATGGCATTCAACCAGAGACAGAAGTTGTTATAGAGAATCATCAATCATCAGAAATCACTCATCTCACAAAACCTGGTTGAAAAAGGGAAAAATATCCTCAATTGTTGCTGAAGGCTAGTTCAACACATTTAAAAACTCGCTTCTTTGTCATTTGTTTTCAAATTTTGCATTTGTGTTGGATTAAAACCCTATGCTGCAAACTTTTGAAATGGAATATCTTCATGTCAGTTCCGATATTATCTGATAACTCAATAGAATTGCAACTCTGAAACACTTCACAACAACAAATGAATATTTTCAGCAATTATCATCAGTTTTCAAGTCAAACAAAAGTTGTTTTTTATTGAAACAATAGCCGCTTTATTATTGGATTTGGTAGGTTTTTTGGAATGACTAATTGGTGAGATAGTCCATTTCATTACCAACATAATGATTAAAAGCACTTGTTACATGTAATCTAATAACCAAGTCTATTATGAATGGAAGAACTACCTTCAAACTTCAACAAATGGATTGAAAAAAAAAAGGAATAACCTCTAAATAGATTTCCTTCTACTCAGGAAGTCAACAACTATTTTTTAGAGAATGATATTTTTTTTATCTTCCTATACTATTCAACTGTAACTGAATTAATTATCATGTAATTAAAAATTACTTACTACACTCCATATTTGACTTTCTTCATTTCTACCATCAAGTCAACAATGGTCTCAACATTATACATCTTAAGGAGTTGTATGTCATTTTTTCTCACACTACTTTCAAGGTTTAAATTTTGGTCATCATTAAACTCATTTTCATCACCCCTTCCCTCTAGATCATCTTCCAATGGGCCAATAACATAACTGTTTAGGGTTTCAACAGTAGCACGACCTAATATTTCAACAAAGTGGGCAGTGGTTCCAGATCGGCAAATATTTTTACCCTTATAAAATATTACAGGTATTGGAAAACGAGCTCTACATCTTGATTAAAAAAATGTTTATTAAAAAAAAATATACTGATCGTAAATGGAGAACATTACCTTCCCTTCCTTGCTTTCAACATTTGATTACGTAAATGAGTAACATCAGTTTCTTCTTCTAATTTCAGAACATTAGTTTTTATTTCAGCGCCAGTTTTTCCAGGCAATTCACTTTGACATATCAAGATTTTGCTCGGGTAATGGGAGCAAAGTGTTCCATCACTATTGTTGATTTCAACAACCTTATAATCTAGTTCCAACAAAGCTCTACATCTGTTCAAAGCTTCTGTAGCCTAAAAAAATTAATATGCATTCCATAAAATGTTTGTTTCTCTGTTTCATTAAGAAATGAAATTATTCCCACAGCAAAATAAGAACCAGACTTGTTATACTGAATTGTATCAGGCCATTGAAACTCTTAAGTAATGAGAAAATCAATAGTAGTCGCCTACATCATGTGAATTCGTTTGATATAAATATATTTCACATATTTATTGTGATGAACTTACTTCAGGAGTTTCATAGCAGACCGAATAAGCATTCTGTTTGAATAAATCACATAAACTTATAAGTTCTTTTCTTTTAATTGACAGCAGTGAATCAGAATCCATGTTGCGGTAGAGTACTCGATAACAAAATACTTTATATTTCCAAGCTTTACTACTCAAGAACACAGCCTGCTAATCTTTTTCAAGGTGTACTGATATGATTCAGCTGAGATATCGCCTATGTTTTTTCACAGATACTAAAAACTGAAGCCATATTAAACTGCTCTTATGTCAAATCATTATAATTTCATTTTATGTCAATGATAATCCTAAAAAACTGGAAGAAAAACTCAAAATTCTTATCTATTTCTTTCCAAAATCTGAATTACGAAAATGCATCGCAACAGAAAACAAACGACGCAGAAGGTAGTGCGCAGATACGGTATTCGGCTTTCCATTGGTTAATTTTCTATGTCTCTAATCATAAGAATTTTTGGAAAAAAAACTGGAAAATTGTTATTTCTGCTCCATGATTAGTCTGATTCTAGAATAATAAGAAAAAAAAATTTGATTTTAGTTTAAGTGAGTAGATATTCAAAAATAGGATTTTGAGGTTTCTATGGCAGAGAGCTCTGTGTTCTCATCATATGTCTGTTTTTAATAATAAAAATTTGTTTTTATCTCATTGCCTTTTAGTTATTCTTGTGGGTGCACAAATTTGTCGTTTTTGGAGTAGAGGCTGCGGCCTTCGGAGGCCTTTATATTGAAACTTATTTCCTGAATATTTACTACCAAATCATCAGAATGACTCGTAAGTATCAAAAATTCTTTATATGAGGACTATCATATAGTATTTGTCTTTGGTATCTTCAGGTGGTAATCAACGTGAACTCGCTAGAGCCAAAAATCAAAAGAAGCTACAAGAACAATCCAAAGGAAAACGAGGAGATGGGTTGACCGTAGAACAGAGGAAACAAAGGTTTGTATTTATAATTTGAACATTTATTCTAATCAAGAGGTTCATTTCCTATCCTATTGTTGAATCAATGCTCTTCATGTTAGCTGTTAAATTCTGAATACTAAAAATGTGTTTCGTTCATAATATGATTAACATGTTCAATTTAAAGAATGTGAATGTTGATATTAATTTTATCTTGAAAGTCCCGCCATATTTAATTTTTGAATGAGCAGAGAAACTTCTTTATATAAAATTATCTTATTATGAGTATCCGGATATTTGACTGGTGGCGAATTTTTGAATGCTGTGAAATTCAATTCAACTTGTTCTGAAGTCATCTTGCACTAACATATCTGTTTAGGTGATTGGCCCAAGTTCTTCAATGTGAAGAACCAGTCCTAAACCTGATCTCCTGATTTTTTGTGGATCTCAATGGTTTTGAGGAGGCTAGCAATGCGTTTATCAATGAATGAATCCTACTTCCGTCAAAGTAATTCATTCAGTATTAGGGATACCTCAGGGTTAGGATCTGAGTTCCTTTATTTCTAAAATAATTTATGCTATGTGAAGCTGCACTGGTTTATGAAAATTAATGCAATACTATGAGCATCAAGTTATTAGTCGAATATAATCTGATTTTTTTTTGAGAAATGTACTGAAATAGAAGGCTGATATCAGATTTCGTATGAGGTATCACACAACCTATCTTCCCTATTGAAATTTTGATGCTGTTATAGCTTAGCACTCCTCAAACTTTGACCTTTGAACTTTCTTATGGCCACCCTGTATTCTTTGTTGATTGGAATTTCTGACCATTCAAATCTCTGTGAATAATTCGATGCAACCTCAAACGAAATTGTTGCTTGTTCTAGTTCAATTTTCTGACGTAGTTGTTATTGTTGACTTATTTTCCAGGGATGCTGATTTAATGCGTGAGAAGCAGAGGAAAAAAGAAGAAGAAGCGAAAGCAAAACGAGCTCAGTGATGTGATTAACTGATTTTGTGTGTTATGTAAGCAATCGATAGTATGAAAAATTGAATATTGTTTTCTTGTATTAAACTGATTGAAATTTTGATACCAAACACTATATTTTATTAATTGCTTATATTTTCAACATAAATTCATATCAAGACTTTATCATGATTCTGTCTGTAGGTTGTTGATTTGAGTTATTATTTTTTGCTGTACTGACCCAAACATTTCATTGTTTGGATATATGTATTGTATTCTAAATAATAATTCAATAAAGTGAGTAACAGGATATTGTTTTTTGTGTTTCATATTACTGAAAGGACAAGCTTCAGAAAAATTCAATTGAATTCAGCCATGTTTAGCTCACTACTTTTTTTTTTACTATTGTGTTTATCGAAATTTACTATCTACTTTTAAAAAGTATTTAGTAAATGAGTTGTTGGTACAGGTGTCAACTGGTATTTCATTTTTGAATATTTTGACAGGGACATATATTTCGTTTTGTAGTTTAACCGACTTAGCCTCATTGATGTTGAGTCACCATTTTTCTGTCACTGTCCAAGGTCATCCAGGTGTTTTGTAATTGTTTGGGAGCTGTTTTGGCGTTTTCATCAGATGCAAGTAAGGCTATATCGTCTGGAAAAGATGCTACGGTGTTTTCATTTTCTGGTATGAATGCAGTGTAGATTATGTATAAAAGTGGTCCCAAAATACTTCCTTGTGGGACTCCGGAAAGAGTGGTTATTGCTTCCCTATACTTCACAGCAAAATAACGGTCTACTAGATGAGACTCTAGAACCATATAATATGTGTGGAGAGTTTTATGACTTTTTATAACAGTCCGTTGTGCCAAACCTTGTCAAATGCTTGCGATGAGTCCAGAAACACTGTTGAGCAAAATTGTCGAGTGGTTCTCTCGGAAACCTAGTTGGTGCGTATCCATGCTTTTGAGAAGCAACTTCTCAAACAGCTTACCCAGCAGAAGACTTATGGGCCTGTAAGATTCCACACTGAGCTCACTACATGAATAAAAATTCAGTGAAGAAATTCTTCGGCTGCTTATATAGATTCGAAAAAACAAGTAAGACTTGAAAAAACTGCAATAACCTCCAGTATTTAGTTGTAAGCGTTCGGGCCAATTGTGCACTTATGACATCGAAAATCAAGATGAATTTGCATGAAATGTTCAGATAAATAGCAAACTATGACTGTTGAAAATGGAGGAGAACCATTTTTTTACTTGATATGACTTGGCTACATATGATGCGGGGTCATTTGCCAGCGGCTTCCGTTCTCAAATATAAGTATATAGAGTAAATATACAGTGTCGATGGCATGGCACACATATTTTACGATGCCACACTGACGAGTCCAGTGTTTGTGCCATGGACGAAACACATAATTAGGGATATTAAAACCATACCATTTTTGCTGTCGACTGTAATTGTTCGTGATAATTTTGTGTTTTTGGATGCACATTGTAATAGGGTCTTAGGAAGAGTCGTATAGAGAGGTTTTCGTTGTCCCCTGGTATGAATATGCTTTCGAGGGCGGTTTACAGTCCAAAATATCCTTTCAGAACTCTACAGGAGCTTGCCATTGTTACCCTGAGACGAGTTTGTTTGAATTCTTGATGTAAAATAATGAGTTATAAAGTTTACGATTGGTCTACATTTATAGTTCAAGTGTATCTCGATTTTCGAAATATAATTAAATAAAGTCAGGTTATAGGGTGTCCATATGTTAATGATCACTTCGAATATGATCCTCTAAATCTGATAGTTTGTTTATAGCATTGAAACAGTAAATAGGCCAAAAGAAGTTCGTTAAAAGAAAAAAGCCTTGTAAATTTAGTTTTAATAACACAAATATAATGCAACATACACAAAGTGTCGAAGAATTTTAGAATAGTCTAGTATCTGCTATACATGATGAGACAGGTTACATTGTCCTGCAACACAAGGAACTGAAATCATATAATTAACTGTATATACTCGATTCAATAAATATCTATGTATACTGATTAAAATCTATAAAAAAAAATAAATAACATCAGAAAAACGTGGAGATTATATGATAAAAATTGTGTGATAATACATTCTTAAATAATTCAACTATAAAATTACAACTGAATGAGAGATTTCATTGTGAATAAAAGAAATCGTAGTGAAAGTAGGGAGATCAATCAATTTGAAGTATTCGAAGTCTGGGTGGACGGATACTAAATTTTGGGATCAATAACTTTCAAACTTTCTACAGGATATGATTGATTTCCCCTTTTCACTTCAAAATAAGATTTAGAGCTTTTTAAAACAACAATATACAAAAACTAGGACTATACACTTATACATATGGAATTACATTATTTGATATACTCTTTGTAGATTCTTTACATACATTTACTACATATTTTACAGACTAAATCATTTCCTATTGGTGAACCCAAAATTCAAGTATCACCAACATATGCTGAACTATGAGCTCTGCACAAAAAATGCACAAATTTACAATAAAATAACCCTTCAAAACTTTATTTCTTCCATTTATAGTAAAATAATTTTCAACTGTAGATCTTGTTTTCATAAACTCGTCTCGAGTATAATGAATGAAAAAATACATTTTTTGTGCACCAACCAGTACTACATAGATTCTGCTATTCTCTTCACTTGTAGATTTTATGACTCTGAATATGATAACATTCAAGAATGAAAACACTTCAAAACATCTTGGGTATGTATCAATGGGTGTTCTGTAATTAAATAAACACATATCAGTATTTTGATCACACCAAACAGAGAATATATTCAAGAAGAAAATCTTCCATTGGAGTTTTACACAGATTTTAATTTTTTGTCAGCAAGTAGATGCGTAAATGTACTATTTCATGTTCTCGTTTTTATCTCAGCAGAAAAGAATCTATTCCGTGAGGTTGAAAACTAATCCTGTAGATTTTTTTAGTTACAATACAATATTCTGTCTTGGCTCAATATTTCCGCTTGATTCAGAAGTGATCAACACTCCATGATCATCAAAAGATTACGACGAGAGATATTATGAATAACAACACTAACATCAACATCCAGTTTTTAAGATCATATTACATGTAGTTTGGGTGAGGGCTTTGAAATGGTTGACATTTTTGATCCATTACATATGACTAGAATATTCAAAAAATACTCGGAATATTGTTCTAAACTCAAATATCGTGTAGTCATAAAAAATGATATAAACATATCATGAAATGACATTTATAATAAATTTAACTGTCCTTGTTTTCAATTGTAGCCAATATGACTGAAGATTCTGAAGTACAAAATATACAGTTGCAAATTAATTTAAAATATAAGCTTTGGATAATCCTTGTTGATATGGTCAATGACGACGATACATTTGTCTCATTTCCAGGAAATCTGAAAAAGAGAGTTCTAGAAGATTTTTCCAGAATATCCAAACACATCCAATTTTCCGATGATGAAAATGAAGAAAAGGGAGCTATTCAACAACAAAATACATGAAAAGTGATCCACAATAGGCTATGATACATACAGTGAAACGCTTGAAGGGTGTATATTTTCGTGTAGGTTGTTTTATTTATATTAATTTTTTTCGTCAATGGTGACAATATAATATTCAACTTTTTACAATGTATAGTCTACCTGTACAATACTATATTGAATAAAGTGACATTTGAATCTAGCCACCAAAATTTATATGAAAATTTTTGAATTTTGTTTACTTTCATTCATGATAATATTTGACAATTCGTAATACTGTTATTTTGCTAGCAGTGACATGAAGCACTCACATTTTTTCAGCAAGTAACTTCGATCACTATCTCATAAAAGAATTTGCAGCAAAACTAAGCACAAGATACCCCAAGAAATTAATATCAATACAATTATACGCAAATTGTTTATTTTACAATGGTGTTCTTAGGATATCTTGCACTTTAATAATGAATATCTTAATGGATCTATACTGGCCATACTCTACAAAGATTCAATTATTGAGATCTAAAGGGAGATTCCTCAACCGCAGTTTGTAGTTCAAAGATATTAACCCACTGTCAGAAGCTTTGTACGTTTCCGGTTTAACCTGTTGTTAGTTACCAGAATTAGAGATTAAATCATTTCTCTCTTTAATACCTAAATGATTAAAAAATTATCTGGTCCCTTAAAAATTTTCATCTATGTTACATAACACCAGAAGTCTGTAAATATGTTAAGATTATTGCGTTATTATTGACGAAACTAAAAACAAACTCTATTCAAAGTGAATTACGCCTGACAGAGGGTTGATAAAAAATAGCCACCACAGATAACACTAAGAAAAATTATTAAAAAAAATTCACATAAATCGAAATATCACTTAATTTTATTTCTAGAAATTGAAGAAAAAGGAAGTAGGTAAAAATGAGTCGTATTCCCATTTAAAAATACACAAAAATTTTCAACTATACTCTTGAAATATTAGAGTTTCTATATAATATACAAATATCTGTTATTTTGTCCATCACAGTACATTTCGTCTAGTGTAAAGGCATAAATAAACCTAGATAAAAACTTTTCACAAGTTAAAAGGCAATTGGAGTGTTTAAACAAGTCGCAACAACCAACAGCAATAAAAAACAGAATAAAAGCAACATGCTGGCAATTAATCAATAATGAAACCAAGATGAACTGGAAGAACCATTACTATTTCTTGATGGTGCAAATCAGAAATATTTCAAGCATGAGAAACAGTATAAAATGAACATGAAAACATTAAATAGCTCACAGATAAAAAATTATTACCAAGATTAACAGTGAATGAAAAATATACCTTTTCAAACAACATACAACCCAGCAAAACTAGGTTGATTCGAAGGGATAGATGAGCCAACATGCCTTTCTATTTTGAAACGGGTTCCAAATAACGAATGAAATGCAAAACAACAGAAACCGCCTCGTCTGTCAGTTGTTCGGGAATGTCACATAAACTAGCACAAACAAACCGGAAGCACCAAACAATAAATTATTCGGGAACACTTGGCATAGGGGAAACGTACCCTCAAATTGAGGATCTCAGTTATCACAATGACAAAAACAAACATGACAACCTTATCAACATTTAGTGGACTTCGTGACTTAATAATCAAGCTTGCGCGAGACCTGCTCCCAATGCTTCCATACCTTCGGGTGGAACCCTGATGCATTCGTTCGAGACTGAACCATTTACAGCACCGTTTGCCATGGCATACAAGTCAGGGGTTGCGTTTTCCGGTGGGCTGCAAAGAGTCTGAACTGCTCTATGCAACTGCAAATAGTCGGATATCGAGTTCCATATGCCGGGCCTGCGGTTGTGGTATAATTTGGCATACAAGTAAGCGTCCACGTGATTGTCATATGTCAGATGTTTTTTCAGTGATGTCAATATACAGAATGTGGCTGCTTCAGTTCCACCAAATCTGAAAAGGACATATATTACATTAAAACAGTAATAATAACCTCAACTTGTTTTAAATGAATCATTCTCGATCAAATAAAAACATTCAATGTTATTACATCTTTAGTCATTCCCAAAGCGGATCGATAAATTAGGAATTCTCAGTACCTAGTGATCGGTAAAAACGGATTTTATCGAATCTCGGTCGTGATGAACTATTCTTTCTAGGTTTATTCCATACATAGACTACTTATTTTTAATTCAAAAAGTAGTGTTATTCAGCTAGAGAGGTATTCATTTTCAATTTATTCAATTTAATTTAATTGAAATGGTTTATTCTTGCTGTGTTCCCAATTGCTACAGTGATAGTAATGTCAAAAGGTATGTGTTGCATTCATATAAGTAGTGGTTTTGGATTAACTTATAACTCACTAAAAATGAACTGTGAATTAATATTTTCTGTAGCAATTTCATATTCGTGTAGTAATTTCTGATTTGTAAAAATTTGGGACAGTTTCTAACAGTGTTTTCGTTCTAGGATTTTCATTATACAAGTTGAGGGTGTGTAACATTTTGAAATTACAATACCAAAATTTATTTAGATTCTATCATCTCTTGATCTATTTGAAAATAATTTATTTCAAATTAATTTGCTATACCATCTATTGTTGAATAATGTAATTTCCTGTACATAAGGTATTATTCTTTATAGAAATCTGTTCATTAAAATTTTCGGTGAGGGTGTCTGGAATTGGATGTTGTTATCGCGAATTAATTCATTCCATCTTTGAAACTGATAGTATGCAGACATTATCTATCGATTGAAAATTTGTTAATTCACGTTTACATATTATCCAAGGAATTTTATAATATTCTTTTCGTGTATCCCTTCCTAGAAGGTGAGTTCAAAATAATTAAGCGAGTTGTTTTGCTGATTTAAGTATATTTTTTAGGGATTCCTGTATTATCATATTCTTAGATTCTTTTATTCTCGTCTACTTAAATTCTTCGTTTCATACAATCCCAGATTTCTCGACTCTTTGATTCAACAACCACTCCAGACACTGTCAACGAAGTTTTCTCAACAACTAACATCATTTGAAGAAAATTGAGTACCTGTAAGTTTATCGCCTTCCTGAATAAAGAGATTGTTTATCAGAGTGAAATTACTTCTTCAATTTCGTACACCGTCATCCTGAGATCACATTTGTATGTTTATTAGTTTTTATACGAATAGAAATCAAAATTGTGTCTAAACTAATTGGCGCCCATATTATCACACAAAGAAAAGATCACAAATTTTAATTGAAGTCAAATGAACCTACGCCCATAAATGTTCTCCGGCCAACAGCTGCAGTACGCTTTGTGTCCTTCTTTTTAGCATCAAATAGTCAAGGAGAAAATTACGTGACAGGTGTTAGAAATGTTTGGTGGGAAAGAATCGGAAATCCATGTCTTCATTCATCCAAAAACGTTATTTGCATAAAGCATTTTCATATGGATTGTATAGACCCACATGGAAAGCTAAAAAGATTTGTTCTACCAACACTCATATGCCAAGTAATTCATTCTACTCCCTATGATTATCATTTTTGTGATTTCAATAATCTTTCAGATTATGTAATGATAATGATGACATATTTTTTCTAACTCCTGAAGAAACTTTGAGGCAACAAGGTATTTATATATAAGTGAACTGCTCATGGTCATTGATTATAGTTTTGGGTATTCCACTGATAGTTGGTCTCATAAAAATCGTTTATCAGAAGATTCCTAGAATACTTCAACGGATATGTGAGATTTATCGTTGAAACGCCAAATTCATGGAATTTCAGTTAATAAGTTTATTGATTTTGCCATGAAATTAATTCTGTACTTTTATGACAGAACTATTGATAAAATTTTATCGGGAAAAAAAACAATAAGTTCTTATGATCCAATAATGAAGATGGCATTCGAAAAAGTATCTAAAAAGAAATAGAAAATAGACTTTTAGAAATTGTTTCTGTCATAAAAGTATAAAACTTAATGCATTTCATGCTTAAATTGATATATTTGTCACTAATATTCTAATTTATTCTTTTAATGTATTTTCATAACTTGATGAGTAATTGTTGCATAATTATTGTTGGTTCGTTTATTCTTTCCCTTGATAATGAAATTATTGTAAATTGATTATTTACTGCATTATATATATTTTTCTGAAGTTACTTTTTTGTTTATTTCCCTTCATCCTCTAAAGATTAGTATGTTCTTTGATTTGAAAGGCAGATATATTTGAAATGACCATAATTCTTTTAATCTGCTGCAAATTGTCACAATTTTCTGATCAAATGATATTTTTTTATTGAAATTGTGACAATCTTCAGCAGATCAAAAGAATTATGGTCATTTAAAATGTATTTGTTTTCAAATCCAATAAAAATATGGGATTCAACCTGCGCTTGCGTGGAATCCTATGATAACTAATATAAAATGCACTAGAGGGCGCCACGAGCGAATGGAATCTGTAATCAACTAGACGATGTCTAAAGATAGCGCTGTAAGTTGAGCTCTCGAAGCCGGGACCAAAATTCATTGCCTATCTATAGGTAGTCTTATGGGCTAGTTAATGAAATTGTCTCATTCGTTCGATAATAGGGACAAGGCACAATGAAATTACCTTCTAGATGGTAATAAGTAACTGAAAAAAAATGCATATTTGAGCATTAAGGAATTATTGTAACTATGTCAAATAAAGCCCCAAAATTTAAATAACAATAATGTATGAAAAAATATTTCCCAACCTAATATATAAGAACTGTTAAATCTCACCTGTCAACAACAACAATTGGTCCATTTTGTATTCCAGAGTCTAGGACGATGTTAGGTAGCTGATAAACCTCTGAAATGCTGGCGCAATGATGGGGCCAGTTCGTACAATGAATCATTTTCACTGGTATCTCATAATCATCTTGCATTGACTGCATCGTAAAGTCTCTAGTCACGTATGTCGATTGAGCTTGTTCGTGAACAAGTTTTATTTTGTATGAGTCGGCATCAATCGTTTCTTGGTCCACTGGCCAGAATACTTCGAATTCTTGATTATCGATTATGCTGAGCATCACAATCATTTGTGCATTATGGTCCCAAACCATCTGCCAGAAGTCTTTTATTGTGTGCTTTAGGGGGTGCTGAGTTATAATAAATTCACGAAGACTGTGGAAACCTTGCATCCATGTAGCGTTTACATAATCAGAACCATCTTCACCTGGTTTTGGGGTTAAATGGACTCTGGAACTCTCTACTGGTAAAATGTCCAGTCTTCTATTCTTTGGCTGATTTATCACTTTGTTTGCAGAAACTAGGTAGAAGTCTTTACATTGGAAACTCGTAACTAACTGCAAGCAAAAAGAAAACATGAAATGCTCATTTCAATTGAGTTCAGGCTGAAAAATACAAATTACAGTGGCTATATTCCCACATAATTATCATAATAAAGTCACTGTAATACAAATTATATAGTTGCTGGAATTCCATAATGCCATATATACTCCAGGTTAAACTCTGCACTTAAAAGTTGTTCCATTATATCTTACATTATTCCTTTTTTTGGTAAAATTCATTTTACCATTATTTTAATGTTTCGTTATAATGCATATTTTCTGGTAACAACATTTTCAACATTACTCTGAAAAACCTTGGTGATGTTTCATGTTGACTTACCTTATATTGTGTTTCTAGTGGCTTCCACAGTTCAGGTCTGTCTTCTGACATAACATTCTGCAACACTTGAACATATTTAGGGAACTGTTCCCTACTTATATTAGTCTCTCCGGATTCAATAGCTTCAACCAATGCATCATGAATGAAGATATACTGTTCCTCAGTTTGTACTAAGAAATTCCTTTGAGAACGTATGTGTTTCAGAAAACCGTAGATATTCACTTCACCACGGCTTCTTATTTGACGGAGCATGGCGTCCAAAACTATATATGTACCTGTCCGCCCAACGCCAGCACTGAAAGATAGCAAGAATGAATTTCTTCAACATTCAAAAACACTCATTGAGAAGTTACTGTTACATTAATTTCCAATTGTTTCGTTAATTCATTTCACTAAAACTGCTGAGGCGCACGCGCCATGTGTAAACAAATGTTGAAACTACTCCTGAGCAGTGGCGGCTCGTGACAATATAGTATGGTGAGGCACATATGAAAAAAAATTTAATAATGTAATATACGTGGCGAACAAAGTTTATATAGTGAACTCTACTTCCTCAGTTGCATAATAAATATATTAAAAAAATTTTCTTCACTAATGCTTGGAATTTTTGATGAATCCTCAAATTATTTATATACATATTACTTTATTTCATTCAGCAAAAAAAGCCATTAATTTAATTGTCCCAATATATTATGAGCTTATTTTTTGATATACTAAATTGCTCAAAAATATGAAAACCATTATTATGCAGCTGTACAGCAAGAACCAGCGTGGAGGTGTAGAGCATTCCTGCCACGTGTGGGATGGGAATGAAGGAAATCGGATCAGATCAAGTTGGAAATTTTCAAAGTAACGAAATAAACTCTAAATAAATAAACTCTGGAAAAAATTGAATAAAAAATCAAAAAGGCAGTGTAAAATAGGATTTATTCTGAAAGTTATAAATGAAAATTATTCTAAATTGAGTTCTCAATATTAAAATTTTTTGTAAATCAACGGAATTCTACGATTTTTCTGATCATCGAAATGATCTATAACCTAGTCAATAAAAATATTTTCGTCCTGTAATTTAATGAATCCTTTTTCGATCGTAATTTTAGCCATATTTCTCAGCCGCGCCTGTCCACTTGTATTCCCAATATAATTTTTAATCCTTTTCAACGCAGAGAAACTTCTTTTTGTGGAAGCAGTTGTCAAATTGTCCGAATTTTGAAGATAAAAATTGAAATAGATCATCAGCAGAACGCCCAGAACTAACATCATAAAATCCCATGAAGCGCTCAACAAGTTGGTCATCTATTACATAACGAAAAATGACTGATAACTGGGAATAACAGCTTATGTCAGTTGTTTCATCAACTTGCCAAGAAAAAAACAATGATTGTGAAATTTCGTCCTCGATTTGTTTATTTACAACAAAAGCAACCGAATCAATTAATTCATTTTGAATGGTTTTAGATGTACCAGAAAATACCGATTTACTGTTGGTGTCATATTCTAAAAAGGTTTTTAAATTCGTGTCAAATTTACTAACAAGAACTACGAATTCTTTGAAATTTCCGCGATTTAAAGACTCATTCGATGCATCGTGCCCCCTAAAAGGTAACTCTTGCATACAGAGGTGCATCGTAATATCTATTAAACTTCTTAAAATTTGTCGATTTTCTTTGACTTTAGCATTGAAATTTTCAATTTCTATTTTACGCGCATTGTCTATTGCTGTGGCGATATTTTGTTTCTGCTTTCTCATAACGGTAAGCTTGCAATTAGATGAAATATGCTGAGCACTTTTATTGTGTAGCGATAGACCCCGAGATAAATTTTTCAAATCACTAAAACCACTTTTCGACCAAACTCTATCAGAATTTGTATTAGTTGCTGAAAATAAAATGCACGGCCAACAAAATATTTTTTTCAAAGTAATACTTCCAGTAAGCCAGTCGTACTTGTCATACCACGTATTTTGGAATCCCTGATTTGATTTACCGACCCCACCATTAGACACAGAGATTTCCTCAAATCTGGAACAGATCGCTTAACTTCCTTAATTAAATATAATTTATTATCATACGAATGAGTCGAAAAATGTTGCTTATTTATTAAAAAATTATCAATATCACAAGTACACTGAACATGTTCCTTAGGAATTTCAAAAGATTTACTATTACTAGGTCCCGCTGAATCCATTTCGCGATCTGGTAGTCATTTTCGATAAAAAAGAATTATATTTCAGAAAAAATTCACCTAAATATGATTATAATCATACGCGATACCTCTAAATAACGACAAAGTGAACTAACCCTATTTCTCTATTTCCCGCTTCCCGATTAACTCGAATAAAAACCTGAGGCCAGCCTCTAATTCCTCGAGAAGCCACCTTTTAAGCCGTAGATATGTTCTCACCGCTTCGACGCAGATAACCCGCTGGACATCGCAGAAACGAAACGATCTCAGATCGGCTAAGATCGCGCAGAGGCCAGCCTCGGATTAATCCTAGAACGGCTTTCCATTACGTTCTCGTAGGTCATAACACGCTAATTCAGTCAAAGAAGCCTGCGGCATGCCTCCAACCGTTTATTCAAAGAGGATTTGATTTGTTATGAATATACAAGGAACGTGAGATTGGGAAAAATATTGAGGGAAAAAGTGATGAAAGGGAATGAAGAAATATACGGTTCAGAATTTTTTTGATGAGGCACTGCCTCATAGGACAAGCCGCCACTGCTCCTGAGGCGCACGCGCTATGTGTAAACAAACGTAACTACTCGTGAGGCGAACGCGCCACGTGTTAACAAATGTTGTGAAGTCGTTGTTCTACCCCTGTTGGATATAGATAATCCGCAAGACAGATTGCCTGTATGGAGACCCTTTACCTGCAATGAACTATGATAGGACCTCCATCAGGAGGATTAGCTGCAGCAGACTTAGTCACAAAATGCAACACTGGCAATGGGTGATCAGGTGTTCCATGATCTGGCCAATTGGTGTAATGATACTGATAAACAACTTTCTCAGCCATCAACGACTTCTTCTTCTTGATCTGGAAATAAAGGTTGCTTAGTTCACGAAAATCGAGTTTTTAAGGTAACTCACTCTGAGATGACGAATTTGCAAAGTTCTCACAGTGTAAGTCGCCATGATATCTTCCTTTACCAATCTAACTTGTATAACACCATAAGTTTCAGTGCCTTCCTTGGGCCAATACATGTCACATTTACGCTGAAAGTGGACAATTAAAAATGCATACATCATAAGGGATCAAGTCTTACCCTTCCGCGTTCCACCAAATTTGTTATCATAACAATTATATTAACTCTTTGTTCCCAAACCATACGCCAGAAGCAATCGAAAGTCGATGGTAATGGTCCTTGCGTACCAATGTAAGCTTTCGACCATTGGAAACCATCGATGTAGTTGGCATTGATGTAGTCGATGTTTTTCTTTTGACCGGGCATAGGTAAAAGTTGAACTCTGCTATGATCATCTGGCAACAACGAAAAATTCGATTTTATTCTTGAATATCCTTTTTTTAAAGCGATTAAAGGGCTTAAACAGTGTTCTTCCCATGAAACATCAATGATTTGCTTTAAAAAATGACAAAAATAGTGTGATAAAACAAACATTATCAAATAACTTTGCACTTTAAAGAAATCATAAGGACTGGACAGTGGTTGTATAATGAACATGTTTTCACTTGTTGATGTAGGTTACTTTTGTTCAAAAATTGCCTAAATAAGTGTCTGGACATTTTAACGATGGGTTTTCCTACAAAAATCAACTTACAAGCAATGATGTTCAAATATCTGTTCTTAGCCTTATTGTCGGGGTGCTGAGAATGCTCAGAAGTATGGTCATCAGTAGTGGCTTCAGCTTGAATCGACTCGTATTCCTTACTGAATCCAATGTCACCATCGGCATGGAGTTCACTCACATGCTTGGCAAACATGTGAACGGGAATGGCTCCCTTATAATCCGAGGAACCATCAGGGGATGCGTTCCAGTCCAGCGATGCAGTAGGTACAGAACAAGGAGGATCATCCAAGTAATAGTAAGAAGCGTGGAAACATTTCCTAAAAAAAAATTCTCATTGAAAATTTCAAATTCATCTTTTGAAATCGAATAGGACAAACCTCCACATGACGAAAGCTGAGATGGCCAATAGAAATGCAAATGTTGCACATATAACCCCAGCTAACACTCCTGTACTCAGATCGTGAGTTGTATGGCGCATATATTCTTGAATTTTATCGCAGTTGGCTTGCATGAAAACCGATTTAGGTTCCGTGGTATTTCCCAGAATTATTCTTCCAGTTCTATTACTTCTAGTAGATGCTTGAAGCTGAACTTTGTAAACTGCGTCTGTAGTTATATTCTCCACAATAAACTGAAAGTTGAATAAAGTTTGATGTATATGAGAAGCTTGAAAAGATATATGGAGTACTCACTGCAGTGTCCAAATGCTTGGTTTCCGTTGGTATAGTAATATTATTCCACATATGATTATCCAAACGTATGTAGATATAATAGAAATTTACGGAATCGAAGAAGTTATTGGGCCTCTTCCATTTGAGGTACATGCTACTCTGGGTTTGGCATGTGAGATTCAGTATGATAGGAGGATCCGGTCCTCCAATGTCGGTAGTATTTACAACTGGATCAGAAGATAAGCCTTCGTGTTTTGCTGTGAATGCTTTCACCCATATTTTATACTCTGTCAAAGGTTCTGCAAAGTGGAAGTAAAACAAAATGATTAAAAAAATTCCAGATCAAAGTAATTGGAGAAAAGTTACTGGCAATTAAATGAATTATCGAATTTTCATAAAGATTAAAATGAACTCAAATCAATGAATATATGGTAAGTCCTTGACAAACAGAATAATTATAACTATGGAATTCCAATTAACGAAGTTTTTTCAATATTTGCTTATTGATGGATACTGAAATGGGTCATATTTATTTGAAACTAGCTGACCCGACAGACTCCTTCCTGTCAAAAAGATTTGTAATGTGGCAGTTTTTGTGCCCATGTATTTTAAAAAATTCTCCTGAACAGAACCGTCACTCTGGTGATAGGGCGATGCAAATAAAAAATAATTAAATAAAACATATATAAGGATTTAAAAGTAAGTAATCGCTTTATTGTTAATCATGTGAATCATAATTATTATCATTGTAGTGCTTTGTGGTCTACGATGTTTTTCGATTACCTGGCGCATAGATAAACAAATCTGATAGTTTTCCAACACGGGAACAGGCAACATACAATTGACCATGTGAGAAACATGGGTTTTCTAGATTAATACCACAAACATTTAATGATTGCCTCTGGGACTTGTTTATAGTCATAGCAAAAGCAAGCCGCACTGGAAACTGTAGTCGTTCAAACTCAAATGGCACATCAGTCGGAATCATTGGGATGCGGGGTATGAGAACATCTTCTCCTTTATACTTTCCTTTGAGTATAGTTGCTTCTATCACATTGTTTAGTAATTTTTTTATCGCTAACCGTGTACCGTTGCAAAGACGCGGTTGGTTGATATTTCGCAACATTATAACCACCAATCCAACCTTTAATTGAAGATTGTGAGGTGGCAATCTTGGCAAATCCAGCGAGTTTAAAAATTCCGGTGGATAGTTGACTACATCATCTTGATTAGTAGCCGAATCAACTGATTTATATATCCTAAATTCGCCTGTAATTTGTTCTTGAATTTTTAAATTTAATTCATTTACATCTATGTTTTTTGCAGCCAGTATAGCTCGTTCGCTCAACCAATAATGGTTTCTGTAATTTTGAGAAACATCTGGAAACACCTTCTGAATAAGTTCATCTTTTGATCGAGTTAACTGACAAAAACTTTGAGGAAAGTTAATGCAGCCAGTCAACATGTCAATAGGAAATTTGCCATTACCAATGTCAATGAGTTGTTTAGAGAATATGTTTCCAGATTGGTCATTTTGCAACTCGACACGCATATTCTTGCTTAAATGAAGTACTTTGACATGTTTCCACAAATTGGAGGACTTTAGTCATGCATTGAGTTCATCAGCTGGCGTTGATCGTGGAATCACTGGCAATGTTTGACGAAAATCTGCTAATAAAATCATTGCACCACCAAATCGGTTATTATTGCTCCGTAGATCTTTTAAGGTTCTGACTAAAGCCTCCAAAGAATTTTTATGTGTCATCGTGTATTCATCCCAAACAATCAATTTACATTGCTGCAAAACCATTACCATTGCAGAGTTCTTCGAAACGTTGCAGGTTGGAGTTTCATTGCTTTGCATATTTAACGGCAATTTTAGTGCTGAATGGGCTGTTCGACCACTTAATATGAACTTTATACCATAGCAATAAAGCTCAAATTGACTACGTTTTAGTTACAAATCATTTGTATGGGAAAAAAAGGGCTATTTTTAGGGTTTTTCCAGAAATAATTCTAATTTTTCTCGACGTAAAAACCATCCTTGAACTTCAACGAACATTTTAAAAATATATTTGGCCAAATTGGTCCAGGCGTTGTTGAGTTAGGCGCTTACCAACACATTTTGCAATTCATTTTTATATTATAGATAACCCAAAAAAATACACAGATTTGGATTAATTTTCAAACTCTATACACATCTGAAGTGTGGGAAAATGATAAGATTATTATAAAATATGTTATCTCACAGAAGGTTTTGTTTTTTGTTGACAATAAGAGTAGCAATTTCAAAACATTGAATAACGGTCTTCCACAAGGATCAGTTCTAGTCCCATAACTTTTCAATTTACATCTCAGTAATTTACCCACCATATCATGTCAGAACTTTGTTTTTGCTGATGACCTAGCTATTGCTTACCAGCATTCGGATTTCCATACTCTGGAGAATATAGTACCGTTTTTTTGAGTGGCGATTATGTACCAGTATGAAGTGAGTGTCAAGATACAAGTGTCTTGATAGGAAATATTTGTTGTGAAGGAGCCTTTATTTTTTTTGTTTGTTTGCTATGATATCTGCGAAAAATATTTAGTATACATCAAGTCATTGAACATCAAATTTTTTCATCGTGCTAAAAATGTCGAATTTTGTACCAGAAAGTGATGATTTGCGGAAAGCATTAATTTTTTGTTTTCATTTGAAGAAAGGTACTGCAGAGTCGCATCGAATGCTTGTCGAGGCATATGGTGATCATGCTCTATAACAGCGTTTCCCAACAAAACAGAGGTATCTTGTTTCCATCTGAATAATCATGAGAACTATAGAAAATTAGCTGTAACTTTCAATCATTCTCCTATCGAACTAAATTTCTATCCAAAATAGTTAAATTAGATTCTTCTCTCAATTCCAAGGCTCATTCAGATGATCTGAGCCGGAAACAGAAAACTAGGAATAATATTGTTCAGAAATTAGCTGGATCATCTTGGGGTGCTGATGCTTCCACTCTTCGCACAGCATCTGTAGCCCTAGTCTTTTCTGCAGCTGAGTATTGTTGCTCTGTTTGGTTTAATAGTGCACATACACAAAAAATCGATGCACAATTGAATACATCCATGAGAATAATTACTGGCACTGTAAGATCTTCATCTGATTTGTCTTATGTTGTCTCTCCCGATCTTTGCAGACAGACTGCAGCTCTGAATTCTTGGAGGAAATATCATTCTTTCCAATTATGACATCAATTTCGAGTGCTTTATTTTGCTTTCTTCCCTAATATATTTTTATTTTAAGATTCAAACACTTTCAAGGTATATTTGATTGATTTTTGAATTAACCTCCAACCTCACAAACATGCTTCATTGCTTGATCAAGGCTAATTATCAGCAAAAACTTTACTGGTAGAAAAAAATAAATTTTTAAATTTTCAATGAAAACTTATACACAGAAATTCATTCTTCCTCATTGAATTTGAATTATACCATAAAACATTTGTTCAAAAAGATATGATATTCAAAATAGAACTACACTCTTTAAAATAAGTGAGAAAATCTTTTGTTACAAGAATAATATATGTTGAAAATGTATTTAAAGAGCAGTTAACAAAATATCTGATTGTCAACTAACAATGTAAGGTTTTGAGTTATGCAAAACAAGTGATGACAACAGATAAACTTTCTATTATTTCTATTTTAACTAGGCACTCACAAATAAATTTGTTAGAACTTGTTTCCTCAATTTATTCTTGGAGAAAATGTAAATAAACTTAATTCTAAAGGATTAATGACAATTATTACTTGTGAATAGAAATGCTTGAAGAGGATTTATTGTAGAAAATTATAAAGAAGTGTCAACTTTTTATTGAATCATTAAATACTTCAGTTTCAAATTTTTCCATTCTCTCAAATCATTTACAGTAGTTATCTCTGATTCATCAGTATTTCTTAGTAAAATTCATGTTGAACTTCTTGAATTCTAGGACACAATCTATTAGTTATACGAATAAAATTGGAGAAACTTAAAGACATCATAGTTTTTTTCCAAATAATCATTTGGATGATTTGATACTCGATTGAACCATGATTTAGGTCACCATTATTTATAATTTAAATGGTTACAGTTGAAAAGGGATTATAGTTTACTGCACAGTTGATCACAGAATGTTGCAACTACATTTCCAAGGCTTGCTTCGAGGCGAATATTTCTTGAACACTGTTTAGATTACCATATATTCATCAATTAAGTTGACTACAATGATAAATTTTCCCGATATTCTTATATCTTAAGTAGATTAAACTCAGTCGAGGGTTTGGGCTTTGTTTCCAGTCTCCAAATTCTAGTTAGATATATGATACATGTGACAGCTCACAGCCCAAATAAGTCACAATTCTTCACAAAATTTTTAGGGAAAAGGTGGGTAGTTTATTAATAATGCCTTGGAAGGCAGTGTCGCTAAATCGAAGTTGAAGCATAGAAAGATCTATTCAACTCCATACATCAGTTCAGATACAATATTCTGATATGAATCAATAACTTTACTAAAAGGATAAATAAAGGAGTGCTGGTTAAATAGTCTTTTTCTGGATACTTACTCAGGTTTGTCAGGTTGTATATGACATGAGAAGAGGCTTGCTTCTGGGATTGAACATAAGTTAAATTCGTCATGTAATAAATCCTGTATCCCTCGATGACACCATTTACATCTTCCGGTTCTTGCCATCCCAGTTTGATGGAATCGGAAGTCACATCCAAAACAGTCAATTCTCTTGGTTTACTGGGCACTGCAATAATACAGTAGGCGTGTCGTTAGTAAAATAGGGTTAACTTATATTTCACTTGTATTAAAACAAAAAAAAACGAATACATACACCAGTACTCTGGATTAATAGTGGTGGAGGCATCATAATCGATAGTTGTTGTTTCGAAACCGAGACACCCGTGCAAAACAAAAAGTAAATAAACAAAAACATGACCCATCATAATATATCGATGCAGCACCTAATTAAAAACGATCATACCGACCATTTTAAAGTGAATCACAACATTTAAGAGCACAATTTCCGTTCCTCGTACATCTCTTTGGCGGTAAGTTTATGGTATATTGTTTAAACAACTGGATAAACAAACAAACGTATTTGTAAATTTGTCACCCAGCCCCGTACAACACCGTGGTGGCTCCCGACAGCGAGAGAAGGGGTCAAGCGGGCCATAATGGAAACGCGCAGAATCCATTACGAGCAGAGATGCCAATATTCGCATTCGCATCGAATCAAATAAAATAAACGGATTTTTATAGGATTATGATTGAAATTCGGCAATTAAAACTGCATGAAAGTATTCAATTAATAAATCTAACAGACGTCATTGAATATCTCACCCACCAAAGTTTGTTGTATGTCATTAATCATCTAATTTTCATTCATAAATTTGGAGGTCGTTCAGTGTTATTCATTGATCACCCTATTGAATAATTATTTATTTACGCTCTATAATGAGTGTGTACTATTTCTATGCATGATTTCATTCTTAATCACCCAGTCCTCATTCATTCGAACCATAGATAAAATTCGAACTCAGTCATGCGCTTTTGGGGGTTGCTTTTATCCCGATATTCGAAAAATCGAATATATTCAGGTTTCCCAAATTCTCGAGTTACAGTCTCTTAAATATTTCGCTTAATCTCGTTTTGTGTTTGAGATAACTCAAAGTTTGAATTTTTTTGTAATATTCATGACCTGTACGCTTTATTTTTGAGGAACGCCCTTTAAACTTGACAACAAATTCAGATACCTGAGATCTTTGATATTTTTCTATATCTACCCCTTATATTTCTCGAGATATTTTCAATTAGCATCGAATTTTTGTGCGTGCAATTTATCTGTATCTATTACAGTTTATTTTCCATAAAAGATTTGACAACTTCTATACAATGTGTTGATTTTGCACTTGATCAAACGATATATGCAGATTCCATGAAAAATTTAAAAAAATTATGTACGCTATTTGAAAAATCAGGACATTTAATTTTTTTGTGAAATTCCATGTTTCGATTTAAATTATTTTGTTTTTTTTTAATTTGTCCTATTTCAAAACTAGACAGATTCACTAGTAATAAAATTTAATAAGAATTCCAGCAGAAAAATTGGTAAAAAATAATTTTATTTTTTAAATTTTGATATGTAACTTCAAAACTAGCATGTTAATTTAAACTGCGTGATTTACCTTGAAAGTTGCACATAACAACATAGGTTTTATCTTGTTTTTGTACAAAATAATCACTAAAAGAAAGTAGGTAATCTCAGCACAGAAATGCGATGGCATTTTTCGATGTATATTATTTCACAAGCGAAAAGAGATGGAACAATATTATTTCGAAAAACTTCTTGAGTTTATTATGAAGTTTATAACTAAACATTTTGAAAAAAAACATCGTTTACCTGAAGAGAAAAATAATTTAAATGGAAAGAAGGCAATTTCACTAAAGAAATTAAAATGCTTTGATTTGTTAAGTAGCTTAAATATATTTTTTTTCTATTTTCCAACGATGATTTTTTATATAATATCCGCACATTTTGTTCGATCAAGTAAAAAATTAAAACATATTGTATAAATAAAAAAATTGTTAGTTGGGATGATATGATCATTGGCAGATTGAACTCATGGCTGGGCAATAGTTTTTTGGTTCTTAATAGTAAAAAAACTGTTTGTATGACTTTTTCAAACTACGTTGACATAACCTGAAATCTTTAATATCACAATAAATGGTCATACTATTCAAAGAGTTGGTGAAACTAAATAATTAGGTATAACGGTTGATAAGCATTTAAGATGGGAAAACCAAGTACAGGGCCGGATTAAGGGTGTCGTAGGCCCTAGGCACTCCAGCAGCGTAGGCCCCGAAATAATAAATATTTTTTAATTGAAATTGACCGCTAATATTAAGTAATAATTTTGTTGTAGATATAAATCCGAAAATGTGATGATGCGGTATACCTAATAACATTATTTCATCATATCATCATATTTATCCTCCACAACGTATGAAGAACTAATAATTTTACTGGGGTCAAAAGTATTGGAAAAAATAGTTACAGAAATCAAAGAAGCCAAGTATTATGGAATCACTGTGGACTCTACACCTGACGTTAGCCATACGGATCAACTCTCCATAGTTATTAGATATGTCTCAAAAACTGGAGATATATATGAAAGATTTTTGATGTTTGTTAAAATAGAAAAACATGATGCCAAGTATCTTTTTGACACTCTAATTTCAGTTTTAGAAAATCAGGGAATAGACCCAAAATTTTGCAGATGTCAGTCTTATGACAATGCGGCTAATATGAGAGGAGTGTATTCGGCAGTACAAACTAGATTTAGGGAAATCAACAGCGCAGCCACTTGGGTACCATGTGGAGCTCATAGTCTTAATCTAGTTGGCACAGCGGCGGCAGAAAGCTGCTTAGAAGCTGTAAATTTTTTTGAAATTTTGCAATCGCTCTACAAATTCTTTGCAGCGTCCCCTCAAAGATGGTCTAAACTAAGGTCTTTGGGAAGTAAAATTTCTGTAAAAAGACTTTCAGAGACCAGATGGTCAGCACGTTATGAGGCTGTAAAAACATTATGTGCCCATTATGATGATATACATGGTATTCTTACAAATATTTCAACTAGTGAAGGTATGAAACCTACAACAGTGATTGAGGCACAAACCTTAATCCATCAAATGAATACTTTGGAGACGGTATTACTCACAGTTATTTGGGAAGATCTACTAAAACACGTCGATATTGTAAATAAATCTCTTCAAGAACCTGGCATCGAGTTTAACACGATGGTGCGACCTTACGACAGTTTAATTCAATATTTATCTCACTGCAGAACTGAGGACATGTATAATAGCTATTATCTTAAGGCAAAAGCCTTTGCACCAGATTCAGAATTTAAAGAATCCGAAACTAGAGTTCGTAAGAGAAAACGACAGTTCGATGAAGGGCCAGATGAGACTCCCTCTCGCAGTACCAAAGATTCCTTTAAGATTAATGTTTTTTTTTATTGTTCTGGATGTGCTGTGCGCTGAAATGACAAAGAGACGCACGGCGTATTCCAGCCTTTATGACACATTTAGTTTTCTTACGGATAATACACTGACCGAGGACATTATCAAGGTTAAGGCTCACCTCTGGTAAAAATGTATCCGTCTGACTTAGAAGAAAACTTTGTTGATGAGTATTTGATTTTTTCAAATTTGTACCCCAAAACCACCTCTATAACGGATCTCATCAAATTACAAATAAAGGATAAACTTGTGTCAAGTTTCCCAAATGTTAATATTGCATTGCGCATATACCTTTCGATATTGGGTTCGAATGCAGAAGGAGAAAAATCATTCTCCAAGTTGAGGCTTATAAAAAATTTTATGCGTTCAACTATGGGTCAAGAGAGAACTTCGTCACTGGGCCTTGTGTGTATTGAAAGTGATGTCGCTCGCGGTATTAATTTTGAAGATATAATACACGAATTCGCTGTGTCAAAATCCCGAAAAAAGGAGTTATTTTAGGATCTACTTAGTAAACCAAACGTTTTGTATTCGTATTTTTTGTGTATTTGTATTTAGATATATTATTTTGACCTTCACTATATAATAATATAAAAATGTTTACAAGTGTTTGGGGTATTTCATTTCAATATATTTTTTTTCAAAGCCCTAAGACCATTGGCCTTCGTAGGCCCTTTTGCCTTCGTAGGCCCTAGGCACGTGCCTACTGTGCCTAATTGGTAATCTGGCCCTGACCAAGTACAAAATATTGTAAAAAAGACCAAATATTTAATTTACGTATTGGCAAGACTAAAAAACTTGTCGTCTTCCAGATCTTTGAGAGCTATTATGTACGGATTATGCTACAGTAAAGCTACCTATGGAATTTTAGCGTGAGGTGGTGCTAACTCAACAGTACTATTACCACTAATTAAAGTATATGAGAAAGTTGTTGAAATAGTTTAGAAAAATAAAGAAAATGAAGTATTGCCACTGGATATCACTGAAAAATACAGCATTACTCTTGCATTATGATACATTAAAAATGAAATATTCAGATAGCAATGCTTTCACGAGAAATAAATCGATTCAAGTGCCTCAACCAAATTTGTAAGTGGGCAAGAAAATATTGGACTTTGTGGCTATGAAAGTATTTAACTCTCTTCCAAATGATCTCAAAATTTTGGGTGAAAATCAAATAAAAAAAGATACAGGAAAAATATCAGAATAACCACACAAAAGAAATAGAAGTAAGAAATTAAAATAGTAGTATCTTGGGAAATAAATAAACCAGCGGAAGAAAGGGGGATGCTTACAAAAGATAAAAAACTAGGAATATATGTGTATATCAGTTTAAGTTTATAATTATAATTTAGTTTAGATTTAAATAAAGTTTGTGCTTCGTACAGATATAAAGTCGAAAAAACTTTTGTATTCTTACACTGCAATATTTGTAATGCAGGTAACACAAACAAACATAAATAAATATTGATGAAATTGATAGACTTAACACATTTGCGAAGTGAACAAGTACCAAATCTGATTTTTATAAGGTTTTGTCTTTTCAGGTCAATTATTAGATCATCACTTTTTACTAGGTCACTATGAACAAGGATTCCGTCAAAGCTGCACAATGAATTTAAACATTATTTCTGGGAAGGTCTTTTACTTGTATTACATCTTTTTTGACCTTCTTCAATAACTAGATTTGCATTTGCGAAAGAATTCTGAATTGTATTGAATCATCAAGTTTCATATGAGAAGTCAAACGATTTATAGAGTGTCCTAACTGAATTAGACCCCCTAAAGTAAAAAAAAGAATGAATTATACATTCTCTACGGAACTGTAATGAGGACATGCAATTCAATATGAAATCTTGATGGGCCAAATCTCGAAAGGCACATATTGGTTGATTATAAATAAATTCATGAGATTTATAAAAAACAAAAATTCGAATTCACACGTTCAACAGATTGAAGTGTTATACATTCAGCATTGATGCAAGAACTGATTCATTCAGTGTTTGTCTGGAAAAATGCAATCAAAGAATCAAACATGATAATTATGCTGATCACGATTGGTTGGTGTAGTTACTGTTGGATTTGGTTATTCATCGTTAACATTCACCTTTATTGCCACCTTGAACCATCTCAACAGATTCACATTTATTCAATGTTGTATGGCTTTCTCACTACAACGTCGTTTAATTGTTTTAACTGCTCAAAATAAGTAAAATTACGATCTTGAATTTAGGCAGGTGAATACAGAAAGTTCCTGTGATTGGAGCTCATTAGATTATTGGTTTTTCCATGTTACCATGGTGGCAAACAAGCAGAAACAATAATCTAATGAGAATTTAAAGTGGCAGACGTGCTATTGAGTCAAGTCACTCAATATTGGGATCGAGAACAAAAATTTAATTCACTAACAAGCTAACGATTGTATTGTAATAATAATTATGAGAATATTAATTATAATTGACCACATTCACTAGTTTATCATCACATCCACTCAACCATCGTCTGGAAATCCAATTTGTCATTCACCATTTTCGAGCTATCCTGACAAAAGGTGATATTCGCAGTCAGACAGATTGGGTTTTCAATGCTAGAAATACAGTGTATGATTTTATTGTCTGCAAAAATAAACTGCCTGCTTTGCATTAATTACCGTTAAGACTCAACTCTAACGCGGTTTCTAGACAGCATATCCCGAATACAAGAACCAGAAATATGGATGGTATTATATGGATCCGCTCTATTACATACGTTGAGATAAAGTTTGGCACCAAATTAATATATTTGAAACGGAACAGACGGTAATTTTTAAATTTGGCAGCTTAGTGTAATGGACTACAATGCATTTGATGAGCATATTTTCATTAATTAGATACTTCTGGTTTAACCGGAAATGGTCCATTTCTTTTTTATTCAAATGGGACAACCTGTATATTTCTGCAGTTAACCGCGATAACTCAAGATATTGGTAAACTCAGAATCCTCATTGGATTGATGAAGCACCAACCCAGCGACCAGAAAAGTTGAATGTTTGGATGGTAATTGAACAAAATAAGCTAATAATAATAATAATTTATGTCGAAAAATAAACAGAATACATCACAGAGGTGAATTATTTTACAACCTGTTTGTGATTAAATTGAAAATATAATTCTTGATAATATTCCATGAGAATGAACGCTGAAGCAACACAAAAAAAAACAAATATTAATTTTCCCCGCAAAGAAAAATAGATAAACATGATATCCAAATAAGGTGAGTATTTTTTCTGTCATCGCCGGTATAGTATTTTCGTCTTTCAATCTTTTTTTGAATTTCTTAATATTTGGCATATTTTTTAGCTGATCAGGGATAATATTGAAAATTTTCGGGGCAAGATATTTAGAACTTCTTTGGCCTATACATTTGTTACACATAGGTGGTGGGTAAGTATGTCTTTTTTCAGTAGTGTAATTGTGATTTAGTTTTGAGATGGGAATCCTCCCTAAAACAACGTTGAACAGAATTCTTAAAGCGTACAATTATCTTACATCTGGTACTTCTGACTCCTCGAACAACCGCTGGCTAGGAAAAGTACAGCCTTTTTTATGTATTATTTTCAGTAACCACTTTTGGATGATCTCTAAAGGCTTGATTTGGTTGTTATACGCACCACCCCATGCAACTATCCCGTAGGTGATCTGGGACTCCACCAAGGCTTGATAATAAATTTAAAAAAATTTTTTAAGAGCAGATGTTTACTTAAGAACCTCAATTTGAAAATAAGACCCCTTAGCTTGTTCACAACATTTTTTATATGTATATTCCATCTCATTTGGGAATCAATTGTTATTCCCAAGTACTTTATATTCTTAGTTTCAGCTATATAGATTAAGTTCGAGTGCCTATTTGACGTTTCTGGAGAACTAGACATATTTGAAATCTGAAAATTGGGATTATGATATTGTTCGAAGTTCTCTACAGAGGTAAAATATTTTCGAAGCCCAAAAACTTCCGGTTATACAGGGAGTGGAAATAAATTCCACGAAAAAGTTTTCCATTCCTGATATGATCGAGTATTCAATAGTGAATACATTTCTGTTAAAACCATTGTATTAAATCAAATAGTTTTCAAAATATCAAAAAAAAAAAACTGGTAAAAAAGTCAAATATATTCAGTCAATAATATGTTCATTATTCTTATTTTAAATATCCTGAGGGTAAACCGTTTATACAACATCGAAGAGAAAGGATATGAAATGGTCACGCATCTTTTGGATTCCAAAAATATCATCACAGGGTGTTTCAAATTTTGTGTTGAAAATTGTGATCTTAAATTGGCCATAACTTTCAAATTAGAACACTATTTTTTTATAATTGTGTTGGATTCTGCGGTCAAAAATAATGACGCATGATTATGCTCGTAAATTCTATAATTTCTGAGTTATTTGAGATTTTCTGGATTTATGTTGTACGTAGAGTAAAATTGATTGCATCAAAAAAAATTCAATGAATATTTTTTCGGAACCATGGGAACACTGTACCCATAGAAGATAAATTTTCTGTTAATAATTCACAAGTGTCAGGTGTTATTGTTATTCGTTATCTTCATTTCTCGATTTAACAAAATGAACCGTTCTAATTACGAAATTCTGGATCTATTTTATATACATGGTGAATGAATTATTAGTAGAACCTGTCGGACCTTCAACGAGAACCATTTACCTTCCATGACGGAGAAGATCTTTAGAAAATATGTTTCAAACTTTCAAACTTTTGAATGTGTTCAGCTCATGAAATCGATTTAGACAGAAATGCAGTGCACCGAATTTTGAAAATACACAACATGCATGACTACAAATATGAGAAAGTTCATGCATTAGAACCAGGTTAAATTTTTGTAGAGGAATATTAGAAAAACTTGAAAATGATGAACATTTTTTGAAAAAGATTATTTGGACAGACGAAGCAAAATTCAATAATGAAGGACTATTCAATAGAAAGAATTGACACATTTGGAGAAGTGAAAATCCTCATAGAAAAAGACAAAGAAACCCCCAGGACAAATTGAGTTTTATTGTGTTTACTCTTTTGATGACCAATAAAGTGCGGTACTACATTTAAGAAGAAAATTTAAATACAGAAAAATTTTTGGAAATCCTGAGAAATTTTGAAGAGATGAATTCTCATTCGCTTCGAAATAAGTCGAAATACTCATTTCATCAACTGCCCTTTTATTGTATTCCTTAGAGGCTCTTACATTCCAAAATTTGGAAAGTTTGAAACATCTTTTCAGAAATTGTAAGAAAAATGGGGATACTTCTCATTGGATACTCAACATTTTTTGTCATCCACCATGGATTTGAAATAAACAATATCATTAAGTGCGATTAAATGTATATTGCGTATACAATTGAAAAAATACAATATAAGAAATAAATCCAAAATCTCATTATTAGAGTAGCAACGATTCATTTTGTGAAATCAAAATGTTTCATAACGACTAACAATAAGACCTGTCTGACACTTGTGAATTATAAATGAGATGATTTATCTTCTATACTCACATAATATCCTTATGAATCAGATTCGAAGAATTTGACTCTACGTACTACATAAATCCAGAAAATCTCAAATAACTCAGAAATTATTGAATTTACGAGCATAATCATGTGAGAAAACTATCATTATTTTTGACCGCAAAACCCAACAAAATTATAAAAAAATAGGGTTCTAATTTGAAAAACAGAAGTTATGGCCAATTTGAAATCACAATTTTCAACACAAAATTTGAAACACCCTGTGATTATATTTTTGAAATCCAAAAGATGCATGACCTTTTAACATCCTTCCCCTTCGATGTTGTAAAAACGGTCTACTCTAAGGATATTTAAAATAAGAATAATGAACATATTACTCACTGAACATATTTGACTTTTTTTCCAGTTTTTTTTTAGATATTTTGAAAACTATTCGATTTAATGCAATGGTTTTTACAGAAATGTGTTCACTATTGAATACTCGAGCATACCAGAAATGGAAAACTTGAAAAAAAATTTTTTCGTCGAATATATTTTCACTCCCTGTATAACCGGAAGTTTTTGGGCTTCGAAAATATTTTAGTTCTGTAGAGAACTTCGAACAATATCATAATCCCAATTTTCAGATTTCAAATATGTCTATTTCTCCAGAAACGTCTGATAGGCACTCGAACTTGAGACACCCTGTACAGACTCCATCATTGAAAATAAGATCTCCCAGGTCCGAAAGACCAGAAGCTAGGAGCTGAACACCATATATTTGGTTTTGTCGATGTTTAAGGTCAGTTTATTATATTTGAACCAATTTACTACCTCTGGAAATGTCACTTGAACTTTTTCTTCCAGAACTTAAATGGGGAAAAACCAAATTATCAAATTATTCCTGCACTCCAACAGAACGGACAGTTACCACCGAACGTTTGGTTCTAACAAGATGGAGCTGAACGGGTTCGGAATTTTCTAGATTCTACTTTTCCAAATCGATGGATTGGACGTAGAGGACGCATAGAGTGACCTGCTCGTTCTCCAGATCTCAGCCCATTAGACTGAAATATATTTTTCTTTGGGGTTATCTAAAATCATGTTTCTTTACCCACATCGAATCGACCAGCATGCTTGCAGGAATTGAGACAACGGATTCTTGATGAATGTGCATTAATACATGGGGAAGTCTTGAGAAAAGTTACTCAAGAATTTATTAATAGACTGGCATATTGTCAGGAGGTGAATGGCAAGCACTTCGAACATTTAAAATGATTTTTTTCAAATAATTCTTAATAAATTTTTTCCACTACTAAAAGCCCTGTATTTCTTCTTTTTGTAGATTTTCATAAAAAATACGTGATGTAAAGCAGAAAGAGTTATCTACTACAAAGTATTTCGTTTTATTTCTCACTATTGATACAAATAACAACGATTCATTCATTTGAATGGATTTTTTCTCAAACATACAAACAGACTGAATTTCTTGTTTTTACAGAGAATTTTTACATTGAACCCGATATGGACAGATCCGAAACTAGGTACACTTAGACACAGAAATATACAGGGTGTCCTATTTAAATAAAAAAAAAATTGTCATTTCCGGTTAAATCGGAAGTATCTCATTCATGAAAATATGCTCATCAGATGCATTGTGGTCCATTACACTCAGCTGCCAAATTTCAAAAATATCGCCCGTTACGTTTTAAAGATATTAATTTGGTGCCAAACTTTATCACAACCCTGTAATTAGTTTGTGTACGCAATTTCTTGTTTTTATCTCATTTTGATCGATATTTCTGGTACATATTGATTCACCTGCCTCTCGTAAAAAGTAAAAATTATAGAACTATAAACTATATCAGTTTATTTGATGCAAATGGAATCATTTCCCAAAGTTCTTCACATTCATTTGTATATTCAAAATTAAATTACACAAAAGCGGTAATTTTTCTGAATCTTCTACAGGACCCTAAGGAGGGGTGCATTAAACTTTATCGGTTTTCGAATTTCGTTTTCGCGTTGGAATAGGAGCCCATTCTGCAACTTGTTCCAGGATTCAATATTATCACACTACAATAGTCTGCGAGTTTGAAACACCCCGTGTTGGTATATCCCAATCACTTTTCACTATGAAAAAGGGAGGAATATTTGCAGATAGGAAAAATTCCCCTGGAGAGTCATTTTTCCCCGAATATAAATTATTCTTTCGACCCTTTGATCACGTGACAAAGGTGTCTCAAGTTGAGAACTGGTCCATTAAAAATCGGTTGAATCGGGGCGTATTAATCATTCCCTTGGTAAGGAAATGAATGCCTTGATATTTTCCCGTGAGAAAGAAAAAACGGAAACATCTGAGATGCTGAGGCAGGAGAAAGCACTTACTTTTGGAAAGGCTAAGGTGGAGGACCTTAATGCAGCGTACGAGTATTCGAAAATGTTTGTTGTTGCACTGAATAAAGAATAGCTCCTAAGTGTTCTGCAAGGAATTATTCAAATTTCCCTTATGTTTCATTCGGGCTCATCTGTTCAGTGAAATATGAATGAATTTAATGTGATTTACTGTCAGCTTTTACTTCCCGAAAATGTTACATTTGCAAATGAATTTTGCACGATTAAATTGGGATTTTAGGACAACTAATGGCGGTTTTGTCAGTATTTGTGAGGTCATTCGTTTCAAGAAAATAATTCTGGTTTATCGTTGTTTCATTCACGTCGAATCTGTTCAATTTACATACTATATATGTATGTGGCAACCTTGGTGGCGAAATTTGGCAAAATCGTTGAGGAAACAAAACAAATTTACTGAGTTTTCAACGAAGCGTTGGTGTAGAAATTTCTTTTTTTTTGAGACTTTACAGAGTTTTCTTGAGTTGATTCAATTTGCAATTACTACTCCATAGTATTGTGAATAAATTCTGGGGATCCAGACGTACGAGGATGGAGCTCCATCAGGGACTAGTGTTTATCGATGGTATAGTGAATTTAACCTTAAACTATACAGGGTGGCCATTTGAAAACGAAACAGACAAGATTACAGACGAAATTAATTTTTACATGGATAGATCCAATAGAATGAATTGATGACTCATTTATTTTGTGAAAATCCATCTTGAATATTAAAAGAAAACAATTATTTTTGTCTAATTTTCACTTTATTAATACTATTACACGACCGGTTTCAGTTGTTAAACCATCTTCTGGTGCTAGGTACAAACTGAAATATTTCGTGGGCTTAAATCATTATTGTCAGATCTATTCATGAATTACCTTGAAAATAAATTCATAAAAACAAATGACCTATCAAAAAAACACGTCATTTTCTGTTTCCGGTATGTTGATGATATTATAGTAGGATTCAACGGAACAAATAGATAAATAAAAATGTTTCTTGACTTCCTCAATTCAATGCACCCCAAAATAAAATTCACATTGGAAATTGAATGCAATAAAGCGATTAACTTTCTAGATTTGACCATAAGTAGAGATAGATACACATTCGACTTTAACATCTACCGAAAAGGCACAAACTCAGAAGCCATAATACCATATGATTCATTCAGCCCTGATAATCATAAACTGGCAGCTCTGAAATCTATGATCAACAGAGCATTCACCATACCTTTATCAAACGCTAACTTACAATCGGAAATTGATAAAATCAAAGAAATTGCAAATAATAATAATTTTCCGAGAATTCTAGTAAACAAACTAATTGAAAACCAAAGAAAACTGAAAACTACACTACCACAGAAAAACCTACTAATAAATTCATGCATATCACTTATTTCGGAGAATTATCAATCCAAATCCAAAATTATTTTTCTAAACTTGATTTCAAAACAACATTTTCAGGACGTCCAAACCTAGGTAAAATATTATATAACTCAAAATCCAATCTTAAACCCGAGAAAACTTCAGGTGTTTATAAAATCTTTTGTAAAAATTGCAGCGCTGCATATGTAGTTCAAACCGGCAGAAATTTTGAGATCAGATTAAAAGAACATCTGAAATCAGGTAAACAGTCCGCAGTTTATGATCATATCGTGACTGAAGAGCATCATGTGGATATCGTAAATTTTAAAATCCTTCACGAATGCGAAAAAGGCCTGAAATTAAATTTGCTGGAAGCGATGGAAATAACAAATCTGTTCAATATTCCCAATGTGTCCCCACTTAACACCCAAATAGAAATAAACCATTCACCACTTTTGAACATCCCATAGATTTGAGCCCACGAAATATTTCAGTTTGTACCTAGCACCAGAAGATGGTTTAACAACTGAAACCGGTCGTGTAATAGTATTAATAAAGTGAAAATTAGACAAAAATAATTGTTTTCTTTTAATATTCTTGGATAGATCCAGAACAAGGTGCTCTTTCAGAATCTGCAGAAATATACAGGGTGACTCATTTAAATAAAAAACAAATTGGTCATTTCATGTTTAACCGGAAGTATCTCATTAATGAAAATATGCCCATCAAATGCATTGTGGTCCATTATACTCAGCTGCCAAATTTCAAAAGTATCGTCCATTCCGTTTTAAATATATTAACTTGGTGCCAAACTTTATCCCAACCCTGTATTATAATTTGGTTATACATGTCGACAGGATATTTTGCAAATTCCAATATCAGATGTATCAAAAGTTACAAGATGAGTATTAGCATAATTTTTCAAATATCTCAAATGGTTTGCACTTAATTTTGAAAACAAATCCGTACTGGGAAACCCTCTACAAAAGAAAAGAGTTTTACATTTTTATATTTTAGCAAAATGCAGAAAAAAAATCTTCCCATTATTATCAGTTCTTTTGAATATTTGAGTAACCTTCCTAAGAAGAGTTATGATTTTTGTGATTACGTTCAGGTAATTTTTATATCGAACAATTTCACGGAAATGTCGCCCGTGTCACTGTGTGTTTAAGGAATATCAAAGGCTGTGAAAAATGAAATCCCCTTCGGTAGGGTATTTTTATCCAATTATGAAAGTGTAGCAACAAACGCGAAAATCATATCCAGTATTACAGCAAGCGGAATATTCATTACCGTGATTTAATAATTTTTCCATTACCTATATGAAGGCTGATTCATTTTCGTATGAATACATATGCAATGTAAGGATAATAATGTCTTTCCGTACGAAAATATGTGTTTTTATGAATAAATGTTAAATCCCTGTGGACGATACTGAGTGGTTTTATGCGGTTTCACATACGAAACAGGGTTTACGGGGATTCCACAGCCCCTAATTCGGTGAAATAGAGTTACCAGTGGCGGACCTTTTAAATATGAGGACAGTATCATATCTTGCACCAAGGGACTAAAGAGATGAGATTCAAGGATTCATTATTTATGAATTTTTTCTATTAGGGGACCGTCCTCTTGGGTCCTTCATTGGAAGTCGAAAATGTGCAATTCAACTAATTAATAAGCTCATTCGTTTATTCTGCTTATATGATTATGGACTATAAAAGATTATCACCAATCCAAATAAAAGAATTTAAGAATAGATCAACAGAATAACGAGCTAGTAGTAACAGTTGTCAACGATCAACAAATGGCCATCAACCAGAGGTTATAACGGGATACTTACCATATAATTAAGCGGGAGAAATAAGGGTAAGGAATTATTTTCAAAATAAATAATAATATCTGTCACAGATGCACAGGTGTTGTGAAAGCCGCAGCAAAATAGTTCGTTCCAAGTGGATTCCGGAAAGATTATATTCCAGGTTGGTTGAAAAAAACCGATAATTTGTATAAGGACTATCAAAAATCACCATCCTTTGATAAATGGAAAAGGCTTATGAATTCTATCAATACAAGCCAAAAAGAGAAATGGGATAGTGTTGTATCAAAAATGAATTTCACACATTCGAGTAGGAGTTCATGGGATATATTGAGAAAATTAGGTGAAGCTACTCCCCTTGTCTCATCATCATCAAAAAATTATCCAAGATTAATCCAGAAAGCTCCAGATAAAGAAAATTTAATGATTAAGGTAATTTACAAGTTTTTAATTTTTATTTAGATTATAGCTTTATTTATTTTCTAGGTGGCTGTAATATTTGGTATTTCTGGGGCCTGTAGAATGGATGAGTTAGTCCGAATGACTGTACACGATATAGAAGATTTAGAATCTAAGCTTTTAATCAGCATACCTGATTCGAAAACCAACAAACCAAGATCATTTGTAATTAATCAGATCTACTTGAATGTTTATCGAAAGTATGTTTCGTTAAGACCAGAAAATATGAACAGTGACCGATTTTTCTTTAAATATCAAAGCGGAAAGGGTTGTAGACAAGTGGTAGGAATTAATCAATTTAGAAAAATGCCCAAAATAGTTGCTACTTATTTGAACTTGGTAAATCCGACAGAATATACTGGTCACTGCTTTCGTCGGTCTTCTGCAACAATATTGGTTGACTCTGGTGCCGACATAACTAGTTTAAAGAGGCATGGCGGATGCAAGTCATCAAACGTTGCTGAAGGATATATCGAAGAATCGCTTAACAATAAGGTTGAGGTGGCAAATAAAATTTTCACAGTAAAAAATATTCAACAAAATGACCCTTCCACCCTGCATGTTGTCCAAAATGTTTCTCATAGTTCTAAGAGTGTTCCTCCAATGTTCAATAATTGTACTAACTGTCAAATTACTGTAAATATAACAAATTGATCTTAAAAATGTATTCAGCAATGACTTGATGTTTTCAAAATATAAATTAATTCCTTATAAGCAATGTGTTTTCTATCATTTATGTAGAACACTCACAACTGTACGGAAATATCATTTCCTTACAGTAAGGAAATAACATTTCCTTACAGTAAGGAAGTCCTGACTTTTTCTTCAAGAAATTTTGACAGGAATGTCAAAATTTCCTGGCGATTTGCCGAAAAATAACTTATTGATATTAGGTATCCTCACATGAAGAACCAGAAAATTAATTAAAAAACAAACAGTTTACACTAGAATTATAGTCTTCTCATGCTACTAGTCGTTATTGATTAATTCTTTATAATTTTCATTTAAAAATTCGAACAATAGTGTCTTCTGTATGGAAAATCTGAGACTCAAAATAATACTAGAGAGTTTAGGAATATCCTTTAGATTTCCCAACTTAGGTAGATCTGTTTTTCCTTTTTGCTAAACTTGCTTCGTTTGAAAACTCACGAGTTACCACTGTGGTTACACTGGTTCTCATTTACAAATACCTGATATAAATTAACAAATGAGATGGGAATATTGAGATTGTACGCGAAGGAATGCAAATAAAAGTTAGAATAACAGGAACAACGTCAATTTCATTGTGGATAATACAAAAATCATATAAGAATTGTATACCGCTTTCATTACTTAATAATACACCTGGAATGAAAAAAAATTAATTTTGAACTTTTGCCACCAAGAAAACCTCATAAGCGCCGATACAAAACGCGTGGAAAAAAAATCATTATATCTAACCTTAGACTATATAATATATATTATATAGTCTAAGTATCCAACTCAATATGCCCTGCAGTGAAAGATAAAGCAAAATTTTATGATTAATATAATCACCCTCGTACAGGGTGGGCAAAATTCGTTGTCTACTGAAGGGATGTCGAGAACTACAGCAGCAAGAAGAAAACTGGTAGCACATTCTTGAGTTTTTTTTTAATACTATGAGCTAGAGCATTTCTTGCGGAACGCAGTTGGTTGCGACCATTTGATAAAAAGATAACATGCTGTTTCAGTAGGAAGCACGCAAAAATAGGATGACATAAACCAAGCTGTCACTTTGGCCTGATTTCGCAAGAAATCTGAGCCCGTTTCAATCGAATTTGCACTCCGTAAATAGTCCCTAGGGAAGAGATAATTGTGGGACCAACCGTATCCCAAATCCGCCTTACCAGCATTCCCATTTCAGATATATGTTTCCATCCATTTTCTGTTAGGTTGTTAGTTTGTCTCGGAAGATTTCCCAGATTTGCATAATATATCGATTTCGTTTATTAAATGGCTCTTTCAGGCTATACGCCTCCTAGTCCCAAGGTAGCCATTCTTATATCTTATCGGACCGCTGTTCTATATTTTTCAAGTATGTGGTCAAACGAGGGTTATATCCCGGAATTTACTGTTCTTTGAGAGTAACGGCAACTTACGAGAGCTCCCTTCTTTCCTTCTCCTCATAAAAAAAAACCGGTAGAAATGAAAAGGACAGTTATTACGTCCAGATCAATCGACAGTCCGCATTTCCTTTGAGAAATGAGAGTCATTGAATATTTCGAAGGAAAACTTAGGAACGAAAGTCAAGGTTTTACATCTAACAACAGGATAGTTTCTTGTTCTTCCAACCTACTGCACAATTCTTTCCTCAAGTCAGTTTTCAGACACCGTTAGAAAGGTTGTGATCCAAATGAATATTGGAATATGATAATTTTACCAATATAAAATCCATTCGTTTTCACTTAATAAAATATTAAAACAAACAAAGTACTATTCCTTCCTGTCAGACCTGTATATGATATTTATGACGTTTTTTAGGAAGAAACTCACCTCCTTCATCTGTCATTACAAGGACTGTTGTATTTGGCCCAGGGCCTTCAGGATTGAAGACTTGCAGTGACACAAGATACTGAGTGTAGGTCTCCAAATTCTGGATAGTATGACTCTGAAAAAAATCACAATTTGAAACGATAACGATTGAAAAAAGATTTTTATAATTCTGTGAAAGTTCTCATCCCAATAAATGTTGACATATCAACGACGCAATGCTCTAAAAGACGAACGAGTCAGTAATATAACTAACCCAATTTTTGCCTTTCGAAATGCTGAAATATTCATTCTTCTTCACCGGAAATAATGAAACAGCAGAGGAATAACATGCCAGTTGCACATTCCGTGAGGAAAATTCAATTTTAACTTGGCGAGTTACGAGGGCTAGGGAAATTGGTTGAAAACAAAACCTTCTATCATCAAATTATATTCCATCTCTTAAGAATTTAATTCAAAATTAATTGTTGCTTCCGTTTTCATTCGTTGAAAAGTGAATAGTCCCTACAGGTCGAAAAATTTCCAACGTCGAGAGACTAATTGATATTTAATTGATGGTTCAATAATTAAATGGAAAACAAAATACGAAGTAGCTGGTTTGGAATGAAAGGAAGGGAAGGATAATTCTTGTCGAAAAATTTTTGTACTATTAGGTTTAATTCTCTAGAGATATTGTGTTTTTGAATTCTGCTTCAAATCCTCCAAGTGATGAATAAATTTATTCAATTGAAACATTTTCAGGATTGTTTTTACGAAACAAAAACTGAAGGGAAACAAGGATCCTATCTGTTCTGAAAAAAGTATTCATCAGAAGCCATTGAAAATTGTTTGGAAAGGAATTTATTAACTGATTTACTTTGAAACCCGGAAGGACGGAAGGAGAACTAGGATATAACAAGCATCAATGAATTTTTCACATGAGGTATTATGAAATTTCCCTATCAAGTGAAAACGTTGTCATACACTACCTACATAAGCTTATATCCACGTGACAATAAGAAAAATTTAGAAAATTAATTTAATTGAGTTTTATATTTACCTTTGACAGCAAGAAAATACTGTCTGAGCATTTGCTATAAATTCTTTTACATGATTTTTCTCGAGAACTTTCTGTTTCTTAGGAATATAACCCACTTTTTGTCCCTTAATGAACATCACCAGTTTGTGATATCTGCTTATATCAATATTCCTTTTAACGTTCAATGCTGCTTTCAGCATTGAATCTTTGGCCATGAACTTGCTAATTATCCCTTTTCTGCAACATTCTTTTGAATGTTCAGAATGTTTCAGAATAATTGAAAACGTTCTTTTCCTCGCTTCATGACATGAATTCTGTGTAGGTTTTGTCATGCAAATGTCGGTTTTTTCAGGTAGCTGGGTCAAAGTTGCTGGTTTAGCCATTTCTGCAACGAGATTTAAGGGGATATTGACTTAGTTACTCATTGTAATTAAAGTAACTGGCGATACTAGATTAAGATTAAGATTGAAAGCAGCTATATTACTCGTAATTTGACAGATCGATTGTGTTTGAATGTGTTCCATTATTTCTTTTCTCTGTGGAATAACAATGGAAGCGGAGATAAATACGCGACTATTCTGTCATTGAAGAGTGAGAGTCACAGGCATCATACATAAAAATGAAATATCAGTCGAGTTGTGACGTTACTCATATTACTTCTGAATACTCGGTTGCCCATGACAATCATGCATTAAAATAGAAAGAAATCGTGCATTAAAATGCATGATTTTGTGAACGTTAAACAGATTATTGGGAGGTCGACAGAAATAGAATTTTTCGAGGTTCTTTGCGTGGAACTGGCTGGGCATTGAGTTGAGTATGACCACCAATGACAGCAACGTCATTGTTTAATTGCTACTACTTTGAAATCTACACTAGTCTTCATCTATCTACAGCAGACTCTGAAACCATGTATTCGAGGTAAACACCCCGTATTTGCTCTGAAACGTTCTCATGTTAACGGTGGTTTATTCGACTTCCCGTATATGATCACCAAACACAACGCTGTTATTGTTTACGTATCAGTAGCCGCTTTCCAGCGTATATCAATTGGTGTAGAAACATTAGGAGATTCCATGTTCAGGTCATCATAATTGTCGGCCACAGGAATCAACCGAAAATCCCGTTCAATTTCAGCAAGATTCATTATACCAATCGAATCTGATTGCCTGATATGCAATCAGTGGCCGTGCAGCACTATTCGCTGGAAGGGTATCAAAATTCTTGTGATCCAATGATCCTCGATATCATATTGCCTATAAATCAAATAACGCCCAGGCCCTCCATCGATCGTGAAGTGGAAACGAATTCACTTTTAATGATTGAGGAAAATATATTCATTCACTTCAGACTGGTTCAGAGTATTCAATTTATGCAGATCAATATTGATATCAACTATTTGTTTTCTTTTCAAGTTTTCTTTGTGACGAGATATTCTTGAGTTAAAAGAAATATTGGTTATGACGAAGGACCCTAAGTGCAGTGGTGGAAACTATGTTAAACCCCATTCGTTTAAAGCCGACCAATAGACAGTTGGGGGTGTAATCTTAAAACGACGAAAGGAACTCGAGATAGAATGGTCCCATGGAAGGGACACTCTATCTCTAGATCGCTCCCACTTAGCATTCTTCGAGGTAACTAGTCTCACTGAAGAAGACTGAATCTACGAGATGAAATGGTTCGGTTTGTCGTAACCGTACCTTTCGAAGCAATCACAATAGAATTAATTTGTTTGTTAATTCCATGTACTTATGAAGACATATTGTCGTTATGTGAATGATTATTTGGCGAATTGTTATCATAATTTGATATATTTTTCAGAGATCGGAGAACATCTCGTCGATTTCAATTTCTAAAAGTATGAAATACACATTCGTGCCATGAAAACTAAAGTTGCTTCCTTCATTGCATATTCCAACGCGTCATTGTTTCAATATAACCGTAACATCGTCGTTCAATGAGAGATTTGCATTCACTAGAAACATGAGACGATGAATGAATTGAGTAGGAAGAGATTATTCGGCTTCTTTGTTCAAGCAAATTGAATGTCTTGAATTTTGGTTTGCTCGCACGTCATGCGTAATGGAAATACGAAGCGTAGACCGAACGGCAATAAACTAGGCAACATTTAAACAGTCAATTCATTTCATGATGAAATTATTATGAAATCGTCCAAGTAAACGACCTGCATTGCTGTAAAATTGAATGTCCCCAAAATTGTTCGGATGGCAGCAATATGAATATTTTGTTGGGGGACCGGTGAGCTCAAACTGTAATGGCTTGAAAGAAAAATTATCCCATTAGTGGCTGAGCATGTTATATTTGATTAAGGTAATCTGTCATTTAACTGTATTGCGGCCAAGTTTAATATGTTATCAACAGTAAACAATGGCGAACAATTAATTGATCGGCAATATAGGATTTGTGGTTCTAGTGCGGTCCTGAGGAATGAAGTTTTCGCGTATAGTTGATTCTCAAGAAAGGGCGAAAGTAGCTTAAAACAAACGATTCGAATATACTCGTATTTTCTCTTGACGCCCTAGTCGATAAGTGAACAAATAAACTTGTATTTTTGCATTAATGAAATAACGAGATAAAATAGGTGGAAATTACGTAATCCTTAGAGCATTGATGAAAAACTTCAGTCTTAAGGATGAGATAGAAATCTAAGGCAACTTTATAGGTACGTTTATGAGGCAATGCTGCAAAGTTGGATATTCTACGTTCTTAGGAACCTTTCTGTGTGCATTAGCAGTGCTATGTGCCGATGCCCCACTCTTGGTCGCGCATGACGGGTGGGAGACCCAGACGAGGGTATAAGAGGCGAGTTCCTGCAACACGATGGCGTGTCAGTCTACAGTATAGATACCAACCAGTAGTCGCACCAAGTTACACCAAGTCTGACTCGCGCATCTCGCAGGGATTCTAACCTCATATTTTGATCCTTGTTCATTGTTTTCATCAATAATTCTAAGATTTCTGGAATAATGTCATTATTATTATTTAAGACATCTTAAATAATTCCTTTGTATAATTAATTCGTTTAATATTTAGAAGAATATAATTTTTTTGAAATCTATTTAAAATTCAATGAAGAAGTTGAAGAAAAAAATACAACCTAACCTATAATTCAGTGGAATTTTTTTGAGTCAAAATCTACCATGAACCAGCAAAGCTCATTTATTCAATCATTTATTTTTATTCTAGTAAGTATTGTGTTTCAATTTTGTGTTATTTTCAAATTAATTCCTAAATGATTAACAATTGTAGCGTATACAACTGCAAAAACAATAGTTTCAATAATCCCAAACTTTCTTTTTTCTCAATACCATTAGACACTGACCGGTGAGTGATACATATAGTATTGTAGAAAATGTTGTTTATTAAAAGTTCCGTTATTGGAGTAGTGCTTCATTTAATTAGTGAGATATCAGGAACCAATGGAATTCCAGGAGGTTTACGCCTACTGTCCTCATTTCTTTACGATAAGTTGAGGTATCAGGAACCAATGGAATTTCAGGAGGTTTACGCTTACTGTCGTCATTTCTTTACGATTAGTTGAGATATCAGGAACCAATTGAATTTCAGGAGGTTCACGCCTACTGTCGTCATTTAATTTCTTTACGATTAGTTAGATATCAGGAACCAATAGAATTTCAGGAGGTTTACGCTTACTGTCGTCATTTCTTGACGATAAGTTGAGATATCAGGAACCAATGGAATTTCAGGAGGTTTACGCCTACTGCATGCGTATGCAGAAGAGTGAAATTTTTTTAGATAAATATTTGAGTGTGTATCTATATGATTTTCAATTTAAATAATATAATATATAAATAACAATAATTCAATAGGTTTTTTATTTTTTTCTCACCATAATGAGGGAACCCTTTCTAAAGAACATTCAGCATATTTAGTGCAGGGGGTGGGGTGAACTGGGGGTAATTAACCCCCTCCAGGAAAGAGTTTTTCACGCTAAATCTTCGAAGGGAAACGATCTTAGATAGAAATCTAAGGCACCTTTATAGGTACGTTTATGAGGAAATGCTGTAAAGTTGGATATTCTACGAAAATTCAAGTTGAAAGATGTTGATGGTGAAAACATTGCGACTTAAGAACCTTTCTGTGTACTGCTTAACTTTCATCAGAACTCATAGTGCTATCATTTCAATACTATGGGAAAGCTAATATAACATATGACAGAAAAATCAAACTGCTTGTGAATACTCATAGTTACCTAGAGCTATTCGTAACTGTTGACCACTATATCATTTAGTCGAACACAAATTACTGGTAATAAACCAAGATATCTCGGATAATTCCTCTTAACTAAAACGACTTTTATCTTCAGCGCGTGTTCAAGAAACTTTATACGGACGTGAGGTATCTCAATCTCCCCTAATTCCTCCCCAATGCAATGTGTCTCAACAGACTGCAGGAAGAAAGTACCTAATTTTTCGATTACCTTATGTGCTATCTCCAGCAGGCGAAACGATGGAGATATCAGATTCATACATAAATCCCTTTAAAAATAACCGGAATGTCTCCATTCCGAAGCCAGAGATGGCTGCAGTCATATTCCGAGTTAAAAACTTTGATACTATCACGACAAAATATTTCCCTAATAATGCAGTCATTCGTCTTGCCACCTCCTAAACTTCAACGATTCTTTTGTGCTCGTACATCATTGATAAGATGATGCGAACTTGAGGGATGGAATACTTAAGGACGAGAAATGGTAATCACTTGTATCAGGCTACGATGAGCTTTCAGAAATAGGATGGGATAATTTTTTAATAATGCTATGTAAGTCCTATACTTTGAATTATTATGACAAATCATCAGGAGTGGAATTACATGCAATTCAAATTATCAATACAATGCAATTGTTCGATCTCCTCTTATTGTTTTGATATATTCATTCTTTGATTTCTGCTGCTTTTTTAATGAATAAATTTCCCTGGATATTTCTTTCAGTTCTTGATAACAATCTAAAAATTATTATAATTGTCTTACACTTTCGATCGAAGTATCTTTTTTTTGTATATTATTTATTGACATTTACAATCTACTTTCATAAAGTATTCATGTAGAGACCAATAGAAAGTATTTCACATTGATGGAGTCTTAGTTATGACCAGTCAGCTAGGTCGTTTGGCCTGCTCCTTTTCGATTTAGTGGGTTGGATCCTCTGTCATTTGGTCGATCAGTTGATTGGCATCTCTTCTATTTCTGTGCTGACATATGGGACTCTTAAATCTTCATCGATTGTATGGTACAGTATGGTTGAAGACATACCAAGGGGCATCAACCAATGCATGTAGTATTTTTGATTGTACCCTTTGGATAATTGGAATATTCGATGGCTTAGCGCAGCCCCAGAATTGGAAGCCGCAGATCCATATTGGTTTGTGATCGCTTTTTAATTTAGCAATTTATTCTGAAGGTTCAATTCAATACATTTTTCGGAATTTCAGATTTATTTCATTCTCTTTAGAATTAATATGTTGTCTCTAGTTGAGTGGCTGTTCTAAATGTATGCCAAGATACTTAGCCTGGGAGTCGACTGGCACTTGACCTGACTCAGCGTCATTGATCAAAGTATCTTCAATAAATGAATTTATCATTCTGAAAAACATTATTGATGAATAAAAGAGAATATTTTCATTTTTATCATAATATCAAACAATTCGAAAAGGAGTTTCTTCTCTGCACATATCAGTAAGTTTTAATGAAGAATAATTAAAAAAATTTTCAATTGAATACGAATACCTGATGAGACTATAGCTGTAAAGTCTGGTTCAGTTAAATTAATCAATTAATTTTCCTGTAGTTTCTCAAATTTTTCGAAATTATGATAAGAAGGTGAATATTCTATTTTATTCATCATAAAACCGTGTTCTCTAGAATAAAAAATTCATTTATTGAAGATACTTCAATCAAAAGTAAGTTAAATACACATGAAAATTAATGATCCCAAGAATTTTCAGAAAAACTTCTGCATTGAAAAATGTCGGATCTCTAATATGGTAGGTCTCAGAAGTTGAGGTTTATTTTTGTTTGACTTTAAAAAACATAATGAGAAACATGACATAATGAAGAGACAAATTCCTTTGGATCAAAATTGCCTGAAGACTGTAATTGCTCCAAGTATGGTAGGTAACGAAGAATTTGTTCCTTGTTATATATCGTCGCTTGGAAATAAACAAGATTCCATCTGAAACTGACGTTGTAACCTTAACCACCCCCAGCAAAAAAAAATCTGATGAAGATTATTCTCATCTCATTCCTGTTCCCTGTCTCCAGAGTTTCCCGATGCATTGAGGATCTCAAATATTATTATTACAAAAAGAGGCGATACAGGTTATTTTAAATATTCACAACCGTTCTGCCTGTTTCCTGAAATAAAGTGGTGATTATTTATGACAATAAAATGGAGAACATCCAAGAGAATCTTCTTAGATAATCGGGAGTGTAATGCATTTTTTCAAACCGTTTCATAATTCCTCCGAACCTTCTTCAAAATCTCCGGAAAAAGCTGAAAAAGATCTGGTTGATTTTATCTCTTGCAGCTCTAAGTTCTAGTTCCGCAGGGGTCTATTCTGGGGCCGCTCTGATTTTGTATTAACCCTATATCACGTAGGATATTGCCATCATAATTTTCACATTTTCACGAAATGATACCAGATCTTGAAAGTCTAGTTATTCTGAAAGGCCTGAGTTTCGAAACTGCAAATTAATGAAATTGTGTGTTTCATTGCAAAATCTTACCTCGACCTTTGGATCTCTTATGTAAATTTCTTTGAATGCTTCGTCTCCTCTGTCCCGTGGTCTGTAGGCTATTCGATAGCCCAGGAATTCCCCATGGATGGTTTCTGTATGAGGAGGTCTCCAACTTATATGAAGAGATGTTGAAGATGTATTGTGAGCATTTGTGATCACAGGTTTTCCTGTAGGTGCTGTAAGAAAAATTTTTGAAATTAAAAGAAAATCAAGTGAAATGAGACATCTAACAGTAGATTCTTTAGGATATTATGTAGACCCGTTCGCTTCAATGGTCCAGGAACACACAAGACACAGATATTTGTCGATATGTCGATATAAATGTTCTCTTCGAATGGGATTCGATCAGAATTGTATATCTTTCGCGCGCACACAGAGCATCAACTGGATTTGTCGAAGGATGGAAATATATTTACATTAAATTTCGATTTGTTGAACGTCCCGACATCGATTGATTGAAAAAAACGGTGAAATAAATACATATCGAATATTTATGCATTGGAAAGTGAAGTCAGATTGTCGCCAGAAATGATTGAATGTGGCATTCCGGGGCGATATATTTCATGAATCCATTGGAAAACTACAATCCATATCGGCATGAATGGATTGTATGAAAAAACTGGATGGCTTTTTCTGGCAAGTCCAGAGCATCACTGAATATTAAGCACAGATTTTTTCCATCTCTTCATGAAACAAATTGTCGGGGTGGGATTTGTCCGATTGATTTAGTTTTACATCCTAAAATCAAGCGAACTTTAGCAGATAAACCTTGATTACCTGTTTTCGAACTTGAAGAACACTCCTGTATACCGTATGTTCAAAAATAACGCTCCCCAACAATAAGACTATTATCATTTCGGTTTTCACGACTGAAGAAAAATTCAATTAATTTACTATTGAATCTCAAAACATTTATTCAAGAAAACCACCACTTTATATTTGATCAACACTGCTATAAATATCGTTTCAGGTGAAATGTTAACAACTTCCTAGAAGAAATTATTATTTATTCCCCTTGCTGATATTTGAACTGTGAAAACCTAGAATGATCAGGACTATTTCAATTTAACCTTACATAAGTGAATATTGAAGTATTCATTGTCCATTTTGTGTTTCCAATAAAATCGTGGAAACGCCGTCCCAAATGAAAGCTGAAACAGAATTTTCATTCAACTGACGAAAAATGTTCTATTCGAAATTGAGTTTTTTCGTTCGAGTGAAGTTTTCAATTTGATTTGTATAAATTTTGCTTTTTCACTTCCGTTATCGCCTGGGGATCTTGAAACGAAACAAAAACTTTCTACCATTTGCTGTGAAAGGGATCAGAATCAGTAATCTCATGCCTTTTATGGAGATAAACCATATGTGATTTTCTCACAACTGAAGATTCCATATTCAGAAGAATTCGCTTACTTGAGGCTGTGCTCTGATTGAAAAACCAGGGTTGGCATTTCCTTCCAAATTAGTCACTCATTTTTTCATTTTATGATCATAGGGGTTTAATTTTTTACTGCCTAGATCGATATTTTCAACACATGACTTGCGTTTCATTCAGTGATTTCGCATTTAGTAGAAACGAATGATGTACAGCTGGGAACTTAGAGGTATTGCTCCAATCTATCTGCTCAAGAATATCATGTGTATAATTTTAACCCCGAGGAATTTGATGATTTGTTTTTCTACTCGAATTAATTAGAGACGCCTCTGAAACTCTTTGTAATTTCTCATTACGAATAAAAAACTGATTGTTTTCAAGATTTAAGACGAAGTCTAATAGTCGGGTCCTCACCTAACGTTGTGCCCACATTTTCTCATGTCTGGTTGTACATATGTCCAGCTCGAGGTCATCAACTTGTCGTGGTGGTCGAGTTTAAGACTTGTTCTAGGAGTAACAGAACTTAAAATGAACAACAACCATGAGTAGCTATGGTTTTCTGGGTCCTTTCAGTCAGTGCAACCTATGGACTTTATCTTAGAAGGAACCAAGAAGTAACTATTACTTGTTCCACCCTCAAACCTGATGAACTCAGAGTAAACCCAAAATTTAATTTGGCGAACTCAAACTGCCTCCCTTTGCGAACACAGATGTACAGAAATGATCTGGCAGACGCTGGATACCGAGACAGCAAGAAAAGACATCGAGCAAGTAGCATGAGAGCACGGTAGTGTGGTAACTTAATGCTTTCTTGGCTCCCCCCATGGATCTGGGATGGACATGGAAGGAACAACTACGACTCGCTTAGCCCTCCAAGTCCATGGATACAAGGTAGATGGGTGAAAAAAGGGGTTCCAAACCAGGATGGTTGTCTGGGAGGTCACAATGCCGAGATGTTGGGAACGAAACAGAACAAAATTCAAATATATATTGACTCACCTTTGCTATTTACAGGCAACTGTCACCTGAACTTTTTCGGCTTGGTATAGTACATATGAATGGAAATAAAGTTACGTATATGTAAGATCTGCGCGGCAAACGCGCAGCTCATACGAATCGAAGCTCGTTTGTCAAGCAATGTACCAATGTACACTCACCTTAATACATTGAGTAAATTGGATGTTTTGTGAGTATAATATTGAAATAATTGAAGGTCATAAAAAAGTGAGTGATTTCTTTCATTTCGGATAAGTAAAGACTGCACAGTTTGTGAATAAAATACTCTCTATTTTGGACTGAATTGTTTGAGCAGAAATTTCTGGAGACCGAATTAGAGAGCAGATAATGAAGTCGTATCAGATGAAAAGATGACACTCGACTCCGTTGAAGACGTGTTGTTATAAACATGTTGAATGGAGAAAAAACGAGATCCAATTCTGAAATGAATAGAATACGATAAAGTTCCATCGAACAAAGTTTCTTTCATTCAGAAAAGTCTGTACGAGATGCTCAGGAGTCTTTGAGTCTATATAGAACACAACAATGTCCGAATGGGATAGAAAGTTGGAAGTAGTGCAGAGTTCACATTTCAAAAGATTAAATTCCAAGAGTACAGAGCAAATATAGTTTTCTGGAAGTCATTTAGGAAATAAACAGTTCCACGGGCGTGAACAACATTGAATAACGTCAATGGAATCAACACATTTCCAAAGTAGAATGCAGGTCTTATTTAGAAGAGAAGTTGGAGAAATTTATGTAAACATATGGAATTGGCTACTCGCCGGCAGTTCGCTCCGTGGAATTTATTTCAGCTTCTGTTTAGTAGGACAACATGAAAGTTCTGAAAGTTGGTTGAATATTAATTTTGATTTTGAACCAAATTGCGAATTGAATTTGTTGAGGACTTTTATGCTCATTCTGGAAATTTTTGTCCTCGAGCGTGGAGGCGAAATGTTTTGTTTCGGTTGTTTGGAATTCTTCTACGTCTCAATAAAAAATTAACATCCAAACTCCGTAGTTCTTACCTGAGTTCGTATTTATTTGTTCAGCCTTCACAACAGATTATATTTGTAACTATTTTTATGGTCTATATGATTATTTCACCAGCTTGAGGGAGGAAGTTTGTCCAAACTTTTGATGAGATTTTCATTCATATATATTATAAGTAATCGATAACACAGACCTACAAGAAAAAATTTTTTTTTGTGCCCAGAATTTTTGAGGTGATTTTAACTATATTTTTATTGCTGAATCTAAATATGATAGCAGTTTTTCTGTATCAGCTTTAGATTTTTAGATAAAATCACTCATCTATCAATGCTTTTTCCTATTTAATACTTTCAAGTATGAGTGTTGTAAAATTTATACAAGAGATAGATTCTTGTATATTTTCCTTATTGTCAGTCTTCATTTGTAACAAATTGAATTTAAAATAATAATATTTATTATAATTATTATTTTAATTCATTTATTTCTAATAGAAGACTAACAATATGAGATATATAACTGAATGGTTGACAAACTGTTACCAAGTGGGATTTAATCCTATTTAGTGTCATCCAGTTAGTTCCAGAGAAATCCGATATATGGAGCTGTCCAGTCTGAAGTGAACTTCAACTGCAGTTGAGAGTTGAGGTTAGTTTGTGAATTCCCGCGGTGCAGATAGATAGAACTTAGCGTCATATGAAATTTCTCTTTAGTAACTAGTTGTTGGAAAGTAAATCTAAAAAGTAGATTGCTAATGTGAATTGTTGTATTTGTGTTGTTGAATAGAAATGAGTTCAAGTAGAAGAAGCTGTGTACATCATCCTGATATTTTTTGCTACATATGCGGAGAATACATCTTCTTGGAAAACAGAAAAACTATTAGTGACTTTGTAAAGAGGGATTATCTTGGATATTTTGGTGTTAAGCTTGGTGATCAGGATAAAACCTGGGCACCACATATTGTCTGTAAAACTTGTACAGAGCATTTACGACAATGGACTACCGGGAAAAGGAAAAGTCTGAAATTCGGAGTACCAATGGTTTGGAGAGGACCAAAAAATCACTTCGACGACTGTTATTTCTGCCTAGTAAATATTACTGGAATCAATCGAAATAACCATAACAAGTGAACTTATGCAGATTTAGTCTCTGCAAGACACCCTATCTCTCACTCAGAAGAAGTGCCAATTCCAACTTTTCAGCAGCTACCAGAACTCTGTGGGGACACATGTCGCTCTGACCAGAATTTTGACACTACTGAAGGTGACAGTGATTTTGAAACGATGTCACCAATTCCCCAATGTTTCAACCAAGATGAGTTAAATGACCTCACTAGAGATCTCAACCTGTCGAAAGAAGCTTCTGAATTACTAGCTTCCAGGTTGAAGGAAAAAAATTTACTCGAACCAGGAATGAAAATTACATTTTATCGCACGAGAGAGAAAGATCTGCTACATTTTTACTTGGAAGAACAAAATCTTGTATTTTGCCATGCTATTAGAGAACTCCTGGTAAAAATGGGTCTTCCTGAATATTTTCCGGTTGATTGGCGCCTATTTATTGACAGCTCAAAGAGAAGTTTGAAATGTGTTCTTCTACATAATGGGAACGAATATGGCTCAATACCAATTGCTCACTCAACGAAAATGAAAGAGCAATATGACAACATAGCTTTGGTTTTGGAAAAAATGAAGTATCATGAACACCAATGGGTGATATGTGTAGACTTAAAAATGGTAAATTTTCTCCTTGGACAGCAAAGTGGCCACACCAAGTATCCTTGTTTCTTGTGCCTCTGGGATAGCAGAGACAAAACGCAACACTGGGTAAGAAAAGAGTGGCCTAGAAGAGAAAACATGGATGTTGGGGGAAAGAATATCATCAATGATCCTTTAGTTCCGCGAGAGAAAATCATGTTTCCACTCCTTCATATCAAGCTGGGTCTAATGAAGCAGTTTGTAAAGGCTCTTGATAAGAATGGATCATGCTTTGTATATATAGGGAAAAATGCCTCAGCTGAGTAAGGAAAAAATTAAAGCAGGAATATTTGATGGCCCACAAATAAGACAGCTGATTAAAGACCCTGACTTCATAAATTCAATTATTGAGATTGAACAAAATGCCTGGAATTCATTTGTTTCAGTTGTCCAAAATTTTCTGGGTAAACACAAAGCTGAAAACTATGTTGAATTAGTAAATGAGATGCTTAATAATTTCAGATCACTTGGGTGTAACATGAGCATTAAGGTGCACTATTTAAACAGCCACTTAGACCGTTTTCCTGATAATTTAGGCGACAATAGTGAGGAGCAAGGTGAAAGATTTCACCAAGATATCAAATGTATGGAGGATCACTATCAAGGAAGATGGGATACTCACAAGATGGCAGATTACTGTTGGTCTTTAAAACGAAATTGTTCTAAAATACATTGAAGAATGTCACACAAAAGAAGTTTCGGAAATCTTTAGTGAGTAATTGGTTTAAATGATGACTTTTTCTGTTTTATATAGTATATAATGAATAATATCTGTAATATCTGTGTAATATAATAAAAATTTCGTTATTTATTTGTTTCTTTAAACCACGGTTTTTCTTTTAAAATAGTGTAATGTATAATTCACAAAAATATTGATATCTTAAAAATTCGAGCTGACAGGCAAAAACTAATAGCATATTTGAATTCAGGGCATCAAATTCATATGAAATCAGCTTCAAAATTTTCGGCACCAAAACCACTGTTGACCAGTGTAATAGATATACTTCCGATTGAAGTATCTTTTCACACTTTAATTATTTCACTCCAGAAACACTGTTTCATTATGAACAAAAGAGGGAATATTTTCATCATCATGATTCAAAATTCAAAAAACTACAAAAAATTAATCAAAAATGTTGTTTTCTACGTAGGCTTGGGAAAAATTCACCGATGTGTTCTAGAGAGGAACCCCTGTTTTATACTTAAAACTATAATATGTCTGGCTAATATCCACTTACAAAATGACCCATTTCTTATAACATTTTTTGAATCTGTCGGAAAATTGAGAGGTACAGCTTTCAAATTGTTTAAGTAAATAAAAGATTCGGAATGGAATAATTGTTTTCCTAAGAAAGAAATAGGGAAGTTACTCCTGCAATCTACCAAGCATGTGAAAAATATGCCGGAATAAACTGATGGACAAAAATACATGCACTTAGTTGAAAGTAGAATTTCCAATATTACACACTCCAATTTCATTTGAATTTATGGATTTATAATTGCTGTACGTATATTAGGCCGAACCTATTTTAATGAATGAATAACTGAATGGAAATGCTCATGCAATGAAATGAAACGCTGCAGAATAAACGAATTGTTTAGTATAAATTCCATGAAAACAATGATTTAATTTCTCACTTCAGGAGCTGGCAATGTCATATAAGATTGAAAAAAGAGTTTTGATGGGATATAAAGCGAATAGATTAGTTGTCAATTTACTCATTTCATCTAAAGTGACGTAAGACTTGTATTTAAATATAATTAAGTCAACATGACACCCCTTGAAATGCCTAATACTACCTTTTTGTTACGCAGATGTGAATTATTATACTAAATAGCGTGAAATTGAGGAAGAAGCTCCTTCCTGTCGTTAATTCCAGTGGAAGAATATAAGCGTCCTCCCCCGTTGTTTGCAGAGTTTCTTCCTTACCGTGAAAAAAATTGAGTGGTGCCCAAGTAAGCCGGTTTCAAATAGGAAGCTGAACTGTTCTAATAGGATAATTTTATCATGTCCGACAGTTACCGACGAGAATTGTTTTATTCATGTTTTGAAAAAGATCTGGCATAACATTTTGGTTATATAATTGAATTATGCTCTTGTTTTTCTTTGAAGTTTATCGTGCTCCGATTACAACCATCATTAACACTCAGGGACAAATGAATTGGATCTTTATTCGACTACGAGATGACATAATGAAAAAGGGTGGGTAACTTGTAGAAACTCAATCGCTGCGGCAAGTTTGTTGGTTTCTGTCCTAGGACTCGTTATAAGGAGTCAGCTTGAAGCCAGCTGTTTTTACCGTTAAATTGAGTGACTTGTTGAGTATATTGGGCATTTTTGATTAGAATATTCAAACGTGGTCTTAAATTTGAAAGACATAGTGTTCATATCTGAGGTAATGAGGTTGACAAAATGAGAAAATTGGAAGGCTTGGTAGCAAATGGAAAGGATCAATATTTTTTGTTATACTCACAATGCGTATGATATGATTTGATGTAACTCTCCACGGTCATACCAAATCTGTAGGTTGAATGCTGGATAATTATTCTTCTCACCATCGAATAAAATACCTTCACGATCCACCAATTTTAATAAGGCGTTAAAAATAAAAACAAACTCAATTTTACCTTAATGTAACTTGTTTGGTTATCCACAAACGGACTCAACTAACTTCTCACTAAGCCAACCAACTATTTCTAGTAACAACACTATTTGTTTCATTAGCAAACCTCAAAGACGTTAACAATACTATCAGAAAGGATAAGACATTTAAATAGAGTTTGTGAGTGAAGTGAGGAACAACATGAACCAATGCATTACGGAATATTTTCAAGCATTTTTTATATAAATACATGTGCGGTAGCAATTCAAAACTCAATTTTGAAGCAGTTTTCAATGACCCGCGTGAATTTTATTGGTTGAAGAGCACCTTTTCCTCTTTCCAATAAGAGGTTTTTTGGACAATTTCGTCTTTCAAACGATCGACGAAACAGATACTATAGTCGCTGTTTATTTCTTTCCCTGTTCCGAGTAGTTAGTCAATGATAAAATTTCTTGCTCATCCCAAAATACAAAAGCCCGCCGATAGTTGATCCTTTGGACAGTTTTGACCATCTGCACGCACTTCAGCTTTGATTCCGGAGTTAGTTTTGGCTGGTATACGTCTTGAAATTGAGTTTCTAAAAGGTGCCTTATTTTTGTACCGAAGTGGTACATTGTACCACTTCACATGGCCGTACATGACGTGATACGATGTCGAGACAAAATTTGTACTAGTAGGTATAGACGACGGGTTTTTGAGGCGATGTAGCATAGCTAGGGACAGGTAGGTAGGAACTCTATTCATACCAAATAAACAATCATTTCAAAATAATAGGTCTCACAGTCCTTAAAACAAATCAACAGTTGATATCAGGTACAACAGTCCTTAATCTATATCACAAAATCCTCACAGTCCTTAAACCTCTAAAAAACCCAAGTCCCAAATCTACTTGTCCATCACCAATAGTCCGCAACATTCCGTGAAGGAGGGGGCAGTGGGTTTTTAGAGTGCACATGAAGCGATTAGAGTGGCGAGTTACACGATGTATTGGGCAACAGAAAGAATTAGGCAAACAAAATGACATAAAAATGGGTTAGGCATACCAATGAATCAGGCAGAGAATGGATCAGGCATTCGCTCAACAGAAAATTACTCATGCATGAAAGTCGAACACGGCCGTGAGATAAGGATGAAAATGACTAAGGCCGTGTGATAAAAAAAAAGAGAATGTCTCAGGGTTAAAGCGTGGGGGGGGGCGAAAACCAAACCCTCACTCAGGCCAACATGTCCCGCACGGCGCAACTAGTGTCCGTGCGCAACAGAACCCCTCGAAGAGAAATGCCAAGGCCCAGCCTAAATCGGAGTGACCTGCGGTATGGTGTGCGCATGCGCCAACCACCGCGCGTCCACCCGCGATGACGACAGGGCCGAGGTCGAACCAAGTGCCTGCCGCACAGCAGCCCACAGCACGGAAAACTTCGGTCTAAGCACGATTGAGCTTGCTCATCTCGTATGTCAACGTCAGCTCCGCGAGATGGACAGCAGGAGTCCGCCGAGGTAAAACGGCCCACAACCTAGGGACGATTGAGCTTGCTCATCTCGGCACCCAGATGTCGGATCCGCAAAACCGGCTAGAGGACTCGTGAAGGATGTGATGCCCCGAACGCCCTCCTGCAGCCGTCGTTCGGTCTCAACGATCGAACCTCACACTCACCTAACTACTAAACGGTGGAAGCTTTTCTGCTTCGCGTCGTGCCGAACGAGGAACTGCCGTTCCCGGCGCTTGACTCACCTATAAGTACCGTTCTCGGCCTCCCCACCAACATGCGCCGTGTGCACCCGGTACCCAGCGTGATCTCGCTGGATTCGATCCAGGTCAACAGGTTTCCGCCACGTAAACAAAACTACTTCGTTACAAGGTTTACGCCTACTGTCGTCATTTCTTTAGTATTAGTTGAGTTATCAAGAACCAATGGAATTTCAGGAGGTTTACGCCTACTTCTCACTATCCGGAGTGAAGTGGTAAATCGATGTTTCATCTCCTGATTTCTCGTGAACATCTCCACACGGATCACTATATCATCTACTCGATGTTGTATTTGCTCTGGTGTGAGCATACGCGGCACCCACTTGAAAAATAGCTTTTTCATACCAAAATGTTCGTTTTTGTCGGTGTAAATATTTTTTTTGTTATCTTCAGCTATTTCTTTCAAGTTTGGGATTGTCCATGATTATTTTCGAACCTTTTTTAATATTATAAGAAGCTACAAGAACCAATCAACTGATCGACCAACTGAGAGAAGATGCATTCAGCTCACCAAGATTGAAAAGGACCTGGCCAAACGACCTAACTGACTAATCATAACTCCATCACCGTGAAATAATTTCTATTCGGTGTCCATAAACACATTTACCAAATACTTTTGAATGTAGATTGTAAAATTCAATCTACACTCCACAAAAAAAATCTTGAGAACTGAATTTATTTTCGACCATAAATAATAACATTTTCCACATTTACTTGAATTGATCAAAACTTGTTTTTTTGCGTCGATCTCAGAAATTCTTTACATCCATCATATTTGAGGCTTCGTGTTCTATAGTTCTTGTGATTTAAGACTCACTATCAAGTTCGAGGCCGACGTCATATATGAGCTCTAATTACAATTAAAATGATAAATTGCGATAGTTTCTACCTTAGTGTGGCATCATCACCTGGTAACTGAGTTATGGGCGAAATGTGGCTATTGTGTTTTGTATTTCATTAATTTGAACCATATTATACTGAATTTCAACGGGATACGTTACATGCATTAAAATTTTAACATGATGAATGATAGAATGACTATATAACGTTGGTAATCGATATTGTGGACAATTAAATTTATAATATTGGTCCCGTATACGACTGAATTAGGATTATCAAGCGTATAACGTACTCGATCAATAAATACATACAATCAGTCCTAGGGTAGATGGAGGGAATTGATTTTAGCAGAAATGCTCAAATTACATTTAGGTTGGCACGGAAAGTTCAACGCAAACATGTTCTGAAAGATTTCTTTGAGAAAGACATTCTTATCCAACATATCAACAGCGTTAACATAATTGAGACACATTTAATCTTTTATTTGTATTAACCAGAACAAGAAGTTTTTATTCACAATTATAGGGGAATAGAGAAACCTACTATTTGCTGAGTTTGTCAAATTTTTTATGACCTGAGTGGACGTTATAATCGACCAGCTCAAAGTTTCAGATGCGACACTTTTCAATGTAAATGAAGGGGTCTTCTTATATAGTCTAAGCCCCTACCCTACAAGCACTAGAGGGAGCAACTGTGAGAGTAAAAGTGGAAAAATGTACAATTGATATATTGAAATGACTAAGGCCGTGTGATAAAAAAAATGAGAATGTCTCAGGGTTAAAGCGAGGGGGGGGCGAAAACCAAAGCCTCACTCAGGCCAACATGGACCATCCAAGTGGGGGAGGGGTCCTTAGGGCACGGTCCCGCACGGCGCAACTAGAGTCCGTGCGCAACAGAACCCCTCGAAGAGAACTGCCATGGCCCAGCCTAAATCGGAGTGACCGGCGGTATGGTGTGCGCATGCGCCAACCACCGCGCGTCCACCCGCGATGACGAAAGGGCCGAGGTCGAACCAAGTGCCTGCCGCACAGCAGCCCACAGCACGGAAAACTTCGGTCTAAGCACGATTGAGCTTGCTCATCTCGTATGTCAACGTCAGCTCCGCGAGATGGACAGCAGGAGTCCGCCGAGATAAAACGGCCCACAACCTAGGGACGATTGAGCTTGCTCATCTCGGCACCCAGATGTCAGATCCGCAAAACCGGCTAGAGGACTCGTGAAGGATGTGATGCCCCGAACGCCCTCCTGCAGCCGTCGTTCGGTCTCAACGATCGAACCTCACACTCACCTAACTACTAAACGGTGGAAGCTTTTCTGCTTCGCGTCGTGCCGAACGAGGAACTGCCGTTCCCGGCGCTTGACTCACCTATAAGTACCGTTCTCGGCCTCCCCACCAACATGCGCCGTGTGCACCCGGTACCCAGCGTGATCTCGCTGGATTCGATCCAGGTCAACAGGTTTCCGCCACGTAAACACAACTACTTCGTTACAAGGTTTACGCCTACTGTCGTCATTTCTTTACTATTAGTTGAGTTATCAAGAACCAATGGAATTTCAGGAGGTTTACGCCTACTTCTCACTATCCGGAGTGAAGTGGTAAATCGATGTTTCATCTCCTGATTTCTCGTGAACATCTCCACACGGATCACTATATCATCTACTCGATGTTGTATTTGCTCTGGTGTGAGCATACGCGGCACCCACTTGAAAAAGAGCTTTTTCATACCAAAATGTTCGTTTTTGTCGGTGTAAATATTTTTTTTGTTATCTTCAGCTATTTCTTTCAAGTTTGCGATTGTCCATGATTATTTTCGAACCCTTTTTAATATCATAAGAAGCTACAAGAACCAATCAACTGATCGACCAACTGAGAGAAGATGCATTCAGCTCACCAAGATTGAAAAGGACCTGGCCAAACGACCTAACTGACTAATCATAACTCCATCACCGTGAAATAATTTCTATTCGGTGTCCATAAAACACATTTACCAAATACTTTTTGAATGTAGATTGTAAAATTCAATCTACACTCCACAAAAAAAATCTTGAGAACTGAATTTATTTTCGACCATAAATAATAACATTTTCCACATTTACTTGAATTGATCAAAACTTGTTTTTTTGCGTCGATCTCAGAAATTCTTTACATCCATCATATTTGAGGCTTCGTGTTCTATAGTTCTTGTGATTTAAGACTCACTATCAAGTTCGAGGCCGACGTCATATATGAGCTCTAATTACAATTAAAATGATAAATTGCGATAGTTTCTACCTTAGTGTGGCATCATCACCTGGTAACTGAGTTATGGGCGAAATGTGGCTATTGTGTTTTGTATTTCATTAATTTGAACCATATTATACTGAATTTCAACGGGATACGTTACATGCATTAAAATTTTAACATGATGAATGATAGAATGACTATATAACGTTGGTAATCGATATTGTGGACAATTAAATTTATAATATTGGTCCGTATACGACTGAATTAGGATTATCAAGCGTATAACGTACTCGATCAATAAATACATACAATCAGTCCTAGGGTAGATGGAGGGAATTGATTTTAGCAGAAATGCTCAAATTACATTTAGGTTGGCACGAAAAGTTCAACGCAAACATGTTCTGAAAGATTTCTTTGAGAAAGACATTCTTATCCAACATATCAACAGCGTTAACATAATTGAGACACATTTAATCTTTTATTTGTATTAACCAGAACAAGAAGTTTTTATTCACAATTATAGGGGAATAGAGAAACCTACTATTTGCTGAGTTTGTCAAATTTTTTATGACCTGAGTGGACGTTATAATCGACCAGCTCAAAGTTTCAGATGCGACACTTTTCAATGTAAATGAAGGGGTCTTCTTATATAGTCTAAGCCCCTACCCTACAAGCACTAGAGGGAGCAACTGTGAGAGTAAAAGTGGAAAAATGTACAATTGATATATTGTTACAAAATTTCAAACAATTATACTAGAAGGAATTCATGAAATGAGAAATGAACATAGAACCCTCAAATAAGAAGTAACGAGATTGCTTATTGGGGTAAATCAAACCTTAGTACACAAGACAATGATAATTAGATAATTGATTCGGCACGGAGACCAATACTTAAAAAACTAAGGGCAATTTACTAAAAAAAAGTTAATAATAAGAAGTAATTTGTTCACTGAATCACCGATCAAAAGATATCTTCACTGAGTCACATATCATCGACACATATAAGAAAAGATGTTGTCTGACAGAAGGTGTTTTTGTTAGCAATGAGAGTAGCAATTTCAAAACATTAAAAAACAGTCTTCCACAAGGATCTTTACTCTTTTATTGATCTCTCAGTGATTTACCTACGACATCATCTGAGAAATTCGTGTATGCTGATGATATTGATACTGCTCACTTTTATTGCATGATGTTTATACCCCAACTCCAAGGAAATGGTGGTAGGTATCTTGTTTTCATTTGTATAATCAGGAAAAATATAGGAAACTGCCTGTAATTTTTGATAATTCTCCTTTCAAATATAATTTCTATGATAGTGCTAATGCTTCCACTCTACGCACAGTATCTTAAACCCTAGTCTTTTCTACAGTTGAGTATTAATTCTTTGTTTGGTTCAATAGTGCACATACACAAAAAATCGACGCACAAGTGAATACATCCATGAGAATAATTACTAGTACCATAAGATCTACACCAGTACGTTAGTTACCAGTTTAATCTAACAGTGTCCCATCACCTATTCGCAGAAAGATTGCAGCTCTGAATTCGTGGACATATCATCCTTTTTCCAATTAATTCTCAATTATTTCATACATTCTACGAAAAGAAAATCCAAAATTGAAGTCGTGTAAACCCTTTTGGTATAACAATTTCTTCAATATGAACACAAGCAACTAAGAATTGAAGCAGATTGAATGGCACTCTTCTGAAATGTTCAATGAAGATTTTATTACTGATCCTTCCAAAGAAATTATTACTCTTATTGTTTTTCCTAGAAAAATTTGGTAAGTTCTTAATTGTTTTAAACAAGATATGTCCGTACCAATAGCTTGATATTCAAATAGAATTCAATTACCAGTGAACGAAACCATGGCATCTTATCATAAATATAATTTTCTGATCTGAGGTACATTTCATTGGCGCCCAACGTGGAGCTCCATTACTGATAATCGTCATATCAATGAAATAATCAGATTTTAAACAAAAAATTCAGCTTCTCCGATTCCATGATTTTCTCTAAAAGCTTACATGCCATCGAGGAGCGATTATCTAGCCTAATTCTAGAATTAAACATGGGATAAGAATAAGATAAACTTCATCATATACATGGAGACAAAACGTTAATAAATGATCTCTCGTTGTATTATGTATCTGTTCAGTATTCAAATAAATTTTTTCATTAATGAGGGACATTTAAATTGATGTATCTAAAGTTGCGAATGAATAACGAGCAACTATCACGTGATCCTGTATTAATTCCAAAGTCCATTAGCTGCGGATATCATATTTATGAATTAATGTTTCTTGTTGACAAATCTCTCTTTTTTTTATGGAAGTTCGGAGCGGTTTGTTTAACTTTTAATTGAAAACGAAGTTTTGCGCTTCGCTAGAACAGGAAAATAAGAGTTTTCATTCGTGAGCATTTGGGACAACACCCTATTCGTGTGTGATCAAAACTAACAGAAAGACAACGGAAATTACGCAATAAATATTACGTTCGTGTTTTGACCTGGGTTATATCCGAAGTTTTGTTAGAGTTGCACTCCCGAAAATGTTCATGAATACATATAAATAATGAAAAATAGAGTTCCAATCGGTCACGATGATATAATTAAAACGAGGATGAAAAATACTGAAAGCACACAATTAATTTTTTGTAGAAAAATTATACATGTATAGTTATTCTGAATCAGTTAATATATCCCAATCTAAAATGAAGAATATGAAGAAAAAATCACACATATTCAGGAGATCAGCTTCTACTTTAGAACATGTCTCATCCATTTAATATAGAAGAATTGAGGGCTGCAATCAAATCTACAAAATCTCGAAAAGCAGCAGGTTTTGACGGAATTTATCCAGAATTCATCGAACATTTCGGAAAAAAGGCCTTGTATTGGTTATTGTTTTTCAATAACAACATTCTTAATTCAAATAACTTTCCTTCCGAATTTCGTAAGGCTAAAGTAATAGGTATTTTGAAAAGAGGAAAAACTCCTTGTGACCCGGGTAGTTACCGACCAATCAGTTTATTGAGTATTCCTTTCAAGATATTATAATATCTTATATATAATAATAATAATAATAATAAACCTTTCTATAGAAAGGTTTATTCTTTTTGGAATTAAATCTTCTATAGAAAATGCTCTACAAAGTTTCCAGGGAGGCTTTAGGAAAAATAGAAATTGTTCAGATCAGGTTCTCAGCCTTACAACTTTTATAGAATCAGGCTTCAACAATAAGTTGAGAGCAGGAGCTGCTTGCATTGATTTATCTTCAGCATATGACACCGTGTGATTAATTTTCAGACTCTAAACCCATCCGAAGTGTGGGAAAATGGTACGATTATTAGAAAATATGTTATCTGATAGAAGGTTTCGTGTTTTTATTGACAATAAGAGTAGCAATTTCAAAACATTGAAAAACGGTCTTCCTCAAGGATCAGTTCTAAATCCTTTACTTTTCAATTCATATCTAAGTGATTTGCCCACGACATCATCTCAAAAATTTGTTTATGCCGACGACAGTGATATTGCTCACTACCATTCGGATTTCCATCCATACTCTGGAAAACATACTGTCATCTGATTTGAAAATTTCAAAGAATTATTTCATTGAGTGGCGATTATGTCCATATCCCAACAAAACAGAGGTATCTTGTTTCCATCTGAATAATCATGAAAAATATAGGAAATAAGCTGAAACTTTCAATGATTCTTCTATAGAACATAATTTCTATCCAAAATACTGTTACGTTTTTCCTCAGCGAAATAGAAAAACAATACAAGTCTTCTTTAAACTAATTTATATTCATACTTAACTAACAATAATCAATAATTTATATACACAATTTATCTGTAGAATTTCACTAGGAACAGCTGTTTATTCGTCGGCAAGTTCTATCCATGAATGAATCCATCAGTCATTTATATCCGGCGCTGTTTTTCTAGAAGTTACCAGAAAGTTGCTTCACATTCCAGATCGATCGTAGCGGTCTCTTTTATGTCACATAAATATGCCACCATTAATCGTTTTTTATGTGACAGCTTTATGGTGAGCGGTCCCTTTCATCATGTTCTTAATCCCTTTGTCGGCGCATGAAGCGGAACTCCTCTGTTGTCGCAGCAGTTGTCAAAATGTTCATATTCGGTTTTGTTACCATACTAAGGAGTTAAATTAGATTCATTTCTGAATTACAAGGCTCATTTAAATGATCTGAGCCTAAAACTGAAAACTAATAATAATAATATTCTTCAGAAATTAGCTGGATCATCTTGGGGTGCTGATGCTTACACTCTTCGCACAGCATCTCAAGCCCTAGTCTTTTCTGCAGCTGAGTATTGTTGCCCCTGTTTGGTTTAATAATGCACATACACAAAAAATCGATCCACAATTGAATACATCCATGAGAATAATTACTGGCACCATAAGATCTACACCGGTTCATTGGTTACCAGTTTTGTCTAACATTGTTACTCCCCATATTAGCAGACAAACTGCAGCTCTGAATTCTTGGAGCAAATATCATTCTTTCCTAATTTATTTCCAATTATTTCATACACTCCACAAAATACAATTCCAAGATTGAAGTCACCTAAACCATTCTGGTATAATATTCTTCAGTATGATAAGCGATAAAGAATTATGGAAGACTATTCTTTCTTGGAATGGGTTATGAATTTCAAACGAATATGATACGTATTTTTGTTATTCAGTTTTTTTCTGCTTTTGTCTTTTTATTTCCAGATTCGATGTGCGCAAATTGAAGAAGTCTCTGTCTCCATCAATAGAAGACCACTTGAAGAAAGATGTACCTCAAATATATTTCAGCTTATTTTTGTACTTTCACACTTAGGCGGGCAGCCAGGCTTTTTTTACTGAGGTTTTTTCCCCTAGGCTTTTATGTGATACGCCAAATTGTATGACACCCCGTCACTAACCCCTGATCTATATGCTTCATTGTTTTCTAACTAAATATTGTAAGCTAAAAGTGCAAAAGAATATACATAGGACAGTCGTACTTCAATATATTGTGGATATCCTATTATAGTTGAAATACCATATTTTCAGAAATCCGTAGGTATCATTTCATCCTGTATTTAACCCACGCTTGGTCTGCTATTTGAAATATTTCACATGTAACATTCAGTGATTGTAGCAGATACTTTGTGGCCAGTGATGACATTCATTTTTCAAGCCAGGGTTTCGAACAGTTGTTTGCAGAGTTTCTTTTTTACCGGAAAAAACCGAACGAGGCCCAAGTGGGCCGCATTCAATAGGATGCTGAGCTACCCTCCTAATAGGATAATTTTATCATGTCAGAAGGTCTGACAGTTTCCGACGAGAAATGCTGCATTTGCGTTGTCCAAAAAATTCTGTCATAACAGTTTGGAACTATAATTTGGTCCGGGCGTTTGTAGTTAACATGGTAAGTTTTATGTTTAATTTGATGGAATTGTTTTATTTTTGGGATATTATGATATACAGGGTGATTCCGGAGGAGACCGTCAGATTTAAGGTGAAGTATACACTAGTCAAAGCAGTTTCGAAACAATGTTTGGTTTTTGGTTGGGGGCCTTTAATGAGAGTCTATAGGGTGATTTGTCCGATTCGACCGATTTTTCTTTTATTCATAACTTTGGTATGGCTTGATCAATCTTGATGCAATTTTCAGTGTAGAACAATATGATTATCTTCTTTCAATAATGTGATCATAACTCCCTGCGGTCGGGCCATAAACTTTACCTTCAGGATTAAATGTACTACTTCAGTCCCGCGGTATATAATATACTATTATTCACTTCAATTTGTTCATGACTGCAAGCCAGAATTTACTCGTGAGGTGTGTTTTGTATGGAGCTTTTTCGATTGTTTAAAAGTCTGATTGTCGATAAAGCACAAATAGATTTTGTTGTGCATTTTAAGTCAACCTGAAGAACGGTCTTTAGCTGTTTTGTCCGAATTAAAGAATACAGTCCTAAAAATTCGCTCAATTTCACATGTTTCCGTAACACCAAGGTTGTACTGAGTTTTTAGTGATTATCAATGTTTTCCCGAGGAAAGTCCAGAGTTATTACTACTTTCTTTGATCTGAAGCGTAGGAAGTTGTAACATCTCGAAACGAGAAATTTCGTTTCCTCATATGGATGAAAATCGATGAACTAAATACAGACGAACATGCATGTCGAGTGAAAAAGAACCAAGCGCATCCTTTTAAAATAAAAGAAGAACAAAACCACTCTTATTCGGATTGGCAAGCATGAAAAACCTTCCACTGCCTAGTACCCGCATCTGTCATTTTTCCAACAGCAATAATGACGTTTTGGAAGCTGTGGGAAGCATGTCCTCGTGGAGTAGAATATACTGTTATTCGTTCAAACCTGACATCGATTCCTGCTTTATTTTTGGCAACGTATTATTTGCCGTCAGGAGGCTTTCTTTCAAATGAAAACAGGAATGAATGGGAGGAGAGAGGAAACATGAAAAATGCATGAACACGAACTCTGAAATTGAACGCTTGATTTTCAGGCAAATAAATTTCATCTCATTCATTAGGCCTCCGTTTGCCGTATATACAGAGTGTGGAGAACCGACATAAAATTAGATTTTTCTGTTTGTTCTGTCAACGGAACATGAGTTCGTCGAGACAAACGCAATGGAAAGTAATAACTCAGAATTTGACGGTAGATGGGTAGATATTAAAGAAGAAACTTTTTAGGTATTTGCTTGTTGATTTAGGAAAAATGTTGAAAGGAGCACAGATAAATATGTCGAAGTGGTGTTTGAATTATATGCATTAAACGAAGAAAGAATAAAGCAGTTGAATTTGAGGAATAATTTATTTGTGAGCAAGAAACATATACTACTTTAAAAACTTTAAATGGAAAGTAACAGTTCTTTGCCAATAGTGTATTATATACCGCGGGACTGAAGTAGTACATTTAATCCTGAAGGTAAAGTTTATATAATTTAATAATAATTAATTTAATTTACCTGAAGGATTAAATGTACTTCAGTCGCAAGGTATATACGATACTTTTCGTACTTCCGGTATGATTTTATTAATTATTTCAATAATTTCAATCAGTTTTTTCTCTCTTCAACTCATTTAATAAACTGTCTTTAAAATAAGTTACCATAGTAACATTGCGTTGTGACAATTATAATTTAGAAACATTGTCATTACTAGTGTCATTGTAAAGAAATATTGTTATTGATAATTATTGGTATCATGAGTGAAGAAGGTGTATCTGATATTGATAAAAGAGCAGCCGAAGTAGGTGTAGAATTGTTACCACCGAAATCTAGAAAACTATACGAGCAGCAGTACGATGCTTTTAAAAAGTGGTGCGGCTTAAAAAATGGAGACAACCTACTGAAAATGCGCTCTTAGTCTACTTCAATGATAAATCAAAAGCGGTTTGTGCCTCAACTCTCTGGGCACATTACTCAATGCTGAAATCGGTTATTAACATTAGACAAGATATTGATATAAGTAAATTTCCAAAATTATTCGCTTTTTTGAAGAGAAGAAATGAGGGATTTAAGCCAAAGAAGTCAAGAATTCTCACGTCTGAGCAGGTAGATCAGTTCTTACGGGAGGCTCCGGATGATAAATATTTAATGCTTAAGGTAAATTTGGAAATGTGTTTATATTCAGAAATTTTAAGAAATCAATATTTTTGTAGGTTGCGCTTATTTTGGGCGTTGCGGGAGCTTGTCGTGGAAAAGAGTTGGTTGGTTTAGAAATCGACGATGTGAGAGATTTGGGCGATTCCTTCCTAATTGCGATTAGAAACACCAAAAATAAAATTGAACGAAATTTTGTGATCAAAAATTCAGAAAACAGTGCCATCAGTTTTGTGGCGATATTTCGAAAATATGTGGCATTGCGAAAGACAGGGACACCTCATTCAAAATTTTTTGTTCAATACATCAACAAAGAATGTACTACGCGAGTAGTAGGAAAAAACATGTTTGGTACATTTCCACGGCAAATAGCAGCTTTCTTGAAATTAGAAAATGCGACGTCTTATACGGGACATTATTTTAGACGCACATTTGCGTCTTTGTTAGCTGATTCGGGAGCAACAATAGACGTGCTGAAGAGACATGGAGGATGGAAATCCTCCAACGTGGCCGAGGGATATATTGAATCGTCTATTAAAAATAAACAAAAAATTTCAGATAAAATATTTGGTCAAGTCGCCGATTCGTCCACTATAGTTATGCCTCAGACCTATCTGTTACTCGTCAGTTACCTGCTGCATTAACCCAGGAAAGACTGGACAATATGACGAACTGTCACAATATTAATTTGAATATTAACGTTAATTACCATTCTAATTAATTGTATTTTTCAATAAAATATCCCTTAAATTCGTTTGTTTGTGATTTAATCGTTCCGGGAGTTTCGTCAATATTTAATCCCGATAGGGAACACTGATGACATCTGTGAAACATATTTAGTTTACATCAAGTCATTGATCATATAACATCATATATTTTCATCGTATTGAAAATGTCGAATTTTGTACCAAAAAGTGATGATTTGCGGAAAGCAAATGCTTGTAGAGGCATATGGTGATCGTGCTCTATCAGAAACAACATGCAAAAGGTGGTTTCAACGGTTCAGAAATAATAATTTTAATGATGTGAGAAATAAAGAACGTGGAAGACAAACAAAAAAGTTTGAAGACGCTGAATAGCAAACGATTTTGGATGGAGATGACACTTTGAATCAAAAGTAAATAGCAGAAATGTTAAATGTTGCCCAACAAACAATTTCTGACCGTTTAAAAGTTATGATAATGACCCAAAAGTCTGGAAAATGTGTGCCACATAAATTGAATGAAACGCAGTCTCCACATAAAAGGCCACACTGGTGAGTCCAGTTTGTGTGCCAGGGTCAACACGGAGAAGTAGGGGAATAAAAATATCTGAAATTGGACTGCACAATAGATAGAGAGCTTTCAAATCAAATCGTTCGAATACAAATACCAATTAAGGGTGTGTGTGGTTCAATAGAAACCACCCTGTGAGTAGTTTCAACGAGTTCCTGAATGAGGCAGTGATTGGCTGCAAAACTTTAATGCGAACATCACAGTCGATTAGCTGAAAACTTATTTCTGTTTATACGGTGGAGAACTTGTTTTACTCTGATGAAATTATGTGTTCGAAGCAACAACTGTTTCGGTTCAGTCTGTGGATGCGCCAGAAAGTAGAACAATTCCGTAGAGACTAAATTTCACACTTATAAATACGTCAGCTTCAGCGAAGTTTCAAACTTTTATCACAAAGGATATATTGGATTCATTCATCAACCAGCAGTTCGAAGTTTTTGTTAATTGTTTTACTTCCGCTTTCAAAATTTCAAGTAATGAATAAAATTTATAAATCACCTTGAGACTTAATGGATTCGCTGGAGAAACTTTGATACGCGAAACTGTGGTTCCAGCAAAATTGTTCATTAAATTCTAGGCTGCGTATCCATCCAGGGTGGAATTTGAGCATGTATAGTGTAAATCTGGAATGGCCATACATATAGAATTTATAGTTTCCTGAAACGAACACTACTCTTAGGTGGATATTGATTTTGGGTCGTTTCACAGGAATGCTCAGTTTTGGAACATAGAAATTCATGTAGGAACACAGTGATATAAGGCGTCCAAAAAGAGTATTGATTATTTGTTTTCGCGCTGTATCTGGTAGGGCGGAGTTCATTGCGTATGTAATGGTAATTCAATAGTGACTGCTCATCGTATGTACCGCACATAACGTCAAGTAACGATATATAGCATTAGGAAAATAGATCCAGATCGAGAATACAGCGGAAGCATCAGTTTGTTAAAATCGTTGCTACATTCGATTTAAATTTGAATCCCTAAAAGAAGATGTAAATTCAAAAAAATTAATGCATATATGAAAGTGATTCATATTTTATCAATCGAAAATTCACGTGAAGCTGAAGTTACTGCTTCTCAACCGTTTTTGCGTGTTTGTATGTCCAGAACATTGGAATTTCATGGGATCGGTGAATGAAATGGATTTCGAACAAAAGCTATGTATTCCAGCAACGTCCAAGCTTGAAATGTTTGGTGTTCGGGTAAATACTCAAACTCTACCTCAGTCGGAGTACTTGAAAGTTCGTGGCAATGCTATGTCGGTAAGTGGAATATCGGGTTGGTTTGAGCTTTAGGCTGCTCGGAAACTTCGTCAAGTTATTGATGAACGGAATCGATGTTCTCATAGACGAATCCTATTTTTATTATTACATCAATCAGATAAGCTAAATTCATCAAGTTTGTTCGATTGAATCTCTTAAATGAATTCTTATGAGAAATTACGGGACGAAATTTAGAGATACTACAACCTTGGTTGAACCGTTGAGGTTCATTCAATATCTTTGTTCCAACTTATCTCAATTATTGGAATTGTTACTCACAACATAACTTAGAGTCCTTTCCTTGCTGAAAAATGACATTCAAACATTTTGTCTGGTGACCGTCAAACTCCATGGTTCATTTCAATAACGTTTTTCACTATTTTCGATAAAAAAGTGGGGAATATTACTAAGTAAATATTGCAATTGATTAGGAAAAATTACCTGAAACTTCTACCACAAATTTGGCATTAAACCATGGAATAAAATACAGAAGAATTCAAACAGAGCCTTATAAATACAGATTGGGATATATTGGAGAATATTCCAGAATATGAAGTCAACATTCTCTGGAAAAAGTTCACAAATATAATTAAAACAGAAATGGACTATTCATGTCCCATAAGAAAAATTCGGAAAAAGACCCACATCCAGTCAAAATTAAGAAGTGAGAAACTGAAAAACTGTAAATCAAGACTTGATATTCTACATTCTTGCAAGTTAAACAACCCGGCTTTCACAGTCATGGCCAAGACATTCCCAGAAACGTGTAAACTAGTAAAATCAACCCTACTGCAAGCAGGTGAATGGTTTGAATGCTGAAAAAACAAATGCACTATTCAAAACAACTCATTCAGGTTTTCAAACACTAGTAAATATTCAACTTTGCAATTCCTATCTGAGTCTGATTAGGTGTAGCAATTTCCTGGGTCTCAAACTGGAGGAAATTCCTGATTGGAGTGAACACATCACCAACTTTTGTGCTCAATTGAATTCTATTTGCTACTCACTTGGGGTATTCAGTAAATACCTGGACTTTATGTCAATGAAAACCATTTACCAAACAGTATTGGAATCAAAGATGAGGTATGGCATCATATTCTATGGTAGCTCACATAACTTGGACAGAGTGCTTGTGCGGGTACAAAATTAGAAATAATAATAATCACCCGCTTAATGAAGGGCAGCGGACTTCCTGAGTCGCTGGTTATACTATAACAGTAGATCCAAAAATTATCTTTGGTAGAAAAGATGTTTGTAAGGTGAATAAAAACAAGTTTGTAGTTATAATAGAATTATGTATTCACAGATAAGAATAGTTACACAATGTTCGGCACTTGAGATTACACTCACAGAAAGAGTTTTTAGGTGTCTATAATAACCAAGGGTTTGAAGTTCTCTGCTCAATCTAGGGCACTTCTGGTAATATAAAATGATAAAGAGATCTGACCTTATTTGTTGTTTGGAGTTCACCACAGCTCTGCTTCAATCGTCGAGGGTAGATTTCTCAGAATAAGGTGCAGGCGCTTTGGATAAAGCTTCTCAAACTTCCACTGATGAATTGTGCCTTGGCGATATGTAATTGCTTCACAGATTCACAATTCACAACCTTTTTCTTTTACGTAGAGAATTTCAACTGAATAATTCACATACACATGAACTAGGGTAGCTTACTGACCCGAAAACAGATTGTTTTGAGAGATTTTAAGAGGAACTTGTAGTTCTGAGTGCCGTTATGGACTCGTGAAAAGTAAATTGATAAAAGAGAGCTTACTTGAAGATACTGTGCACAAGAGCGTCTTGAGAGGAAATGAATTTACTTGTAGGAGTACTTACCATCTTGAGAGGTGCAGAGAGAATATATATATATATATATTCTTTTGAACTTTTGGCTTACAATATTTCGTTAGCAAACAATAAAGCATACTGATCTGTATGCAGAGAGAATGAATTTTAATAACTAAAAGAGTTCGGACGTGTACAAAGTTCAGGTAACTAAGTTTAGGGATTTCCAAAATTCTGTCCGACAGAAGGCATTCTTGGAAGTGACGGCCACTACCCCAAATTCCGAGAACTGTCCTTTGTTGCGAGAATATCGCAACAGTGCTGAAGATTCAAAAGAGAGCAATACTTACAATCTGGAAGATGAAGAGAGTAGGGGAATATTTAAAAAAAATGATTTATTAACCGCACCAGCTATACATATCCAAGAATGCTTGATTTTTCATTTTTGAAAATATGTATTATATTAATCTGAAGAGAAAACACAAAGTTATTTTAATACAAGAACAACAGCAATAAAATTACCGCAACACAGACTTAGCCTCACCGAAAAAGGACCTGCATATAGGTGCATTCAATATTATAACAAGATAGCACAAAAATTGGGAAGGGAATGGACCCTACAACAATACAAGAAATTCATTTTCAAGCTGCTACTTAAAATTGAACCATATAGTGTAGAAGAATTCCTAGCCTACATGATATAATGAGAGTAAAATTGTTTATGACCCTGTTTCATCTCGAGTCACTTTACCTGGAATAAAGTATATTATTATTATTATTATTATAAGACATTGAATTGTATCATTCGTACAAGGTACAATTGGTTCAAGAATTGTTAAAGGATCATTTTGCCTTATGACTCGATCACTCTGTATACTGACTTGAATGTGTTTCGTGTGCGACGGCAACAAAATATTTATATTCTTTGTATACACACACTATGGTGTTATAAAATCCGAATCGTTAAGCAAAAGTTTCCAGTTCCAATTCGTTTTGCAATTTCCTTCCTATTTCAAAATCGATCAGTGCAAGGGGAACATTCGATATCGGTTTTATTTATTCCTTTCCCAAACAATATTGCGGAAGATATATTGTAATCGTTCCGAACAAGGAGAAATACAATCTGTCAATAACATTAAAGGAAAACCGTTTTATGTAAAATATGATATGAATACTATTAGACATATATTTTGACATTTTGTTTCTTATTTGCTTCCAGTAAAATCGAACTGTATCTCTCCACGTAAGATAGTTCGCATTCATCAATGATTGTTTATTTCAATTCCTGTAAGCCTGTAGGTAAATACGAAGCCCCAGGGCCAATCCCTAACCCGCCTATCATAGTGGGAAGGTGCTCCACCTTGAACATGTATTGTGGCATCTGCCTATTCTAATGGAGTGCAGAAATTATTTCGATATTCAGTAAATCCAAATGCATCTAAATACTTGAATTTCCGTTCATAAAATTGGGTGTTTAATCCTAATTTCAGTAATTCCCATCCAAACTTTCCACTTCGTTGGATACTGGGTAAGTGCTTCATGAATCGAATTTGGGCTTTGAACTGGCCATTACAGTCAGTGAATCAGTGAATATCACTGATTGGGATTTTACATTATTCTCATCAACAAAATGAAAAATTCTCTGGAGTAATACACATCATTTTGGAAACTATATTGTAACATCCTAGGTTTTTTTTAATACAAATAAATGGTAGTCTAATTCCACCACTGGCTGTCACTAAACCGTGGAAATAAATTCCATGGTTAGAATCGGATAAAGAAGAAGAAGAACACGTCTCACTGTCTAGTGTCAACGTCGAGCTGCGCGAGTGCGTGAGAAAAAGACGGAAAGAATGAAAGATAGTGTGACCATTATCGGATGAGTTGTGAGAGAAGTAAGTGAGACCCAAAAAGTTTCAGTTTGTGCCTTTATGCTAGTTCGAAAATAAAGCCATCTTACGTTGATTGACTCTAGAATCTATTTTGCAAGTATAATTTAGACTATTTTAAATGTTATTAGTTGTTTATTTATTTTATTTCATTTATTTATTTATTCACATTGGAATACATACAGGCATTCGCCCAGAAACAGTATTCACATATATACAAACTATTTCCAACGAAAGGAAATTCCTAAATCATACATTCACAAAATAACAAGAACCTATTATCTAATACCAACCCGAAAAATGAACAAAACAGACTTACATTAAATCCTAAAATGATCGATCAGAGGCCTCAAGATTGGCTCTGATAGTTTTCTTCAACCTTACCAATGGATCGTGAAAAATATCAACGTTCACACAAAGGGCATTACATGTCGTCATAACTCTATGGTTTGGGGAGTTTTGCGCCGAATTAGTGTTTCTGATAGTGCAATAGAAAGTACCGAAGGATTTCAAACCCACATTTGGAACCCTTAGAGATATAAAATTCAAAATTCAATTCAAAATTGTTTGTCCATTTTATTAACCTTTGTTGATGAATAGCGTTAAGAACTGGATTGGTTCAGTGAATTTATTATTTTTCTGTTATGTTTGTAGATTAATACTGTTATTAAGAGATATTTGTTAGGTTTCATGGTGTATTAGGTGATGTTTGGGCCTTTGTCATTGATCCTGTTTTCTTTGTGCATGTAATGCTTTGATCAAGTTGTAATTACACTGCTTGTTACCTAGGACATGAATTATATTCCGTAGCCATGTAGTTTCACCAATTTCAGACTACAAATCTTTGAGTTCGCATGTGAACTATAACAAAGAAGGCTCTAACTTCAGCTTTCCGCAAAATTTACGTAATTTTACCCAAAGCGATTACGACAGGGACCGTTACGATCATGTGCTATAAGGCATGTGAGAATATACATTTTTTATCGACCGCGAAACTTTCTGTCATTTTTTCAGAGCCACCACTGGAACTCCATGACCTTACCCGTGTTCCCAATACCTTAGCTCAAACAATATTATAGTTATGGCTCATATACCCTGGGGACGTGAGCATGACGATGGTCATAGTTATTCGTTTACATATTTGCCATGATTATTATCCTTGTTGCCTTATTGAAATATATATTTGCAACGATTGCAACGAACACCTAAAAATTCAGTGGCTACGGGTCGGTATGCAAGAGCATCATACAGATGAAATAATTCAGCCTACCTTAGCGAGAGATAAACTTTTTTCTTATCATATCTAAGGCATTTAAAACAATAATTACGTCTATTCAGTCCTTTCCACATATCATAATTTAAAATCTGCCCATTCTTGTGGATGCAAAGCACGCTCAGTAAAATCCCTCTAGTCACCGAAATTCCTTGCTGCTTCCTGAATCAATATAACAAACTTGAACGCGACATCTTACCCGCATCTACCACAAATGTAAATACAAACTAGCGTTAATTGTTCCATTTTGCGATTTTGGGTGAGATACTGTACATCTGTATGTCCATTATTGCCATGTCTTTCCAAACTAATTTCAGATTCGTCAGATGTGAAAGATCGCTTTTGGGCCAATCAAAATCGAAGTTAGGCAGATGAAGACTGAAATTTTCCCCTACGTGTTGTTGTGAAGTATTTTTCCGTTCTCTGCGATCACATTCTCGATAGCTGCCCAGAAACTGTTTCCGTGAAAGATAGATGCCGACACCACAAATAATCTGTCCGTGACGTTTATCGCTTGAAAACTTCGAAGAAGAACGGTCACGTGACGGAGCCTTGGGGACTACCTGTTAGTATGTATATGCTACCGTTCTGATGACTATAGTTTCATTTCTGTAAGATTTGCGTTTGGAAGACTGAATGAAACGGATGGAATTCGAATTGAAAACCTGCAACGTGCACTCAGCTTGGCCCGATATAAATCCTCAACCGAGGACAGCAAAGAGCATGGGTTCAATTGATTTATTACGAGGCAAACTTGTTTTTGGCGTTTGGGAACTGTTAAGGTGTTATTAAATATAGCATTGTTCCTTGGATCACCTCCCAATAGAGATGAATAGGACACTTCATAAAATGCGATAGCTTATTATTTATGGAATGAATAACAGTGGAAAATCCAGAGAGCGCTTATAACTTTATAAGGAAATAAGCGTCGCTCGACATTTTATTCGAAGCATAACTCGTTTCACAAAGAATACCTCGGGAAATTTTCGATTTAACCTCACAGTATTATATTATAAAGGAGTATAATGGAGTATAACTTTAGGCCATTTCAAGTGCTGTATCATCATGCAAAATTGCTACGAAGCTGATAAATAAAATTGCAAGTGAGCGTCGAATTCGATTATAATGAATGAAATTTATGAAAATAGAGCTGTTTTGAGTTCAAAGACAAATTGGAGGTTCCTGGAACTCAAATTAGGTATTTGATATTGAATTTTGTGGGATTCATTTGGCAATTCAAGCTGTGCAAGTTGTTTACAAAAACACGATTTGTTCTTAATCGTGTATTAAAACGTTTTCGAAACATCGAAAAACGGTCTTCCACAAGAATCAGTTCTAGCCTCTTGACTCTTTAATTTATATCTTAGTGGTTTTCCTACTACATCATCTGAGAACTTTGAATATGCTGATGATATTGCAATGGTCCAAATTTTAGACAACATTTTATCGACTGATTTGCAGATTTTAAGGAATTATTTTGCCGAATGACGTTTATATCTCAACTCCAACAACACAGTGGTATCTTCTTTCCATTTGAGAAAGATTGGAAATTAGCTGTGACTTTAGATGATTTTCCTCTAAAAAACAATTTCTAAATGAATCGCTAAGAATAGTTACTTGAACCATCGGATCTACACCGGTTCATCGGTAACTAGTCATGGTCCCATCATTTTCACATACATATTGCTACTCTGAATTCTCGGAAAAAATATAATTCTTTTCTCAATTAATTTCAAGTTATATCATATATTCAACAAAATAGAATTCCAAGATTAGTCACGTATGTTTTCATTCATTTTGGTTGTTTCTCCAACCCAATGTTTGTTTAAGAATATTTCATCTCAATACAGGAAATATATCAAAAGCCAAATATTTTAATTTCAATTAAACTACCGAACTCAAAACACACTGTATTCGATAATCAAGAATCAAACTAAAATTCTCATTTTGTTACAGTTTGTTTGAATGGTTTGTTTCTCATAGGAAACGAACATCATTTTGAGATAATTAATCAAGAACTCTGGCGATGAAACCGATCCTAAGGGAAGTCAATTACTATCACCTCGAAGATCAAAACTTTCTGAACTTCCTCATTACGTGGAACATCAACTAACAGATTGATATCTTCAAAGGTGTGAAGAAGTTTCTTCAATTCGTGTATTGGCTGTTGCTATTAGTGAAATTAAACACTAGATTGAAAAAATTCAGCCCTTGCAGATTTAAGCGATAAATTGTATTTCAGTGCAATTTAATTTCAATGAGAGGTAAGAAATTACAATCAAAATTAAGAAACAAATTTATTTTCTCAACAGAAAAATATTCGGCGACAAGGTCACTTTTTTTTACTTTTACCAAATCTTTATGAAGTTTTGAAGGATTTTTGTTACACCCTGTGTACTAAATTTTTTTAACAGGAAAGTGAGTCATGTGGTACTTCTTTGGCAAGGTCTTTGTGTCTTCTTCACAGGCAATACCTCATCTCATCAATAGTTGTCCCATATATAAATTTCAAGATGGTTTTAGGGCTATTCATGATGTTTCCGATTCTGTCTTGAAATTGGTTATAAATTTCAAACGCCTATGATACGTATTTTTGTTATTCAGTTCTTTCTTCTGCTTTTGTCTTTTTATTATCAGATTCGATGTGGGCAACTTGAAGAAGTCTCTATCAATAGAAGACCACTCTTGAACAAAGAAGTCACTCTAATATATTTCAGCTTATTTTTGTACTTCCTGGCGGGGAGCCAGGGTTATTTTTACTTTGGGTTTTTCCTTAGGCTTTTATGTCATACGCCGAATTGCATGAAACCCCGTCACTAACCCCTGATCTATATGCTTTATTGTTTGCTAACTAAATATTGTAAAACAAAAGTTCAAAAGGATATATATATACTCACAGTTCAATAATCGAGAATATCTCTAAATCATATTTAAATATTCATATTATTGTCAATAACTCATTCACTTCCACCCACGAAACTACGTAGTTGTTTGGTGATTCCATGTTATTTGAAAAATTTATCTCGCGCAACAGGTAAAAACATAATCTTTATTAGTACGAAATCTCATTTCACCCTAACTAAACAAATTTTTTTTGTTATATATTACATCAATAAATTCAGAAGAATGATTGCATTTCAATTTTTTTTCGAGTCATATGAATTTCTATGAAGATTTGCTTTTCTATGGAAAAATCAAAGTTGAATGAAGTGAATATATCAGCTCGTGACATCATAATTCTGTGATTGATATTTCTATGTTATTATTTATGCTCCAACAGTTCATTAACAATCATTAGAAATCTATGGCTTATCCTGATAGTCAATGAGATGGACCAGAGAAAATTTTCGACAGACATATTACAATTCAGAGATTGCCAAAGATTTCTCTCTATGATATTGAATCTAATTATTCTATGCGATGTCCTTTGCCTAAAATTTGTGTTTGTCAATATTTAATCGAGTTGAATTCATTTTCCACTTATTCTTCATGTTTTCCAATATGTTTTCTCATGTGATGATGAATTCCTGGTGAGTTAATTTTCATGATAAATCAATAATATCACAGTAATTCAATCCGAAACTATTGGTTGCTTAGTATTTATCGCATCGGGAATGCAAAAACTTCAGACTTTCATTAAACAAACTAGACTTGTTGAATCTTGTTCGTGAAAATGTAAAGGGAGTAATGAGAGAAGTTATCCAGAACATTTCAATCGTTTTACACATTGAATTAATTGATTCTAAAAATCATTTCAACTTATTGAAGGAAAAGCTTTGCTTAAGTGAATGAAATTGATTCATGATTATTAGTTACGTATTTTTTATGGTGACCATCTTTAATTTGAAAAATGCATGGTGGATCCAGCTTCGTAATAAAAAGGTGAGAATATACAATAACAAATATCTATCAATCCTGTCAGCTATTTAACGATCTGTGAGGTAGGTCAGAAATGGTGAAAGCACTGATTTACTCTTACTTGCGAGTTGTTTCCTAACTCAATATGTACAAAAATAGAGATTCCAAACTCTTCCTTAGTCTGTAGAAATAAACAGAAGGTCCCAAATGAATTAAAAAAATTAAAGGTATTTCTGGTTGAACTGTAAGTATATTATGAACAAAAAAATTGATTAGATGCATTTTGCGACATTGCATGGACCTGCAAAATTTCATAAATATTGCCAAAATAAAAATTGCTCAAAAGAATTTCTTGGTTCTATACTTCCTATCGAAACCTGAAACGATGTACAGGGTGTCTTTTGTTTGTGTCCACCTGCAATAATTCAACAATGAACCAAAATTTGAGAACGCTCAGATAGGTTCACTTTGATGAATACAAACTGCTGGTTCATAAAAATTTGAATCCATACATGGATTTGTGCTGCAAAACTACCCACTCTTCCTGTTGGAGTTGCGCCCCTCTTCGGGGGGTTGCTAGTATAATAAAAGCTTTATATCCCAGGTTCGGCCCCCTCTCATAAAAAAAGTCCCATCTGATTGTTTTCATGAATTCTGTTATGAATAAAATAATAGGAGGTTTAATGTTATTTTTTCTGAATATTTCATTTTATTTCTTGATTACGTCAATAACCTGCAGCTGAATTACTGATATTTCCGATCATCCAGCAATTCAAGATTCGACTTCCCATTGGACGGAGGGTGTTCAATCCTCCTGGAATACATATTTAATTCCATTCATGGAGGGAATCGATACAGAGTATTCAGTATCCGAATATTTCCACACGGAGCGAATTCTATAGATGGAAAGATCCAATGCTCAGGCGTTTTCAAGCATGTTTTTCCCATCTCTCGCATAGGATAGGGTGCTTTAAGGGTCAAACAAGGCTCAATTCGAATCCCCGTGAGGTCAGTTTGCTGAAAGGACGAAATCCATATTTTTTTTCGGTAGAGATAACATTTATCCAGGTTCTCCGCAATCGACTGCATCGGAATTGTTTCAAATCAAAGGAGGCGAGTGAAGAGAAAATTTTTTATCTCTCGGAAACAGTTTCAGATAGTCACCCACATATGAATTTTATATACAGCGTGATCCGTTTCGAATATCGATTAGATGATACTCTCGAACAAATATCAAATGAGTCTTTTTTTATCACAATGTCATAAATTGATTGGAATTCAGCAAGAAGATGGTAGATGGGCGGAGCTTAAGGTTTGATGCAATCATTGATTTGTGTGAGTCGCTGGACGTACGGTGATTATCAAGATATTCCACAATAGAGGGTGACGTTTTTTATTGCTCCTCATGTTTTCGGTTTATTTTATCTCGACTGTTCATGTCTTTCATTGGTCATCACCATTGTATTGAAGCATATACAGGGTGGTAACTATAATAAGCCAACGACTAGTCAGGATTTCTGAAAACACTCAGACAGATCTTTAATTAATTGAATAAATCTATTGTTCGAAATATATGAAATTTTCCTAATGCATTTTTTCAGTTGAATGAAGGTCCTGAGTAGACCACGAAATTTCAATTTAATACCAGTGCATTTTAATCTACTTAGAACTTTATCGATTCGAAAAATGTACAGCAGTTCATCACGATTTTATTGTTCCTAGATTCTGTCCGAGTTGAAAGCTTTCGAATAGCGTTTAAATGGAAAAATTCCTCATAGCCGTCTGTCTGTCCGCTTGAGCGTGAAACTTCAATGTAGGCTTCCGTGAAATTGATTGATGACACCAACAGGTTCGTTTTCACCTCAAATCGAACATGTTTTTATGTTCAAAATTGTATGAAGATTTTCTACTCACTTTTATAACTTGGGAAAATTTTTCGCATAATGTTCATTATTTGACATGGTTATTCTTGAATATAAAAGAAAAAATTTCGATGATAGAAGTCGTGTAGAAATACTGAAATTATTTGAAAATCTTCTATTTCAATTTAGGCAGTATTCCGAAACTAAATCAAACAGCGTATTTATCTATGTTTTGAAGGATTCTTCAAGTTGATGGAGCTTTTATGGAATCAAAAGCAACATTCATAAATGCTGGATTTTCATCTAAGCTATTAGTTGGCTTCCAGAGCATCCATTATTTCTGATTTATCAGTATAACCCCAAAGAAAATGATCCAATGCAATGATCGATAGATCTTTCTTTCAATAAATCAATTGTTATGGTAATAGCTTGAGTTAAATGAAGTGAATATATCAGCTCGTGACATCATAATTCTGTGATTGATATTTCTATGTTGTTATTTATGCTCCAACAGTTCATTACAATCATTAGAAATCTATGGCTTATCCTGATAATCAATGAGATGGACCAGAGAAAATTTTCGACAGAGATATTACAATTCAGAGACTGCCAAAGATTCCTCTCTATGATATTGAATCTAATTATTCTATGCGATGTCCTTTGCCTAAAATTTGTGTTTGTCAATATTTTATTCGAGTTGGTTTCAAATTCCACTTATTCTTTATGTTTTCCAATATGTGATGATGAATTCCTGGAGAGTTAATTTGTATTTTCATGATGAATTAATATTATCACTCTAATTCAAGCCGAAACTATTGGTATAACCCCAAAGAAAATGATCCAGTGCAATGATCGATAGATCTTTCTTTTTCAATTGTTAAGGTAATAGCTTGAGGGGTAGCAAGATATATTTGAAACCAAAACACTTCTAGTCGATACTAATCAAATTTTGAAACAAAAAATCATTGATCATCGATTTGTAACTAGCAACATTCACTGTAACATGAGCTCCATCGTAGATTTTTGAAGGAATATGGACAGATAACGCCTTCAGCCTGTAAACCACACCATACTGTGCATTTTTCAGGATGCAATGGATCCTGAGGAACTTCATCAGGACTGTGTCACTCCATATACGGCAGATCTGCTTGTTTTCGTAGTCATTCAACCAGAAATGATTGCCGAACACAACTTTTAGATAAAAAGTGGATCAGCTTCAAGCTGTTCTGAAGATCAACAACAACAGTTCTTGACCCAGTTGAATCTTGTATTGGTGTAAACCAGAATCTTCACATTTCCACTTAAAATTCTCCATGTGGTGGATGCACAAAGTTTTCATGTTAATTTGTCAATGCTTAGTGAACAAAAATGTGGAAAAACATGGCTTATACCTTAAATCAAACAACAGTTCTATCAAACTCTCATGTAGTCAAAGATTTACCTCGTATAGAATTCTGATGGCGAGAGACATGTGCGAATTTTTTCCAAAATTCATAAATGCAAATTAAATGATTAATTCCACCTATCATTAACTTCAATGTTGGAGGCGGCAGGAAACCTTAAATACCACGAATAAGCTTGCAGGTGCTGACTGGCAGTGGTGGCTAATTGGTGGGGAGTAGTTTAAACATAATCATATACTTCGAAAAATTGCTCTGACGCTGAGTTCAGATATAGGGAAAACAAATATTTGTCGTACTAAATTGAATCTAACAGGGAAATTTCTAGTTCAACCCAGTTTATATAATGATAGTCACGGTTATGCATTAGCCCAATTTGCTTATTTAGGCGTTATATAAAATTTATAAGCGGCGCATTCGGGGACATCACAGGCGCAAATCCTTGGGGTTCATCTAGCACACCGAATTAGATAAACCACATTTGTAATTCGGAGCAAACATCACGGCCGAATTAGCTGTTGAGGGTTCCATTACCCGACTTGTCGTGGCTAATTACGACGTAATAAGGAAGTACAATCAATTGCCATCTGACCGACAATCAGTGAAGCTGTTGCGGTAGACAGGGTTTCTTTAACGAAGAATTACCTTCCATTAGGATTGAAAGATCCATTTCCTTTTCTTTCTCAAGATATAATCGATATCAGTGCTGAAAATAACGGCTCTACCCATTGGAGGTTTCATTTTGGTATGTTATGAAACAATGAACTTGGAGGAAACATTATGGCATCGATAATGGGAAAAAATATATGCCGAATATCGAGAACCTGCTGAAGACTGAAAGATGATATGGATATGCACGAACTAGGCTTCCGATAGAACGCATCAGGTCCACCCCATCGTGAGCACCAACTCGACAAACTTCGAAGAAGGAAAATTTTGCTCAGCAGGTTTCATATAGCAGCCGTGAAGTATGGACAAGCAAAGTCAAATCCAGGGTCCTACAGGGAAGTATTTTGGGACCACTTTTATATTTCATCTATACTTTAAACATACCAGAAAGTGCAAACACCACCACAGCATCTTTTGGAGACGGTTCAACCATACTAGCAATGCCGAAACCGCTTCCAAACAACGACTAAAACAAACGACTTTGAGAGAAGTGGCATCCAAAATGGCGACTCAGGTAATAGCAGTCGATACCAAAGCAGAGTATGTCAGCATACATTGAAACCAGTACCTCAACTGGAGACAACACATCAACGATAATTAAAACCTGAAATTCAGAAAAATTCTGTCCAAAACCATGTGGACTTTATGGCATCTTGGTAATTCCCAACCATATAATCCACGAGGATTTAAGAGTTCCTAATGCACCAAATATTCAAATCATCAAAAGATTAATTTAAAATACTAGTTTATTTATTTCTTAGTACAAGCAACGTTTGAAAAAGATCAACGTGCTTTTCTACCAAGATACAGCACTGTGTCAGAATTCAATGAAAACAAACGCAAAAATGGTCAAACTGATTTTGTAATGGCTACCGCACTCACTGTATTCACCGAGCGCCTGCTGGATTCTCCCAGTACACAAAAAAATGCTCCGTGGAAAGAGATTTGGCTCAGATGAGGAAGTGATTGCCGAAACCAAAGGATATTTTAAAGATCTCGATAAACCGTTTAACAATGGTGTTATTAAAAAGTTAGAGAACGTTGGAATTATTGTATCACTCTATAAGATTAAAAAAAATTCAGCAAAAATGTCCGGGATTTATTGACTGATGTGTTACTGATTCAGCTTTTCCATGAAATCAATCATGAGATGTTTGCAAATTCGCGGTGGTATATCCTCAACAGCTTCAAGTATGCTTCAAAGTCTTGAGAATCTTGTAAAATTTGAAATCCAAAACACATTATGATATCACAGGTTAACAAAAACTAAAAAATTTTTTCGTTAAGGATACAGTTGTTGTAATCATTTTGAAATAAAGTTACACTAACAACTCGAAATACTCAACTGCGAAGCTACTTGATGTTTCCAGGATATCTGAAAAAATATATCTTTCACAACAGACAAAATGACATCCTAACTCATACAAAAGTCTATTTCACGCTTTTTGTGAAATGTATTTGAGTGGAAATTCCGTCAAGAAACTTAAAAAAAGGTTGCATTTTCATTTTATTTCGTATCATATGAATGTCTATGCTGATTTGCTTGTAAAAATTCTTTTCTATGGAAAAATGAAAGTGTTTATGAACAATATCCGCTTTCGACATCATTTCTCTGTGATTTATACTTCTATGGTACTATTTATGCTTCAATCGTTTATTTAACTTCTATGGATTATCCTGACAATCAAAGAGATGAGCACAAAGACAACTTGTGGACACAGATATAACAATTCTGTGACCGCCAAAGATCTCCTCTATATGACATTTAATATCATTTCTCGATGTGATGTCTTTTACCTAAAGAAAATCTGTGTTTCTATTACTTCGTTCAAAGTGATTTCAGTTGCCATTTATTCCGTACATTTGTTTCCAACATTTTCTGATATATTTTATGTGATGATGAATTGGTAAGTTGATTTGTTTTTTTCATGATTAATTGATATTATCACAGTAATTTAATGCATGAACCATTGGTTGCTTAAAAATCACATCGGAAATGAAAAAATTTTTTGATTGTTGATAAACAAAATGGAGTTTTTGAATTTTGTTCGTGAAAATGTCAAAGGAGAAATGAAAAAAATTATCCAGAATATTTGAATCCTTCTACATATTGAATTAATGGATTCCGAGAAATGTTTTAACGCAATGAAGGAATTGCTTTGTTTGAGTGGGTGAAAGTAATTCATGATTATAAGTATACATTTTTTCAAGGAGTCCATCTTGATTTTGATATACTATATATGTGATGTCATTCGTGAAATCGAAATACAAAATAACCTTTTCGGCCATTTCTTGAGAAGAACTAGACAAAAAGATTATGACTGTCTCCTCAAACTGCATGTTCCATTGTCAGAAACTAGAGAAGATGTCACTTCGAGGCGTACAGAAATGTCGCATTTCCTTATTTAAGTCGGTTCAAATTGTAACTCATTACTGTCCTTCTTCACCCTTAACGGCGCTGAGCTTCACGTACAATTTTGCATCATAATGTAATCAACGTAACAATTATGTGGTTCAGTCTTGGATATTAAATTGGCAACTTATATTCTGAAACTTGGGAAGTGAGTCAGGGGACTAGTGGGTTTTGGCATGCTAGAATTGAGTATCGAATTGCCTAATCTGCATTAGCAGTTACCATGACTGTGTTGAACAGGAACAGGGTGGTTATTATGGCTTTTTCCTTCCTCAAAGTGAATGTCTTTACTCTCCCAAAATGGAAGGAATATTCCCAAATTTCGTAGAGAAGAATGGGAATGCCTGGCGTTGTTATTCGATCCATTTTTAATGGAAGTAGATAACGTACAAGATAAGATGAAAACATTAAATTTTGTGGTGATATGATCGGGATAAATTTCATTCGAATTATTTGACATTAATTCAATTGAACTTGAAGAGAGCTTACCTTCTCTTAGGGTGACCATGTAGTAGGATTCTTTGCTGGGTTGGCTAGCTCCCATGATATTCACTGCTACAACTCTGAAGCTGTACACTGTATAAGGTTTCAGTTGGTTTATTTGAAATGTGCTTGCATTTGTTGGTGTAAGTATTCCACCTACTTCGTTCCATTCGCCATCCTCACCAACTCTGCACAGAAAAAAAGAAAATTGATTATAATTGGTCTGCAGGTAGATTAGAAATTGCTTGAGTTGTTTTTGTATTTTTGAATTCAATATCATCAGGAATCAAGATAGGAATCTTGCCTAAGTCTCTCAATATCAAAAACTAAATAGGGGACTTGATCACAGGCCTACAAAAAAATTTTTGAGTTGATTTTAACTATATTTTCTATTGCTGAATCTAAAAATGATAGCAGTTTTTCTGTATCAGCTCTAGATTTTTAGATAAATTCACTTATCTATCAATGCTTTTTCCTATTTAATACATTCAAGTATGAGTGTTGTAAAATTTATACAAGAGATAGATTCTTGTATATTTTCCTTATTGTCAGTCTTCATTTGTAACAAATTGAATTTGAAATAATAATATTTATTATAATTATTATTTTAATTCATTTATTACTAGACTAACAATATGAGATATATAACTGATTGGTTGACAAACTGTTAAAAAGTGGGATTTAATCCTATTTTGTGTCATCCAGTTAGTTCCATAGAAATCCGATATATGGAGCTGAGCTGAGTGAACTTCAACTGCAGTTGAGAGTTGAGGTTAGTTTGTGAATTCCCGCGGTGCCGATAGATAGAACTTAGCGTCATATGAAATTTCTCTTTAGTAACGAGTTGTTGAAAAGTAAATCTAAAAAGTAGATTGTTAATGTGAATTGATGTATTTGTGTTGTTGAATAGAAATGAGTTCAAGTAGAAGAAGCTGTGTACATCATCCTGATATTTTTTGCTACATATGCGGAGAAAACACCTTCTTGGAAAACAGAAAAACCATTAGTGACTTTGTAACGAGGGCTTATCTTGGATATTTTGGTGTTAAGCTTGGTGATCAGGATAAAACCTGGGCACCACTTATTGTCTGTAAAACTTGTACAGAGCATTTACGACAGTGGACTACTGGGAAAAGGAAAAGTCTGAAATTCGGAGTACCAATGGTTTGGAGAGAACCAAAAAATCACTTCGATGACTAGTAAATATTACTGGAATCAATCGAAATAACCGTAACAAGTGGACTTATACAGATTTAGCCTCTGCAAGACGCCCTATCCCCCACTCAGAAGAAGTGCCAATTCCAACTTTTCAGCAGCTACCAGAACTCTGTGAGGACACATGTCTCTCTGACCAGAATTTTGACACTACTGAAGGTAACAGTGATTTTGAAACGATGTCATCAATTCCCCAATGTTTCAACCAAGATGAGTTAAATGACCTCACTAGAGATCTCAACCTGTCGAAAGAAGCTTCTGAATTACTAGCTTCCAGGTTGAAGGAAAAAAATTTACTTGAACCAGGAACGAAAATTACATTTTATCGCACAAGTGAGAAAGATCTGCTACCTTTTTTCGTAAGTACAAAATCTTGTATTTTGCCATGCTATTAGAGAACTTATGGTAAAAATGGGTCTTCCAGAATATTTCTGGATGATTGGCGCAAATTTATTGACAGCTCAAAGAGAAGTTTGAAATGTGTTCTTCTACATAATGGGAACAAATATGGCTCAATACCAATTGCTCACTCAACGAAAATGAAAGAGCAATATGACAACATTGCTTTGGTTTTGGAAAAAATAAAGTATCATGAACACCAATGGGTGATTTGTGTAGACTTAAAAATGGTAAACTTTCTCCTTGAACAGCAAAGTGGCCACACCAAGTATCCTTATTTTTTGTGCCTCTTGGATAGCAGAGACACAACGCAAGACTGGGTTAGAAAAGAGTGGCCTAGAAGAGAAAACATGGATGTTGGGGGAAAGAATATCATCAATGATCCTTTAGTTCCGCGAGAGAAAATCATGTTTCCACCCCTGCATATCAAGCTGGGTCTAATGAAGCATTTTGTAAATGCTCTTGATAAGAATGGATCATGCTTTACATATATAGGGAAAAAAATGCCTCAGCTGAGTAAGGAAAAAATTGAAGCAGGAATATTTGATGGCCCACAAACAAGACAGCTGATTAAAGACCCTGACTTCATAAATGGTTGAGATTGAACAAAATGCCTGGAATTCATTTGTTTAAGTTGTCCAAAATTTTTTGGGTAAACACAAAGCAGAAAACTATGTTGAATTAGTCAATGAGATGCTGAATAATTTCAGATCACTTGGGTGTAACATGAGCATTAAGGTGCACTATTTACACGGCCCCTAAGACCGTTTTCCTGATAATTTAGGAGACATTCGCGAGGAGCAAGATGAAAGATTTCACCAAGATATCAAATGTATGGAGGATCGCTATCAAGGAAGATGGGATACTCACATGATGGCAGATTACTGCTGGTCTTTAAAACAGGATTGTTCTAAAATACATTCAAGAATGTCACGCAAAAGAAGTTTCGGAAATGTTTAGTGAGTAATTGGTTTAAATGATGACTTTTTCTGTTTTCTATAGTATATAATGAATAATATCTGTAATATCTGTGTAATATAATAAAATTTCCTTTATTAACTTGTTTCTTTAAACCATGGTTATTTTTTCAAAATAATGTAATTTATAATTCACAAAAATGTTGATATCTTAAAAGTTCGAGCTGACAGGCAAAAACGAATAGCATATTTGAATTCAGAATTCCTTTATTTATTTCTCTGACTGAATATGACATCATATCTTCGGAACAATTGAAGATGAATTGAACGTGTATTGTATTTAGAATTTTTCGATGAGCAACAAATATACAGGAGTTGCTCGAATAAGTAGTTGGATTATTGTCATCTGTACAAGTTGCCCATTCGCCATTTTGTGACAGATGTTCCCTTAGACTATTTAAGATAGACAAAGCATTCCTTTGTAAAATGTCTATTTGTTTTGACTGCCTCATGGAAAGTCTTAACCTCATTGAAAGTCCCTTATGAAACCTCACCCGACAACACCGCATAAAATCATTTTCCATTTACTCGGATCACAATATCTTCAGGTTCAAAAAGATCTGAATAAATGAAAATTGCTTTCTTGGGGAAATACTTGACCAACCCAACAGTGAAGCCAAAATTCTTCTTTTTTTATCGTCATCTGGGAACTTTAATTCAAGAAAACCTGATTTTATCTCATAATAATCTCGTTGACTTCCCTATTAAAATTTTCTACGCTACTGAACATGTAAATAACTAAATACTTCGGTTCTAAAAATGCACTTATCTATGGAACGATAAATTCGGATTAAAATTCCTTTCTTTACTACAACTTTCACACTCACGAACCATTTTTAGTGCGATAAAAAGTAACAAACAATAAAAAATATGAAAAACCTAATACTGACTCTCACAAATTTTCTTCAATTTGCGTATTTATTTTCGATATAGAGGTGGCAACGTGTGTCTTTTAGAACATGTGACCTTCACATTGTCAAGCAGAGAATAAAGCAGCGTTGTCTTGACTTTCAGCTGAATTTCTTTCCATCTGCGGTCCCTGACTTAAAATAGCAGAATCAAATAAAGTTTTACTTTTAATTCTTGCTAATATATCCGATAAGACAGTTTCAGTTGAAAATATGAAATTTTCTACAATAATTTGAAAGCAACTTGGAGAAAAATTTTTTATTCACAATTATAGGGGAATGGAGAAACCTACCATTTGCTCAGTTTGGCAACTTGAAAAATTTTTATGATCTGAGAGGACCAGCTCAATACGTTACAATCGAGCAGCTCTAAGTTTCAGATGTGACCATTTTCAATGTAAATAAAGGAGTCTATTTTTATATAGTCTAAGGATGTTCCAATGAATAAAAGGAATTCAATTCTTCAAGCACACTTATGTGGAATAACGAGGTTTTTGAGTGCAAGAGAATCTGCAACTGTGCTCTTGGTTTGTCCAATATATATCACATTTTCAGTCCCACTTAAGCCAGTTCTAAAACGAAAACAATGTCGAGGAGAAAACATAAAGAAACGCCACTATTTATAGTTAGTTCAACTTTCTGCAACTTATATGTTATATATTGACCCTCAGCTACATTATTTATTTTCGAAGTTCGAGAGTTCCCTTATGTTTCTTTCCTTTTCTCGATTTCGATCGAAGCCTCCCACTGGTACGCCCGATGATGTCACATAATTCTCAAACTTCCAGGTTCATTTCTGCTGACTGAATTTCAATGCATATTGGGAATAGACTTATTGCTATATAATTTATCTAGCTCTGTGATTAGGATCGAGGATTATTGCAAATTCTGGGGAATTGACTGTTCGAATTTTGAACACGGCTGTGCGATGAACACGGTGTGGGTTGAACGAAATGAAATAAAACTTGTATCTGTATAAACGGTCGGAACCCCTTTCAACCTGTGCGGCTACAAAACATCTACAGCATCACCCGCTTGAAGATTAGCTGCATTTGTCGCTGGTTATACTCTAAGGCAGTGACGGCTCGTCAGTGTAGGCAGGGTCAGCCGGGCCGACCCAAACGCAACCGAAACTTATTTGAAAAATTAATAGCAATATTTAAATCTCGAGAAATTCCCTTAGTATCTTTTCCTCTGCAAGGTATATATCTCATATTTCCATTCAACACATCGAATACAACATTTCGACAAACATTCAAATAAACTCAAGTTCACGCATCTGAGCTTATACGTAATAACGCAGCTCAGCCAGCCGAGCCACTGCTTTCAATGATTTCATCTAACACACGCTCGAAGACAAAGAACTGCATATACCTGAATTGACACTTGCGAGGTCGGCCGAGAATCTTACATCGGCCGAAACTAAACGCCCTCTGAAATGTTTATTATTATCGAATAAAAGAACATCAAATTAAAAATTGTAATTTAATATCCGACATCTTCATGTTTATCTAACATGAGATAGAAGAGAAATCATCGTATTTAAAATGGGATGAAGCATCAATAATGAAATCCAAAAATCTCAAAACTTATCATAAGTACTTGAAAATTTCAAATTAAAAAAAAAAGCAGCATTTATGAAAATAAACACCTGATTTTTCCATAAATTAACTCCATCTATAGATCTGCCAGAAGTTTGCACGCCGATAGTTCGATCCAAGACTAAAAAGATCATCATATCACAGATGAGTATATAACATCGTTCATTGCGTGTCTTTCACTGACTTTATCATATTGACTTTTGAAAGTTGATAATTCTCAAAGTGTTAGTTTAATTTTCTTATTGAATAAAGATAGAAGATGTCTATAAGAAACGTAGGAAATCATTACATCCACAATAGATGATGGTATTATAATTCAAACAATCATTCAACATGATGAATATGATTTTAATTTAAGTTTTGAGATGAATTGTTGGACAGTTATACATTTTAGATATGATTGTCACTGTATTTGTAACATGTAAACTTGAAAAAGGCTGAATGTACGCGGAAACATATGTAGTAAAGTATTAATAAACAAGAGATGAAATCCTAATTTTAATCCAGTGCTCTAAGGATTTGAACTTCTTTGTTCAATCTTGGGCACTTCAAGTAATAATAGATAATAAAGAGATCTAACCTTTTCTTCTAATTTGAAATTCACCACTGCTCTGCTTCAATTGTTGAAGGTAAATTTCTCAGAATGAGGTGCAGGTACTTCGGATGATACTTTCACTAACAAATTGTGGCTTGGCGATATGTAATTGCGTCACAGATTCACAAATCACAAATTTCTTGTTTCACTTGGGAGAATTGCAGCTGAATAACTCAGATTGACAATGAAGGGTAACTAACTGACCCAACTGGAGAAAATTTATAAGATAGATGCTATTTTAAACTTGTATAGTTTTGAGTGACGTTATTCAATACTGAAAGTAAACTGACTGGTGAAGTTAAACTGAACAGACTGGTTGTCGAACTAGAACTGCACTGAGAGAGGGTTTATTTAGATTTTGGAATAAGTGAGAAAGATCGAACGAGGAATCTACTAAGCTTAGGTGACAAAAAAAAGGATTTCCAAAATTCCATCCGATAATCTAGCATTCTTGGAAGTAACTGCCGCGGCCCTAAATTCCAAGAAGTGTTCCTTGTTGTGAATTTATCGCAACAAACCAACTTACGTGAAATAATTAATTTAAATTAAAAAAAAGTCTGCGAAGAAGATACAAAGATCTTGCCAAAAAAGTACCACATGGCCAACTTTTCCTATAAAAAAATTTAGGGGATTGATTAGAATGGCGCAGGTGCAACAAAAATGCTTAAATATTTGGTAAGGGTGAAACAAAAATGACCTGTTTCAGGATTTTGTTGCCAAATAATTTTCTTCTGACAAAATCAATTTGATCTATAATTTTGTATCAGCAGAATTTGCGGTGGCAGGGCATCCATATCAAAAAAGGGCGAATGCCATGATATATTTTTATCCCATATGAATGAAAAGATAGTTTTTGATATCGAATGTGATGTCTAAGGAGATGTTGAATATAATAACGAAGATTTGCCGCACAAACAAGTAGATAATTCAGTGAGGAGTTTCAAGGATAATTGAGAAAATGATTCACAATTATTTAATTGTTTGAGATCGATGGAGCTTTGCCGGTAGATTCATATACACCCTATATACTTCAACAAGTGCGCAAAAACTCCCGATCTCGCGTTGATACTTTTACCCATTTTTCATAAACTGGCGTGTTCACAATTTTGTGTTGGCCAGAAATGTCCTATGTCATTTCAAACTGGCGCGTTCGCCATTTTGTGACTTAAATTCACTTCACATTGTGTATAAGCTCAGTATTGAAATATGAAAATACTCCCTTATCTCATTCAGAATAGATATAATTTTTGACGATCTGAGAAACAACTTCCTCCAATCAAATATCGACTCATCTTAGTATTTTCACGTATTCTAATTCATTATTAAGTTAATTGAATGAGAAACACTGTATTTGTACCCGAGACTATATAAGAATAGACCCCTTTATTTACATTGAAAAGTGTCGCATCTGAAACTTAGAGCTGCTCGATTGTAATGTATTGAGCTGGTCCACTCAGGTCATAAAAAATCAGATATATTAGCAAGAAGTAAAAGAAAAACTTCAGTTGATTCTGCTATTGTCAGAGACCACAGATGGAAAGAAATTCAGGTGAAAGTCGGGGCATCGCTGCTCCATTCTCTGCTTGACAATTTAAAGGTCAAATATTCTAGAAGACACACGTTGCCACCTCTGTATCGAAAATGAATACGCAATTCATTGTACTAAAAATGGTTTGTAAGTGTGAAAGTTTTAGTAAAGACAGGAACTTTAATCCAAATTTATCGTTCCATAGCTAAGTGTATTGTTAGAACCGAAGTATTTAGATATTTACATTTTCAGTAGCGTAGAAAGTTATAATAGGGAAGTTTTCAATGAGATTATTATAAGATAAAATAGGTTTTCTTGAATAAAGGTTCTCAGATGTCGATGAAAAAAGAAGAATTTGGGCTTCGATGTTGGAATGGTCACGTATTTGCCCAAAGAAAGCAATTTTCATTTGTTCAGGTCATTTTGAAGATATTGTGACCCGAGTAAATGGAAAAAGATTTTATGCGGTGTTGTCGGGAGAGGTTTCACAAGGGACTTTCAATGAGGTTAAGGCTTTCAATAAGAGAGCCAAAACAAATCGATATTTTACAAAGGAATGCTTTGTCTATCTTATATAGTGTAAGATTTTCATTCAGTTCATCTTTCAAAAATTCATACGATGACATTGTTAAAAAAATTATTTTATTACTCTTTTTTCACATTAAATGTAACTTCATTACCTTCCATTGGATCTATTTGTATTTCATCATTACAGGGCGTTCCTGAAATAGAGGTACAAACTGAGAAATACGAGAAATCTCCAGAACAACTCAAAGTGTGATGAATAATCCAGTTAGTAAGCTGTGGTAAGTGAATCATTATTGTTCAGCAATAACTCAATAAGATTCATTGAATTCGTATGACCATCAGGAAAAATTCAGAGCGCAAGAAACGTAAATCCGGTAACAATGATCTATTAAAAATTTTAGATAGTATTGAAAAACCAGCCTCTTCGAAAAATATTATTATGTACACCGGAACTGTCTAATTTGTATATAACTTTGCGATATATTCTTGAAGATAAGTACACCCTTGCGCGATACGATAACGTGAAGTGGCAGCCCGATCTGAAATTATTAGCATATATCGAGTTCAAGTGGTAATTTGTTCTTCTTTGTTATGTAGTTATTGGCTTGACTGGAAACAAAGTTACTGTACATATACGATCATTATTAGATAAAGTTATAATTTATGCGACCCGAGAGCTCTGAGATCCTAGTTAATTTATGTTCCGGATTAATTTAAGGAATGAGCATATATACACTTGGCTCATGAATTTTTTTTTGGTTCCCAAGTGTATTCCTAACATAACACAAGAATTCTATCGGAGTGAAAAGAAAATAGTGTGGATAAAAATAAAATAAGTTTGTATTGACTGAAAATAAGAGAAATAAGAAAAACCTTTACAGTTAAACGAGTTTGAAAGAATGAATAAATCATTTATGAAGTTGAAGATCTGAGAACTGAATGAAACTGGACTGATCCCATAATTACATATCTAAAAAGCTACGATGAGATTAATCATGACAGCAAAATATGGAAAGTTCTTAAATTATGTCCACTGATTCGATTCCGGAAGATTTCAACATAAACTCATTGACAAACAACGATACATTGCTCCAAACTCCAATAATAACTTTTCCAGAAAAATTGAATCTGCTGACTTCAAAAGCTCATTAATTTTCCACAAGTAATTGATGACATTACGTTCGAGCTTTCATTTCTCCAACGGATTCCTAACTTCTGGAATGTAGTTCCTTCTGATTGTGGCTGACATCCAATAAACCCATTTTTCATGTACATCTGACTGGGCATATAGCCAACTGCTCGCAAATTGCGTCAGGTAACTGTTACATATAGAAGTTATGATTTTTCCAACTTTCTGGCAGATGGAAGATTTAATTTCCCCAACTTTTGGGTTAGGTTCTTTGCTTTATACAGAATTCAGCGACACTTTTTGTGATATGCATACTGGTCACAAAAATACACTTTATGAAGTTGATTTACTTACTTAGTATCGTGATTTAGAATTAACATATATGGGCATCTCAATCGATTATGATTATCTCAAATTAAAAATTTATGTTGGGCTATACTTATCACTCAAAAATAGCGAATAAGGCTAATTGATAAACAATTTAATCGTAGAATTGAAAAACAATGATACAATTCAAAATTTGTCGAAATCGAGCAAAATACAAATTCAACATCTGCAGATATCTCCTTATATTAGAATGAAATCCCCCCTTGAAACATAGATGGCAGCAAAATTTCATGAAACTCTTCTGCTTTGTGTGAATGGTTCTAATTTGAAACTTGATTTTCTGTGATAGCGAGTGTTGTGCCATGTATCGTAGTTGCTCTTAGGACTTCAATTAAAGTTTATCGAATTCAGAATATTCCCGTATGTATCGCTACTAGCGAAGTTTGCTCAGATCAATTTCCTCTCCTCTGAAATTGATGTCAATTTGTCGCGATCCCCAGTATTGACTGGAAAAAAGTCTCAGGTGCAAGTTTAGAATCTAAAAAGCTGAGTCAATGTGCTGTGGAATGAACAAGAGAAAACAATTCCCTCTTCCATTACGTTGTAGATCACAAAACATCAATATACGAATAGTTTGTCGTTTGTGTAATGTGAAGTGTGACTTAGCAGGAATACTGGATTATATCGAAAAACACTTTGAGCATGATTACTGCGGTGTTGCCAGATGTCGAGTATCGAAAGAGACCGAATAGTAACGACATTGTTGCTAGAATTGGAAGTGAAACTCCTCAAAGAGGAAATACTAAGTTTTATATTCAATACAAACAATTTATGTCTTCATAACTTTCTTTATGTCAAGAAACATCTACTGCTTTCTGTTCCTTTATTTATGTAGGCTTTTTTATCAATTGTCTAGGGGTTATGATAGATTTCCACCTACAGATAACGTCTAGCGTCGAAATAAACACGGCTCTCGTATTTACACGTTTATTTACACTACTAAGAAATAAATAAAATGATCGTCTAATAATAAATACAAAGGCGGATACTGAGTTCTTCGTCTAAATTCTACAACGATCGTTAAGTTCTTAATTTCGGATAAAAGTTCTGAACTCGCGAAACGTCTATTCGTCTTTCGTCCAACGTCTTTTCTCCAAGGTTACCGTTCTTACGAGCGTCTATACTTAGAGTGTCCTTCGATAGAAACCTTCAGTCTCCAGGAACTTCCGTGATTTTTTAAGGTACATCCCTAAACACTCATTGGTCCACTTTAAGCGAATGGAGTTTACCATAGTTCCCACCACTGTACTCAGCGTCCTTTTCCCAATATTTATCACAATTCTTGAGAGGCATGTCAACCGTCGCACTTATTGTCCCCCTAATTAATAACCATAAACGTCATTTCGAAACATGTCCCTTCAATTTGGGAACGTTAGAGAGGTTAGTTTACCCGGCGTCGAATAAATAAACGGTTTGGGCCCAATAAATAAAATGAGACTAGCTTTTCTTCTTAGGATCGTCGATACATGAAGATGCACTAAATATCAGATATCAGCTTTTCAACTGCGAAGCCAGGTCCGCACTGGGGCCCGCTCCGTCCAAAAATGCTAAATCCTACATATTCAATACAAATAATTTATGTCTTCATAACTTTTTTTATGTCAAGAAACATCTACTGCTTTCTGTTTCTGTATTTAATCATTTGAAATGGGTTCACTAACAAAATATCCCTATAATTTTTGGAAAGAGCCAACTTTCAAATAATTACTGTCTAGATTTCATGGAGTTTGGTTTATTATAAATCCAGTAACTACGCTTTCAAAGCAATTCGGTTTGTTGGCCTTAGGAGAAGGTTGTGACGTCTAGTGGTTGGAACATAACAGATAAAGTTTCAAGCAAAGACGTTGAGTTTAATGAAATTTCACTACCAGAGTGGTTAGCTATTGGATCTTCTCGAGTTATTTCAGTGACTTACTCAACGTCTTTTTTTGTGAATATTCATGTATTTATTACACAGAAATTTCAACACCAAGAACGTCTTCCGTCAGCAGCCTACAGTTTTTATGTTGAGGATGATCTCAGTACAAGTTCCTGTAACTGCTGATTGGGCGTTGGAAATATGAAGTAATTCCTGTATTCTTTCTGAGGTGATAAATTTCGATCCAATTAACTCTGATTCATTAATGCTAAGAAACGAGAGAGCTCACTTAGACCAAGTGGAATCATCCAACTTTTCAGCGTACTTGGTTTTCATTTGATCAAGACATATTAATGAAGCCATTTGACTTTCAAATGGAAATCTCCTATTCACAATTTATTTGGGACGGCAGAAAGGAATTTAAACGTTTTAATTGCAGTATCTAGGAATGCGATATTAAAGGTATGGATCCCATTAACTGGATTCCGCATTTTCGTCATTCCTTTCCTTTCTTGAAATAAGGAATAATGTTGGAATATTTGCACTTTGGGGAGTGAAGTTGAACAGAATAATGTCTTAAGGTATTTCAGTTGACAAAGTGTGCGATGAAATACCACAAATGAAACATAATGAAATATAATGAACTTTGAATCTGAAACTTCTTCTTTAATGTTAAAGGGTTAAAGTTATCTAAAAGTTACAGATCTCAGAACTATTTTGTGAAACACAATTTTCTCGAGTAACCTGAAAAATGATCTTCCTATAGAGTAGATCGAATTATTAGAGATCGAAATAGCTATTTGTGTAGCAGATTACACAAACTAGAAGCACTACACGATTAAAGTGAAGGTATCAATTGGATTCATGACAACGGTTGAAGGAATATGGCTTCCAAGTGTTTCTTTATCCCATCATTATAAATACCAGTTGCGAAAGGTAATAGAAATGAAATCTTCATTACGCGAATATATTATTTGTTAGTAAACAACTTCTTGTAAATTAATAAATAAATCAGTGATGCTTATTTCTAATTCAGCAGCTGTTATCAAAATAGCTATCACTAACTGAATTTTCTTCCTTGACAGACGCCTGAGAAGGACTTGGATGACTTGAATGGACTATAAGTCTCTAGAGAGAGCTTGATATTTTATGAACTGTGGTTCCCGAAAAAAATTTACGGTTTTCCTCTTCGTGCAGTTTAAAAATTGAATTGGTTAATTCAAGAGAGAGTTTCTCGCCTATTCATCAACATCGGGCCAAAATCCTTGGAGATAAGTTCAAGTTAATCCGTTGAATTCTCGTGACAACCAACACTCAGCAGTGTTTTATTGAACGTGATGAAGACCCCCAGAGTAATTAAATTTTTCCAACATCTTCAATTGTATTAGCTGTTCACAATGAACGACAGTCTTTCTCAGAAGGATTATTCATTTAGCTTGACAACGGTTGGCATGCCTTAAATAGGGTTATAAATTTCCTCTTGATCAATAACATTCCATGTCTACACTTAAGACCTCTGAACCTAGACCTTGTTCAAGAACGGACCCATCGGATTTCCTGATATTAACGGGTTTTGCGTCGAATGACGGGCTGGAAGGAGTGGTCACCATTAATATAACACACGATTCGACCGGTGCAAATTTTGTTAAGGAATAAGTGGTCCATGATCCACAGGAATAATGCCATTAATAACCCGATATGGAGTTGTTGCAATTACACCCTACTTAACACGTTGAAAATATTAGGTTGGGAAAAAAGGAATTTATTATTTGTCGACATATGGCTTTACTGAACTATATCTCTGTTTGTAGTTGTCGCATCTGGCCGAACATATTTTGTCATTGTTGTGACTGAACGATTTAATTGTGTGTAGGAGAGTCAAAGGTGGAGGTGGGCAAGGGAAAAATTCCGTACATTTTACAATTTTGCTTCGATAAAGGGAATAATGCAATTTGGGCGGTTGCAAATGTAAATACTGCACCACGCACTGAAAGGCTTGCCGCCAAGAATGTTGATAAAATATTGTAGATAATCAAAGTAGACCGGCATCAAACCTGCCGCAGTATCGCGCAGATTTTAAGATGGATCATAAAACAGTTCTAAATCATTTGCATAAGGCCAGCATCGAAGATATGTTGAATCCTGTTTCCATCTGCCATTCCTTAGCCAAACGGATCAGAATCGATCCATTTCTGAAGAGGTTGGTTACTGGTGAAGATAAATGGGTCTCATACGACAATGTCAAATGAAAACGTTCTGGTTGAAGGCCAGTGAAGCAGCTCAAATGGTGGCCAAACAAGAATTGACGGTCCTGAAAGTTTTGCTGTGTATTAGGTGGGATTGGAAAGAGGTCATCTGCTTTGAGCTACGGCCCAATGGTAGTTTGGATCTCTACTGTCATCAATAAGATCGATTGAAAGCAGTCATTGATCAGAAGAGACCAGAATTAGCAAAGAGGAGAGGTCTCGTATACCATCAGGATAACGCCAGGCCTCACATGTCTTTGATGACCCGCCAAAAGCTTCGGGACCTTGGTTGGGAGGTTTTTATGCATCGGCCTCACAGTCCTGATCTGGCACCAAGCGACTATCATTTATTTTTGTCCATGTCTAATGTTCTTGGTGATGTGATATTGTCCTCAAGAGAAGATTGTGAAAAATGATTTTAACATAGTATTTATGTAGGTTCTTGCTTTGGCTAATAGTTCTCAAACTCGCGAAACGTCTACCGTCAACACTTGATCGTCTTTAGAGTATAGAGTTCGAGTGTCTCTTTGATGGGACCATTCGATCTCGAGTTCCTTTCGTCATTTTAAGATTACTCCCCCAACTGTCTATTGGTCGACTTTAAACGAATTGGGTTTAAGATAGTTCCCACCACTGTACTTAGGGTATTTCGTCATAACTCTCAACTCTTGAGATGCACATGTCAACGGTTCAACATAATCCATCCGAGTCGAACTTGGTCCTATAATAAATATTCGAAAACGTCATCTCGAACATATCCGTTCAATTGGCTCGTCTAGACGGAGCCTAATAAACAAACGGCAATACTTTGTTATCTTAGACTATCGATACATGAAGACGCACTAAGAAAATATCCGATTTCACATTTTCGATTGCGAAGCACAGGTCCGCACTCCGTCCTTGAATGCTAAATCCTACATTTATATCTTCTGGTGAAACGAAGCTACGAAAATGGAATTCGAGAATAGATAAGAAACCAATTACGCCCAAATATGCTCAAATTTTTATTAAATCTAATGGATATCTTATGAGCTGTGAAGTATTGCAAAAATTTTCGAATTTTTTTGGAAATTTTTCTAGCCTGATGATTTCCATGAGATTCCGTAAACATATTCGTTTCATCCACATTGAAACTTCTTTCAAGTTACAAATTGATCAGATGGATATTCTAGGATTTATCAATGGTAAATAAATGTGCCAAGTGTTCGTGATGGCGCCCCCATGAGGTGAAGACATCAATGAACAACGTCATCGAAGTCATAAATCTTAATAGTAAATACGATTCCTCTAATTCCGAATGACATGCCATTCAGCTTTAAACAGTTGCAATTTCCAGTGCGGCTAGCATTAGCGGTATCTATAAATATATCTCAAAGGAAGTCGCTGAGTATTTGTGGCATCAATGTTGAAAATCTATGTTTTCCACATGGTCAGTTATATGTTACCTTACTTCGTGTCAGAACGGCCATAAAACTTGTAATATATGCACAAAAAAGACAATTCAGATGTTAAATGATTACTTAGATGTAAGGTATCTATTTCATCTCCATACAAATTATTCCATTTACTGGATGACGTAATATTTAAAATTAATAACAGTTCCTTTTTGTACCAATTCAGTGGCCTGGGGTAAAGCAGTTAAGATAGCTTTCTTTCATCTGTCAAATTGTCTACTCGAGAAAAAACTACATCTGACTTATTATCAGGTGACCCAGTATGACGTTGTCATAAGCGTCGCAGTAATTTTCTTAAAATATGATGTATGCGTGCGAGGTACTTGAAAAAAGCAGAGTTCCATGTGGATGACAATTTTAGTAGAAAACTTCAGTCAGCAGTTTTGAAATATGCTCTTCCGTCCGCTACAAGAGTCGCTGTACCCTCCAGCAGCCATAATTGCAAAAGCCATAAAAAAATTCCAGGAATCCGGCTCCAGCAGGAGATCGATGCTTTTACGTCTCCTGAAAAGTCGTAAAGCTCAATGATGTATGCAGGAAATCCGTTATCATTTGTATTCCAGCGGAATGTCCCTTATCCATCTAACTGAATAAAGGAAACATTAATCTGATCAAAATAATACAAGTTCACTTGACACCCTGCCAGGGCCGCATGTGTTCTCTGGAATGATGAATACAAAGGGATAAAACAGAGTTGCGTGAATTGAAAACCGAAGTGGATTCTTTTTCTGATTTAGTTGCAGAGTGCGACAATGCAGATCGTTGACTTTCAGCTGGATTTTATTGCAAGATGGCGACATTTCATTACTTGCCCGCATATTCTGCTTGATGATGAATTGTTCTTCGCCATTTTAATTTTAATAAATTAGTTGATAATTTCTTTAACATATTCTTGATATTCAAAAAGTAAGAACCACTTGAACAAGTGATCATCTTGAAAGCAAATACTTGAGGCAACAAGAATAAAATGAATCGGAGACTGTAAAGTGTCCGGTAGGTACCCAGGAACAAGATTACAATTTTCTACAAAAGATTCCACAGAATTCTATTCAATGACAAGGTTTTAAAGCTCTTATGTATTTATCTGTGATAGTAAGAGTGACTGGAAAGATAATGGCTCCTTTATTGAGCTCATACAGCTATTGTGCTAATATTATAGAAGTATAATAATGAATTTAATTCATATGAATACACACAGTAGTGGTAGTATCAAGCTAATCTCAAGATAATTGACCTATAATGGAACAAATATTGAATTGAAACTTTAATAAATTACAAAGCGAAAAGACTCACTTTGAATAAGTAATTCCGAGTGTAAGTTATAAGGCAATGAACTCAATTTGAAGAGATACGCATGCACTCCTCCACCTAGAGTTATTAAAGAGCAGTTATTTTTCATTATTGTTTTCTCATTTTCAACTAACGCCTTTTCAGGTAAAGATTAATAGTGTATTAAATAGGAGCAGATGTTCGCTCTGGGAATTGCAGTACCTAATTGTACTGTTTACTGTTGGTGAAGTGATAAAATTCTTTATAACTGGTAATAACATCTCCGCTATATACCTTATTACCACGTATATGGCGAATAAGAGTTACTCCTGATCACTTACAAACATTCAAAAGCGAATAAAACTATTCGTATCACCTCTTCAGCAAATTAAAAGTTCATGATCTCCGAATGTGATCGATATAAGTGAGAGAGTGCAGCAGAGAAGACGGGGGGTTTGAAAAACTCATAGAATGGTCAATTTTTACTCAAAAACAAATTAATTGATGTAATCAGGTTCGCAAGGAAATATCATTTGAGACAGAAAAGTGTGGAAAATCACATCAATCATATGGCGGTAAAATCGTTGATACAGTGGTAGATGCGTTTTTGGAAATTCGCGTCACTTCCACGCAAATTGGATTCTTCAATTCGTCCAGAGTTCGGGGGCTTCTTCTCATTTATTCTAGCTTTGAGGTCTCCCCATCAGAAAAAATCTTAAATGGACAAATCTGGGGACCGAGAACGCCATAAACATTCATGTCACCCCATTCGCTGGTTAACCATGCTGTTTATGTGAGAGTAGGCTTCGTCAGTCATAAACAACTTGAGGTTCTCATTTTGATCACTCAGTGGTGCCATCTGAGTGAAGTTCGTTCGTTGTGCATATTCTACAGGCTGTTATTGTTGCACCAAGGCCAATTTGTAAGGTCGAAAGCAGAGATCCATGCACAAATTTCCTTTTACCGGACTATCACTGAGGTGAAGTAGAGCATAATGTTTCCAGGAAGGTCGAATCAGACTGTATAGAAAGGCTTGTCGAACGTGTTCAACATTATCAGGAACTGTTGGTCTCTGGATGATCAGTTCACCACGCCAGTGAAACAAGCCAACGAAGTTTGTTGTTTTGATAGGAAACAGCTCTTTTCCAATAAATGTTGAAGTGGCGACGAAACTCACAATGTAATAAGGTGACTGACTCATTTTTTCAGACGAAACAATCATAGGCTGAAATGCGGTGCTCCAACATCCAATGCTGCATGACGGCAACTGGTAAAACAATACTAGGAACTCACGAGTCGAACGGCATCTTCCCCATCTAGCTGCCACACCCTGTATAAACATATAAAGCAACAATTTTAGTTGTCTGTGGTTTCAACTTGATTCAGAATGGGAAGAATTTTCGAACAAAATGGAACTATAGAATTCTTTTCTTTTTCATTTTGGGAATGTCGGGAATCTCGTTGCGAGTAAACCGTTATATTATTCTGTCCATTCGATCACGGTGAAATAAGCCACGCTCCGGAAATTCCCAAACCAAATGGAGCACAACTGGACATTGGAAAATGGATTGGATGTCGATCATCTCATTGAGCATTCTCATATCTCGCTATATCATGTATAGAATTACATAATCAACAATTACTTGATTACATTATTAGATAATTGAAAATGATTGAATACACTTATGTTGGTCCGTTGCAGCCATTCAATTGTATTGAGGAATTCAGATGTTTAATTTCACTTTATTGAAATTTTCATTATTTCGTCGGAAACTGAAGAATTTGGAAAATATAAGGATAAGTTTGCTGAAGTGTCTGAATCATTAACACAAACTGTATAACCTGAACTAACGTCAATATATCCTAGGTGAAATCACAATGATAATCAGTGGGAATCTTAGACTAGCCGCAGACCGCGACGCAACTGTAATTTCTAGCATCGTATCGATGTGTGGCCAGCCTCAAAATATGATCTTTCACCAAGTGGAAGTTCTCAGATATCTTCAATTACTAAGCGGCTTCAGGCAAATTTGTAGTCAGAACCCTCGATAACAACCACTTCTGAAGTGGGTATTGTTTAATTCTGGCAGCCACAATTCTGGTACAATTCTGTGGAGCAAAATGTACCTTCTTCGAGGCTTGTCGAGATGATGATTGGTTATGTCTTTCAGCCTTTTAAGGAAGCAGCTTCTCAAAGAGTTTAGCCAGGATTGGTAGGAGATTTATATTATTCCATTTTTGTGGTTTGGGTATAATTAAAACCTCCGCATATTTCCATACGATGTGCTCATCAATCTATTTGACACTATTGTGATCAGTACAACAATTTTCCTGGCCAATTTTTTCAGAGTTTCTGCCGTTAAGAGGTCGTATCCAGCCATCTTGTTTTTTAGTCCCCTAACCTCAATGGCTTCTTCAATTAGTGTAAAGTATAAATTGCTAGATACACCTGACATAGAACATCCAGAAAAGATTCAACTTATGCATCGCTGATGCCAGGTTATGGGTTATTTCGTCTGAAGATGTAGGGCAAATGTGTTTGCAGTTTTCTTCATCTGAGGCAGTCCACTCTCCTTTGGCCATTTCAATTGGAGATTTCCCCAAAATGGGTCTTTTGAATGTCTTTGTAGCTTTCCGGATTCTATGTTCATTTTCTTTATTTATATTCTCTCAGTGTTGCAATTGAGAATTTCTATATTGCTGCAGGGTTGATCGAGTATTGTCTTGTCTAGCGGATTCCGTGATCTCTACCATTTCCTTCTTGCTCTTTGGTTTTGTACCAACAGTTCCAGAATTTGAATGGGTAATTTTATTTGAATTTCTACAGTCCTACTATGATGTTTGTAGCTGTTTCTTCGTCATCAGGCGTTTCTGAAATTGAATTTGTCACTGCTTCTTCCTCGAATATTTGCTGGAACTTTTCTTCTTGTTAGTGTGAAGGGTTGTCAAGACTGGTGAGTAGTCCGGAAAGGTATGGAGGAGAGGACTCAGTATGTTTTTGCTATTTTTAAAATTATAATCATGACGGAAGAGTCCAAGACATCAGGAATCTGTCTGTTGGCCAGAAGGTCGTAAGAATTGCTGTTAATCATCACTTCCATTTGATACCAAGATGAACATTATTTCATTCATTCAATCCCAACATAGAGTTAACCTAACATTAATAAAAAGTCACTTAATAAAACAATTCTCTGTCACGTAGTGACACATAAGGCTAAAAAATGTGACTCTGATTCCGAGCTCCACGAGTTGATGGATAAAACGTTTTACACAACTTTCGAGTGAATACCGACATCGATTAAATATCTAAAAACCAATTGGAATCTCATTAAACTGAGTTCAATCTGAATTCTCGGACAGGGGTGGATGCAGTAAACGATGCGAATCCAGCGTGTTCGATGAGTCAACGAATTGCTGATTGTAGTATGCATTTCACTCCTTTTTGTATTTGCTATTTAACTTCCGTTCATCCGTGAAACAGTTTCTGTCAAATAATTGTAGTCTAAATATCGAATACGAACAAATGTTGGATTTCCACCCAATTTGACCTTGACGATTGCTTGATGCTGTTTATGGAAAGCTCTAGATACGAAGAAAAGTGAGTTTGGCGTTCACTTTCGTTTTCCAATCAGGAGACAGTACCTGACCGTAACACAATTCTAAGATGGCATGTGAAGAATTCAACACAATAGGTAATGAGATAAAGGAAAATTGCCAAGAGAAATCATGAGAAACAACTCATATTCCAGCACAGGAGATTACCGACGCATTTCAGGAGAGGCTTGATTCCTGCATTTTGATCAGAGGGGTTTGAAATACATACGTTCTTTATGACAGATCCTGTAGTTTTGCGAAAAAACTCTGTTGAATCTATGATATCATTTTTTGATATGAATTGATACAAATTTAGCCTGGTTGTGTATTGATCTGTTCGAATCATTTCATCTCGTGATGAAATCATTCAATCAAAAAAAAACTATGGACCGAGGGGATTGCACTGGTTCTACCTTTGTTGAATATTGCAAATTGATGGCAGGCCTCAAATACTCATTTCAGTTGACAAATCACGTTATGTATTGGTGTATTTGTGTTACGTATGCTACTTGTCAAAAAAAATTGGATTGAGTTTGATGACAGATATGTTTTCAATCCATCACTATTTTATTTGAACTAATCCGTTGAAAGTTTTACGGTGAATGAGGAGTATACCAAATAATGATACCTATTAGGCCCTATAATATATGACCGAGAATTCCACAGAATAGGAAAATCAAGATTTTTTCAGAAAAATTTTTGATGCAAGACGCCCTATCTCTCACTCAGAAGAAGTGCCAATTCCAACTTTTCAGCAGCTACCAGAACTCTGTGAGGACACATGTCTCTCTGATCAGAATTCTGACACTACTGAAGGTGACAGTGATTTTGAAACGATGTCATCAATTCCCCAATGTTTCAACCAAGATGAGTTAAATGACCTCACTAGAGATCTCAACCTGTCGAAAGAAGCTTCTGAATTACCAGCTTCCAGGTTGGAGGAAAAAAATTTACTTGAACCAGGAACGAAAATTACATTTTATCGCACAAGAGAGAGATATCTGCTACCTTTTTTCTCTGAAGACCACAATCTTGTATTTTGCCATGCTATTAGAGAACTCCTGGTAAAAATGGGTCTTCCTGAATATTTTCCGGATGATTGGCGCCTATTTATTTACAGCTCAAAGCGAAGTTTGAAATGTGTTCTTTTACATAATGGGAACAAATATGGCTCAATACCAATTGCTCACTTAACGAAAATGAAAGAGCAATATGATAACATAGCTTTGGTTTTGGAAAAAATAAAGTATCATGAACACCAATGCGTGATTTGTGTAGACTTAAAAATGGTAAACTTTCTCGTTGGACAGCAAAGTGGCCACACCAAGTATCCTTGTTTCTTGTGCCTCTGGGATAGCAGAGAGAAAACGCAACACTGGGTTAGATAAGAGTGGCCTAGAAGAGGAAACATGGATGTTGGGGGAAAGAATATCATCAATGATCCTTTAGTTCCGCGAGAGAAAATCATGTTTCCACCCCTGCATATCAAGCTGGGTCTAATGAAGCAGTTTGTAAAGGCTCTTGATAAGAATGGATCATGCTTTGCATTTATAGGGAAAAAAATGCATCAGCTGAGTAAGGAAAAAATTAAAGCAGGAATATTTGATGACCCACCAATAAGACAGCTGATTAAAGACCCTGACTTCATAAATTCAATGATTGAGATTGAACAAAATGCCTGGAATTCATTTGTTTCAGTTGTCCAAAATTTTCTGGGTAAACACAAAGCTGAAAACTATGTCGAATTAGTCAATGAGATGCTGAATAATTTCAGATCACTTGGGTGTAATTTTGCTCTATGAGCATTAAAGTGCACTATTTATTAAAACAGCCACTTAGATCGCCCAATATTTTCCTGATAATTTAGGCGACATTAGTGATTTGTCCCTAGAAGGAGCAAGGTATGGAAAAGATTTCACTAAGATATCAAATGTATGGAGAATCGCTATCGAGGAAGATGGGATACTCACAAGATGGCAGATTACTGCTAGTCTTCAAAACGGGATTGTTCTAAAATACATTGAAGAATGTCACGCAAAAGAAGTTTAGGAAATGTTTAGTGAGTAATTGGTTTAAATGATGACTTTTTCTGTTTTTTATATAGTATATAATGAATAATATCTGTAAAATCTGTGTAATATAATAAAAATTCCTTTATTAATTTGTTTCTTTAAACCATAGTTTTTCTTTTAAATAGTGTAATGTATAATGCACAAAAATGTTGATATCTTAAAAATTCGAGCTGACAGGCAAAAATAATAGCATATTTGAATTCAGGGCATCAAATTCCTATGAAATCACCTCCAAAATCTTCGGCACAAAAACCAGTGTTATCAACAAAAAATTCTACATGAATGGTTTGAAGAAATCGATAGGAAAGTTCTTGAGACGTAGCAGTTCATGTGCAATACTCTCTCTTTTTTCTGCTAGGTCGGTGTGATAGTCATGATATAGCAGTGCACGGATGTTCAAAGTAGCAGATGTTAAGAATTCGAATCTTGTTTCTCATGTATTATTATTACGATTAATTTCTTGATCAGATATCGTATAACGAGAATCCAATTTGAGGACGTATTTCAACTCCTGATGACTTTGTTCTGTCGAAACGATTCATCTGTAATATTTCTGCAGCTGCGTGTGAATACTGCCGGAAGTATTGCGCCTTACTCCTGTGGTTACAGCAAAGATGAGCACTTCACTCAGGTGGTGAATATAACCATTCTTGAGATAAAAGATAACATTTTTTGTAACCCAACCTGATTGCAGAATCTGGAGACACCCTGCAACGCCTTATTTATCTATCGCTAAAACGAATTCAATGACAATATCAATGGAACTTTCAAGATACAAGCTTACAATAGGTGGGTGAAGAGGTACGCAGCGGAGACGATACCCAATAGAGACATATGAGAACTGAAATGCAAACCCTATGTGCTATATGCAGGCAGACCGCCAAAAAGATAGAGAAAGAGTTGGCAGCCAAAACAGGCAAAATGCCATCAGAAGACGATGAAGATGCATTTTTCGCCATTCTTGTTGTTCTTATCGTCCGGAAGATATTTACTTGTTGCCGTACTTTAGCCCAACCCTGGATAATGCGAATAGAAAGTTGATCATCTCAGTTATCAGAGGCGGATAAATTTCTCGAATGAAATTGATGAAACTTGATATTTTCCTGAGCCTAAGATAAATAAATGAGGAGATCCTCGATGTTTTCTGATAGATTCAGGTAAGGATTGTTGAAGTTTTTATGAATTAACTTCGAAGAAGTCTACGAAACAAGTAGATCAGGTTCTCTGGACACAACTGCTTCAACATCTGTGGTAACGGACTTAGTCTGAAGATTAGTTGAGGATGGGAACATTGATAACAAAAGGATTGTTGGTGAACTCCACTTTGCCCTGAATTCAGTGTCGCTACTTCAGATCTATCTTGAGAACCTCTGATAATCCTAGCCCTTCTTGTGAGTCTAAGATCGATATGTTTCCCAATTACTACTCGATTTCTCTTGCTTTCATTTGACCATTCTCCTGAGCTTTTGTCAGCGTTGAAGACTTAAGGTCCTTCTATTTTGTTTCTTGCTTTCTTTATTGAATTCAACTTGTAGTGAGTAGGCATTGTTATTCTTTGGAGAAAATTATATATTTCGACAATATTTGTGGGAATTATATACGATTATCTGAGTACAATTGGTCTCTGTTGACTTCTTCTTAACTACAGGGTGTCCACCGCAAAGGCATACTACTTTGTTTTTTAATAATTTTTGTAAAGTATCATATAAATTACGCCTCTCTCCCCCTTTTTTTGCAAATTTTTCATCACATTTTCACATAATTCACTTGGTATTTCATTAAATTAATAACAAATATTTCTGTGAGTTGCTCAAGCTTCTCTGGTTTGCTTGTACACAAAGATAATAAATAAAAGAGGTCCCAAAATATTTCCCTGTGGGACTCCGGACTTTACTTTGGCAGGACTGTCCGTTGTGTCAAACCATATCGAATGCTTGCGATGAGTCCAGAAACACGCTGAGCAAAATTTTTAATCATATTGCGATATCACTCCCCAAGACTGATTACAATTTTGTGATGAAGAACCCTAGAGAAAAAACCCTTACTTCTTGCATAGGTGTTGTAATGTTTACAAAAATAAGCTGAAATATTGAGTGGAAAAATCCTCCTAATCCTCAATAATGAGGAATTAATAATGGATTTTTTTTATGATACAGTCAGTTGAAATATGATGTTGCAATTATACATCTGAAATAAGAATTCTTCACGAACTATCAAAATTTGAGTGAGGGTTTGAAGATGCCAGATTCCCGAATTCAGAATTATGTGGGATCCGTGGATTTAAAGTGGAAATGAAAGGGGAAAGAGTAGGCTACATTTCGTTTCATACATCTTTGGGAATGTTAAACTGCTAATGCAGTACATTACGAAGTCAACGACAATGAAATTTGACGCTTTCAGTCTATTGAATTTGATTCTGACTTTGAATTGATATCTTGAGAATTTCTTGAATAAAAAATGCAAACATGAATCATTTTTATAGACATGATAGCTCGAAATTTTTTGAAAAGTTAATTCATAGACTGAATCATTCACCAATCTCTAAGGATTAGAGTATGTTCGTCAGTACATATCACCATTTGAAGCCTGGACTTATCCAACTTCCAAGTTCTGTCTGCAGCAGGTGAGGAGTCCGCATGGAAACTAATCTGGGGTATCTAAAATTATCTTGATGTAGACCAGACAGGATAGTTAGAGAACCGATTAGATTGTGTTCAAAGTTGAATGCTGTTTGATTGTTTATATGAATTCAACCGCTTCGCTTCCCCAGATGAAGATCTGTTATGTGTTAAATTTACTCGTTGAATGTCAATAAGTTTTCAACATCAAACATTTCATCATTATTATGATTTTCATCTGCCATGGTTTAGACTAGATCAGTTTCTGAAAATTTTTTCATTCCGGGGATTATGTGGAGAAAAGTTACCATCATTTCATAAATATCTTTCAGAATGACAAGAATTTTGGTGACCAAACACCCATTAAGGAAAGATGGTATCGAAATTTTTGCCTGTCCATGGCATCGAAGCAGTTTTATGAATACTTTTGCGATTAAATTTATTGATAACATATGCGCTAAGCGCAATGAAACCCATTTAAGTGCACCTATCAAGAATTGATAAAAGGTTTTCCAATAAAGACTCGACAAGTTTCAAATAGTAAAATTGAACAAGTTATTCTTGAGACTTGCAACTAGATTGATAATAAACTAAAAAGAAGTAGGAAGTTTTAAATCACGAAATATTTAAATTATTCTTGATTCAATTGACTAAAGTTAAAGAAGGATAAAGCCGAAACACATGTCTTATTATATTTTCTTCTTTGAGTTTAATCCAAAAACTTATTATGATTTTTAAATTTGATTTTAATTTTATTGAGTGGAAGAAGTCTGTAATTTACAGATGAGTAATACGAGAAGAAGCTAAAATTCACGCTGTATTTCGTTCAACTGTTTCCATAAGGTTCATTTCCCAGCGAAGCCTGGGCAGGTAGCCAGATGAATATAAATTTCAAGTTTTTTTTCTGCGATGAATTGAGTTTCTCAGAATAGCTCTTCAAATTCTTATGGACTTCGGATGTGGGTTGAGTTCCTGATTGAATCTTCAATTCAATGCAGTTGAATCGATCAATAAGATTTCCGCCATAATCATATCGTATAGAAAGAGGAGGTGCAATGTAGACGTCTAATTGGAGTTTGGAAATGCTGTTGAGAATACATTTACCTTATTCATTAAATTCAGAATTGTATGGATTCGCACCTCCTATAGTGAAACCTTGTTGGAGTAGGAACGAACTTACAACGCATTCAGAGAATTATTATCACACTATTCGTAACCATGATGACTTATGATTCCAGTTCGATTGCTTTCATAGAAATTTATATATTCGAGTAAGTTCTTTTTCTAGAATTCCAGGAAGAGAGACGTTCAAGGCTTAGTAGCTTCCAAGAATGTGTGGGTTATGGTACAGTTGAATCAGCTAATATTTCGCTTTGAATCTCTTTTCTGTATATGTGAATTCATATTTGAATGGTTATTTTCATCCCCTAATAATAAAGTTTTGGGGGTTGAAAAATTCCCTAAAAAAAACAACTATGCAGTTTATCGAACGTGTAAAATTTCATTACCACCTATTTGATTCTCAGAACCGATAAAAATAATTTAAATGATTCAAAATTATATAGGTAGAGCTAGAATTTCGTGGAAAAACAACAATAAGTATGGCTGTCGGGGAAAACTCGCTCTCACGAATAACTGTGTACGAAGATGTCAGTTGAAATGACTCGAATTCCATCGACGTTATTCAAGCCGGGATGCAGTTCTCAATCTAACGCCAAGTTAACAGCATGGAGTTCAATATTTCAGGGTGGATTCATAGCCCGCCGCATGCTTATAAATCAAATAAGTTTCGACGTTTTTTGAGTACATCCATCACTTTCAAGTAAACTTCCTACTATTATTTCGGAACAACAAATTTGGTTCACGCCACCTGTTTACAGCTCCCCTCGTTCTTCATTGAACTTGAAGTTTTTCCGAGGTTTTTGGGCGTGGAGAAAGATGAGACGGAGTATAACACATAATGTTCAGTTTTCTGATATGATGTTTGGTGAAATGGGATTTAGCGAAAGTGCTTTGTGCTTATAAACGTGTGCGGTCTTCATAATTCCAGAAATCGTTATTCATTTTCATCCAGCATGATAATTCATATAGATGTAAGCTTTTTTTATCAATTGTCTAGGGGTTATGATAAACTTCCGCCTACAGATAACGTCTAAAGTCGAAATAAACACGGATTTCGTATTTACAAGTTTATTTACACCAAAAAAATAAATAAAATTATCGTCTAATATATAAATACAAAAGGCCAATACTAAGTTTTCGTCAAAGATCTAAAACGATCCTTCAGTTCTTACTCTGGCTAATAGTTCTCAAACTCGCCAAACGTCTACCGCCAACACTTTCGTCTTAATCATCTTTAGAGTTGACTTTTTCGCATTAATCGTCTTTAGAGTGTAGAGCTAGAGTGTCCCTTCGATGGGACCGTTCGATTTCGAGTTCCTTTCGTAATTTCAAGATTACACCCCTAACTGTCTAGTCGACTTTAACGAATGGGGTTTAACATAGTTCCCACCACTGCACTTCGTCATAACTCTTAACTCTTGAGATGCACATGTCAACGGTTTAACATAATCCATCCCAATCGAACTTGGTCCTCTAATAAATATTCGAAAAAGTCATCTCGAACATATCCGTTCAATTGGCTCGTCTAGACGGTGTCTAATAAATAAACGGGAATAGTTTGTTATCTTAGACTATCGTTACATGAAGACGCACTAAGATAATATCCGATTTCACATTTCCAATTGCGAAGCACAGGTCCGCACTGGCATTCAACTTCGTCAAAAATGCTAAATCCTACATAGGAAGACGAATTTTCAGATTTTTTTAAGAAGATATAAAATTTTTTATTTGCCCACTTTCCTGGAGCTTGACTGAACTGTAGAAGGTGGTGAGAAATGTGTATTTCTGAGTTATATGGAATTATGCTGAGCTTAAAATGATACCCAAACCTGGCATATCAGAACAGTCTTTCACTAATCCTGGGTAAACTCTCTGAGAAGTTACTTCTTAAATAGATGCAAGACAAAGTGGATATGCATCAACTGGTACCAGATCACCAACTAGTTTTTCGAGGGAACCACTCGACAACGCATTAGGTCCATTTCATTGTGAACACCATCTCAATTTGCTCAGCGTATTTCTGGACTCATCGCAAGCATTCGACAAGTTCTGACACAACGGGGTGCTATACAAACTCAAACAACTACTCCCACAACTATATTACATGATTCTGAAGTCGTATCTAGCAGACCATTTTTTTGCAGTGAATTATGGTGAAGCAATAACCACTCCTGCCAAAATCAAATCCGGAGTCCCACAGGGAACTATTTTGGGACCACTTTTGTATATCATTTATACTTCAGAGATCCCGGTTAATGATATAGTAATAATTGTGAATAGGACAAGTAACTAAGTATGATAAAGATAAAATGGAGACAAATTGACAAGGATTGAATTTCTAGTATTATATTCATTCTGACTTGATAGTTTCAACCATTCGTTCTCATTTTCCTTGGCGTATATTGAACATTTTTGAATATATATACAGGGCAACGTTAGAATTTTTAAAAATTATTATGAAACCAGTGTTCAAGGATTGACTACTTCTTGCGATGATTGAATATTCAACTGGACGGTTTTCATTCTGAATTTTGGTTTCGAATATTGGAAGGGGGCCAATTTACGTCGTTTCCTCTTATCAAAGAGGTTTGCAATCTTCGAGCGAGCCCCAGGGATTATTTTCAGCTTTAGAAAACTCTATCTGACTGATTTTTTCCCATCAGAACCGGATAGCGTTTTACTTGGAGAGTACTTAAAGTTTTGAACACATATTTTATATTCCACTTTAGTTAATTGAGTTTCAGGAATGGCCCAATTTATATAAATCCCTCAAAAAGTTCATTCCAGGTCAGAAAAGTTCACGTAGCGCCGCTGAAGTTCGGTTACGTATGGAAAAATGTTCTGCCTGGATTTGTCGGTGAGAGATACTAGTGCATATATGCTTTGCCTTTCTGTATATCAATCTCTTGAAGTGGAAATGCATCTTCATTGATGTTTTCCTTGTACCGAATTACTTGGACTATTTTGACCAACCTTATACCGTCCGAAATTGAATGCATTACAATGAAATAGCATGATGAATTCATAAAAATGAGGCAACGCCAAACTGGAGAATATGTAAGATATCCCCATACATGCAAAGTTATATACGGTCGGCCGGATAGACATAGTCAATTTTTATCCTTGTTTCTTCATCACGAAGTGGAATCCAATCGGGTAAAGCGATAGCCCGAAAAAATCCAGAACAATAGGGAATATTATTAATTCTTAACATAGTGAAGCAGTTGAAAAACTCCTTTTCATCAGGCTATGAGGAAATCCCTAGCATTGTAATAAAGAAGGCTATCCACTTTATTGTTGAGCCAATCAGACATATTATGAATTGTGCATTTATAACTGGTATTTTTCCATCTGCTTTGAAGCTATCAATGATAACACCATTATATAAATCTGGCTGTAATGATGATTTTAATAACTACCGACCTATTAATATTATAACAACTTTTGCAAAAATCTTTGAAAAAGTTCTTTCAGATCGCCTTATTAAATATTTTAAGAAATATGGCATCTTTTGTTCATCTCAACACGGCTTTATGAACAACAAGAATACATGTACAGCAATTTTTGAATTGACTCAAACTGTTATCACAGCAATTGAAAAGGGTGAAGTGCCAGTAGGACTATTTCTAGATATTTCCAAAGCTTTCGATTCTGTAGACCATAGTAGATTATTAAGTAAACTTGAAGCATATGGTATAAGGGATAACCAACTAAAACTTATACAAAGCTACCTACAAGGACGAAAACAAAAAGTACTCATTACTATCAACGATGAAAGCTTCATTTCTGAGGATAAGGATATCATTAATGGAGTAATTCAAGGCAGCATACTTGGTCCTTTACTGTTCATTGTATATATAAACGACCTACCTCACAATATTGACCAAATGTTGAATGCAATAATCTATGTTGATGACACCAATATTATTAAGATCTTGTGTAACGCCTCTCAATTGAATGAAGAATTAAATACTGCCTTTTCGAGTGTAAAAAATTGGTGCACAACAAACATGCTCAAATTGAATGCACAAAAGACAGAATGTGTTGTTTTTCACTCTTCAAGGTCAAAATTTCGATTCCCAGATGAAATTTCTCTAGATGGAAGTCAAGTGAAGATCTCTGAGTCTACCAGGTTCCTTGGGGTCCATGTAGATCGTGAGTTGAGATGGGATGTACATATACATCACTTAAATAAAAAATTAAATTCAGCGTTGTACGCCATTAATGTTCTCAAGAAGTCTGTTGATCTGCCCACCTTAAAGATTTTTTATTATGCTGCTTTTCAGTCGAATTTGTCATATGGTATTGTTTGCTGGGGGAACAGTTCCTTCACGGAAAGCCTTTTCGTAAAACAAAAGTATGCTTTAAGATCCATTATGAACATGAAATACAGGCAGTCCTGTAGGGGTGTTTTTCGGGCTGGCAATATTCATACCTTAACAGGATTATACGTGTACACTTCCCTCAAGTTTCTAATTCAGCATCGGGTTATTTTTGAGCCATATCGAAATAAGAATGAAAAGACAAGGCAAATAGACTGTTATCTCTATCCAGCTCATAAGTTCACTTTGACACAGCATAATGCTATGTACATGTGCATGAAAATGTTTAATGTACTTCGAACAAAATAAATTATTATCTATCTATCTATCTATTAGCATATAAAAAATTCAAGGGAATTCTCAATATCAAGATGTTTTGATGTCATTAATATTATCATAATCATCATTATGATTACCATATTTATTATTTGTATCATTGTCATTATCATGACAATTATCATTGCTATTGCAATTATCAAAAACATTATCATTATCATTATAATTATCATTATCATTATCATTAAAATTATCATTTTCATTACATTAATAAAGATTAGCACGTTCACGATCACATTGTGGATGTTCATTGCATGGCCAATCTATTTTGGTAGTCTCGGAGCTCCATGGGTAAAATTCATTAGAAAATTCAGCAAAAACGAACAGGATCTGAATCCTCCGAGATTGTGTACCCAACAGAACACTTTTGTTGAACTTGAAACAAATGTTGTGCTTTCAACTGACGATAAGTTAGGAAATTATTCATGATACAGGTGCGTGGAGAAGGGTCCAGGGCGAGTTTATCAAGAAATAAGTAAGGGTACCTGACCTATTTTATATTTAATCAGTTAACGAAGTTCCACTCTTCGTTAAGTTCGGAAATTCTCACGACGGACGGAGAAATTCGTTTTCGAGATTTTTTTTCTTCACTTATTACATCGAGTGAAATTTTAATTCCATAAAAAGTTTTGCGGAACTTTGAGTGAATAAAATAAACAGGATATTGAATCAGACGCTTCGAGATGTTTCATATGACTTCAAATTGAACATCGGAAAGCTCGATGTCTCCGTCTCTCCTTTCTTTCTCTCTCTCTCTACAACGACATAGAAGAAGTTGGTGCAAAGTTGTAACTGTTGAAAGATTAGGTCTGATCAGGACATTACTTGAACAGGAAATTTGAAATGGAGTTCCATGCTATTATGGTTCATCTGATATGCACTCACAGATGCAGAACATACATACCAAAATAGAAAATTTTACTCTTGGTAATATTGAGATAGAAAAGCGTTGGAAACTTCTTCTAAGTAATTCCTTGATATACTTCATCAGGAAATTTTTAATATCACTATCAAAGTTCAACTTCAGTAGACTGATGAACCAATGTTCGAAATCCAGGCAGACCACGAAATGAATTCAATATTTTTCTCTTCTTTCGTTGCTTCAATAAAACTCAATTTCAACGCTCCATAGACATATGGAATACACGTGTTTTTATTTCAATAAATTCTCTTAGCTTTTGTAATGTTGGTTATTCTCCATTTGTATGAGTGAACATACATATTTTTATTCCTCTGACGAATCCGTTATTCTTTATTATTGTTTCCATCATTTATATACATTCATTATCTACCGTATAATGGGGAGTTGAATGCAATGCTGAAACATTGTTAATGAAGGAGAACTCCTTTTGTTATAATTCTTCCGAGCTATGCGTAAATCCCGGTCAGAACTACAGTTCTCCACAATTGGTGTATTGTATTGATTAACCACAGTACCTTTCCGAGCCACCCCAATTCATATTTGATTAATTTTCGTCAAATTCAGAATACTTAATCAGCCGTCTGGGAGCGTAAAGACTCCAATTAAGGCAAAAATAAACGAAGGGCTAATGAACAGATTTTGTGAAAGGGTCGGATTCTCAAGAGTTCCAACATAAATTATTAATTTAACGTTGTGTGTGGACATGAAAGTAAAAATAATATTGACAAAAATTTTTCGGTGTTTTACCCAGGGATTACATCAGTAATTATGACAAATATTTAAAATGAACCCCGACATAATTTTATGGAACGAAGTCGACAAATTCAGTTTGGAAGGATGATTATATTCCCATGGGACACGATTGCTCATTCACGAGACTAAGTGAGCTGATTTTTTGTCAACTTTTACTTCATTACAATGAACAGTTTTTTCAAACTCACCATTTAATTGTCAATTGAACATCAACTCACAAATGCATGCAGAATACACCTACAGAACTCCTGGATCTCCTCAAGACTAGACAAATGGTGGAGTTGTCGGCTGAAAGCGTTATAAAGAAAAAGCTCAAATGTGTTGAAAGATTACAAATGAACAAAATGAACCCTGAGGATCTCCAAACTCAATACCTAGAGTCTCAGATTTCGGCACATTTCGAAAGCCCACTGTTTAGGTAAAAAAATCTCTTCCTAAGTAGAATTGATCGAAATGAAGGTACTGTATCTTGTTATTTGGAATATTTGTATGTAGATTCTGATGAATTTGAGTTTACCAAGCCCTCTGCATTTTTCAAGAAGGCCCTGTTTGATTCTAAAGTCAAGCAAATTTCTCTTTTCATGATTAGAATTGATGTATGTGAAATTTCTGAAGCACTCTGAACATTTTTTAAGTTTCAAAAATGAAATACCAAAACTCGCCATGGCCAGAATTGACCGACATCTAAGAACTCTCGATTTCGATTTTCAAAATTTGTTGTTGACAAAGCATATGAATTTTTCTGAGACACCCTGTACTTAAGAAGGCAATACAGCGAATAACGAAAAGAGCGACCGTTGATGTTTCTTTAGTGTCATCAAGTCTCGCCCAGATTCAACTAAAAGTGTAGCAGACGATCTTTGAAATGAATGACCTGTATATGAGTCAGCATTTTCAAGTTGAAGAAAATTCGCTGCTGTTTCAGGAACCATATAAAACTGATTTTTACCTACAACCTGATTGATACATTTTCCATTGCGATATGCATAAAACAGCGGCGATCTTTTGCTGCAGTTGGACGAAGGCTACGTACATTCGGTAATATTTAATATATTCTTCAATAACTACAAATCTTTCTTTGTTTGCTTCAATTTCACAATTTATAACTTTCCCGAATCTTCAAAATCATCTAATGTTACCTGGCTGATTTCACAAATTCGACAAGCTCCTGCAATCCCAAATACAACAACAACCTTGGCCATTAAAGAAACTTCATTGGGTGCATTTTGTTTAAGAAATGTAGTTAATTTGAAATATTTTGAAATGTCTATTATTGGATGGTAACATACTTTTAATCATTGAATAATTCGACCACACTGTTGATGGCTTTTGTTGTTGTGCCAGTTCCGAAAAATAAGCCAATAACACTGTCTCGGAGAAAGAACTGCAATCTTTTTCATTTTCTATTCCATAAATCTTGAATACGCGGTTTTGTACATTTTCCGCGATTTAGCTGGCAATAATTTTCGTGACGCTACTTGCGCTGCTTCTATCAACTCCGGTGGAGTCAAAGAAAACTAAGAATCAAGCATTTTTAACTTTATAGTATTCAAAGTGACTACTAAACAATTACTGAGTTTTCCTTAGCAACGCAGGCGTAATAGTTTACTAGTTTAAAAATTCAAATTTCATACGGATAAACAAGCGATGAAGCATATTCCAAAGTAAAGTTCAAGAACTTCCTAGAAACAGATAGAATATGGATATTTGAAGATAAGCTTTTATTAATTGAGTGTTCGTTTTTGCAATATTTCATTCCTTTTTTGTGTACATAAGTTTGCATTATTGAAGTGATTGAGAAAACAAAAACTGCTTTTATTATTATTTTTATTAAAAAATGACTAAGTTTGAATCAATCAGTTTAGTAGCTTGTTCAAACTCGATCGTTGGTGTTCTTGTTTTGGTATTTTCATTTATTGATGTTCGCAACTTGGGTATTTGAGTAATGAGATGATAGGGAAAACCCCAAGTGAAGCCCTATCAACTAATGGAATTTGCGGGAACTCCAAATCCAAAGAATAATATACTACTTTAGCAAAGTGCAGACGATAAGGTCACAGTGGACCTCAAAGCACAGTGAAATGTCAGCCACTACTAAACTATCAACTGTCCACAAGATGATGCACAGACTCATGAAGCTACGTGTGAATCGCTATAACGATGATTTCTCACGCAAACATAATTCGAAGCCCCGGGGGTAAATATATAGGTATCTGTCCCTTGTCAATTCCAATGAACGCAGAAAATCGATAAGTCGAAAATGCAGAAGGCACGATGAAGTCGAAGAACTTCTTTGCAGAATTATTTATGCTAATCTTTTCAATTTCAGGAATGGCCTGAAAAGCATTCGAGATGAAAAACGATCACTAGACGCCTTCGTTGACGAAAAAACCGAACTGATATTAGATTAAAATTTTCTGAACTAACGGTAGAGACACCCAGAGAGATGCGATGATTGATTATAAGCTGCTTTTCATCGATGTTAAGCAGGAACCCGAAGTTTTCTTAATGTATGAACGGAGTGGCAGTAGTAAAATCAATATTGAGGTTTGAGAATTACAAGGAACCGCAATTGCACTCAAGAGGGATGATGTCCGAAATGGACGTGTTTCGAAATTCATGAAAATCCGAGGCTGCAGATTTGATGAGGAAGTGCTTGTGATCGAAGGTGATGGTGAGTATTATAAGCTATAATTCAGTGTTATCGGCGTCCAAATCGAGCAACCGCAAAATCGAATCGATATCTATCAAAGCGTCATATGCGGTATTCATCGTAATTATCGAAATGACAATTAATGATCCACCTGATTGAGTTCGCCAAAAATGCAATAAATCCATTTTAAGCATTGGTTGCCTTTTATGTGCGATAACGGACGGGAGATCCATGTTGGGCGCCTCAATTTCTCAGTGGAGATTTTCTTTTAGTGTTTCGATCGTCAAATTTTCATGGTGATCAAACAGTGAAACTGATGGAGCATAATCTTATTACTTCCTGAATGATGCATGTCAACATTTCGATTAATTTGGCTGGAAAATAAGAATTTATTGATAATAGGTTGGCAATTATCCCCCTTTCGCTATTTGCTCTTTATTCAATGCTCCATAAAAAGACGGATTTAGTTCAAATATGCACCGTTTTGTTGGATAATCTGTTTCCATCTAGACGGCAACTTCATAATACCCCCCTAGTAGAAGCCCCCCTCATAATTTGCAAAGAACTCGGACCCTCACTTCTCACAAGCCTCTTTTGAGTTCAACTTTACACAACCAAGGGCTTTCGCCATGGACAGGAACAGGTGGTAATCACTTGGCGCTATGTCCGGGCTATATGGTGGATGCTATAAAACCTCCCATCCGAGCTCCCGTAGCTTCTGACGAGTCATCAACGAAGTGTGTGGTCCTGGTGGAAGACTACACCCTTTCTGTTGGCCAATTCTGGAAGCTTCTGGTCGATCACCTGCTTCAAGCGATCCAGTTGTTCGCAGTAGATGGTAGAATTAAGCGTCTGGCCATATGGGAGCAGCTCATAGTGGACGATTCCCTTCTAATCCCACCAAACACACAGCCAAACCTTCCTGGCCGTCAATCCCGGCTTGGCCACTGTTTGGGACGATTCATCTGCCTTCGACCACGACCGTTTTCGCTTGATATTGTCGTATATGATCCATTTTTCGACGCCTGTCACAATCCGCTTCAAGAATGGGTCGAGTGAGTTCCTTTTCGGCAGCACAGCGCAGGCGTTGATTCGGTGCAGAAGGTTTCTTGGGGTCAAATCATGCGGCACCCAAACATCAAGTTTTTTTTTGTATCCAGCTTTCTGCGGATGGTTTAAAATAGTTTGGTGACTCCCATTTCCTTGGCGATGTCACGAGATGCCACATACCGGTTTAACTCGATGTATTCCATGATTTGATCAGTATTTGTCGTCACAGGTCTTGGCTTATCCATGGTGTCGTTTCCACCGGCTCTGAATCATCGAAACTATTCCTCCACGGTTCGAACTGATACAGTACCATCCCCCAAAACACCATTAGTCTCACGGAACGTTTCTCTAGCGGATTTGCCTTTGACGAAGGAAAACTTTAAAATAGCGCGAATCTCGGCGTTAGTAAACTCCATGATTACACGTCTATAACTGTTAATTGCAAAATCCAAACTGATAATGCGTAGCGTCGTTTTGTAGGTTATGTCAAGACCTTTCAAATTATGTATAGTATTGCCAGTTACGAGCTCTGTGGCGCTTTGTGCATGGCCGCGAAATTCAAAGGACAAAAAGGCGGATATGGAGATATTTGGCAACCTGTTATTTCCTTCCCCAAGGAAGATCATAAATGCAGTAGAATCTGCTCAATAATGTTCAAATGCTCCTTCACATAGATCAATAATTTGTAGGATCGGAAGTTATCCCTACTTAAGCGTTTCGTCCCTGGCGCACACGTTCGGACTCATCAGTATGGCTAGTGTGCGCCATGCCATAGACGCAGGGGTTAGAAGTTTGAGGGAGTTGAACCCGGCACCTAGTCGGTGTGAAACTTGAGCGCTAACCTCTAGGCCACCGAAGCGCTGTTAATTAAGCTATGCGTGGCTATATAGAGTGCCGCCAAGAGATCCCTACACACTCCCCTGCCGCTGACAGAGTGCCGCTACAAATTTTTTCGGAGATAAGGAGTCACCACCACCACAGAATAATTTCCAACATGCTAAAGCAAGATCACATGTCCCAAAGTCAGAAAAACACAAGAATGAACTTTGCTAATTGAATTACCAAACATCTAATCTAATCAAATTCAGTTCTCCCCTTCTTGAAATTTCGAATTATATTTCGTTGTCGAGAAAACCACTATTAAATCAGGTAATTATCTCATGAGTCCCTCTTCGAATGCAGCCAGCCTAGAGGAAATTCCCAACAAAACGGCGACGGGTTTTGGTTTCTCCGGTTTCCCATATTAATAATCAGTGCCAGAATTCGGCGTACTGTTGAATATTCTATGTAATAAAAAATTCGCTACAAAAGAAGGGAAACTCAGGAAACACTGGAAGACGGGGGAATAATTTTTCGTCTTTATCATTATTCTTCTTGAAATTTGATTCTCAAATTGATATAAGAAATTTGTCATTGTTATTACTTTGTATAGAAGTTCTACTCTTAAAAGTTAGCTTGTTATATTTGATAGCTTTCCTGGCACGAAACGTTCCATTTTTCATTCTGCACCCCTCACCTCCCTTGGAATAGAGTAGAGATGATGCCACATCGGAAAAAAAGAGATACAAGAATGCTCGCCGCCAGAATGTCCTCATTAAGTTTTTGAAAGAACGGTCGGAAGAGATTTTATATAAAACAAAAAGATAACATATCAAGTGGTTGGACAATTTAATTTCTCTTATTCATTTTCGATAGGTGCGGTTACACGTATTATAAACAGAGGTTGACAGACAGTGACATCATTCATTGTTGTTGAAGATTTCGAAAAAGATTTTCATATTTTTAACAGTATATCAAGAGACCTCATAGACCTGTTCACTGGTCTCTGTCAAGGAGAAGAAACTTCAGAAATATCAGTGTTTGGAAAATCATAGATGTTTTCTTCTGGCTTTGAGCGAAAAAAAAAGCACAGTGACAACCTCTTGCCTTGGCAGTTTTCATAGAAATGATGGTTTTCATGATTTGGAAATTTTAAGAAGAAAATTACAAATGTATGATGATAACACCCAATAATTCTGAGGTTTTTTTGGAATTTCTCACTAGAAAGGCATGGTTTATAATCTTGAAGTAGAAAGAAAATATAGTAGAATAACAAAAATCTATGTTCATGGTGTTGAATTTTTTTTACCAGAAAATTCGTATTTTGTATCTTCCTTCTGGATATCGGATGAAATCCGATCGGATGAAACATGAGTGAGTGAATCATTTCTTAGAGGGAAAATAATGTTTTTAAACAATTCAGATTCAATAGTGGATGCTGTGGAAAGTATTTTTCATTCAAACTATACTGGACTACAGAGGGGTATTTGCCCAATATGAAAACTTAAAATGCTTATAACTTTTCAACACAGCTGAATATAGAAAAACCGTAATGGAAAAACTGTTTCTTTTGATCTCAAGAACCTATGGTTAAAATTAACGCAGTGGTCAAAGACTTACCCTGTATATTGTATTCATAATGAAATAATGACAGGTCCATAGACTGGCAGATCTGTATCAGTCATAGATAGTGAAATGCGTTGATTTCGAAACCTCGACGGAGTCAATTTGACTTCTTGGCTCTGCTAAAGATTAACATCAGAACGAATTGGTTGATGAGAATGGAAACTAAAGTAAGCTGAATTTATTTCCACAGAAATATACTGCAGGATTCTTCAATATCAGAACAGAAAAACGAGAAGTAACTGCGTGTTCTTCTGGACCACCAGCTGTGAGCTAATTTTCACCATCTAATAAGTAGCTCACATGCGGAGTTGATGAATCAGGAAGCAAACAATAGGAGGCCTATGCTATTAAAACGTGATCACTACCTGATAATGGTTAGCAAATTTATGACGTTATCTCAGCTCGAAACCGAAAGAAGATTCTTATTTGTAGGAGAAGCCTAGGAATCCGCGAATTCCTTAATTAAAGACTAGCCACCCCAAGGAGGCTCAACTGTAGTTTATAGTCGCCAATATGCAAATATAACGGCCGACTGAGCTGGAGTGAAATGACTTAATAAGGACAAGGACTGCGAATTATTTTGTATGCATGGGGAAGCAAAGATCTCAGGCACTTAGGAACTAACTTCTTAATCTTATTTTCGGCCAAACTTTGGAATTTCCGTTTGCTATTCGACGTTTTCATTCAACGTTTCTACGATTCCAGCCCATATTTGCGGCTTAGGAATTAATGAACATAATTTAACCATCAACTCTGCACGTTTGCAGTGACATTTTCTCGAACATCCAAAGTTATTTCACGGCATGCAACTTAGAATTTTCATCAATTTTCATCGGCACACAGTGTTCGAATGAGTATATTTACAATCATAGATTGTTTCTTAACTATACAGCAGAAAAATGATTTATTTGCCTCCTTGAACCCTTTGGTGCTCCGGAACTGAAGTCTGAACGAAGCAGATAGATATCAACCAATAGTCGCACTCCGTGGATTTTCTTATACCAAGTCTGAATCGCGCATCTCGCACTGGAATTTCAGGAGGTTTACGCTTTAGTATCGTCATTTCTTTAAGATTAGTTGAGATATCAGGAACCAATGGAATTTCAGGACGTTTACGCTTACTGTCGTTATTTCTTCACGATTACTTGAGATATCAGGAAACAATGGAATTTCAGGAGGTTTACGCCTACTTTCGTCATTTCTTTAAGATAAGTTGAGATATCAGGAACCAATGGAATTTTAGCAGATTTACGGCTTAATATAGTCGTCATTTCTTTACGATTAGTTGAGATATCAGAAACCAATGGAATTTCAGGAGGTTTACGCCTACTGCATTTTATGCAGAAGAGTGAAATTTTTTTAGATAAATATTTGAGTGTGTATCTATATGATTTTCAATTTTATATAAAGAAATTACAATAATTTAATATATATTTAATAATAATTCAAAAGGTTTTTAATTTTTTCCCACCATAATGAGGAAACCCTTTCTAGAGAACACTCAACATATTTAGCGCAGGGGAGTATTTACGGTCGGGGGGTGTACTGGAGGTAATTAACCCCTCCCCAGGAAAGTGTTTTTCACTCTAAATCTTCGAATGGAAACGTTCCAAACCCTCCCTCCTTTTCACCCCGCTTTTCACTCAAGATCAGTTCAGGTCCCTCGCTATAACTTGCCACTAATTCTAGAATTCTATAATCAAATTCCTCTTTTCATAAATTGAATATAGTAAAAAATTGTATCAGTTCAAACTAAATCATCAGAGAATTCATTGAAAAAAATTGTTCGAAACAATTCAATATAATGAGAAATATATTTTTCATGGACTCGAAGATTAATGTTTCAGTGAAATTTGAATATTGAGGATTTTATATTAAACACATTCGATGCTTTCAACCACCAACTACTTATTTTTCCATATAATACCTACTCTTCTGAACCTTCGTTCAGAAACATTTTAATGAGTCATTTCACTTACAAACCTAAGGTACCTATGATTTTTAACACATTTCAAAAAGTTTCAGAGGCTGTTCCTGAGTAAACTATTGAGTAAATTTCATCACTAATTACTGATTTTTTCAAAGTGATATTAAAACCAAAAGAAAACAATACATCTTCTATTGAATGCGTTCGTTTAATGAGGAAATGTGATTACATTTACGGATACATTATGTGCGGAGTCATAATTTTTATATCAATGTAGACTAAACAATGGTCCATACACTCTAAATATCACTGTGATAACTTATTATCAGCTTAAATCAAAATATTTGAGTTTTCAGATAACGCAAATGAACTTTGCTAATCAATTTTCAAATTCGCGGTCGATAAGATTAGATGCGCAGGGAGGAATGCGCGAGTTTCCTTTGGTGTAAGCGATTTCAGTTCAAAATCCCCGGAGTGCGACTACTGCTTGGTCCGTATACCGTGGCAGAAGGTGCAGACCACCTTCAGAGAAGCACAATTAACAAGTGGAAAATGTTACAAAAGTCCAAGCTTAAAAGAGGCTAGCAACTACCGTCCGCTGAAAAAATATCAAAACGTTCTTCTCATTACAGAGCGCAATCTGCAACAAAAAGCAATGCCGGAAGTTTCAATTGCACCTCACTAGTCGGTGATGGTTTGGTATTGTAGAATAAACTGCATCCATTTTGAATGGATTCGAACATCGAGCGTCAAGAGAACCAATTTAGTTTCATGAAGTTCAGTCAGAACGAGATAAGCCGCTGGAAACAAAATACATTCACCGGCCATTGTTGGGCACTCCTTTCTATTTGCTACTGGGTTTTTGTCACGCTGCATTGGACCTTGTTGAATTCCGTTTCGAGCCGCTCCGGACACTTCAATTATTAGAGTTAAAGAGTCGATGGGGATTGGTTTTTGACCGAATCTACGTCAACCGGATCGAATATGGAAAATGGAATCGACAACATTTTTGTATGCCGTCTAAACGAGATCTGAACATCTGCTGGGATTGCTACAAGCAATGTACTTGTAGAATTTAGTTGATCTGGAAATCCAGAATATAAACCAGGAATTTGTGACTTCGCAAAGTACACACTAGGTTGAAGAAAAACATTCTTCTTGCCACTAAACGAAAGTATTGATGATTAACGAATAAAACGGTACCAGTACAATGCGCACAAGAAGCGAGACGCTACCTTTTCCTGCACAGAAATTGACTAGTTATTTATCGACAAAAGCATTATATAAACGAAGTCGGCATAGATATTGACTCATCCGGACTTGATTCGAAAATGGCTATTCAAGATAACATGAATGTGTATGGAACCTGCTGGATTTCATTATTATACTCTTCTCATATTTCGACTTCGAATGGGAAATTTCAATTGTCGCTAAAGATGCCGACTGAATATCCACGACTCGTTTTTGTGGGATAAATTTTCTGTAGGAAATGTTTTGTGGCGATCATCTTGATGTAGGATTTAGCATTTTTGGACGGAGTGGGTCCCAGTGCGGACCTGGCTTCGCACTTGAAAAGGTAACATCCGATATTTAGTGCACGTATCGGGGATCCTAAGATGACAAGCTAGTCTCATTTTATTTATTGGGCCCAAACCGTTTATTTATTTGACGCCGGGTAGACTAACCTTCTTGACGTTCCCAAACTGAAGGGACATGTTTCGAAATGACGTTTATGATTATTAATTAGGGAGACAATAAGTGCGACGGTTTGACATGCCTCTCAAGAGTTGTGATGAATATTGGGAAAAGGACGCTGAGTGCAGTGGTGGGAACTATGGTAAACTCCAGTCGTTTAAAGTGGACCAATGAGAGTGTTTAGGGATGTACCTTAAAAATAACGAAAGTTCCTGGAGACTGAAGGTTTCCATCGAAGGACTCTATGTTTAGACGCTCATAAGAACGGTAACCTTGGTGAAAAGACGTTGGACGAAAGACGAATAGACGTTTCGCGAGTTCAGAACTTTTATCCGAAATTAAGAACTTAACGATCGTTGTAGAATTTAGACGAAGAACTCAGTATCGGCCTCTGTATTTATACAGGGTGGCCATTTGAAAACGAAACAGACGAGATTACAGACGAAATAAATTTTTTCGATAGAAATGCTCGGACAGGTCAATTTCTGTTTCGAGGAGGACAACTCAAGATGTAGGTTACGGACGTATAGCGCTTCAACCCATGCTACTACAACCCTCACTCCCAAATTTTGAATAGGGAAGATGGAGTGAGTGATACCTCATTTGAAAGGTATTTTTATACTTATTTCAGCACAGTAATTGTTTTTTTCATTTTATGCATTAGTGCTCGAAATATTCATGCGTTAGTTAATTTTATCACTTAAATTAATTGTCTAACCGTAGTGCATGTTTTAACATTGCGTGCTCGCATATAGTCAAAAGAATAATATCTCAAAAATACTCAAAAGAAATGGTTATCCCAAACAGATATCGAAATAAACACGGCTTTCGTATCTACAAGTTTATTTACACTACTAAGAAATAAATAAAATTATCGTCTGATATACAAATACAAAAGTCCGATACTGAGTTTTTCGTTTAAATACTACAACAATCGTTAAGTTCTTAATTTCGGCTAAAAGTTCTGAACTCGTGGAACGTCTATTCGTCTTTCGGCTAACGTCTTTTCTCCGCGTCTAAACTTAGAGTTTGACTTGGCGTCTCAAGTTCGACTGTTGCACTTTTCCCTTCTCTGGATAGTCCCCAGTTCCGTCTTTTCTAATTCGACCACACTTGTATACACCCCTAAAGTATTTATTAGTTCACTTTAAACGAATGGGGTTCACCATAGTTCCCACCACTGTACTCAGGGTACTTCGTCATAATTTATCACAACGCTTGAGGGGCATGTCAACCTTTTCACATAACACATCCGAGTCTCACTTGGTACTCCATAAATATTCAAAAATGTTAACTCAAAACATGTCCCTTCAATTTGAGAACGTCAAGAGGGTTAGTCTACCCGGCGTCGAATAAATAAACGGGAATAGTTCTTTATCTTTAGAATTATCGATACTCGAAGAAAATATCGGATTTCACATTTTAAACACAGGTCCGCACTGGCACCATTCCGTCCAAAAATACTAAATCCTACAAAATTTATTAAGAATTATTTGAAAAAAATCATTTTAAATGTTCGAAGTGCTTGCCATTCACTTCCTGACAATATGCCAGTCTATTAACAAATTCTTGAGCAACTTTTCTCAAGACTTCTCCATGTATTAGTGCCTGCAAGCATGCTGGTCGAATAACATAAACACGTGATTTTAGATAAACCCAAAGAAAAAAGTCTAATGGGCTGAGATTTGGAGAACGAGCAGACCACTATATGCGTCCTCTAAGTCCAATCCATCGATTTGGAAAAGTAGCATCTTGAAAATTCCGAACCCGTCCATCATAGTGAGGAGGTGCTGCATCTCAAACGTTCGGTGGTAACTGCCCGTTATTTTGGGGTGCAGGAAGGTTTTGATTATTTAGTGAATCTAGATACCAAGAAATCACACCGCTAATGACATCAAGATCAAAATCGTGTTGAAATACAAAAACAATTGAAAACTTCAATGAAACAGGGAACTGAAACTCCACTACAAGAAATACAACTGATCAAAACTAAAATTAAAATCGAATGAATTGTTTATAAAAAACATCAAACTATCGAAGAATAATGAACTCAAGTTTCATTTCAGGATATTTACATTGCACTGGAAACATCAACGAGACTAACTGCAATTAATTTGAGATCAATTTCTGAAGATGAGGCATGATTTTCTTCCATCCTTCGAAATGTACCTGAACTGGCAGGATAAAATTTCAGATGATATAATTTTATTTTTGCACGTCAGCTGTTTTTAATTAATGTTCATGTTCTGTTGGTACCGCAACTTGCTTCTTCAAAGTTAAATGAATACAACTACATATTATGGGGTTTATGACAACGTTAATGCGGATGATAGGTGTTTATGGCCCATTCAGGATGTAACATTGTAATATTTTCTCCAGGACTGCGATAGAATATAGCTTTTTCAACATCAAATTTTATCTAAAGATGTCAGAATTCCATGATGAGATATATGTAACTGGTTTTTCGTAGAAAGTTCACTGGAAACTCATTCTATCTCTTATTATTGAACATCTACAGCGTGCATCCCCTTCTGCTACATAAATGGTATTTGAACTCGAAACGAATACCAGTTTTTCAAAGCTATTTCCGAAATATTTGGATTGTTGTTTTTTGTTGACTTCTCCAAATTCTGAACCTCCTTTCTTATTTTTCACTAAAACCATGGATGAAAAATGTTTATCCTTGAGGTGATCTGACGTTATCGATTCAACTGTTGTTATCACAGCGTTATCAAATCTGAGTATCGAGAAATGAAATGAAAACACAGAGAAAATTAGAGGTTCGTCCTCAGAACATTACATAACGAATATACCCATGTAAATCAATTTCATCAACAGGCACAGATCTCTATCCCCCTCTGCAAATCGTTCTGCATCCCTCAAATTCTGTATCGGGCATCCACCCAACTGACCGTGATTAAATCGAGGCCCTGAGGAGGTCCTTACGAATAGGGTTGCGTCTGTTGGAATTCGGTTGGCCGCGAAATATATCGTGAATGATGAATAGAATTCTTGTTTATTAATTGTTATGGATTTTCCAAAGGTTCCGTTACCCGTCTGAATTCGTAATTCCTCCATCCAAGTTGTTTGGTCTCGCACGAGGCCACAGATCGACCAGCAGAAACTAGTCTAGTTAGAGATCTGCCCGTTTTGGCACTATGCGAACTTGTTTATTATTGTTTCAGTTCCACCAGAGTGAACGCAGTCTGTCGGCTCAAGGAATTATTTGTACAGACCAAGCCTATCGGAGTGGTATACTGATAGGATGAATTTTGATGAAATTTCAACATGCAGTTTCGAAGCTTGTGATTAACGACCTCAAGTTGTGTGAATTCATGTTTGTTGTGCAAATAAGCGAAAGAGGATTACTGGGGTAACCTTAGTATTCACAATAATCAAGATGTCAATTGTACACAGTACACGGTTGCTTTTTTCAAACATTATGAAACGTCGCAGACTTTTTACAGTCGGTTGTTTGTTCCACATTCATTGTGGTGAGAGTTTTGAAACGTCACACTGTTCCAGAGTTCAGGAGAAGCTGCTGACTTCACGTGATTGCCTTTCTACATTTTTTTTTGATACAACCCTGCATTCAGCACGTCTGGACGTACTGGCTTGAGGAAATTCAAAAGCATGTGGCTAATCAGCATTTATAAGGTAGTAATTCATCTTTCGCAAAGCTGAAAGAAGGATATTTGTGAAACGTAGACGAGTGACGAAGGTAATATGATCTGTAGTCCGTTAGGAATATGAATGAAACTAGCTGAGTCCACCATATTCCATTCCCACCATGCGTACGCAATTTTATCGACAAATGAATTTTTCTCCTTAGAGGTTCCGTCTCCCACGGATCGAAACGGAAATTCGAATAAATTGACACAGATTGAATTGTCAGAAGGATCGTTCTTGGCGAAAAATATCGAGGAATTCATGATGGCCACCGGAATCCTAGTTTTTTCAATGTTTTCTCTTTTCAGCAAATTTAATCGGATACTGAATGCGAGCTATGATGAACTCAATTTGATCTAGGTTCCGTTGCAAATTCTGCGGGGAACACGGTATAGGTGGTTAATTTCAAGGATGCCATCGGCATCTTCTTATTCGCCTGGAACGCAATTTCCTGTGGGAATAACTACAGCATAGCTATTCACATCTGGATGTGGATATTCAAAAGGCGATGGAGAAATATTTTCTTCTGTACCACGAAGTTCAAGCCCATTCAATTTTTTAAAATTTTCGCACAACAAGCTGAAGAAAATCTCAATAATCTTTTCTCATCACAAATCACAAGTGTCTAAAATTAATTCTTACATGGATTCATTTTCGAAGTGCCAACCTATGAAAGCCCTATGAAAACCTATGAAAGTTTTACGACTTAGAAACACAATCTAGGCATGAGTGTCGCATTTAGTGATCTCATAAATCACTGAAAACGTCACCTTGAGAATAAACATTGAATTGCCATATCGGTTACGGTGCTGAAGAAATTAAACACTTAAGGGGGGCCCTTCATGAAAATTAACAATAAACAATGGACACTGATTAATGCAACAAAAATTTTACACGAAATTTTGGTGCCAAGCGTGGAGTCATTACGAAAGTGAATATTCTCAGAAATAACGAAAACTGAATTCTCAATTCAAAACCAGCGACAGAGTAGCAGCAATTCTTCGATGCAGATCCGGAAATGAGAGTGATATTGGAAGATTATTTTCTTCAATCTGAATGCCTATCGCAGGACAGCGAAAAGGCAGGTTTCAAATTTAGTTTTTTTCTGTGCTCAAGAGAAAATAACGACAAAAGGGGATATATTTTGTTCCATATCCGATATCGGATGGAGAGAAAAAAGTTGCATGTTTATAGAACATTTATCCGCAGATGTTGTCGATTCAGAGGGAATAAATTGAAGAGGGTGGACAACTCAATTAATTCAGATATTCGAACCCCAATCTGAATATTTTCTGTGCGGATAGAAACGCAACAGTGGCATAGCGACGTTGAATTCCACTCTTTGACTAAATTGTATCACAGAGAGTTACTTTCTAATATTTGCTTTCAGGTTTTTGATTCAGAATTCATTCATATTTCCTACTGCTGGAGATATCTATATATTTGATTCATTTATTGTTGTTAATCGTTCTATATTTTTAAAAACCTTCTATCAATCTATTTATCTATCTTTGATCTACATCTTTATGAATCCATTAATTCAATATATGCTGTCATCCAAGAGGCCTGACGAACCTTAGTCTAGTCACCTTAGATTCTACAATCACAGACCGTCATTACAATATGGGCTTAGTTTTCAGGCTTGAGCATTATGATCTCTAACATATATATCTTCAGTTACGAAAGGAAGGCAGAATCGGTCGATTAGAGTCCTCGGAAAGGGGCGTTCGGAGATCGGACATGGTCGATTATTTTGTCAGTGTAATGCTGGTGTTGATGCGACGATTTCGACGGCGTGTCCTACGTCACCAAGCGACAGCCTCAACATTTTCTGAAAAATTCTCGAAATAATCTGTTTATTCCAAAACGCTGATAAATTGCATGAATTTCCCCAATTGATTACTGTCGCCTAAAGATATAATAATATAAAAGTTATTTCTATTGAACGGTGTTCCGTCCGCTTTTCTACGGTCTCGCTTCCGAAATGTACAGGGGGGTTCTGAAATCTACAGGGGTCATTTTAAATTCATCAAAACAAAAATTGGCTTTGGACATCTACAGATCGCTCCTGAAATATGTCGAGGGATTCGGCTTCTGAGATATACATCGACTTCAGTAATGAACAAGTGCCTCATGAGTATTAGGAAACAGTATCATTCTATTATCAAATCATTGACATATTTTTCTATTAATCTCTTGAAGTTTAATATAAATGATTTAACGTTACTGCTTTTTTTCGTTTCCACTATCCTGAGAATTCATGTCCAATTCTTCGTAGAATCACTCCACTGGTTTCAAGGTATGACTCAATATATTAATCTGAGAAGCTGGTGTAAATTTGAACCTTCTCTTTTGAGGTTCTCATCTATTCGCGTTGAGAAAATTGGATCACGACGAGCTCTCAAAGAGGTTATTATCATGTTTCCAACAATTTTACGAAGAATTTCAGGTTCTACTAGTGGAGCAAACGCTCGAACCGTTCGAGTAACACGTTTCATAATAATAAGGACACCCCCCGCATCCACGTCTAGCCGACAAATATTAGACATTCTTAGGGCATAAATCCACAATTCTAATTCCATGAAGTTTGTCTCTGGATATGCTAATTTTGAACTAAACTGAATACCGAATCATCCATACCACTTTGCAGTTAAACAACTATCCAAGAACAGAATAATATGATTGAATCTAGGACGTGATTCCTGAGTCCCAACTTCGATTCAATTCTGTTGATGAAAATTCCAGAATAAAGTTATTCCATTTCGGATTTTCAGGGAAATTTTTTAGCAACGAAATTAGATAAAATTTGACCTCATCTGTGGCTTGAAGACGGATCAAAAGTGATGTCCATAAATACTGCTCCATTTATTGTTCTTCTTGAAAATTTTTCTTCTTTGAATATTTGATGCATCATTCATTTTCATCCGCTATTTCTCTTTCAAAAGCAATGTGTTTGGATTGTCATATCTTATTTAATCAGAATTCATTTCATTTTTTCTGTTGAACCCCCCATCAGAAATTACGATATTTATGGCGAATAGTATAACTTTCATAGTTTGAACGACGTGTTTTTTAGCAATGCATGACAAAATAACGAGCCATCAATAAGAAAACGTGAACTCTTTTGTCTGGAAAATGATGTGATTCGTCTACTGAGGAATGGCTTGAATTCAGAAGGATGTTCTCAAATAAAAGCCTTCATTAATGTACATCCCAAATATTGCGTGTTTCAAACGCATCAATTACTCTGTCGGGTAGCGATCTGCGAGTTAGCTCCAGTATTTGTTTTACTTTTAGATACCAGTTCTCTAGAGGATTTTCGAAGCTTCGTTCATTCGTCAAATATATAATATATATATATCGAGATGGCGTAACGTGAGGCTACTGAAATATAGCGTCACACTTCAAGAACATGAAGTGATTAAATGACCAACAATAAAAGGAGCAATTAAAAAGTTTCGTAATAATACAACGTACATTTGCATAGGAGCTCGACCTGGCTTCAACGTGAGTTGGTTTAATTTCAGACATACCCTTATGGTATTAATAGATTGCGTTTCACTGATGCCTTTGATCCTCTACAGAGATCTGCCTTCATTTCACAGCATTTGCTCGATGACATGAATCACCTTGTAATAAATTTATAATATTAAATGCATTTACTTTTTGAAAAAACCAACAAATTCGTGCACAAAAAAATAAAGAAAACCGTTCCTTTTTCCAATTTCGCCCTCAATGAATTATATTGAGCTGGTATTATATTTTATTAACCAGTTGTTAATTATATCGAACCCATTATCAATTATATTAACTCCGTACTCAATTATATTGAACCAGTCATAAATTATATTAAACCAGTAATCAATTATATTAAACCATTAATCAAGTATATTCAACCAGTTATCAATTATATTAGGCCACTAATCATTTATATTACACCAGCATTCAATTGTATTGAACCTGTTATCAATTATATTCAAGCAGTAATCAATTATAGTAAAACTGTAATGAATTATATTAAACCGGTAACCAATCATATTGAATAAGTTGTTAATCTATTATCAATTGTATTGAATCGGTAATCAATTATATTGAACCAGTAATGAACTCTATATATCCAATAATGAATTATATTGAGCCGGTAAGCAATTACATCGAATCAGTTATCAATTATATTGAATCGTTAATCGATTACTTTTGATCGGTGATCAATTATATAGAACCGGCCATCAATTATATTAAAAGGATAATCATTTATTTTATACCGGCAATCAATTATATCAAACCGTTAATCAATTAAATTGAACCGGTAATCAATTATATTGAACCGTAAATCAATTATATTAAAATGGTAATCATTTATATTAAATCGGCAATTAATTATATCAAACCGGTAATAAATTAAATTGAACTGGTAATCAATTATATTAAACCGATAATCAATTATATCAAACCGGTAATCAATTATATCAAATCGATAAATTTTTTTGCTGATGAAAACTTCATTGGTTGGTGCAATCCCTGATGATCAACTCGAAAGTACCAAACAGATGGAAACATACAAGAGACAACTGAAATCGGGTACCTCAAGGGGGTCCGGAGCGGGGCGATCCAAGAAAACAAAAGTGCTAAGAGACCTGGAAAGATGCGAAAAGGCCGGATAATGAATTAGATCAGAGAGTTTGGAAGTTAGGAGTAGATACGCTCCTCACTGCCTTTTTATTTTCTTTGGGATGTGGGTAGACGAGAGTTGTGATGGACATAAGCGTGCGAGCAAACTCAGTTATGTAGATTATTTATTTGTTTGAATTGAGAATTGTTGTTCACTCTAAGTGCTCTTCATTGGATTAGAATCTATATTTTTCATTGAGAATTGAGGTGAATAGGTTAGAAAATTAATTGCAAAGAGAAATATTGAATATTCAATACACAATTTTCATGAGAAAAAAGCCATAAGAACGAAGAAAACCAGGTATTTTATTTCACATATCTATGATGTGATATATATATATAACTTGGAACTGTCATGTCAGATGCATAGAGAAGGAACAGAAGCAGTTCGAAGACACAACCCTGGGGTACTCCATCGAGTTTAAGATAGGGTCCAAGGACTGTACACCTTTGGACTACATGAAAAGTGACTGAGAGTAAATATGGGGATGTCCCCAGAGGAAAAGTTGACACTGGTTTATAACCTTATGGATCAAAGATGGGGTGGTCAAGTCGGAATATTCCCAACTCCTTTCCTAGAGTGCCAAAAAATTCAATTTTGTGATTATAAACTTGTAAATTCTCAACTGATGCTTATTATTGTCCCAAAAAATGTCATTCGGTAATGAATAGGCCGATTCAGCTCTACCTAACTAGTGAACAATCTCTCTGCGGCCTTAATGATTAGTTTCTTTTTATCTTGGGTGCCTCGAAAACAAGGCACGTATCCCATGACCGTCTGGAGTATAATATACTCTCCAGTAGGAGGAATTTAGCAGCTATAAAAGAATTGGGGTAGCCCCAGACCTTATTCATCTTCATTGAGAGACATTATGTCATTACACCGTTTTTCATTGTTGGCCATGAAACAATGCTGCACGGTCAGATTTGTATAAGACCCCAAGCCTGGCAGATAATTAAGAGCCCTCTGGAGCTTTGCTACGATTCAAGCAGTGGATCCCATTTCTTGCCGACTAGACGTTTGGGAATCTGAATCATATTATCCCCGCAAACCCAACATATATAATTAAATTTTTCTTTTTGATTTTTATATTCGAGATGCGGCGGTCCCTTTTTTTCTTAACTCCGTTATTCTTCTCACACGAGTCCCATTATTATTTTTTGTCGGAAACTCATCACCTTTTCTGCGAATCTCCAGTCTTTCCTACAGAGGAGGACTTCTGAATTGACATATGAAGCTGACACAATTTGTGGTTCATATAAGGGAATACAGAATTTAGTACCTTGTATTCAGTAACAAATAAAATGTTTACTGAGAAAATTATAAATCTGGTGCGAAATGAGTATGGAGTTATCTAATATCTTTCCTAGGTAAACGTTAAAAAACTACTTTTTAGGGCTTTTATCGTTTCAAGAAATAATGTTTGTATTTTGACTAAAAATAAAAAGCAGTTAAATCGGTTGCATAGCTAGTTTTAAATTATTTCAATTAAAGTTCGAAGTTCATATTAAAAATGATGGAACAATCGTGTTGAAATTTCGACCTTTCACTGGCATGATAGGCGAGGCCACGCGAACGAAAACCATCAGTTCAGTAAATGCTGTATGGAAAAAGCTATAAACAAATTAATTCCTGAAAAGATAATAACAGACTTCACTGATCCTGAATTTTCCGATTTCCAATACCAGTACAGAGAGCGAATAGAAGAATAATTCGACGGGTAAATATTTTCAGATTAATGCCCTGAATATTGACATGGCAAGTTTGAAACAAAATAAAGTGCCGATAAATGTATTCAATATTGACACGAACGGGTCCTAATCAATGTATACTCTTTTAGTTTACACGCAACGATGATAAAACTTAGTTCCGTATCAATTTAAACTTCGATTTGTTTCATCCAACTTATCTCGATTTCAAGGAAGTTCATGTTCATATTTGCTCGCAAAAATTAGCTTCATATTCATCTTTCCTTTGATGAGCCGAAATTATTATTTTCGAAAAGTTCTGAAATCTTCAAGATGTTTTCAGACGATTCTACAGAAGGCAGATTATATATTATATATTGCCCATTCAGGCAAAAAAAAAAATTATTGGTTAAATATGTTCTTCAAAATTTTATGTAACATTATGAAGAACCCTCTAAATCCTTCCAAATAAAGTATCACTCAACCACTTTTGAGGGAATAAAGTGCCCTCTCTTGGAGGGTTGCTCATTCAAGCATCAAATGAACGCCAAAACCCCCAATCCCAATCCGAAAAGGAGCTTATGCTTGGCTTGCTTGACACTAAACCTAAATTGACTATTCATTCACTCCTTTAAACTATCATTTGAATCTCAAAAATATATTAATAAAATAATAATCTTCAAATTTTTGTATTGGTAACTTTTAATTTATTCATTCATTTTGCCTATTGATTCATCAAAGTTCAATCATATACGAATCATTACTATAAGTAAACCAAAAAACTTGAAAGCTGAAAGAAGAACTATTCCAGGTAGCGACTAGTTGTTAGTATATGTCTTGGCTACACATTGGTGCGGTTGTTTGATCGAAATCTCTCGTCGGTTATGTCTAAGTTAGCCTTAACTTGTTGTATATATATATATCCTTTTGAATTTTTGGCTTATAATTTTTGGGTTGGCAATCAATAGAGCGTGTAGTGTTAACATGGGTTAGTCGTGGGGTGCCATATAATACGGCGTATGACATGAAAGCCTAGAAAAAACCCCAGTAAAAAAATCCTGGCTATACGCATGTGTGTTATTGTGTGTAAAAAAATAATCTGAAATATATTTCAGGGACTTCTTTCTTCAAGAGTAGTCTTCTATTAATGGAGATAGAGACTTCTTCAAGTTGGCACATCAAATCTGAAAATAAAAAGATAAAAGCAGAAAAAAATAACTGAATACAAAGAATACGTATCAAATATGTTAGGTAGTTTCTATTCTATTATAAACAATCTCAATAATGAAGAACTTAGTTTGAATACCGTTGTCTCAAATAATATCGTTACAACTGAATCCATAGAAGTAAAGAAATAAGGTAGCTACCCTTCCTACCAGACCTAACTCAAAAAATAACAAATATTTTCAAAGACATCAACAACATTAAAATTGCCAAATACAGTCCATTAATGGTAGGAAGCATATTCAATAAAATGAAAGATACTATAAAGAAACTCTCCAAATCAGGTCTTATTTTTCAAATATTATGTAAAGATTGTAATGCGGTATATATTAGACAAACGTCACAAATTCTAAAAAAACGCATTGCCATACACGAAAGTGACACCAGATTCAGACCCGAAAGGTGTGCATTAGGAAACCATTCATCAAACCTCTATTATTCTTTCGATTTTGACGGAATAAAAATTTTATGTAACAAAAATGACTATAATAAAAGACTATTTCTAAAAATGTGTTATATACATATAAATGAAAATAAGATCAACAAAAAAATAGATATTAGAAATTTAAATATTATCTACGAATACCTACTTTTTTTAGACGCCACTTAATTGAGTTTATCTATGATATTATATTGTCAAATTTCATATTTCAAGTTCTTGTCAATTATTCGAATAATCCTTTGTATGTAAGTAAGTTATTTTGTAACATTGTGCTCAATTTCTTATATTCATTATTTCCTCTATATCATCCTGAAGAAGAACAGCACAAAAGTTCGAGATATAGATGTTTTACAATTCTGATTATTGATCATTCCCGATATTGCCAAGCACCCAAATAAAATTCATTACTGAAATAAACGGCAAATCGAATCATATATTCATTATTGAATGTATATAATGTATGAATTTCAATTTCTTGAATATACTTACATCCTTGATGAATTATTTTTGATTTCCATGGCTAGGTCTCAACTTTCAAATCTTCTAATTATTGACTTGCAATTTCACGAAGACGAAATATTTGGTAATCAATTGATTTTTCGTGTCATTCAATAGACTATTTATATTTTCAGAATTCGGTAGATTTATTCAAAAGAAATATATTTTCGTCCAATGATCCTGTTGAGTGTGAATGGGAAAAGAGAATCTTTTCCGGATTTCGCAGATGGGCCTCAGCGAAAAATAAAGAATTCCAACACGGGTCTTCTCTCAGCAATGTCCATTCGTAACCAAAGGAACGCAATCTGCTTAGGTCTCCTCACCTGATTCGAAGTATCAGCGAACCCCCTCAATTAGAGCAGGTCTGGCCTTTTCCAGAGTCCATTCTCTCCAAAATTTAAGAGATCTTTTTTTCTTGTTTCAGTTCAGAAAGCGGCCGCAAGTCTGCGATATAACATTTTCGACTCCACGCCCTCAGCGTTCTTGTGAATATTTGATAGAGACTGCTTATGTAATTCGATTTGTTAACATATGAAGCAGGGTAATACAACGCCAGGGTTTGTGTGTTCGCGATTCACCAATTTTGCGGTCGAACTAAATGATGCTGTGAAGACAAATTTGAATTCGCTATCAGGGTTCCTGAAGAGCGTAATTAATAGAAGAAAATTTTCAAATGCCTTCAATATATAGGGTGGTTTTTCGACAACCTTTCAGAAGTAGTGAACTGGGATATTTAACAATGATCTATGTTTTTAAAATATTCTCAAAACTATACAAATATCAGTCTTACTGTGAACTGAAGTGAATTCTCATTTAAAGTATCACACAGTATATTATAGTATTGTTAGTTAGCTTCTTCCTTGATGAGAAAGATGGAGGACACTCTTTCGAATTATCTCTTTCATTTTCCATTAATCACCATGCTTATTTTAGTGAAAATTCTTTCATAGTCAAACTGACCGATAAACTATAAACTCATAACTAGACCGACATACTGAATTTTAGTTTTCACGATTGAACAAAATCAGTGAAATATAATTCAATTAGCGTAAATACGTTTAGTTGAAACTAGGGCTATGAGATTGTGAGAGGCCAGAGTATTTTCAGACCATCTCCAACTTTCAGGCGAAGTTATTATTCAACTGTCAGTAACACATTTCACAGATTTTAATTTTATAATGAGCTTCTGTATTCGTATGCAGTTATTCTCCAAGTTAGCTCTTATGAATACAATCAATTAAATTGTCCCAGCTGGTATCACTTGAGCTGGCAATGAATAAACTCACTATTGTGAATCTAAATACCACTAATTAGGTTTTTTTAGACATTGTTGGAAACTTGAAACAGTTAAGAATGATTCAGATTGAATAAGCAGGCAAGAATTCAAAAGAAGTATTTGTTTCTCTCGGCTCTTGAACTTTCAATGGAATGATGGAATCAGAATGAATTCATACCATTAAAAAGTTACATGATTGAGGAAAGTAGTTCACCATGATGTCAAAACTTCTTCAATTTTGTAAGATTTCATTCTCAGTATTCTCAAAACTTCGCACTCAATAAATAATTTGAACGTATTGTATATTGTAGATTTCCTTTATAATTACAAAAAATACTGTAAGTAAGTAATAGGTATTTTGAACGAAAAAAAATCATCCTAGTAGTTATCAACCAATCAGGTTATTGAGTGTTTCTTAATTATTTTTAGCATTGAATCTTCTATAGAAAAAGCTCCAGGGAGGCTTTAGGAAAAATAAAAATTCTTCAGATCATGTTCAATGAGAATCTCAGGTTTTAATCTTTCTTAAAAAAATTTGGACAGTTCTTAATCGTTTGAGAGCAGGTCATGATCGTACCAATAGCCTGCTTCTCAGATAGAAGTCAATTCCAAGTGAATGCAGAAGAAGCAATACCACATCGCATCAATAATTGTCCCATATATAAATTTCAAAATGGTTTTAGGGCTATTCACGATGCTGCAAGAAGTCCCTCAAATATATTCAAGCTTATTTTGTAGGCACAGAATACTTATGCGGGGAATCAGGGTTTTTTTCACTGGAAATTTTGTCCTAGGCGAATTGTATGTTTTGTAAGCCAAAAGTTCAAAATAATGTATATGTGAATACTTTTATTTTGAATCTCTTCGTCTTTCATTTACAAATCATCCAAAATTATTTTAAATAAGTTCCATTGTAGCGTGTTTGTTACATGATCAATTGAAAAGGCGGTAGGACTGTAGGTTATGACCTACTGGCACATCCGCCATTTCGCAAATCAGTCATATCATACTTGCTCTTTCGCCATTTCGTCAGTAGGTTGACAGTTCATTATTCAACGGATTCATATGCATTGAACACAAAGGTCATCGGTTTATTCACTATATCATCATTATATTCACTCATAACGACAATTCGTGAAGGAGATGTATGAAAATAATAACAATATGAAATTGATTTTCAATGTTTGATGGATTCAGGATAAATTCCGTCAAAACTTGCTGCTTTTCGAGATTTGGTAGACTTGATTGCAGCCCTCAGTTCATCTTTATTGAATAGATGTGATACATGTTCCAAAGTAGGTGATAATCTCCTACATATGTGTAATTTTTTCTTCATTTTAGATTGGGATATATTTACTGATTCGGATACATCAACTAGGTGGCGAGCGATTAATCTTGGATCAATTTTTGATGATGATGAGGCAAGGGGAGAAGCTTCACCTAATTTTCTCAATATATCCCATAAACTTTTACTCGAATGTGTGAAATTCATTTTTGATACAACACTATCCCATTTTTTTTTCCGCTTGTATTGATAGGTGATTTTTGATAGTCCTTTCCGGAAACCTCTTGGAACGAACTTTTTTGCTGCGGCTTTAACAACACCTAAGAATTTGTGATAGTTATCGTCAGTGGGTTTAATCCACCTAATATTACTGTCTACCTTCTTAGCACATTCAATCCAGTTTTCTTTCTTGAAATTCCAACGAGATCTTCTTAAACATTCAGAATATTGAATTAGACTTCTTGAAGTCAACAGAATAGGCCTATGTTGGCTATGAGGAGAAACTCATAGAATTTTACGTTTTATAGGAAGCGGTTTGCAAGTATTGTCACAAAACACTAGGCAGATATTAGGATTATAGCCTCTATTCCATCGAGAAGAATGAAAAGAAGGTACGTCTCTTCCATCAAAAATCAAATAGAAATTATTATCTTCAATCCAGTCAGCTAAAACTATTCTACTTCTATCATTATTATTATAACCCCACATTACGTGGTGAGAATTGAAATCACCCCGATAAATTGAAGGATGAGGAAGATTTATTTCTAAATTTTTTGACCAAATAGTATTTGGAGGTTATGAATATCAACGATAAAAATATTACAAAATTTGAAAAAGATAAAGTAAACACCCTCAAATTCATTACAATGGTGGCTCAGAGGTAAAACTCCAGACCGGCAATTCCAGAAAACTTCCAGAGTATTGATCTTTACTATCATTTTCACACAAAAATTTATTTCATGACTGAATTCATATTTTTTTGATATATGTAATGCCTGAAAAATATAGGGAAAAACAAATTTTATGTGACTTCAATCAAAACCTCTAAATAAACAAATTTTCAACAAATTTCTTGGGCAGAATTATTGGAGCAACTTAGATCAAATGAATTATGTATCATGAAGAAAGGGATGTTTATTTACGCAGAATCCAGTCTAGAATAAACAAAACTCAATTACACTAAATTATATTCAAATAACCCACAACGTGTTTTCGTTTACTCTGCGCTCCCCTATGGTTAAGCTCAGACTGAGCTAATTTTGTTTACCTGCCTAAGTTTTCCCTAGGAAATTCTAGTTCTACCACCTTGACGATTTCAGCCTAATGAAACATTGATTCTGACACAACACGTGGAGTTGCTTGATTTTGAATTCATTTCTGGTCGTAGGATATTTAGACGAAAATGATTTATTCTCTATACTTGCTCCTATGAAGTTTTGAAGGCTGGTTTTTCAAATCACTTTTTTGTGGGTTTTATACAAGCAATTAAGAGTTCAAGGTTTAGAGATCTGATAAAACACTTTGATATCTTTAATATAATAAGAACTATCGTTCTAATGGTGCAAGCTAGCCAAGATTGACGTAGGATGTCCTAGCAAATCATGCAACTATGAACCAGATTCAAGGTGACTGCCTCTCATCAGCTCAGTGTGGCACTGAAATCTTGAAGGAGGCCACCAGTCTTAATGAAGAACGAAACCAAACTTCTAGACAAGCCCAGAAGAAAAGCCATTTATATCTCAAAGACAGAACCTGCTCCACTTTCTCTGTAGATTAGTTCAACAAAAATGATTTCCAATTTCAAGGACTTCCAGTCGTCATTGAATTTGATGAATGTTAAAGCATTTTATGACCACTGGAAGTCGTTTGTCGTATGTTTGTCATATGAATCGACAGAGAAAGTAAGGTAGAAAAATAATATCAGAAGCGTTGGACACCGAATAATTGTAGTCGGTCCACATGGTGTGAATGAGCATCATTGGATAAAATGAAATGATGTATGAGATAGTAGATATAGCCCTGAAATTTCCCTCTAGGTTCATGATTAAAACTGGGCAAAACAGGAAATATACTTTATTCGCTACGTAACACTATGAATTTTTCAAAAATCGAACCATATAATGTGTAATTCATTTTGTTTCAGCTCATCAGGTTCCAATTCCAATTACACAAAAATTTAGTACACTCGGTACATAGAACAAAGGGAGTATTTAGAATATGAGGATTAATGGAAGGAATCAAACTGACCAAAAACTGAAGGTGTATAGAAGTTTTTCAAGAATCGAGAGAATTAGAAGAATTCAAATAGGGCAGAAAATTCAGCTGAACTCCAAGAGAGTGAGTAGATCATTCCCTATTCTCCTCACTCAAGGAAATGAATTTTAAACGGTATTTAGTGAATAAATTACTTAAGGAATAAATGAGCCTTGGTCGCTATGTCATTTGTTCTCTTCACTTTACAAATAACGCTCATCTAAAAAATGAAAAAGCGAGGCTGTTGATGCCCCTTGTAGTTTGTATTCAAGAACGACAGTCACGGCTTGCACAATGCGGAGTCTGAATCTCCACAAAGTTATTCTAATATCCCAAAATGTCTCCAATCAATTTCTCTGTGGAATTCAGGCGGGAACATCTGAAACACATTTCAGATTCTATTCATGTGAGAAGATGTAGATTTGAGTTTTGAACCATCATAGATGCTTCCGCATGTTTTGATTTCCAATTGGATACTATCTGAATAACTTATGGACGTCGTCGGTAGTTTTGTGATCACCATTAGATCCATATATGGAATCTGATTCGAAAGAGAATATCTGGAGAGAAACCAGACCTTTTGAATTATGGAAAAAGTCAACTTTTCACTGAGCCCTTCCAGTTATGTATTTCCATTTTTAGTCGTTTTATTATTGGGGCTTGGCACGACAAGGGCCTTTGAAAATTAAACGAAAACGAAAGAAAATTAACAATGAAATTCTGATAAGAAAAAATGACCCGAAAGAAAATCGAATGTGGAGCACTGACTTTTGCCTACCTGGTTTCACAGTACGGCTGAATCAACGTGTCACTCACGAGCGAGAAATAGTCACTTTTTTCACCAGAGTTCTAATTTGTAGAAATTGAGAAATTCATTGATTGCGAAGAAAGTGTTGCACGACGATGTGTGGATGAACGACGACTTCATACTCTCTTCTTTGTTCGACATAGGTCATATGCTCCAACATATGTTACGCGTTAATCGTAAGGTGAAATGAACATATACGTGGGCCGCACGAAACGAGCAAGCAACTTGGAATAAAAATGAATGAATTTAACCAATAACAATGAGTTGCAGTAACAGGGCTGTAACGTGCTAATTGCCACGTCAAATAATGATGGTGAGCATGAGACTCTACTCTTAATTTTCTCAGGGTGGGCTTGATTATCCCAGCAACAAAACTCCCCTCGGTTTTTGACAAATATAATGAGTACAATAAAAAGATACAATATTAAGTTACAAATTGTGTCAAATGTCCAATCTCCCAAGTACAACACACATTAGGGACTTATCTTAACAGTTGTCGAGCCTCCAAGCGCATCCTCCAATTTTCCAGATATAAAGTGAATTCCCACGAAGATGTTCTATGCCAAGGGATCAGTGCATGTAGATGGTTTCTGCACGAATTCTCTATCGTATTCAGACAGCTACTGGATACGATGCAATTCTCATCTCAGTCGAAGAAGGTGACCATGCCACAAGCTCAAATTAACAGTGCTCAATCCAGTGAAAGGACGTAGCTCAACAGCCTATGATATAACTCATCTCCAGATCAAACTGTGATGTTCTTGGCTTCGTCATAAGATGCAATTTAAGCCCCAGGGAGGAGCTATATTAGAGTGAACAAGAGAGCATTAGAAAATACAAGGACATATATAACAGGGCTCCCTCTCGATTTCTTTTAGACAAATATAAACTGAATTATTGTAAAATCACATCAGAGCAACAAATTAAACCGAGAAGGAGTTCTGTCCTGAAGTTAATCGAGCTAAAGTAAAAACAAAAACGTGCCCTCACATGAATAACCGAAAAACACCAAAATTCCAATTCCTGGGAGGGAATATTCACTTACCGAGAATGATCACGTACTTCTCGCAGATATTTAATTCAGAAAAGTTACACTTAGAAATTGATCTGTTTAATTTCTTCAGAATATGAACGTGGAAACAGAACGTGAACCGAAATCGCTGAAGGTCACCGATAGAGGTTAGCTTCCGGAACACAGAAATAAGCATTGAGCACATACATCTTCCACAATGCATGGTATCGCGAAATCGTCTCAAGTCAGCGGCGTACGAAAAAGGGGTGCAAGCCGTTGCAGGGCTTTCATGGAATTATACTTTATTTCTTTATTCTCATTTTTTCTTAACTTTTTTGTCGCACATACAATTTTGTGTTGACAATTTTTGTGTTTCTAGACGCACCTAACAAAAAATGTTAGCTCATGAAATATAAACACCATGCTCCATTATAATAATTTGATTTTCTCGAATGCTTGCTTCATTTTTACATATGTGGAAATCAGAAATCCTAATATATTTACGAATGAAATGGTTTTAACTCTGATCCCTGCATATGGAAGTCGTGTAATCAAACGACTTGATATGTTCCATTTTCCAATTTAATGGGGTCAATCTGTGTTTATGTTTGCGAAAAAAAAAGATTAATTAATGAGACTTTGTTTATACTCGTAGTCGCCAAACTCAAGCAACCCGTAACAGACTCGAATATCCGTTTTACTTCATATTCAATTTAATGTATACGTTCAGAAGTTTTCGTCAACACCCATTCCCTTGGGGATCTCAGCATAATGCTGACATACGAGGCCTGAAGCGACATTCTCACAGAAGGGTGCTACCCCTTATGTGTTGCCTTCGGTAGGCTGCTTCGCGCAAATTGAATTCATTTCATAATAACGCCAACCCATCAACATATAACATCCAGGAACTCCAGGCTCTTCCTGTATTTTTCATAGGAATGATTGCTATTGTCGCGTAGCCTTCCGATCTCACATGTAGCTTCTGATGCAGACGCGTGCCACGAATTGATGGGTTTTCATGGAAGGGGTGCTATTCTAATTGACAGTTCGTGACCCGCAAAGGGGGCCACCAGCTTGAGAAACCGATGAAATTCAGTTAGTCTCATTTCAAAGGCATCAAGCGTTTTGACAAGCACTAGCTGTTGAAATTTTCATGACATCGAATAGATTTCTTTGATTTGAGAATGTTATGAAGAAATTTTTTCTGATGACCATATGTTATCGAACAGATTAGGACTGTATGATAGGCAACTCGTTCGCAGACTTCTCAAAAACTATTTCTTATTCATCAAACAAACAATGTTTCCTACAATTGAAAATTGTAAGACTATAATTGACAATTTTCAGATATTTTTTTTGATTTATTCACACTTTTAAGAATAGACTTGTTCAATGAAATAATTATGATATGAATAAAAATATTCCATCTCTTGTTCATCATTCCTGAAACAAAAATGTAGAGATAAAAAGATAATTCAATCGAAACTGTATCAGCTGTTACAGTCATTTTTAGATTATCATTTATTTATCTATTTGCACTTTCAAAAAATGACGTGTTCAATAGTATAATTGGCATGATGAATCTTTGAAAGCGGTTCCTGTTTTCAATCTATTAATTAACCTGATTTTGCAAAGACTAAGAACCTGATCAATTTTTTTATAAATACCTCCCGGAAATTACGAGGACCAATCAAGAACGAGATCCGCTATTGATGCTACAATCTTGTTAGTCAACAGTCTTGTTAGTCAATGTGCCTCAAACACATCAATGATGGCAATTATTGATCGAACCTTAAGCCCCGCCTATCTGCCATCTTCACGCTGAATTCCAATGAATTTATGAGATTTTGACGTAAATGAATAATTATTTAATATGTTTGTTGATTTATTTTGAACACCGATTCCTTGATCAAATATACCGAAAACACGCGGGTTCAATATTAAAACAAAGTGAATCAGGTATTTAATGGTGCTGGCCAATTGAAAACGAGACCAATTATGATGAAATATATCAAAAACACGAGGACCAATCAAGAACGAGATCTTCTATTGTCGCTCCAATCTTGTTTGTCACCCTACGTCAATGTGACACAAACACATCGATAATGGCAATTATTAATTGAACCTTATGCTCCGCCTATCTGCCATCTTCACGGTGAACTCCAATGAATTTATGAGATTTTGTCGTAAATCAATAATTATTGAATATGTTTGTTGATTTATTAAAAACACCGCCAGGATGTAAGATTAACCAATTGTCCTTTCAATAACTGTAGTTTTGCTATAATAACAATTCAGAAAATCACTTAAGTGATGTCAGGAGTTTTCGCGCCCTTGTTCAAGTGTTTTTCACCGTACTCTGGATCCATGTGATACAAATACAACCGCCAAGTTTTGTTCGAATCTCAAATTTCCTTCTTCAAAAACCCACGTCAGTGGCCTTCTACATTTGAGAACGTACATTATTTAACCGTAAATGCCTCATTTACTGAATTAATAACTCCAACCGATGTCAATCGAAACGTTAGATTGACAATCAATTTTTTGAAATCTACAAAACGAAAATTACTTCATACTTGGGCCTTGACAAATCCCCAAAAACAGGTGTTTGACTGCATAATCAGATATTCATCCTTTTCATGTGCTCACTTAATATGAAATATGTGTTGCATAAGGACATTATTTTTTTTACTATTTTCTACAGTAGATTCAAATATCTTGGAAGAAACACATTTTCTTTTAAGTTCGACATTTAACACTACGGTAAATGCACAATTTTTTATAAAACTATATATTTCATTTGACTCTGAAGCGAAATATCCAATTATCTGGCGAAATCTTCAAGATTCAAGAGGAGGTGTCGAGTACAATGCTCCTTGATTACTCATCCAACAAAAGAGAGTGGACGTATCACTCTAATTTATGTTAAAGGATTGCTTTGACAAGTCTAAATTACCTCGCTTCTCTCTAGGGTCCTGTACATTCCTCACAACTTCGTGGGACAGAAATTCGTCGAAATTTGGACGACAAAATAGTGTTTCAAATTGCCCAATTAAATAGATGATGAATTTATACGCAATGCCCGTACACAAACTTGTGAACTGCCGTTGTGCGGTTAATATCACACGTGAAATTAGAGAGAATAATATTTGGTCAGTTCATCTTGCTGGGGTGCATGGAACACTAATTTCAAGGATTAATAAATGTAGAGAGACCCTTGTTCCCAGCAAAGGTCAAGTGTTCAGTTCACTGCTCAAGGCTGGTAGCCTCGCTCGGATTCCAGGAGATGCTGGTTAAATGATTATTTATAACTGGAGTTTAATGCCATCTGGGTGGTGGTGAGATGGTTAAAGCTTCATGTCTTTGTTGACAATACAAGTTGTATCTTTATGTTGATATAGTTCAATAGTTACTCAAAAATAAATTGATAAAATTTATCCATATTGTATTGATTACACGGTATTTGCTGTGTCCACCCCAGATATTTCTCAACGTCTTTTAACGTCCCTCGATGTTATTCCGCCGAGCAATAAGTTCACAATTGTGAAGATTCAATGGTCATTCAGAAAGTTTGACGCAAGTTTAAGGATGGATTTTGTTCCAAAACAATCGCCCCTAAAACAATACGGCATCTAGCTGGCAAGTCCTACTGTAACAGTATTTCTCATTAATATTGTACGTTCGAGATTAATCATAGCAAGAGTTTGATATCCCTTAGGTTCGGAGCGGTTTATGTCCTTGGATTATGTTCTGAGTCATATCAATTTATATACATCTGTATCCTTCCTGGATTTTACTGATTAGTTTTGTAACTTCAGCTGGCCTGCGTTCAATTGAATCTTCATTATGTCGTTTGAAATTTCCACAAGAATTGAAATATAAACCGCGATTTCTAGTGACAACTCCAGGTTACTGCTACACTACCCTTTACCGGAACCATTTCCCATATTTAAGAACCTCTGGATAACACCAGAATGCAGAAAATTTCATCATAGAGTACACTGTTGTCACATACTTAAAATCCGAAGTTTCAAGTCATCAGAAGATGACGTCGACATGCTGAATTCCACGCTACAACTGTGCTTCCGATGTGCGTATATATGTTAGGCCCGAAGACCGAAAACGCTCAGTGGCCGGAAAAAACGGCCACATCGCGTTCTGGCTGCCTTCGAACGCACAGAACGCGTTTTGGCTGTTTTTAAACGCTCGCAACGCGTTCTGGTAATTGTTAAACAGCCGGAACGCGTTTTGTCAATTGTTCAACGCTCACAACGCGTTCTTAATGTTCGACTTGTATTATTTACCGCTTTCTACCTGCTTAGGATAAAATTTATATTGTCCCTCATAAAAAAAGTTGAAAATTGAAATACAATTTAATTATTGACAACTACAATTGGATACCAAAGATGGGTTCGGTTTTTCTTGCCGAATCATTTCAACAATATTAAATTTCTTATAATTGTTTTTCAGTTCTAGGAAGAAAGTTACACTAATAAATTTATATTGTCGAGCATATAATATATAAATGCATGAATGAAAAAGCGAAAAGTTCTTTATTGAACAAATGAATTTCAATTTATTTTCTACAAATCCAACTTATTGTGGAGAACAAAACAAACTTGAATTTATAACTCTTTTAATTACTTTATTAGAAACAAATCCATTATTGAAAACTACAATTAAATACAAACGACGGGTTTTTCTGAACTTTTGTGTACTTTACATAGGTACGTTACTTATTATTACAATAACTGTTTGAATGAAATTTCGAATTACATAGTACATTTAAATTATATCCGTAAAGTATGGAACAAATTCATTTTCAGCTAATCAGATCATTTTAAGAAATAATCCTGAAACACATTGATTTTTATTTGAATTTACCTTATTTATAATTATATTATTATTATTATATAGATTATAATAATCTAATATACAGCGTGAATTATTTTCGAGTAATGGCATCACCGTCATTTTTTTTAAATTGAACTATTTTGTCTCCATTTCCGGATTACTTTTGCTGAGCTGATTCCAAAAATGTATCACATGTTGATTCCAATAGGTACAGGGTGGACAAATATACAATAGTTTTGTATGTGCTCAGTGCTCATAAAGAAATGCTAGACCATAAGTACCAAACATGTTCGGAAACAACTTATTTTTATTATTCTAAAAATGTAAAAAACTACAGGGTCTTACATTTGAACCAATTGCCGTTAGACAAACGCGTTCCGGCTGTTTAACAATTACCAGAACGCGTTGCGAGCGTTTAAAAACAGCCAAAACGCGTTCTGTGCGTTCGAAGACAGCCAGAACGCGATGTGGCCGTTTTTTCCGGTCACTGAGCGTTTTCGGTCTTCGGGCCTAACATATACAATACATTTGTAGTAAGCTGACTTGTAGCGCAACGATTGTGGCGACGTAAATGTTCGATACGTGTAGCATGTGGCGCTGGTGTGCGGCCTGCCTGATTTTTCCATTATATTTTATATACACCTGAAGTTCTGGAAAATTCAGCAAAATAAAGCTGGGTTTGATTGGATAGTTCTCCTTCGGAGAACTATCAATAAAAATCCAATATCATTTTTCTGAATTTGATTTAAAAACATATTTTCAGGATGCCCCAACCTACGAAAAATATTATAACGCTCAAAATTTAAACTGAACCCTGCCAAAACTTCAAGTGTTTACGAATTCAGTTGTAAAGGCTGGAATTCTGCATATGTTGGTCAAATTGCCAGTAGCTTCACGATTATATTGTAAAAACGTCTGAAATTAGATGAACTTTCGGTAGTTTATAATTGTATTATGAGTGAAAAACATCATATGGACGCCGTCAGTTTTTACCTCCTTCATAGATGCATGAAAGTCCTGAAATTAAATTTGCTGGAATTGATGGAAGTGAGGAATTTATACAAGAACCCCTATCTCTTACCACTTAATACCTAAAGAGAGAAAAGCCATTCACCATTTCGTAACATCCTATAGAGCAAGAACAGAAAAATATTTCAGTCTGCATCTAGCACCTGGCCAAAAAATGAAAATTAAACAAAATATTCTCAAAGGAACGACTGATAACGGCATGGGAAAAATGGGATTATCCCAATCATATTTCTTTCACCCCATATGGAATACAACCTTTTGAAGCATCACTGTTTGATTGTCCGCACCCTGTACGACGTTTTTATGAATCAATCAAAATATCAAGAATTGCATGAAGATCCGCTGCTAATTTCTGTGGAAATGAAATGTGCGATTAAATCAACTTCAGAGTGTTGAAAATTGAAGGTAAATCGATACGTATATTTATCGCCAAATTAACAAGTGAACAGATTCGTTCTATTGTGCGGAAGTGATGGAGTTGGCCTCATTGAAGATTATGCTAATAGTCAATCTTCAAAGGGGATCTAGTGTTAATCGGAAATTAATGAATTTCCAGCATCCCCATACCAAATAGATTATCCACATGGTGAGTGTGGGGAATGGCGGATTCTTTTTTTTTTCGCTGAGCCCGACTCTCATATAATACATGAAAGGCCGGAAGGGCATCTCGGAATTTATTGCCAACGTCCAGTCAGATACAGAGTACCTTCCTGCGATTTATCGATGACTGAGAATAGAGTTGATAGCATGATAGAATGCTCGTGAAACGGTTCGATTTTCCTCAGTTGGAAAAAACCAAATCGTGATAAGGCTGATCTGATGGTTATGTCAATAGGAGACTCCGGCTGGAGGGTCAGGATTGCTAACGTCAAACTTTTTCTACATTGCACGTCCAGACGCCCAATTTCCTCAATTTTCGGCCTTTTTTCTATTGGAAAAATTGCGATACCTCAAGCAAATATCCATGATGTGGTTGTTTCTCAACCTTATCGAATTGGAATACAGTCACTCAATTTTGAGGATGGATCTTTCAGTTCAGTTACAGATGCAATCGTAATTTCCTTAGTGTGAGCTGGAATCTTTCACATATATAATTTATTTATAATTAGTTTTTATTTAAACCTATTTTCAACCTATCATTGAAGCCTGATTCTATGAAAGTTGTAAGGCTGAGAACCTGATCTGAACAATTTATATTTTTCCTAAAGCTTTCCTGGATATTTTGTAGAGCATTTTCTATTGAAGGTTCAATTCTAAACAGAATTAACCTTTCTAATATCTTGAAAGGAATGCTCAGTAAACTGATGGGTCGATAACTACTAGGATCACAAGGATTTTTTCCTCGTTTTAAAATATATATTACTTTAGCCTTACGAAATGCGGAAGGAAAGTTTCCTGAATTCAGAATATTGTTATAGAAAGATAATAACCAAGATATTCATTATTTATAACAATTACACTAAACTAAATCAAAAAATTATCATTAACATATCTGTCAATATTTTTGCTGAACTTCCTGTAGTTTTTCATAGCACAAATTTGTATAAGAAGCTTGTTGTAACTGCGAAAAAATAATGGATGTAATTCTAATTGCGCCATCTATATGTTAGACCTGTCACTTTTCAATCGAGCTAATATCCTTAGGGTATAAAATTTGTTTTTTCAACTGGAATGATAAACAATTGCTATATAGATATTTAAAGATAAAAGGTGATGAAATCCTTATTCCTTAGCCCAAGTCCTCTATTGACACAAAACATGAATTCAGATCATAGTGTTGAAATTTTCGGGAAATGCGATAACACTCAATAAGTGCCGCTAACAAAAAGCATTAGTCATTTCATCCGATATTCACACGCGAGAAGTGGAAAATTTTTTGCAGCATATGCTCGTAAAATGTGGCATAAATATGGTAAAACATGCTCACAATTTTCGGGCGTGAAATATTCCAGCCCCGTAATTCTCAGCGGTTATGAAAAACGAGCAGTAAATGGAAACCATGAAAATTAACAGGCCAAACAAGAAATAGTTCGGCAGTTCCCTGGGAGAAATTCAAATCAGGACATCCGGAAGCAAGAAAAAGCGGCATCACCATCATTTAAAACCGTAGAATGAAGAAACAGCGGAACCTTTTACATGTATAATTTTAATGATCATTACAGAATAATTTTAAGGCAGTTAATTTCTCAACGTACCATAAAAAGAAAGAGGGGAAGGTCTAATTTATGTTTGGGCAATCACAGCCTTAACGAGGAGGGTGAAGTTAAGTAAAATGTGCAAATAAAGTAGGAAAATTCGTGTTTTTACAGCACTGAGAAACGGAAATTACGTATAAAATATGGGCCTGGAAAACATCGTCCATATCATTTCGGGAAAATGGGGAAAACTGAGAACCTCCTAACAGGATTCAAACATTGCAATCTCGTTCAAAAACAGCACGTTATTCTTTGCCTTACAGTTAAAACTGCATACGCGTCGCACTGATTTGAAATTCATTGAAATAGCATTCTACAGTCCATTCAACCACTTGAATTATGCTGTATTTTTACGACACAGGGATCTATTTGCAAAAATATCGAAATTTGTCCATTTTTTACTGAATTGATTCCTTGAAAACTATAATCTCCCAAATAATTCATTGAAAATTTCTCCATTCTCGGCAATCACCAGATATTCAAGAGAAAACAAGTCTGTACTGCTAGAGATTTACTATGTGAAATAGATTTCTTCATAAGTGAAGTAATGATGAGTTCTTCAAGAAGTAAAGTGTCATTGAAGTCAAAATTATTAACAGTTATCCCCAATGTTAACTATATGGTATCACATGGTTCGAAACATTTAAGGATCACTTAGAAGCTCATGCAATAGTTTCTCAGAATGCGTCAAAAACCATCGTCAGAAAAGTCATAAAGACTCATAAGCATTTTAGGTCATAACCACTCAGTAGAATTTCATATGTAGTTCTAACGCATTATAAGTATAAGTGCCTCCATCATAATCATAAACATCTACAACAATCAAACACAATCTCAGAACTGAAAAATACAGAACGCACTAGAGTCCCCCTCAATAACGCGTCAGAACCAGTTTAAGCGCGCCATGCGTAAACTTCTAGAGGGTGTCATGATGCGTTAGAACTCGTAACATCGTAACTAAGGCTGGTACCATAACGCGCCAGAACCCATCAAGCACATTATAAGCCAGCGTCAGAACACTCTCATAAGCGTCATTTACTCGTCGCTTCTTTCTTGATTAGTTTTTTAACGCCATCTGGTTACAATAGTTGAATACGCGAGAACAGAAATGAAGAAAGAACCAGAATAATGATAGGGATTGTACTGGGAATTACCTCCGAGATGAGGGCAGCACATCTTCAATAAACGGCATTATACCTGTGAAGCTAATTTTTCTCGTTCAGCTTAATTCATCATCTCTCTGAACCACAATCAGAATTCAGAGGGTGGTTTTGCATCAAAGATGCCTTCTAAATCATTTTTGCGGGACCCCATTTATAATCAACGAGGACCGTAATAGAATTATGTCGCATTAGGGGTTGATATACATATTTTGAGAGGATTTCGAAGCTTCAGAATGCATTCACATGGTGGTGAATTTATGGATATAGTTGAACAATTATTCGGTTTTATATTCAAATCGTTGCATCATCCAGAATAATCTCCTACGCAAGTCAGTTCACAGACATCATAGCCTGAATCATAAATAATTTCATAATCAAATTGCCGAAAAGTTATTGTGATTCAGAATTCATGACATTAGAGCATTCGACTTATAGATACCGACAAATTATTCAGATATCCACAAATCATTCAATTCGGGAATTCAAGCATAACAAGGATTTCTTCGCAAAGAGTTTAACATCCCTTTGAAACACTTCAGCGCTAATAGGACGTTGGCTATTACGGAAATACGAATATTGCTTTTGTAAATAGGGACCCTCAATCGAAATAATCCCAGGGGGCTGTAAACGAAGAGGAAGAAACAAGAAGAGGAAAAGGGTGAAATTCGCCGCTATTTCCTTATTCTCTCGGGGATGCTCCACTAATTTTGATGTTTTTTCATCCAGATAAACCTCGAGTGGTGAATATCTTAAAACGAAGTGATTTATATCTGTCTCGTAGCTGTTTTATTAATTTGGGATTCCCGAGGAGGATTTGTCGGATCCCATTGCTTCAAAACAACATATTTTTTCTTCAATAGCTGCTCACGCTTCGAATCGTCTTCATTCAACTTGACTGAAACTCTTCAGTGGTGAGTTTTTGATAATATGATTTCTCTGATCATTCTTTAAAATTCTGGTAATGCTTAAGTAATCCTCATTCCTTATATGTCCTTTAATCCATTGCCTTGTTTTACTATCCCTTGGTGTCACTCTCCCAGTCATTAAAATGAAGCATAAAACGCAAAATACTTCCAATGTATTGACGTCACGTCATAATAATAATATATAATAATAATATTAATAAGCCCTTTATATTCTACAGGTAAATAACCCAATTACAGAAAAAATTACAAAAAAAGATACAATGTAGATCAATCATCATCACTTAATACAATTCAAATATCTTTCTCTAATTGATGCCAGTGAGTCATGGAAAATGTCACAATTTTCACAAATTAAATTGAATAATTTACACATAAAATGCATAGGTGTTCGTAGCATACAATTATTTCGACATGGAGTTAAGTAGGACAGAGGTCTAGCTCTCATTATTGATCCCGGTACATAGAAATTCACCTTTGCCAACAAATATGGAGAATCAACCCTACCGTGAACAAGATTGTACAGAAAAGAAATTGCCTGCAAACTGCGCCGATCATCCAGTGACAGTGCGTCGAATCTGCGCAGAAGTCCAGCGTGGTCGGAACCTCTAGGAGGGTAAATTCCATCCTCTCTATAGGCAACGCACTTATAGAATCGGCGCTCAATCGATTCAAGGCGATGCTTGTGACAGGAGTAAGTAAATAGGGTGCCAGACGAAAGAGGCGTACTCAAGATTAGTTCTTACTAAGGCGTTGAACAAGAGAATCAACGTTCTCGAGTTTGAAAAGTGCCTTCCATTACGGATTGTGAAACCATACAACCCTGAAGCGGTGCCCAACAAGTTATTGACATGTGGAACGAATGTCAGCCTGCTGTCAAATAGCACTCCCAAATCCCTGATCACCTCCTACCTGAGCAAACCGGTCTCCCCAATAGAATACTCATAGACGAGTGGATCACGCTTCCTTGTGAATGATACGATACTACACTTAGATACACTTAAAGTCAAACCGTTTGCAACACACCAATCTAGTAAGACGTTAATAGCACTCTGTAACATATAACAGTCCCGCATACATTCAATTCGAAGGAAAAACTTGAAGTCGTCCGCAAACATCAACCTAAACGCACAGATTTTATCGATTAAATCATTGACGAATAATAGGAAAAGGTATGGTCCAACATTAGATCCCTGAGGTACACCGGAAGTGGATACATACTCATTACGTCATTAAATGAAGATAAAAAAAAATGAATCAAAAAACCCACCGTTTATTCATCGATAAACTGTTATTAGTGAAAATGCCCGTTAAATTTCTGACCAAACTTTCATTTCATCAATTCTGGGCGAACTGGAAACATTTGCTTATGAATACGGTCATATTTGATGTAATAAAACAAAAATGAAAATCACACAGAAGCCTATAATGTTAGCTATTTGCGGCCACAAGTAATTTCGAAATAACATTCTGCGGAATTAACAACGTATTTATGTCGATGACTTTATTCGGCAGAACTAACTGAACCGAAAAAAAAGGGATTCGAATCGCTTATCGATTCCAAACTCCCGCTGTGGCAATGTTCACGGTTCATTCATTGCTTTAAACTATGAGATTTAAATCCGGATTGATTCTCAGTGCTGTAATTCTTTTATTTCTGGAACAGATTGATGGATGATCAGCCGTTTGTTTCAAATGCCTGATATGGGGCATCGATGATATTCTACCATACGGGGATTCACGAATTGATATGATTAATCACCAAAATTACCGATCATTCAGGAGTGATTTGGATTCAAGTAATATATCCCAGATGATCATTATGATGATTTTCAAATTATTCCAGGAATCCACTGAAGGACCTGTCAGAGCACTAAGAGGTTTTACAAGAAATTAAAAAACAATCTATACAACCCAGTCAATAAATATCTTGTACAACTGATAGTATCATTTCAAGCAAAAAAATAGTTCCCTAAGATAGTAATTAGAAATTAAATCCAAAATACAGATTCTCGAAGAGTTTTTGATACCATTCGAGATTCAGTTAGCCTTTTAGCTTTCCTGGTAGTCAGACATTAATGTGTGGAAGATCTGAAGACACCCTGTATATTCAAGAGTATTGGGTTCAATATCAAATCCAAAGAATTAATGGTCGACTTCAGAAATGCTGAATGTTCATGTGTATTATTGAGTATTGTTGTACAAATAACATATGATCGAATGCAAATTTGCATTTGCAAATGACTCTCTTCAAAATATAAATGATTCAACTTCCGTCGGTATAACTGCCATTGCAATGATTCACCGAAAAGAAAAAAAAATTAATTTCATTTCTGCTACAACTGAATGAATTCCCGTAGTCACAAATGAGCCCATTGAAGCGGATGGAAATTGGTAATGGCTTTTAAAAAAAGACCATTTTTCTTTCCGATCGACCTGAAATAAACTGCCCAAATAGCTGTTCCCCAAGGAACATAACATTTTTTACCGAGCACACTGCGAACATCAGGCAAGAAAAGGGGAATTAAGAGCTGCTAAGAAGTCAATGAGACCCGGAGTAAAGGAGATATCTACAATTTCCTTAACTGCTTTTTCTTATATCGTGTTCTGTGAGCGCTTTGAAAAATTCACCCAAATAACATTCAGAGCATGTGGAAATTGAACTTCCGCAAAAGAGAGAATTAAGCTCGAACATATTGATTCCGAAGAAAATAAAAGACTTCCTCTTCTCATTTGCGGTGCTGCCTCCTCGGGAAAACCACCTTCGCACCACGAAACCCTTGAAGTGAGAAAAGGACCCTATACTCTTGAATTAGTTCTCTTCACTGGATATTCAGTATCAGGTCTCTTGCATAAAGGAATTTTTCATAAACATTTATTCGACGAGAATCTATGAAATTGAGCCTAATTAATTTTTGTATATCCCAATAAAATTTTTCTGGTGTAAAATAATTATTAGTTCCTATCTTGGAATCCATTTTGAGAAACAAAGTACTCTTGTGGTGATGGTTTCAGAGGGACTGCCATGCGAAAATTTAGCCCTCTACGTCTGGTTACCTTAGAAAACTTACCAAACTATTTCAAAGATGACATGTTTTTACCTGAAAAAAAATTTGCGAGTTAATAGTCTTTTATAATAGAGATCAGAATTTTTTTCAATGGTCATGCATGTAGACTGTTTTATTAATGACCTGAATATTATCATTATTTCCGACTACTATCATATTCACACATCGAATCCAACACGGCTTTTCTGATCACAGTTTATTTGCAATTTGATATACAGGGTGCGGCAAAGGCAAAAATAATTGCAAATAAATTTATTTCGGGAAAAATATAACATCAATAATTACTTGTGGCCTCACATTTTATGTTTGAATTGTTTCCCTCCGTCTTCAACACAAAAGCGGCATCGTTTAGTAACAGTAAAACACAAAAAATAATCAACTTGAACGCGGCGCGTCGACAACAAACACGTACTTTACATGCGCAGCCATGGCAACGAATCGTAAACGTACACAACAACAGTATTACACGCGGACAACTCAACTCGCTGCCTACTTCCGCCCTAGATACTGACCGAGAATACGCAGATGCGTGAATACCAGACAGTGTAAACGGACTTTTGCCGCACTCTGTATATTAAGAAACAACTAAACTAGAAATAAAAGGCCTTCACAGAGCTCTCGGCCAGCCGAGCCACAGCTTTCAGTTTATGATTTCATCTAACACATACGTCGCTCGAAGTTCCTATTGTGGAACTCTACAATACCACGACTGTGACATTTGCGAGGTCGGCCAAGAACCCTTGGCCGTCCCTATGTGAAACGGCAGGCGGGTGAAATTGTTTATTATTATCGATGTGTATTTCAAATATCAAATTAAAAATTGTAATTTAATATCCGACATCTTCATATGTTTATCCTAAATTTGAGATAGAAAGAGAAATCATTATGTATTTAAAATTTTGTCACGTATCCTGTTAATAATAGAAATTTTCTCCCTCAAATCTCAAATGACTATTATCATAAGTACTTGAATATTATTTCAATTTCAGAAAAAAGTGTATTCGTACTGTATGGAATAAATTTTGTGATTTTCTGACCATGAAAATTCATTCTTAGTAACTGTAAATAGCAAAACAGCAACCCACGACTTGTTTATTTTTCGAAGACTAGGTCGGCCAAGGTACCCTTGGGGAGGGGGTATATGAGAATTGCGTGTGTTTACACTTTGATTATCAGAGTTCAGTACACTAGGTCACGAGTTTTCGTTCGTTTCCGGTTACAAGTGAAAGAATGTGAGTGATCCGGATGGCAAGTGTAGGAGAGGTAGTATCAAATTGCGGTGATTTGATTAGTTTTTTAGTAGATAATAGGTTTTCCATTATTAGAATAATTCTAATTGACAGCGTTCACAACATGATGAATATGATTTAAATTTTACTAAGATTTAAGATGAATTGTTGGACAGTTATACATTTTAGATATGATTGTCACTATAATTATGATAACTCCTTCTGAATCGTCTTTACTAGAAGGCTACTCGATGCCCTCTTGTCTACTTGTTAGGATCCTCAGATAAACCTAATATTATTTTTGGTTGGCTGTCAAACAAATAATATATATCTTAATACGTCAACAAAACAATCTTTGTTATTTCATCACACATACATACGTCCAGCACCTACATCAATCCCTTGTTCGAAGAGTCTGACCTTGGAATGTTGTATGACATAATCCGGTCATAATAATAATTCAGCCATTCTCTGTTTTGAACAAATATGGACCGAGTTGTTTTTTCTGTATTTTAGGGCAATTCTTAAGACTCTTCGGGTTGTTCATCACCCCAGATTCGGGCAATTTGTTTATTCACGAACTCATTAAGCCAAAAATGGGCCTCATCAGCGAACAAAACTTTTGTCGAAAAGAATGGATCCTCTAAATGCTCGTCAAGAGCCCAACGACTAAAACTTAAACGATTCGATAGATCGGTCGACTTCAGTTCTTGAAGTAATTGAATTTTGTGAGCTTTCAAAGAAAGATCTTTACGTAAAATCCGCCCAGTCGTTGAATACGAAAGGCCAAGCTGTTGAGAACGGTGACGAATCGAGACTTCAGGGTCATCTCTCCCACCGTCGCTATATTTGCTTCATTACGAGCTGGATGTTGTCTATTTGGTCGAGTATTATCCAAAAACGATTATTGAGCCTCAAACTTAATGATGGTAGAGCGAATTGTGCGTTCGGCAGGCTGATTATGTGGAGGTAAGTTGCTCTAAGTTCCCGATAGACATTAATGGGAGAACGCCCATTTTCGTAATGAAGCTGAACAACTTGTAGGCGCTGTGCCGGGCTAAGTCGTTCCATTATGAAATGTCAGACACTACTGAACAAGAAAACCACTTCAGTTACTTCAGAATCACTTTTATGACGAAGATATTCCAGAATGAATATATGCCCGAGGAAAAATTCGAACTCTTTAAGAAGAATCAGTTAAAAAATAAGTTCATTGCTTTTATTGCGCCAAGTAAGTGTATTGTGACGTTTTCCTGAGGAAACTTTATATACTAGTTGATTTCACCCTGTATAATACGGGTAGCATTAGTTGAATATATCATTTTGTCTGGGGTTTCAATGGATGTTTGTACGGGCACGTTACTAAATTTTGTTGGCGAAATTCACAAATCACTCGTCAGTGAAGTGGGTATACACTTCACAGAACAGAGGCCAGGAATATATATCAGAGCAAGCTGGCCAATGAACGATTATATTCCTGTGTGAACCTGTTCCTTAATGACCACCGAAAGCAGCATGAAACATCGATAGTCCGCCAAGAATACAGCCAGGGTCAGAATTGAACACAGGATTAATTAATCCAGGCATCGAATTTTCCTTGTGTTCAGACGCAACTGGAATCCTTTCCGGTATTACCAACTTAAATGTAAGATTGATGTAAGTCATTAAATCCCCGAATCCATAGAGAATTATTAAATTAATTCGAAATGTTTCACATAAATGTTGGTAAGTAATTATCCCAATTTGTTCGGTTGAGTGTCTGGGGAACAGGCCATTGTGGCACGGCCCGATCCTCAGTTCCATCTTAATTAGTAATTCTTCTGTTGTAGAAGTGATCTACGAGTCAGCAAAATTTTCCGTTTTCCGAATAACCTTCAGCGGAATTCCAGCGGATGCCTCCATTGATGTGAAATTTTTCATCTGGAATTACGAAATTATTCCTTCGGGAAGTTCAGGCAATAAAATATCGAGTTCTCTGGAATTCTGTCAGAATAAGTGTTACTGCTGAATGTTGAATCCATTTATTTCCAAATGGAAACATAATACCCTGAAACCCAGCCAATAATTATTGACATCTCAGACGGAATCGGTTGAAATTTTAAGGGAAAATTTTTTCATGCAATACAATTACTACATAAGAGCACCTGATTTCAAGGTGAGAACGTTTTTAAATTGTTCTGAACTTAATAAATTGATTTTATGAGCTATTCAATAAATAAATCGGACAAAAAATAAGTCATTTATTCTCTTGGTGATTTAACACTTCTAAAACTTCGAAAGTTTGAAGCATTCTGGTTTTCTGAAGTTTTATTGAATTTATTCCAGGAGATTTTTTCGATAAAGATGAAAAATATTTAATTTGTTAGGTGAAACTTTAGTCCAGTTCGAAATTGTACCCTGTCACGTAATTTTCTCCTTGACTATTTGGTGTTAAAAGGACACAAAGCGTACGGTAGCTGTTGGCCAGAGAACATTTATGGGCGTAGGTTCATTTGACTTAAATAAAAATTTGTGATCTTTTCTTTGTGTGATAATATGGGCGCCAATTAGTTTAGACACAATTTTGAATTCTATTCGTATAAAAACTAATAAACATACGAATGTGATCTCAGGTTGACGGTGTACGAAATTGAAGAAGTAATCTCACTCTGGTGAACAATCTCTTTATTCAGGAAGGCGATAAACTTCAACATATAGGTACTCACTTTTCTTCAAATGATGTTAGTTGATGAGAAAACTTCGGTGATAGTGTCTGGAGTGGTTGTTGAATCGAAGAGTCGAGAAATCTGAGATTATATGAAACGAAGAATTTAAGAAGACGAGAATAAAAGAATCTAAGAATACGATAATACAGGAATACCTAAAAAATATACTTAAATCAGCAAAACAATTCGCTTAATTATTTTGAACTCACCTTCTAGAAAGGGATACACGAAAAGAATATTATAAAATTCCTTGGATAATATGTAAACGTGAATTAACAAATTCTCAATCGAGAGATAATGTCTGCATACTATCAGTTTCAAAGATGGAATGAATTAATTAGCGATAACAACATCTAATTCCAGACACCCCCACCGAAAATTTTAATGAACAGATTTCTATAAAGAATAATACCTTATGTACAGGAAATTACATTATTCAACAATAGATGGTATAGCAAATTAATTTTAAATAAATTATTTTCAAATAGATCAAGAGACGATAGAATCTAAATAAATTTTGGGATTGTAATTTCAAAATGTTACAACCCAACCGAGGAAAACTGAACAACATTCTAGATACAACAGCGCAATTTGATGATAATAACGAGAAAATAACACATATCTGATAAAAGTCACTATTTTCTTGGAAAGTCAAGAACTTGAGGAGAAAAACTGAATGGACATGAATCAGTAGAAATATCATCGGAGGTATTTCCTCGGGGAATGTCAGATAAAGGGACTACTCGAGTCGTAGAATAATACACAAGCATCAGGAGTATAGCCGAAGAGCATTAAGAGCGGCATTATATTGAATAGTCTAGTAAAAGGAGGTTGTAACCCTAGAGAGGACACAATCTGAATAGCTGCAACCCCGTGGCGTTTCTGAGGGCGTTCTCGAGTAAGTTTTTGATGGCATTATGTAAATGCTGAAGATGCCTTCACGGAAGTACATTTCCCGAAGAAAAAAAAATTAGAATGCTTGCTTTTGGATTCTCCACGCCACAATCTTCATGACACGCTGCCGATGGAAATGGTGAAGTTGATCCTATTTTCTCCTTTATATGATTCCAAGGTTCAGTCGAAACACTAAAGACATTTTTTAATTTTTTCTGGCTTCAATTTTTTCATTTAATGACTTTGAATAGGTAGAAGTTGGAATTGTATTTGGATAAAGCGTGTTTGACGCCCTATAGGAGTTTTTGTAGAATTGAATTTATTCGAAGTCTCAAAATTAAGAATATGATATTATGGAATATTCTCTACAGGGCGATAATAACTACTTCTGGAGCTTCATTACTATCAGGACTGATAGAATCATATGGTATTATGGCCTCTGAGTTTGTGTTTTTTTGAGTTAACTCTTCTTAAGTGAGTCATTTCACAAAAACAATGTTAAACCTCTTATTTAAGAATTATTCTTGATCTTATTTTGCAGATTTACTCTTAATTTGATTTAGGTTCACCTATAGGATCAACTCCGAGTTCATAATTCCTTAACCTCTTTCTCCTAAGGTTAAAAACTTTCAGTTCAGGAATCGCTAAATTTAACCATCCCGTAGTGTAATGGACACGACACGCTACTTGCTTGATCAATTGGAGACACTAAAAATAATTCCAGCTGTAGAAAGCGTTACAAGTTCTACTTCCGAATATGTTAGATTTCGAAATGAACAATATATGAGTTCATAAATAATATCAGTTTCAATTATCGAATTTAAAATGAGCTCAGCAGCTTCCTCCCTCTAGATGAATAACGCATCTACCCCGGACTAGCTACCCTTTTCAGTTTCAATTTTCTTTATAGGATGAGAAATTTCGTGATATAAGTGAAGCAATTATTCACATTCAGCTTTCCAGCCAGAGGATTGGAGGCAAGCCTCGTGCGGTTGGGGAAATATCCTTTATTAAAAATATTGATCATGTGTTTCATTAAGCTGAGCACACACGTTGCAAAGTTTTCAGTTTATCGAAGCGAATTTTGCTGTGTCGACGGTGGAGCATGTTGAATCTGAGTGTTGTGCTTTTCGATTGATGATAATGAGTTGTAGGTCGAATTTGAAACTTTTAGTACAGGCATGAGAGAGTCAGTAAAATCTAATTTTCACTTATTATATCTTTCATTGAATAATATCAACCCTGTATATTTGAAATGATACTTTGTAACGTATTCATTGCTAATAAAATATAACCATATTAAATTCTGATTATTAAGCGTCTGGCATTATTTGTGAGCTGCGACGTTCTCCACAAGGAACTCATTGTTTATTGTTTATTGATTGATATTCTTATAAATAGGTGGAACGTCCAGACCTCGATGATTTTTATGTAACTCGCATAGCTCGCTTGTAGACGCATAATTCTTTTCCAACTAACAAGTCTGATGAATGCGGCGGGTGGGGTAGCACCTCCCAGCCAAGTGTTTTGATTGTATATTGAACCGGTTTTGCTTTGTGTGCATTGTCATGGAGCAAAATTACCTTGCTGTGTCTTCTGGCCCATTCTGGTAGTTTCAAATTGAGCATTTGTTGTCAGTTGCGATCAGTATTAGCGGTTTCACCAGGTCTTAGGAGCTAGTGGTACATCACACCTTTCTGGTCCCACCAAACACACAGCATTGACTTCTTGCCGAATCGATCTGGTTTCGCAGTTGATGTTAATGGTCGTCCCGGATTAACCCATGATTTTCCCCTTGGATTTTTCGATGTAAGCTATGGTTGAGGGGCTCGACTGTCGTCCTGAACGAGGCAAATCCTTAATTATTTTCCTATAGTTTTTATAGGCTCTGTTCCATTCGCACACTCAGGTTTCCGATACAAAAAAGAAAAGTTAGCACACGAACTTTCCTTCAGATCACAAAATTTGAGACAAACACATTTCAATATGTTTCTATTGTAATATTCGTAAAATACCAATGAGGTCGACTGTCATAAACAATCAACTTGATAGACCGCCCTCATTTTTAGCATAGTTATTACAGACAGACCTACCAACATACAGAAACTTCAAATATTTAAAAGTTCTCAACGCGACTATCTCAAATGAGAATTTTTTATGTCAGAGTGTATGTTGAAACGGAAAACATCTTTTTCCTGGTTCAGTGAATAGACGCTGATGAAAATTCAAAATTGCTGAGTGGGAATTCTGACGTTGAACGGCGTTAAATGAAATTTTGCGTGATAAGCCGTTAAGCCGTTCTGGTCGATGGTGCGGCGATGTTACGAAAAACGATCAACGTAAACAAAGAAACCCCCTCCAGAGTATAAATTAAAAGGGTATAAAAGGACACATCAGAGGCACCGAAAGGTAGGTAGATATATACGCGGCTAAGCTAGGGAATTGACGGTAATGAAAACATATATACGCGATGCGACAATGTTGAGTCCCAAAATGAATAAATCCATCTTTACCTATCAGAACTGTATGCAAATCTCAGCAGGTTGTGCCGTATCGAAGAGGGAAATATCCCGGACGACACCCTACAATTAAACTGGCCTCATGAGGTCGAATTTTTAGCGTCAGCTCTGTGTGTTCGAAATCACCATATCAATAAGGGTGGCACGATCAATATCTGAATCGTTTGGGACACTAATGCCATTTCGAATCCCGTCCAATAATTGATGGAATCAATTTATTTTCCGTACTTTCAGATGTGCTTACTCAGATCGGCGCACAGCAGTCTCATCTCAGTGGACCTTATCGGGTGAAAGAAACGATTGAAATGGAATGGCAGTTGGCAATCTTTCACAAGGAATGTTATTTCAGATGAGATGTTCACCGGCAGCCGCTGGTCTTCCAGGATTCTTATACCACATTCTGGATTTGTTATCCTTAGTTTCGGCGTCCCCACTATTATGATATATTTCGGGTATATTGTTTTAAATAGGTCCCTTTCCCCAAGACGGGGCTTTTCTTCGAAGCATAATAAAACTGCTGGAAAATATATTCAAGAAAAATATATATGTGAGACATGACCATTCTGGTACCGTTTACAGAAAGATGGCAATTTTAGTCAACTCCTCCGAAATATCTATAAATGAAAGGTTTGATGGCTGAAAATTTAATCGAATAACTGCTTTATTTTATCGTTTTGAAGGCCAAAATTGAATTCAGATGAGGAAGTTACTGCTGTGTTTCGAAAAATTGAAATGAAAATAAACAGGGTGGCCCGTCTAAGGTAGAGAGTCCTTTCATCTAAGTGGTTTTGATGAAACTTCGCGGATGAAAAAACCCAAATGAACTAATTTTCAACCTAGTAAAGGTCTTCAGAACCGTCCATTAAGTTCAAAGAGTTCAATGTGGTAATATCACATCAATCAAAAAGTTGAGAGCGAAAGAACCTGCCTCTAAAAAAAATGAATTCATGTTTATATGAAAACCGCAAACGAAGTAAAGAATAGTGTAAAATTGTAAGTGGAATTTTAATTGTTTCATGGTTTGCGAAGTTGAAGTGGATTAATGGTAGGAAAGTATGAACGTTGTACACATAACGAGTGGGACATTATTCATTGAGAGTGCTAAGTTTGAGATTAATGTTGTACAGAAACCAAGAGCCCAGTGAAAAATCGTCTGAGGTTGAAAAATCCAGTATGAAATGAAATTGTAACACATTTTAAAAGTTTGATCACGTAATGAAAAGAGAAATGAATGTTGCCATAAAAAGGGGTAGGGGAGATAAATATCACAGCAATCGCCGCTCGCTGATGTAATCTTCCCCATAATTCATCTGATTGATATTGCGGGGGTTTCAGAACTTTACTCCGCTATTGATATCGAGCAGTATAAACCCTACAATGCTCCATTACCTCATTTATGCATTAATCTACACCGAATTCTTCGAAAGTTCATTGATAGAATAGAGTATAGACATTCATGAAACATATAGGTTGTTCTATCTCAAATGAGCCATCCTCCATATTGTTTATTTTATATGATTGGAAAAAATTTCCGGAATACGAAGAAATATTTTATTTTTCAATGCATATTAGGGTTTAAACGAGTAACAGCCTAAGAATATACGTTTCAACTACACAAAATTAATTAGGAAAAAGGTATTCAGTGGTCTTCATTCAAAAATCAAATTTTCACCTTAAATATTTCGGTTATTTCGAAACGCACTAGCCAATTCTGTATTCGTCCTTTTGAGACTATGAAAATCTCAAAAAAAATTGATACACTGATATGCTAATCAAAAAACAATTCTCACCAATTATAAATGAACTGAATCGAAACATATTCTTATTTTGGCTTTTTTTTATGTTCTGAGATATTTATCTCGTTTTGATGCGTTTCTTCGATCATTCAATGTGAAACAATTCAGTTTATTGAGTTACAAGTTCTCCGAGTTATTTTAAATTGTAAATATATTTATGGTATACAGATTTCAAGAACTGGTTCGCCTGTATCAAAAAATCAAAATGGTTTTATTCATAACCATTCTGGTACGTAACGGTAGACAATCAAACGCAATGGAATTCATTTCAAAATTTGTTGAGACGTGCGCAGTAATGGAAAACTTTTGACCGAAGAGTTCGAATGTTTCAATCGAGGGAGTTAATCTTCCTCATGAGGAACATGACTTTAACTTTAGTATGACTGTCCGAGGATATTCCAAAGGAGAAGAGGAAAAAAAACTAAAAAATGCTCGGGCAAGAAGTAAGAAAGACACAAGGAGTGACGGATGACAAACTTTAGGCCAAAGTTTTCTTTGCATAAGAAAATACCTTAAAACACTAATATAAACATAATGTTGACTTGAAGTTCATCGTCCGAAACACCCATTATCACAAAGACCTCGTATAAATTCCAAATCGTTTATCCCATTTCAATCATGAAAGTAAACGTAATGAAAAATGCAATTATTTCAATACCCTGTTTCTATATAAAGAACGGCTCCTATAATGCATTTACCAATTTGTGGAGAGCATATAACGTATTCTGTCATTAATACTATTTACAACCCTCCGTCTGAAATATATTCAGTGAAACGTTCCGAACTTCCCTGTTTGGCATTTGTTCACCCCAGAAAGATATCACAGTTCAGTGAGAAGGATTTACGGGCTCTCATTATCATGGAAAAATTTATGAGTTCTTAAATTTATTAAGGCGGATAGCTTCTAACAGTTTTTTTTCTGCTTGTTTGCAGAAGGAATAAAATTCGCATTCCTCAAATTCGGAAGTTTCCTTCTCTCCTCCCTCTGCTTTCCTTGGAAGACAAATAAAAAAATTGTTAGAGGAATATTCGATAGGAACGTGAAATGAGACCAGTTCGAAATAGTTATTAAATAAACTAGTTTATTAATAACAGCGAGATATTTTAACACGTGAGCGGAGCGAGTATGTTATTGTTCGAGACCATTAATCGCTAGATTAATAAACGAGTTCATTACAACATCAGGAATTAGAAATAAATAATTTATGCAAATAAATTTTATTTCCCACAATATAAAATTTGACAATGAAAATCTCGATGCTCACTTTGAGATATTTATATTTATAGTTCCAATTGAACAATTCGTAAAATTCATAGACGGAATTTTCGAGATGTGACATTCTGATTGGTCCACATATACATAGTTACTGACGATTTGCGATAAGGAATGTGTGGAACTGGGGGGAGCTGATGTATTGATTACTGGCGAACGATTATCGCATAACATTTTTTGGGCAGTTTCTAATCTATTTTTCAACGAGTTTTCGATGTACCCTTCTGCAACAGATATTGATTTCCATCCTCCAAGCCGTTTGATGGCTGCAAAATCTGCACCACTGTCCGAAAGGATAGATCAGAAGAGCGGCGAAAACATTGACCTGGATACTGATTGGGTTGTTCTAATTTGAGAAATTAAACGTATTGATTCCTACTGGCTGTATTGAGTATTTAAAGTTCTTGTAAAAGACGAAAAACTTTTCGTGCGGAGTGTGAATTGGTCTTAAAGATATATGAATATCTCTTGATTGGATTCAAAAGTGTACGCTACCACAGTGAATATCCTTTTCGAGTGCGTTTTGGATGAATTCACTGAATTAAAAATTTCAATCCCATATCCTACACATCATTTATCTGCAACTAATACAGCTCATCTTTTCGCAATGCCCTGGATGCTCCAAATATCAAAGTGACCTTCAAATAAAAAATTTACATATTTTATTTCCACGAGACAATAAGAAGAATTTTGAAAATTAATTTGATTGAGTTTTATATCAACCTTTGACATCAAGAACATAATATATTATTTATTATAGCATTTGCTATAATAGTTATTTATATAATAAGGATCATAAAGACGATCATTATGGTACAAGTCGTGAATGTTATCAAAATTGAGTGACATAACGTTTTCATTATGACATGCCATCAGATAAACTCTTTTACATGATCTTTCTCGAAAACTCTGGATTTCTTAGGAATATAACCCACTGCTTATATCAATATTCCTCTTAACGTTCAATGTTGCTTTCAGCATTGAATACTTTGGCCATAAACTTGCTAAGTATCCTTTTCCTGCAACACCCTTAAAGTATGCCAACAAAACTGTTCCAGAATAATCGAAAACGTTTTTCTCCTCGCAACATGACATGAATTCTGCGTAGGTTTTGTCATACAAATGTCGGCTTTTTTCAGGTAGCAGGATCAAAGTTGCTGCTTCAGCCATTTCTGCAACGTCCGGGGGAGTTAAGGGGATATTGACTTCGTTACTCATGTAATCAAAGTAACTGGCGATATAAGATAAAGATTAAGATTGAAAGCAGCTATATTACTCGTAATTTGACAGATCGATTATGTTTGAATTTGTTTCATTATTTCTTTTCTCTGTGGAATAACAATGGAACCAGAGAAATGGGTCATTAATGCGTGATTTTGTGAACTTTAAACAGAGCTTTTATTGGGAGGACGACGGAAATATATCTTCAATTAGTGGGTAGTATTAGTTGTCACAGAAAAAGAAAGAAATGTAATTTATATAAATAAGTTACAAACCCGTATAAGTTTTTATGAATTGAATCTTAAGTTTTGAAAAAACCTACTTTCAACAACAACAAGATTTTTTCGAGGGATAACCAGTCTGCTGAGGGGACAGCTTTTTAATTTCTTGGGAACAATTTCTAAGAAACAATAAGGGAGCGCAGGCTCCACTTCAGACATCTGTGCGTTCTCTAGAAAATAATGCAGACATGATTTTAAGATTCCAGAAAATTCTGTGAGGTATCAGAATGGTGGAAGTCCGCTTTGGAGCAAAATATTATTCTGAATATCTACGTGGAAAATATCTCGCAGATCCATATACAATCGAACATTTCTCTCTTATTATCGAATGTTCAACAGAAAGCCTTTAAGCATAGAACGAACGTGATTTCAAACCAAACCAGAATTATCCGTGTCAGGGAGAAATAAAAAGGACGCTTAATTTTGCACCAGCGGATTCCTCCATCAATGATAATTTTCGAGGATTCGCGATTCGCATGATTGAAAATTCCGACCTTTGTCCAGCTTTTTGGCCACTCCGTTCTCCTGTGTTTTATAGCAAATGCTCTCGGAAAATATTCCTCTACCGAAGAATGATTAATAGAATGAGGATCAATGAAAGTAAGGTGGTCGACCTTTGTTCCATTGAAATGGGTCGTATGACGAACTTTACAGCTGAACTCCCTCTCGAACCCGTATAATTTAGTATACAGCGTACTGAACATCGTTCCTGTCATCAACTTTACCGAGAATAAAAGGCAAACTTGAGAAAAAACATGGCAAGGTCTTACGTATTCCGCTGCCTTCTTCCAGTTTTAGTTTCGATCCAATCGATGAAATACTCAGATTTCAAACTTCAGATGGTTCTGCATACTTTGAATTCCAACTTACTGATTGAATACTCAAGTTATAAAGTTGTGAAATATGTTTTATCGAGATTCAATTCAATGATTTCTTCACCTCTTAATTCTAGCTGTTGGAGGGGCTAAATACTAGCTGAATTGATAAGGTATCATTTTGATTTAGGTCGCTTCCATCAGGTACACATTTGATGTCCTCCTGTGTAGCTATGGTGAGTCGGTATCTGATCATATAACCAGAATATTCAACAAATCTCCAGACTTCATCATGTTCTCTTCAGGTAGGAAACGATAAAAGGCAACGCCAATGTGCAAAATATTGAACTCATCTGTTCCTCATACCTAGAGGTCGATAAGTCTGCTTCCAAATCAGATCGAGACCTTATTTGTTTTATGAGCAACCTAATATGATTTGATAATGCTTTATCTCGAAGCATGACTTGGGTGGAATGAGCTAAAAAGTGTGAATTTTGCCTTGAATATTTGAGCTGACGAAAACTTAGGCTCCACAACTTCATCTGTGGGTACCTGTTAAGTATCAGTTCTCAAAAAGATACGGCAAGTTGACTTTCAATAACTCAAGCTTGTCCTAGTATATTAATAGTACAGGCACAAAGTTTCAAGAATGCACAAGAGTGCACTGGTGCTTATAAGTAGTGGTGTCAGATCGTAAAACCCTCTAGTCGGTCCAGCAGATGAATCAAGAATCGAGATACTGGATGTACAATGCAAGATTATCATTAAATGTAATCGGAAAATTCAAATGCAAATAGTGGAATGGAATGAGAAGATATTTGGCTGAAATAAAGATTTAAAATTTTGAATGTTAGGGTGAGGTTGAATTAGGATCGAAGAAAAATACAAATTCAAGGAGAATTTTCCCATAAAGAATATTTCATTTTTATCAGATTACCGAATTGAGAATAATTCCAACCTAATGCATCAGTTTCACGGTATAATTGGGGTGGAAAGAAATCACAGAAGGCGTTAATGACTGGGTAAACAATGACGGGGGAACAGTTGTAAACGAACTTCGTTTTTAATTGTTTTCGGTGAAATTGTTAAGCCCGGTCTGAAATCTGAGTAGTCACGTTTATACCTTTTGTCACAAGTCATTATGTGTATAACTTCGTGAGTTACAGCGAAAGTTGTCAACCTTATCGTTAAAGGATTTAGTGTGACATAAACTTTCGGGAAGGTGGATTTCGATACTTTCTGAAATATAGCAATCGTTCCATTGTCAGGCTTCCTGAGGAGTTCGTGCTTACAGAAAGCTGATGATTTTTTCCCTATCAATTCAGCTTTAACGAATTGTTAGGGGTAAAAGTTACAGGGGTTGTATGAAAATCATGTTCGATATTTTCGAGACTTATTATGAGCGTCATCTTGGTGAAAAATAAGGAAATTATCGATACTGGTCTGAATTTCATTTTCTACCAAGCTAACTGGTGGTTTTGAGCACCAGCCAGCACAAGCCTGGCGCTACGTTCTGGAGACTTTCACTTCTTAATTTGAACTTTCTCCATGACTCTGATCCCCTTGGTAATGAAAGAGGTTTGTCGTATCCTGCTGAGTAGTGTTTTGAGCTATTCCTAACACCAAGAGACTTCGGAATGGTGCCTTGATCTCTAAGTTTTTCTGGCTCTTATAATCCCCATAACTACCTTCAAGGTTCCACTAATAACTAAGATTTTTATCGAAGGAGAGTCGAATAGATGAACAAGAAAATATACTCAAGATCACCAGATTTACTCCCCTAACATTACAACCATTTCGAGTGTGAACTTTCAATCCAGTCCCACATTTGGCATATTTGCCCTAAAACAAATCGAGAATATTTTGTCTCCTTGGGCGATAGGAATTACATGTCATGTTGGACTGTTGGACTCTCTTATATTAGTATATTTTCTTAGCTCATTCAGATATCAGAAATATTTCGATCGAATAAATTTGAGAGGGTACAGATCATTTAACAAGCTGTTAGACTGAATTGTTAAATATCAGCAGATTGTTCCCCTACTCCTACATCATTACCAGAGGGATTTGTTCACATTTGCTTACAACAAACACTATTATATTATCCTCAAATAATTGTATACCTTCCCAAAATTCATATATGAATACAAAATATTGTCTTAGTTAATTGGGTTGTCGTGATTATGTTTAATGAATTGAACTCAAACATGGGCACAATGTGCATATTCCTGTATTTACTCTGTTGGATAGTTGTCCCATGTTGTCTTACCTAGGAACTGCTGAAGAATTTTCACAAAATTAGTCGTAAACCGGTTTTCTTTCAATATTTCCGAATTTTTCTTTCATAACTTCTATGAATATCAGATTTTCCCCACGAGTTTTTTGATTTTTATTCATTCATGTAGTGTAGATTTCTGTTGCATTTGTTGTAGAGGGTGTTTCTTACTATATCAATTCTTCTCTTCGTCAAGCATTTCTTTTATTTTTTAAATTTCGTTACTGAGGTATATTTGAAAATCTCTACAATACCTACAATATCTTTACACATCTAAGATTTAAAACTGTTACATTGTTTCCAAAGCATTTTAACCACAGAGCTAGAAGAGTTCGAGGATAATGATAACTCTTTGTCAGTCTAACTGAACTCAAAAGGAAATCTCATTCCTAATCTCTTTACTAATTGAAAGCAACCCTAAATCACGGAAAACTTGATCGAACTGTGCGTTGACAGGTCCTCCACTTGACATACTTGTCATCAAAATCTGAATTGCAGGTGAAATACTTTCTATTCCAACCTATAATATAAGTTTCTCCAGCAAAGCGGTATAAGTCGGAGGAAAATAGCTGGTGAAACTCCTTCAGGTGAGTTAAAACTCACATATTGTTTTGAAAGAAGCTTGACCACAGAGCCAGGAAACTTCGATGATATTCGGAACTCTAAATTTGCCAGGCTCAGCCCAAATGGAAATTCTCCCACAGGATTTTTCCCGAGATAGAATTTTATTGCTATCGTTACAAAAACTTCGTTCCATTTTGTCTTACGTGTGAGAGTCGACTACAGCAGCTTATATTTCTTTCTGTTTCCTCTTGACAAATCTGTTAATTTATTGTTTCATTTCATAGCAACCCTTGGGAGGCATAGACGAAAATGTTGTGTACACAGAGGGGTTTCCATGAAAAACAGCGTGGATGCGGATGCGAATCAGGGATTATATTCGGGAAACTAAACACTGTACCTTTCAAGCTTAATACGAGGACGTCACTGTACGAAATATGGAATTAAGAAATGCCAAACAGCATTGGGAACACGAGTTGTGGTCTTAATCCCTTCATAATTGTTCGCGCCATTACCTTAGATTGAGTATTATCTTTTCATCTCCTTTACGCTTTGAATCCAAGAAATTACAAAGGAGAGGTTTTTTTTTCTCTAAACTGTACGAATATTCCATTCTATCAAAAATATGGAGCTCAAATTCCGGTGATTCTTAAAACGTCACAGTATCTCCAAAAAACTTATTTGTGATTTCTTATTCTTTTTATAGCCATCCACGAAATAGTTTAAAGATGTAGCCGAAATATGAGTATTGAACACACCATCTCTGGTGAGCTGAATATTGTTTTGTACAAAGTGACTCTGTGATTTGCTATCCAATCTGCAAAATTCAGTCTTAAGACATTATCGCCAGGTTTCAATCGTACCTGTTGTATGTGGAATTCAATTTATCACAGAATATGTTATAGGAATTCATATTCTATCTTGAAGGAAATTTTATGTCTGTGCATTTTTTAGCTTGAATCTTTGAATCTAGTGAGATATTTTCTCCTAAACTGAAAATCATATCTCGTCTTTCTCAGAGTGCTTCATAATAGTTTATATTGAATAAGTAAACTTTAGAGAAACAGAATAACAAGTTGAAAAATCACTGCTCATACTACTCGATTTACTTATTCAGTTATTAATTCAGTTAGAGGTTTTTACATTGAAACTTTGGTCTACTTATATCTTTGTTGTCGAACATCCGGTATACATACGAATAATTTCAAAATATGCTTATGTATAACCTATACACATCACCAATTATTTTTTCGAAATTTACCTTCATTAGCTCCATCGCAATGAGATTCGTGCCTGGGGTGGCCACCCAGTATATCATCAAATTATTATAGTCTTCCTCACCTTCAGCGACTTTTTTAAGAAAGTTTATTGTTTATTTTCGACCTCCACAAAATGACACAAAAAGTTCTGTTCAGGAAAATAAATTAAAATTTTAGAACTTTATACAAATTGAGAAATTTATAAAAAAATAATTGTTGATGTGACAACTTTAAGCGATACTACAAATTGAAGCATAATTTTGCTTCTTTCTAAGAAGCGAATCAATTATTTGTAATTCGTAATATAAAGTGTTTTTTACCCTGAACACTTTAAATGAATATTAATGAGTCCGGCCCTGGTATAATGGAATAATTGATATCTTTCAGACTCGACCTCAACATGTGCCAATAACCTCAGTCTGTATACATTGTTGAGAGCCATATTTCACATTTGGATCACAGATTTGTATTTCGCAAAATAGCATGGAACTGAATCCGTTCTTTCTGATTTATCTACTTTGTGCATGGAGATCTGATTCTGTAGAAAAAAAAAGTATGCTTTTATGATATGAATTCCAAATCTCATAATGTTGACTCTTTTGATGAATCTTTATTTTTTTGGGAAAGCTTTGATGAATATCAACTGAAACCGATTTGCTAATTTATAGATTTAGGATTGAAACTTAGGCGATGATAACTGGATTAATATCTGAATAATCCATCCAACAAAGCACTGCCGTAATACCTCTGAGTTTGCTTTTCCCCATCGCCAAAAAGTATTCATTAACAGAATGAGCTAATGGCACATAAAACTCCAGATTATCACTGATTCTTGTAATTACGGGTTTGTATATGGAAACCTTAATTCAGTATCGTCGCCTTCTCTCTTGCTCTCGTGACGATTAAACAACAGAATCAACTCTATACGAACAATTTTCGTAACTTTGGAGTATAAGCGATAATCTACGAAACGAATGAACTTTGATCTTTACCTCCTTGTCTCAATATAACGGCAAATGATATCATTGAAGGAAATTTTTTTGGATCTGGTTCTAATACTTCTTGGAACGCTATCTAGAAATTGAGGTGACGTACAGAAGCCGTGAGAGATCTCAATTAAGATATCCGATTTCACCCTAGTTTTTGAGGTGCATATTGAAGTTATTCGTGCCACTCATAATTATAGGGTGCCCAACAACGTTTCAACTACAATTTTGACGGAAATGATTCGTCGGTAATTTGAAGTCTTCATCATTAACTTTGTACGTCGCTAGTTAGGTCCCAAGCAAGCTTAAGAAATCGTGTTGTCAAGGATAACGCATGCTTGAAACCTTCTCAAGTATAATATATCGAAGCAGCGAGTGTGCGTACAATTATATATCGTTCAATGACAACATTTCAACGATACTTCTGAGACAGATTTGTTCAGGGGTAGATATTTCCATTAAATATGGATGCACGTATTCTATAATTCGTCAAGAAAATGTGCTTTTGTTGGTCAATAATGACAGGACTTCAGCTGTTCCAGATTCAAACAAGATTGCACTCAACCTCTACGTAAAGATAAAACTATCTCAGATATTCATGAAATTTTCCGACTTAGGATCTCCAGTATATCGCAGATTCAATTTTTCTGCCTAGAAGTATTTTCACGTCATTTGAAGTACATATTTATATTCAATTTCGGAACAAGCCCCTTGTTCCAATATCTTATCCAATTTTATAATGTGAACGTTCCGAAATCCCGCTCGACTCTAGGGCCTCATATAAATTTTTATGAGGTGAAAAAAGCTGTGGTGTGCGTTCAGGCAAAACCTACATCCCTTTTCTCATCCCCGAGATCGGGCGTTTTTTCTTCTGCGAGATCCCAGTGAACTTCATATTTTGAATAAATGACGAATATGGTTATAATCAATTCGTGATGGTTTCCTTTAAAAAAAAAAACGTGTATGAAATGGGTTCATGGTATTAAAATGTTGGATTTAGCAACATAGAAAATGTGAAATCGGATATTTTTCGGAAAACGGATACGTTCGAGATGACGTTTTCGGTTATTTATTAGGACCAAGTGCGGCTCGGATGTATTATGTTAAACATATGCATCTCAAAAGTTAGGAGAAATATTGGTTATGAGGAAGGACCCATAGTGCAGTGGTGGGAACTATGTTAAACTCCATTCATTTAAAGTCGACCAATAGACAGTTGGGGGTGTAATCTTAAAATGACAAAAGGAACTCGAGATCGAATGGTCCCATCGAAGCGATACTCTAACTCTAAACTCCAACTCTGACACTCTAACGCTAACTTTGGTGCTCGAGCAGAGAGACTAAGACGAAAGTGTTGGCTCTAAAGACGATTAAGACCAAAGTGTTGATGGTAGACGTTTCGCGAGTTTGAGAACTCTTAGCCAAAGTAAGAACTGAATTATCGTTCTAGAACTTTGACGAAAACTCAGTATCGGTCTTTTGTATTTATATATTAGACGAAAATTTTATTTATTATTTTGATGTAGATAAACTTGTAAATACAAAAGCCGTGTTTATTCCGACGTTAAACGTTATCTGTAGACGGAAATTCATCATAACCCCTAGACCATTGATAAGTCTTCACAAATTTGGCCAAGGTGGAATGGAATTTTCTGTTGAAGAAACCATATCCTTCCACACCAGTTCCAATTATTCAAGTGATGATTTCCCGGAATAAAATCTTGCGAAACACTAATTGGACCTTGAGGAGCTGTTCAATTCTACATGTACTCCAATTATACGTTGAATGGGTTTTCAATATTTAAGGAACTTCTAGAGCATGAAAGCTCACAGAAATCAAATTATTAAGAAACTCGAATCTTGAGTCGAACGAAAACTAAACCTTGACGAAATGGCTTCAGAGAAATTCTTCTAGTTTAAGTTGAAATATTATTACCACGAAGAGCATTCAGAATGAATGAAATTAAGTGAAACATCTTTCGAGGGAAAGTTGAAGCAAGTTCATCAGAGAATATTTCCTGATATGATTGCATTCGAAGTCATGTTTCCACGGATCTTCCATTAACTTGTATATCCTTGAGATAAATTTCAAAGAACAATTTTTTAGAGGTTAAATTCGACATGCATCTCTATGACCGCTATCCAGAGGATGGGGACAAGCTAGATATAATATCCGATAGATATATAGATGATGTTCTAACGGCTTTCCATAGTTTGGAATTTACTGAATCACATCTGAGGACATATGAATTTTATATCGAAATACAAAGAGGTTTTTTCATAAAATTATTGATGAAGTGAAGAACATAGTTTTGACCAATCAACTTCAGCAGTTGTGTACTTGTTTTGTTCGATTACCTGACGCGTAAACCGAAAAAAAACCAAATTGTTTTCCACTAAGGGAACAGGCAACACACAAGTGATCATGTGAGGAACAATGGTAGTCTTGATTGATTCGATTAAATAATGACTGCTCCGGATTTTCTCATCAGCTGCTTTGAACTTGAGTATGTCAGTAAGAAGAATCATTGAAATACTGGGTCTCAAAAGGTGTTCTCCTTCATACTTTGATCTCAATATGATGATTGTTTCTTTCACATCACTCAATTATTTTTATCGCTGATCGTGTGCCATAACAGAGTAAAAAAATTTTTATTTATCGGAATATAATCGTCAAGTCGACTGACAGCCATGATATTCACGAGTTTTTGTAAGACGGACGTAATAAAAGAATGAATCAAAAACTGAGTAGTTCAGATTGCGTAAATGAAAACCGTGAATCAGATTCTGAATGCGCAGATAGATCGAAAACCCGAACTGCATCCCCTACATGAAATTCTACACGAAAGGGTGAGGGAAATTAAGTTGGAAAAAAACGTTCCACATTCCATGGGACCTTTTAGAGCTGTTACTGTCGGATAGAGAGCAATAAATTAGGGCAGTTACGGGGACTGATATTTGACAGTTTGGGTGAAAATCCTATTCGTCCGCAAGTTGAGAGAAATTCCAGACGCGTGTCCCTGATTTTATGGTTGTACTTACCCTTTCTTTACACGCTTTGATTTTTCGAACCTGACGAAGCCACCTTCTGCTTGAGCACAATTGGATCCAATTCCGGACCAATACGTTTCATTTACATGGATAATTCAATTCCGGCTAGATGAGAGTTCGGTCCGGAGTTTTCCGGTATTCAGCAGAAATTCTAAGTAGCTCTTACTCGCATCCAGAAGGAATGCAGAGATCACAGTAGCTTTACGACTTAGTGAAATACCTATAGGAGTAATTTAAAGACACATAACACATCGTACAATGAGTCCTAGATAGGTCAACAAATTTTTTTTGCTAAAATTAATTTAGATTCATGGATTAAATCTTTTAGAGTATTACAGTCATTTCAATTTTCTTCTAACTATACGATACTACCGCTGTGGTGGGAGAGCTCCAAAATATGCTCCAGTTTCGGCAATTCCTTCCTTATTGAAGCCAACCCTCTTTGCACGGAGTATCTTTTTGAGTTCTCCAAAGAGTCAGTAGTTGTTAGGTGCTAGATCTGGAGAATTTTGAGGCTGCTTTTATAAACTTGTGGCAGTCTTTCTTAAAAATAACATTTCTGAAGACAGTCTGCTAACGTAAGTTTCAGGTAACGCCTAGAGTCCCATTTTATTCCAGAATGTTTTCTGGATTAAATAATCCATAATTTGGTTGAAATCAGGTGGGGGGAATTCTGTGATATCTCATTCTACACTTTTCAGCTTTTTGGGTATCTGGCTATGTTGAATTCAGCTATTCATTTCTCCTTTCTTGATTATTCTCATCGAATTCGAGACACCTTGCACTAAACGGTCTTTTGCCCCGAAGAACGGATTCTTCAAAGGACCTATATCAGCTTAACATCCTCGTGAATTTCGTTATCGAAGAAAAATATATCAGATGTGCCCAAAATTGTTCCGAAAATGAATTCATAATATTGAGTCTAATCTGATATTCTTCCAGACCGCCCTCATTCGAAGATCCAGGATTGTTTTCTCATTCTATCCTAGCTAACTCAATTTGATCTGAGATGAAGCTGAGGAAGAGACGGTTGGAAACTTACACTGGATAAAGTCTATCGAACTTTCTATTTGAGTAGAATACGATTCGTAACCACAAATCACCTGCCGAATAAGAGGAATTGTTAAAATGAATCTCATGTTTCATAAATTTCATTTGAAAAGTTTCGTTCATGTTTCAAATTTGCATCGAAGAATTCAAATGAAGCAATTTTTTGAATCAGTCATTTTATTAGACATCGATCAATAAACTACGGGCCTAGGGGGGGAAATGACAATATCTTTTCGTAATAAATCGCTACGATTTGGACAAATCATACTTGAAAACTGTAATAAATCAATAATAATCTAAAAATGACTATAGTTTTCTTAAACTTCAAAATTTTCAAAACATAAGTTTTCATTCCAGAACACGCTGTTTTCTTGATGAATAAAAGGAAATATTTCCATTCCTACCAGAATATCAAACAATCGAAAAGAACTACAGAAAAACTAATTAAAAAATGTAACAGAGCACGATATATGTGTTTCGACTTTTGTCTATTAAATTTTAGTCTTTTCAGGTATTCAATTAAAAATAAAATTTTAATAATTCTTGGTTATAACTTATTGCGGAACATGTTGGATAGAAAAATTTCCACGAGCCACTTTCAATCAGTTGATATTCTAAAAACTGACCTCGATTATGAGCATCGAATATTTTTTCATTACACCAAATTTGAAGCAGAAAAATACAACTGCATCGAGAAAAAAATGTTTTCTAAAATAAATATCTATGAATTGAAGATACTTAAATCGAATTCGATATTCGAAGATAATGGACATTTTTGCAAAACGATAGCATACAGTTTCTGAACTAAAATAAGCCTGCAAGAAAATCCAACATATTAAAATCTAGCTACTGGCTAATTTTCAATTTGTAGCGACAGATATACACTCGGAAGAATGGATGTAGCAGGTAGCGACAATGATGGCTGCAATCTATTCCATTTATCACCAGCTGAATGTATTTTGTAGCTTTTAATTTCGTCAGGTGACATCAAAGCTCTCGGCGCTAGTTTTTCAGCCATTCGTTACTATTCGAAAGGTCTTTAGGGTGTAATTCAACTCTTTCTTTCAACTGTGTTATTGCCTTCCTGGGAAAAATTTATTCTCTTCCCAGCTAAGTGGGGACTGAATTTTTCATTATAAATTATAGGAGCTTTTCGTTTATAGAATTAACATTGAAGTCGTTAATTTCACCATTGAAACAACAATGGACTGCTCTCCATGTAAAGAGCGGACATAAACCAAATTGAGTTGAAAATTCAACTGAATTCAGGTTAAATGATATACTCATGTGATGTTCAATGTTAATGAAAATTTACGACGTATACTACAATGAAGTGACACTGTTAGTTTATGCTCCAGTTTTTATAGTGCTATTAATTAACTGGTACAAAAAAAATGTCAGAATTCACGAGGATATCGAGCAACTTCTATTTACAGTTGAATAAAACATATCAATTAAAAATGTAATTGGATGAAATGAAATAAGAGTGAACAATAACATGATTTCAGCTAGAAAAACTTGGCTGATCTCTTTGATGAAATGGGCCAATGAAATATTTCCATTTTACAAAAAAGATTTTGATACAAGTCACTTATTTAGAGCACAATTTCAATCATGAATTGTCAATTGACAGTATTTACCTAGGGAAATATGAACTAACTAAGGCGATATAGCTCAATATTTGTTCGATCAGAAAAAATGAATTAATTCGTCCAGAGGTTTCAACTGAATAGAGCATTATGTAGCCCTGTGAATATCTGGTGAGATAAATATTTGATTTAAATTGAATATGTATCATTTAGAATTATCCAAGCTCCTTGCCTTCGGCGAATGGAACATAATTCGAATAATGAAAAGCATACAGTTTGGTGAATAATAAATAAATATGCCATTAAAACCAGGGTTCCGCAATCTGTTAGATAAGGTAGCAACCCCACTGCGTGAATCTCGATTCTGTGTCATCAATTCTGTTTCCTCTGTGCTGAGATTTAGGGTTGTTATGAACGTTTAAATTGAGGTGGATGTCGAGTCGTGCTGATTTCTGTATTCTCACATCCAGAGAGAAAATTACTGGCTGGAGTTAGACTGCCGTCCTGGAAAAATATATTTTCTAATTTGTTACATATATCAGGACGCCAAATTATCACCTGTGGCCCTAACAGGGTGGCCATGATGAGAAAAAGTGGCGTCAAAAGACCCGTGAGGCGTATTTCGTTCTCACGTTCCTCAAAGGAAGATTTCTCTTGGGAAACGTCTCTTCTGAATATTCCCATTCGAAATAATTGGAAAAAATTACGGTGCCGGTTAGATGCTACAATTTATTCGTTCTCCATTTTCATGCGCATATCGAAGCTTTTCGTTATCCTTACGGAAAGTGTTGATTATTTCCCGAAGAAGATTAGAGAAGATTCAACTCAAGATCTGTAGTTTGTCCCCTTTTTCCATACAGAGGAAATGAATGAGAATGAAATACGAACAGCTTACATTTTTCCAGTCATTTGATCGCTAGATTCCATCGATTCAAATGAGTATAACAGAAATGACTAAGAGAAGACCGTTTATTCACTCGTTCTCTTGAGTTACCAACTGATATATATATATTCGAAGATTTTTCGAGTCATTTCGAACAACCATCAACGCAATTGATCGTACACTTATGAGATGTTGACATAAATACTGCCTCTTTGATTTTTCTTTTCGTAAGTTTCTCCTCTTTGGAATACAGTTTTCTTGAGAACATTCTGTGCAGCAGCAGTCTCGAACGATTCTCCCAAAACGGTCTCCAAAGATTGTGATGCTGCAGATGACTCTCCCTCCACACCTGCTATCATCTTCGCTACCTTATTTTTGTGCGGCGTACTGTCAGCCTTCTGCAACAGTCGAATTTTTCTAGCCACCATGTCTCGTGAGTGTTGTCATTAAGGCTCACGCATCGGCAACCAATGTCGCGGATGTTCGTCTGCCACAATGGCCTGTATACGTTTTCGGATTATCTAAACCCAACCATTCAGCAACTATACTCGGAATTTTTCCGAAGGTATTTTTGCCGACAGGCTGAAGAGCACACTTCTTATTTTGAATATTGATGCTGATTTTTGAATATGAACCGCTCTGGGTAGTTTTTAGCAATCTTCTTGAGATATCTGCACAAACCTCCCTTTCAGCAAAAACAAAAAAAAACAGCTAACTATGCGATCATAAACGATGTATGCAGTGAAAAAATTTCAAGATGGACACCTTCTCCTGTTGATGACCCCAAAGATAACAAAACCGAATTAGCAGAAGTCTTCCTTTCAAAGTATCAAGTTCATATATTCTACGACTTGATTCTTTCTCATGTGAAAAAGGTCATCTCACCGAATAAATATTTGCTGGAGTAAGTACAATCAGAACCAGGGCCCTATTCGCCAAGTAATTCAACTGAACAAACAAGCTGTACACTGTCTCACCAACATGGTTTGCGGCGTGGATAAATATTCAGTCCATTTCTTCCGGTTTTCTGCTGCCTAAGAAAGATATTTTCCTTCGTCGTTTGTCGACTGAATTTGCATTGAATCAGAAAGTAATGGAGTCTTGCGAAATTTAAGGCAGATTTTACCTGATTTTACTGGATTCGGGAATTGCAATGAAAACACTACTACTTGAATGATGAGTCATACTGGATGAAGGTGAATCCAACGGATGTAATGGAGATTTGTAAATAACTAAATGAACAAGGTGCTTCGAATTCAGCCTATAACATTGTAAGTGGTTATATGAGTGTATGAGTCTTTTAGAATGAGAATATTACAATGTAAGTTCGAGAACGAAGCACTCCGAAAGAATTTGTACTCTCTTCGTAATAGATTTACATACCGCAACAATTCATTCTGCAGAATGCAGAGGAGACAAATTTTTCTTGGTAAACAATGATTGCCTTGTCACAAGTATTCATTCAAGAAATAATAGAAAATCGAATGATTTTTCATCACGATAAATCGATCTCTGTGATTTAGCATTCGTTGAATGTTTTTGCTTCATTTCTGTTATCCTAGCAGAAGTGAGCCTCTATTCTTTGTTTCAGGAATCCATAAAGCAGTGTTTCGTGAGGTTCTGGATCTGCCTTCATCATATTGTTTCTGCTTCGGTGGTGAACCTATAGATGCACGTCAAAGTTGAATGGAGTAATAGGGTCACACATTCCCAGATGGTAAGTAGACCTAGAGGATTTAAGTTAATTAATGATGTCGCGTGGTATTCAGTACATTATCTCCGAAGTAGGATTACTGTCAAGACGTCCGCAGATGTTGAATTACTACGCAAAATCCATCTTCGAATTATTCCGAGAAAGCTACAAGGACTTTATATTTGATTAAATTATTATCTGCTCACAACACATGTTCTGAAATTGAATTCACGGCAATATTGCGGTTCACAGGGAGGTATTTAGTATTAATTCGTGCTTTTCAACAAAAAGTTCCTGTTTTGATGCAAAGAACGACTTTGACTAGCTTTGCTTGATCGTATTCTTCTATAGATAAGACTGGTCAATAGTATAGACTACTAGTAGTAGTCGATTGGCTCAGTTGAGATGTATATCTTAGAGGTTCAAAGATATAAGTCGATACCAAAACGGTGTATCGAGATTTCACTTGATACTGCTGGGTTAGCTCAAAGTAAAACACTATTTAACTACAACAGTAAAGTGACTTTATTGTTTCTTCAGTCTACGACTGAGCTTGATATTTACAGTACGCAGGTTTGCGTGATTTTCTTCTCAAATACATCTGTTTTTAGTTTTTATATTCTCATCCTTCTGGTGCAAAAGTGGGGTACAAACATTCGAGAACATTCTAATGGAATTCCAAGAGCTATCTTGGAAGATCGCATTCTCAAGTATATAATGGGACCACATGTTCCCCGTTCAAAGTATCACATTCCTTACAAATAAAATGGTTAAAAAAGGTTCCTTCAATATCATTCTTAACCTTGAAAATGCTTTAAATGACCTGAGCGGCCAAATATCCTGTTGGTCTACAGGTGTATCTGTTCAATGAGTAACAAAAGGATCGAACACCATTCTTTCAGTACATTTTAACCCTGAAATTGGGGTAGATTCTTAAAATGCTTGACCAGTCAAGCTTATTGTTTTCTCGGGAAAGATTATTTATGGTTAACAAATATTTCTGTTCGATGAATACAGAGGTATAACATTAAAAAATAAGATGACACAAGTTCCCATCCCTACGGAGGTAAGGCCTCCTAAAGGACACCACTGGTAATCATTTTTAATGTTCTATCTGTACCTGTAGAAGTGGTTGCGAGTTCCAACAATTCACTACAGTATTGATGGCTTTAGTATATTGCCTCTTGTTTTTTAAACTACTATAATTCATGGGGATTATCGTTGCTATCAGTAATTTCCTTTCAGTACCTTCTTTAATTGTTTTTTTTTAGACCGTATTCTAACAAAGTTGTAGCTATCGCAAAAGGGGACAACGCTAGGACTACCTCATTTTGGGATTTCTCCATATTTATCAATTTCTAAACATTTCCTCGACAATAGTAACGTTTGCGAATATAGATTTCACGATCCATCAAACCTGGCGTATTCGCCATTTCGTCACTCACACTTTTTCCCCATGAGTATACAAAGACTATAATCAGTCAAAAAGTTTTCGCTTTTCTCGAGTTTTAGCGAGACTGACGCACAGCAATTGTTTTTGATAAATAAAAATTTAAATAGCCAAAATTATTGAATCCATGGAAAACTCATTAGATGCATGAATATGTTCGGAAAGGATAGACTTGAAATCCACGGAGATATCCAGGGCAATGAAGGAAAATTTTTTCATCACCAAAATGAAGTGTGTATTCCGAACATAAGCTGGTATATTGATGCTCGGTATATATCAAACTAATTGGATAACTGCATAACTATGAATTTGCAATTTACAATTCAAGGAATCTACAGAATTCTTTTGCGTGTGTTTGACCTACATTATCGCTACTTTAATAATATACGATTAGTCGTTACATTTTTCACAAAATGTCGAACCTTTTTGAGCGTCTAATATCCCCATTCGAACCTTCCATCATACGAGATCAATTAGTCCTCGACAGTCACTTTTGGTGCATGAGACTAGTAATAAAAGGTGAGAAATGAAAGTTCCCAAGTTCGTGATCGCTGTCAGAGAGTTATTCGAATTCCCAACTAAATTCCCGGAATCGAAGAATTGAAATTGCTCATCTCTGTTTTAATGAAATTCATCTGAACATCGCCGTCTCCACTCAGCGTTCATACGAAAGGAATCTGGGTCAACTGGAGATTTTTGGGGGCGTCCTACTTCCAGAGAAATAAATATTAAGGTTAAAATTCCGAAAATTTCTCGGTTGATATTAACGTTCGAGAGATGGATTTCCGCAAGGAAATTATGTAATATATTCATTCTTAACTTGGTTTGAAACGGTGAACCCACTTGAGCGTGTAATCTAATAATGAATGAATAATTTTCAATAATATCGGTTATTGTTGAATATTCACTTCAAGTTCTTATCACCTGTCTTTTCGATAATGGAAAAAATAAACTATAAACCTTCAAATTGGTACAGTCCGCATTTCATATTTTCAGAATAGGTTTATTGTCCAAGTATCTCGATAAAGTTCGTTAAAAGACCAGATCGTAATATGGAATCGAATATACATACTTAATTCAATATACATATAATATACAATACTTAATATTATATAATAAATAAATTATGCATGGTACTAAAAGTGCTAGCTATATAATTTTAATAAGATATGGGTTTGGCAACTTAAATTTTGAGGATAATTAAATGAATACTAGGCATTTTTTGCCAAGCTCTTTTTTACAGTTGTCATGCCTTAATTCTGAGGATAATTAGTAAAAATACTAGAACTTGTAGTGGAGAATGAACTGAAGAAAAACTGTGCATTTCCTTGTTCTTGATTCAAAATATTTGTTCGTTGATTCTTTTATATTTTCTGTCTCCTTCATTTTCGTATCGAACAGTTTCAGAGTCAGGAAAAAGACTCCAACGAAAGGGGGAGATATTCTGACCTCACGTCAGTGCTTTCTTCATTCTTGTATCATGAATAAGCAGTGCAGTGTTTTCGGGATTCAGAGCACGACAGTTATAAGAAGATGTTCTTGTGTAAAGCTAATTGGTCTCCTTTCAGATTCCTCGGAAATCCAACTCGGGAATAATGCATTTAAAGAATCAACATATCGACCACAATGGGTCGGAAGGAAAGGTCTCATAAAAAATTTAAATCTCTCTTCGCCGGGTAGTGATTCAAGTATTGATTGCTTGGCTAAGGTTCTCAGGGGCAACTGACGACTGTTCATAGCTTTCTGTCGTAAATTCCCTGAATATTTAACTTGCTGCGAACTCTAAAAGTATTCGCGAACGTGGATAAACCACTTCGCAATCTTGATGGTATGTAATTTTGATAGAAAGATTTCAGTATGAATAATTGAGTTGTTGTTTCCATATTTAACGTCTCGAAAATCATTAGGAGTATTAACGACAGAGTGTTGGCTTCCCAGTTGCGAAATATGAAAAATTCTACATCCCCAAACACATGTAGGATTATTCAACAACAGATAAATCCCTTGGGAGCTCAGGAAAATCTTGGATACAATTTTCACTTCGGAGGCTCAGGTTTATTATGCATTTTAAGTACCCTCGAAATGAAGAGAGATATTTCCAACAGAGGATATTAATATTGAAGGTTTTCATGTAAAAAATTCATCAAGAATGTCGTGGATACATCAAAGAGTTTTCGATAAATACTTTAGCCCTCTTTTATTCCAACTGAAACTGTTCTTTATTTCCGTAGAGAGTCTCAAGGAAAACTTGTCAATAATCTATTCAATACAACCCATCCGATCTATCATTTTCAGAAACATTTCTATAAAGTCGTTCGCTGGTATAGGTGAACTTTTTTCGATTTTGCCAGGTGAAAGCCATCCCAAGATTTCGTCTCCTTGATTTACGGCAATAATTTCGTCTGCGAGCATTGAGAACAATAAGCCAGAACCACAGAAATCCATCTACTGTTGAACGTCATGTTTCTCTATTCCTTGGTCTGCTCTAAATCTGTAATTAGTTTTTTTGTATATCCAGTGCTTTGAAAAATAATACCAGGATGAATTTTTTCAAAAATATCTGACTTTATTTTCAGAATCAACGCTCTCGATTCCATAGAAGACGATACCTGGATCGTCCAATCACTTATAACCGGACATTTGGGATGGAACGGCCACCAATGTCAGTTTTTCGTGATGAGAATTTCTTTTTCCGGAACTGGAAATGAAATCTGCGAGACGTGCGTTGGAACTTAATTCGGCCATTTGCAATTAGATAAGCGTCTGAAAGGACCAATTCCGCCTTTTCTCGCTGCTTCACCGACGTAGAGGATCTCCTCACCTTTTCAGGTTATCCATCTCGGAACTTTCGATTGTACTTGATCAGGGAATTCATCTATCACCGTTTCACATAAAAATTTGGTTTTCTGATCACTCATACTAACTAGAGAATTGTTTGAAAAATCAAGAATATTCCACCAAATACATATGCTATATCGTTTGCTATGAATTCTTTTGAACTTGTGGCTGCATTATATATATATATATATATGTAGGCTTTTTTGTCAATGGTCTAGGGATTATGATGAATTTCCGCCTACAGATAACGTCTAATGTCGAAATAAACATGGCTGTCGTATTCACGAATTTATTTACTGCAAAAGAATAAATAAAATTATCGTCTAATATATAAATACAAAACGATCGTTCAGTTCTTATTTGGCAAATAGTTCTCAAACTCGCGAAACGTCTACCGTCAACACTTTCTTCTTAATCGTCTTTAGAGTTTAGAGTTAGAGTTGGCGTCTAGAGTTCGAGTGTCTCCGATGGGACCATTCGATCTCGAGTTCCATTCGTCATTTCAAGATTACACCTCAAACTGTCTATTGGTCGACTTTAAATGAATGGGGTTTAACATAACCAATATTTCTCTTAACTCTTAAGATGCATATGTTTAACATAATACATCCGAGTCGCATTTGGTCCTGATGAATCACCGAAAACGTCATCTCAAACATATCCGTTCGATTGGCTTGTCTAAACGGCGTCTAATAAATAAACAGGAATAGTTTGTTATCTTAAGACTATCGATACTTGAAGAGGCACTAAGAAAATATACGATTTCACATTTTCGATTGCGAAGCACAGGTCCGCACTGGCATTCAACTCCGTCCAAAAATGCTAAATCCTACATTTGAATACTATGAACCCATTTCATACACGTTTTTTAATGAAAACCATCACGAATTGATTATAAGCATATTCGTCATTTATTCAAAATATGAAGTTCACTGGGATCTCGTAGAAGAAAAAACGCCTGAGCTAGGAGATGAGAAAAAAGATGCAGGTTTTGCCTGAACGCACACCACAGCTTTTTTCATCTCATAAAAATATGAGGCCCTAAAGTCCATGAATTTTCGTTGTTTTTCAGCTTCACTTGTGTGATTTTTATACTCCTGAAGATGAGCTGAATTAGTTCGAAACATGTAGAGTTACAAATTAAAATCACAAAAGTACTTATATCTTAATAGTGTTTAGATTTCATATCATGGATCTCCCAGATATTAGGACATTCAATTCTAAACTGAGAATTATTATCACAGATAACCTCTAGGCATTATCAAAGAGGTCTGACTAACCTCTGTCTAGTCGGGCTTTGTTGGACCGTAGATTATACAATCACAGATTGTCATTACAATATGGGCTTAGTTTTCTGGTTTCAGCATTATGACCTCTATCATATTGGATAGTAATTGATGATATGTAGTATCGATTGGATTCCCAACTGAATCACATCTGAATAGCCTGTTATTGGTATGGACGCGGTAGACAAAGAGTCATCCAGTATTATCTCAATTTTAGGGATATTTCAGCATAAAAGGTTTTTGAGTATTTTTGTGGAAAACTAAAAATTTCTGCTATTGAATTGAAATTGAGAAAGTCAATTTTTCCAACGAAAATCTTTCTCAGATTAGAACATTCGAAAGATTGATTTGCAAAAAACTCTGACGAGACACATATGAACATTTTGATACAAAATATTGTTCTCACCATGGTAAAATCGGTCAGTAGTGACATAACCATCAGCATGAAAAGTTTAAAAACCAGTCTTTCCTATCTCTCGATGTTCTATACAAGTTCAGATATATTATTTTATGGCTTCTAACTGTGATATAGCGGAGTCATTCCACGCTGGAATATGGAGGTGTTACGGGTTTTAAGTATTCTTTCATCTAGTCTGAAGGTCTTGAGGATACTTTCAGTCCTTTTACGTTGCCTTCAAGGGATTCATTTGTGGTATTCCGATTTGCGGAGCCTTTGTTCTGGACTATTCAGGAATTTCACATCGTTGCGGCTGCTTCACTCAATTCCAATTGCTTCTGGAATGGATCATAAAGGATAAAACAATTTTCAATGCTCCAGATTCACTTTGATGGGAAAAATCGAGTCAAACGTTTACTCGTTTTGTTCTTTCTCGCACGATATACCCTGAACGTTATTATTCATATATTTCGTTCAGCCGAAACGCCGGCTTTCACTTCTGACAACAATATATGGACTTTTCTTGTGATTTTTAATGATAATTTCATTGTATTGTTACTGATATGTTTTTTCTTTATCCAAATAGTTTTATTTGATCATTCAATTCATTATTATTATTATATTGATTTCATTACCTTCAAATATTTGGCGAGCACTTAAGGTCCATCAAGTTGGAATGTTAAATTCGCCATTAAATGTAGCTACATTATACATAGATTTTCCAGATCAATCGTTATAGTTATTTAATCAACTAGTTTATTGATGATAGCGATAAATGTTCGAGACCATTCATCGCTAGATTAATAAACGAGTTGATTACAAGATTTTTCCGTCACCTCATTATGAATACTCTGCTCAACAATTGATAGGGATCACTTACTTTTTCTAAATTTATTTCTGAAATATTCGCTCCAAGATTATAAATTTAGTCAGATATCCGAGTATTTTCAGTTTATAATATGGTTCACTTGAGAAAGGAATGAAAAAATGGAAAGTTGGAGAGAAAAAAAGACTTTATTAGGAACACTCAAAATTCTGTGTTTGACTAACATAAAAAATTCATGATGAAACCACAAGAAGGCTGAAGTTTCGGTTAAGCTAGTACCTAGTTGGTCCCCCACGAGCTCGTCTCGAGCATTCTACCCTACGAAGCATACTTTCAATCAAAACGATTTATAAAATTTTGGGGCAAATTCGTCCAAATATCCCGTAAAGCATTAGAAAGGTCCTCCAGGTTATTGATCGATTGTTCCAAGGTTGACAATTGTCTAGACATCTCAGACCAGACATGTTCGATGCCATTCATGTCTGGAGAGCGAGCTGGCCAGTCCATCCTATCAATAGCATGAGTTTCTAGAGCTTCATTAACCAGACGACTACGGTGTGGACGGGCATAATCGTCAATTAAATTGAAATTCTCGCCCAAGGCAGCCGCAAACGGAACAATTATGGGTTCAATAATCATATCGTGATATCTCTGGCTGGTCATTGTGGTGTTCTGCAGAACAACCAACTCTGTGCGTTGGTTCAAACAAATGTCTCCCCAGACACATATAGAACCTCCGCCAAAAGCTGTTGTGGGTACCATAAACTGTTCTGCATACCTTCGACCTCTTTCCCTCCAAGCAAGAATACGTCCATCGGAGTTGACCAAACGAAATCTAGGCTCATCCGTAAATAAACATCGGCTCCAACCTTCAACTGTCCTTTGCGGTGCTCCTCAGCCCAGTGCCGTCGATGAACCCGGTGTTCCCTATTCAAACGAGGATGTTGTATCCTCCTACGTGCTCTCAAACCACGAACATGTAGTCGTCATCTTACAGTCTGGTTCGAAATTAGAACTCCTGTTGCAACTCTCAGTGATCTATTGAGCCGCGACGCTGGGTAAGTGGGATTTCTCCTAGCATTGAGGATCAAATGACGATCTTGGGCAGCTGTTGTACTGCGCTGCCGACCTCCCCCATGAACATAAGCTACTGAGTCGTTTTGGATGAACCTATTCCAAACCCGACTCACGACACTTTGCGAAACATTCAACCGCTGGGACACTTCTCGCTGGGGCAAACCTTCCTGTATCCACCGCCTGATTTGGTCCAGTTGCACAGGAGCCAAACGTCTTCTCGGCATGACTGATAAGCTGATATTGTTCTCATTTCTTCAATTATTGTCACCTTATGTGTTTGAACGAGAGAAAAAACAGATTTAATAACAAATACTACATTGCTTTTCACTCCACCTGTAACAGCCTACAGATAATAATCGATTTTGTGAACAAGAGCCGATGAAGTGAGGAAAAATTTGATATAATCAACTCAAAACATCTTAATTTTTCCTTAGAGAACATATAATGCACAGATATTCACGAGATAACTTGAAAAAAATACAAATGAAGAGATGTTCATAAGTGATCCCTAGCAATTGTTGATCAGTGTATATTATTTATTCAAATAAATTTTATTTCTCACAGTATAAAAATTGACAATGAAAATACTGATGCTCACTTTGACATATCTATATTTATGGTTCCAATTGAACAATTCTTAGAATTCATAGACGGAATTTTCGAGATGTGACATTCTGAATAGTTCACATTTATATCGTTACTGACGATTTGCGATAAGGAATGTGTGGAACTGGTTGGAGCAGATGTATTGATTACTGGCGAACTATTATCGCATAAAATTTTTTCAGCAGTTTCTAATCTATTTTTCATCGAGTTTTCGATATACCTTTTTGCAACAGATGCTGATTTCCATCCTCCAAGCCGTTTGATGGCTGCAAAATTTTGCCAGATATCATTTTTCATTCATAATTGCCCAACTTTCTTTTTGTAATACAATAAAAATTCGAATCATCTTCATCAACATTTTTTTTAAATTTTGTTTTAAAAACAAAGTTCTTGTTGAAAGAATGGCCAATTAAATTATAAACATAGTATGCAGCCTACGTGAAAGTATGCAATACAGGTTTGAGCGGCCTAGTTTTAAAATAGCTTTGCAATAGATCCTCGTAGCTACGGTATATCTTTGGTAAACCCATATCTACTAAAACAACTCATATGTGAATGATAAAATATTAAATTCTCCACGGGTTTGATAAAAATAACGAGATCCATTCCGTTGAGTGGCCGGTGAAAATTCAAATGTTGGTATTTCAACTTTTCCACCCTAGGTTTACCATTTGTATTTGTCTTGATTTCACAATGTGGCTGCCTTTGTGTGTTATCGTTATAGCTGCCTAGGGATTACGAGAATCCCTCATAACCTTACCGGGCAGTTTATCTCAGCCATATATGTAAAGCGCTTTTTTTTACGATATTGAATCCTTCAGCGTTTTGCCTTGAAAGAGTATAAATCACGATTTGAATAACAAATTTAATAAACTTCGCTTCAATGAAGAATCCAAAAATACGAAAGTGCATCACCGGATTAATTAAAATTTTTAATCGTATCAGAAATTAATTCGATTTCTAATATTCCAATTGTGCATTCCCATTCGTTTTATACAGATAGAAAAGTTAACTCCTGGTCCAATTCAGATGAAAATAGGTACCCCATTTCGAACCCTGAAAAATAATGGATGAAATGGGTATTTCATGAAGCTGCCTTGTTCCTTTCATTCATTCAAATTGAACCCAGCGGAATAGGATTATAAATCAACGCAGATTGGTTTATATTAAATGAGGCTTTGCGTAAAAATTTGATAAAGGCCCTCGTGAGGCTATAATGTGTCAAAAATGCGTACGAACTTCGCTTCAGACTATTTTATTCGAATACACTAGTGCACTCTGTATACGAGAATTATAATTTTTCAAAGGCATATAGCATATAACTCATGATACATGAAATGTACAAATGTGACAAATAAATTAATGACAGAGTGATTCGTTAAGCTGCCAATTCAATTCCTGTCTAGTTTACAGTAAAGAGAACAAAGAACCCCAAGTAATTTATAATCCAAAGGAACCTGAAAAACTTATCAAGATATTTGAAAGCGCACAAAATCACTCGAAGTCACGCGAAACAGGGTGAGTCTTCGACCACTGCGTTAATTTTAACCACATCACCCGAACGTAAACTCATTGTAAATTGCACACCCTGTATGACATTTTATCGAAATCAGCAAAATAACTTGTAAATTGCACACCCCGTATATCACATGATCGCAAATTCATTGTAATTCGCACATCCTGTATGACATTTTATCGAAATTAGATCCGATACGCGAAAAAACATGTACAATTATATATATAGGACACATATAATCGATTAGCAGTGGGTGCTTTTTCCATAAAAAATGCAGAAGGAAAAACTCTCGAAGAAAGACTCTGGTGAAAGTCAGTGCTTCCAATATGCACAGCCCGTATATGAATCGAAAATAATTTTTCCATAAAAAATAAACCCAAAGAATATCGTTTCAACTCCATCAATTTTACAAAGGTAAAATAAAAATTATTCGAAAAAGGTCTGAACGTGTATTCATGAACAGAGTGCATAGCCGTTTTTCCCTGAATAAACTAAGTGTGTCGGATTTTAACATAGAGTATCATAAGTTGGGTCGGAGTTCGGAGAGGGCAATGAATTCGCGCGAAAATGGACTGGAAAATGCCGATTTTGAAACGTATATTTGAGGTGTTTTTCTTTGGATTCGTGAACCGTATGTGGTCTCTAGAGATTCGGAATCTCCTGTAGATTCTTAATCGAGCACTTGGAAGGCCTGAAAAATCTTCCACCACCCATATCGAGCGAAAAATTGATGCCGTATTTTCAAATTTGGAGCTCGCGTTCGGCTATCTGGCGTTGTTCTTGTTACCAAAGTTTGGACACACATCTTCTGTCGCTTTCAAAGCAAAATTTCACTTTTTTTTGGTATTGTTCGAATTCATTAGATGATTTCCATTAACAGCATGTTGTACCAACTACTGATGTTTTTTCCTCTCACTTCCACTTCTCATATTTGCAACTCTTCGTTGTGTGATTTGCATTATCAGGCCTTGTGTCTTGAGGGCGGTAGTCATTTCGTATTTATTTTTATTTAATATTGTATTATTATGGGGTTAAAGCTTTTAGTTGAAGTTTTGTTCTATAATAATAATAAGAGAAGGAAGTTATAGCTCAAATAATAATTCTACAGAAGTTCCATCATCAAACATTTCTCGTCGATAACGAATCCAGTAATTTCATGAACATATTCGAAAATCATAGACTCAGAAACAAAGGAATCCGAACAGATATTCAGGGCTGCAAAGAAAATTGTTGTCTTGAAATAAAACCCCCGAAACAAATTTTTAATCAACGCTTTGTTGATGGATTGTTCGATTGTCGATGTCATACTCGGCAGTTATGGAAGCTCAAGACTCTTTCGCAGAACGTATGTCGGTCGGTGTGGTTTTTATGTTATTGGATTGGGAGGAAACGGGTGGGAATATTTCCCAGGAAGAAGTTAAAAGAGGGATTTGGGTCTTGAATAATATCTACAGAAATCCTCTGTCTAGTAAGCTTCAGGATTTGAACAGCACCCTCATTATCTTACCAGGCACAGGTGGCTGGATCATTGTGGTCTGAAGCATCTACATCGCTTGAGAAAGGTTGAATATCTGTTTATTATACGAAGTGATGGAAGAGTTCTTCTGAAATTCCTATAATAAATATCCATTGCCGCATAGGTAAACACAAAAAAATCAGTTTTTCCACGTAGTGAACATATAAAGCATTATTTCCAGTTCGTTCATATTGCTGAATTTGAATTATTGGTTAGATAACGCATACGTATCGGAAATTTGGATTATAGTTCCATCCGAAACATGGCCACGCCAAATATTTATTCATTGAATCAGAAATTGAGCGTCGTTGAGTTTACAAATGCATTCATTGTATCAATCGTATTTACTCACACCTCAGAATATGGTGTGTAATTTTCTATGTCATACTACAGGCGTCCAACTCAATCGATGTTCCGTGCCATCCATTATTATTGTATACAATATTGTAACGCATTCACGGACTTCCGGCCATGCCTATTAAATAATTGCGTCAATTTGGATTCAAAAGGTGTATACGAATCTATCTGTTTATTTTGAATTGTTTTGCTGTAAAATGTGATATGTTGCATAATTTACGCTCGACCGCTGAATTAACCAGACACTGAAAAATTTTTTTCAGGGATTTTGTTGAATTGTGATACTTCGTGTGTTTGTTTACGTATTTTGTCACGTGAGCATGAAAGGACGGGTTCAAGTGTGGTGTTAAACGAAGTCATCAAATTACCAGAGCAGTTGAGAAAATTTTGGAGCAGTTCGAAAAGCAACTGAAGAAAATCAAAGCAGATGAAAAAATACCAACGTAATCGAGAAAATTTCGGAGGAGTTAGCAAATTATCATTCAGCAAACCAATTAGAAAATTTCAAGACGGTGGGATTAATCCCTAAGCATCTGGCCAAAATCAAATGCAGGTTACAAAATTTTAATCTGATTGATTGAATTCCAGAGCAGGTAGAGAACATAATTGGAAAAGTAGACGGTAAAGATCGAAGCAGTTTGCAAAATTTCAAAGCAATATGTGAAGCAGCTGGAAAAAATTTCGAAGCAAACCAGCCAAAGGCGAATGGAAAATTTACAAAGAAATCGGAAATATTCCAAAGTAGTTGGAAGACTCCGAAACAGTTTGCAAAACATCAAATTGGTCGATTTCTGAGGTGTGAAAGGTTGGATGTTGCTCTCCTTCATACATATTTATCAGAAGGGCGTTCGCTATGCGTTTCAGTGTATCATTTTTCCTGTTCAGAATTCATTGAATATTTCAAACAATATAAATGATGAGACTAATTTTCTCTTGCGCCACCTCCTTGTCCGATAACTCTCTGTGGAATGCCAAGGAATTGGAGGAATTCTGTTTCAATTATTTATGAGAAACATTGAAATTTCACGCACCGGCAAGATTTAGATATTTTAATTTGCTACATTCTACATTCGGAGACGTGAGATAGTACTTTCAATTTGCCTAAGAATTACCGGAATGTTTTAGTCGAAAGATTTATATCGAAACTAAAAATTTTGTCGTCTTTAGAGTCTAGAGTTCGAGTTGGCGTCTAGAGTTCGAGTTGGCGTCTAGAGTTCGAGTGTCCCTTCGATCGGACCATTCGATCTCGATTTCCTTTCGTCATTTTAAGATTACACCCCCAACTGTCCATTGGTCGATCTTAAACGAATGGGGTTCAACATAGTTCCCACCATTGCACCTAGGGTACTTCGTGATAACTCTTAACTCCTGAGATGCACATGTCAACGGTTTAACATAATCCATCCGAGTCGCACTTGGTCCTCTAATAAATATTCGAAAACATAATCTGGAATATATCTGTTCAATTGGCTCGACTAGACGACGTCTAATAAATAAACGGGGATAGTTTGTTATCTATAGACAATCGATACATGAAGATGGACTAAGAAAATATCCGATTTCACATTTTCGGATGCGAAGCACAGGTCCGCACTGTTATCTAACTCCGTCCAAAAATGCTAAATCCTACATATATATGTATGATTTGTATATATTGCAATAAACTTTGAGGTCACAACCATCAAAGGTCTTCTGTCAGCATCGACCATGTGATATTTGGTATGCCCATTACACCCTAATCATCAAGGTGTTTAGATCTGGATAATATAGTTCCATTCCACTAGTGAAATCTTTTCGGAGAGTTTTCTGTGCTGCAAATTCATCTAGATTCAGTAGAAGTAGCTGATGTTAACATCACCTGAAAATAATATGTTACGTTGTAAAATTGATTTTGAAGCTTGGTGTCATTCGGGAACTGAAAACTGGATGACTCCGCTGTATCGTACAGAAAACTTTTTTTTATTCAAAAATACCATCGATCGAACACTTATCACAATGAGGTACCAGCCAATTTGCTGCTGAATACGTGCATATACTTTCATTGAAATAAATATTCCATCACATTACGCCAGATAATAATACTGCTATCTTTCTCTATGCTATATTGTGTTAATCAAATAGAATAGGAAAATATCAATGCTAATAGTTACTTCGCCTGTTTTCCAGACATCAAATCGGCCACACACACATTTATGACTCGGTTCATGTGATAGATTAAGAAATCGATACTAAAATAATTTCGTTAAGCATTTGATTTTGTACTTGGTTACCGTGGACATTCAGGCTCTCCTACCAATCTTCGTCATTCGAATGGAGTTATGCCTCATAAAGACGGAATGAACGAACGGAGCTACCATATATATCAAGAGCTTCGGATAAAGACGTGATCCCAAAACGTTTCGTCTAATTCATCCAGTTTCGTGAACCTCATGAGATGAGGCCAATCTCCGCGTATTGGTCCTCGAAAAACTTGAAGGAATATCTTGAGATAGGCCTGTCTGGAATGTATTCTCAATAAAACTCCTCCTCCGGAGGAAATTAACCTTAGGCGAGAAACCCACATTCACTACAGTGTACATCAAAATTTGTACGAGAAGGAATTTTTTATGGGATATATCGATAGGTATAGTAAGACTGCAGTTATACCGATGTTTGTTTTCGTCTTTCGTATATAGAACTTCAACCAGTGAAGTCAAAGCCTAAGTCTATAGTATATAGGAATGAAGTTGAATTTTCCAGTTTTCGATTTGGTGGAACGGAATAATTACTCGATGCTAATTTTTTAGGTTAATCATTTGAAGGTAGATTGATTTTAAAGTTACTGCTGAAAGTTATTTATTTCCAACATATCATGCAGTATGTTTTAAATCTAGAATTATTCCTAATTTTAGATGAATACCTGAAGAGATTGAAACTAAAGAGGGCAAAAGTTGAGACACGTGTCGTATTATATTTCCTCCATTGTTCGATTAATTTTCTATATTTGTTTTAATTGTTTGATATTATGATGAGAATGAAAATATTTTCTCTCCTGTTCATCAGTGAACTGTATTTCTGGACTAACGAGTTTAGGTATCGAAAGATAATTCAATCAAAGGTGAATCAACCATTTTATTATTACTAAGAGGTTTGAATTTGATTACATATTATCATTATTTATTTGCACTTTCAAGAAGAAATTGTACAGTTTATTTATTCAATCGTGATTCTTACCCAATGTTTCGTTTTGACTTTTAATTATATTGGAATACATCATATCTCGAAGCTTATAATGTAACTAGCTTTCAACGGATTACGTTGGAATATAGACCCTTAAAGCAACATGTATCAAGTTTGGGATTATTCCTCGCGATAGATTCGATAATCAAAGTTCACGGTGTACTGTTTGTATACGCTGATAAAACGTTTACTTGATCTTGCGAAACCGCCTGGGGTATCATCGATACCTGAGCTCCACTTCAAGTTGTTGCCTTGTTTATCACCTTTCTAGAACAAGGACTGTAATCAGCTGGCGAGTACCGGAATAAATTAGTCCTTAAACCCATATATTCCAGCTTCATTAATAAACACACAGCGCTAGATATTTCGTGAAATGCTGCTAAATAGGGATTTCTTGTCGTAGCAAATGCAATATAGCACCACTTCTGATATTCAGTGGAGCGATGAAATGCACTTAAATATCTCTATTATCTGGTGGGGACGTTTGGGGAATAGTTTTCTTGGCAGCTTCTAAATCACAAATAGACTTTCTGAACAAATTATAGAATGCTGGAGGTTATTACTAAATATATGCCAGGAATGTCAAACTTTATGTGTTCAAAAAAAATTATCCGGAAACGAAACGTGATACTTGCGATAGGAATTTTTCCGGTTTTTCTAATTGAAACATGTTGAATATTTTGAGTTTCCAATATGATTCAGCAGCAGTGCATATTTTACTTCTTCAGATTCTTCAAATAATTTCGAAACTTGTGAAAATAATTCAAAGTTCTGTTTGAAAAAACGCCATTCTTCCGCTGGACCGCCATTAGCTTCCATCGTGCCAGGTGCCGTCAACTTTTCCATGATTATTCTTTAACTGTGTTATTATTTTAATATACCCAGGAGTTGATATATTTATGAATAATAGTATTCTTATTGTAAGAAATACTTTTTTTATATTTTATTAATTTACATTTCATATCAAACTACCGAGGTTGGTACTTTTTACCGACTGCGCCATGTCAAATTATAGTAATCCGTATCAAAAGTTCTTCACCCAAAAAAATAGCCGATAAATGACAAAAAATCATCTCATGTACGTCAGAATTCTACCAGTTGATTGGTTAGTTTCTATCCAGTTCTCCTAGCGCCGTAAGGCGCAAACTACTATCCTAAAAGACACCGCTTGTTCTCACTCAATCGAATAGAGTGAGATCAACATATTCATGCAAAAAATGATAACACAAAGGAGCTCAGTCAGAAAATATCATCTACTGTTTCCTGAAGGAGCCATGCTACATTTTCAAAGATAGTGGCTGAGAACATAGGAATAAACGATGTGAATCGTTAGGGTTTTCTTTGAGGAACCGCCTCATATTTTCGTTTGATTGGTCAAAGGATATGAGGGTAGGAAACGTTTTCAACTGACCTGCCAGTCAATATCTTCGTACATTTGGGTTTTATTTAAAACGTATCTGAACAATGACGTGCCTTTTTCATTCAATCTGAATTTTTATTATACAGGGTGGCCAGTTGAAAACGAAACAGAAGAGATTACAGACGAAATACATTTTTTCGATATAAATGCTCGGATAGGTCGATTTCTGTTTCGAGGGGGACAACTCAAGATGTAGTTTACGGACGCATAGCGCTCCAACCCTTGCTACTACAACCCTCACCCCCAAATTTTGAATAGAGAAGATGGAGTGAGTGATACCTCATTTGAAAAATATTTTTATACTGATTTCAGCACAGTCATTGTTTTTCCATTTTATGCATTAGTTCTCGGAATATTCTTAACTAAGTATTTGAAAATGAAGTGGTGTGTTCATGGCACTTGTAGTGTTTTTTTGTGAAAAATCGACATTTTGAGCTTCAAAACAACCATGACTGTGGCTTCCTTCCTCCAAGCGTATTGCGAAGGAGCTCAATCTCGCTGAAACTCAATCTAAATTATCTTAGATATAATTTGCAGTATTTTCAATAACATGCGGTAACACTTGATCGATAGAAATCTCCAAAAAGTCCAAACACGTACATATCTCTAATCAGATCACCAGGTAAGATAATCAAATCATTAATGATGCCACAGAAATATTCCAGTCCCAATTCGTGAAACGATTTCCGACTTAATTATGAAGTGTTTTCTCAGTTGGCTTCAATATATTTTCATTTTGTTGATTATTGAATTCATATCTTATTCAAACAAATGAGAATCGATTATTTTTTATTTATTACGAACAGATCATTAAGTTGGCTTACTGGTTCTTTGACATGTGAATTATTCTTAGTTTCGAATCGAGACTTGTATGTGTTCTAATTCATTGTTCGACATGATTTATTCCATTGCAGAGCGGGTGGAAATAATTTCACTTTTTTTTGCAAACAATCAATGTGCGAATAGAACCGCAGAATTCTTCAATCAAAGACATTTAGATAAACATGTTAATAGGAAGTATATTTTGAAATTAGTGTCAAAGTGTTATTGGGCCGGTGCGAATCCGAGATTGTTCCACGAAGTTTATACTCAACAACCAGAAAAACTCACTGGAATATTTGGTGACAACATTGTCGGCCCGTTCTTTTTACCTGGTAATCTTACTGGAAATATGTATTTGGACTTATTGGAAATCACATTGATCCAATTTTGACGGAAATTATTGAAAACAATGCTGGAAATTATGTGGAAGATCAGATTGTGTTGCAGCAGGATGGAGCTCCTCCACACTACGCCTTACCAGTACGAGAATATCTGGATCAAAGATTTCTAAATCGGTGGATTGGAAGAAGGGGTCCCACTGAGTAGCAAGGGTTGAAGCGCTATGTGTCCGTAACCTACATCGTAAGTTGTCCTCCTCGGAACAGAAATCGACCTTATTTCGTCCGTAATCTCGTCTGTTTCGTTTTCAAGTGGCCACCCTGTATTTTTATTAAGAGGTAATATTTTCAATAGCTCGTAATCTAGGCTGTTGTGATATTTTAAGCTGTTTCCTCTTGACATTCGACTATTAGCTCCTACAAAGCCAAAAATATCATTTGCATTTGTACATTTTTTGAGGTGATATGATCCTAAATAAAATTCGTTTCGATTCATCCATTTTTTTTCTTTATGGGCCAGTATGATTATTATATTATTTTATCAAAGGGGGAAGGATGCTTATCAAGGCCGCTGAGGATATTTTCTAGATATCTCCGGTCATGGACTGCTGTGTGCTGAGCAGTTTGCGGATAATAAATGAATATCAAAGCAACCGCCGTAAACAAACAGCATCACTTTCCACAGCCTTCTGTGTTTCATCTGCCATGTAATTAATAAGAATTAGAGCCAGTGTACAATGACGAACAACCTCTAGACGACGACCTCAGCCCTTGAATTCCCAAATTCAGTTGCTGCTGAAAAAATGATCGTGATTAATTTGAAAGCGTAAGAAACGTGAAGCGAATGGAGGAAACGCGGTCGTTTTTATTGGTGGAGCTAAACACCCTTACACATAATCTGACTTCCACTTAATTGGTGATAATGGGTTCGATAAAAACAAAAAATTTTAATTACTTAATCAATAGCTGTTGCTATTGATGAATTGATAAACCGTTCAACGCAAAAAATTCATTGATGTTTTAAATTTTCCGAATTATTTTAAATATGGAAGAAACAGAAGAGGTACATATATCATCAATAAATTGAACGGAAAACACTGGCATCAGCTTCGTCTCAATGTGGTGTTTCACAGGGTGGTGTATTAAGTTCGTTATTTTTCATACTGAGTACTTATTTCAGTAAATTGCGGTTGATGAAGCCCTAATTTCTGAAACTTATTTGTAACTTCTAGTTTAGTGGCAAGAAGGCAATTACTGACAGTCTGATTTCATATTTCGTGGGTCCTTATAGAGCTCTAACCAAAGAAAACCACAAATCCTATCAATATTGTCGTTGAACGTGTTTACACACATGTCTCAATAAATTCAACAATGAATATGACCCAGTGTGAAAACCAAAACTTCATTCGAAAATAAATGAGTGGTTCAATCACAGACAGTTTAATTATCAAATTGAACGCAAAACAGAAACGACTGATGAATGGCGCCCATGGAATAGCAGCTGAATTGATTCTAAGCGAAATGGTAATTTAAACGCATTTGTTTGTTGAGTTTTATCGCTAAATTCGTCACCACGGGTTCGTTGACTGGTACAAATGAGCAAAAGCCGATCTACCGGAACGAGTTTAGTGGGGTTTTTCGATCATGCTAGTATTTGAAAATCAATTAGCGGAAAGTTTGTTTGTTTATTGAGGGATTCATATTATTGACTTTTTTTAGAAACTCGAATTGTCAGAATTGAGCTACAGAAGGTATTTAAATAACCTCTCTAAAATATTGAAAGTGACAATCCAGAGCCTCTGCTGATGTACTTTAATGAATATTATGTTTTTTTCGTATCTATCCCTGATATACACTGAGCAAAAAATTTACGCACATTATCGAAATTTCAAATTCAGGAAAAAAAGATGAGATTATCAGATTTTGAATGTATTGGCTACAATCGGGAATCAGTTGTTCTCGATCAATTCTAGGGATCAATAGTTTTTCTTTCGTTTGATTTTTACACTCGATCGCTATGCAACGCGAAACACGCAATTTGACCGAAGAGGAATGTGCCCAAGCGGTAGTTTTCCGAGAAAAAGGGTGATTTCTTGAATACAACTGGTTTCGGGGAAGGATCGATTATGGCATGAGGTGGAATATCTTTGACTGCTCGCATAGACCTAGTGGTAGTTGATAATGGAGCTATGAATGCTGATAGGTATATACGGAAAATTCTAGAAGAGTACGTAGTACCATTTATGCCCCATACATTGGTGAAAATTTTATTTTTATGGACGATAAATCCAGACCCCATCAGGCGCGCATCGTTCAGGAGTACCTTGAAGAGGTTGAAGTAAGTCTCTCGAATGGAAGTCCAGATCTCAATCCGATTGAGCAGGTTTGAGATAACCTCAATAGAAGGCTGAGAAGTTTAGAAAATCATCCAGCTACTCTTAATGACTTAGGAATCCAACTCAGAAAAATCTGGGAAGGATTAGATCAGAACATTTTATGATCACTCATTTTGAGTATGAATCGTCGTTGCCGAGTTGTAATTAACGCAAGGGGTGGATATATCAAGTATTAAATCACTTATCAGCATTCCAATATTTTGAAAATTGTTTATTTTCTTCTTTCACCTTAGATTCTGTGAAATCCTGAATTTTTCTTCCATTCAATGTGTCTTGTTTCCCGATAGAACATAAAAAATAAGTTATAAAGTCAATGTAGAGTTAAAATTGAGATTTTCAGAATGTGCGTTAATTTTTTGGCGCAGTGTATAACCTGATTTAGACATATCAACGAAAGTAAGAGCAATCGATCTTTGATATATTTAATTATTGGGTGAATTGTAACAAATTTGGTGAACACTGAAAACTCCTGGGATTTGATATTTCGTAGAGAAAAAAATACAAGAGTTGTCACAAGATACAAAGTGGATATTAGACTTATTGCCTGTATTACATCAGGAAAAATGGAAAGAAAATACATCCTCAGCATCTAAAATAAATTATAAATTTCCTTCCATCAAATCAGCACAAGGTATACTATTTCTACGAGTATCAATGACCTTACAACCTTTGTCCAAAAGCTCGTTTAAGATCCACACAACACAAGAAGACAGGTTTGTTATATTCAATGTTTTTCTTATCTATCTGTCTCGAAATGATTATTGCGTTCAGCATTGACCTATTTTGCTTGAACAAGTGCTCTACTCTTCTCATAATTGTGGGATGGACTTCCTTAAAAAATATTGCAGAATGTACAATATTTTATTTTATAATTTTTTTTTAGTTCAGCAAGCTTCATGTTTCAAATGCTATTTGATTATATTGAAATGAATACATTATGACTTTTCAACAATAATTTGTGGTGAAGATAATAACATATTTACCAGTAATTCGAAATAATCGGTTCTATTTCGAAATGCGCTCGCATCTTTAATTTCTATCGCTACAGACTCCAGTTATCCAAGTTACAGCAGCAATGATTTAAATCATATTCTGATCACAGAAGAAAGGAGAGGTGACGTTTATTGCATACAATCGGAATTTTGTCAGGATCATGGGTTCCAATTGGAATTTTCCCGAAATCCTCTTTAATTAAAGCGCCTCCAACTCGCGGATCAGAATTTCTGTTCGTTCTTCATCTAGGCGGCAAATGAAAACAATTGCAATGAAAAGGCAGGAAACGGCTAATCTCTGGCTGGATATTAATTGATATTTTTTGGGAAGTTTCTTTTCTTTTTAAAATTCATCATAACTCTGTTATAATCGAACAACGTTTCTTATTTTTTTTTCCAATTAAAATATTTTGGAATGGATGTCGCGGAGATTCCATCAAATTGCGACTCTCTCAACGTACATTCTGTCGACAAAGGCAGAATTCATTTTCAAGCTTGAGGGAACACGAATTTCTGCAACGTCTTCTGGATGGATCAAGATTTGAGCAGCTTCGTTGAAGGCACTGAGTTTAAAAGTCTCCTCCCATTCTAATGTGATTTTGTTAATAGACAGTTCGATGTTGAAAACTTGAAAATTTCTAAGAATAACGAAACATTTCGCAGATGAAATTTCAGATTATCATCGGGAACAGACAGTATTCATCTCATTCGATAACTTCAGCACCGAATATCTGTTCCTTACTTTTTACTAACCATCGTAAGTCTTTTTTTTGTTCAATCCTGTACATATAGATAGAACGAAATCACTTGAAAACCAACAAACCTTCCAAACGCCAGTGCCGTCCGAATTGCCGATAGGAGATAGATCTGTGAAACTGGTTCGCATACCTACGTTACTTTGAAGCTCGTACCAATCAAGACGAACTGCTTGCCCCGGTCCCTCTCCTCTTAGTTTTTGATCGCCTCGCTTTGTATATTCATAGTTTCAGTGAGGTTCGTCGGTTTCTTTACGAATCTAAATAATAACAGTATGCCCAACGACCAGAAGTTATCTGTAATAAACTAAACGAAGAATCGGTAACTTCATTGACAAATAATTGATAACCACACTTCGAGTTTCTGAGGGTATCTCTTGTTGACATAATTGCATTAATTTAATGGATAGTTTCCGTAGTTATTAATTTAATTATTTGGTCAGGGAACTAATACAACAAACTGATGTATTTAATGGGACGAAGTTGAGACCGACAAGGTGATGTGATATAATTTAGGTTCGTTTTGAAAATTATTCAAGGACAGCAGATGTGCGAGGTGCATATCACGTAGTTCGCAATGTGGCAAACTTTGGTTAGCTCACCGCAAAATTAAACAGTAAATCGACTCGATTAAAACAGAAGTAATTGTATATTACTAGTTGAATTGCTTTGTTAGAGAAAAATTGCGATATCGATTTTTGCTCATTTCAATAACTATATGAAGTCACCATGAGTGTGATAAAGGTAAAATCGACGTAATTGTTGGTTATTTGAGAAGGAAAAGCATTGTGAAGGTGAAAATAATCAGATTTACTCAGATCATAGCAGATTTGCTTTCGAAACTTTCAACAGTGATGGAATAGAAAAGAACATCAGGATCATTCTTGAAAGAAAACCGCAGGTTCGAAACACAGTAGAGAACTTTTGGGAATGGAAAGAAAACCTTCTCGACCTAAGTAGACTGCAAATAAAATCATACCTACTTGTTATTTAACATCAGCGTTGAATTTGGACCTTTGAGGGTGAACACTCATGCGGATCATATAATAGGAAGTAAAAGATTGTCTCCCTCATCATCTTCAACTGCCATATTCTGCTGAAGGCAGAAGAGATCCCATCTGGTGATGGAAATCCTATATCTCGCCTGTATCATGAAATCCCTCCTCTAGAAGGTAAGACAGTTTCCAGAGTTAGACTTACATCTAGCAGCCCCTTTGATACTAAAAATGAATTGGAAAAGGATCTCTGAGCATATTCTTCGGAAGTGTTTTGGACTTGATCATCTAGTTTGAAGCTTTATGAAGTGATAGATTATGATGTGAAGGTTGTCAGCATTGATGAGCCTTAAACGCTTCCAGTTGTTTTACAGAAGATTTCGGTTTTCGGAGAACAGTAGAATGGCCTGGAACAGGTAGATCAGGAGCAGACGAAAGAGATGGATTAGAGGCATGGAAAAAAACAGAATGAATGGATTCACTAAAAGAATCTGATACGTACCAATAGGCTGAGAGCAGAGTAGTCCCGAACATATATTGTATGTATGTCATGGATGGATTACTGAGAGTGAGGTATCGAAAGAGGAAGTGGAAGATTTGTCAACTATGTGAGAGATAACTCTAAAGATGCTTGATGACTCAAAGGTGTGGCTGAAGGATATAACAAAAACAACGAAGAGCAAAGAGAGATAATGGTGAAACCAAGCCGGGTTTTGCATCTGATGGACAGGCACAATGATCCTTTACGGTTGGCGAAAATACCTAGAGAAATAGGAGGGTGTTTAATTGGGTGAAAATCTACGAATCAACACAGCAATACACAAAATCTCTGATAGATTTCCACTACCACAAAGCAAAGAGAAAGGTTTGCAGAAATTGGCTGAAGGAAAAAATAGATGTGTATTTTTACAGTTGTGAGATGATCATCATTGCCCCAACTATCATCATTTAATAATTCCAATCTAAAGGGCATCGATATATGAATACATCTCCCCAATAGAGAGAATATGAAAACACCTCAAATATAAATGTGATGTGAAGTTTTGCTCGACAACCAAATGAGGTTGACCAGAGAGATCTCAAACAATGATATCGACCAACCTTTCGACGTGTCGAAAATCTAATCATTCCACGATGTTTTCCAATCTAGGCAGTCATAATCTCTTCATTGGCAGGTTGCGTCGAAGCCGTCAACGCCATTGAATTAATGAAAGTTATCACACTGGAAAAATGAACAGGAAATTAGCTCTGGACCCTTGAGTCCCATAAAACACTATTGATGCACCAGGTGCTATTTAAATTTGAGATAATAATTCGAATTTTCATCGATATCACAGGTCTCATTTCGAAATATCTATTTCCCATGGAAAAAATCAATGCATTTACATAGAAATGGAATTCCGTGATCGAAAAAAAAACATAATTTTCTCGGAACAGTGGGTACGAATGCTGAAATCAAAATAAATGTTTATTCGAGTGATGGCAAATCCATCTACGCTTCCATCTGCATGGTTGAACTCGAAAAGGGCATAATTTTTGTTGGTAAATAGTTAGTCAATCAGAAAGTTTGTTGATAGTAACGATCGATGATCACGTTGATGAATGACTTTGTTACAAGATATTTATGTCGCCTCATTATGAAAGTTAATGAGTTACTGCATAGTTAGCGTTTAAGGATATTCTTGGGTCGATGCCATTTTTATGCATGATAATACGAATACTACAGAATTTGGAAAGTAACTTCCTTTCCACCTTTTTGTCTTTTGAATTTCGCGGATATGTACAAAGCACTACAGAGCTCGTAACTGGCAATCCTATACATAATTTGAAAGGTCTTGACATTGGCATTGAGTTCACTAACGCCAAAATTCTCGCTATTTTAAAGTTATCCTTCGTTAAAGGCAAATCCGCTAGAGAAACGTTCCGTGAGATTAATGGTGTTTTGGGAGATGGTACTCGATCAGTTTGAACCGCGGAGGAATGGTTTCGTTGATTCAGAGCCGGTAAAAACGACACCATGGATAAACATGGAATACATCGAGTCAGACCGGATGTGGTATCTCATGACATCGCCCAAGAGATGGGAGTTGAGCACCAAACCATTTTAAACCATCTGCAGAAGGCTGGATACAAAAAACAGCTTGATTTTTGGGAGCCGCATGATTTGACGCAAAAAAAATCTTCAGGACCGAATCAACTCCTCATCGCCCCATCCACTTCGTTGATGACTCGTCAGAAGCTACGGGAGCTCGGATGGGAGGTTTTATCGCATCCACCATATAGCCCGGACATAGCGCCAAGTGATTACCACCTGTTCCTGTCCATGGCGAACGCCCTTGGTGGTGTGAAGTTGAACTCAAAAGACGCTTGTGAAAAGTGGCTGCCCGAGTTCTTTGCAAATAAGGAGGGGGGCTTCTACGAGGGAGAAAGAATAATCCTCTGAGCAATTCATTGAAAACCAGTAAAAATAAATGAGAAAAGTAACGGAAATAGAGGTAAAGTACAAATTCACATGGGAGAATCAATGATAGAAATGGCCAATTTTCTGAAAAATACTAGAAATTTCAATTTACAATTTCAACATAGCATCCAGAGCTAAAAGTATGAAATATAAGAATATTCACGAAACAAAATTAAAATGAGAGATTCATTCACATATTTTTTCCATGGCCAATGAAATTTTTTGAGTAGGAGAAAGCTCTATTAAGTTTAGCTGAATCTCTTATTTTCTTATGGGTTCCACCTGCTTGAGGATAGATTCAAATTGAATATCTCATTTCTCTCGAGTTGACAAGTTTTATATTCTACGTTGACGGAATTACATAGTCGACATTTGGTAGAAATCCTATACAGAAAATCCATCATATTATGTCTAGAGGGATGATATACGATTCCAGGATTTCTGGTGTTCAGGTATATTTGGATCAGGAACTGTTAAACAGAGCATATGTAAATGTGACATCCTACGTTTGTTATGTGTCCAGGATTATAATGATGTTTGATGCGAGTATCCTGATGAAGGATGTTGTTGATTATACAGCCGACAATGTCCGTTCCCGACATATGCGTGTTTCAAAGGCGGTATAGATATGTACTATTTCATTGGCATTGTCGACATGACACTGATGAAAATTTCATTGTTGCGTTCAATCAATATTGGGCGGTATATCGAGTACGGACGATATCCTTATCCGATTATCACCGAGTGTTCAAGATGCCGCATTATATTGCTGCTAAACAATCAGAACACCATTATTTCAAATCAGCAACCCATAATATCAGGCCTTCAGTAAATTCAAGACAGCGATGTTTTTTATATGTCTCAGCGTCTTAGCTCTGAATGTTGAGGGCCCCATCCGCTAGAAAGAAAGGGTGCGCAGTTGAATATCTATATGTTTGCTCTATAGTAAACGTGTACATATTTCCCACACACAAAAGTTTTTGCTTGTTGAGTGACAATATGTTATGTTAATGGCAGTGGCGTGTCTAGTTACTAAGAAAAAGTGTAATCATTATATAAAAATACTGAACCAGACACTGTATTGGTAAAAATACGAAATATGCAGAGACTTTTTGCCCATACACTGTCGTTACCTGTACGATTTTTGCTGCACACTAAACTAAAATCAAAACTATCCTGGTTCCGACTAAGCGGATTAAAAATTCCGAACGGTGGAACGCCATACACGCACCATTTTAAGTGTGCCATTAGACCTGCCTTCTTAGTGAGTGGGCTCTTTGAGAACGGACTGAATGGAAGTTACCAATTTCCATATGATTCAGAGTCCGGAAAAATACTTCAGAAAGAAGGCACCGCAACATCAATAGCAGATAATGGAAAGAGCCCAAACAATCAGTCTTATGAAACACTCTGTATCGATTCCAGCTTCACACCCTGTGTTTCTGGAATACGTTTTACATCAATTCCATTCCCGTATATTGAATATCATGGATTTTGGGCGTTCCTGTATCCCGTTGGAGTGTCTGGTTGAATAACAATTTCTCCCTCTGTTTTCTGATTCAACTTTCGGATTCTCTTTCACTGCCAACAGTCGGCGGTGTCATTGGAGGCGGGAATAACTGATACAAATAACGGTTAGCCTTTTCCAAGATCGATATATTCCAGAGTTCTGACCAGCTTCATAAATCACTTCGGTATTGTTTTCGTGCTGGCTATTTCGGCAATAAGCATCTACAAATAATTTTCGAAATCCAGATGTGCTTGCCTTTGCGAAAATATTTATCACGTTTCCATTTCAGGGATAGCCGATCGTCCATTATCGGGAGTGTTCAGATCGGAAGCCTCCGAACGGGTTTCTGCTGATGCTTGTTTATCCAAACTCGATCAAAATTGAGATATCAACCACGGAGATTAAAGGGGTAATTCATCCTCGTTCGATGTTCGCCTGTTTTTCAGACCATCTCGGGCCTTATGGATTCCCAAAATGTTCTGATACGGTCAGGCATCAGAAGGTACGTGGAATCAAAGGGTCCTGAATTTAACTTTTTTTTCAAAGAATTCAAGAATCAATTTATGTGTTGTGATTGTATGTTCCATTTTCCCCCAAAGTCAACAAATATTGCTTTTTTGACGTCAATATTATTAGGAAATCTTTCTTCAAGCAATTTTGTCAATTGGAAAATAAATGAAATTCACTTGGTACCAAGTCTGGACTGAACAATGAGTAGATCGTCTCTACTCGAGCACCAAAGTTAGCGTTGGAGTGTCAAAGTAAGAGTGTAGACTTAGAATGTCCCTTCGATTTGTCATTTTAAGATTACACCCCCAACTGTCTATTGGTCGACTTTGAACGAATGGGGTTTGTTATCTTGAGACTTTCATCCGATTTCACATTTTCGATTCCGAAGCACAGGTCCGCACTGGCACCCAACTCCGTCCAAAAATGCTAAACTACACTATTTGTAACTGCAAAATCCATTCGTCGAGGAGTATATTAGATCCATTTTCTTCTCTAGGTAATCGTGCTTCTATACATAGAATTCCATTGGTTGTGGTGATCCTTTCTCATGTGATTATATAGACTTATTCCCGTACATATGGACCCATATGACTCAAAGTAATTCACGTTGAAATCACAAGCCTGACTCAAAAGTATTCTAATGATATCTTTTCCATAGGATATTTTCTTCAACCTGATTTTCTGTCTGAATGAAATATTTCACCATGGAATATCGTTCCTAAATGAACAAAAAACAAAATGTCTTCGCCGAATAATCGATCGAATAGTCCGATTACAATGAACGAACATATTCCAGAGACATCGATAAAGAATTGACAATGAAATAACTGCTTTCCCAATTCCCCGTTGAAATGGATTAATAAGGCATCTCCTTGGAGCGGAGGGCTATTTATGTGCGAAAGATTTATAGTCAAGACGTAGGAGCGCTATTCTGTTATGAAATCTTATTGCAATTTAAGCGTCGCAGTGATTTATTGTACCCCCATGTAGAATGAAGCGTAACCCAACCAATTTATATGTATTAACATAACCAAGGGCACACAACATGACCCTGCTGAAATATATAAATTTTCAATTTGTACGCACTTCATCTGATAGGCTCAGACTGAAACCAGGAGCTTAAAGGATTTCATCAGTAACTGATCCCGAATCATCAACTTTTTCATCATATACATAGAATCCTGTGTTATAACAGTTAATAACTTAAAAAATTCACTATTTTTTGTTGATATAATCGATGTAAGAGATCCAATAGAAACAAAGCGTGGTTCAAGTTGGCTGCAGCTTGACACGAGTCCTGCTAATCATAGCTTGGGCATACTCTAGCTTGATCACAGGTCAACCTGACTCCAGTTAACAGCAGCCAAGCACGATTCACAGTGAGATCATAGCTATCAGCTTGAACCAACTCCAGCTAACAACAGTTCGAGCGAACTACAGCTAGATCATACTCTAGCTATGATTATTACTTGAAGACCACTCTTGAAGAAAGAAGTCCCTCAAATATTTTTAAGTTTATTTCTGTACACACAACAATACTTAGGTGGAGTGCCAGGGTTTCTTCCCTAGGCTTTTATGTCATATACCGAATTGTATGGCACCCCGTCACCAACCCCAGCTAACATTTGTTTGTAAGCCAATAGTCCAAAAGAATATATACTCCAGCTTTTTCTACTTTCATACAGAGAACTATCATATTCCTCTGTATCTTTCAAAGATGCCAAACAGGTAAAGTAAACTACATACGTCAATCGAAAGAGTGAGCTGATGAATATTTCAAGTGCAAGTGTAATTTATTCAGGTTACATCAACACTCCTCTGAAAAATCAGTTTCATTACGTGTATTTCTCTAAACTAACTAAATTGCTCGACCTTCACTCTACTAAACGGATTGAGTGGCTTCGAAGGAAAATTTGATTGGCTCGAGGAATGTTTCACGTCCAAAGTTAATTATTCAGGGGAATACAGAAGGCACGAATGCGAACTTGATTGCAATCAAGTTCGATGACGATCTAGTATCGAGTACCCTTTCAAACTGAACATCCTGTTAGTAGGTTTCGGATCGGTTACACCACTTCATCATGACGAATTCGTTCTATTCAGAATAAAATCTAATATTGTTGAAAATCGTTATAATTTCTCGTGTATACCCTCTGTTAAAAAGTTGCCGGAAATTTGAAATAGAACACCGAAACATTGAACTTCTTCAATATTTATCGAATATGCTTTATTTGAATCACTACGCATGTCCCTACGTTTTAGCCAGCAGGAAAAGAATGTTATAAGTTCTTTCAGAGATTCCCTAAGTTAATTGTTGATTTCAGGGGTAACAATTTTGCAATCTTTCCAATAAGCTTCGCATATAACTCTTCGCTTTATATGGATATCTGATCTCTGAAATCTGGAACCAATCAATTGCCAAAAGATTATGGAGAACGAAGCCAATGATGAACTTAACGAACCGTCCAAAAGTTCTCTGCTTTGATTCGCCGAATGGGTTTCAGTTTATATTTCATATTTTTAATCTCTTCTCAACCGGACATGCCATTCGAGAAGTTTCGCCCACGCAAGAAACTTTTTCATGCTTCAGCTATTCAGTTCATTATTTTTGAAATTCTGAATCGATGAAAGAAAAGGATTCGCTGAGGTTGAAGAGTTTCCGCTCGAACTTGATCATTACAATGCAATCGCAATTCATTCAGATTCAACTTAGGTAGGTAGAAAGTTTCTTAATGAGAGTAAACGGATAATTCAGTTTCAACTTGCAAAAAGTTGGAGAATACTTTAGTCCGTTCAGGGGCCTAGGTTTCCGAAGATGATTTCTTATTATTTTACGTGTTATAGGAGGCAATTTCAGTGGAAGTTCCACCTGAGAATTGAAGTCGTTCCGCAGCATTGAACACTTGGAAATTCTCATCCTCCTATTAACAAATTGCTCAATTTGAGAAGGCGATCCCCACTGAATAGCTTCAACCAGCAGAGCGTCACTCGAAACGGTGCAAAAGCCCTTCGCTTGAAACCACTGCGTCTAGGGGGATTGAAGTTTCGAGAAAGGTGGCGAGTGACTCCTAGACATATGAAATATTCAAGTTTTTACAAGCAATTGCTCAAATAAGGCGGAGAAAACAAGATGGATTTATGTCCGCAATATTTTAGTGTGGTGAATCACATGCAAACAAATTTGTAAATGCTGTAATTTTAGAATCAGCAGAGAACTGCTTTCTTAGCATACTTACAATAAAAATCAAAAATTTGGGGCTCATCAACATTGTGGAATATATTTTGAATAACCAATAAGTCAAGCGCCTTTGTTAAAAATGGTGTTGATGTTAGTAAATATTACAACATTAACTCGAAAAAGTGAAGGATATCGCCCAAAAAAATCAAAGATCTTTACACATGAACAAGTGGACAAGTCTATAGACACCAGATGAGAAATACTTGTTGGTTAAGATTGCTACTGTTTTCGGATTATGAAGAGCCTGTTGACGTGAAGAATTGTGCAATTCATTAGTCTTTAGTCTATATAATATAGTAATAAGATCGTGAACCAGAGAAAATTTTGACAGGTGGTCCCGTTAGGGAACGAAGCTTTCCGAGCGGCCCGCAGGGCCGCTCGAGAGGCAATCTTAAAACAGATCGAAAAGGCGTATACTGTTCTAGGAAAAGCGACCCCGAAACCCCCCCCGGGCGCTCTTAAAGTGCCCGAAATTTTCGAATGAAAATCGCGAAATCGCCGAAAGTGTCCCCAAAGGGGAAGATCTAACGAACGAACGGGGCCGTCTCGCGGGCCGAGATAGGTCGCTTTTTCAAGAAAAAGACATTCCCCATAATGTGATATTTGTGTTTATGTAAAATTCTTAGAACTGACGATTGAGATAATCCTGATTCTAATTCTACTTGCCTTGAAGATTTTGTTGGATATGCTTCAAAATATCTAAAAATTGGCAATATTTCGAAAACTTCAAATTTTAGGTATAGATAACCTCATACAAAGTTATCTTCATTTTTGATGATTAATGCTACAAAATAATAAAAATGGGGGGTTTCCATTTGAAAAAATCGAGTTTTGTCAGTTTTCTCAATCTCATTCTAGATCTTTTTTTTTAACACTCTGTATGATTATTTGTCCAAGTATTGTACAAAATCTATTGAAGTCCTTTTCAACAAGACATCTAACTCAAAGTAAGGAAAAAGGGCTTCCTTTTATATTATTATTATTATTATATGTCAAAAACGCTCAGACTTAGGAATAGGACATGATACATGGAATCTGCCTAGAATGTTAAGTAGAATCCATAAATGTAATAATATATAGGGTATCCCATTTAAAATAAGCGACTTGGGATCTATTTCCGGTATAACCGGAAGTGCCCAATAGATGAAAATATTTTAGCTCTATAGGTCCCAAGACATCTGGCAAGTTTCCAAAATTACAAATTTTTCCCACATTCAGTTTCTGAGATATCGATCGATGCAGTTCGTCGTGGTTCACCGTGTATATGTTGCCGATAAATGATGTGCAGAATATTTTCAAATTTTCAATAACAGTGAATTCATCCAAAACGCACAACAGTATCCACTGTGGTGGATAATGAGGAGCGTGCACTTTTGTATTAACACTCCGCACGAAAAGTTTTTCGTCTTTTACAAGAACTTTGAATGCTCAATAGAGCCAGTAGGAATCAATACGTTTTCGAAATAACCATCGTTAATTGCAAAATTTCTCAAATTAGTACAACCCAATCTGTATACAGTTCTTCTGCATCTATCCTTTCGAACAGTGGAGCAGATTTTGCAGTCATCAAATGGTTTAGACGATGGAAATTAGCATTTGTTGTAGAAGGGTACATCGAAAACTCGATGAAAAATAGATTAGAAACTGCTGAAAAAATTTTATGCGATAATCGTTCGCCAGTAATCAGCTTCCCCCAGTACCACACATTCTTTATCGCAAATCGTCAGTAACGATGTAAATGTGGACTATTCAGAATGTCACATCTCGAAAATTCCGTCTATGAATTTTACGAATTGTTCAATTGGAACCATAAATATAAAAATGTCAACGTGGGCATCGAGATTTTTATTGTCAAATTTTATATTGTGAGAAATAAAATTTATTTGAATAAATAATTAATTTCTAATTCATAATGAGGTCGACGGAAAAATCCTGTAATCAACTCGTTTATCAATCTAGCGATTAATGGTCTCAAACATTAACATAAATATCTCGACCATTAATCGCTATCATTTATAAACTAGTTGATTTAATAACTATTTCAACACGCTTCCACGTAAACAGTCACTTTTAACACTATTGACTGTCATTAAAAGTATCACATTTATGGAATTTTACGAAATAGATATTATATTGCAAACCATGAGTTTTCTCAGGATTTCATTTTTTTAGTGTACATGGCATGGAATGTTCGAAATGCGAGCGAAATTTCAATTTTGAGCTTGTTTGACTTACTTCTAGGATCGGAAGCACTCATATGCTAACACATAAACTGATGTACTGAAGATATCACTTTATTTTTCTTTGTGTCATTCCCGAATCTTTGTTACTCATAAGATCCAATTGTATCGTCTCAAATATCAATTCGTTCAACTTGATTTGATTTAAGGTTTTTTTATTTGAGGTTATTCTTATTAATCCTCTACTCTTTGTATTCAAGTTGGTGTACCAAGTGAATGATGGGGAAATGAATGAAAATCAAAGAAAATTTGCTTTTTTCAAATCCATAATTGTATCAGTATGGTAATTTCCTCCTAAATCACATTATTCAATGTCAGGTTTCCAAAAACCTTCGCTCAAAGCTGATTTGCTCTGTTCTCTCAATGGGAAGTTGGTCAAAAGTACTAGTGGCGAATTTTAGCCAAAACCTCGGATAGCTTGAAACACGGTCAAATCTAATCCACCAACACGTATGTATATTCAGCATCATATTGGGCAGTAAAGAGAACATGCCACCGATTTCACGTCAATAGCAGGATACGGGACGCATACTGCTGGCAATTGGAATTATAAACCGAATTCAACTTCACACATTACGCACCCTACGTTGCTACCGTGTGTTGATTAGAAAACCTTTTTAGTAAACACGGTTGGTTATTTCAGGGGCTTTCGTACGAGTCTATAACACCGGTCGAATTTGGAAAAATTGTAATTGAGCTGTCCCTCCAGGCACTTAGTATTCAAATGCCTCAATCGCATGCTGCTGGGAATCCTCTTTCCATTAACAACGGTCGAGTGGAAACTCCAATGGGATGCCCGATTCTGGTTGAAACTCTTGACGTTTTCATTCAAAATGCCAGTTCAATACAGACACGAATGGTTTAATCTCTTTCAGATATCGATTCTCCTCATACTCCCTATTTCATTTTTTTTCAATCTTCGCAGGATCTACATCGTATTCTTTACCGATTATAAATGGTTGAGTTAGAGATCACAGAGACTTTAACTTTGGTTTTTTTGCTTTGAGTACTAAACAATCTTTGACAGGAGAAGTTTAATTAAGGTATACCTACATACCTGCCAAAAAATGAAACACCTAGAAAGTTGTTTGAGTTTCACATTTTTTTGTCTACCGCGATTATCTATGAACTTTCAAACACGTATGTAATAAGATAGTGGAATTCCTGAGCCACATTATTCCTAGTTTTCTGTAGTTAATGTCTCAGAGTCCGTAGGGGATGGGTTGAATTTCCAAGCCTTCTACCCATGATGCATCAAACATCAAAAAGATCATGGGATGAAATTGGAAAAGATTCACTTAGGTCACTGCAAAAGTGATGAAACTAACTCTGACAAGAGATCGAGCATTTTCTCGTTGAAATATTTGATTCTCGGGCCATGTCATGCTACATCGGATAAAGACAAAAGGTGACCTACTTCCATGTGCAATAGCACCCCATACCATAACGCCTACTGTCCGGTATATATGTAGAAAGTTTAGTGTGGGACCCAGGAAATCCCATATTGTGCATTAAGAGATCCAATTCATTGCCAGGAATCCAATTCATACAACGAATTGTTTAAATTCAACCGAAAATTCTTCGAAGATCAAAGGAGTCCAATAAGGGTAATAATTCTGGCAGTAAACTGGCATAATTAGTCCGAGAGCACCCTAAGGTTGAAACAATTCACCTTTTCTCATAGGCCAATAACGCAACGAAAAATTCACAGCACAATAATGTTGTGGGTGTGGAATAACGTGCCATAAGTACCGAACATTAATAGCTATTCAGATTATAATCCCCGCCCCTGATTCTTGTCGTCACATTCGCGTTCAGAATCAACCCCCTGTCATTCCGATAAATCTTTCCTGCTAAACTGAATGAGAAGGTCATAATGGCTGTTCGGTTTTTCGAGTGAAAATTTCCGATGTATATCTAGCTCTACGGAAAGATGATATTTTGTAATAGCAAACCTTTATTGTCCTTGTCTGATATTATGTTCGATTTATTCACATTAGATACGGATGAACTTGGAAATTTGACAACCACGGTAGGAATCAGAAAATATTCATGAAATCGGGAAAAAACTGTGAAGATTGTAGCATGACAAAGTGCCACTTTAAATGACGAGGATGAGACTCTACCCTTAATTCTCTCGGGGTGGGTTCAATTATCCCAGCAACAAAATTCCTCTCCGTTTTTGACAAATATATTGAAGTGTATAAGTACAATTCACAAATAACCATTTTAAGTAATGTCCAATCTCCCAAGTAAAATAGAACACTAGGGACTCATCTTAAAGCTATCTGAGTCGATAGCTTCCTCCCAGTCCCAAGATACAAAATAAAGTCCCAGAGGGTATGGCCAGCCAGTTGAACAGAAACGGCCTGCATAGTTTCCACAGAGATGTTCCTAACAGCGACTCGATGAGTCCAATTTTTATCCCAGTTGAAGAATGTGCTCCATGGCAAGGTGGTTATGCCACAAGCTCCAATTAGGTATGTACTGCTGGAACCAGGGACTGGATAGGATTTAATCTCTCATCGTGGAATGCATCTCAATCTTGAACTAGCATATGTCTTTAGGATACAATTTGGCCCCCAAGGAGGAGTTATATCAGGATGAACGAAAGAACATTAGAAACTGCAAGTGCATGTATAACAAGGCTCCTTCTCGATTTCTTTTAGACAAATATTGAACAAATCATAGTAAAATTACATTATCTTAACAAATTAAACCGAGAAGAAGTCATGTTGTGGGGATCATTGGAAGCAGTCAATGCAAAAACGTGCTCTCATGTTAAAGTGCCAAAAAGAACTAAAATTTCGGTTCCTGGGAGGAAATAAACACTTACCGAGAATAGTTATGTATTTCTCGAAAATCTCTGACCCACAAGAGATTTCAATAATTACTACAGAAGATGACTGCGATCTGATCTCGACAGAGAGAAAAAACTACGCTTACCGTTCAAGGTTAGCTTCGCGGAACACAGATAACCGGCATAGAACACATCTATATTCTATTGCCTGAGAACTACTTCAATTTTCAACCATAATTCGAGTGCGCGTACGGAATAACGTCAGTGGCGTGCAAATCGTTGCAAGATTATATGAACATGGAGAAACACCACTGCTGTTCTGAAATAAACCCAAAAATAATTCAGAATGGTCTCTTGATTTCAAAGAATTGGCAAGAAACTCAATCATGAATCACAGCAGAATTCAAATGTGTTTAAATAGAGTATTCCGATATGAATTATTTGATTTAACTGGATTACTGAAGCTCTCGGGTGTTTAAATAGATGAAATCTAATTTGAAATTTCCAAAACATTGTTCTTTGAGCGTAGATTTGGGGTCATTTTGCTGGTTTTGTTGTTTTTTATGGCATGTCTGGCTGATGATTTATCAATATAACATCTCTTATTATATGACAATGTTTTATCTGTAAGAAAATATGAGCACGTGATGATATGATTTAGGAAGCCTTAGGTCAGCAATACAATGACAATCAATATCCAGGCATCCGAATGCAGTGATTTATGCCAAATCAGTTTCAGAGTATTGTTAATAGCGGGAATGAATGTGTTGGATCAACCACGTGTCTCATCATCCGTAAGGACTGAATTGACATGTACCGCTAATGAGATATAACGGAACTTGATTTCACATCTCACATACATTGAAATCTTTACACAGTACAAATGCAAACATCCACCCCATAGAAAAAATTTTAGCTTGAAAAATAGATTCAATAGATGGAATATTTCCAATCAGCCATTGCTTTTCTATAATCTTAAGAGCTCTTTCAACAGTTCCTATGTTGCTGATTAATCTGATAGTTAGCTCTTGTCCCCAGTTCATGTAGTACAAAAGAACTTATTGTTAATAATTCACATATTTATTGTTTGAGGGTTATTTACTCAATTTTTCAGGAAATGTGTATGGTTCTTCTCATTATTTATTTATTGGTCATTTTAATTAGCTCACAGATATCATACACAAGTTTACAAATTGAACATTTCACCATTATCTTCTCTGCCCACTATATACCGCACACACATTCGTCCAAATCCACTAACATTCCCAACAGACGTAATGTTCAATGGCAAGCTATTGTAATCCACTAAACCTTTATGAAATAAGGACCTCTAGACTGTTAATTTGCTTGGTTTTCTATTGATTGGTTTCATCAGGGCAAGGTAACCCTGACGACGTTAATCAGCAAAAACACGAGTACCATCTTTGTTCATTTCCTTCTGCTATTTGTGGATTCACCCGATATACTTTTTCTACATATTTTCGCAATTTGATGCAGCATTCGTGAGCTTTGCTATGAACTATTAGTGCTAGAATCTATTCAGAAGGGTTTCAATTCATGTTTTTTTTTCTGAAATGTTCCGCCAATCCGTCTTTCGAATAAATACGGAAGGAGCTTTCAAAGTGTCGAGCAGCGTATGTTACTCGAAACCTCTCATGGGGAAAGGCACGAGAAAACAATTTCCAAGATAAAATTCTTTTAAATTCCGGACATGAAATGCCACCGGCAATGCCGATATCACTCTCACTGATGTGACTTTTTCCATGAGATTAGACCCTCGATGAAAAATGGCCCTCTGTTTCAGCCCTAAAATACTTATTGTAACGGACTCCGGGTCTGGCCAAATTAAATTTAAATAAATTTTCATGAACAATAAATTCGAGAGGTCTCATTTTAGACGATGAAGTTCTTCATTGCTCCACTAGCATGAAAATAGAGAATGAAAAAAAATTGCTGAAGAACTAGCAATGTTCTGGGATCATAGAGTACTAGAACATCGATATAATATGAGGTGAAGAAGGAATCCCTTTGCTTTTAAATGACCTATATGAAAATCCCTAAATAATGCATTATAAAAAAATAACAAAAATTGATATATGAATTTGTTGACAAATTATTCCCTAATGTTACTAAATTAAGATTCCAGAGATCAATATCATCAGTATTACAGTTTTCAATTGCAATATTCGAGAGATCGGATATCTGCTGGATGTATATCAATAAAAAACAACCCTAGAGTTTTTTATTGGCACTTAGATCTATACCCAGATTTTATTTTTATTCAGATGCTGAACTTTTTCGAAGAATTTTTTCATTGTAAAAATAACTGATTATTCAGAGCATTTGTTCTGAAGTCATTTTTACGGTTGAACTGCAGCGGAAATGCACAAGGATTTCACATATTTTCAGAACATCCGTTACCCACAAATGGAAAGCGGAGACACAAACATTAAATTAATTCTGCGACCTGGGCAAGATGATTACATATTAGAGAAACAAGAGTCTTGCATCTTCTACCTCGGAAACTGCTTAAAGATTTTTAGACTGATAAATTCAAGATTAGATTTGAATGAAAATGCACGTAGATTCTGCCTCTTTCTATAAATTTCACCGAATTTCGCTCTTCGATAGAATACACCGACTGTTCTTTCTTCCACATCTATATGTGGAAAAGAGTTTTCATGTTTGTTTATTTGATATATTAAATACCGTATGCGACGTATATAGATTCCAAATCAAGTATTTCACTGGAACTAAATGAGCTAGAGTGATTTTTAGGGTAGGTGTGAGAGTAGAAAATCTTGATTGATTTTAATCTTAGGTGATTTTTTGTAGTGAAAAAATGTTTTTACAACTGTGGAATTGAAAAAATCTCTGATGAATAAATATAATGGTGATGAATTTCCCAAGGTATTCATTACCTCTCAAGATGTTTTAAGAGTATATCAAAGCAACTCAACCTTACGTCAATGCTTTTATCAACTTTTTTATGTTCTTGCAGTTATTATCTAAGGGCCAATTTTCATTCACGCTTGTTGAATTCATTCAATATCCTCTGAAACGTCGAACTGAAAGCTAATAATTCAAACAACAGATGTCGAGTAACGAAAAGTTACCAGATCAGCATAGTCTGTTTGGACAACAGATTCGTGCTCAATGTGTCTTTCGAAAATTAATCGTTTCCATTAAGCTTGATCTTTCCGAATAGGCGTTTTGAAATTAAATCTGTCCCTGGGGACAATCAAAATTATCAACATTTGGAGACGCAAAAAAGAATTATAGAGGGTAGTACTTGATTGTGTGCTCATTAAACAAAATTAGAAAATGCGTCGAATTCTACATACCTACATATATAGGGTGAGTCTTTGACCACTGCGTTAATTGCATGTTTTGGCATCAAAAGATTTATTCCATTTCTTGAGGGTTTCTCACTACTACTGTACAGATTGGTTGAATTGCATAAATAACAAATATCACTTCAATTAGCACCTTGTTTAATAATTAATCCAGAGTAATATTCCATAATAAATAGAGAAAAAGATCTCCATCATTCACATAGATACTTCGGTATATTTTCATGATGACCGTTGAAATAGGTAATGTATTTTCTGTCAGGACCTGTTAAATTGAAAACTTGTCTTTATGGAAAGCTAGTTCTTTATAGCTTCAGGCATTCAGGGTTCATCAAATTATATCTATTTTAACATAGGAATGTTTCAAATTAAGCTCATATGAGTTTCAAAAACTTCGAACCCAGTCTCCTTGTTTGTTTTGTAAGTTTATAGAAGTTTTTTCACATCTCCATTTCATCCACGTATTCAACCTGGTCCACAAACTCAGGAGATAATAGAATTCGACTTTGTTATAATATTTCTGAATGTTTGTTATGATGCTTGTATACGAAATTCCATCAATATTGAAACTGGAAGCTATTGGCTCATAAACAAAAGATTAGAATGCCCATAATCATTTCATACTGAATTGAATAATTTCGAATTAGTGAAATGTTTCACTTGATCGCAAGAACCTATGTTTAAACAGTGGTCACCTTTATAACAAAGCCGTATATATTATATAATGTATATGTTTCATGAACATTTTAATAAAGTACTTGATGAAGTTTTTCTTCGTGTGGAAGTTCTGGATTAATACTTTGATAATAAAATGAAATGATATAATGAAACTGAATGGCTATTCAAGGAGTATGTGACAACTAGTCAGATTGGTAGCTTCATACATAGTTTAATGTGTGAGATAATTGAACAAAAAGTACTGTAATATCAAATAAAACATAAATTATAACAGAAAAAATTTTTTCGATCATTTCATCGACTCTGAGGTAGTCGAGTATTTCTTTTCACTTAGAGGACTCTCTTATATGTTCCGAATATTGTTAATTATGTGTAGCTATTTTTTGTGTTGTTGAATTGATGACAACCTTTTTGTTTTCCGAAGTCGATTAAAATCACGAATATAATAATAACAATAATTTATTTCCTCCATTAAGACATCAGCAGATGTATAGGAATAGACAAAGCCAGGGAAAAAGAATGAAATAAATGGTTACAATGAAAAAAAAACTAAGTTATAGAATTTACAAAAAAAATAATCTTGCATAATCAATAATTTATTCGATTTTCATAACACTCATTCATCAAATTTTATGAAAGTATATAAAAACGAATAAAAAGCGTCTTCCTTATTTCAGAATAATATTAATGTCTTGTTTAATTGTCCAAGTCGGTCGTTTACTCAAGCAGTTCTGTTATGAACGTAAACTAACCTCTTCAATGCAGTTAATGTGGTTTCAATCGAAATCTCTATTATTGGTGAAGTTCAAGTTCCTTAGAGGTCTAAGAGCTATAACTTTCCCTTCAATGCCATTGAACAGCGTTGGGATTTCAAGTAAGACGAACATTGTTGAATTGGATTGAGCTTTATATATACAGGATGTCGCCGGATTAGTTCAAAACTGTTGAGTGAGTAATTTTTTACAATTTGTTATGCATTTTTGAAAGATTTTTGTTGCACTCTATGCCATTCCTATCAACCCTTTGAGTTTTCTGAATAAAACTACTTTTTTGGCAGGATCTTTGTATTTTCTCTACAGGCATGAAGAAATTTTCAAGATTTTTTTTTTTTAAATTAGTCAGTTCAAAGGGGTTTTCACTTTGTCATGGCTCTCTTACTTGGAGACGATGGTACCTAATGAAATTTATCCGCAAATGAAAGTCGACCATTACCCTTTTGTTCATGTATAACTTTCAACCCCTAATAATCCCCTTTAATGGAGAAAAACTGGAGAGTCATTGGAAATGTATTTCGGCATTGATGTACCACCCGGAAAATAACTATCCATTAAAATATAAATAAAATCAAATGTTTAAAATGACCAAGACCGTTCTGAATGCAATAATCAAAAAGCTGGCATATTCTTCTGGAGAGTTTCTGGAGTTATTTACCTATCTCGGACCTTATTCGGTTTTTAAATTCTTTCAAATTATTGTACACTCTCGATTTCAGGTGGCCCCATAAGAAAAATCGAGCGGTGCCAGATCTGGGACCTGGCTGGCTATTCTATGGGACCACGTCTTCCAATCCATCTCATCAGGAACCATTATCTCAAAGTAAATGAGCCATTACAAAGTGTACATACTGAAAACCTTGCCGAAAAAGTACCACATGACCCACAATCCCTATTTGAAAAATAGGGTTTTTATGGGGATGGTACAGAGGGCAAACAAAATCCTTGAAAAATGCAAAAAACTTGGTAAAAGTGTAACAGAAGATGACTTGATTTCATGATTTTGACGAGCACTTTATATTTAGAGGCTGGTAGACTTTTTCCTGTTTATGTAAAGCTCTATATGTAAATATAAAATGTAGTTAACTTTCTTGACTTCAAATTGGAGGAGAGCAGGTGTTTTAGTCCTGTACTCAACATAATATTTGTTTTGGATAATTATAATGGAATTAAAACAATAATTTTGAATTATCTCATTTTACACCATAACGGAATATGATCACCACAGAAATAATAATTTACAGGTGAATTGAAGGTAGCAAACAAACATTATTCAACCGCCCAACTGAAATCGAGACGAATTCTGTTTCAGAATGTTTCCATCATTTTTTAAGCATCCGAATATCTACTAGTAAATTCACCCTCATTCTCTACTCAACTGAATTTATTCCAGGAGAGAAACATTCTTGGGAAAACTTTCCTGAAAAAGATATCATTCGACTTGATCTTGGCTATATATTATGTCTAGATTATTCCAGTCGGAGGATACAAATAGAGCGTCACTTTGGCCGAACAGGTTTTTATGTTCGTTGAATTTATGAGTCGGAGACAATATCGTTTCACACGTCCATGAAAACTTTCTAGTTGGAGCCGTTTTCGGTTTCACGCACGTGCAAGTGCTCAGGTAGTAATATGTTTATTCATGGGTTGCGCCTGCGTATAGTATCAAAAAAAAGTACTGTAATATCAAATAAAACATAAATTATAACAGAAAAAAATTTTTTCGATCATTTCATCGACTCTGAGGTAGTCGAGTATTTCTTTTCACTTAGAGGACTCTCTTATATGTTCCGAATATTGTTAATTATGTGTAGCTATTTTTTGTGTTGTTGAATTGATGACAACCTTTTTTTTTTCCGAAGTCGATTAAAATCACGAATATAATAATAACAATAATTTATTTCCTCCATTAAGACATCAGCAGATGTATAGGAATAGACAAAGCCAGGGAAAAAGAATGAAATAAATGGTTACAATGAAAAAAAAACTAAGTTATAGAATTTACAAAAAAAATTATCTTGCATAATCAATAATTTATTCGATTTTCATAACACTCATTCATCAAATTTTATGAAAGTATATAAAAACGAATCAAACGCGTCTTCCTTATTTTAGAATAATATTAATGTCTTGTTTAATTGTCCAAGTCGGTCGTTTACTCAAGCAGTTCTGTTATGAACGTAAACTAACCTCTTCAATGCAGTTAATGTGGTTTCAATCGAAATCTCTATTATTGGTGAAGTTCAAGTTCCTTAGAGGTCTAAGAGCTATAACTTTCCCTTCAATGCCATTGAACAGCGATGGGATTTCAAGTAAGACGAACATTGTTGAATTGGATTGAGCTTTATATATACAGGATGTCGCCGGATTAGTTCAAAACTGTTGAGTGAGTAATTTTTTACAATTTGTTATGCATTTTTGAAAGATTTTTGTTGCACTCTATGCCATTCCTATCAACCCTTTAAGTTTTCTGAATAAACCTACTTTTTTGGCAGGATCTATGTATTTTCTCCACAGGCATGAAGAAATTTTCAAGATTTTTTTTTTTTTTTTAATCAGTCAGTTCAAAGGGGTTTTCACTTTGTCATGGCTCTCTTACTTGGAGACGATGGTACCTGATGAAATTCATCCGCAAATGAAAGTCGACCATTACCCTTTTGTTCATGTATAACTTTCAACCCCTAATAATCCCCTTTAATGAAGAAAAACTGGAGAGTCATTGGAAATGTATTTCGGCATTGATGTACCACCCGGAAAATAACTATCCATTAAATTATAAATAAAATCAAATGTTTAAAATGACCAAGATCGTTCTGAATGCAATAATCAGAGAGCTGGCATATTCTTCAATTACCTTCTGGAGAGTTTCTGGAGTTATTTACCTATCTCGGACCTTATTCGGTTTTTAAATTCTTTCAAATTATTGTACACTCTCGATTTCAGGTGGCCCCATAAGAAAAATCGAGCGGTGTCAGATCTGGGACCTGGCTGGCTATTCTATGGGACCACGTCTTCCAATCCATTACTCCAACATTATCCAACCATTATCTCAAAGTAAATGAGCCATTACAAAGTGTACATACTGAAAACCTTGCCGAAAAAGTACCACATGACCCACAATCCCTATTTGAAAAATTTAGAACTTTTATGGGGATGGTACAGAGGGCAAACAAAATCCTTGAAAAATGCAAAAAACTTGGTAAAAGTGTAACAAAAGATGACTTGATTTCATGATTTTGACTAGCACTTTATATTTAGAAGCTGGTAGACTTTTTCCTGTTTATGTAAGGCTCTATATGTAAATATAAAATGTAGTTAACTTTCTTGACTTGAAATTGGAGGAGAGCAGGTGTTTTAGTCCTGTACTCAACATAATATTTGTTTTGGATAATTATAATGGAATTAAAACAATAATTTTGAATTATCTCATTTTACACCATAACGGAATATGATCACCACAGAAATAATAATTTACAGGTGAATTGAAGGTAGCAAACAAACATTATTCAACTGCCCAACTGAAATCGAGACGAATTCTGTTTCAGAATGTTTCCATCATTTTTTAAGCATCCGAATATCTACTAGTAAATTCACCCTCATTCTCTACTCAACTGAATTTATTCCAGGAGAGAAACATTCTTGGGAAAACTTTCCTGAAAAAGATATCATTCGACTTGATCTTGGCTATATATTATGTCTAGATTATTCCAGTCGGAGGATACAAATAGAGCGTCACTTTGGCCGAACAGGTTTTTATGTTCGTTGAATTTATGGGTCGGAGACAATATCGTTTCACACGTCTATGAAAACTTTCTAGTTGGAGCCGTTTTCGGTTTCACGCACGTGCAAGTGCTCAGGTAGTAATATGTTCATTCATGGGTTGCGCCTGCGTATAGTATCAAAGTTAATTCGAGGGGAATTTATAAGCGAATTATTAAAAGTAGATGAAGGAATCGTTCGCGGTTAAAGTTATTGACTATCTCATTTTAGTTCTCCCAAATTTGAATTCTTTGTGAAGGAAAGCCGAAGGTTTCATACAATAGAAGGTAGAGCAGTTTTTGATAACCTCCCAATTATGCTTACCATTTTGCGGTTAGAAATGGAATTGACAACTCTCCTATTGAAGGAGCAGAGAGGGATGAGATCGGAAATCCTTCCGATTAAAGCTCCATCTTTAGATCGAAAATCCGAGTTAATAGTGAATGAAATTGGGATCGGTAAATGTATGGAAAGTAGCTCAGAAATTTGCGTTGAGGTAGTTTCAGTCATTAATGGAACATAAGCCTCAATCTCTTTCGGGAATTCAACGCCGCATAGAAAGGCTTGAAAGACCGATAAAAGTTAAAAGGCAAAATTATTACACATTCTAATACCCAGCTTAATTCCTCTTTATTAACCCCTTTGTGCTTGAACTCTGCGTGGAGGTAGGTTGTTGGAATCATTTTGACTTGAAAGCAATTGAGTTTCTGCTCAGTGCCGATAGAAAATTAATTTTTTTGGTAACATTCCTAGAAAAGAAGTGTAGTTTGTTCTACAATATTTTCTCTTTATTAACAACAGAATATTGTATAATTATTTATTTCTTGGATGATATTCAAGTGGCGTCATACTCTGATCGATTCTCAATTTTATTCATTCATTTCTGTTTCATTGATGATGAAACTTTTATCATTCTTTCCCTTTATCGAGATTGAGCTTATATGTTATGTCTTCTCCATATCTAATTTTTTCATTTCGGGTGTATTCGGTAAGTAAATATAACTCATCTTTCTTCGGTTCTATTACTTATACTGTCTTGTTTGAAATGAATTATTTCGTAAATCTTCGTTTTTTTTTCATTACATTATTCCTGCTTGATTTAAAGTGAAAGACAGGAGATTCTAGAAAATATTCGTGTCTCCTTTCTCCACTTATTTATTTCTTGATATCTTCATTGACAGAATATCCAAGGCAGATATACAGGGTGTCTTAAGTTCGAGTGCCTATTAGACGTTTCTGGAGAACTAGACATATTTGAAATCTGAAAATTGTGATTATGATATTGTTCTCTAGTTCTCTACACTGCTAAAATATTTTCGAACGACAAAAACTTCCGGTTACACAGGGAGTGAAAAAAAATTCGACGAAAAAAATTTTTTCGAGTTTTCCATTCCTGGTATGATCGAGTATTCAATAGTGAATACATTTCTGTTAAAACTATTGTATTAAATCGAATAGTTTTCAAAATATCCATAAAAATCTGGAAAAAATCAGTCAGTAATATGTTCATTATTCTTATTTCAAATATCCTGAGCGTAAACCGTTTTTACAACATCGAAGAGGAAGGATGTGAAAAGGTCATGATCTTTTGGATTTCAAAAATATAATCACAAGGTGTTTCAAGTTTTGTGTTGAAAATTGTGATCTTAAATTGGCCATAACTTCTGTTTTTCAAATTAGAACCCTATTTTTTTATAATTGTGTTGGATTCTGTGGTCAAAAATAATGATAGTTTTCTCACATGATTATGCTCCTAAATTCAATAATTTCTGAATTATTTGAGATTTTCTGGATTTATGGTGTACGTAGAGTCAAATTGATTTCATCTAAAAAAATTCAATGAATATTCTTTCGAAACTATGGGAACACTATTCCTAGATGAATTATCTGTTAATAATTCACAAGTGTCAGGTGTTATTGTTATTCGTTATCTTCATTTCTCGATTTAACAAAATGAACCGTTATTCTAATTACGAAATTCTGGATCTATTTTTTATACATGGTAAATGTGATAAAATTATTAGTATAATCTGCCAGGCCTTCAACGAGAAGTATCCCCATTTACCTTCCATGACGGAGAAGATCTTTAGAAAATATGTTTCAAACTTTCAATGTTTTGGGTGTGTCAGAGCCCCTAAAGAATACAAAAGAATGGTAGTTGATGATGAGGAAAATGAAATTAGTGTTTTGACTTATTTCGAAGCGAATGAAAATGCATCTATTCGAAGTGCAGCTGGATACTCAACATTTTGTGTCATCCACCATGGATTTGAAATAAACAATGTCATTAAGTGCATTTGAATGTGTATTATAAAATAATAAAATACAATATAAGAAATAAATCCAGAATCTCATTATTAGAATAGTAACGATTTATTTTGTGAACACAAAAAATTTCATAACGATTAACAATATGACCTGTCTGACACTTGTGTATTATAAATGGGATGATTTATCTTCTATGCTCACAGAATATCCTTATGAATCAGATTCGAAGAATTTGACTCTACGTACTACATAAATCCAGAAAATCTCAAATAACTCAGAAATTATTGAATTTAGGAGCATAATCATGTGAGAAAACTATCATTATTTTTGACCGCAGAATACAACACAATTATAAAAAAATAGGGTTCTAATTTGAAAAACAGAAGTTATGGCCAATTTAAGATCCCAATTTTCAACACAAAATTTGAAACACCCTGTGATGATATTTTTGAAATCCAAAAGATGCATGACCTTTTCACATCCTTCCTCTTCCATGTTGTAGAAACGGTTTACGCTCAGGATATTCAAAATAAGAATAATGAACATATTACTGACTGAACATATTTGACTTTTTTTCCATTTTTTTTTAGATATTTTGAAAACTATTCGATTTAATACAATGGTTTTAACAGAAATGTATTCACTATTGAATACTCGATCATACCATAAATGGAAAACTTGAAAAAAAATTTTTCGTCGAATTCATTTTCACTCCCTGCATAACCGGAAGCTTTTGTCGTTCGAAAATATTTTAGCTCTGTAGAGAACTTCGAACAATATCATAATCCCAATTTTCAGATTTCAAATATGTCTAGTTCTCCAGAAACGTCTAATAGGCACTCGAACTTGAGACACCCTGTAGTGTATACTGATTTTTCAAAAGCGTTCGATTCAATGGACCATGGAATTTTGTTGACGAAAGTGTCTCGATTTGGCTTTTGCTCCAATCTCATCAATCTTTTTGAGGCCTACCTGTCCAACCGTTGGCAATATGTTGAGTTCAACGGTAAGCGGTCTGGAGTATTTTCGAGTACTTCGGGAGTACCCCAGGGCAGTAACCTTGGGCCACTTCTTTTCATAACTTTTATCGCTGATTTGGCAGAGGTGGTATTCGTAAACTTTCTGCTACTTGCGGATTTGGAAGTAATTTTTGATCCAATGCTGTCGTTGGTACCACGTATTGACGCCACTAAGTCACTAAGATTTATTTCATGACTTCTCGGATAGAGCAACGTTGAAGATCCTTTATTGCGCGATGTCAGGTCTAAGCTAGAATATGCTGTCTTAGAATAGCCCTTTCACCCCTACCACCAAAACATATTGATGGAATTGAGTCAGAACGACGTTTCCTCAAACTTTTGTTGCATAGAGAGGATACTGTTTATCCAACCATTGGTGTCCTCCAGGATGTATTCAGACCATGGTCCTGTTTGAATGTTCTGTTTCTCCACCGTAACTTGCGCCTACATAATATGATCAGAGCTGAATCGAAGCATTTTCCATCCCCAAATCAAGGAAATTCAAATGGAGTACCAGAAATTCACATTCAACAGTCCCTTACAGAATCTTATTCGATAGAATATGCATCGAGTGAAGTGTACAAGGTTCCCAAAAATCGACATGAAAGCATTCAGAAAACCCATCAACAAAATTGCCCTGAATGAACCTCGAAAAGCAAATACATTTCACCCGGTTTTTCTTTACCTCGACTAGCGAAATAAATCCGAGACATCTCACAGATTGAAATTTTCTAGGCGATCGCGCTTATTTGGTCTCGTAGGTAGGACAATGAGAAAGATGCAAATGGCCTTTTGTTCCAGCACAGACTTTCGAAAAGGAAGAGATGACAATTGAAATTCCACGCGGAGAAAAAACATTCAGGGGATGAGAAACTGAAAATGTGTATCCAACGGTGGCTCCCACAAAGAGGGCAGAGAAAGCTTCGGAGGCGTGGAGCTTTCAAACTGCATTGCAGAATTTATGGGGGACTAATAAATTTGTCAAATTCTTATTTATTTCGGGTGGGCAATATTTTTTCCTCCTTTTTCCCTCTGCTCCGAGAAACCTGCTTGTTTATTGAAATCGCTGAAAAACAATGATCATTTGTTTTCTGAAATTTGTTCACGCTCGCATTTTCTATCCTGCCCCTACTAATCTTTTATTCTATCACCGCTTGCGGTCGACTACGTCAATAGCCCAAACACCGATTCGCCTTTAATGATTATTGTCTTTCTGTTCACCTTTTAATTCTCAGCACGTATCACATCATTTTTCTTTAATCGGAGGAGTCTGAATGAAAAACTCGATGCCATACTTCTGTTTTGAATAACCCCTGAAGAATTATTTCTAGAGAAAACCATGCAATTCAATAAAAAAACTCAAATTCTTACATCTTATCGTCCAAAGATACAAAAAATATATATTTTGTACAACAGTCAATAGTTTTAAAAGTGACTCTTGACGCGGAAGCGTGTTAAAACTATTTTTTCATGATTATCCAAAATGTTCATGATTTTTAAACATGTGATCAATCATAACAGAGAAATTCCTGATGATTGCTAAGAATGTGGACTCTTTGACTTAAGGGTTTTCGATGCTTACGTAAGGAATTTCACTTCCCTGTACCAGCATTCTGCCTGTTTATTTTACCGTGGTAGGAATGAACGCAATCCGAAAATAGTGTACATTGAGGAAGCGGACCAATATTTGGTTATCATGACTTCATTCCATTTCCTTATAGCTAACAGAATTCATTACCATAGGATTGAGATCATAAAATCTGGTTTAATGGATAAGTTATCAGTTATCACTGCGGCGTTTCCTATTTATGGATGTGTCTCGATCTTTCCCATTGATAAAATCTACACTAACAGGGCTAACTGTTTTCAGTAGAGCATTTTTGTTCCAACATTACCCAAGTTACAAATACTTTGTTATACAGCATTTAGCTAATCACAGAAAAAGGACGGAGCGACAGTTCTTTGGTTTCTTTGTTTTGTTATTGAATCAATTTGGAATAAAAACGGTGTTTCTCTTCCTAGGCTAAGTTGATATATTATGTCATCAAATCATATATGAGAGTCATTGATGTATACATATTTACTCGTACCTTCTAACGGGTGGTCCATCTAGTGTTTGGAATTTGAACTACCGATTATTTGACATTATAAACGTCAACTATTCTTTTTGACATGACTAATATTTAGTTGAAAGTTTGAAGTTTACGAAATGGGACGCTATTCGCTTGAAGAAAGTTGGGAAATATTAAAAACTTATTTCCAAAGTGGTGAGTCTTCTACTCAAACAGCGCTACCGCGCAATGTTGAACGATTGGTTCTTTCAAGAAATTGAAGCTAACGACTTGGACGATGTTTGGTTTCAACAGGACGGTGCAACGAGCCATACAGCACACGCCACAATCGATGTTTTACGCCGCATTTTCGGAAATCGAATAATCAGCAGAAATGCTGATGTGAATTGGCCACCAAGAAGCTGCGATATGACGCCATTGGATTATTATCTTTGGGGAGCGGTGAAAGATAAGTGTTACGCCAACAATCCAGCAACAATTCAAGACCTCAAGACCGAAATTCGAGCTGCTATTGGTGAAATAGAGCCCCAAACGATCGAAAATGTATTAAAAAATTGGGTGGAACGAATAGGCTACTGCCAAGTCAGCCGTGGTGGTCATTTGGCCGAAATTATTTTTCATAAATAAATGTCATGAACCAACCTTTTAAATAAATGTTCAACCATTGGAAAATATTGAGCAGTTTTTTTTTTATAGCAAAATTAAATTCCAATTTTTAAATGGGCCACCCATTATCTTTGCTGTGTTTATTATCTTGTCCCCTTCAACTTATTATTGGTTTTATTCTCCTAGTGGACTTTCCCGTGGTCTTCCACTTTTCCTTTGTTCCTGAAGAGTCCATAGCATCTTTTTCGAAGTTAATCTTGATGCTCAGCTATTTTTCAGACACTTTCGTACCTTAGCTTTTTCCTCTTAATGAATTTCTTGTGTCTTATCATTTTTGACTCGTCGACTAGCTTTCATTGATTTATCGTTCATTGCTCATTCAACAGCATCAATTTAGGAGGCCTGTATCCTAGTCTTCCTTAGTTTTTTCAAAATCCATTAGTAGTTTATTCATTAGCAACGTTTTTCATTTTATAATCTTTAATGATGGAAATTAATGCAATATATTGAAACTCACAAAAACGAAATAATGTTTCAACTGAATTAGAAATCTGGAAAACAGATGAACAAATACCACCTACATTTAATATTTTCATATAACTTGTTATTCTTATATTTTTCTCTCTTTTTTCACAGACTTGCGAGGTTCGAATTGAAAGGTGAGTGATAAAATACCGATTCTTTTGAATATGAATTGATAGGGCTCCATATGTATATCCACATCTGAAAATGAAATTCAACATTCGGCAAGATTTATTTCAACAGGATTTGACTCGATTTTAGTCCCGCTTCTCTCCCTCTTTCAAGAAATGAGAACGCATTCCAAGACACATAAACATGGCTGTATGAGAAAGCAATAATACACAGATTTAAAGTTTCCGGTTGCCACTTCCCATTCGAGAGGGAACTGAATTTCCAGTTTTAACACGAATTCGGTGGCAATAACCGGAATTTGTTATTTCAACTCTACGGAGTGCCTGAAGATATCACGGTAATCAATGTTTCAACTACGTGTTCCCCTATAACAAGTTCGAAGGGATTGTAGTTATATATTATTCCTTGAAAGCTGACAACGACTCTAGAATTCCCCGGAAATTTCGAAGTTAATTCTTTATTTCTCTTCGCCAACACGGAAGTGGAAAAATCCGATAACGACACGTAATTGCACATGGTGTGCAGTCGGAAGGCGTAATTGGGAAACAATTAGCAGAAACACATCGGCTTATCCATATTATAATCAATATCATCCACCTTTCGATGTTTTGATTTTGAGCAAAATACATTTCATCAATTAATAACTTGAAACTATGATTCAATAATTCAATATTTCCCAAGGGAAATATGAAACGTCAAATCATATTTTATTCCTTTATTTAGTAACAAAATGGAAACTGCAATTGTTGAAATTTCCACTAAAAGTATTTCTTATTATTATTCTTATTCGTCGACGAGACTACAGTTTTCTTGAAAACATTCCGTGCAGCTGCAGTCTCGGACGATTTTCCCAAAACTGTCTTCAAAGATTGTGATGCTGCAGATGGCTCTCCCTCCACACCTGCTGTCATCTTCGCTACCTTATTTTTGTGCGTCGTACTGTCAGCCAGATAGTCTTCTGCAACAGACGAATTTTTCCAGCCACCATTTCTCGTGAGTGTTGTCATTAAAGTTCACGCATCGGCAACCAATGTCGCGGATGTTCGTCTTCCACAATGGCCTGTATACTTCATCGAATAATTTGTCATCAGTTTTTTCCTTCAAATGTAGCATAGATGTTAACATCGATAGTTTATCTATTTATTTATTTATCTGACAGTGGGAACAAAAACAGGTCAAAGACCCATGAACAGTATCCTCAAATTACAAAGTTAAAAATAAAAATCAGCGAAAACCCCCATACCAAATCAAGCATCAAAAGAAAAAAAGAAATCCGAAACTCACTGCACCAAAAAATGTCTCTTCAGCTGTAGCTTGACGTTAGCACAATGGAATACATCGATAATTCGTAGCTCGTTGCAGGCCCGGAACATTCTAATCAGCAGAGAGTTCCTAGGTGCATTTGGCCTTCTAAATGGTACATGGAAAATTTCAAAAGACCTTAAATTAACATTAATGTGTACTTCCTGCAATAAATCCGGTACCTGCAACTCACCACTTAAAAATTTCCTTAAAAAAACTACATCACTAACAGTGCGCCTGCTCTCAAGCGAAATCAAGTTGAAATGTTTTCTGGCCATATAATAAATATTATCATTATCCCTTGAAACAGGGAAATTACCTCTAAAACTTAAATTTTTCAGCAACTTATTTTGTATTCGTTCGACGTAGTTCGACATATTTTCAATAATTTCATTTTTGACAAGTCGTCAAAATGAAACCAGTAAACCAAGATTCTCAGAAACATAGCCCATAAATTGAAAATTTGTCTATACATCCCTCGGGAAATATACTAATCATATTTCTCTAGTTGTAATAATAGCTATATTTAGATCTAGGCAAAAACACCAAATGTGGATATGAAACACGGAAATACTTCGATGTGGTGTTTAAATATGCAAATGGTCAAAGAAGAAATTAACCCATTTCTACCAAGATCTCAATATCTTTCTAGAAGGCTAGAGTCACACTGAGAGAAAATAAAACGAGAAACATATTGCGTCACGAAAACAATGAACTCATTTCCAACGTATTCCGAAAAACAACAAGTTGTTAGCGCCTCGCTATAAGGATAAAATGTAAATTCCTGTCTTTGTGTGCATTTCATAAATAATCCTTCCTGCTTTGAATGCCCGCAAAGATTAATGTAAGGTGAAACAATTTCCAGAACTTAATTCGATTCTTGCGTGTTCTGTATAATAACCTTTCCCATGGAATTTATCTAGCCGGATGAAAATTAAAATGCCTAATTTTAATATCACCCCCAACATGAGCATGACTTCGATTCTCGAACGAAGAATTGAGTGCAAATATTTCAAAACTTTCAATCGATAAGTTCAATTAATCTTACAATTGTTACGAAGATATAGGGTTGGTGCTGAAAATCTCAAATAATTTTGTTGTGGATTATTTTAGTTCTATATCTTCGTCAGGAATTCCTGACACATCAAGGCTCTGCCAAATTTTGAAACGTGTTATCCGGTTATTTTCAGATATGTAGGATTTAGCTGCTAGTTGGGTGCTAGTGCGGACCTGTGCTTCGCAATCGAAAATGTGAAATCGGATATTTTTCTTAGTGCGTCTTCATGTATCAATAGTCTTAAGATAACTATTCCCGTTTATTTATTAGACGCCGTCAAGACGAACCAATTGAACGGATATGTTCGACAAGACGTTTTCGGTTATTTATTAGAGGACCAAGTGCGACTTTGGTGCTCGAATAGAGACGAGTAAGACGAAAATGTTGACTCTAAAGACGATTAAGACGAAAGTGTTGACGGTAGACGTTTCGCGAGTTTAAGAACTATTAACCAAAGTAAGAACTGACCAATCGTTTCAGAACTTTGACTAAAACTCAGTATCGGTCTTTTGTATTTATATATTCAGGATAATTTCATTTATTCTTTTGGTGTAAATAAACTTATTAACAGGAAAGCCGTGTTTATTTCGACGTTAGACGTTATCTGTAAGCGGAAATTTATCATAACCCCTAGACCATTGGTAAAAAAGCCTACAGATATATACCGATTCTTGTCATAATTCAAAAGTTGACAAGATATCTTAGAGAATTTGGTTACATTACCCACTTCTTTTAAACAAATTCAACATTAGTCTACTAATTCTCAAGTTACTGTTCTGTATTCCTCCTAAAGTAAGTAGTTTTCAGCATTATTGAAAAAAATGGAGGTGTATCAGTTGATATGGATGCTAGTTTACTGATTAATAGGCAACAAATACGTCTTCCCCATTCAAACTCTATGTTGCCGGTTTTATTTTTTTATGTGCCATTCTCGTTGTAGCCTGTAATGTTCTGTCCACGAATATCCGTTTCCACATCGTTACTCTAACCCGTAAATGACACCAGTAGCTATTGCTACTGATTTCCATTTCAATAACTTTTTTTAACAACTACTAAAACGATGTGTAGTGAACAATGTTACAGACTGACGGTAGTAGAAAAAATAACATGTTGTTGGTTACCTTTGGTTATTAAAGCGGGATGATACTGGAATACTTCCACTCATAACTGATTAAAGGTTTATACAGAAATTAAATTAAACTTTCCTCTATCGAATTATGACGTTGAAGCAGCCAATTTGATTTCAATGATTTTGGAAATAAAGATCATGTAAAGAAGACTGGACATGCAATTTTTAGGTATCTGCTCAATTATCAAATTATCCGTAATTTTTATGTTTTCACCTTTATTTTAGACGTCATGGATACTACGCGTTTTGTTTTGAAAAATTCAGAAAGCATAGATGTAATGAATACAAAAATACTACGCTTTTCATGCTCTTGCATCTACTGAAACAGCCAACTATCGTTGTAAATTCTACAGGCTGCCATATTGATTAATTGAACACCATCTTAGTTAACTCAATATGTCGTGCATTTCTGTTTATTCATCGACATCATAATGGAAAGTGAGGGTGAACGGTAAAACCTAAATTTGAAAGAAGTCAATAATAAGGACGAAATTTCAACCATATCTGATTCATTTGAAGATATTCATTAATTTACGTATAGGAAATACGCCAAGTCTCATCAAAGTTAATTGATAGCGATGAATTTTTCAGTCCTATTAGATGTGAAATTGCGCTAGGTACTACTCGTATAAGGTGTGTCAAATATCCATACTTGAAAGAAAAACCTATTATAAATGCGACTATCGATTGCAGTAACAGTTATTTAAAAAGAATTTTCTTTGGCGAACTTCTGTTAAAGTTCTGTAAGCTGAAAGGGTTTTTCAAACCAGCTTCAGCTATCCAAGTGATGATTCTTCAGAATCGGAACTTGCGAAACCGTAAATAGTGAAGTAAAGGTGAACCAATAAAATTTCAATTTCGAGGGCTGATTACACTTTTCAGTCAAGAGTAGGTGTCCTATTCATTTGAGTTATAATACCCTTAATAGTTATTTAATCTACTAGTTAATTAATGATAGCGATTAATGGTCGATATATACAAAAACAAAAAAATTCAAATTTAAAAACTGAACTACGCGGCACAGACACTTCCAACAGCAGAGACAGCAGAGACGGTAGGGTCAAGTCAGCGGCGACTAACCCAATCCAACCTAAGGACAGAATAATAATTCACACGCGTCTAAAACGGACAGGTAAAATTTCCTTGCTGGCTGTGTTGTGTCGAAATCCGTACTTTTATTTAGGTGCAACTTTCTTCCTTCTTCTGACTAAAACCTTATTTGCAGTATTATTTTTTTTATTGACTTACGTAAATAGCATATGGTTAGCAACGTTATAAACCAAAGAAAATTTTAAAATAAAACTAAGTTTGTAATAGCTGTAACTTTTTTTTAAATTTCAATAGGAGTGGAGATGTTTTCATACTTTCATAATTTCGTGTTAATTTTGTGGTGTTATTTGTAACAATAAATACGTTTTTTTCTGAATACACACTCATGTAGACTTAATACAATAAAAAAATGTATGTAAAAGCACACTCAAAAAAAGTTATGGGGCTTCAAAGGGTACATTTTGGGTAATGTAGAAAAACCTAATAAAAAAATCATACCTCCGTAACCGTAATACTAAGGACCCAGGTTCCAAGACTGAAAAGGTAGCAAATGACCCTACCAACGCCCCAAAAAAATTTGACGGTCCATGTGCCGAACACCCTGTATTGTGATGTAAGCACCAATATCGGTCCAACCGTCGATGGCACATGAGTTTCAAGAGAATTTCCTAGCGTTAAACCAAAGAGAGAAATTAAATTTTTTAGTCAATAACTTTATATATTGATCTTTCAAAGATATTCGTTTCGAAAGATCTGTGTGGATGTAATATTTAATACTAGTACTCGATTAAAAAGTTGATCAATTCTTATTAATATTTTCAAAAATGGTCTAGTCCGGACAAATGTATATCGTAGAGGTAGAGAGGGTCATGTTGAGTTCCTTTAACTGGCATCATTGCCTTCGTGAAAAGCATCTGAATCGTATATAGTTAGATAATCTGTGATGAATAAATCTCCCATTTTTTCATCATGAAGCGAAAAGGAAAAAAATGTAGATTCCACACTTTTTAAATGTACAGTGAGTGTTATAGAAAGAACCTGATGCAACGAAAGTCATTTCAATGCAACAAAAACATCTGTAAAAGCTACAATATTAAAATATTAATAGTTGCATGACGTCTAAGATAGAAAACATCCCCTAATTGTTCCTAATTTTGGTTTACACCTAAGATACTCCTACATGTTCAGATGACATGAGGCTGATCAATTTGTTTCGTTGATTCTGATAGTAGTTATGGAATCCTTCATCTCCTCCAATCACTAATTAATGAAATGATTGATGTTATCTTCAATCTTAGCTACGACCTGGCACTGATGAATAATTATGGAAACGTTAATTGTATTTAAATTGAATTTGAAGCGTTTACGGTTAGCTTTATATAATTAGTTTAATGAGCTGTTCATCATCAGTATCAAATAGAGCCTACGATGAGCATCCTATCGAATATGGATTCGTGCAGTTTTTGAAAAATGTATCACGTTTCGAAGACAACGTTGAACTCAAGATTAAAATGCATTATGAAATAACTTTTTTCGTGATTCTAAGAAAATGGATAACGTGTATGGTGTCGAATGTGAAAGCCTGCGATTTCTGAGTCCCCAAAATAAAGACAGCTCTTAGGGAAAATCGTTGGATGCCATTTCCGATATTGAAAGAGACACGGCCGAGCAGTTGTAGGGCCTTACGTGAAAAACCTCTCGGAAATGCTTCCAATCATGAAATGAATGTTGGTATAAGTGGATGGCAAGCAAATAAGAGTATTCGGGAGATGTTTGAATTAAATTTGATTGAAGCCCTACCCGATAATATCCATCGTTTTTCAATTAAACGTTTTCGATGAGCTTTACAAAGAAAACGATGAAAAATACCTTTCTTCCTATACATGAAACACAAATTGCAACAAACCGTTGAACATGTTAAATGAGCCATACCGCTGTTACGGGGTGGGTTTCCCGTTCCTGAAAGTCATTAACGACTTCCATTGAAGTTTTCTTTCTCGATAATCAAATAATCAACGCCTACTATCTTCAGATTCTCCGTATGTGAATCAGTGGAACGACCAAGGAGCCAGGGGTCCTTCTGGCTGATGGGGAGGGTTACACCCTTTTTAATTTACATGGGCCGCAGAATTCTGTCACAGTTTATGGTTCCTTGTTAGGGTGAATGTGACGAAGTTCTACTGAACATAAGCTGAGAAAACTGCGTAAAATTGCCGTGAAAAAGGGTTCCTGGCAGTTCCATTGAATTCGTAACTGAATAAACCTCTTTCATTCCTTAGGTTTTATCGGTTGGTATATACTTCACCGCAAAATTTACATACGAATTGGGAAGGCGCTGTAACTTTTCCTCACGCTACAGACAGGATGGAATATTCCCCCTCTTTACCAATCTTGCCATATCAAATGAGACGAAATTGAAATTTTTATAGATATTTATTTCCTTAGTGTGAGTATTATGTTCCCAACTTAAAATACCTCTAAAACAACAACGAAAAAAATATAAATGTAGAAAAACTTGAAGAACGAAATATAACCTTAAAAGCTTGGAAGACGAAAGTGTGGAAGGAGTTTACCAGAGAAGGCTCAACGAAAACTTACAAGAAAAAGAAAATTTCATCGACTCCAAGGAACATTACGAGTACATGAAAGAGTCTATACATCGAAAAGCCCTCGAAGCACTAGGATTGTATGAAGGTAAAAACAAACAACACTTTATTGGTGGGACGATGATATAGAAGAAGATATCCAATAAAAAAGGGAAAGATATCATAAATACCTAAGTTCCAAAAAGATTGAAGATAGAATTGAATATAAGGAAGCACAAGCAAGAGTTAGAAAAAAAATATGCAAGAAAAAAAACGAGGCATAGTAAAAAAATTGCCAGAGAATAAACTCGTACTTAGGAGATACCAGAAGTTCAGAAAGCTGGAAGTTAATAAGAAAGAATATAAGAACTATACAAGCTTAAATAAATAATGTTTTGGGATCCCCATCAGAATTAAAACAGAAGAAGTTAAGAAAATACGCAAGGAGCTGAAAAACGGTAAAGCTGCAGGACCAGGTGGAATACCTTCAGACCTATTGAAATATGGTACGGAACAACTGTTTGAACACCTATTTCAAAACTGCCTAAGTATATCACAAATAGCAAACGACTGGAAAATTTTCTATATGACTACTATTCAAAAGGGGCAGAAGCAATAATTTAAAATATTAGTCCCCAAACTGAACTCTGGGGATTTCCAAAGATAGTTGATTCAATTTGATAATAGACACCAGAGAATTTTGGTCTTCGAATTTCAATCAGTTTGTTCTATAGCGTTATGTGGTATCAAACTCTTGAGCATTTGAAAACAATTCGTTTCATTTGATGAATTCGCAAAAGCAGAAAAAAATCGAATAGTTGTTTCCTTTCAAGTTATGATTTTTCTGTCCGCTTATCAGATTGAAGTGGCGTAGGATAAGATCTCATTATAATTAGGTCTATGAAATCATCAACATTAATCGACTCATATCTTAAAGGTAATTGCTATCAACTTCATGTATCAATTGGAGTTTTTCCTAGTCTTTCAATGTTTTTTATATACAACCCAGAATTGATATTGGTGGTGGGTGCTTGGTATAGATCCCATCGTAAAAGCAGATATTTGGCTTCATCTGCAATAGCTGCAATTTCGTTAGAATAGAATTTTCAAATTTTCACCCAATTATTCGCAATTAAAAGTAGGATCAGTTGTGTAAATAACTACGTGCTGACCAGGCCAAGCGAGTAGGGGGCCGATAAGTAGATATTTAATAATTGCTGGATTCGGTAAATAATTGTGTTTCTTTCAAAATGTCAATCCACGAATGATAAACAATTTCTCGACGTATAAATTGCCGATATATTTGAGGACTTTAGACAAATGCAAATTTTCAGAGGGAACCTCTGAAGATACTTTACATAAGAATCCATTTCATAAAACCGACGCGGGTGAGATTTCTTTACATCATAGCGGAAATGGATCAGACAACAAGAGAGTGGAGAGAAAGCATTCAAAACCGATTAGGGCGGAGAATGCGCATTTATTGAGCTGCTTTGAAAACAGGCTTCAGAATCGAAAATTCAAAACTGTAACTGATTTTATTACATTCTGAAAGTCAGTCATGAAAGATAACGGATTTCATTTCGAGGCGAATGAAAGAGAAGTTGATAAGAGGATGAAACTTTATGTCTTTCGGGACATGTTCTGTTTGACAAAGGTTACATGGCTGATAAATCAATAAAGGGCGCTTTGCATGTAATATAGGTGATATTCGGGAGGTGGAACTTTGTTTCCATCCATTTTCTCGGAAAGTGCTGCCTTTTTCCAGTGTCTGGGGTATTCTCACATTTGTCGAAATATATTCTTCATCACGTCAATTGTATTTCACTTTATCATGGAGCATTTTCTTCTTCCTTTCTTTTCATTATTTGGGATTCTTTCGCTCCATCGAATAATTTCAAGAAAAGAGGTTGAGCTTCCTACTGATACATTCAGGAGCTTTTTATTCCATCAAAATTCTTTTATTCTGCTGATAGAAATATCTGTCAAGAACTTGATTTCAAGTCTTCATATCCGAACGATATTTCAATGATATTTGGATGCATTTCATGCGCTTGAGACTTTCGCAGGTACAGTCGAAACTGCAGAACGAGATAACTCATCATTCTAGATGAAAATTTTCAGATGTTCTTCTTCCACGCGAGATGGAAGAAATTCAACGTAATCTACAATTAACCACGCAAAATAATATTTCAATTACGACCAGACGAAAGGAAACAGCTACAGGAAAAGATAATGAACGTCATGTTACCTGTGTCTGAGGAGTTTCTCATCTTCAAGTTTTATTCTGAAGTATCATTCCTACTTCCCCTTCTGAGTTCACTTATTTGAACTGACAAGTGTTCCGAGAAGCATAGTCAGAAATATATCACGATATTGTTATCTCAGCAAAGCAAGCTTCTTTCTTCGTAGTTTCCTGTTAATCACATACTTTCCACATGAAATTTTCAATAGTCTTTTCGTTCATGAGCGAGATACAATTGGCTAAGTTCTCGTGAAATGGAATAATTTCAGCTTATGCCCAACTATTCTGTCTGACGGGAAATTAAAGGAATATTTCACTACTTGTTTCTCAGAAAACATAATTGAGTTGCTATCACTGAGATATAAAGGAAATATGGAAATAAATATTTAATGTGGAATGCTTAGGGTTATTAGGGATATTGGTATATTAAATTTTGCTAAATAAATCTATGTGTGACGAATAGTCCTTAATGAACTACACTGTTTGGCCTAAAATATCACGATTGTTTCTTTCTACACTCCACCAAAATATGTCTTGCACTTAATATTGTCTGGCACTTTTCACAAATGGGTCTCTCAGTTTCTACCATCAGGTATTCATTGAATACCGATAATGATTTCTATAAATCTACATTGGTTAATAACTACCAGATGGCACACTAACAAAATATCCCAGTTCAAATACAGGAATCAATAGCTCATCCTCTCCAAATAGCTACTTGCTTTGAACTAATTTTCAGTTTGACAACATCATGTTCTGATTAAAACTGACGTTTACTGTTTGTTTCATCCCTAAATCCATCCTGCGAAATAATTTGACTGGAAACCGCAATCTCAAATGGACAGAACCTTCTAACGCTAACAAACTCCGGCTATATTCCTGGTTACAATAATGTATTGCATTCGCGTCTTAGTATTTGTACCCCTTTCGCCTGGGGAATCGAGGATAGTTCTCGAAGTTTACCATAAAATATATAAAGAAATCTCGGGGGGAGTGACCGAGACTGAAATTCTCCCCATTTCACGTCAAAATTCTCTCATTTTATTACGTTGCCGGCATTTTGTCCGGCCCATTTCCCAAGGTGGACTTTCGCATCATCGAACATGTTCGAACCCCAACACAAAACTTTCCTATCTCGGCAAAAATAGATGTTTTGCCTCATTTGATTTATATTTAGTTTCATCAGGGGAGTTGTTCTTTCTGCCGGGCGCTCAAATCAAACCGACGAAATCTCACAATTAAAGTTGCGCAAACGCTCGGACGGAATAAGGAGCAGAAAAGATTAATGCTCGAGGTGGAAATGATTTCAACACATCCGAACTTTATGGATCTCTCGCGGATTCAGCAGAAAGCGGCTTTATTTCAATTGAACATGTACTCCATTTTACGTTGGAAGGCGCAGACATTCTTCTACCAAATCCGAACTAGGCCATCATCGAAGTCCTACTTCCGAATTCCATCCAGATGGGGATATGAGCTCACTAGAGCGTTCTATAAACTAGTTATTCCTATGCCTAGCCTTCACCGTTTTCGTTCAAAGTAGTTATAATAAGGTTCTTTATGTTCTGCAGGTAAGCAATCTATTGTTGATATTACCTGCAGGCGTGAAACAACTTTTGTTAAGATTATCAGCAGTTTTCACCCAAAACTCCACTTCACTATAGAACAATAAACAAATCAATACAAAAATAATGATAATCAGAATGATAAACAGCAGTTAACGTTTCAAAAATAACTTATTGTTTAAAATAGTCTGCCAATAAGTCACTACATTTAGTTAAGCAATTTTCTGAATGTATGATGCCCCTAGAAAAAAATCTTCGTCTTCACTCTGCCAAAATACCTCGACAACTGCCATATCTTTGCTATCATCTTCGATGTCTGGCCTCGGAGATGTTTATTGAGCGAAAGAAAAATATAGGAGTCATTGAGGGCTATATTTGGCAAATAGAGAGCTTTTTCGAGCATTTCGAACCCTGTGTTTTGAATAGCACCAATCACAACTGCGGTTTTGTGAAGCAACGCGTTTTTTCTGGTGAAATAGAATGCCAGCTTACAGTTTGAAGAACCTTTTTTCTTTATTCTTCTTTGATTCCTTAATCAAAAAGTTCTCGTGTATTATTCGGTTGGGAATTTTCTGCTCGTCTGTTAACAGGGAGACAGCTTTTCATCATCAAACAGTGTAAGCAGCGGTATTCTACAAGGAGCAGTACTAGGTCCTATGCTTTCCTGATTTTTACTTTGGAACAGCCTTCTCTTCTATGTTCTAAGTCTGTATTATTTGCACCAAACTTTACAATTACTTTCTCCCTCGATCTGAAGTCCTCCAAAAAGACTTGAGAACTTTGAGAGATTGGTGCAAGCAGTGGATATTGTCACTCAATGTGAATAAATGCTGTGTTTTCCATATTGGTGATCAAAACCTTAAAGCAGAAGATTTCATCGACGTTATCAAACTGATGGACGTTGAAGATCATTGTGATTTGGGATTGACTGTGGTTTCTAAGCAGTTGTGCTATTCGCTATATAGCTCATGTCATCTTGCGTTCGACCAATATCAGAGTTGTCCAGACCAGTTTAGTGACCATTTGTCAAAGCATATCATGGTACAGAATTTCAAAGTCAATTCATATTCCACTATATCCGCATACTCGATAAATATCTTATTGATGACGAGATATTGTTGATGTTGGAGCTCGTGTTGAATGATTGTTTGGGCTATTACCATCATCTATTATGGATGTAATGATTTCCGACGTTTCGATAGATATATTCTATCTTCATCAAGGAGAAAAGTAAGAAACCTTTTGAAAATTATCAATTTTCAAAAAGTCAATATTGACAGAAGTCATGAAAGAAAATGAACGATGTTATATACTCATCTGTGATATGATGATCTTTTTAAGTTGGATCGAACTACTGGCTTCCAAACTTCTGGCAGATCCATAGATGGAGCACTTATGGAATCAGGTGTTATTTTCATAAATGCTGCTTCTTTGATTTTTCTTCTTGCAAGTTTTTCTTCTTTTGATATTATTGATGCTATATCCCACTTTATACGATGATTCTCATCTACAGCATGTTGGACCAACCTGGATTTGTCGCTGTCTAGTACTCGTAGAAGCTTCTGATGTTCTTTTTTATTCGTACATTCAGAGGGCGTTTAGTTTCTCCGATGTAAGATCTTCCGCACTCGCAAGGTAATTCATATATGCAGTTCTTTGTCCTTTGTGTCTCATTATTAGGCTTAACTTTTGTAAGTTTAGCTCTGATAGTGTCTTGAGTTTTGAATGCAGTCGTTATGTTGTATCTATTTCCAATTCTTCTCATTTTCTCCCACAAACCTTTTACATAAGGAATTACGGTTTTAATGGTCTGATTTATATCTGTTGGTTCAGGTTGACTTTCTCTTGTTCGTCTAGCTTTTTCTAATATCTTTTTGGGGTAGCCATTGCTTCTAAGAGTTTTCGAGATGTTATTTATTTCTTCATTTTGGTCTTCTTCAGTGCAACAAATATTTATTCCTCTATCGAATAAACATTTTGCTACTCCCAATTCAGTGTTTAGTTGGTGGTTTGAATCAAAATGTAGATACTGTCCTGTGTTCGTTGGCTTTTTATACACAGTGGTTCTTAGGATTCCATTTTGTTTATGTACGAGTACATCTAAGAATGAAAGTTGTCTGTCTTTCTCGATTTCAATTGTGAATTTAATTGATTCCTCTTGATTGTTTAGATATTGAAGGAACCCATCTATAGTATCTCTTCCATGTTGCCAAATAATGAAAGTATCATTAATAATGGAATGGCAATGGGTTCACCACTATCACCAATTTTAGCTGATTTATATATGGAAATTTTCGAACAGATGGCATTAGAAAATATGTACTTAAACCCAAACTGTGGAAAAGATATGTAGATAATACTTTCATTATTTGGCAACATCGAAGAGACACTATAGATGGATTCCTCCAATATCTAAACAATCAAGAGGAATCAATTAAATTCACAATTGAAATCGAGAAAGACAGACAACTTCCATTCTTAGATGTACTCGTACATAAACAAAATGGAATCCTAAGAACCACTGTGTATAAAAAGCCAACGAACACAGGACAGTATCTACATTTTGATTCAAACCACCAACTAAACACTGAATTGGGAGTAGCAAAATGTTTATTCGATAGAGCAATAAATATTTGTTGCACTGAAGAAGACCAAAATGAAGAAATAAATAACATCTCGAAAACTCTTAGAAGCAATGGCTACCCCAAAAAGATATTAGAAAAAGCTAGACGAACAAGAGAAAGTCAACCTGAACCAACAGATATAAATCAGACCATTAAAACCGTAATTCCTTATGTAAAAGGTTTGTCGGAGAAAATGAGAAGAATTGGAAATAGATACAACATAACGACTGCATTCAAAACTCAAGACACTATCAGAGCTAAACTTACAAAAGTTAAGCCTAATAATGAGACACAAAGGACAAAAAACTGCATATATGAATTACCTTGCGAGTGCGGAAGATCTTACATCGGAGAAACTAAACGCCCTCTGAATGTACGAATAAAAGAACATCAGAAGCTTCTACAAGTACTAGACAGCGACAAATCCAGGTTGGTCCAACATGCTGTAGATGAGAATCATCGTATAAAGTGGGATGAAGCATCAATAATATCCAAAGAAGAAAAGAAAAAGAAAAAGAAGCAGCATTTATGAAAATAACACCTGATTCCATAAGTGCTCCATCTATAGATCTGCCAGAAGTTTGGACGCCGATAGTTCGATCCAACTTAAAAAGATCATCATATCACAGATGAGTATATAACATCGTTCATTTTCTTTCATGCCTTCTGTCAATATTGACTTTTTGAAAATTGATAATTTTCAAAAGGTTTCTTACTTTTCCCCTCGATAAAGATAGAAGATGTCTATCGAAACGTCGGAAATCATTACATCCACAATAGATGATGGTAATAGCCCAAACAATCATTCAACATAAATATCTTAGTTTCACGTCATATGAATTTTTATATAAGAGTAAACCACAACTGGTCTAACCATGTTTATCGGGGCTTCAAGAAAACTGTACGTGTCGATCGGAGAAACATATCAAACTTAACCTAACTCCAATGTGAAATGTGTCAAATTTCCATGGCATCCCTGGTAACATAAATGAACAGCATATAGGTATGTTCATTAATACACTAGAATGGACAAAAAGATTTCGAATTGCTTCTTATTGATCACCGAATATTGCAGCATCACTGGATGAGTTGCAGATGATGGGAGACGCAAGACGTCGGAGAAGTTATCCCATCCGATAAGGAATCCCAAAAAGGCGACCGATCAATAAGACATGCCATTAGTCGAGAGTAAGAATATGAACTTACCTTGTATGGATGATATAGTGGGTGACATGACTGTGATGAGTGTCCTGAGATGGGGCCCAAGACAGATTGACAGAGCGTGAGGTAAAACTCACAATAAGCGGTCTTCCAGGAGGATCGGGAACATCTGTAACAAACACACGGTCTTGACATAGTTGACCTAAAAACGCATTAGTATAATTTGTTTTTAAATTCACTTGGAGGAAGGGACTGGAAGGAAATTCTCCGCAGAAATGTCATTACTCTACGGAATATCAATTCGGTGGGTTCTTTCGACGCTGCACTGCATTCCCCTTCTTTCTGTAAATTGAGCGGGACAGGATTTTCAGGTCCAACGTTGCACAGATCACGTACCGTATTAAATTGGGAATCTTGCGCTTCCAGCTACATCGAATCAATTCTTTTCTGCTGATGAGAAATTAATGCTTTTCACACCACGCTCAGGAAATTAGGCATAACCCCTGAATATTATTTTATATATTTTTTTTATAGATAACTAAGGATTTTCAATTTTGTTTCGAATAATGAGAACTGCGACATTGCTATAACTTATAACTTATAACTCATAACTTATAACTTATAACTCATAACTACTTCTTCCTCATTTGATGGTTCATCTAAGCTAATCCGTATCCATAATTATCATAGGTGAGAAAGGAGACAATTTCCACAGACGAATTTATATATCTCAGCCTGATCACAGGATCTTTGCTAACGCATACATCGTTTCCCCTGTATGAGTCCACCCCCATAAAACTCTCAAGTATAAATGGGGTGTGAACAACATAAACTAACCCAAACTGACGCTGACCCTCCATAGTGAAATAGCGTTTTTATGAAATCCATTGAAGAGTGATGCACCACATAATGTCTCCATACATATGGTATTTGGCGTCCTCTACGATATTCACACATAAATGGCTTCGACACCAGCCACAATTTGTCCGGAATCTTTTCCACCTTTTTTATGATCTTCCGCTTTAAGAAATATCAAAGAAGGATTTCTCTTTTTATGATCTTGGAATTTCTATGTTTAATTTGAAGACTATTTCATTATAACCCCTCACCGTAATGAATATTCGAGATCTTAGGTACCAAGAGCAGGAGTAAAATATAATTTATGTTTATTTCATCACTTATAGGAAGCATTTCAAAAATAGAAAAAATCAAATATTGATTGAAGTGAATGTTATGCTAGAAAAACCTCTTCACTTCTCTTTCCTAGAAACATAGCAAGAACTGGTAAATGATAATATCATGGATTTTGAATTTCCTTCCCTTCAAACAACTAACTAGTATATTATATCATCATCAAATTCATATAGCCCCCAAAACTGGGATCCAAACACCATAAACTAATGTTGGCGAAGTTTCAAAAGCTGGGAAGGTAAGTAGAACGAAACATTCAACTATGAAATACTGGAAACTCCGCAGATAATTCCTTTCGTATTGAAACTGCCAAAGTTTGGTCGGAATTCCTCATGAGTGAAAATTCTTCAACGCTGCTTGGATGCACTTGAATTTCCCAAGAATTCGATAACTAATAGAGTTTGGAAAAACGTAATTTGAGTTTTCATATTCTTTTTATCAACTCAATTGGCAAGAAAAATATTCGGCATTAAACGTTAGTGCTTAGAGAAGGGAAATTAATTGAGGAATAATGCAAGAGGGCCGATAGTTTGATGAGGACGTCAATTATCGAAATTATACAAAGGTGGCCTTGTGATGATACAAATTCGATCATTAGGTAGAATTAGTCTGATATAAGTGCTGATCTTTATCAAAGGCCAAATTATCTTCATAATTCACTAAATTAGTTGTATTAGCTCAATACCGTTTCCCCTGGGTATAATTAAATCATGATGTTATCAGATGTAGCGATGATATAATGGCCTTACTATTATATCCCAGAGGGATATCAATTGAATGATTCGACTATATGTTGTACATTAATTCCGTAGTAATTACGGAGATAAATTGAGAAATTATCAATGAAATTCTGGAATTTCGTTCCAAAATTCATTTTTGATTAGTAACCTTCGATGAACTAATGGTTTCTATAGCAAGTATCACAAGTACAATCCCTACTAGTCCGTTGACTATGTTATGATTTTATTCACTGCGTGCAAAAGAGCTATTTCTGTAATAAATACCTTGCTTAACCTTCTTTTCGTTGAGGTTGCACACAAGCTATTTCTTGTGGGAGATGCGTTTCTTATTGTGCAAAAAAACTCACTCCTCTGTAATAAAAAAATTCAGCGAACATCTTCAGAGAGATAAATTTTTCACCTATGCAGAGAGATTTATGCGAACACCGAATGTAACGATATATCAAGAAGAAGATCGGCTCCAATATGATCCCTCAGGAATACCAATACACACCGATTCCACCATCGACGTCACCAATGACATAGAACCATGAATCCACCAATTATTCAGCACGTTCTGCATGGGTTATACGAGTAAGCTGAAATGCTGAAAACAAAGAACAACTTCTAATTCATCAGGAATAAACCTCTGATTCTTAGTAGTTATAACATTGTAGCTTTAACACATACAAATAACATACTTGATCACCACAATCCCTGACCTTTGAAAAGGAAATCGATGCTTTAATTATAAATTGTATGAATACTCCCTTTAGCTTACAACGGAAAACACAGCATCAAACGAAATACAACTTCAAAGGATTCAATAGACTTTAAAGGAGAAAAACATGATGGGGATTGCTTTTTAGCTTTTTCAGTCACCAAGATATCTAGCATTCTATTTGAATATGAAAAATTATGGCGATGGGAAATTTTTTTAGGGGTTGTATTATTTCGTGGATGGAATTTGCAGGAAATGTCGAGCAATATCATGATCCCCAGTTTCGGAATACAAATTGATCTAGTACCCCAGAAGAGAGTGAAAGGTGTGTTTCATAAATGAATATCCCTCCCAGCAATATTTGGCATTTACTCTCTAATAACAAAATACTATGCCTCCTAAGGCGGTAAGAAGAGATTCAATTAAATGATTCTGCTTCGGGCGACCTAAAAATCTTTGTCAATAGAGTCAGAGGACAAACGAAACCAAATATAATTGTCGGTTCTGCAAACTCACAGTAGAATATGCACACCTGAGGCATCCAGCAGGATAGTGCATGAATGACGTAATGAGCATTTCATCTCTTTTATGTCTGCAATTCGTGTTAATGAGTTCGTTCGAGATATAACGGATGTCGGTAGAAATATTACTAAATTACTACTGCATTGCTATTATTCATAGTAGACAAAAGAGAGTATGAACCACCGATGAAGAACTTTCATTCAATCCGAATTGAATAATCAGATAGGTTCATTTTGTTCGATTTGGATAACTCATATATAATATCTCATATAAAAGAAATCTGAAAAGTATTCTCTGAAATTCAATCGTACATCGATTTCGACGTCGGAAAAAAACATCCTTAGATAGTTTCTCTTAAGGTACACTTCCTCCCTTCCTTGAGAATCACCCAAAAGAAGAAGAAGAAGAACCAATTGTGATTCTGAACAAGTTCAGCAAAGTTTTCGAAAAAAAAATTTACTACATCATGTGAGGAGCAAAATTTCTAATTGTCAGCACGGATCCATCAAGGGTCGATCAACAGTAACCAACTTGGCCTGTTTCACTCAGTATATCGATCGTGCATTGGATGAGTCGTCTCAAGTAGATATCATCTACACCGACTTCACGAAAGCATTAGACATTGGATCATGGCAGAAGCTGTCTTCTTTCGGGTTAAATCTTGATTTTCTATATTTTTTTAATCTTATCTTTCCCGTAGAAATCTGTATGTTCAGTGTCTTGGTTATAGGTCTGGTGGTTTTGAGGCTACCTCAGATGTCCTTCAGGGGTCTATATTGGGTCCACTCCTTTTCCTTATCTTCATTAATGATATTTGTTGTTACCTGGCCTGTTCCTTTCTTCTCTATCTTGATGACTTCAAATTGTATCGTCGCATTCTCTCTGTTGAGGATTGTTGGGACCTCCAGGGTGACATTGTTAGGCTAAACCGTTGGTGCAGGGACAATTTACTTCCAATGAACGTTCAAAAATGTAACGTAATGACCTTCTTTTGTAAAAGGAATACAATAGATTTCCTTTATAACATTAGTGGTTGCGTTCTTGGTAAGGTTGTTGAATTTAAAGACCTAGGTATCTTATTCGATCGTGGACTCATTTTTGTTCCTCATATAAATTCAGTCACCCCAGGAAGCATCAAAACACTTGGCTTCATCCTGAGGAACTCGAAGTGGTTACAGAACACCAGAACGCTATTTATACTATTCAATGCACTTGTGAGGTCACGGCTCGAGTACGGGTGCCTAATTTGTATTCTCTAGAACGTCATCGCACCTATTTAGGTGTTTTATTTCGTTAATCGATTGTCCTTTCTTGCTGGGCCTTAATCTGCGTACATGTACCTAGATTGCCCGTACGTACTATTAGAACATTTTATCTATCTTGCCCACGATCCAACGTTCTTCAGTTTTCGCCCCTGTACAGAATATGTCATGACTATTCGTCTTATGAGAATATTGTAAGCCAAAAGTTCAAAAGATATATATATATATATATGATCATTGAATGATCATATATATGATCATTCAACACTATACTACATCGTCTAATGAAATCGCTCAATTTTTGAAAACGGACCAATAGAAACACACTGTATCTGAAAACACTCAACCTCACAGTGTTTTCACTTTTAGAAATTTGTTTTTATCAAATGCCTAATTTGCATAGGAATATTAATACGTCCGGATAGCATTGGCCGTTGGTGGAAGTAGCGGTCGTCATGGTTACGATAAACAAGCAGTTGTTAGCAATAACTTCAACAGCACGTTTGGCCGTTTTGTCAGTTTATTTTCGTATTTTACCATAAAGTAGATAAAAATGAAACGTTTTGGGAATTGTAATATTACTTCAATTGAGGAAAGTGTGAAGAAAAGTGTGCCGCTTAATACAGTGATGTCAAGATCCTACATTTGGAAACAATTTGAAGAATTCTGTGCTGCCCAGGAATACCTTGTAAATGAATAATCAAGTTTGTCAGAGCTCAATAATATTATGCTAGACTGGGCTTTCAATATCAAGAAAAGAAATGGATCAGACTACAAGGAAAGTGTCGTGAAAACCTTGTGGAATAATACTGCCAAACAGCTGCAGGAAAAATTCTATTCCGAATGGGGCGTTAGGTTCGATCCATTCACAGACGTGGCTTTTAAAACGAAATTTCAAGAGGCGTATTTTGCAAGTGGACCCTGAGAAAAGAAAAGTTAGTGCCAAGGCGGTGTCTTTGGAGCAACACAAAAAGATGGTCAACTTATGTAAAGACGATAATCCAGACGGTTTGAACAGAAAATTTTATTTTATTGCTGCATTGGAGCTTGCTTGGTGCGGAGGAGAGGGTTCATCATGCCTGATTTCGCATTTCCAATTCGAAATTGAAAACGATGGTAATCCCACGGGCCGAATTGCCTACAATCCGATATTTTCTAAAACAAGACAAGGTGGTGCCCAAAAATGTGCGGAAACGAAATGGCTGACTCTAATATTGAAGAAGATATTTGCCCGGTGAAGTTATATAAGCTACTTGTATCCAAAAGAACTGCAAACATAACCACTGAAAGACTATTCCTTACTCCACATAAGAATTGGAAATATGGTTCATGGTTCAAAAACTCCCCAGTCGGTCCCAATACGATCGCTAAATGGACATCAACACAACCAAGTCGAAGATAACCAACGACTCGCATCGAGCCACTGCTGTCAGCCAATTAGCCAAAGAAGGGATTGGTGAGGAACAGCTGATATAGATAACAGGCCATTCTTCTGCAGCGTCAGTGAAATCGTATCTCCAACTGGACCAACAACATCACAAAAAAATAATCACAGCCATAAGGAATGAAAAAAATGTCCTTCAAGAAACAACATCAGTATCTACTTCATCATTCGAAAATAATGCTCGTAATGTGTATAATAATTGTACTATCAATAATTATTATTTTGAGAATAAAGATGAATAATTTGTTGTTAGGCTTCTATCTGGTTATTTTTGAATAAAAAACAATTTTTTATTTCGTTTGATTTATATTGTTGAATGATCTTTCAAAATACCACACGAGATTCGAATTTTTTTTGAGAACACTCTGTCGTTTTTTGAAAATTATACAAATTTCACTTAACAAAGTGATCCCGAAATACCGAAATTTTAAGGATAACTTTGTTTCGTGAAATTTAAACGCATAATTCCCAAAAAACAAGAGTGTTCTCAAAAAATTCTCACCTCTAGTGGTATTACCCTTGAAAATATCGTGGATATTTTTGCTTGCGAACCGGCAAGCATAAGGAGAGCTATTTTGGGCATACAAAATGTGTGATGAATCTGGGTTTGATGATCCTCATATTGACTTATTATTTTTTCTTCTTGCACTTGGTGGTAATTTTCTTTTTAATTATTTTTTTTGGGTAATTTACTGTTGAACTTCAATATTTTTTTTGTAAACACTTGTAATTTCCCATTCTGTGATATTCCGCAGCTGTTGAATGGTATATTACTAAATAAATAAATAAAAAATAAATAAATAAATAATTCGTAATTATTGTAATGAAAAAACAATGTGAGCGTAATCCCTGAAAATTTTCATGTGGTTATATCCGTGAAAGTTGCTGAAACCGATAAATAAAGCAATCACGTTGAAGGAAGATAATATCAAAGATAATAAAGATAACAGAACGAATATTATGGCATCAGGTCCGACATTTCAAGCGTGGAAAGTCGAAGGGTCTTTATAAGCTCACCCAGGGGTGAATTTTGCACGTGGCCCCGAGGGTAAGGAAAGGGGACAAACTTGAAAATCTAAATCGGCCTTTGGAAGATACACCTAAGTTCGGTAGCATTTTATTTTAGAGATAGACAGCCTGACGGATTACAAACATGACGCTTTTTGATAGGTGTGAGTAATGAAAATAATATTATTATTCAAAGGGTGCTTGAAGTAGACAAGAACCTTTTCAGCTTATAATATCTTGAATTTGATAAAACATTATGATATTTTGATAGATTGTCAGGGATGCACATTCAGATCAACTTTCCAATTAGAGATCTGGACAATTACCTTTAGGTTTCTGAAGAAACCCCTTGACTTTTCATTTTCTAAGATTTCATCACCAAAAATTGGCTATTATTACCATCTTTTTTCTATAATTTACTGAAACTAGAATACCTTGCAGCAAGAAACGATCTCCTCATCAATAGTGAAGTATGTTCAACAAATCCTATTCGAAGATTATGGAAAATGTTCTCCAGATCTTCGTGAATAGAATTTATTCATCTACTTCAAGTACAATCTATTCAGACCTAACCTGAGTCTTTCAGTTGAGTAGTGCGATGCACGTCCGGGTACTCAGCTTGAAGTTGTAAGCATTCATCCTTAGACTTCATCATATACACCATAAGAATGAAAAGATACTTGCACATCGTCAGCATGTCGTCATTATAAATTTAAATAGTGCAGGTCCCAGAATAGGACCTTGCGGAACAACAGAATTGGTTCTCAAACCCTCAGAATACAACAGATAAGATGAAACTTCAGAAAACTGAAAGGAAAACTTAGCATACAAGAGTTTGTGGTCAATTGTGAATGCTTTAGCAAAATCTGTTAGCGTCAATTTGCAGTCTTCTCCTCATCCAGCGCCTTGAAACTGTTATTATCAACATTATTAGCCTCTGTTCCCTAAATAGTTTCTTGAGGACGTTCGAGATGCAAGAGAGCATGTTTATCAGATAGAAGTCCTTTGGATTCCTCAATTCAGATGGAAACTTAATAATGTTCGATGCCGAAAGGAAGTACAAACATTAATATCACGTATAATTTACGGTAATCTAGTATCCATCGGCATTCTCAACATCTATGAAAAGATATAATCATATTCGATAGTGTTTAATTTACAATTTTGAATGAATTAACAAACATTTCAATATCTGCGATCCAATTTCGTGAAATCACAATCTACTCTGTAGACTTCCCCAAGGAATCACCATGATCATCACGCCAAATCACATGCATGCCAAAGAGTTTCATCATGAAAGCTAACAATTCTCATTCTCAGGAAATCATATACAGTTACTGTTTTCTAGGAAATGAAAGCTTTTAGTGAAGTTCTTCCTGACGATTTGCCATATTCTCGAAGTATTTTTCTTTCGTTTTGGCAAGCATGAACTAAGCAGTAAGCTCTGCCGATTGCTATAATGATGGTATGGAGTCGAGATCGAAAATGCTTCGATCGGGCCCCTGTGCCTCTGTAAGGAACAATAATTGGGAAAGAAAATCTCGGTCTGCAGTTCGCGAGGCGCTTTCCGACAAATGCCAGGACTGGCGACTTGTGATCTGCGAGGGCTGTCGAAAGGAAACATGTCGATCTCCATCGATCGTTCTATAATAGCGAGAATTCTTTCGTCAGGTATTGATGGCATAGAGTGCCGTCAGTTGGTAGAGCCTTGCTTATGAAACTTTTATAGGGAATCCAACTCTTCAGTTACGTCCTGTCCATTTAATCTCAATCGATCAGCTTCTTTCTGTTCTTCCATCTGGTGTTGATGTTTTTGGGAGGAAGCAGGATGAGACCATAAATTTATTATTTCACTGTCATGGCAGATGGAACTTCCTCCGCGAGAATTGAGGTAGAAAATAGAAGTTGTGGGAAATATCGCTCAAGATTTATCCTGACCGGAATTTTTTCCTATTTTTCAACGTCTGTAGGAATGGATTATATCAGAGATTGGGACCGGAACGCAAAAACTCAAGCGAGAAAGAGCATCTGATAATTTGAAGTTTGTGAATTTCTAACTGGGAGTTTAGGGATAGTAATATAACTTACTGGCTGACCCAGCAAACGTCGTTTTGTCATATAAATTATTACTTGTATAGAAAAAATATAACTGATATATTTTTTGTGTCTAAGGATGTGGTATACGAGAAAAAGAAGAATGCAGCTCTGTAAACGATGAGGAAATATAAAATCAACAATATCAAACTCTTAATGATAAAGCTCTAACAATATTGTTTCATCCCATCTTCAACTAACACAAACAAACTGGATGGTTTACCTACTCAAAAGCATGCCACGTATAATGGTCCGTGTGAGAAACATTGTATCCTTAAATATAAGCCACCAACATACATTCAGGTAGAATATTGCTGTACTAGCAATATGTTTTTATAACCTTATTACTATTTCTAAACAGCATCGACCCGATTGCCTGGCCGTGTGACTTGATAGTCTTTGCGAATGCAAATCTAATCGGAAACTGAATTGAATTGGCACATCTGTAGGTATAATAGGGATGTTTTGGCCTCATGTATTTCGCATGATTCTAGACCTACTCAAATTAGCCCTGCGTTTTGTTTGCATTGTTCACTGTGAACAAAATACACATAAAAGGAACTAATTGAATAACTTAATGATGAAAAACTCTATATTCTCATACTTATTGAATATACATATATAACTTCATAAGAATGGTCCTCTCAACGAGACATATGATGACTAACATTATAACATGGGAATTTAATAGAAGATTATGCTAATATGTATTTAATAGTTCCAGAATTTGCCTTAGTAATGATCCAATAATGTTCGGTTCGATTTCAAATTTCTCAAAAATTTGAGCAATTGATACGCGCATTCATGGAATGAATATCTTGGTGTAAATATTACCCTTAATTCATCTGAATATAAAGAATGACTAAGTACTATAACCAACTCCCTTGTTAGTCACCGTCGTGACAGTGACTCTAACAAATCCATGACAATTGAACCTTAAGCCCCACCCATCTGACATCTTGGTAAATTTGAATCAATTTAGGGGATTGTTACGAAAATCAACAATGGCATATTCAATGATTTATTGTGATAATCGTAATGGATCGCAATTATATACTTCACTTTCATGACTCATTGCCCAAATGAAAAATTCGAAACTTCAGAATACCAATTAAAAGATTAAATATATCGAAAACACGTGGACTCAGAACTATAACAAAGAAAACCAGCAATTTAATGATTCTGACCAAAGATATACGAACCCAATCAAGATCAAATATACCGAAAACACTAGGATCAACCATCTCCATTTGAGCTACTCTGTTCCAAGTCACCGTATGTGACAGTGACTTAAACAAATCCATGACAATTGAATCTCAAGCCCCGCCCATATGACATCTTGGTAAATCAATTTAGGTGATTGTTACGATAATCAACAATAACTGAATATAGACATGTTCGATTTTCATAAAGGTAACTAAGTTCTTGAAGTAACATTTCCAGACATATCGTTTCACCGAAAACAAACGGTTCATGCATATGATTAAATCGATAAATGGGATCATCATAGGTTTTCATTATTCAATAGTACCCATTTCCCGGTCGAGAAAATATGGAGAAGTAAACGAACTGATGGTGTTTTAATGGATGTAAATGAAAGCTCGTCTTAGTAGAAATGACAAAACCATTTGAGTCATTATATATTCCATTTTATCGAAATGATAATTTCACTTATACACTTTGTGTATTATGCACACTGCTTTAGAAATTATCAAGCCGAAGGCACAGTCAGAATGGAGTGGTGAACTGCTTCTGCAGGCTAAGGACTTGTTGATCTCCATTCTGCCAAATACAACTTTATTTTCCAATTGAAATTTCCAATTTCTCACCCCGTATCAAACATGAAGGCTTGCATCCAGATGGAAATATTTTCATGAAGTATTTGCGAACTAAACTACAAAGCACAATCCGCCATCATTGTTCAATCATTCACACTCACACCATAACGCGGATTTTAGCTGCATTTTCATGTTTCCATCCTCAAAAAAAAATGAGAGAATGAAACGTGTAATTAGTGAACGTTGGTTATTTCGAAGGCGTATGAAAAGCGAACATTTCAATTTTTCTCTGATGTTCTTGATTTTCAGCATGAAAAACTTTCGTTAAAAAAGAAGAGATTGGAAAAACCCGTTTCAATGAATATTCAGTAGTATTTTTCTAAACGACGATGATATCTCGAAGTTTGTTTCAGTCGCTCTCTGATAAAGTCCAGGAAGTTGCAATGAAGGATACAGAATGACATTTCGCCATCCATTGACGTCGCATCCATTCTCCATTGTTCAATGTTCGTATACACGATTTACAAATGACTCCCATTTCTCAGATTTTTTGTGTTCCGGGCATTTATATTGATTTAGGACATTCGGGAACTAATTGTGTAGAATGGCCTCGATTCGGCAGGTTGCACTCTGAAAAATGGATACGCCATTTCTTCATATTTTCCTTTAAACCGATTGGTACATTGGACACACTAGTTAGAATACCATAGTCGATATTAATCTTTCCTAACTAGCAATTCGAATGAAACATTTTTAACTGTCATACTGTTTTTTCTATAAAAATATACTTTTTTTCTGTGACGGGAAAAAAATTTGACATTTCATCTCTGTTGACAGGTAACAAAATATAACTTTTCACGAAATTACTTTTTTCCCCGGGGGGAAAAAAGTGAATACTTATAATATAATTATAAAATGTATTATACACGGGAAAAATATTAGATTTCCGCTATCTAATACTTTTTTCCCTTGTATAATAAATAACAAATTTTCAATAAGTGCCGGGAGAGAATTGCAAAGGGCTATCTGACCATTTTTGTCGAATGTAAAACTTAAAGATTTGAATAAATGGAAGCCAACGAACCGCCCCTTTTGGTTTTGTTGGTTTTTCTATTGCTTCTCGAAGAGCCTTTCAGGGAGGTCTTGTCTAGACTTGACGGTCGGGCTATTCACTGCTCATCGAAACCACACTTTATACAAAATGTTTTTTTCTATTTACTCGACGATGGCTTCATATTGTCTCTTCTGAATATCATCAACTAATTTGCGATAATATTTACTGAAAAATAGTAGTTTGTGATCAAATTTTCAACAGTAAGCGACTTTTTTGGCAGATTTCTTGGGGACCTCATTTTCCACCAACATACTCATGCGCTACTCACGACAGGTGAACTAGCCCAACTCAGTGGCCAAAATTTGAGTATTTGAATTAATAAAGAGTTCTACATTATTCCAACGGAAAACAAAATAAAACCCCGCAATTCCCTTTTTCCAATTTGAATATGTGAATACTTTTTTCATCAACTTCCGGACCTTGAAAGAGAGTTTCAGCTTAAGTTGACACTTGGTTGTCATGAATTATATTTGCAGCATAGTTTGTATGCTGTTGAACAGTTATAACCTATATAAAGTAACAGAAATACATACGAACACTCATTATGAGATGAATAAGAACTTTTTGCTTCGATTAACTATTAATTGAGCGAGCTCTCATTGTTGCTGATGAAAGACCAAATGGCAAGAAGTGCGGTTATATCAAAACCAGTTGATGATGGAGCTCGTGTTGAATGATTGTTTGGGCTATTACCATCATCTATTGTGGATGTAATGTTTTCCGACGTTTCGATAAACATCTTCTATCTTTATCAAGGAGGAAAAGTAAAAAACCTTTTGAAAATTATCAATTTTCAAAAAAGTCAATATTGACAATGACAAGAAAATGAACGATGTTATATACTCATATGTGATATGATGATCTGGCAGATCTATAGATGGAGCACTTATGGAATCAGGTGTTATTTTCATAAATGCTGCCTCTTTGATTTTTCTCCTTTGGATATTATTGTTGCTTCATCCCACTTTATACGATGATTCTCATCTACAGCATGTTGGACCAACCTGGATTTGTCGCTGTCTAGTACTCGTAGAAGCTTCTGATGTTCTTTTATTCGTACATTCAGAGGGCGTTTAGTTTCTCCGATGTAAGATCTTACGCACTCGCAAGGTAATTCATATATGCAGTTCTTTGTCCTTTGTGTCTCATTTTTAGGCTTAACTTTTGTAAGTTTAGCTCTGATAGTGTCTTGAGTTTTGAATGCAGTCGTTATGTTGTATCTATTTCCAATTCTTCTCATTTTCTCCGACAAACCTTTTACATAAGGAATTACTGTTTTAATGGTCTGATTTATATCTGTAGGTTCAGGTTGATAGCCATTGCTTCTAAGAGTTTTCGAGATGTTATTTATTTCTTCATTTTGGTCTTCTTCAGTGCAACAAATATTTATTGCTCTATCAAATAAACATTTTGCTACTCCCAATTTAGTGTTCAGTTGGTGGTTTGAATCAAAATGTAGATATTGTCCTGTGTTCGTTGGCTTCTTATAAACAGTGGTTTTTGGATTCCATTTTGTTTATGTACGAGTACATCTAAGAATGGAAGTTGTCTGTCTTTCTCGATTTCCTTAGTAACTACTGGCCAGGCAGTTATGAATGAGTATAGAGAAACTTAGTTTGGGTTGACCAAGTCATGGAGAGAGAACTCTCTGATAAACTGAACAAGCTAATTATGTTTCAAGGGCAGTACTTTAAGAGGTCCTTACTACTGTTTATCGTATTTAATTTTTAATTAGTTTATGTACTAGCACATCTCAAAATGGAAGTTTTCTATTTTTTCTAGAGTTCAATTTCCTGGTGTCGTGTGGAGAAAACAAAAACTATCATGCCAGAATCGAAAGAAAAATCGCTAATGGAAACGGATCACTCTTTATTTTCAGCGTCAGTAAATTTTCATTTGTTGAAAAGAGAATATCAAGCATCCTGAAAAATAAAATAGATGTCACTTCCTCATACAGTTGTTGCATAAGGAGAACTCATTTCATCTGAACTTGACAGAGTTGAAAGGCAAGACGAAATGAAGGTTTCTACCTGTTCTGAACAAATTCGCTATTCTCCTTTCAACTCCTATTTCACAAGAGCTGAAATGAAATTTAACTAATTGTTGGGCCTTCAAAAGTTTGTAGCGGAATGGTTAACAATCTTCTCTTCTGCCTAGTTAGAGTTACCGTGTTACTTGGTCCGTTGCGTTGAAAACATATAACTTGGTCTTTTTAATGTTATGATTCCTGTAGATTCTGAGGTTTACTAGAGTTCAACGAGGGCTATATATAGAATCTGTTAGGGTTTCTTTCCTAAGAACGTTTCGATAAACATATCCTATCTTCAGCCTGTTTTTCTTACAATTGTGAGTGTTTCATCTGTTGGAGTATTAGCGAATGAACTGGTGATATCGAAGATGTGATGATATCTTCAAAAAGTTTTTGTTTGTTATTAGCTCTATGAAATCTGTCAGTTTTATTATTGTTCGATGTAACTTGAGGAAGTCTCAAGATTACAGATAAGAATTGATTTCATCTAATTTGAAATTTCTTGATAGCTAATAAAAATAGTTTTCGAATTTTTTCCAAAAATTCATTGGGAATGGTAGAAAATATGTATATGTAAACGTTGGTAGGAAAAAGGGCAATAACAGTTGATATATACAATTCAAATAATCATTCCACATAGTAATTATAATATTCTCACTTCTTTAGGAATAATAATTTTGATCAAATGTGCTCTTTATCGTATGCTATATTCTATCAATTACGCGTCGCTCATGATAAATTTATCAGCTCCATTGATTTATAAGTTGAATATTGAAATGAAATACGTACCAACAAAAGACGTGTAGGAATGGAATCGCAGTGATTTCAATCAGTTGTAAACGCGCTTGAAATTCAAGAAATTACGAAGAAAAACATAATGAGAAAGCACTGAGTAAACGCCTGAACTTTCATTTATAATTAGAAAGTCAAACCATCTGAAAAAATCCTTATTGATAAGTTCTGGAAGTTCAGATTTAGGATACGTTTTTTTCTACGGTGGCGAACTTTGCTCGAAGAGGGAACTCCCCAATTGGGTTAAGAATTTTTATATTTTTTGCCTAAGCTCGTGCGGGCTCGGATTTGTTGAATATAATGAAGATTCTTGTAAAATTTGTTCGGTGAAACATTCTTGGGGATGTCTCAGTTGATGCGGAAAAAATTGATTTTTCATTCAATATCGGAGCCACAGGCTATCCAAACCGGTTGAATTGATTAGATCATCGTATGAGGGCATATTTTTGGATTCAAAAAATGGAAAAATCATTTGCCGTTTCGCAGAGTTTATCAGAAACGTATTTCGCGTTGAATTATCCATATAATTAGCTGCTTAGGGCAGACAGTGTGCATCTGGTGGACAATATATTGTTACGTTTTTCCTCAGCGAATTAGAAAAACACTACAAGTCTTCTTTAAACTATTTTTATTTTTATTTATATTCACACTTAACTAACAATAATCAATAATTTATATACACAATTTATTTACAGAATTTCACTAGGAACACCTGTTTATTCGTCGACAAGTTCTATACATGAATGAATCCATGAATCGGCTTCAGTCATTTATATCCGGCGTTGTTTTTTTCTAGAAGTTACCAGAAAGATGCTTCACATTCCAGAGTATTCGTCGCGGCCTCTTGATGTCTCATAAATATGCCATCATTAAACGTTTTTATGTGACAGCTTTATGGCGAGCGGTCCCTTTCATGTTTCTTAATCCCTTTGTCGGCGCATGAAGCGCTGACGCAGCAGTAATTAGACTGTACATAATCGGTTTTGTTACAATATATTTACAATTGTTCAACTGTATCAGATGTGCAAGGTTTAATTTCAACAATTAAGTATTGGTTTGTGAGCTACTTTTACATTGCTGTGGAATTCAAGATATTTTGTATTTTTTTCAGATAGTTTCAGATCAGTTTTCGGTGTTGTATAATTTGCTATTTTATTACCTTCTTCATTTTCGATAGAGGTGAGTTGTTTTTTATTAAAAGTGAGGTAATGTATAATGGTAAGTCTGTATATAGGTGATGTTCGTTTTAGAGTTTAGGCTCTGTCAATGTATCTGATCATAATAGCTCTTATCTGTTTAAAGATATGCGTTGAATTGAAATCCATTGTATTGTCAGTGTTTGTATCTTTTCTGAATAGTTTCGTTTGTACTGAGTTATTTACTCTCATTAGTGTTATGACTAGAATTGATATTAATTCCAAACCCCACCTGTAAGTTAATAGAATGAACCCCTCATTGGAAAACGTTCGACTAAAAAAACTGATCCCAAAATATTGTTGCACTCAATCAAGTAACACCCTAACTCAAAATCTCAAATTTCTCACATTTTTCACAATTTCCTCAGTAAATTCTTCAAAAGCAGAGTTATTCTCCGTATCCTTTCCATTTTAAGATATAATTTATCCCGGAGAATGAAAATTCCCCCTAAAATAATCACGCAATTAACCGCAACGTTATTTAGTACTCCCAAATGAATACTAAGCCTCACAAAAAGAACTGGCTGTATGCAAATACCTAGGGACCTCTGGGAAAAGCAATAGCTTCTCTTTCCAGAAATTCTGCAAATGCCATTAATTATCTGACAAATGAATGAGAAACTGTGACTCATTGAAGCGTTTTTGAACGTATGAATTTTCTTGTATTAACGAGTGGATTCATCGTGTAGATCTCAGGTTTTTGATTCTGTTATGTATAACAAGAAGATTGCAGGGAAGATCATTAGGAGAATCTCTGAACGTATTTCATTTTAATTTGAAAGTTTGAATACAACAAAATAAATGAAAGTTATTCCAATTACCCTGAATTATTAATTAATTTTATATTTTGTTTATATCTCCAAATCTTAAATTCAATGAGCAAGTTATTTCGGATTATAATACAAAATCGAAGACATGTTGATAGTAAATTTTTTTCATCTCGAAACAGATAGTTCCACGAGTTCTTCAGCCTCATGTTTTTACTGCTTCAGCTTGATGTGTTATTGAAATGCTGTTGACTACTATTTTCAATCTTTTTCTTAGATCGTATTCTGACTCCAGTAACTTTTATTTGGTGCTTGGTTTTTTTTAATTTATTCGTATGAAATCAGATTTAATTCACTCCCTCTCCTTCTCGAATCACATACAAGAAACATTATTTATAGTTCCTTCCAGAAGATGGAATTGTGGTATTAGAATCAAAAAACAGTAGAATGTTACTATGTGAGTGCTCCGACGTTTCGGAAATATATTAGGTTGAGCAAATAGGAATCCAATATTTCTACTTTGATTTTAGGGCTTTATTTAACATAGTAACAATCATTCGTTAATGCTCAAATATGCACCCAATTTTTCAGTTACTTGTTGCCATTTAGATGCTTATTTCGTTATGCCTCGTTCCTAAAATGTGCAAAAAAGTTAGATAATTATTTTTCACAATCTTCTCTTGAGCACAATTTTACACCACCAAGAGTGTTAGACATGGACAAAAATATATATACACTTGGTGCCAGATCTGAACTAAAAGGCTGATGTATAAGAACCGCCAAACCAAGGTCCCGAAGCTCTGCTATTTGCTAATTCTCGTCTCTTTAGATCAATTGCTGCTTTCAATCGGCCTTATTGCTGGCAGTAGAAATCCAAATTGAGCGTTTGGCCATTGGGCAGTAGCTCAAAGTAGATGACCTCTTTCCAATCCTACCAAATGTGTTTTGCTAGAACATAAATTCCTTTTTTCAAAGAAAAATAGTTTGACCAGATGCGACAAATACAAACAGAGATATAAATATTAGATTTCTTTCTCCCCAACCTCATATTCTAGATGACCATGATAGGGATTTGGTGGATAGATACATATATCTGGATCATGAAATACGAATCTCGAAAGACAACCAATCATGAGGGAGTGTTTAAGAGTTATCTCCTGGTTTGTCTGCAGCGAAGTGTTTTTGATCAGTGCATTCCGCCGGTTAACACCTACGGCACCGAAACCTCAACTCTAACTGTCACATCTGCTGAGAAGCTCAGAATTGCGCAACGCAAGATGGATAGATCGATGCTGGGTGTGCCACTTCGTGAACACGTTAAAAATAAGGACTTACGGGTGATCTATCAGATAGCTAGTCTCAAGTGGAACTGAGCTTGGCTTGTAGCACGAATGCTGGATGGACAAAGAGGCTGCTCAAGTGGAAACCAAGAGCCGACAAAATAAACAGGGAAAGACCTCCACGCGATGGACTGACGACAGCAAGAAGATGACCACAAACTGGATGCAGAGTGCTAAAGAATAGAGGACAGTGGGCGAAAATGAGGAAGACTTATATCCAGTAGTGGATCCAAAGGGCTGGTTGATGATGATGATATTTTTGGTTGGAAGGTATTATTACCATAATAACGAGATGAATAAACCAGCCAATTTATAAGACGTTTCGTTTTCAGATCATAAGTTCGAATTTGGAAAAATCAATTGGAATCACATAAAACAATTTCATGTCCACTCTTCTATATCCCCACACCAGGAAAAACATTCCGATATGGGCAATTATATAATATATCGACAATTTCATCTTTGGAGTTGCGCGAAGAACTGATACAAAAAACTCTTTGAAATCCACCGTGGGGTCTCTGAGCATCGCTTATCTACGGTGAAATTGCTTGGGAACCACAGCGGAATATAAGTGTAAAAATTCCGACGAAAATTGCACGAAATTTATCAGACATTAGAGTGCTTATCGCGGAAATAACTCCATGAACATGTGGAGGCGCAATCTCCCGTTTCGAAAATACACATTCCTTGCGTGTCCACAGCTGAAAAGAGTAACAGCGGCGATAGCCGTTTATCTGGGACGACCCGCAGAGTCACGCCAATTTCCCGGTATAGAAGTGGCCGAAAGAATCGATCCCACGCTATCATTATCGCGTGCCTCAAATGATTATCACGCAGTTTTACGGAATGTAGAAACGCGAATTGTTCCACCTGGATGATCCCGCTCCTTGCGGTCTCTTTGCGACCAGGTCCATGTCATCGTTTGCCTATTAGAAACCACATAAGCTGTCCCAAGAGAAATAGGTCGAGGATGGGACATCAGAGCGATACGATTAAACCACATATCATATGCTGGGATCTCCGATCCTCAAATGAGGATATTTTGCTCAAAGGCCAGGTATGCAAATTGAAAATGAACGGCTCGTATAGCCTAGTTTTCATTTGCTACGACCCTGCTCTTCTGGAAGAAGTATAGTAAGATAGCCTGCTGCTTTACACTTGTACAATTCAATTCAAAATAAAGATAAATATGGAGGATTTATTGAGAGAAGAATACGGCTTCTAATGCCAGCACTATTCAAGGACAACAATATTCCTTCAGGTTTAGCTCTCTATCAGTTGGGGCTTTTATGGCATAGAAAGATCCAAGAAGTACCTTTAATTTCACAGTCTCGATAAGCTGCACTTTCTCTCTGACTCTTATACAAGATACTTTGACACCTTAGGAATCTAATAATTCCATTAACTTCCTCAACAGTAACCTGATCTTTTGTTTATACACCCTAGTCAATATTCCCCAGGACATTAGTAGCCCTTGGACTAATTTCATGAATTTTCTGAGGCCAAGCGTTTACACTTCATCAGAAATCAAGAAATCAACAACCTAAAGATAATAATTATTTTTAACTGTAATGGATGCTGAGGTGGTCAACCCAGTTCGTTGGTTTCAATTTCTCTTCACGAGAGCTATGGGTGTTCTTGTGACTATTTATCTTTAATTTTTTTATGTTATTCCTGGAAAGTTGATCATTCAATACTAAGTCTACAACAAAAGCAAAAGTACTCCCTCTTGTGGGCTGCCTCACTTCAACGTTTCCTAAAGAGGCATTGATTGTTTGACTTCTGAACATAGCCAAAACCAACTCAATATTCAGATGCAATGTTTTTAGACTTAGCTGCTTTACTGATGAGTTATGTAAGGGGAGACAGTAAACGGACTTCATTAACTTCAATCAATTTCAAAAATGGGGATCAGCTCGAATCTTACTAAGAAGACTTAGACTCAGCATTGCATTCATTCAGTAATGATCATAATACACCTGATGATCTACAGCAGTCAACTCCGGCTCGCGTGTACTAGGACCTAGATTCACAATCGTTGACTAACATACAATCAGGTACAGTAAGTGAATACCAATCAAGCAATATTTCTGCTGACTACCGCGATGCTTTCATCAAATAATGTTTTTCATAACTCAAAAGGGTGTTCAAAAAATAAAATTTCACTGGTGATCGTTAGATTTCAACGTGAAAGCGTGTCCGGAACTGACCAAAACGATAATGAAAACATGACAAATTACTTCCCGTCGAGTAGATTCATCATTAATTGAAAAACGGCCATATCGTATTGATTTTATTCTGCTCAGTTTTCACTAGGTCTTCATCCTTAGGTTTAATTCAATTTAAATGCATAGAAAAGCATTCAGAACGTAATAGGCTTTTGCCAGCAGAACATGAATTCATTTAGTAAGCCATAAATTCAACATGTACGGATGGAGCATATGCATTTCAAATTTCAGTTTACCTACATTCGAATGCAGGATTCTGAGAACGAAATAGAACCGGAAAATTCAGAAAAAGATGTTTTTTACTTGAATATAATCGTTAGAAATAGAATGTTCCATATTTTATATTGATATTGTTCATTAAATATTGTTTACTTTATATTGAATTTTGGTATGTTGTTTTGTATGCAAGTTTCTCCAGAAAACTACAAGTCCTAAGTTGAAACACAAAATTGCCCAAGATACATTGTATATCAGCAATTTTTTGAATGAACTCTAATAAATCGAGTGAGCTTGGAGAAATTTTTTCATTCAACACACCACATAAAGCGTAGATCACTTCCCAAAATCAATAAGTTCCAGTTTCATTCTTGATGAAATTGCTCTATGGTATATTATTAGTTCAAAATGTCTTTCATTCTCTCTAAGAAATTATAGATAGTCGAACAGATTATATGATACTTGATTCTGACCGTTTTATTATAGCTTTAGACTATAATTTTACTAGTATATTATTGTTCCCATTCGAATACTTCAAGTGCACCGTATTTCATATAAGTGAACTGATGTTTTTCTGATCGAATATAGTATATTAAAGTATGTGTTACATAAATTCGTTTATGAAAGTTAAAAATTGATAAAATTGGACAGAATGACGAAGTCAAGAAGGCATATATAAGAAAATTAATCGAGAACAAAATGTGATTGCTTTATTTCCATCGAGATATTCTCCAGTTACACCCTGAGAATTTTCGTATTTTTCAATACATGCTGTGGCTCAAGTTTTTTGAAAATTCCGAGCATCTAAACCATACTTTTATTGCAGTGATTTATTTCTTCTATTGGAATAGTTGGTTGGAATTTTATTCGATAAATCGCCAGATAGCACGGTTTTAATGTTCGATTCATGTCGAAAGTCATAAATGAATAGGGAACTCTATCAATACATCAAATTTTCATTCTGGTAGATGAAAATTATTTTGTTGTATCACATATATAATTCTGATTATTTATTTGCATGCGTTTAACAGCAAGTGCGTTTATTAAATCGTTTATGAATTGAGGGAAACATTGTGAAACATATAGCTGAATTCTAATAAAAGCTCGTGGAACAATTAAAATGGTTGTCAGTTTTCTGGGCTAACCTTATAACTTTTTTTCTCTGAAGGTGATATATATCTATAACAGAAATCATTACTCAGATTTTTTTGGACAGGTCGATGAGCATATAAAACATTATATCAAATGAATATCTGGTTTTTTCTCGAAACACATGTATCGTCTTCTATTTTATTTTTTGATTAATTTTTTCTGTAGTTTGATGTTATGATAAGAATGAAAAATTCTCTCTTATTCATCAAAGAAAACAGTGTTTTGCAATATTTTTTTAAGTGTTAGTGGCATGTTTCCTCACATCGCAAAATGATACCTTAGGGAAAGAGCAAGTTTTTTTTGTTCTTATTAAAGATCATACTGTTCATATACTGAAAATTCTATAATTTGAGATGTTTTCGAAGCAAAATAATTATTGGATGCTTGAGAAGCTACAGAAGAACCACAATTTCTCATTTTCTTTCAACATATATGAAAAGTTAACAAGTTCAAGCTACTGCAAATTTCAAGTAATCTATATTCCCGAGTATACCAATGTTTTTATCGGTGGTTTGTTATTTTCAGACGTGAATCAAACACGGCTTTCCTTTTCTATTTTAATAAAATATCATTTAATAGTACATTCATTTTCGGATTGGATCGAAAAAGTACACGAGCATGCAATATCAGATGAAGATTACCTTGTACAATCAGTCTCACGATGCCGTCTGGCTTTGGCCTGCTGTTTACCAAGCAAATGTAGTCTCTACTGTCTTCAGCTAATGCAGGATGGAATGAGAGCCCATAGCTTTTCGTATCGAGGGATATCCGATTGTCCCACACAGTTGTCGAATTGCTCATGAATTCCACAAGTTTGACGTTGTGGGTTAATGAAAACCATTCCAGGGCTTGAACCAGGGAATGTTCATTAACTCCGGGGCAAGAGAGCGTCTTGTTTTCTCCAGCCTTCAAAACGATGCTTTCAATGGCCAAACTAGATGTATCTGAAAGGAATTTGAATGTTATTATCAAAATTCAATTGGACCGAATCTGGTGAAGTCAGCTCAGCTAGATTTTTTAGGCGATTAAAATCAGGAATATAAAAATTTTTCTGGCTCTCTAATATATTTTTTCCGTGCTCCAAATCGGATAAACAATCTTTGGGATTCTATCTGAAGAAAATATGGAAATTGATATTTTTAAAATATAATGAAATAAATTTTCGATTTAGGTCCACTTTCATTTTCAGTTTTTTCTTAATCCCTGAATCGTTGCAAAAATATAGAATTCATTTCCGATGAAACGTCCCAATATCGAGAAAACCAATCTGTAGCAAATCGAGAACAGGATGTAGAAATGATGAAGTTACACGTCATAGATACCATATGACCCCTAAAGCAATTAGTTGTGACTGCAAGTCTATTGGTTTGGAATAACATTGTTATTGTTGTTGAATTGTATTCATGAAGTATTATCGAACTCGAAGAATTATTGCCGATATCCTAGGATCGATTGTACAGTCCCGAATACAATAATCAGTTTACATAAACAAGCTGTTATGAAGTCATTTCCTAAGCCTTTCATGTTGATTGGATAACATTTATTAATGTGAACCCCTTGTCATACTCCTGAATAGGGGATGTTGTTTTCCGTCTCTTGTTTGAACTGTAAACAGATAAATCAAATTCAAATAATATCGTGAAATGTGATTATTTCCAATTGAGGATATTCTTTATATACCTCGATACTAATAGTCCAGGTTTCTACCTCGAATTTTTTTCAAAAAATATCGAAAATTAGGATTATATTATAATTGGTTTTTTTCCAAGGGTGTTTTTACATTAGGGGTAGATGCGACTTATTTTTATTATGTTTTCATCTTAATAACTGATGAGAAAGTAATTCTGAGGAGAAAATGTTGCATATGTTTTTTGTAAATAAAATAGCTATCGATTTGGTAATAAATTTCAAAGATAAGAGGTTATCCTTACTCTTGGAAATTAATTTGTAGGAAATTAAATATTCAGAAATTTTACTCAGAGCATCAAACGATTATTACCGATTTTAACTCAACCAAATTTTCAATTTATGCCCCAACATTTAGTTTTTTGTGAGTGTCAAATGAATAACTAGAAATTATATGACAAATTTAAAACTTATACAATCTCAATATTTTTTTTATGATGAAGTCACTAAGGTTCATAGAATAGATTTTTGTTTTCATGAACTCGTATAATACAGGGTGTAACTAAATTAGTGTAAAATATTTAAGGAGGTGATTCCTCATCGAAAAAAAGATAGGATCTTTCATACAAAGAAACTTCATTGGAGCATCCCTTGTCAAGATACAACCCCACAAAGGGAGTACATAAAATTTGTATAACAATTTTTTTCACAAGTTACAATATTGAAATTAACCTAACGTTTCTTACTAGCAAAAAGACACTTATCCAGTTATTTATTTGGTTTACCCCATGCTTGTAAGGGTGGGAAACGCAGTTACTAATTACAGAATAATAATAAATCCAGTTCGCATTTATGTAGTTGTATTGTAGTTGTTCGTTAAATAATTTTTTTGCTGCGAAATGGTTTATTTTGGGCAAAAAACTCATGAGACATTTTTTGTTTAGAATGAAACAGAAATAATTTTTCAAATGGAAAGATATAATATAAGAAAAAGTTACATTGGAAATAAATTTTAGGGGTTGCGTTTCCCACCCTTACAACCATGGGGTAATAAATAACTGAATAAGTGTCTTTTTGCTAGTAGGAAACGTTAGGTTAATTTCAATATTGTTGGTGCTTGTGAAAAAAATTGTTATACAAATTTTATGTACTCCCTTTGAGGGGCTGTATATAGAAGATATAGGGATGTATATTAATGACTAGAAGGAGTATTGCCATATGAATATGTGTATATACATGGGTTCTTGGCAGATTTATTTTTTTTGCCCAAAATCAAGGTTTTTTTAAACCAATTTTTAAACTTTGTCTATATTTCGGATGTATTCACGTCCTTCATCAGGACTCTACAAAAATTATTACATTAAATAACTTAGTATTTTTACAATAAAAAATGAACTACTTACAGCTTTCAAGGTTTATAAAATTGTCCAAATTTGGAATGTATTGAAGTTGCTAAACTCTGCTCCATATATAGTTATCTTCTATCTCTAGATCAAAAGTTGTGACTTCTCTTGATCTTTTCCTAATTTTCAAATTAATAATTTCAACTACGATCCCTTATCTTGATTCTATACTAATTTTCGATTTTATTTACATCCCTAATCTATTTTCACTTTCCTATTCTGTTTCTTTGACATTTTTGAAAAAGTCCTTTAAAAAAAACACTCAACATCATTCTTCAATACATTCCAAATTTGGACAATTAATTATGTAATAATTTTTGTAGAGTCCTGATGAAGGACGTAAATACGTCCGAAATATAGACAAAGTTTAAAAATTGGTTTAAAGAAACCTTGATTTTGGGCAAAAAAAATTTGCCAAGAACCCATCTTTATATATATAGGGATATATATACTTTATAGTTCGAGAGGTTCATTTAATTTTATATTTGTCATCGAAATGTCACATATTTTTACAATTAGGTTAATCTGTTATTAGAAGAATCAGGTATATGTTTGAAATAAAACTAAAGGAAAGCTATGTTTGGTTATTGTTTATTCAAAGCTGCCAATAGAAAGGATCTTTCAAAAAGAAATATGGATTCCAAAAACCCGTTACAACAGAAAAGGAAACAACTTTTCATTTATAACGCCTTCTTACTTCGAAACGAAATAAAACTCTTCAGTATATAACTAGTGATTTCTGCTAGTGTCTCCACATATTGCTCATCATGTTCATTCTTTCGTTCCAATAGTTGCGGACATTTCTCTTTTGGCGTGTCAGTTCGAGAGATAAGATGAAAGTCCAATTTTATATCCCCTACAGCCAGAAATCTCGCCGACTTCTGAAATGGAAAGATTAGGGAGTCATAAATTATTCAAGTTTGATTGGTTTCTGATCCTCAAAAAACTGCATACCAGGGTTTGAAGTTTCGCCCTCGAATTGTTTGACATCGACAATAATTCGGCGATGATTTATGTCTTCTACCTTCGGCCATCTGGTGAAAGGAGAACTGGGGTGGTGACCGAAATGTATCAGGTGAATATCTGATCTCCTTCAGTTCAATTTCGAACGAACTTGTCGAAAAGGCATTTCACGACCAGCCGAGCAAATACCCAAAATGTAGGAATATCATTTTTCATAAAACAAGAAATTATTGCTTGTTAATCAACCTTCTCTCAGTTTTTTACTTCACCGTTAGTTAATATCAAAAATATAATATTGTGTGTATGCACAGTGAGTAATAGACGAGTACACACTGTCAAAATTATCCTTATTTCAATCTCATCACAAAGTGTAAGACAATAAATCGATTAAACACTACAAGGGATGAATTATGCATTGTAATTGAAGGAGTATAAAACTGTTGCTTGCAGCTGTTAAGATTGCGGATAAAGTTTGTGTTTAAAGTATTCCAACCTACCCTCCGGGGTATGCTTAATAAACTCGAAGAAGTCAGTCTCGATTTTACAGGGTTTTATCGAAAATTCAATTCACTCTTTACACATCAGAGGAAATATAACACCGGTCAAAGAAAATTTCGGATTATCCAAAACTATTCCGAGCAAATCGACCGGTTTTATGGCTGAACGGAATGGCAACTGGGATGGAACACTTTATGGATCTCGTGGATATAAAAATACATTTTAGAACAGATATAACTCCTGAAATGACGTGGAAACAGTATAGGGAATATTCGACGTATTCATCTTCCCCGCATCGATTTTTAATCAGTTCGCATTTCTTCCATTGGAAAACATTTCACTTGTTGAGTTCGGGAGATCTCAATTCAATTCATCGTGGGTTATTTATAGAGATTTTCATTTGCAGATCTCCAATAGTTATCAGTATGAATAATCAATCCTTATGTGGTTTTAGTATTTCAGAATATCTTCATAATTTGAGAGAATTTTGTTGGTTTTTTCATCTTAAAAATTTATTCATATTAGCTGTGGCAAAATAGGGACGATTTTATAAACGGTCGGATCGGCAAGCCTACCCATGCTGGACGTGGTTACGATGCATCGCAAGAGCATCTCCGTAAATCGTTAAATGTTAACTACATGTCGTCACTGACCCATTGGTTCGGTGATTAGAGTTCTCAAATATCTTATTGTTTGATGCGACTTGTCGTAATGAAAAATATTGTCTTCTATGGTTAATATTTCTTATTTTTTTTAATACTTGTGGCGAAGCAATGGTTGTCCACCAAGTGAAATAACGAAGGGAATGGTCAAATGTCATCTTTTTCAATAAAAATTCGATGACCAGAAAACTGTGATACTATAGATATTTCATATCGGAAATGTTCTTGACAACCTGAACCTGCAGAAAAACTGTCAGGGTATCAGAATGAAACCGTTAACACACAAAATTCGGTAATAAAATAGGACCAGTTAATTTATCTGACAATAGAATCGATGAAAACCTATTTGTTATCGTGAACATAAAGTACTCCGAACGGCAAAGTGCAGTTTCGAATTTTCGAGCAAAAAACCACGTTTGGACTCAATCATTTGTTGCAGGTTGTCTGTGCAAATACATCGTAGCCAATTCGATCGGTTCCTAGCTTCCTGCTGAAATCTATTTTATAGAGGTCAGCAGTGATAATTTTTCTTTATATCCCGTCTAACGATTTATGTCGCCCTGAATCTCTTTCCCAATTCTTTTCTATCCACCTCTCTGGTTGTAAATCTAGAAACGCTCAACTTGAAGAAGAAATATCGCCCAACAAATCTAAGATATGCAATCGAAGGCTAAGTCTGATATATGAACGAGCTCGAGGGAGTTCCTCATTAAGATCGTAAATTACTCTACAGGAGGAACTCACAGTGATAATGGAAGATTTTTCGAGAGAATGTAAGGAAAGGATAATTTTCGGGGAGGTAACATGCAGAAACTTTCTATTAAACTACAAACAGTGACTTGATATTTCTTGATTCAAAAAACGTGATGTTTAGATTTCAGAGTTACAAGGAATACTGTTTTCAATATAGACTTACCGATAAATTAGGGTGTCATTCGTTAACTATAAATGGATATTGGTGCAATGGAAAATGTATCAATCAGGTTTTATAAGGTACCTGAAACAGTAGTTAATTTTCTTCAACTTGAAACTTGTTTGCTACACTTTTAGTTGAATCTAGGGAGACTTGATAACACTGAAAAAACATGGCGGTTGGAAGTCATCAAAGGTCGCCGAAGGGTATGTTGATGAATTGGTGGCACACAAAACAGAAATTGCAAATAAGTGTTCAGAACGCGTGGCAGTTCTGAAATGACACCCGATTTGCGACCAGGTAGATCAACAGCATGTGTATCCATGTCAGAGAATATTATTTCAACACAAGAAAATTCGTCTGTTGTACCGAATAGTTCAAGGAAAATGCCATTCACGCAATGCAGGTTTAATAATTGTTTTTTTGATATAAAGGAAATGTAACTTGTATTCAATGAAATGTTCTATAATCAAATACATTCCAGTATCTATATGTATATGATTCAAGCAAACAAAATCGTAAGTTTCATCAATTTGTCAGTCTTTAAATTAATGAAATTGTTATCTGAAATAATGATGGATATAATGATGAAATTCTAATGAATTTTCAAGAAAGAGGTAGCTTATAATACGGTACTCTCTGATCCAGAAATTTTTCATCAGAGACAATTAATGAAAATCAAATCGGGATGTGAGAAATTAGCTTCAATCCAGGCAGGCTCTCAATCTTTCTCCGCTGTGAAGTGTAATAGGAAGGAGATAGCCGAAATCGGACTTTCTCCGAAACCAATACCAAACGGAGCTGATAAAAACCTGAAGCGAAGTGGAAAAAGCTCGAGACCTAAACAAAAACCAGTATCATCCCTCGAAAGTGTTAAGAGTGTTTTTACAACTCCTTGAGACTGAATGTATTTATGGACCTCCTTTGTTCTTCTTTCTCGGTTTTTACGTAACTCGAAGAAATACCTCGATTCAAACTGAGCGTCGAGAGCTATTCACCTCGTGTAGTGTTTCAGGATTTTATCCATTAATGATAAGGTTCAATTCCATGGGGATGTATAGGCTAACACCAACGTTTTCTCATAAGATATTCAAAGCAATGGCGACGGGCTCCTGATGGAGAACTGGATGACAAATTTCATGCATTCGATTCGTCAGATTTCCTCGAACGAGGTAGATGATTGTCAACTGGGATTTCTGCTTATTCTTCAATATTATTCTCTTCAATATTGTTTTAGATAGCTACTGAACTGCAGTTGTTTCTTCTCAATATTAAATTCAAAAAGAAAACGAATTTATTCTGTGCGGTTGTGTGTATGGTATATAAAAATTACTTATTGCTTTGATGAACAAAATGCTCACAACAATTCATATTAAATTGTAAGCCAAAAGTTCAAAAGAATATATATACAGGGTGTTCGGCACATGGACCGTCAAATTTTTTTGGGGCGTTGGTAGGGTCATTTGCTACCTTTTCAGTCTTGGAACCTGGGTCCTTAGTATTACGGTTACGGAGGTATGATTTTTTTATTAGGTTTTTCTAAATTGCCCAAAATGTACCCTTCGAAGCTCCATAACTTTTTTTGCGTGGGCTTTTACATGCATTTTTTTTTATTGTCTACATGAGTGTGTGCTTGAAAAAAACGTATTTATTGTTACAGATAACACCACAAAATTAACACGAGGGCCTTTTATTAAAAAAAAAAATATGAAAGTATGAAAACATATCCACTCCTATTGAAATTTAAAAAAAAATTACAGCTATTACAAACTTAGTTTTATTTTAAAATGTTCTTTGGTTTATAACGTTGCTAACCATATGATATTTACGTAAGTTAATAAAAAAAATAATACTGCAAATAAGGTTTTACTCAGAAGAGTGAAGAAAGTCGCACCTAAATAAAAGTACGGATTTCGACACAACACAGCGAGCAAGGAAATTTTACCTGCCCGTTTTAGACGCGTGTGAATTATTATTACTATTTCTGTCCTTAGGTTGGATTTTATCGACTTTTTGCTACTTTTGTTTTAAATTTGGTTGTTGATATGCCTAATTTCACCAACGCTGAGTATGGTGATGGCATACGGCATGGCCGATGGTGTTGCTCGTGCAATTCAAAGGATTTATCAAGCCAAATTTCCTGATCGAAGATTACTTCACCACGAAACATTCTCGACGACTTATCGACGATTAAGAGAGACTGGAAACTTAAATTCTTAAGAGCCTCGGGTCAATGTGAGGCAACACCATGTAGCAGTTGACGATCAAATACTTCAAGCCTTTGAAGAAGATCCAACTACAAGCATTCGTGTCGTTGCTCAAAGACTCAACTTAACGATTTGGAAAGTTTGGTCAGTACTTTGGGATAAGGTACAAGGTAAATAAACTTTTTTATTGATAAATTTGTCCTTTTGACTGCGAAAAAATTGTCACAGACTAATGAATTTTATTAATTGTTACAGGTCTTCATGAAGGCGATCCTGCCAGACGGTTGGAATTCTGTAGATTTTTGCTGCACACAGATGTCGATGACAACTTGTTTCTAAAACGTATTTTATGGACAGACGAATCCTGTTTTAACCGAGAAGGAATAACAAATCTGCACAATTTACATCACTGGGCACCTAAAGATGAGAATCCCCACGTGAAAAGGCAAATGAGTTTTCAACAAAAATTTATTGTTAACGTTTGGGCTGGTGTGATAGGAAGACATCTCATCGGGCCACACTATATACCGGCTCGACTAAGTGGGCCTGCTTATTTGCATTTTTTGCAGAATGCTCTGCCGGAGCTACTAGCCGATGTTCCGGCCTTGGATGAAGACGTGCCGATTGTGTTCCAGCATGACGGTTGCCCGGCACATTTCCTGAGAGAAGTTCAAGATCACCTCGACAACTCTTTTCCAAATTCATGGATAGGCAGAGCCGGCCCCATCCCTTGGCCCGCAAGATCTCCAGACCTAACACCTTTAGATTACCATGTCTGGGGTAGAGCCAAAGAATTGGTTTATTTCACAGAGGTACCTACAAGAGAGGTGTTGATTGAACGCATAAACGCGGCATTTGTGGTAATGAAAGAAGAAATGTTGCTAGCCACTACATCGGTCGAAATCAGAAAAAGGTGTCGGGCGTGCATTCGGAGTAGAGGAGAACAATTCGAACAGAATTTACGTTAAAGAATCGTGTTATTTTACTTTGTAAATAAACAATCATACTAAAACTGTATTTTACTAAAATCTGTCCTTACTTTGCTATTTTATCTAAAACACTATTTGTAGTATTTTTTTATTTATTGACTAACGTAAATAGCATACTTTTAGAACCGCGATAAACCAAAGAAAGTTCTAAAATAAAATTAAGTTCGCAATAACTGCAACTTTTTTTTTTATTTCTTTTAGGAGTAGAGATGTTTTCATACTTTCATATTTTTTTTTAATAAAAGGCCCTCGTGTTAATTTTGTGGTGTTATCTGTAACAATAAATACGTTTTTTTTCAAACACACACTCTTGTAGACTTAATACGATAAAAAAATGCATTATTAATTATAATAATAATTAAAATTAATATGCCTATGTATAATTTTGCTTACTAAACATATTGTCTAGCCTTGATACGCGACGCTCCTCCACAATACAGTTATTGTTTGTTGTTTCAATAAATAGGAGAGACGTCCGACCTGAGGGGGAGATTAGAATTCTTCTTCACTTAGCTTACTTGTAGACGCATAGTCATATTTCAAGTAGTGTTTCCAAATAAAGTAAAATTTTTAAAAAAGCGTTTTCCTCAACAAAAATATATAATTATATATATGTATTAAAAATAAGATAGAATTTACGAAGTTAAGTTTTTGCACACAAGTCTCCTGCATTTTTTACTGTCCAATTTCAGGCTCAAATCCTAAGGATCTAATGCTGAGTCAACATTCAGTTAGATAGCTCCTAATCACAACATTGAGAAGCGATGAGAAAACCATTAGATTGCTCTCAGCCATTTCTCTAACTGAATACCTTCAATATCTCCCCGTTTTAATTATGGTCGCATAAAGGAAAAGCCATTCTCAGAAATTTGCGGCGATTAAGGTTCGGATCGTTCCGATATTGAATTCGAGATGTGAGCTTCGAGGGAAATGAGCAAGACTTATTGACAGCATTTTTGCCATTTCTATTCTTACTCCTGGATTTTCACTCTGGATTTTTTCGGTATTGTTATCATAAGCATTCATTCTGCCTTTTTCATTATTTTATATCTCATTCGTCTTCAATTCTATTCTGATCAAATGAACATTCACATTGTTTTTACTAAAAACCGTAGACCATTAGACTAACTGATATATAAGTGAATAAACCCATCATACATCTTCTAATTGAATTAAAGAACTAGAGAAATAATGAAATTGAAGATTAAATAGCATCAGTTTCAGGTACTTGATAAAAAGTATTTAGGAATAACACTCCATATATTTTTGTTTCAGAAAAATACATATTAACAAAATAAAATCACAAGTGAGAGAACCAACATTTCAATTAAACCCCAAATGAATTCAACGCTTTGGGGGTAAATATTCAAAATTATGTTTACGTAACCTTAGTTTTATGCTTAACGCCTACAAATATTTTCCTTCTATTGAAACGAAAAAAATGCAGAGCTAATCAATAAATACAATTCCTAACATGCGTCCGAACTGAAAGACTGATATGATACCAGGTCATATGATATGATATGATATATCTAAAATTTGATAAATATTGACTCATATTTATTGAAAATTTCAAGTAAAAAACATTCCAACCAGCGCATTCATATTGTGATTGTGAAGTTTAGTAATTCGCCTTCATTGAATTATGAAGCTCCAAAATCAGTGGAAGGCCGACCATCTAAGAGGCTAAATTTTAAATAAAGTGAGAAAGAATTCCAATATGCAAGGATCAGAATTTAAGACCTGCATTCAGGAATTTAAGCAGAAATAAACAGTGGAACGTTAATAATTTATAGAAATGTTTTGTGATGAAAGTTTCCTTGGGTTCTTCTGTGTTATGATAACAAGATTTCGCAGCACAAAATGGAGCAATTAATTATTTAGGAGGTTACGAGATAGCTCAGGCTTCCTGAAATTTCTTCCAGACATCCTTTGAGTGTGGCATAAAAAGATTATGGAGCAGAATATGAGATTTTATTTGGCGCGTTAAAAACGGACGGAAATCTGTAGGGGACTGAGATAAACTTCATGACCTGAATTTGAAATGAGGAAATGATAAAACAATAGATATTTCATTCGGACAGGATAATTTATTATGTATATGCTACATGGAAAAACAAATTTCGGTAATAACTTACAATTCACACCTGAACAAAAACAATTGATTTCATCATATTCCTGAATTTTGAATATATGTTACAATTTTTTTGGGACTTGAATAACATGATTGAGAAGAGATATTACGTTATCATCATCATTCGACGTTAAAAACTTTTTCGGTTCTTCTTCACTGTTTCATAATGATATAAAAAATGTTATGAAATAGTAATGAATAATGTAACATAAAAGTTTCAATCTCCACAAGTAGAAAATAAAACTGCAAATACATAAACAAAAAAACAAGAGTGAAAAGGGATAAAACCCTCTGAAATTATATAAAAGAGTACTTTGTTCTTATGATGATACGAATGAGTTTACCTAAAAATTCTTCGGAATATCCTGAATTATTTTGTTGGAAGGCAGAGGGGCCGAGGAAAAGCCTATCTCTAATTGCGTCGAGATCTGATAGGAAAAAAATTGAAAGAAGGATCAATTTGGAAAGGGGAATCACATAGTGTCAGGATTATAGCTACGCCGATAACACAGGGAACGTCTCAAAGAATGTTTCACCTCAAATGATTATTCCTTGCAAAATCCCGTTAAGAACTCCTGCTATCCCTGTGGGATTATTTGGAAGATGTTTGTTATCTACACGGATAAGGATTGGAAGGGAACGAATGAAATGTGACCATCCAAGTGTAAAGAATTTATTCCTGATAATAACCAGATTCCGAAAATCCTTTGCTATTATCTCGTTCTCTTGCTGTACGCCAAGTTCTATGGTCATTTCATACATCTCTTCCACCCAATTATACGCCTTTGTCCACTGTATCTCTGTCTGTCTGTTCATGCATCTTTGTGTAGTGTATCACATTTGCTTGATGAAAATGAGTAACAGATTCTTCCCTTGGTTGTGTTTCTTTAAAGAAACGGTTGATTAAAATTACATTTTTCATACACCTTGGTAAAGAAGCATTGAAGTCCTTCCAAATGATTATCACTTTACCCTTTTTTCAATATTTTCAAGGGGTTGAAGAAGCCCCTCTCAGAAGATTGTTCAAATATTCATCAAAAACTGTTTCCCCAACAAATTCTTGCGACGTGTTGCGTAAATTTTTCAATCACAATGAGATAAGAAATAAACGAGGTACCTCGTCTGAGATGGAATACCCTTTATGTAGTCAATATCAGTGTTCGAATGAAATACTGGTATCGAACCGAATAAAATTTCAATTTCATCCTGTTACTTCGGGGATCGATAAATATTTCAGGCTGTTACATTAAACTTATCTAAGGTTGAATGAAATTCTGACACATCTAAAAGCAATTTTCCTGCCTTTGCTGAAAGTTTCAACATCAATAATATGCTACTTTAGGATTTCCTTGGATAAATCAGATGGAATTCTAGCAATTCATTGCAGGTGGCGACCCTCTGTGATTTTAGGTTTGAAAAGGCTCAAAGTGTTTTGTAATTCTGTGTTGATTTTATTGGTATTGAGGTAGCACGTGCTGTTTTGTGTAGAAATTTTTGATATACTTTCGAGAAGTATTTAGTAAATGAGTTGTTTGTACAGACTTATAGAAAGTATTTCATTTTGATGGATTTTTAGTCATGATTAGTCAGTTAGGTCGTTTGGCCAGGTCCTTTTCAATTTTCGTGAGTTGGTTGGATCTTCTATCAGCTGATCGATCAGTTGGTAGCTTCTGTTGGTATTTTCTTCTTAGCACCACCCTAGAAATGTCCATATTCATCAGCAATTTGTTCTGAAGGCTCATTTTATCATCTCAAGATAAAATGTCGATATTATTGTATATTGTATTGACTGCGCTCGTGGAGAAATGGAATTTTCGTTCAAGTTAAATTGTATAGGACATTCTTTGAACATTTTTCTTGTACAGAATGTATATGACCTAATGAGAAAATCATAAGAATCCATCCAATTATAAGGTTGAATATTTTATTGGCGTCGTATCTGCCTAATCTCCTTTGCACCGCTGTCACATGTATTAGTGGACTCGTAGATTGAAGATTAAATAATGCTAACAAGTCTCCTATTAATATGCCATTCGCGTTCAAACTCCACCATTTGATGTCGGCATTCATCGTCCTGAATTACAATAATGGGTTTGATGAATATTCCAGTTTCCGGAACTTTCGATGTAGATCGAACGTCAATTCGTTTCGAGGTTCCGGATTTAGCATTCTTCAATCTCATTTAATAGGAATTCATAATTTAAGAGGCAAATCTTATCGGCGATGATAAAATTTTTATTTATGGTAACCTGCCTTTCTTACAGCCTTCACAGTGAGCAGTTGGCTATAAGGGACTTTTCCGATGGGAAGTTATTCGGATATCGGAAAAACGTGCCAAGCATACTGAAGAGATGCCCAGAAGTGTCACTGATAGATCGTTTATATAGTCCCACATGATACACCTACAGATAACCGAGCCCAACCAAAACTTGCAAGCAAATAATCACAAAAAAATTTCCATTATCGATTTCCTCTCATTCATTCGCTGAAAATATCAGATAATGAGAAGATTTTTCTTTGGAAGCTTAGACGTATCGCTAGTAGAAATGAAAAATCCTAATAAATAAGCTCTCACGCTGCTTGTTAGCATTCGTGCCGCTTTTCACTTTGAAGAGAAGGAATTCACATCTCTTTGCCATAAAGATATTGAATCCCAAGCGAATCCAGATCAGGAGTTGATGGTAGTGTTGGGTAGTACACGTCTCAAAATTGAGTTTGTACATTGTACCACTTCAAATGAGGCGAGGGGGTCTGGCCGTTCATGACGCGATACGATTTCGAGACAAAATTTGTACTAGTATAGACGACGGGTTGTTGAGGCGGTGTAGCGTAGCGAGGGCGAGGTAGGTAAGGACTAGGAACGTTGATGGTCTGTCTCACTTCAAATATATCGATGCAAAAGGAAGGTAACGTTAACTGTTGACAAAATTGAAAAGGCAAAATTTAGAATTCAAATTAATTGTTGGATTTTGAAACTTTAGGACGGTGAGCGAGTGAGGAGAAGATTTTACTGAATATGAGGGTTTTGTTATTCAAAATAATCGAAGCTACCCGTGGTTATATTATATATTCTCGTGTAATTAAAAAATATTAAGTTTCTCTCACATCATTCACAGGTTTCCTGTTCGTTTTCAAACAAACTATTTTTATAAAAATGTATCCAATTACTAGTAATTTCGGACTGAATTCTCTTTGTCAGACTTCATTATGCCGAAAATGCTTATTTGTGGCTCATCGCAATTCGCAGTTTTATCATTTATTAGGGGCATTTATTGAGTATTACTATTCCGTAAATTTCATATTTGTAGTTTATCATTTGTGTTAATTTGGTTGATAAGAAACTGAATATTTCGCCCTTTGATAATAATAACAACTCGTTCAATTTATCGTCGAATCGACTTTTCATGTCTTCTAATTTTTCTTCATCTACGACGAACAGAATTCCTAATAATAATTAATATTTTCAAATCGGAAAAATTAATACTATAATGTCATGAGATACTGGTACACAAATAGCAGGTATTAATCGAGAGCTTAGCGTTTTATTCCTTCTATGAAGAATCAATATTTTCATACAATCATCGAAAATAGAATTGTTTTCCTGTTGAGTTCAAAGAACTCCTATAAAATCCCATTATATTTGGTAAGAGATGCCAAAGTGACGTCATAAAACCTTCCGTAATTCCATAAATTAAGGCATCTGTGTACTGTCTACTATGAATCATTTCATCCCCTCAGTCCTCATTTGCCTTTGTCGTTTTTGTACCGGTTACCAAGACCAGGACTTATCCCCTCCCCCTCTTTGTATTTGTCGCGTGGCTCCATCGCTACCTGGTCCTCATCAATGCACGAATACTGTTCCATCGTGACTGAAACTCCACAAAATGGCGAACGCCACGAAGCCCTCCCCGCTTCTTTGAGATGCTGCCCAGTTCCGAATATTCTGGACACCTAGTACAATTCGGTCATAAAGAAATATATATTTTTTACTAGTACGATAATTTGGCTAGCTTCGAAACGCCAGTATTTAATAAGATAAAGTAGAGCTCACGTTATGGTTATTTTTCTAATATTCTCCGAACAATAAATTCGTTTTTCTAAGGCTATAAAACGATGTGGTTTATCCGCAAAAATTCGAATTGCTATATGAACCATACGTATGTTTTTTAATCTGTTATGATTTCCTGTGTGGTGTTTACGTTTTATGAATAGTCGTGTTATTCAGCTTTCTGATCATCATCAACTTGCCCATTCATTCTGGTTTTTATGACACCATTCGTATTTATTTTTGTATTTACAGTCAACTGGATGGGACAATTTCGAGGTGAGGTGGGTGTATTTAAGAATTAGTCGCTGGTTTTATTGTGTTTATAAATATACGGAGTGACAACTAACAATTAATTCGTTGAAAGGAACTCTTTGGAATGTTAGAGTGAGAGTGGGGTCGTGTTCGCCAATCTAGAGAATTAAGAGTTTCATTGATAGTTAGGAAAGTTTTAATTTATTTCGGTGCATTGTACTGATGAGAAAATAATGATAAATTAATTCGAGTGCCTAAGATTTATATAATTTTTCAATGGTATACGGATTTTTTACCTCAGTTCCCTCTGTTGCCAAACACGGGTACTTATATATACATCCTTGTAGTCAAGTTGATGGCTATGAAGAGAAGAAAGTTACTATAGACCTTGTTCTTAACAATCAGTATTATCTTAATCATTTTACATATTTTTAATGAATAACGGAACTAGACTGAAACATCAGCTCTTCACATGTTTATGTCATTGCAATCTCAGGCTAGGAATCGACGTATATGTTAATCCAATTATATAACAGAGATAGGCAATTAGTTTCATAGCATCGAATTAATTTGTATTTCCTATTGTCTGGCTATCTCGCATCAAAAGTGTTTGATATTCGTGTCAGATATCTATATGATTTCACGAGATATGGGGGAAATTCCATTTCAGTAGCTACCTCCCCTTAAGCCATGAAAGCCATTACTTCATACATTCACAATCATTCCTGATTGATTATATCTCTATCTATTCTGTAAATCATTTTCTCTGTGAAAGTAAAATGGTAACATGTTTGAACATTGTGCTTTCAATATATAGATACGCAGCTATTCAACATAGTATTCAGTAAAAAGAGTGAGTGCAATGGGGCAAATAATATATATACATAATGATAGTCAATTCAAACTATGTTCATTCAGTTTTTGTCATAATATTATTCAATCAGTTTGCTGGTATAACAAATTCGATACAAGCAAAGAGTGTTTGGAAATCCTGTTATGAAAACAACCATTTGGTGCTTTAATTATTCCTGTTTATATGCAAGTTTGATATCATTCCTCGAGTCCATTATTATTTTGTTGATGTCTGCTGTCATCTGGAACCACTACAGTTAATGTAGTTTTTCCTGGGGAATTATATCTTGTGCTCAACTTAATTTAATGTCGTAAAACCAGCCATGAAGATACTACATCGGTCGCCATCAAAAAATCATATACATAATCTCCCTTTATTTATTGAGTTCCACTGGTTTGAGTGACATTGAATGATTTTCAGAAATGGCACTCTGATGTTATCAAAGGGCAGTGTTCACACCATCATACACTAAAATTTGGGTATGAGAAAGCTGTTTTTCGAATGAATGCTGCATTTGCTCAAGAGCAAGAGCGGGTTGGAGAAATAAAAAAAGCTATTTGGAGATGTTCACTCGAAATAAGAAGATGCTTTTGCGTCGGTATATCAAAATTAATAAATGGTCATTTCGTGTGCGCTCAGACTGGCCTTTGTTCATTAGTGCGTTATGCTGCAAACGAGCATCTATTCGTCTAGATTGATACAGGATTTTATATCGCACGCACTCTGTATAACAGCAGGAAAACGGCTCCAGCAGCGTGCGTTCTCCATGCAACTTTATTAAAAACGAACCTTCACATATAGATTCTAGTTCAAAATTGAGAACTAACTCCTTGCTTGGGGTTGAGGATCTATTTCCTGACTTAATACTGATTCCAACGCTTGATGTCGAAACTTCAGTTTGAAACCTTTTTCGATCTTGTCTGAAGAGTCCGGAAATAATCGGTTATTCTAAGGTATCTGTTCATGAAAGCTATTCAACAATACATTCAGGAAATTAACTTTTCGAATCCTGAATGACAATGTATTTCAATACGGGCAAAATTCAATATGGTATGTGAGAACTATCTCTTATTAGAAACTATGGCATGAAAAAAAGGTTTGGGTTGGAGACACAGGAAGCCCGAGAGCCTCTTCATTCACGACAAAGTTGGTGGATATAGTTGGGGACTGACGTAGCAGTGATTTTTCGAGATTACATCGAGAAAGCCAGGCGTGGATGTAGCAGTTCAGCAAATTACATCTGCGAAGTCCGTCGACTTGTTATTTCATTTCAGCAGATCTAGTGAATTCCCTCTAGCTTTTAGTTGTCTGTTTCTGCGTTTTTCATTTTATTATTTTAATCCGCCTGCCCTACCCATCATACTAGGATGATACACTTAAAAGATAGAGATTCATAGCCCAGTCCTTCCGCCGGATCCCTCATATTGCTGCTCTATAAGAAAGACTCCTGTTAACTTAATCTGCATAATCCCATTTTACTTCTGGAACAACGGGAAATACACAATGCATGGTTCGAGGGAAAATTCAACTATACAGAGCGCCCATGAAAACATGGCTAGGAGCTCCAATTTTATTTAATATAATTGTATTCTGTACATGATGATAACTGAAATATCTGGTTCTTTGTTTAGTGTGATTTGACAGACGATAGAAGTCATGTTGTTTCGACAATTCTGTTCAGCAAGCATTGACAGAAATTGACACGAAATAAAAATAGCAGTTGATACAATGAAAAACGAGAATCTAACATCATGCTATATCCACCTTGCTTAATTATACACCATAGAAAACAGTTATTCATGGTCCGTTCAAGGAATTTTGATATCGAACAGGGCTTCCAAAGTTTTTCTGAGATTCTGTTCATGTAGACTAATGAATTCAACAGATTTTCAATTAAAAATTAATCATCTGAACCATCTGAAATAATTGGAAAAATTATTATAAATGGTAGATCCTATATAAAATTTTTGATACAAATCTCAATATAATCATTCTAATGCAGCGAAACAATAATATGTTATCTTCAGCTCAGCTATTGTGCATGTATGTAAAATGAATTCAATAGAAAAATAGCACAATATGATGTAAATAAGTTATAACAGCTCCCAATTCGTATTTGGAACCTGCCAACTATCAGTAAATTCATATATGACGTATATTTATCTATATTTGTTCAGGTTTTGACCTCATAGTAGTGGACCCTATCAAGTTAATTTAACCCTGGACGTGCTACTCGACCCAAAAGGCAAAGGCGTTGTCAAGATTCCTTAGGGATCAAGAGACACTCATCATGCTAGTGGGCTAGTCCCTTAATTGCTTCTTGTTTGTATTCAACTTCAATTCTGCATCTAATCCATGGAATTCAAAATTCACTGTCGGTTGGGTCAAACCATTTGTAAACTGTATGTATATGATCGATTTGACAGCTTTCTGGTCATTGTTCGTGAACTGTTATTATCCAATATAGTAAATGTAGCCAGTCCTAAAAGCATTCATTAGTTTCCATTCCGAATTATTTCCAGGAATAATTATCTCAGTTTGTTTTCAATTCGGCGTATATCATTTTACTAGTTGCTTTCGGTAATTTCGCATGTAAAATCAACATTTCAGAATGGATGTGCCCCGCTGTTCTGGTTAAAATTACATTTCAATTCGGGGAAAAAATATATCGAAAACAAATTTTATAAGGGTTGATATTGTTTGGGTACATTGATGTCGATATAGATTCATAATTTTTATTAAATATCATTAAATATTTATTGAATATTCTGAATTATCTAATATAATTACATTGATTTCGACAAATTATTATCATGACATAATGAAAGGATTTTGAACATTCCCGGAACCTAGTTTGGTGCAACAAGAAAAAGTTTTATAATCATTCAAATTTATTCTCCTGAAGGCTGATTTTATAAAAGAATATGAATTCAATTGATATAACTCCATTCAATAAAAATATTTGGATGATGCAAATAGCCGAATGAATTTGTGAGCGAAAATTTTTGTAACTGGTGCATTCACCATTTAGCGAACCATTTAGCGAAATCCACTAAACTTTAGTAAATATTTAGATATGAGAAGATTTCTATTATTGATTTTACATTATTTGATATGACAAATTCTTCGTGAGAAACTTGAAATTGGAATTGAATGGTTCAGTAAAAAATAATCACATTAAAAGGCATTGATTACGAATATCGATATGAATATATGCAAATTGGCGGATGTGTCGGTGTATGTGATTTTGTACTAATTGGTGCATGAGCCTGTTACGATAATTTTCTTAATTTTGGAGACTAGATCTAGAATATAGTTTCATTAAATTTGAATCGTGGTGGATGCTCGGTATTCGCTATTTACTCACGCAGTATCTGGTTAATTCAGTTGACATTACTGTTTCCTGCCATAGGAAGATTCTCTGAATGTTCATCCTTGGAAGTCGATTACGAGTGCGTGGAGGGTATCCTAGCCACGCTCAAGCAAGTTATGGCTATAATACTTTGAGCTTTCCAGCAGTTCAGTCTCGTATCGAAGAGCGCACGTTCAATATAATTAAGTCTTATCTTTGCTAGGGTGATTAGTCTCGAAACCTAACTTCTGCCTCGCAAATTCCGATTGTATTAAACTAGTAGTAATCCCACTAATTATTTTGGGTGAGATGCTATTCGTCTACAGGGTGAATTTGTTCTCTTTCTGGTATCATGACACAGTTTCGGATTCTCCGCTACAGAGTTGAAGTTTCCACGATCTTAATTTGGGTCATCAATTATTAGATAACATTGTTTCTTCGCCGTTATGAGCTCTGCAATGTGGTGTTCGGATTCGATTGAAATCTCTTCTCTAATTTGATTGAATACTGTCCTAAGAAGAAGCCGTGACGAGAAAACTACGAAAAAATTATTCAAGGATGAAAATATTGGAATGTAATATAGAATTGTACATACGCTCGACTAGCGTGATAGTTAACATTTCGAAGGTTGAAGAATATATTGGTGAAGTCCATATATTCTAATTCGCTGAAATCAGCTCGTAAATTCAACAAATAATTGATCAGGTATAGTACAAATCAATTGAAAATATCACAGACTAATTTCTCTTCAGTTCTGGCCAGAGCAATCCAAATAATTTATTTTCAAAATTTCAAAACGATTATTCGAAGGGAATACAAAGCGACACTGTAATTTACAAAGAAACTCATGATCGTAGTTCTGAAATATTTGAAGAATTCAAATACAGTATTCACTGAGTCCGACGATTTGATATAGGTATATAATTGTCACCGTTATGAATTTTTCCTTCGAAAAATGTATAAATATAGTTAGAAAATTGAATTCTTCTCGATCGGCAGAGTAAGAAGTAGATAAAGTTTTCAGTAATTTGAATGAAAGGATATTAGCTGCAAGCCGCATTGTAAAGCTATAAATGGGTCTTATTGGTGGTCTAATTCCATTTTTGATTCACTCGAAAAATGTATTGAATTCAATCTACAGAGAGTACCATGTTGGTAGTGACCGAACAATTTTGAAGCCTAAAGGGTACTCCTTTTTCGAAGCCAATTTTGCTATATTTAGCTCCGTTGAGAAGTATTCTAATCATGGAAATTTTTAGTGAAAAATGGTTTTATCTAGTGATTTAAATTAATAAAACAATACGCTTGCAGAATATTAAAGATTTCATCTTTCCAATGGAAAATTCCCTATGATATTTTTACACTTCTTACAGATTTTATCGCTTTAAACTCTCAATGTTAATTAAGACGAAGTCCATCTTCAGCAAAGAATGATGGGGTAGCCAATTAGTAATTTAAATAAAAAATATATTGACAAAAATAATATTTTAATAAGAATCAATTTACGCAGAAGGACCTTTGACATGAAGGCCATATTTTCTCATGATTGCAATAAATGATTTTTTTCATTTTATCAACCATATAAATAGTTCAGTCATCATGTCAATTGCTTCTTTCAAAATGAATGCAAAGTGAAAAAAAGAATCCACCGAAAAATTTTCACCATATATTGTCACCAAACCCAATCGAGCTCGAACGTATTAGGAAAACTTCAATGAAAAATAAATACTTGAAGAATGAGAATAAGAAAACAACTTTTGCTTTCTTCTGAAATTCATATTTTGTTACATATCAACAGATCAGTTCATTTTTTAATACTATTTAATTTTTGATCTATTATTCTTCAGTTATGTGATATTTTTCTCTAAGATACATCGTAGAAAGCATTTATTCAACTCTAATACCATTTGATTATATTCATAAAAATTCAAACAGCTACATAAACATTGAGTCGAAAATTGTTTACATTTCAAACTGAAGGTAAACAACTTCCATCACGCTGATCTCGGAATAAAAAGCATAAGTCTGATAATTAAGGTCAGTTCAAGTTCCAAGGAAACTGACAAACCAACATAAGTTCACATAACTGGCAAGAAGCCAGAGCTCCTCATGGAATGCTCAAGAGTATATTCTCGAATCATTATATCAGATTGGAAGAAAAATTGATATTGCACACCAAAATTCCTCGCTCTCCTTGCCGCGTGAGCGGAATATTCACCATATAAAAAAGAGATTATGTTCAGTTCTCAACCTTCAACAGGACCTTCCAACTTGTACAGAAAATTATTCTGAATTCATTTTATTTCCACTATGTTCCAAATAACTTTTGATATATCAGAAGCGCAAGAGATGAACAAATAATTGTATACAAATATATCAAGATAACAAGGCAGAAAGAAGCATTTTGAAATGAATTAAATAATTATACCACTTAAGTTCGATAAAGGATCTCACATCCAGTTATTCTTACATTTTGATGGATGGTTGTATAAATAATTCACGTTCCATAATATTGTTTACGTGTTTGTGAGGTTTTGATTCCCCAGATGTTTTTTTGATGATATTGTCAGTATATTTTCATCACTAGGAATCATTCAGTTTGTCCAAAAAATGTATGAAGATTTCGGTAGCCTTGTTTCAAACTCACCTAAAATTCTTTTTTCGAAGGCTTTCGTGAGGCTGGTCAGGAATAACAACAACCACAGAACAACCCACATAATGTATTTTGAGTGAACTAGCCACTGAATAGAGCTCTGACGTTATTCCAAACCTTCACATTTCTGAAATCTTTCCATTAAAAAATTTTCACAAAACTTGATCACCTCCGGGAAAATGACGCGATTTCACGCGGTTGCCTACGACCGCATCTGGCAGCCAACGAGGTTTGCTCTCGAGGAAGACGGCGAGAACTAAATCATAATGAAGGCTTCAGCAACCCCAACTCGCACAGTTCCCTCTGGATGACTTGCGCGAGCAACCCTTCTCGATGTTCTTGCCCTCAGAGCGATGGTTCTCCTCGACAAAGAGATCCTTCAGGTGGAGAATATCCCTTCAGAAACTGGAGAAACAGCACTTTCTTTCAGATGAAATAAGAAGCATTTCCACGATTTTAATAGAGGGGCTCAAAATCGGAGCTCCACAGATGAAATGGGAAATTTCAGTTTTTCTCTTTCGTTCTAATGGAGTTGATTTCAACATCTGCGATCTCACCAGGTTTCGCCAGAAAAGTATACTACTTTGTTTTACCGCAATTTTAGTAAACCTCAGTATTCCTTCTTCACAATTGGCAGTTCTGAAGTAGAGACGTGGGAAATTTATTGTAGAAAAATATTCGATAGAGCAGTGTTGCAATCGTTAAAACATATAAAAAAATATCAATCATCGATTACAATGACGTGCCAGTAAGAGGCACTATTTATCGTTCAGTGAATAATTTCGAAGAAAGAGGTGATCCTCTGGAATCATTCGTACTGTTCAAAACAATCCATCAACCTCAATTTGACGGTTCTAGGTGATAGAAAAACCCTCAAATTATTCATCCGTAACCTTTGAATCCATTGAATGTTGACAATCTGATGTGCAATTTGGCCAGGAGGAATCATGAGGCCTTTTCAAATGAAAATGGCATAACCGTAAAGAGCAACATTTATGCAAACAAACATTAATACTTGAGCAGTACATTCAAAATATGAGTGACAAAATTACTGAATTGATTTTTGAGGTGTTTTGTGACATAGTTGTCTACATTAAATAAAATATTTATGAATTCAAGATCCATTCTCCTTCATTCAATCAAAAATTATAAACAAATAGAGTTGAGCTTTGAATCAGGGTTTATGCATTCAAACCAGTAATGCTGGAGCTATTCAAACAAAATATTTGAGATGGAATTGATGAAATACCGCGGGAAAATCAAATGAAAAATGTTCTCAAAGGGTTGTGAGGTTAACAGAGGAGGATATTTATATCATATTATATTTCATACATAATTGCCAACATTGAATGACTGGTCTTGCCTTCCGCAATGTTTCCTTCTTAGTCCGAGGCTTGAACTTCTAAGGGTCTTTCTGCGGTCCTGTTTATCACTGAACAGAGAAGGCTTCCATTGGGAAACTGGGATTTGACCTTTGTAGAGTTTTTTAGTTCAAATTTAAGGGTATCAGTTCCTTGATTACAAAAATATGAAGCTAAAAGTTTTAAATTTGAAGGATTGAATTCCTTCGTTTTTGATATTTCTAACTGGGTCTCTGAAATAAAGGATTGTCTGATTATAGATGTTATTTGAACAAGCCCGCTTTCAATGTCGGCCAATTTGAACCAAGAAGAAGTTTTTTTCCTCATAATTACGAATAACTTCTTACTGAAATACAGCTCCTGAATATCTACCGAGGTAACGATAAGAAAATCTGTTCTAATGTACCAATCTACCGATGGAGCCACTAACGTTACCTTCAAATGATTACTGTCTGAATTTCACATCATTTGATTTATAATTATGGTGTTACATCTATTTTCTTGATATTCAAAAATAGTGGATTCATAACAATTTTGTCTGTTACTACAGCTTTTCTTTTTGATGAAAAAAACGCCTGTCAACTCTAAACTTGGCTTGAAAATTGTTATTCAGGCTCTGTCCACCATCAAACGATGATTTCCCGATTCAAACTTCACTCTGGAATCAAAGCAAAAGTCTGCTGGGTGGCGTACAGATGAAAAAAACGTCCAAATACACAAAAAACTGACCTCTGTATTTTCGGATTTGCATGAAATTTCATTCATTCACTACTTGGAAGATGGAAAAACAATCAACTGCGAAGATTGAATCACTTTGTTGGTTGGTTTGAAGGACGAATTTGCACGAAAAATGCCTTATTTGAAAATGAAAAAGATGCACCTTTCACCTAGACAATGCAGTGTCACAAGTCAATAAAAACAGCCGCAAAAGTCGAATAAAGTTCCGAATTACTACAGGGTCTTTCCAGAACTCAAGTAGGTGCTCCGTCGAAAATATCTAGCATATTTTGAGCGTTCCGATGAATCGTTTTCCACACTGGTAGTATCGAAAATCTAGAGAAATGTTGGAATGACTGAATTACTTTAATGGAATGTGATATTGATGAATAAAATTAAATTTCATTTTTCTAACTTGACCGATATGTTATGTTGGTGTTGTTCCGGTGTTAAAAAGATCCTCGTGATGGAATCGATTTCGTATTATGTCCGGATAGACGCATAGAATAATTCATGGTAATTCATTTCTAGATTGTTGATATTGTGGGAGATAATGAATTATTAGTGGAGTTCTTTTATGACGCTCAGATTGAATTTCTAGGAACGCACAGAAACGGTTCAATCAATCTCGATGGCAGGAAATGGATATGTCACTCTAATTCACAATAAATTACACCAGGGAAATCAGATGAAATAATGGATTTTCCAAACATAAATGAACAATATGCAACTATTTCATAATTATTCATGGATAAACTATAAACGAGGATTTAGTGAGTTAGATTTCGATGTTATTATGGAATACCTCAAAGCTATTGGCTCTTTTGTTGGAGCTATAACTTATTTAAACATGTCAAAGGCCTCGGGCAGCCTGAGACTTAATTGCTCTAAGCATAAAAACTCAAATTGTTGAATTGAAAAATCCTTCATTCGGAGCGTCAAACCTTTGCAACTCATATCTCGTCGTTGTATAAATCACCGAAACTACCACAAGAAAAAGGTTCACCAGTGAAAATCCACCTCACCCAAAAACTTCATTCCCCAGGACAGCGCTGGCGCTGAAAATATGTCAAAAAAATCCTAAATCTGCAAATATCTGACTTGTGAATGCAATATATCTATGATTAATGTCTCTCTGTCTTTCTTAGTTGAAAAACAAACTGGACACATATTTCCATCTGTTAACAGCTCAAAATCTCCCACCTACAGAAAAAGCGAATTGTAGTATGTTAGCTGGACATCCAATCAAGTTCAATTCTTAAATGTTATGTCAGGATTCCGAAAAATGGAAAGAGCCAGAATCGCCTGCTCGGGAACTGTCCCTGCCACTTTCATACAGAGTGCTCCTAAATTTAATAAGGAAGAGGTCGGGAAGCAGAGCCGAATCATGGTTGTTTGCTTTCACCATTCTCTAACGTAAATTAAAGGAATATTTTCTCTTCGTCCTGAAGCAAGAAATTCATAGAAAGGGGAGAACGAATGCGAATCCTTTGAATCATCTTATTCGCGTTTACTCGAACACAATTGAATCACTACTGGAGTTCCAGTTTCGCGGCTGTGGTTACGCCGAAATGCTTTCTCGCAGTCGAATTTGTTCTCCAGAAAAAAAGGCTTCCAATTCAACATTTTGCACCTGCTCAACTGCAGCTGGAAATACGTTAGAGAAAGTTATTGTGGGGATTCTTGGAAATGGATTGGAAAGAGCAGATAAACGATTACGAACCAGTTAGTTTGAACGGCATTCAAAATCAGTCATTTCAATCCTACAAGGATATATTAGAAAAATGCTTCAATCAACTCAACATGATTATATCAGAAGTAAGTGAATCCACAATTGTACATTTTATTTTTTATATTTTCCTGGTTGGTAGAACTAATTTTTTCAAAACTCTTGGCTTATTTAGAATATTTCCTTATTATCATAAAACTACATAAAGAGAACTAGATTTCAACCCTCCAGTCAACATTTACAGTCCGACAGTTAAAAGTCGCACAGCACCATTACTTAATTAGTTGTGTTCCTGAATATGAAGTTATTCACATCACGAGAATTCACAACACTAGACGAGATACCATTACATCTATAAGAACTATGTTGTGAAGAAAGGACTGGCTCTGACTGGTTCTGAAATACTTCTTCGTCAATTTATATGAATGTCCACGGAGGTGCGTTGTGTTAAATTGATGTTCCAAATCGGCTCTGAAATATTTATGCTGCGCTAGGTAGCTAACAAAATGATATCCTCTGTTACGACGATCTTCCGAATGTCTGCAGATTCATAATCTTTAAGCTACTTGAATTATTAGGTCTTCAAATTCCAAATAGAGTTCTTGTGTTCTAGTTTAGCACAGACTTAAGAAGACGTTGGTCGCCCTGGACAAATGGACATAACATAGGTCCAGCGTAATCTATCAGATGACAGACATAGCTGCAATAAGGCAGCTTACTTCTAGATACTGAAGTCGGTTGTCTGGCTCTAGAAGAAACACTTGCAACTTATCGCGTCCAACTCAAATAACACCCTAACCATTAATGAAGTCAAGAGGAATGCGAAAATATAAACTATCCTCTATTGCCAGGTGACTGAAGAGACTTCTGGCATTTGCATAAATGCAAACCTATCAGTAATTACATTCTTGGACTTGGACAAATGAAAACTCCCAAAATGCATTCACCGACTCTATACCAGAAAACTGCTTACGCTGCCACTAGCTCAGGCTGCAAGCAGAACTGCCGACAGGACACTGTGAAGGCAAGTCGACGATGAGATTTTCCGACTTCGTTCAATCGACAACAAAACTGCTGAATTCATAACATTCAAGTGACTCGGCCTATATGTCCTAAGAACCACAATTATGTGGAAGTCAGTTCTGGAACCTCGAAAGCCAAGAAATTTGAGGATATCGTTAAATCCTTATCTCCCTTAACGAACTCTTTAGAATAAAATGAGAACAGTCGACTCTGTTTACAAAATTTTCGATGAATGAAAAAATACACTTTATTGTCCACCGAGCACGACCATTGTTTGCTCTTCAGCAAATCAACTTCATGGAGCAGAAGCGTTTTATTTATTATTCATTCCATTTTTACATGACAAACATCGATAATTTTTCCTATAATAGTTCTTTGATTCTTCTGGTATTTATAATAGGAAAACTTTAATTGCAGTTTTCTTCATTCAAAGCAACTTCCTCTTCTTTGGAGGGTGGATTGGAATATGAGAAAAATCGATTACTTCACCAGGAGCTGCCATCTATGAAGGAGTATCAGATATTCGCTTAGTATTCTTCATTGGTTCTCATTTTCTTCTACGAGGAACACTATGAAAACACCATGTTACAGAGTAGCCATGACTTCTGATCTCGAATTAAAAATAGATATTTATCTTTTTTATTTCAAAGATATGCCTCGTGCTTAGCTACAATGCTTGGCCATAAAACAAGCCAATCACTAGAATCTAACTGAAAAAACATAATTTCTTCTTTCAAATGCAATACTGATATCAAAATGTTCTTCTTTTTTCCATAGAACCGGTCTCTCTGCATAAGATGATGGATTTGTACGCCTATGGCATCGCAAATTATTCATTTATTTTTTTATATGCAAACATCGAGAGAAAAGTTATTTTATCCGATCTTGTGATAGTTGGTGCAAATTCTATTCTTATTCCTTAACACTTTCTCTGTAATCACAAAATATAACACCGTCCTTCTTGGTTGTACCGGGGATATATAAAAATAGTCAATATTTTGTCGTTTCACATATATATTTTTCAATTGAATTTATACAATAATGAATCACCAAATTCAAGAATTCCATTTATTAATATATTATTTTTCCAGATTCAAGGAAGTAAAAACAAAATTCATGACAATAAATAGGGTTATTATAATTGAATGCAGCCAACACATATTCGAGCACTACATTTTAATTATTTATCATCATAAAGCACAAAGTTTGATGAGCTTAAACAAAGATAAATGTTGATTCAGCTTAGAAAAAATTCAATTATTTCAATAAAAGTAAATTAACAGTTCTCTACTTATCATACATAAGTAAATACAACCTGCACAATTAGGAACGGCACTTCATAAAGTCCAATCAGTATTGCCTCGTAATTTTCTATCACAAATTGATGGAGAATCTAACTTACAAGTTATCGGATTTCATAAAAGGCTTCTCCGTTGGACTGTACGAAATGAATAACAGTTCTTATAATGAGAATTTAAAGTACTTAAAGCTTCATGCAACTCTCTTATTTACACAGTCATGGTCCAGTAGTTGCTGATTCTTCTTGATTCTTCATATCATCTGGAATTGGAACTTGACAAATGCGTTTGAATGTTGAAGTATATTTTCTTTGAATAACTTTTAAATTTAAGGTACATTCTTGCATATTTACCTCATGTTTACTCTGAGCTTGTCTGTCTAAGAACCTTTACAGCCTTCTCAAGTATTGTGCGCCTTAGCTCCTGGAAATCACTCAGGTCATATAGAACAACAAAATTAAATCAGAAGAATCCATATATCCTACCTACTTTACGTTGTACTTGTAATTTTCCTTCATCTGGTTGTCGGTTCTTTCTACTTGTTCTTGCTTATCTCATCTGGAATCTGATATGACAGATAGTCATCTTCCCTCTTTGATGTTCCTCTCTATGCCTTCCTTCCAACTCTTTCGAGATCAGCTTCGACGTCTTCTTTCTTGTAGGGTCCACTGTGTAGTCTTTTCATCTGAGATTCCCTATTGGAGTCCAATTCATAACAGTTGTCTTGATCATGTTTCTATAAGGACATCTAAGTTAATTACAATTTGATCACCGGTTACTCTTTCTAACCTGGACATTTCAGCTGCCTTCTCCATTTATGCGTCCAAAGAGTTCGATCTTTCAATTTCTATATCTCATAACTACAGTAAAACAACCAAATATCGTGAACGAAAAGCAAATTCTGAAAAATTATTGTGTTGAAAGATATGCTGCTACAGTTATTATACTTCTGGTATCTCTGTTATAACTGCTGCCAATTTGAGATCTCATTCTTGCAAAAGAATCACTTAATTACAGAGTTTCTTCGAATTCTACAATTGCAGTGTACATTCCTGTATTAAAAAAGAGAAGAGATTGCAGGAAATATAGAAGTTATATAGGAATCTAGGACCTAGGGAAAAGAAATGCAATATGATTATGCACTCATGATAATAAATACGTAGCAGTTATGGAAACAATGTTAATTGCTCATATTAGGATGGTGCTACAATCCTACTTTGAGCATGTCGAAGCAGTTCAGCATATTGAGCATAAACTCTGACAGGTCTTTAGGTTATTGATCACCTTCTCAGAAGTATTCCCAGACCTGCTAATGAATGACTAAGCCATGCGCATCTTCAAATATTCAAGCGATAATTGGATTGAGTTGGTCAGGGTTCGTGAGGTTCAAAACATTTCATTATTTCGGAAAGGACAATTAAATGCTGGTTAAAATAGATTGATATTCAGAAGCAATTAACATTGAGTAGGGGAGATATTATGGAAAAAATTTATGGAGGAACTTTAGGATCATCATTGTTAAGATAGGAATGTGAAGTTAGAATCAAACGAGATGTTAGTAATGAAGAACGCAGAGATGTTGGGGTATGGGATAATGATTTTGTAAGAATGACCTTAGGAGATGACTTGAAAATGAAATAAGTATTATTCAAATAACTCATATATAAACTCATGATTGTTGAAACTGTTATGCTATTTGCTTGAGTCCTATCTGAAAAAATATAGTTAGAAAAATATTCATTAACAGTGAAAAAAATATTGATCAAAACTGAACCCACAATATTCAATATGACAATATATTTATTTCAGTTTTGAGGATTTGTTGAGTTTCGTTTTCGTGATGGATGCAACATACAGATATTCCGAAGGAATGTGGTGTTGAATTCAGTTTTGAGTTAGAATAAAAAACAATGGAACTACGTTTGTACTACAAAAACGAACTCATAAAAGAACTTTTGTTGAATGGATTGCACAAAAATAAAATCACTTCTTGGTGTGATCGCCCCAAAGCACCCGTTCTACCTCGAATTTTCATCTCAAAACAAGAATCTTCAATCTTGGCCATATATTATTTCAAGACATCAATCGCTTGAAGATTGACGAAAATTTGAAGCAACTGTTGGCCTTATCCAACACAGAAGAATCGAATTTCCTACAAAAAAAAACTAGGGATATAGAGAGTGAAAGACCTAGATTTGGCATTCCTGCTTTAGACATGTTGAGATCAGTTTCTACTTTCATCTTGGAATATTTAACTTTGACATATACATTTTCGATAGTGAAAGAGTTTCTGGACATTCCCCAGCTGAAGATTTTATCTTTGCTTTACTTGTCTGTGATTTTCCACTTTCCATGATACCTATCATGGCATTCTACTGTTTGAGGATGTGTTTGCAGATTGCGCTGCTTTGACAGTCCACTAGCAGATAAAAGAATTTTTATATTTCTCAGCTGAAGAACCAGTTTTCGCTGCATCCTCACAGTTCTCCATATTACTTGTGAGTGAGAGCATGTTTTTCTTTGGAAATATTCCGCAGAATTGGATTTCACTGCATAAAGTAGTGATTGAGTTCTATTTTTTTCAATCAGTTTGTTCGGCATCTTTGAAGTACAAATATTTTCAGCAGTAAAACCAGAGTGGAATAGTTTCCAACCTATCTATTGGACCGTCTTATATTCAACAATCCCGCATGAATCAACATCGACTAGACAAAAAATTTCAACACTCAGTTGATGGAATCAAAGATAGGAGAAAGAGAGCAAATCTCAAAATCTGTGTGTTTTGTTATTAGCGAGTATGCACAGATGGAAACAATAAACAAACATTTTCACAACCATCAAGTCCATGAAACACCATTGCATTATAATAATGTATATTTAACTGAGAAGAGATGATCAAACATTTCTGCTGAAGAAATTAAACGGAAGTAGAAGTAATGAGGCTATATTCTTAATAATCTAATATTATAAGGAATATTACTTGAGCTTTTATTATTATATATTGTTGTTATTCAAATAATCCCACACTTTTTCGAAAATCCTTTCATAAACAGCTCCATAATTGCTATCAATGAAGTGAAAGAACCTTGCTGCAGTCATATTCATTTTCAAAATTCAATTCTATGATCGTCAAATAAAAATAAAAATCATTATTAATAACGGACAAAACCCAAACAATATTTCTATGATGAAGTCATATTTGGTCTAGTTTTCATGTGATGAAAAAACGCTTTGATAATCTTATGTTGATAATAGCTAGCTCCAATGAATAAGTTTATTGAAAATTAGTATTTTTTATTGACTGATGAATAATTGGCAACGGTATCTGTAATGATTATTCAAGATATTTCCATAAATATTAATTGCCCTAAAACCATTGTTTCGGCTCACATCTTCTGACGTTTTCAAGGTTGAATGTTTCAAAAACAACCAAAAAGGAATTTTTCAAAATCTTTTCGTTTCTCAGAAAAGTCACACTGGCAAAATTCTGAATCAATTAGATGGAATTTTACTTATCTGTGAAATTATGAGCTCTTCAAGATACAAAGAATTCGAAATACAAGATGCTAACCTAACTGAAATCAAACCTAACAATGGAAATGATAAGGAAGAATTACGTAGACAAAATAACTTACTGGCACGGAAAAACTCAAGAGGAAAAAACTGTTTGGCTCCTGAATAATGAAAGAACGCCAGAAACTTTTTCAATTTGTGAACATCGATAGATCCTAATTATCCCAACAAATTATGAATGAAGATTGCCAGATGAATCGATAATGAGAATTAATTTCCAAAAGGTAGATCCCAATTAAAGAAAATACACTGAAGTGCAAACACTTGAATTAAAGAATGAAGAAATAAATTTGGAAATTCAATACAATAATAATAAAATAAAATCCAGATCTATATCCTCATCATGGTCGAAGCTGTCTTGGTTAAATGAAATGGACGGAAGAGTCTATAATAAAGACGCTGAAAAAGAACAACACATAAGAAAAAATTAAGAGAGCAGCAATTATGAAAATTACTATTGAAACAATGAGAGCTCTCTCTGTTGTGGAATACAGGAGATATGAACGCCAAATCTGTGATTTTATTTGAAATAATTCTTCAGATCATTTCACATATCAGTTGAAGAATCTTATCACTTGTTCTCATGAGTTCGGTCAGTTGGACTTCTCTGAAATTGAATAGTTTTCAAAGTTCTTCCGTGTATTTTTCGCAGCATTTTACTTCAAAGTCGACAAAAGATATTTAGAAATGTTGATTTCAAGAACATCAACAATACGTTATAAAAATCGCCCAAATAATCATTTCACAAATAGAAGATGATCGAAAATTGATACTCCTGAGAAGAAAGGTTCAACTGGGTACCTTCAAGCTATTTCATCAAGAAATAATATCAGGAACCTTCGAAATTGAAAAACTGTAAAATTTTTGCAAGGAACGAACGTAGTTCCACGTCAAAGACCGGATTGATTCTTATGCCAAAAAACAATGAAAGAATTTGGAAAAAAGGCCGATTTCTCTTTACCAAAGTAGGAAATTACTGATTTGCGGATCAACAAATTTTGTATCGGCCTTGGACCTTACCTTGGCCATATATAATTTCAAGGTAGGCCCCATTTTTATACCTACCTCGGGTACGTACCTTCAGAATTGGGCTTCCACATCATCAAGAGAAAACGTTAAGACGTGAGCGGATTTCTGTTCTTGTTCTATTGAATATCAAAGATGCTGAAAGCTCTGTTATTAAATATTATTATGAGCGTTCGATATTGAAAATCTCCTCTTTTATGGTTTAGTTGATATTGTGAATAAAAGACATCTGAAATTCAAGAGCTTTATTATAGGTGCAACAACTCTGAGGTTCGAGACTGAGCAAAATTTAACAACAAATTATTTTTCTATGAAGATATATTATTGACTTGACAAATAGCTGATCTATAATGTTCTTTGCGATTTATAATTTTTCTTCAGTTAGAAAATAGCGGATAAATATGCTAAAAGTTTTGTTTAATAGTAGCGGAATATTTGCAGTGCCTTGTAAAGATTTTGGTTCATTGTTTTAACATTTTTTATAGTCATCCAGTATTTAGAAAATTCTATCTCTACTGAACCGATATAACCCATGTCACCAATCAGCTAGTAGTTTAAACTGATTTAACAAAGAAAAAAATTATGAGAAACAATGCATTAAAATTTCAAATCCTCATTGAGTTTCAGCCGTATTATAGGTATAATTATTTCGTCCTATTTTTTCAATGAAAAATAGTTAGATTTACTTGAATCTCTAGGTGTTCTGCCCTCATATGTAAATATTTCTTAAGTTATTGAAGCTAGAATTTTAGTATTTTCAAAACTTTTCCGTTGTAATCAAGAATTCCGGATAGGGACGCTGATCAACTCTTGAAATCTATAAATAGCCCAAACAGAACCCTGGATGCACAATATGCACTTGAATAAAAGTGCATATTGCAATTCACTTATTGGGAAATTTTCCAAATCTTCAAAGAAAAACAGTGAGGTGCCTTTATTTCTGTTATATCTTAATTTTTTCAGCATGTGTCAGAAATAATTCACTTCACTCCAAATTAAGTTTATACTCTATTACTTAAGATGGCGGCTTACAATTGTTAACAAAATCAAGTTTCCTGCAGATTTTGCTATGGGCATGAAGAATTCGAAAAAGTTATTCTTTGATATTAACTGAATTATTCACAAAAAGTTTTTGGACGTACGAACCGTTTAAATTGTCGATTCAATAAGTTATGGTGAGAGCAAAATGAACAATCTTATGAGATCAGAATATTTCGATTTCTTGAGTCCTTTTAATCAAAAATATAAACTAATTATAATCATTTTTTGTTTTTTTTTATTTGAATCTTACTCTTACCGGAAACCAGGAATTCGAATGCACGAAGAAGCTTTCACTATATGAATGTGAAAATCATTGCTCTTGAAAAATTAAAAACAAATTGAAAGTTTTAACAATATGCGAACAGATTGGACTGATATTATGACCAAATCCATGTAATTTCGTGTATTATCAGAAGTAGGAATGAATACGAAATGATAAACCAAAACACAAATCGATTATATCTTACCAGGAAATATTCAACAAGTGTCTTCATGTATACACCTTTACTTAATTTTTTACTTAACCAAAGCACTTCGAGACCAGAACCTAATGATCTGAAGGTGTAACATAACCCTTGCTACCTTTTATAACATTCTTCGACCTGCGCATTTGGTCCTAAAGCTGCCATACCCAACTAATCAAACTCGGTGGGTATTTTGAATCATAGATCAATGTTTGCTATAAAATCCAATCGATTTGAAGTTCAATCGAATAATTGGAAACTATATGTTTCCATGTGAAGAGCCCATTTTACATGGAATATGAGCATCGAATTCACCTATACGTCACATTCATATGTTAAATTATTTGGTGAATATCTTTATAGAATTGCGTATTCGATTATAAGTACAGATTCTTATTTTAATACTCATTCGAATACTTTCAGATTGACTGATCTGAATACTTACCCCATATAAACTTAGTTTTCCGATTTATTATACTCCTTTTTCAATCCAGGGAAATTAGGTTCATGGAGTACATGAAAGTTCACTGGCTTTGCAAACATAAATTAATGCAACATTGATTTCCAATGCCATAAAAAAATAAATGGGACACATAGTTTTTTTACGGATTGGATCTTTACTTCAAATCGTCCATGTATGGCTGCTTTAGGACGAATTACTGAGACGTAGTAACTCAATTTTATAGCCCAGCTTAGGGGCTACTACTGGTTTTACAAAAATTTATTGGCGACTGAGGAAAGCAGCAGAAAAAATGAGTTTATCTTGTTCATATTCATGAAAAATTAGAAAAATATCTAATTATTACATGAATTAATTGATTTGAATCCCAAATAACGATAAAATTTTATTGTTAGGGTTGTCATTTTCCCTATTTTTTAGTTTGTGATTGTTTTTCTGAAACGAGTAGAGAAAATTTTTTATATCCATTATTTATTTGTTTTTAGTTGTATTTTATTATATCATTAACACGTAAGATAGAAAAACATCATCGAAATCCATCGTAAGAATTAAAATATTACAGACAAAATGAAAACGTTGAAATCGACCCATGGATAAATGATGATATATTCAACATATAGGATTAAAATATTAGATACAATTATAGATATAATGGGCAACAATTATTGAAGAGTTCAGTGTTTCGTTTTTCAGTTATTTCTTTCCATGAATTGACAGAATTGTTACTGCTTCAAATTAAAAAAACTGTTGTAATCTGAATTCTACAATAAGCAGAATTTCAGATTCAAAATTTTTATTACATATGAGTATTGATATCATAAAAAGATAAAGCAAAGATATATCTAATGGATGAACTGAAACGCTCTATAAAAATACCCTGATTATTATGTACCAAAAAGTTTTTGGAATAAATAAAAACTCCACAATCACTTTACATATTTTCAATGCATTCATTCTACGTTGAAAACAGAAATCTTGACTGATCATATAATGATAGGAATTCACAAAATTAGCTTCAGATTCGTTTCACAGAACTACAATGTTTCGAGACCATATTGTAAAAATTGTGAATGACAAAACTCAACGCAAATATCCATTATACACAACTTATAAATATTTACAATGGCAGGAAAATATGATAAAAAGAAATTACCTATATTTAAACTATTTTTTTCACACAAACAGCAGACTCGGTACAATTTAGGTAGACAATATCTAAACTAGTCATATTCACTAAGCTCAATTAAGGTTCACTGAACGATTTCGTTCACACTTTTGCTGTTCTACTCTGCCGTGTACAGCATTTGGAAAATAATAAAAAAGGGCAAAGCATGTTACCTACTTTCAAACGCTTATGTTTTATATAGAACAACAATTAATATGCTCAGAATATAATGAAAATCTAACTGGTAAAAAAAAACTAAAACACCTCGAATGCAGCTGAAAGTCTCTGGGCGCAGTTGAATGGGGCTAAACACATTTATTCAGCTCCATCCGCGTTCTGTTGATAGATTGCGGTCACACTAAACTGCCTCATCATTGGCGTACAGCGCCGTAAGAACGACATCCTCATGGAATGATCGTTTACCGCGAAAGCTGAATTGAAGAAGAGAGCTGTATGGAGGCGTACGCCGGAAAGTGTAAACCTAGCGTCCTAAACGAACATAATCTGCATTGAGTTGATTTTATTTCAGATTGGTTTATATCATCCCACATAGTAATTTGTTTAGATGAACATCTAACTGAGTACAATTTAAGTAGACAATATCTAGACAAAAGGAGTAGTTACAAACACTCAGCTCAATTCAGGTTCGTCGAACGATTTCCTTCAAAATATTGCAGTTTTGCTTAGCCAGGTACAGCATTTGCCGAATAATAAAGAAGGGCAAAGCATGTTACCTAATTCTGAACGCCTCTGTTTTATACTGAACGACAATTAATGTGTAAGAATGTAATGAAACTAACTAGTGAAAACAAATTGAATAAAATGTCTGGAATTAGCTGACAGACTGAGGACGCAGATGAAATTTAGCATATTAATTCAGCTTCAACCCCGTTATGTTGAAAGATTCTGGTCACACTTAACTGCTTTCATCATTCGCGTACAGCTCCGTAAGAACGACATCCTCATGGAATTATCGTTTGCCGCGGAAGCTGAATTAAAAAGAGGGGCTGTACGGAGGCGTAGAGTACGAAACCAGCGTTCTAAACGAAGATAATCTAAATAGACCTGGTAATTCATACTTTGTCCCTGAGAAAACACTGGTGGTCCTCTTCAATTGCCGAATAGCTACGATCTCGTCAGCCTCTGAACGCCGTTGAGGTGCGCTGAACAAATTTATTCAGCTTCATCCGCGTTCTGTTGAAAAATTCAAGTCACACTTTACTGCTTTCATCACAATTGTTATGCACAATTGACAACAATGCAATTATTATTCTATCTCATTGATCAAGTTGGTCACCATCGAAAAATGTCATTACACAGTCTCTGTGTGAGTAGTTCCCTTGGATTAGCAAGCTGAATTGAACGTCTTAGCCGCTACAGAACAGCAGAATTGCTAGGCACAGATTCAAATCCTGTCCGTCGCTGAAATATAGAATATAGATTGAAAAAACTGCAAAACGCGCTAATATGCACATCAAACTATTGAGTTGTGACATGGAGAAAAATTCAAAAACACCTGTATGCACATGGTCTTCTAGTTGCGAGAACGTGATTGTTTGATGTGGGTACATCAAAACATGTTTAAACCGGTTTTTATTTATAATACATATTGATTCTCTTCACAATTTGAGTTTGATTAAACAAAAGCTTGTTATTCCAGGCCAAAACCAAAGTACCAGCAATGGCGATGGGCTTGGGATCATTGTAATAATTAGAGATTTTTCCAGATTTACTTCAAATCCTAATTGTACAATGAATTGATATTATATTTCAATTCAAAATGTCGTTATCCATGCAACTACAGAAATGAAATGAACGCATTCATGTAACTCGAAGACCAGGTAGGCAAAATAGAGGAAAAAACACAAACAGGTATTCCTGAAATATACAGATTGTAACAAAAGTAAAAAATAAAATTAAGCGGTATTAAATAAAAATAACGATTTAAACGCATATCAAAACATGAAATAAAGAATAATTCGTAATGAAAGTTGCAACATTAATGAGTATAATAGAATTATTGCGATAGCCCCATAAGTTTCTCGATAATATTATTACCTTCTTCATTATTGAGCTCAGCTTATATTAAAAATAATTTTTCACTTCTTAGATTGTTGGGATGTGAATGTGTTCACAAAAGAATTTGAACGAATTCAATGGATTAAACTTCGAATGACATCGTATTCATCAGATTTGGCTCTCAGTTACTTGGAGAGCAAGCTCGCAGAGTAGCTTCTAACCTCAAGTCAGTGCTTTTCAACATTTTCAATTCTCAAAGATTTTTGAAAGGTCAGGACGCAAATAGCAAACCAGGCAGAATTTTTCAGATTGACGGAGGAAGTTGGTTTTAAATTTCACCTGAAGTGATTATGAATACGAGAACTCGTTGGAACGGGTCATAAATTTCAGTTGTTATGGTTATTTTAAAGTCAAGATAAGCGTAGGAAAGAATTCTGAGAAGGAAATGGTACAAACGCTCACAGTTCACCGATATGAGAACAATGGATCGATATGGATTTATCGTTGTTGATATTTTGCCAGACGTACCTATAAAATGGGTATTTTTAGCGAATGTTCCTCTGCGATGATTAATGTCTAAAGGCAGGTACCCAAAGTCAGGCCAGTTTGACAGTAGAACTATTTGATGTTTGCTTCTCAACCTCCATATTTTGCTATCAGCTCAATCCCCATTGTTTTTGTCTTGCTTTCCAACTTCTAAGTGGTCTTCCTCGCTTTCCAGTGGTATCTATTGCCATCGTTGTCTTACGACATCATACCTAACTTGCACATTTGCACTTGATGTCTTGATTTTCTGGAACTTCTTATGTCAATCGTGGCTAGCTCGCACCATTGGAACGATAGTTTTTAGGGATTATCGTTCATCTTCAGTAGTTTACTTAGCCGAGTGCTGACAAATAAGCACTTGAAATGACTTCCTTTTGTGTATTCTTTTCTTATAGATGAGCTCCGTCGAAATCAGTTGAGTAGCTTATGGCTCTTCTCTCTGGGCATATTTTGTTCGTGATGCCAATAGTGATTTTTCCATTTGAATGAAGAGGAACTCTGAGATACTCAAAAGAACTTTAATTAATCCACTCCCAGTTCTCAATGGGTCTTTTTCTTCTACAACCATATATTCTGCCTTCTTTATACACCTAGTAATTGTGAGACCTCAGTCTTCGTAGATCTATTTAAATTTGCGAAACATATAATTGGTGTCCTCTTTATACAGGGTGTTCGGCATATCGACCGTCAAATATTTTTGGGGCGTTGGTAGGGTCAGTCAGTTGGTAGACTTTTCAGTCTTGGAACCTGGGTCCTTAGTATTACGGTTACGGAGGTATGATTTTTTTATTAGGTTTTTCTAAATTACCCAAAATGTATCCTTCGAAGCCCCATAACTTTTTGCGTGTGCTTTTACATGCATTTTTTTATTGCATTAAGTCTACATGAGTGTGTGTTTAAAAAAACGTATTTATTGTTACAGATAACACCACAAAATTAACACGTGGGCCTTTTATAAAAAAAAAAAAAAATTATGAAAGTATGAAAACATCTCACTCTATTGAAATTTAAAAAAAGTTACAGCTATTACAAACTTAGTTTTATTTTAAAATGTTCTTTGGTTCATAACGTTGCTAACCATATGCTATTTACGTAAGCCAAAAAAAAAAATAATACTGCAAATAAGGTTTTAGTCAGAAGAGTGAAGAAAGTCGCACCTAAATAAAAGTACGGATTTCGACACAACACAGCGAGCAAGGAAATTTTACCTGCCCGTTTTAGACACGTGTGAATTATTATTACTATTTCTGACCTTAGGTTGGATTGGGTTAGTCGCCGCTGACTTGACCCTACCGTAATTCGAGATTTAACTGTCTCTGCTGTTGGAAGTGTCTGTGCCGCGTTGTTCAGTTTTTAAATTTGTATTTTTTGTTTTTGTTACTTTTATCGATTTTTGCTACTGTTGTTTTAATTTTGGTTGTTGATATGCCTAATTTCACCAACGCTGAGTATGCTGATATGGTGATGGCATATGGCAAGGCCGATGGTGTTGCTCGTGCATTATCGTGGGATTAGGCATATCAACAACCAAAATTAAAACAACAGTAGCAAAAAGTCGATAAAAGTAACAAAAACAAAAAAATACAAATTTAAAAAACTGAACAACGCAGCACAGACACTTCCAACAGCAGAGACAGTTAAATCTCGAATTACGGTAGGGTCAAGTCAGCGGCGACTAACCCAATCCAACCTAAGGTCAGAAATAGTAATAATAATTCACACGTGTCTAAAACGGGCAGGTAAAATTTCCTTGCTCGCTGTGTTGTGTCGAAATCCGTACTTTTATTTAGTTGCGACTTTCTTCACTCTTCTGACTAAAACCTTATTTGCAGTATTATTTTTTTTATTGACTTACGTAAATAGCATATGGTTAGCAACGTTATAAACCAAAGAACATTTTAAAATAAAACTAAGTTTGTAATAGCTGTAACTTTTTTTTAAATTTCAATAGGAGTGAAGAGGTTTTCATACTTTCATAATTTTTTTTTTTTATAAAAGGCCCACGTGTTAATTTTTGTGGTGTTATCTGTAACAATAAATACGTTTTTTTTAAACACACACTCATGTAGACTTAATACATTAAAAAAAATGCATGTAAAAGCACACGCAAAAAAAGTTATGGGGCTTCGAATGGTACATTTTGAGTAATTTAGAAAAACCTAATAAAAAAATCATACCTCCGTAACCGTAATACTAAGGACCCAGGTTCCAAGACTGAAAAGGTAGCAAATGACCCTACCAACGCCCCAAAAAAATTTGACGGTCCATGTGCCGAACACCCTGTATAATGTGTAGTTTATCGCTACCCTTGAGTTTCGTCCTTGTTATTTGAGGCCTTATTGAAAGGGTCACCACAAAAATAACCCCATTCCACATATTTCTTGAAATTTGGCTCACTCGTTATCGAAACTGATAAATAAATACTATCAAATTTTCAAGATCTCAGACCAGACATGTTCGATGCATCATGTCTGGAGAGCGAGCTGGCCAGTCCATCCTATCAATAGCATAAGTTTTTAGCGCTTCATTAACCAGACGACTACGGTGTGAAGGGGCATTATCGTCAATTAAAATGAAATTCTTGCCCAAGGCAGCCGCAAACGGAACAATTATGGGATCAATAATCATATCGTGATATCTCTGGCTGGTCATTGTGGTATTCTGCAGAACAACCAACTCTGTGCGTTGGTTCAAACAAATGCCTCCCCATACACATATAGAACCTCCGCCAAAAGCTGTTGTGGGTACCATAAACTGTTCTGCATACCTTCGAATTCTTTCCCTCCAAGCAAGAATACATCCATCGGAGTTGACCAAACGAAATCTAGACTCATCCATAAATAAACATCGGCTCCAATCTTCAACTGCCCAATTGCGGCGCTCCTCAGCCCATTGCCGTCGATGAACCCTGTGTTCCCTATTCAAACGGGGATGTTGTACCCTCCTACGTGCTCTCAAACCACGAACATGTAGTCGTCGTCTTACAGTCTGGTTCGAAATTAGAACTCCTGTTGCAACTCTCAGTGATCTATTGAGCCGCGACGCCGGGTAAGTGGGATTTCTCCTAGCATTGAAGATCAAAAGACGATCTTGGACAGCTGTTTTACTGCGCTGCCGACCTCCCCCATGAACATAAGCTACTGAGTCGTTTTGGATGAACCAATTCAAAGCCTGACTCACGACACTTTGCGAAACATTCAACCGCCGGGACACTTCTCACTGGGACAAACCTTCCTGTATCCACCGTATGATTTGGTCCAGTTGCACAGGAGCCAAACGTCTTCTCGGCATGACTGATAAGCTGATATTGTTTTCATTTCTTCAATTATTGTCACTTTATGTGTTTGAACGAGAGAAAAAAACAGATTCAATAACAAATACCACATTGCTTTTCACTCCATCTGTAACAGCCTACAGATAATAATCGATTTTGTGAACAAGAGCCGATGAAGTGAGGAAAAATTTGATATAATCAACTCAAAACATCTTAATTTTTCCTTAGAGAACATATAATGTACAGATTTTCACGAGATAACTTGAAAAAAATACAAATGAAGAGAAGTTCATAAGTGATCCCTAGCAATTGTTGCTCAGTGTAGTTTACTTAGCCGAGTGCTGACAAATAAGCACTTAAAATCACTTCCTTTGTGTATTATTTCCTTATAGATGAGCTCCGTAGAAATCAATTGAGTAGCATATAGCTCTTCTCTCTGGGCATATTTTGTTGGTGATGTCAATAGTGCTTTTTACATTTGAATGAAGAGGAACTCTGAGATACTTAAAAGAACTTTAATTAATCCACACCCAGTTCTCAACGGGTCGTTTTCTTCTACAATATATATGCCTTCTTTATACACCTATTAATTGTGAGACCTCCGTCTTCGTAGCTCTCATTCAATTTGCGAAACATAATTGATGTCCTCTTTATATAAAACGTAAAGGGTCGTCACAAAAATAAACCTATTCCACATATTTCTTGAAGTTGGCTCACTCGGTATTGAAACTGAGCACAGAAATAGCGTTTCCTGTCATTTGTGAAAAAAAAAACGTTTTTATCCTTCTATTCCAACGGTATATCTCCCAAGATATGAAAATAATTTCTGTTGATATAAATAAGAACTAGTTTAGACGTGTTCCACACAAATGGCACTAACACATATTTTCAACAAATCAAAGCAGGCTCAGAACTTTTATGACTAGTAACCCTTATTTGAACTTCTAATGACGAAATTAGTCATAGCAATATATCTACAATGCTTCAGTTTTGAAACGAAAAAATTAATTTCATTCCATTTAGAGGGGGCTCGAATGAAAAAGTGTGAACACAGCAAACGATCAAAAAAAATGCTACATGATAGAATGATGTGGAAAAAAGGGGTACGTCGATATTTGAAATGAACACCTAACAAATCAAAAAAAACACAACGATCTAAACATTTAAAAGTCATAGGTCCAAAACATTCGCAATCGACATATTTCATGCAATGCATACACGAGCAATATTATTATTTATTGCGCTTACTGGTTAAATAATAAACAAGTAGGTAATAGTCGAAACTGCCTTTGCGTCTTTGATTTTCAAGTTTTTGCTGTTCTTAGTGGTTTAATCTGAAAATTGTGTTTTATTAATGGCAAGTCGGTAAATATAGTACTTTAATTGCTACTTCCACTTTAACTTAAACAAAATTACTGAATTTTCATACAAGTAAATTTTATCTGTTCTATAGTTAGCAGAAATGTTGCTGAAGGAACCTAATAATCTTTATTCTATTTAAGGATTTTCAATTTGATTTTGACGTCCGTTACTGCTTCAAGCAATCCAAATAACCTACCTTTTGGAGAATTTGAGCATTCTTCTAATCATTCTTAATCTTTGACTCCACCTTTTTTTTTCATTATATTAACAATAGCAAATTGACGTATTTCAAAAATTCTCTGAGCGGAATCTAAAACATCATTTTGAAGATCCTTCTTTCTTCTTCAAGGTCAGCGTTTCCCATTTATTTAGGCTTGAAAAATTAATCTCAGCAGGTGATATAAACTTTAGAATCTCCATATTTTGAACTTATTCTTAAATTCAAATTAGTGATCCAAAATTATATTTTCAAAGGCTTAATTGGTGGTAGCAGGATCAAAGAAACGGGAAAATGAAAACTATGTCAGTTCGCCGACGTTTCGGAAATATATTTTTCCATCTTCAGGGCTAGACTAAACAATTGTATCCTCCCATTATCCTCTATATAAATAATACAGTTTACAGATCTCAGGTATGTATTTTTCATGGAAGAAATTATCTGACCGCAACGAAAATAAACAAAGTCACTTTGTTTATTTTCATGAAAAATACATACCTGAGATCTGTAAACTGTATTATTTATATAGAGGATAATGGGAGGATACAATTGTTTAGTCTAGCCCTGAAGATGGAAAAATATATTTCCGAAACGTCGGCGAACTGACATAGTTTTCATTTTCCCGTTTCTTTGATCCTGCTACCACCAATTAAGCCTTTGAACTTATTGTTTTAATTGGCTTTTCAGAAAATAAATCAGAAGATAACACAACATAAATTCAAAATTTTATTGTCAAAATAATAATTCCAAAGAACAAATTTCATAAATCACTTATAAACACTCCCCTCCCTTTGTTGAAGGAGCATAATTCAAAAGAATTACAAGTACCCACAAGTGAAGGAAAATCTGCAAAAAAAATAAGAGTAAATAAAACAAGACAATGAAAATAAGCATTGAATTGCATGGAAAAAACCCCAAATTATCCAATTCTTAATCTCAACCGAATAAATTTACTGTTAATTGAGATTCCTCACCATGTAACAGAAAACAAAGACTCTTATTCCTGGATACCTTCTGAGGAATACACCTGTCCTGATACTGAGAGCATCCAAAGAAGAATAAGCATGTTTCACCCTTCTGGTCACTCCGGCATCCAGTGGTGAGACCCGTACAGTCTGCGGTACTTGCAGTTTAACTGAAGAATTCAAATTCAAATGAAACATTGGCTTATTTCCAAATAAGGCGTTTTATGTTGGTATGAAAATATATATTCTACTTCAAGCTTAAAAATCTTTTTTCAAGTTTGAATTATTTTGAATAATTTCTTAGATATTGGCGAAAATCAAACCCCCTTCTATCAATCTTTGAATTTTCACAAAAACCAGCTATATCTCATTCTGAATTGAATAAAACTAAAATATGATTGAAAGAGTTTGAAAATAATTTGCTTTTGACTTGACTAAAAGATCAAAATGATTTCCAATCTAAACTGAGATGAAAAGTTGAGTGTTCATTGAAAGCACTTACTATCATCTGTATCGTTGACACAAATCACATTCTGTTGAGATCTTTTGGCAAGAGCTAAATTTCGATGGTATTCATTCTGAAAAATAACATTATTGGATATCATAAGGAAAGTATAAACCTTTTTCTTACTTCTAATTTTTCTAACTGTATCCTGAGAGCATTTCTTTCAGATGTTATTGCCTCTATTTTATTCTGTTTGATCATTAATGTTTGGGTTAAATTTTTTATCCTTTCCTCAAGCTCCTCGTCGTTAACTGCAGTGGAATACTGCTTTAAATTTAATTTCAACTGTTCTATATCCCTGTCCTTAATGGCTATCTCATTATTTCTTTGCATCAAATCATGTCCCATCTTATTCAATTCCTATAATTTTCAGAATAAAAACAAAATTCAACCATCCACAGAACTTAACTTGTGAACGCTGTTTCAACTCTTCATCAGCAGATTTCAGCATTTTCCTTTCATTGAGAAGTTCAGATTCCAGTTTTTGATTAGATTGCTGAAGCATATTCTGCATTACCACATATTGCTGTTGGAGAGATTTCAGTTCAGACATCAAACTACCAATTCTGTCTTTCATTTCGTCATTTTTATCCTTTTGGAAATTCAGCACATTCCTGAAAAATATGTAACTCATAATTGCAACTTTTACGCAAGTTCACGCAAGTGACATTTATGTGTCACCTACTTCAATTCTTCATTGTAACTTCTGTACATGTTTTCTTCAACGATTTCAGGAGTGCTATCACCAGGTTTAAGACAAATGATTTTTTCTTTTTCTTGAAGTATTCTCAGAGCTCTTGCTTTATATTGTTCCATCTCTACCTCAGCTGCATTAACTGCATCATTTGCTCTTTCCAAATTACTTTTGAGTATTGAATTCTCATTACGAATTTCTAAATATAAGTGCTGCAGATTGAGTAACTGTTTACTTAAATCCTCATTTTCAAACTCAAGTTTCGATATTCTCTCTAGGTATCTCTGAATATCTTCTGCAGAGCTGAAGCTAAAAATACTTGATCACTAAAGTACTTTAATTCAAGTTCTCTTTGATACCTCTGCAACATTGATTCGCATTTTGACGATAATGATGAAGTTTTTTTATCGTCGTCAAAAGATATTTCAGGTTCAACAAGGTGAAACTCTTCTGAAAACAAAATTTTCAGATATTTCAGTCAATCACTTGGAATATATATGAACTACGAGTTGGGTTTTCTTCTGTCTGGTTACCATTGTCAACATCCTCTATTGCCTCCTCGAGTGTTAATTTAGAGTGTTCAAACTGGTCGTCAGCCAATTCTTCTGGAAGATCATAGGTTTCTGGTATCGCAATAGCATGCACAGGTAGATCACTAAAAGTTCAATTTGAATTGCTGACTCATAAAAGAAAGTTTCACATACTGGGTGCTTGACTTAGAATTCAGATTAGATTCATTTAATAATACATCTGCAGCTTTCTGGTCAATTTTATTTAGAAATTTTTCCGCTTGACCAGTCAAATTTTGTAACCAAGCCATTAATCCAAAAGTGTAACAAAATTCTTTCAGATATGAATAAATAAATGATTAGTTAATAATATAGACACATTTCACTAATTTCGACAAAATTGTTGACTTCACACGTATTAAGCAAAGATTACTACAATATTTCCGAAACAATTTCATTAGCGAACAATAGATGGCGCTCCCATTTAGAGATGTGTAACAGCGCAGTTCTTGAATAACAATAGCACCTTGTTCAGGAAAATACCACAAACTAGCAACTAGCTAGTATTCTTAACAGTACTCACAAATTTTTTCAGATCTCCGTATTTTCCAATATATCAATTGGTTTTTGGTGACCCATCTCTACAAGACCCACAAAGTTTTAAGGAATATTTGGCAGATGGCGAACTCAGTCTCAATTAATTTCAATTATGGAACACACTCATTTGTCGTCAAAATTTATTAATAAGATGACTCATGACATACAAATGTCAAAGGAATGACGCATAACCACCAGTAATAAACAAAATAATGAAGAAATGATTAGTTTGTTATGATTTAAAATTCTCTTGCAATTTTCCCTTATGAATATTTTATTTCAGTGCATTTTTTCTATTATTTAGGTAAGAATTTTCAAACAAGATGTTCAAGTCTCATGTCCAAGCATATTTCTGTTAGTTAATTGCCACTCCCATGGAATTCGAATATTTGTTTGAAATTTCCAGTAAAAACTGTTTCTTTTTCAGAAATGTGGTTATTTTTATTGGTGGGGTGTTCATCCCTTGTATATGCACAAAACAATTTACAACAACCTGGACAACAATACGACTATGCAGGCAACCCTAATTATATGAGTAACGAAATATTTTATGACTTCAAGTGCCCCCAATATTGGATACAACATTACTCATCATGCTATAGATTTGTAAAATCTCCGCAAAGAAATTACCATGATGCAAGGAGAGTTTGTCAAGTAAAATCGTACAAATTGTTTTTATTCGCTCATTTCACTGAACTATATATTTCAGACATTCTCTGTTGATGCGGGAGGCTCAGATTTAGTTTCGATAAGCAGTTCCGAAGAGCACAGTTTCTTGGTTCAGCAGCTAAATGTAATTGATCCCCAGCATAGAAGATGGTATATTGGTGCCCATCAACAGCAACCAAATTATTGGGCAAATCCTGATGGAACTCAACTCACAAATATGGAAAATGCCTTCCTGCCAGAAAATGAACCTTATGGGAAAGATTATCTGGCTTATAATTTCACCAGAAATGTATTGCATTGGAGTTTACAATTGGTCAGAGGGGATGAACCCTTCTTTTTCATTTGTGAAGCTAATATCGCTGCTGTTCAAAGATTGGTTTCAGACGATAGAGATTATATGTATGGTGTAGATATTGCTGATAGAAAAACTATTCCAAGAGGTCCTTATTTTATCAAACAGCCGAAAGATATTACTTTTGACGATTCTATGCCCACACCATATAATGTTACTAGTTTGAGGTGAGTCTTTGGCATCAGCAGCTGATTCCTTTCTGTTTTTGTGAAATTCCTTATATTGCATGTATTTAAGTTTGCCCAGTTCAGTTTGTGATCATTTTCTTTCAGTTGTTTAGCTGGTGGGTATCCTGAACCTACCTATGAATGGTTCAGAGAATATTATGAGAATGACAGACTGGTAGCAAGGAAGATAAATCCACTTGACGATAGTAGATACACTGTTAGTGGTGGAGATCTCATGATTTACCAACCCCAACAAAAAAAAGACTATGCTACATATCACTGTAAAGCAACAAACAAATTTGGCACAATCATATCAGAAAGCGTACAACTCAATTTTGGATTCATTTTAGAATTTGTTCTAAAACGTTCCCCTGAATCCGGTGAGCAAAACTGGGGTAAATCAATATACTGCGATCCTCCAGCCTATTTCCCAGCTGTGAAGTATTCATGGTCACGTGACTATTTTCCGAATTTTGTGGAGGAGGATAAACGTGTCTTCGTGTCATACGATGGTGCTTTGTATTTTTCTGCACTGGAGACTATCGATAGGGCTACTTACAGTTGCAGCGTAAGATCAGATTTCTCGGACTCAGGAAGAAACGGACCTTTCTTTCCTTTGATGGTCAATCCTCACTGTGAGTGCATTTTCAGTTTGTATTTTGAGATACTGAATGAAAGAATTGTGATTTACAGCTAGTTATCAACAATTGAAGTTCCCGAATAGTTTTCCTAAAGCGTTTCCTGAGGCCCCAGTAGCGGGAAGAGAAGTTCGCTTGGAATGTGTTGCTTTTGGATAGTGAGTCGTCAGAATTATGCATATTGATTATTTTCATTGAATCATTCATTTTTCAGTCCAGTGCCTAGTTATAACTGGACAAGAAAGGGTGCTCCCTTGCCTAAGAACTCTTATTTGACTAGTTACAATCGAGTTCTTGTGATTCCTCATGTTGAAGTTGACGATCAAGGGGAATATATATGTAGAGCTTATAATGACAGGTCCAGCATTGCCGATAGTGTTATTCTGGATATTCAAGGTGAAATTATGATTTTATCTTTTCTTTTAATGCTAAATCAACAATATTTTGTTTGGCACATTTGAAAGTGAAACAAAATTGAAATATTTTCATCATAAACGAATATGTTACTTTTGTTTTGAGATTACATATTAATTTTCTGTTTTCCAAAAGAAACTGTCAGTAATATCATCAATCAAATGAAATCGTTTCTTTTTAATTGCTAAATAATCTATTAAAAAAAAATGGAAAAAACTCTTGTTGAATTTAGTTGGTAATAAACATATTTTTTTCTAGCTGAACCCAATTTCACCATTCCATTAATGGACAAACACATCGATAGGAGAGGAGAGTTAGTATGGACTTGTGAGGCTTTCGGAATTCCGGATGTCAATTATACATGGTGGAAAGATGGAAGGCAATTAGGTGACTAATTTAATTAAAATCCTATACAAACTGTGTTAATTGTCTCATATTTTTAGTGATGGGCTATCTACCACAAGAAGATAGAGGTAGAATCAACATTCAAGATAATGTTCTCACAATCAGTCCTGTTGATGAAGACAGAGATCCTGGAATGTATCAATGTCGTGCTGCAAATACGTTGAAAACAAAATATTCCTCAGCTCAACTGAGAGTTTTGTGTATGTTGTTTAATTTTTTTGTTAAATTGTCAATAGAAAAACTATTTTCATTTCCCAGCTTTCAAACCGTCCTTCAAGAAACACCCAGTGGAATCTGAAACATACGCAGCTGAGCATGGAAATGTTACAATAAAATGCAATCCGGAAGCAGCTCCTAAGCCTGAGTTCATTTGGAAGAAGGATGGAAATGTTATAGGTAATATTTTATTTGTCGACAAGAAATTTTTGATAATGTGGAGCCCTGAAAAACAATTCATCGCAAAAAAACTCCAAATGTTTTTTCCATCCATGTAGTAGGATAACTGAAATCATTTTAGGGTCTGGTGGTCATCGAAGGATATTAAAGAATGGAAATTTAGTCATCAGTCCAGTCTCTCGAGATGATGAAGGAGTTTATACTTGTACTGCAAGTAATCATTTAGGATTAGACGAATCGAAAGGAAGACTCATCGTCCTGCGTAAGAATTCGTTTTTTAATAAATAAACATACTATTTTATTTGGTTAATCAATTAAGCTATATACAAACTAAGAACCCGTAAGAACAAACCGAGTAGATCTGATCTTCCATAAAAAAAACCAAAGGATATCGTTTCAATTCGATCGATTCGTGATCGGTGAATTTGACAAACGAACCGGTTATTCTGTGATTCTGATTTTTGTTAGGACGTTTTTGTTTACTTTGATTTATACAATTGCCGCAAGGTCTATGAATCGCGAAACCCGTTCTGGTTTCTCCGTGGAAATTGTGACAGAATGGAATAAATATGAAAATAGCAAATTTCAAAACGGAAAATCTCGGTTTATCCGTGATTTCTGAGGCCGTTTGAACTGAATTAAAAGAAAGGTTACACTATATGTCAGGAAAATCCTTCCTGCTTGAAGGTTCTTTTGAGAATATCCATTATTTACATGTATGAAGAATATAGGCATATTTCGATATATTCATTCATTCTTGAAAGAACTTGAAATGAAACGATATGGCAGATTGTTTTGTCTTTGATTTATAATCGAATAAATACCTGAGAACCTCTCTTTAAAGCAATTTCGAGCTAATTTTTCAACCTCCAGATTGTGTTTACACATTAAGTTGTATTGACATCGATTGCATTATATCTTGATATTCCTTGATATTATTTACTGAAAATAAAGAAAATAAATCGTTATGAGACACGAATATAATGAATAATATTACCTATAACGGTCCAATTCCACCAATTTTATAGTTGAAATAATCTATTCATCGTTGGACGTATTATGAAAACTGACCGGTCTCGAACATCGAAATAAATAATGTCAAGATGGACGAAATGTAGTCAGACAATGGGCATTTTCAGAGGTAAATTTCAAAGTGTTATGTCGCTACTTCGATACGAATATCGATATCGACAGATTGCGAGTTTCCTAAAGTTTCGTTCTCTACCGCCTAAAGGACGTTTAGAGGCTTCTACCGCCCCCACGAAACGAAAATATCAGGGCGGTTTTTTGACGTTTCTCGGTACTCGCGGGTCGAAAAATTTCCCTTTTACCTGCGTTATTCTGGTAAAGATCTCGGGGGCTCCGCGGCTCGTACCGGTACCAAACGATGAGAAATGTCTTTTTCTTGAAAAAGCGACCGATCTCGGCCCGATTCGTTCATGAGATCTTCCTCCTTGGGGACACTTGACGATTTCGACGAAAAACGTCATTTTCGCGATTTTCGTTTGAAAATTTCGGGCGCTTAAAGAGCGGTTCTCCTAGAAGAGGATACGCCCTTTCGATCTGTTTTAAGATTGCCCCGGGTTCGGCCCTTCGGGCCTCACGCTCGGCTTCGCCTCGCGGTTCTAATAATTTTCTCTGGTCCACCACCCTTATCGCTTTAATACTATTGAAAATATATTTCAGGAGGACCTCAGTTGATGAGAGGTTTACAACCAAGAACTGTAACAGCTCTTGGTAGCTCGTTCTCGCTGAACTGCCAGGCGTATACTGAAGAAATGCTGGATATGGCATACGTTTGGAATCATCGATCTATGAGAATCAGAGACATAGACATCAAAAACTCCGGAAATAGAATTGTATGAACAACCAATAAGTTATTTCCGTTGTCAATTACAATAACTCATTTCAGTTTGTCGACGGAGGATACATCAGTGTTGTGAATGTCACATTTCCAGATGCCGGAGAATACGAATGTGTGGTAAAATCTGCAGTTGGTCAAATATCTTCAAAGACCTATGTAGTTGTTGAAGGACCACCTGGTCCGCCAGGTGGGTTGCAGGTTGTTTCCATCCAGAAAAATTCTGCCGTTATACAATGGACTGACGGTGGTTCCCACGGATCACAGATCATTTCATATACGATCAGTGGGAAAACCAATTGGAACTCTAGCTGGGTCAACATCAGCCACAATGTCCATGCCGAGGAAGTGGAACGTTACACAGGTGGGGATTTTTGTTTTGAATTTTTTCAGAACAAATAAAATTATTAAATTTTGCTGATTTTTTCATGTAGTGCAAACTTTTCTATTTAATCAATAAATTTGCTTCCATTTGTAGGAAGAAAAGAAGCAACAATTGAGAATGTTTTAACACCATGGTCTGTTTATGAATTTCGAGTTGCTGCTTGGAACTCTATCGGAATGGGTGTTCCTTCCGCTCCAAGTCCCAAACATTCAACCCCACCAGATAGACCTTACATTTTTCCTCAAAATATAGCCGGTGGTGGAGGTAAAAGAGGTGATTTAACCATCACTTGGGAGCCTTTGAGGAATGATCAGCAGAATGGACCAGGTAATCATAAAATTTTCAGTTCATTTTTTATTTTTATTCAAAGTCAACAGGAAGAACCCTTTTGTAATACAATGAAGTAACATAAGATTAAGAAGAAATTTGTAATATAAGTATACAAACTTTCAGTAAAAGTTTAACTCTATATTCAACAAAAAAATTTATATTTATATTTTCATTTCTCATAAAAATTTCCCACAGGAATCCATTACAAGGTTTTCTGGAAGAAAATGTACGAAGAGCCGGAATTCCAAAGCTTGGAACTCAAAGATTTCGGTAACACCGGCATGGCAGTAGTCAGCATTTCTCTTGACGATTACTACACCCAGTATATCGTGAAAGTTCAAGCCATGAACGATGTTGGAGAGGGACCGATCAGTAATGAACGTATTGTCTATTCTGCAGAAGATATGCCTCAGGCCGCGCCCCAGTTAGTGTCCGCAAGAAGTTTCAACTCTACAGCATTAAACGTCACTTGGCAACCCATAGCTCAAGACAGGGAAACTGTAAGAGGAAAGCTTATCGGTTACAGGGTGAGAATTCTATTGCTACGGTATTTGAACCATATTGATGTTTTTTATTTCAGATTAAGTATTGGAAGTTGGAGACCAGCGAAGCTGACAGCGTGTATTATTTATCGAGAACAATCAGACCTTGGGCTTTAATTGTTGGTCTTCAACCTGATACCCAGTATTTTGTTAAAGTTATGGCTTTCAACGGTGCAGGGGAAGGGCCAGAGAGTGAAAGATTCATTGGTAAGTCATTTATGACTAATGCGACTTCCAACAAGGTTGCGTTAAACGTTTAACGCTACCATGGAAGGGGTTATTCCATTGTAAATATTTTTATTAATGAGTTACCCTTTTATTTAGAGAGAACGTACATGAAAGCTCCTCAGAATGCCCCATCTACTGTGCATGCTGAACCAATAAATCCGTCGACCATAAGAGTAACATGGCGGTATGTTCAACCTTCAGTACAGGAGGAACCGATACAGGGATATAAGGTTCGTGTTCACCTTTTCATAATAATTTATAATTCTGTGGAAAATATTGATGGCAATTCAAATTTACAGATTCGTGTTTGGGAGTTTGATCAGCCTCTCAGTTCTGCTAACGACACAATTGTTCACACCGGTGAGAGACTCGAAGGATATGTCACCGGATTGCAGCCGGGAAAAGCTTACAGAATGCGAGTTCTGGCATATTCGAATGGCGGTGATGGTAGGATGAGTTCTCCGGAAAAACGTTTTCAAATGGGTAATATTTCATTGAAAATTTTAAAGTTATCAGTGTTGAATGATTTTTTTATTTTGCCAGGTAGCCGAGATGCCTTAGGTTTAACAAATTCGGGTACACAACTATGTCCAGTGCCTCTAGTTGCCCTGATTTTGATATCATCATATATTTTCATTTTCGAAAGGAAATTTTAGGTCTGATAATATACCAATAATGGGAAGAGTAATATTTCACATGCATTTACAAAAATGATGCCTCAAAAAAAAAAAACACTTTTTTTAGTTTCCACAACCATTTTAGGGCGAATGCCCGAAATTGGTTTTTGAGGTTCTTTAACCAGTATTTGAAATTTTGCTTAGGCAGCAAGTATTAAATGACAGTAATGAATCAAATAATTTTTATGTTTAGAGATTAGTTTTTCACTCTGAATGATGCAATTTAAATCCGTCCTTTATATTTTTATTGTATAGATATTATATTATATACTGTAATGATTTCTTGTGAGAAAATGTTTTGAAAATTGTCCACGATTGTCTATGTACAATTTGTATATAGTCTTTTATGAAAAGACTGAATTTCATAGATAATGCCTATTTTCAGGAGATATAGAAATTTTAATAAAATCTACTTTTCTACTTCCTATTATTGAAGCAAAAACACCAGAGAAAATGAATATAATGGATGGTAGAGGTCTTTAAAGTTATATAACTTAATATTTCAAAAAATCGTGAAAACACGATTCATTTCTGAAATTCATAGTTTGGCACTGAGTAATTCACACTAATCATTCGCGAACGAACGAATCAAAATATTCCGGCCTCAAAAATAAATCGATCATTGAGGTCATAAGTATAAAAACGACCCGTTCTTTTGATAGGATCAGATGAGCTCAAGGGGCCTGAGGTTTCCGTCTTATTCTTTCAAATTGTCGACAACTGAAAGTGCAACAAAGATTCATCATTGGTGCCACTCGATTTCGTGATTTAAATATAACCTCATGTGGTAGAAGCGCTTGGTTTGGAAAGAAAGAAGAACAGATCGTGATGTTAAAATGATTACTTTCACAACTTCATTTCGGAATCTGAATTCTGTTCAGAGAAAGAGTTACCGAATCTGCTGTTAGCTACCTGATTTGACCAAAGGAAAAATCTTGAATAGAAATTAATTTGAAAGTGATTTATATAAAGAATCGTATTTAATTAAATCACCACATATATATTGCAGTTCAAAAATATTGTAACACCACATATTGCGACAATTGTTTCGCCAAATTCTTAGCTTCTTCAGGGAGTAAATTTTTAAACAACTCTAAAAACCGAGTCCTATATTTCCACAAGATGGAAGAGTGGGGGGCATCAAATTCTACACGCTGCTGAGATTTTTCATGGCATGTTTATCAGTTGTGATCTGTTGACATCTGTTCCGTCATTAAGTTAAATAATTTTCCTGTTGTATCTGTTAATTTCCATTACTTTTAGAATATTCAGACTTCTGCTTTTATGTTCTATACAGGGTGTCTCAAGTTCGAGTGCCTATTAGACGTTTCTGGAGAACTAGACATATTTGAAATCTGAAAATTGGGATTATGATATTGTTCGAAGTTCTCTACAGAGCTAAAATATTTTCGAAGCCCAAAAACTTCCGGTTATACAGGGAGTGAAAAGAATTTCGTAATTAGAATAACGGCTCATTTCGTTAAATCGAGAAATGAAGATAACGAATAACAATAATACCTGACACTTGTGAATTATTAACAGATAATTTATCCTCTATGGGTATAGAGTGTTCCCATGGTTTCAAAAGAATATTCATTGAATTTCTTTAGATGCAATCAATTTGACTCTACGTATACCATAAATCTAGAAAATCTCAAATAACTCAGAAATTATTGAATTTAGGAGCATAATCATGTGAGAAAACTATCATTATTTTTGACCTCAGGATCCAACACAATTATAAAAAAATAGGGTTCTAATTTGAAAAACAGAAGTTATGGCCAATTGAAGATCACAATTTTCAACATAAAATTTGAAACACCCTGTGATGATATTTTTGAAATGCAAAAGATGCATGACCTTTTCACATCCTTCCTCTTCGATGTTGTGAAAACGGTTTACGCTCAGGATATTTAAATTAAAAATAATGAACATATTACTGACTGAACATATTTTACTTTTTTTCCAGTTTTTTTTACATATTTTGAAAACTATTCGATTTAATACAATGCTTTTAACACAAATGTATTCACTATTGGATACTCGATCATACCAGGAATGGAAAACTTGAAAAAAAAACTTTTCGTCGAATTTATTTTCACTCCCTGTATAACCGGAAGTTTTTGGGCTTCGAAAATATTCTAGCTCTGTAGAGAACTTCGAACAATATCATAATCCCAATTTTCAGATTTCAAATATGTCTAGTTCTCCAGAAACGTCTAATAGGCACTCGAACTTGAGACACCCTGTATATAAAATTTTGTTGTTTGAATCAAACATATGTCCGTCGTCTAAACGATGGTTCGGTTTTTCTATTCGTAAAACTACTCAATTCTTCCTTAATCCTCTTCTCGATTTTCCATCCTTTTTGTCCAATATACAGGGTGGCCATTTGAAAACGAAACAGACGAGATTACAGACGAAATAAGTTTTTTCGATAGAAATGCTCGGACAGGTCGATTTCTGTTTCGAGGGGGACAACTTAAGATGTAGGTTACGGACGCATAGCGCTCCAACCCTTGCTGCTACAACCCCCACCCCCAATTTTTGAATAGGGAAGATGGGTTGAGTGATACCTCAATTCAAAGGTATTTTTATACTGATTTCAGCACAGTAATTGTTTCTTCATTTTATGCATTAGTTCTCGAAATATTCATGCGTTAGTTAATTTTATCACTTAAATTAATTTTTTGCGAATAATTGACATTTCGTGGTTCCGAAACACCAAAATTTCCGTACTTTTATTTGAAATTGCAAAACATCTACCACTGGGCAAATGAAGTCATACCGTACGTGTTAATGCTACTAGGGTCAGATATTCGCCTAGCTGTTTTATTCACTGAAATCATTCTCCAACTGTACGGTATCAGAATGATTTGAAGTATTGATCTAAGAAATGAGACTTTTCAAAGTAAAGTAAATAATTTATCAAAAACTCACATCTATTAATCAAATTGTTCACCATTAGCTTCCATACAATGAAATAAGTTTTCTTCGAAACGGTGGCGCACATTTTGCAGCATTTCTGGAGTGATTTGACGACATTCGTTCACTATACGTCTTCTTAAATCTTCTATGGAATCGGGCTGTGTAGAGTAAATTTTACTCTGCAAGTGGCCTCAAAAAAAGAAATCTAGTGGTGACAGATCTGGCGATCTGGCTGGCCATTCAGTGGGACCCCTTCTTCCAATCCACCGATTTGGAAATCTTTGATCCAGATATTCTCGAACTGGTAAGGCGTAGTGTGGAGGAGCTCCATCCTGCTGAAACACAATCTGATCTTCCACATAATTTCCGTAATTATCGATTCTCATTTGTTTGAAAAAGATATGAATTCAATAATCAACAAAATGAAAACATATTGAAGCCAACTGAGAAAACACTTCATAATTAAATCGGAAATCGTTTCACGAATTGGGACTGGAATATTTCTGTGGCATCATTAATGATTTGATTTTCTTACCTGGTAATCTGATTAGAGATATGTACGTGTTTGGACTTTTTGGAGATTTCTATCGATCAAGTGTTACCTCATGTTATTGGAAGTACTGCAAATTATATCGAAGATAATTTAGATTGAGTTTCAGCGAGATTGAGCTCCTTCGCAATACGCTTTTTTTGTTCGACGTCTTGATTAAAGATTTCTATGTCAGTGGATTGGAGGAAGGAAGCCACAGTCATGGTTGTTTTGAAGCTCAAAATGTCGATTTTTCACAAAAAAACACTACAAGTGCCATGAAAACACTTCATTTGCAAATACTTAGTTAAGAATATTTCAAGAACTAATGCATAAAAAGAAAAAACAATTACTGTGCTGAAATCAGTATAAAAATAACTTTAATGAGGTATCACTCACCCCATCTTCCCTATTCAAAATTTGCGCTATGCGTCTCAAGTTGTCCCTCTCGAAACAGAAATCGACCTGTCCGAGCATTTCTATCGAAAAAACTTATTTCGTCTGTAATCTCGTCTGTTAGCTTTCAAATGGCCACCCTGTATACTTTCTGTCATAAACCACAATACAACTTTCTATTATATTCTTCAATTCTCCTAATTTTTTTTTCGTTATCTAATTTGTCTTTATTATTTTCGATTAGCATTCAAAACCAATAATATATTGAGTAATTTAATGAAAAATAATAAAGACAAATTGGATATGAAATAAAAATCAGGAGTGTATAAGTTGAATTTGGATATCAGAAGTATATTGGAAGGAAGGAATTTCGAGAAGAGGATTAAGGTGTGTCGCCACATAGCGTGTATCGACATCGAATTCCCGAGATTCGACCGGTGCCGGGTTCGAATCCCGGCGGCTCCCATTCTCAAATTTTTAATATCCCCACTTAAGTAGAGATAACATATGAGTAATTTTCTGGATAAAAAACAGATCTCGACTTATGCGAACCATCTTTCAGACGGGGAAATATGTTTGATTCAAACTATAAAATTTTACACATAGGCAATAAAAGCAGAAGACTCAATATTCTAGAAGCAATCGAAATAAACAGGCAAAATATTTTACTTAAGAACGAAACAGATGAAAATCTGTGAATTTTTTTGACAAATGAGATCTTATCCTTAAAATATGCTTCGATAAACTTTTAATAAACTATATTATAAATTGAAAAAAAAATGCCATAACTCATGTAGCCATCTATGAACAGTCTTCTGAACCTATATAAATTCGTTAGAGTGCCTATGAGTACCGTGAGAGTTTTAGGGTAACTTCTCATATCCATCAACAGGTAGCGCTGGGTGTTCTCATCCCAATTTTTTTTTATTCGTCTTGCTTTAAACGATATTCCACAAAATATCCTCACATTCAATTCACAAAACGATTGAGCCCACTTATTTTATTTTTCATTTTCATCCTTGTATTGTATCAAAAGAAAAAGACTGATCGCAACTCAACTCTCTGTGCTGTGAAATCTAATGCAACAATTGTTATCTATGACTTCTAATCAAAACAATAAAATTTGATTGGAAAAGATATGATAAAACCAGGTATTTGCCGTACGTTAATTAGTTCCTGGAAGAAACACAATAAACAAATTAATTCCTCCTGTTTGAATCTACATTTTAAAAATGAATGACGAAGAATTGACCAGGTAATTTAATAGCCACTCACTTGATTACAATCTGTTACTGATTGTTTTATTACAGACTTGCAGTGGCACAGCTAATTGCTGAAGCAGAACGTTTCAAGAGACGTCATGAATTGAGATATACATTCGATGAGCCAGCTCGTCTGAAACCCAACTTGAGATATTTCAGGAATACGCTGAAGAACTGTTTGTCCTCAAACGACAGGAAAGATAATTTAAGAAAACTCAAGGCTGAAGAAGAATTAAAATGTTTAGATCGTTCATCTGTCCAAACGAAAAACGAATGTGATACCAAATCACATCGGAAGAAAGATGGAGAGACCGAGAAATCTATTTCTCATAGTTGTAAAGACCACAGTCCTCGTAAAAAGAGTGAGAAAGTTCGCAGAAAGGTTCCCTACCATAAGAAAAAGAATGATCATGATTGATGCACTGAAGAATTTTGTTTTGATTTGAGCACCACTATTTTATGAGAAAGTGTCGAAATGCGCTATTTTCTTGATGTTTGCAGTTATAAGAATGATAGTTGCTGTTTTCTGTTCCTTTAAAGATCTTATGCTGAATGTTTTTTTCGGAGTTTCAATTTTATGTTGTTGATTAATTTCTGTTTCAATCGATTAAGTCTATTGATGTTTATATGTTATTTTGTGAAGTTAAACTTAATATTGGGAAATATTTGTTAACTGGTCAAGTATTTGTATCAGAATAAAACAATTACGAATTGTTCTTTTCATTTCGAATTCGTTCCACTCAAAAAGTATCTCTGGTGTTGATAAAAGTTATCAGGTGTGGTGAGTACTGGTAAAAATTAGTAGAAATTTACCTGTTATTTAACACATTATGGAAGGTAGGTATTTAGCATAGGTACATAGTCTCGTCTTAAAATTTTGGTTCGCTGCTTTCCTAAGAGATGGCGACATGATCGTATTAATTATTTTACAACATACATATAAAAGTTCGCGGCATTCGAAATGGTTTGAAAATAAAGTAAAGGTAGATTTGATGCCATAATAGAATCGAAGAACACGGGCTGCCAGACCTTCCGTTTCAGAGAAGATTTTGTAGTGGAATAACTTGAACCTGTGTTTGAAGCATTTGAAAAGGTATAGCATGATGGACTGCTTCACTGAATGATCCAATCAAAAGAACTGATAAAATTGATCAAATTCTACCTAAAGCAAAGAAAATATACTTATTGAATATGTGTTGTGTCTTCCGAACTAAGGTGGGTGGACCATGGAAGGCCACTCTAACGAGTAAACGCTTTTTATTCGTTTATTAACTGGATAAATGAAGAAAACAATTTATCAAAAAATAGTTTGTTTTATTGTGTACCATATAAATCACTTTTTTTAAACCTAGCTTTAATCAGTTTTCATTAAACTTAAGTTTTGTTAAGCTGTTCCAAATGGCCTTGCAAGGAACACGGCTCCAAACAAGGCCAATATTGTACATCAGTCGTTCAACTTAAAAATAGAGTTGTAACAATTAATATATACGCTTTTACTAAAACTACATAATAAGCTCTTTTATTTAAGCAAAACATTAAATGCTCCATATATTTTTATCATTTATAAAAAACTCAACGAACATTACTTGAATACCATCGTATAACTAAGAATATATTAATGGAAATTATTTAAAAACAGTAGTAATGAGTATTAAATTGACATCAGATAACTTGCCAACGCGTATTATAATGAAATTAAAAACTTTCTTTTTTACCTCAAATGGCCTTCTTATGGGTCCGTTCTTTGTAAGGCCAAAATGTTCCTAAGAAGGCCAAACTAAAAATTATCAATGACTTTATTCGCATAAAATTTAATCATCTATTCAATTACCGGCTTATTGTTATAAAGGGTTTTTTGCTTAAAGTATGATTATAGACAGACTATCTTATATATAACTTATCACATACTTATTTTATCACATACTTTACCGTTTTTAACATGAAAATATTTTTTATATTCGTTGCTTTTCATGTAAATTAGTTTAGTTTATTTTCAGACATAACCTTTCCATGAAAGAAATTTAAATATATACTGATAATAAAATAATTTTAAAGGAAATGTCTATTCAATATGAGTTAAAAAGTTTAATAAGCCTTATAAATAAAAATATTATAAATATAAAACATTATTTTAACTGTAATGGTACATATTTATAACTAAAAAGTAACTGTTCATATGTTCATGGTTTGTACATGTTCTTTGTGAGGCCCATGTACCCTAGCAAGGCCAACCGTCAAATTTTTGATTGGCCTTATAAGGAACCATCGGCTTTCCTGGGAACACTGCCAATATTTTAACTTAAATCGAGGCAAAACAATTTTTTTTCTTTAGTACCATAAACATATCCTTATACGACAATTCACAGTAAAAAAATATGAAATAATAATAGGTTATCTAACTAAAAACTTAAGTTTCGCTGTGCGCGCGAATAACAATTGTAACGTCGATGATCAAAGTCTAAGAAGCATGAGATCGCACTGCCACAATAGCGGCGCGAGCGACTCGCCGCCGCATCTGTGGACTGGAGTTTGATGGATCTTAGTGTATAGCCGAAGGAATATGTGTTAACATGTCAATAACTACGGCTTTTTGATAGTTGGCCTTCAAAGGAGCGTGGCCTTCCATGGTCCACCCACCTTACGTAAACATTGGCATATTTTGGCCAATATCGAACTGAACCGAGATATTTGATTCATTAATCTATTCTGTGAATATTAAAAGTTCAAGCTCAGCGGCTGCCAAAAATTATGAAATAGGTAATACCTCGAAAATAGAATATGTAGTTTTATGTTGGAAGGGTATATATTCTATATTTTTCTCTCTTTTCAAAGACTATTCGACGTAAGTGTATTTGGGCTTAAGGAATTTAGTCAATTTATCGAATACAAACTTCCTTTAGACCAAATATACTCACTACTAATTATTTGCACGCCAAAAGACGTCGAATTACCTCAATTATGCGTTCAATTTCCATATTAAAAGTCAACAAGAAAAGTATTGCAAAATCAATGTTTATGAATCCTGATTCATTGCATAACTTCAATCGCTTGAGTTCATCAATTTTTTTTATCGAAAAATATATTTCGATGACCGAGCAGATCACCAATTTGAAATTCAGCTACGTATTCGAAGTCCTTTTGAAATGCTCATCTACAGATAAGTTTTCGAATTCCTTGGATTTAGAATACTCATGTCTTCAGATGAAAATGCTGCAGAAGATCAAGTTGGAAAAAAGCAAGTAAATCATAATCCTTTAAAAATTATAACATAAAAGGAAAACTTGTGATGTTTTGGATTTTAGTATTCAGTATCTGTAGCAGAGTTTATTGTATCAATATTGTTGAAAATATTTCAGTGGATTTCGAAAATTATTGTATATATAATATATAAGCGGGGGTCCTACGGCCTCTGCCGCATCCCGCATTTCGATCGCCATCGCCTTCTATCCCTCCATTCATCCTCATCTATTTTTCCGTTAGTAATATAACATTTTTTTTTGCAGGTGTTTTGGTCACAACACGAAAAATTCTTCGACGATACTCTCAGTTTCTACATTTGTCGTATAGAAAACATTAATAACCTATTCTGTGAACGAAAAGGTTAGTTTTGATTATCACAGTTACGTATGAATTTCGTAAGTCACACATTTTGTTTCAGACTGGTGAAATTGAATTTGCGAGAATTGCTGTTTGTGTACAAATTTTCGAGAAGTGATCAAGCACATGGGATGGCTGCCAAATACGATCAAATGGAGATTTAAGGTGAGTTTTTTATCTTGTCTTCGGATTAGACGTAATAATTTTTAAAGTAGGTACCTGAATATTTTGAATTTTTTTCTTTAATTTTTTTCCATATAAGTAAGGGTATATTTTAATTGATGAAACCAAGATATGATGTTTGACTAGCCAGGACACTGTTATACAGGGTGTAGCTAAATAAGTGTAAAATATTTAAGGAGGTGATTCCTCATCGAAAAAAAGATAGGATCTTTCATATAAAGAAACTTCATTGGAGCATCCCTTGTTGAGATACAGCCCCTCAAAGGAAGTACATAAAATTTGTATAACAATTTTTTTCACAAGCACCAAAAAAGTTACAATATTGAAATTAACCTAACGTTTCCTACTAGCAAAGACACTTATCCAGTTATTTATTTGGTTCACCCCGTGGTTGTAAGGGTGGGAAAAGCAACCCCTAAAGTTTATTTCCAATGTTCGCATTTATGACGTTGTATCTATCTCTGTATTTGTTCGTAAAATAATTTTTTGCTGCGAACTGGTTTATTTTGGGCAAAAAACTCATGAGATATTTTTTGTTTGGAATGAAACAGGCTATCGGAAATAAATTTTTAAATGGTAAACAAATAATAAGACAAAAAGTTACATTGGAAATAAACTTTAGGGGTTGCGTTTCCCACCCTTACAACCATGGGGTAAACCAAATAAATAACTGGGCAAGAGTCTTTTTGCTAGTAGGAAACGTTATATAAAAATTACATCATTTACTATTTTTTTACCAAAAACATTAACCTAGCACATCCTTCACCATTTTCCTCTACAATATTTTTGTACTTGATATTTGGACGACAGGGGTTTAATAATGACAAATTGTATAATACAATATTGTATTTATAAGTTTTTTTCAAATTCTCCTTTGGTTACTTGAATATTGAATCGAAAAAATTAATGGAATAAAATTCTTTATACCATCATTTCAGAAAAAAAACTGTGAAGACACAGATACAGACTTTTGAATTCAGTGCTGTATTTAAGAATAAATATAAATATTGGGTGAATGGCGCAGGTCTGCCATACTCGGTGACCTTTTTTTAAACGAATACCTTTTTCATTTGTATATTTTTGAAATCCCTCTGATGTACCGATTTCAACAAACTCTATTAAATTATTGATTATACATAAATAATAATTCTAGAAATACACAGGTTGTTTTGAAAAAAGACTGGGAGTATATCAGACATGCGCGAATCACCATTTACATTTGAATTTCTGTTCAATTAACACCTCTGAATTCAAAAGTTGAATAGCCTCATAATATCATAATTTTCTAAAATAATAAATTTTATTCTAAAAGTCGTTTCCACACCGTACAAAAGCTATTTCCAGTGAAATTTGCTCTCTGATATTTATTATTCATTAACTTAATCTTACCTACATACTGAGGTCAAGCTGCAATTGTTGTGATCCACTGTTACCTTGTGATCATATAACCATAACAAAGCTTTGCAAAGGAAAAATACTGAAAAATGTTTGCCAGATTCCCTGAACTTTTTCATAAAAATATTATTTTTGACCCTTCTGGAGCTCAAGTAAGATGGCTTCTCTTTTCCCTCAACCATTTGATGTGTGAATTCGGGGACACCTGTATAACGCGATAGCAAAAGTATACTCGTTCTCCAGAAAGGTTTGGTTCATTTAATGCACCTCACAAATTACTGATATTTAGACCGGTCTTGACAGTGAAAAATATAGATTTTATTCGCTAAATACCATGAAGTGTCACGTGATGTGGCCTGAGAGTTTTATTGCCTTGCTCAGTTTTACATTAACAACCGTATGAACCTACACGAATTTATAATGAATGAAATATTGATGGCCTTATACATAACAGAGTGAAAGGTTTTTTTTCGGTATTGATGAGAGTATGCAGAAAGTTCATCAGTCAGGGTACAGAATTTTGGCATGCTTGTTGTTTAAGTGACAAAGTGTGAGATTTATTCTTTCAAATATCGTCTCATTTAAGATTAGACATAGACCTACTTTCAAAGATCAAAAATATGCAACATTTCTCAACGAGAGGATATCATATCAAATTTAATTGTTTGTAATCGTAAAAAAAAACACGCGGTAGATTACTTGGTCTTTGATTATTGTAAATCAGGAACTTTAAAAAAACCAAACGATTTGAGAAAATTTTTCTTAATGATGTCTGCTTTTGATCACCACTGTCATTGGAGTGAAAGAGCCCTACGGTAATTCTATTCAACGATTAAACACTTCCAACGCCATCGACTTGTTGGCATGGACCAATTGCCGTAGCACATAGAAAAAAGTCTAGAGGTCTTGAATCGCACGAACTAGGTGGTTATTCGACTGGACCATTTCTTGAGATAACACGGTCGTCAAACGTACTCTTCAATAAATCTGTGTGCTGCGTTGCTTGTGACACCGTACTGTCGAAATCATATGGTGCTTAAGTCTCCATCTTGCAATTGTGGCAAAAAAATAATCGTAATAATGGCGTGATAATGATTATCATTCACAATTACGTGACGATTGCCCTTTCGGAGTTAAAATCTAAGAATACCGAAAACTGACTTTACTTGAATGAGGACTAGAAAATAGAATTAAAAAAATACCTCCAGAATATCAAAGGAAAAAGGACGTGAGGAAACTGAAAGAAAGTTACGAACCTCACTTCAGTGCTTTCCTGAATTTTTATAGGCGCATCTGTTTGATTTTTCTCGTCGATTTTGGCATATCCTGTAGATGCATCCCTTTCATCGAATTATCCTCGCTGACCTCCATAAACAATAATTTCGGTTCGAGAGAGACATGGATATTAATTTATTATTCATAAAGTACCTGAGGCGGTCCAACGTTTAACTGCAATTACATCAGATATGCATGTTGAAAAATGCACTTTTGAATTACGATTTAAATACCCCAGTTCTTTTTTTGATGAATTTATAATCATTACCGCCATAAAAATATGTTAAGTGGAATTTGCATCCGAATAGCGATACCGGCTTTGAATTGCCCCAGCTTCGGGGCTTTCAAAATCGCAATGGATTTTGCGATATTAAAACTATGAAATCGCTCTCGTAATCCCTTTTCATTTATTTCGATGAGTCGACGGAAATTATTGATGTGCTGACAACGCTAGATAACGTTCTAGAGGCTTTACATATTTCGGAAAAATCGAAGATATTTCGAAGTGACCCTTTGCGCTCTTTATACAGGGTGAGTCTTTCACCACTGCGTTAATTTTAACAATAGGTTCCTGAGATCAAAAGAAACATTTTCCCCATGCCGTTTGTCCATATTCAGCTGCGTTAAAAAGTTATAAGCATTTTAAGTTTTCACATTGGGCAAATACCCCTCTGTAGTCCAGTTTAGTCTGAATGAAAATTACCTTCCACAGCATGCACTATTTAATCTGAATTGTTTAAAAACATCATTTTCCCTCTAAGAAATGATTCACTCACTCAAGTTTCATCAGATGAATGATTTTATCTGCAAAAAACCAATCTGTACAGTAGTAGTGAGAAACCCACAAGCAATTGAATAAATCTGTTGATGCCAAAATATGCATGACTGTTATCATTGAGATAAATCTACTCATTTCACGTTCTTTTGTTTTTCGTTCATCTGAACTGCTCCAGATTCATTTCAGAAATCTAAGTTTTTTTCCGCAATTAACTGTGCGCCAAAACTATCAATTTTTTTTTGCTCAATACATTGATATCACCAACAATATGCCCATAATTCATTCATTAAAATCGTCATCTAAATGTACACAGATCTTTGGACAGTAAGTCAATATATCTAAATGATAAAATATTCTGAGAGGTGATGACGAATAAATCCGGCCCTGGCTCGGTCCAGCTCAAAGAGAGAGACCAAGTCGCTGCAACCATAAATACAATGAAATAAAGGTTACCGTGTTTACACGCTTGAGACCGCCACTTTACTGGTAGAAGTTTCGGCTTCATTTCTTTGAACTGCGTTTTCCCTCTAGGTAGATTTATACTCAATGCTGTTATCAAAAACCTTCTACAAGAGATCATTTTAATTGATATTGTCGTTTGAATATTACAGGTGAAAATACAATTATTTTTATGAAACTTCAACACCCTATATCTTTTGAACGGGGCCGAATTCGGAGAAATGTTATAGAAAGAAACTGTTTCTTTTGACGTCAGGAATTTATGGTTAAAATTAACGCAGTGGTCTAAGATTCACCCTGTATAATCGATTTTTTTTGTGACATCTGCAATTTTCGAAGTAATTTTATTTGAAAAATGCTAAAAAAAGAATTACTATGAACAGCTTGGTTATCAATGACCTTCGAAGTTGCATTTTCGTGTTTCAATGAATTTCTGAATATACAGGGTGTTCGGTGAATATGTGGCAAAAATTTTAAGTATTTTTATCTCTTTATTATTTTTGGAAAAGTGCTTCGTTGCTGAATTACAGGAAGAAAAATATTTTCAACACATATGATTCAGGTGATGAACTGAAAATTCTCAAGACAAAATCATTTTCTACTTCTTAAATGTGAAAGAGCCTTATACAAAATTTGTGATTTTCAGACACGTGTTAACTATTCAAGTGAACGAGCACGTCAAGATAGTTTATTTGATGACGGCAAAAATATCTGATGCGGTGGAACTGCATAAAGAAAAAAATTTATTATTTTTCGTAAAGAGTAATTGAAAGAAAAGATTTTGTCTTCTTATTTGGAAACTAGCAGGCTGATTTGAACGAATAAACAGCACTCAGATATATTATTCTGTTTGGAAGTCATCGTGCTCACGGACGAACAGAATCGACTTTAGGTAATACTGTTGATACCATTTTCGACCAAAAATTCGATAATTACAATTCAGGTAAACATGAACCTCGAGAAATTTTTTAACAAACTTTTTTCGCACCCTATAGTCAGAAGAGTCTAGATTTAAAGAATACTTACACTCTGTAGAGTAGAGCGAACATGTATTAGTTATACAAATAAGTTTCCGCGGTTTTTTATAAAAAATTAGGAATTTATTGTAAAGGAAAAGTACATTACGTTTTATTCAAAGTATTTTCCATTATTTGCCACTACTTTTCCCCATCTTTCTGGCAACATTTGGATACCCCGTCGAAAAAACTCTTCATCTTTTGACGCTATCCACAAATCTACCCAATTTTTGGTGTCTTCATATGATGTGAAGCGCTGCTCAGACAGACCATGTGCCATCGACCGGAACAGATGATAATCAGAAGGGGCTAAGTCTGGTGAATACGGCAGGTGGGGTAAAACTTACCAGTTGAGTGTTTCCAAGTATGTTTTTACCGGCGCCGCAACATGTGGACGACCATTATCGTGTAAAAGAATAATTTTGTCGTGTCTGGAGTAGTAATGGGCGCGTTTTTCCTCAAGTGCCCGACTCAATCTCATCAATTGTGTTCGGTAGAGAGCTCCAGTAATGGTTTCGCTTGGTTTCAGCAATTCATAATACACGACACTAAGCTGATCCCACCAAATACACAGCATGAGTTTTTTTCCATGAATATTTGGCTTAGCTGTCGATGTTGATGGTTCGCCGGGCTTAACCCATGACTTTCTCTTCTTTGGATTATCGTAGTGAATCCATTTTTAGTCACCAGTGACTATACGATGCAAAAAACTCTTTTTTTTAATTCCTGGCAAGCAGCATTTCACTCATGCATAATCAGCGTTCAACGTCTCTCGGCTTTAGTTCATATGGAACCCAATTTCCTTGTTTTTGAATCATTCCTAACGATTTTAAACGATGTGAAATTGCTTGTTGAGTTACTTGTAGAGTAAGTGCAAGTTCTTTTTGCGTTTGGGACGAATCTTCCTCCAATAGTGCTTCTAATTCCATGTCTTCGTACACTTTCGGCCTTCCACTGCGTTCTTTGTCTTTAACGTCAAACTCACCGTTCTTAAACTTTTGAAACCATTCCTGGCAACTTCTCTCACTTAAAGCAGCTTCACCATATGCTTCTAGAAGCAATCGATGCGCCTCAGCTGCAGATTTTTTCACATTAAAGAAGTAAATCAAAAGTTCCCGCAAATGATGCTTATTCGGAATAAAACTTGACATTTTTGCACGAAAAAAATTACGTGATGCTGATACGGAATCACTAGTACTTTAAGGTTATGGTGTTGCCAGATGACTAAACTTGGGATATTACGTTTTACATCTGACAATTTCTCCATAACCTTCTGGTGGGGCCATCTTTTGACAAACCGCGGAAACTTATTTGTACACCTAATATCTTAAACAGACCTACAAAAAGTTCCGCGCCAACTGCTAATTTTTTTTTATGTTCAAGTCATTATGGCCAAAATACTAAACCTCAAGTACAATAATTCTTCGATTTATTTCAATACAAGTAAAATCATTTAGAAAAAATGTTAGATAAGTATCACAAGAATCTTTAAGCATACCTAATAATGTATTTTTCATTAATTCCAAACTACTTGACCTAAAGAAAGTTTTGCATTTTGAATTTCAACTTTGGCATCATCTATTGCATGAGAATCAGAATCTGATGACAGAGAGAAATTACAAAAGACCTCAGTTTCAGAAAATGAATTTTCGAATCCTGGTCCGAATATGGACGAAAACATTCTTGGTTTTTTTTTTGAAACTGCAAAAAAAATAAGAGTTTGCATTTGAAATAAAAAAAATCAGAAGAGCTCTGACTTGAAGACAGGAACTTTTGCATGCTTGTTCTACAGTCTTTTTCCCGTTCTCTGGAACAATATGATACAAATACAACCTCCACGATGAATGGACGAACCTATTTCTTAAATTAAAATAACTACTTTTAGTTTTCCTTAAATTTTATTCGAAGTTCGAATTATCTTCCCCTGAAAACCCACGTCAGTGGGTTTTCAGTTTAATAAATTTTGACAACATTATTAATTCCTACAACTGGCACTGATCAATAGGTTTGACCGATATCTATCTAATACGTATCTGTGAAAGCATCGAACATTGAAATTTTCGACATTCCTCGTTTCTGTTAAGTGAATGAAAAAGTAATTATTATCAGGTGAAAGTATGCTACGAAAATGGAATTTGAGAATATATTAGATAAAATAACGCCCATACATGTACAAATTTTTGTTTGAACACTTCCAGAACAGAATTCCAGAGAAATTTTACAGGCCTATTTGTTTCAACCTAATCAGGATATTTTCCTGAACGATTGGACTGATTTGGCCGAATAACAAACTTGACCTATATATTGGACAGTTAACCTATTTTGAAAATATAAGAACTCTAGCTCATCTCCTTCGGATGATAGACAGTACGACTTCGTATAAGGCCTTTTTAGACCCAGAATCTGATTCGTGGGGCGAAATCACTGTAGAACTCGGTGTTAGAATTCCGATTTTTCACTTGTGCGCGAAATAAATCAACCGTCCCAAGACCTTTGAGCCACCCGATATTGTGAGAATAAACCTCAGCCGTGTTTAATTACAGAATTGTCGACATCATTAAAGGTTTTTTGTTATCCCCCGCGCTTAAAATGTCGTCAGTGGGTGTTTTCCTTTCGATGCATTGTGATCTCGCTCGTATTTTTTTTTCTTCGTCCAACGAGAAATGCTGGGGCGTCAAAAATGGGTTTGGTCAGTCGAAGGAGGCAGTTTTGTAGTAGGGTTCGAAATCAATCCAGCAGAAGTACCGGCCGTACGTAAAGAACGGTATCGTGTGTGGAACATGCTTGTCTAGTGACTAGATCCTCTGCCACTCCGGACTTAGTCAATCTCCAGCATCCGCAGGAGAGTCTGCATAGCAATAGAAAGAGCGCCATATCTCCGCTCTCGATGGTAACGTGACGAACAGGCATGTCTTCACGATTTGAAAATGTCAGATTTCCTCCAAATACCCAAACGTCTCTTGGTCCTTTACGTGCTACTGTCATCTCTTAGATTCACGACCTCCAGATTGGGACAAGTCGGTCGGAATATACCAAAATGCCGTTACGACGAAGAAATCGTAAAAACAGACAAAATCGTGCCCTTTTTGAACGGCGCCGATTTCATCTTCACCGGAAAAGTTGCGAGTGGCGTACAGGTCCTGGATGACAGGATAGTGTTCGATGTGAACGTACAAAAATGCTTCAAGAATTCCGGAGTTTCCGGGAATTACTCAGTTTTGAAAGTTGTGAAATTGTTGAGGGTGGGCGAGGGTACGACTTGTAGACAGGTCGTACGTAAGAAATTGACTGCGATTTTTGTCGGAGTGAAAGATGACAGTTTTTTGGGCGATGTGCGACTTTCCATCAGCCCTGTTCCCATTTCTCTGGGCAGTTTGGATCGTGTCAGCTCCGTTGTGAAGGGTGAGTGGACGTTTTTTTCATTTAGGGTGTCCCAAGTTACGTAGATAAACTTGGCCTATTCGATGTCACCCATTGAGCTCAAATATTTTTGAGAAATTCCAGCGAAAGGGAATGGAAATGAATACTCGAAAATTTTTGCACAGATCAGAAAGCTTTAACTTTTTGCGTGTAATTTTTTTTGAAGAATCATGTCATCGAAATTATTAGCTTGTTGAGTTGAAAAGAGCATCAACGTATTCTTATGACAGAACTACCCATGAAAAAATTCGATTGGAAAGTGAAATCCGACAATAAAATCTTTAACCTAAGAACACTGTCCTTGTTTCAAAGAATATCAAAATTTGACCGTGAGATTAATCCCCTAAAACCACCCTGTGAAACTAAGTTCTTAATTTCATTGCGGATGAAAGGATTCTTGGTGGAATATGATAATTATATTATAAAACTACCTAAAGAATATTATTTCAGGAAAATATTTAAAATGCTGTAATATTAATTTCTTGATTCAGGTGTGCGTTATTCGAATATAAATTTAAATGTACAGCATGTTCAGCAAGTCTGGCTACTTGGTGTAATTTTCTTGAATGGGGCTCCCTTTATGTTTGTATATTTTTGAAATTTCCTCGATGAACTCATTCCGAAATTCTATTATGAATTATGCAGGGTGAAATTTTTCTTATACAGTTTTATTCAATTACTACTCTTTCCAAAATACATCTGACAATTATTTTCGTTAATTATTTTTTGTTAAGTACCTACATTTTAGGTTAAGTAAAAATACCAATATTTCCATACTCATTCATTGAAGAAAATATCTGCTTGCCTGTAAAGAAGATACAAAGATCTTACGATACGCCAATAAAGTACGACATGACTTACCTTCTCTATTCAAAAAGTTTGGAGGGTTGATGAGGATGGTACAGGGTGCAACAAAAATCCTTCAAGTGCATAAAAATTTGGTAAAGTGAAACAAAAATTGACCTGTTTCAGGATTGTTTTTTCTGAGAGAATGAATTTGTTCCATAGTTTTGTAGCGCACTGTTTTATAATGATCATATTTGTCATTATTTCATTCATAGAATTCAATACAATTATCAGAAATTAAATCGCTACGTAATTTTTAAATGTGATGGTTTATTTAAAGTTCAGGAAAAAGGAAAATAAAATTGACACACATTTAATCAGTTTTGTTCCGATAGTTTGCAAAGTATTTTCATAAATATAAATATTCGATTAAAATTATACCATCATAAAAATGAAAAAAAATTTAAAAGCTCATTTTGCCTGTCGGTATAACTGAAAGTAGTAGTTTTCAAAAATATTTCAGTATAGTAGGGAATGTCGTGATTTAAAATTTTTGGAACTTCAAGTAGATTATAGACAGGGCGAATCATTATTTCACATTGGAAGAATCAGAAGAGATTCCTTGAAAATAGAAAAAGTTCAAGCATTCAAATGGTAACTATCCATTCATGCAACCAGTGTGGACGGAATTATTATTTACTAAATTAGCAATTTGTATTGATAAATATATTGTAATTCAAAAAGTCAAACGTTATTAGTGAAAAATTTCGCAGTTTTTCTTGCAGTTCAAATAACTGAAATTGTTTGTCGATCACTTCTTTTATTTATTATATTTCCATCTGGAGTATCACAGCCTTCAATCAAAATTCGACAATATGAACACGGCCTAATCAAGCACAAATGACCCACCCTCTATATTAGATATATTAAGAGTTGTTGATTTTCTTCATTTGAATAAAATGAATTTCTTTCAATACTGGATGAATGGAAGATATCGTAAGTTTTCGTAATATCATGATGACCACGCAAAACTCAAGAATTTGAAGAAGCTCTCGAAAATAATTGTGTTGGTTGTAGATCCTGTTTTAAAATCTTCAGAGTATTCTTTTATTGCGAGATAATTAAAACCGATTAATTGCAGGTTTTGGAATCGTGATCACTTAAGTCGGTCGGATTATCGACTACATTTTTGAAAAAAATTATTAAAAACATTAAAATTCATTAAAAACTCCACTTTTTTGTTATCTTTGTGATTTTTAACCATGGGGGGCATATGAGGTTTGTATTTCTGCTGTCAAATTATTTTTTCCGGGATGAGTAAAATTCAGGTAAACATGGTGACCAAATAAATTGTTCTATCATTTTGGAATATCTTTCGTTGTTCTGTAAAGTTCCCAGAATTGCACATTTTTCTGAATCTTAGTATTTGAGGCAAGATGTTGCTGTAAAATATTGCTTGGAACAGCATTTCAGTGCCTTTATATTCCGTTTCATGTAGCTTAAATCGCCAAATTCAAGAAACTACAGAAAAATTGATTTAACATTGTGAAAATAGAAAACAACCAGTGTATCGCCTTCTGCCATTTTAGCTTTAGTCTCTTCAGGTATTCATATCGAATTAAGAATAATTTAAATAATTCTTGATCATAAACTGTGTGATCTGTTGAAATGAAATAGCTTTCACGTGCCACTTCGAAATCAATCAATGTTTAGATGAATAATTGTGCCACAGTTAAGGTGATTATCAGTACCAAAACATTTTATTGTTACAACAGCAAGTCTGTTGCGTCGAGGGCTGTAGAACAGCGTAAATAAGCTCTCAGTGTATGTTATAAATTTGGTCCTCATTGGGATCTTTCTGTTGTCCGATTTTTTCTCTCAATCAACGGGCAAACCCAAAGAAATTTACGACCATAAAATTTATAGGGCGGTAGCTATGCTAACCTTGTCTAGATTAGAGAATTTCCAAGCCAGCCTAATTAAAAGCTCAATGTCCGCCGCGAGATTTTTCCGACAAAATGGCCGTAAATCTTTTCCACAACACTTCTCGCGTAGCCTGCAAATTTTCAACCTTTTCCCTCTTCACCCCAAGACCATCCTTTGTTGAAGCGACGAAGTTTGAAAACAACCTTTCATTCTTTAATGAAAATATTGTGAGCAGGAAGCTTTGGACATTACATAAAATATGATTCAGGCCGAAATGAGCTACGGAGGTATTATATGGAATGTTTTGTTAGGCCCTTTCAACATTATAATCCACAAGAATAATTCACTTAGAGCCGTTTGCTGACAGGCACGAAAATTGAGAGTTCCCCCATCCGACAAATCCTTCTGGTCACTACGGACAAGATTTAAACTTCCGTAATGATTCGAATCAACTTGTTGGGGTGTTGTAATAATATGAACTTGCTTAGTGTCGAATTATATCACCTTATAAATTCAAATATTACATCTATCGTGGCGATAAAATATATCCTAAATGGAATAGCGGTTGAATCCACAAGTAGAAGAAGGGAATGGGGAGAAGATTGACTTCGTCAGGGCAAGGTTATTATTGAACTTAAGAGATAATGAAAGGACAATTATTTCGGTAGCGGTACACAATAGGAGCGAACAACCAATTTATGTTTTCCACAAGAATTTAGGGAATCTAACGCATTGCATAAACAGACTCAAGCTCCAACTTTTAAGCTTTTCGAAAACTCAGAACATACATCGGGTAGTTCCGGATAGCCCCAGGTGTCAGTGGTCTGAAAAAACTTTCTACGTCGCTAATTGAACTACCTTGTATGAAAATTCTACTTTACTAAATGATGATAGCCGTGTTCTTGTACAAATGGTTAAATCGAATATGAAAAAAAAAACAAGTTAAATTTAAAAGTAATACTCGGTAATTTGTATTCACAAAACATTTCGTTTTGAACACTAGAGCCGTAAAAATTGACCTCAGGAGTATTTGCATATAAGGTAGCATATTCGAATGAACTTTATGGGCTATGAAATTCTTGTACGACAATAATAACATCCTTTCGTTCCCCTTCTAAAAATAGTAATTGCCCGACCTATCTTACAAATTCATAGGTGATACAATGGAAACATTTCCACAATTCTGGGTCAATCAATATCGAGATACGAAGGGTACCTGTGTCAATTTGAAATTAACGTTGCCTAAAATAATTTTCAATACGTTCAGGTGATATAATATCGATTGGAGTTGGGCCCGTTGCTGAATATTCATCAAGCTGTTCAGTTTGTTCCTGAAAATACCTTGTTAACCCAGCAATCAAATGAGATTAACATTCCGCCAAAATCGAGCTTCAAATCCATTCGCCGTTGACCGAAAGCAATACGGAAGACAATTTATGCCCATTAAAGCATTAAAAATACTATCTGGTCCTACCTAACTAAACTTAGACCTACTAATGAAGAAGAAGTGCAGTGAAAATATAGTGAAGTTTGAGTAATTGGAACTGAAGTTGACTCAGTTTTTCCGTTATGCACAAAATGCAGAAGTACAAAATGAAGAAATTCTACAAATTTCCAAACTGTGACTCACAATAAGAATTCGAACGAAAGCGTTATGAATTCTTGAGATGTCCAGCAATCAAGATAAAGATTAAGCAACATTTCGTGACATCCAATATAAGCCGAACCAAATGAGAATTCAATTACATTAACAGTGTGTTTACCTGGAATCGAAGCGCTTTCAGAGTCGGTAGGGCAGAAGAGCAACCAAATAATTTATACCCAAATGCGGTGGGTTTTGATTAACATTTCTAACTATTTAGTGAGTCAGGCATTCCAGGAAGCTCGGCGCAAAGACACACGAAATTTCGGCTTGTTTACGAATATTAATAAATACGGAACTGCTAGGATTGATCCTGATGATAAATAGTTCGAGGGCATTCGATCCGGATGGAAACTCGCAGTCAGAGAATAAACGTCTCTGAATACCTGTGGTTAGTCGGCTGTATGCGCAGCTTCCGCAACAATGAAATCAGGATCAGGAAACTAGTTCGCGTTTGCGCATTAAATCGCATGCCCCAGTCTCAATTGGATTGAAGGCTAATGTTTTAATTTTTTGGTCACTGAATAATATTTTTTGACTGCTGTAGGACGTAGAGCGACTACAGCTGAAATTTTATGCCGTTTTGATATTTCAAATTATATGAATTCAAGTTTTAGAATTACGACAATATTGAAGAAGAAGTTAATATTTCATTCACTTTTTTGTGTATCAAATCGGGAATTTAGCAGAAATATAACCTTATGTTATATTAATTCTGGCTGATAATGTTCAGAAAGACCCTACCTCTCTTGCGATCAATTTGTATATTCCATGTTGACGAATATTGTTCAATTCACAGTTTTACATTAATTCACACGACGGTGTATTTACTCTTAAATACGTACATTGTATTGAGTATCCAAGTCTGATGAAAAAAGCGAACTTTTAACTTCACCTGATGCTCGGTAGGCAATTTCGCAAATCAGTTATTTCGACTGGAACCCTATCCCTCGTAATAGTATTCTTAAATATATAGTGGAGTTCCGAAGTGTCGACTTTCGTATGCAGTCCGACTCTTTCCCTTCTCGGAAACCATTTGATTCACACCAGCTATTACCTTATTAGCGGGAACAATGTATCATCAAATGAGGTTCTGGTTACAGTTTCAATGTTCCTTGAGGTGAGTGCATCCTTTGCTGGTTGGGTTTTATGGCTAAATTAGAGGGATATAACAGAGTAAGCTCTTGGCTTTCCCCGCCCCTTATATGTATAAATCAATTTCATATCCAATGTATGTCTTCATCAAAAGCAGAACCAGCTTTATGCCTGGCGTCTGAGAGGTAACAATATCGTTAGGCATATTTTATGAGTACCCACATTCTATTCAACTGCATGAACGATTTCAGTATGTTGACAGATCAATATTTTCCACGGCATCATCACATTTTGACATTTTGGTGCACTCGATTCCACTGAGTATATTCGGCCACCAAATCTGTGATTTTGAGGTGAAAAAATTCTACTCAATGATGAAGGATTCGAGCTCAAATTTAATTATTCCTAGCGTCCCGAACTGATTGAGTACAAGATATCAAATTATCAAAAGATTCTCAAAGTATGAGTAGCTAGCTCAAGGTCGTCAACGGAATGACCTATATAGGGTGAATTGGAGGCGATTTGGAGTATTCGCTCTTCAATAATTCATTATTCATATGGAAAAAGTTGTTTCAATTTTGAATACTTACTAGGCGTCTTCAAAAGCGACAAATCAATTCTCAAAATATAGAGAAAGAACTAGAAAAATGCGTTGTTTGTATTATAAATTTTACGGTAACTTATAAACTGGAGAGAATCTTTAGGACTGTAATCTTAAATATAGAAAAACACTTTTTACGTTAGAAAATACTTTTCTGAAAGTCCGGAGCTGTGGGTCAAGCGACTGTCCAGCTTTCTTGTAATATATAAGTCTATTTTCTTCGTCAACAACCGGACTATTGATTGATGGAAGTAAATTGGAAAACAACTCTAAAAGTGCCTTGCAAAGCAAGAAATATTAGCGGTTTCAACTACATTAGACACAATCTGTCTAGCGAGATTAGAACAAAAACGGCTGTTCTGTATATCCCAGAATGTAAGCACAGTATAGGGACCAAGCAGTAGTCGCACTCCGTGGATTTTGAACTGAAATCGCTTACACCAAAGGGAACTCGCTCATTCCTCCCTGCGCATCTAATCTTACCGACCGCGAATTTAAAAATTGATTAGAAAAGGTTAATGACCCCTGAAATTGCATTGGTTCCTGATATCTCAACTAATCGTAAAGAAATGACGACAGTAGACGTAAACCTCCTGAAATTCCATTGGTTCCTGATATCTCAAATAATCTCAACTAATTGAATGAATCACTACTCAAATAACGGAGCTTTTAATAAACAACATTTTCTACAATACTATATGTATCACTCACCTGTCGGTGTCTAATGGTATTGAGAAAAAAGAAAGTTTGGGATTTTTGAAACTATTGTTTTTGCAGTTGTATACGCTACAATTGTTAATAATTTTGGAATTAATTTGAAAATAACACAAAATTGAAACAGAATACTTACTGGAATGAAAATAAATGATTAAATAAATGAGCTTTGCTAGTTCATGGTAGATTTTGACTCAAAGAAATTCCACTGAATTATAGGTTAGGTTGTATTTTTTCTTCAATTTCTTCTTTGAATTTTAAATAGATCTCAAAGAAATTATATTCTTCTAAATATTAAAACGAATTAATTATACAAAGGAATCATGTAAGATGTCTAAAATATTAATAATAACATTATTCCAGACATTTTAGAATTATTGCGTTTCAAGAAAATTTCCTAGCATAAAACCATAGACAGAAATTAAATGTTTTAATCAATGACCTTATATGTTGATCTTTTAAAGATCTTCGTTTCGAAAGATCTGTGTGGATGTAATATCTAGTACTAGTACTCGATTAAAGTGTAGGTTGATTAATTCTTATTAATATTTTTCATCACTGTTGGTTTTCGAGAACGGTCTAGCCCGGAAAAATGTATATCGTAGAGATAGAGAGGGTCATATTGAGTTCCTTTAACTGGCATCATTGCCTTCGAGAAAGGCATCTGAATCGTATATATTTAAATAATCTGTGATGAATAAATCTCCCATTTTAGAGATCACGATTGCGAATATATACAAATGAATTCTGTTGATGGACCGATAAAACGAACGAATGAATCTGATCCGGAAATGGAAATCCACAAATTTTACCTGGCATCCCGAAGAGTTCAACATAATTAGTGGCTTTTTATAGGCTGTCAGGTACCCTCGAATTTGAGGTACAGGGTGGTCAATTGCCTGGAGGATTTATGTATAACTTATAGGCAAGACAGTCAGGTCCATTTGGGGTGTTTACGAAGGCTATGGGTACTTATATTGATTGGATTCCAATATATTTTCATTTGCGTCTCCATATTTTATGTTAAATTATACTGGGCGTGACAGTGTGCTAGAGGCTATACCCGCACATGTTTATTCTTTTGTTTTCTAGGAACATGTCTCCGATATATACGAAAGAATTAATAAGAAGATAAGAGAATGGTCTCATCGATTGAATAAGACGTGCGTGGGGGCCGTTTATACTGTTTTTCAACCGCTTTTAAAATTATGCTGTCAACTATTGTAGCCTTTTCCATTGAAATATTTTTAAAATGAAATCATATCGCTGCCATGAAGGATTTTCCAATAGGAACAACGTTTTTTCGAAATAAAATGTAAACCATTTGAGGTATTTTAAAAACTTTATCATCGAAACATTTATGAACAGAATTTTGTCTTCGTACATGCGGATACCGGGAACACGTTTACAGCTATCGATTCGTGGAACTCAATTTCCGAAGGCCACACATTTCGGCCAAAACGATTGATTTAGCCCCAAGAAAAGTCTAGAGGCCTCAAGTTGCACGAACGAGGCGGCTGATCGACTGGCCCATTTAATGAAATAACACGCTTATCAAACTCACACTTTGATTGCAACGTGTGGTGTGTAACATGACGCATTTCTTCAAGAGCACAATTGCTGCTTCAAAGGGCACATCGACTCCAATTCTTGAGTCAGCTTGATCTTGTATGGATATAGAACAAGATCCGCCAAAAGGTGGTATAAGATAAGAGGACGCTGTAGATTTGACTGACCATCTAGAGAGAATAAAGTAGATTTATTTGTAACTAGCTGACCCGACAGACTTCGTCCTGTCAAAAAGATTTGTAATGTGGCAGTTTTTGTGCCTACGTATTTTAAAAAATTCTCCTGAACAGAACCGTCACCCTGGTGATAGGGCGTTGTGAATAAAAATAATTAAATAAAACATATATAAGGATTTAAAAGTAAGTAATCGCTTTATTGTTAATCATGTGAATCATAATTATTATTATTATCATTGTAGTGCTTTGTGGTATACGATGTTTTTTGTTTGATAAGATAGATAAACAAATCTGATGGTTTTCCAACACGGGAACAGGCAACATACAATTGACCATGTGAGAAACATGGGTTTTCTAGATTAATACCACAAACACTTAATGATTGCCCCTGGGACTTGTTTATAGTCATAGCAAAAGCAAGCCGCACTGGAAACTGTAGTCGTTTAAACTCAAATGGCACATCAGTCGGAATCATTGGGATGCGCGGTATGAGAACATCTTCTCCTTTATACTTTCCTTTGAGTATAGTTGCTTCTATCACATTGTTTAGTAATTTTTTTATAGCTAACCGTGAACCGTTGCAAAGACGCGGTTGGTTGATATTTCGCAACATTATAACCACCGATCCAACCTTTAATTGAAGATTGTGAGGTGGCAATCCTGGCAAATCCAGCGAGTTTAAAAATTCCGGTGGATAGTTGACTACATCATCTTGATTAGTAGCCGAATCAACTGATTTATATATCCTCAATTCGCCTGTAATTTGTTCTTGAATTTTGAAATTTAATTCATTTACATCTATGTTTTTTGCAGCCAGTATAGCTCGTTCGCTCAACCAATCGTGGTTTCTGTAATTTTGAGAAACATCTGGACCCACCTTCTGAATAAGTTCATCTTTTGATCGAGTTAACTGACAAAAACTTTGAGGAAAGTTAATGCAGCCAGTCAACATGTCTATAGGAAATTTGCCATTACCAATGTCAATGAGTTGTTTAGAGAATATGTTTCCAGATTGGTCATTTTTCAACTCGACACGCATATTCTTGCTTAAATGAAGTACTTTGACATGTTTCCACAAATTGGAGGACTTTAGACATGCATTGAGTTCATCAGCTGGCGTTGATCGTGGAATCACTGGCAATGTTTGACGAAAATCTCCTGCTAATAAAATCATTGCACCACCAAATCGCTTATTATGGCTCCGTAGATCTTTTAAGGTTCTGTCTAAAGCCTCCAAAGATTTTTTATGTGCCATCGTGCATTCATCCCAAACAATCAATTGCTGCAAAACCTTTGCTATTGCAGAGTTCTTCGAGACGTTGCAGGTTGGAGTTTCATTGCTTTGCATATTTAATGGCAATTTTAGTGCTGAATGGGCTGTTAGACCACCTTCAAGCAAAGTTGCTGCAATTCCCGACGAAGCGAGTGCAAGTGCAATTTTATTTTGTGACCGAATTGTTGCTAATATTAATGAAATCAAAAAAGTTTTTCCTGTACCACCAGGTGCATCTAAGAAGTAAATACCTCCAGTTTCATCATTTGTTACTTTCATAAGAGTTTCAAATACATACTTCTGTTGTTCATTTAAAAGTGGAAGATTTGTTTGAATTAATTCTTTCAAAGCTTGGTTAAAAGCGTCATGCATTGGACGATTGGGCGCGGTCAGGCCTAATTGAATTAATAGTTTGTTATTTTATCAATTATCAAGCACATGTCCTCAATTGAAATCAATGCTTCATTGTAAATTTCTTCACTGATTTGTATATTTGGATTTCCCATTCTATTCCGTATTTGATACATCTTTGTACTTGATCCACAAATCAATTGGGTTTGATGGAAAGCATGTAGATATGATTATAGAAAACAATGTTCGTATTTAATGAGCGTGTGATGATATTACAGCATCATTGAGAGTTTGATCCCAATGAGCGTCATTTTCAAGCAATTGCAAACATATATATGATCTTTGACGTTAGGAACACACCTACATTGCTTAGACAACAGTGAGTGCTTGTAATTTAATATGAACTTTATACCATAGCAATAAAGCTCAAATTGACTACGTTTTAGTTACAAATCATGTGTATGGGAAAAAGAAAAGGGCTATTTTTAGGGTTTTTCCTGCAATAATTCTAATTTTTCTCGCCGTAAAAACCATCCTTGAACTTCAACGAACATTTTAAAAAAAGTTTGGCCAAATTGGTCCAGGCGTTGTTGAGTTATGCGCTTACCAACACATTTTGCGATTCATTTTTATATTATAGATGTACGAAAAAAAGAATTTATGGACACTGATTCTTTATCAACTGAAATATGAAATTATACTATATGACCTAGAATATTACAAAAGCAATATTAATATGAAAACGTTGGATTTATAATAGAAACAACGCGAGAGAATTGAAGGATGCTACGAAACCAAATACAAATCGAAAAGAAGCAGCATCCCACTCTATACGTTTTGAAATATCGTTCTGATGGTATGTTCCGTCTGTTCTATTTAAATTCTATGACTAAATGATGATTTCACGACCATAAGGCGTTTTGTATTGTAATAAAATGTATATATTATGAAGCGGAGGTGTGGATGGGTCCCAGAATCTTTTTGCATCCCGTTATAAGAGAACAAATTCCTGGAATTGGTGAAAAGTCATCAATTTCAGGCATATCGATCGATTCAAATAAATCGTTACTATCATGTGTGGCATTACAGGCGAAGGAGAAAAAATTGGAGATAAAGGAACGACTGTGATTGTGTAAATGCCCGTCCGGGTCTTTGGCTGGCGTCTGTGCTTCCCACACAAGTGAAATGCAAGCTCAATTTACTCTTTAGTCAGGTATCACCAGCCCACACAATCTATTCCACTTGCCTCTCTGTCACTAGTAAATTCAGAATGTTTTTTTTTCATTTGCTCGATTTCATACCGTGTGATGGCAAGGTCGGTATATTTTACTGCACACGATGGTCAGTGCGATTTGTAAAGAAGAAAGTCTCGGAATGGGCTCATACAAGGTGTTTCACCGGGAACTACCACATATAGTCTATAGAGGAATGAATATTGTATCTATTTGAATTTTATGGAGGGATATCAATCGTCATTAGGGTTACACCGGAAGAAAGCGTTAACTTGAAATGGAACACCCTGTATATTTGCGCGTGTTTAGATGATTTTATACACATAGCATCCGTTATAACGGGAAGTTATATTAATTCGTTTTGCCGCCGTTTTAGTAAACAGTAGACTTACAATTCTTATTTGGCAGACGTAAAGTATAGTATTTTTTTTGTACAGTATTTATTGAAATTTACAATCTACTTTCGAAAAGTATTTATTAAATGTGCTCTGACATATGGGACTCTTAAATCTTCATGGATCGGTTGCAGACATACCACGGGGCATAAACTAATGAACGTAGTATTTTTGATTGTACTCTTTGGATTTTCATGAAATTTTTCGTTCAGAAAATCATCAAAATACATAAGGAAAATTGTCCAATGAGACCTATTGTCTCCTACACCAATGCACCAGCTTCAAAATTGTGTAAATATCTGAACTCCATACTACCGGAATTGATTCAACATAACGCTAAATATTCACTTAACTAATGAATTAAAAACACTCAAAGTTCCAACCAACGCATTAATGGTTTCGTTCGATGTAGTAAATTTATTTCCGTCCATTCCAACCACAGTAGTCGAATCACTAGTGGAACAACAACTCGATGAAAACCCCTCAGTCACCATTGAAACGAAAGAAGAGGTAATGAGACTTCTTAAGATATGTCTGAGACAGAGCTACTTCAAATTCACTGATAAAATTTACCAACAACTAAATGGCTTACCTATGGGATCCCCATCATCTAATCTATTCAGTGAGATATTTATGACAGCCCTTGAAAAGAAAATATTTTCCTCAGAAGACATTGGCTTGACGGGTTTTGTGCTACTCTGGAAGCGATATGTGGATGATGTTTTTTGCGTGATTCCATGATCCATGATTCCATCAAATTCACATTGGAAATAGAGGATGATAATAGATGTCTGAACTTCCTAGATATACAGATTAAAAGAAAAAATGAACACCTTGAATTTGATATATACAGAAAATCCACCTTCTCTGATATTTTAATACCAAATAGTAGTTCACATCCTTATAAAATCAAAATGTCAGCATTTCACGCACTAACTCATAGATTAGTCTCGATTCCAATGTCAAAAATTAACTATGACAAGGAGGTTCGCACACTGAAATTTTTAGCTGGGAATAATGGCTACTCTCCGGATATAATAGATCAACTCCTTTTCAGAAAGCGACAGAAGAAATTGTTACATTCAATTTATCCACCAAATAATGAAACTGAAACCAAAAAATACGCATATATCGACTACATCCCATCTCTGAGTGATAAAATTAGCAAAAGACTCAGACATTATAATATTAACATTAGTTGTACTAATAAGAAAAATCTGAGATCAATGTTCTTTAATGGTAAGGATCGAGCGAACAAACACACAATTAAGCGGTGTATATAAGCTTCACTGTAATGAATGCCCTGCATTCTACATAGGTCAAACTGGTCGTTCACTGGCAAAAAGAATTGATGAACACAAAAAATCAATCCTCCAAAGCAAACCCACTACTGGTTTCTCTAGTCACTGTATCACCTCAAACCATTTTATTGATTTTGAAAAAACCAAAATATTGCACAAATGCCATAAAGGTAAACGCATGGACCTTTTAGAACACTTAGAAATAACATCAGCTTTTAAACAAAATCTTCCCATTGTAAATGATCAGTTAGATTTCCGTCTATCACCAATTTTAACATGTGTTACTTGATATGTTATGTAGATGTGTACTGTATTAACCGATATTGTTTTATATTCAGTTTTGAAAATGGGATGAAACCCGAAACATGCATGTCAACGATGCTTTAAGTAAAATTTGTGACACGTACAGTCAAGTGTTTTTATTCAATTTTTGTTAATTAAATCATTTTAAATTTATAAAGTACTTGAATGAAATTCATCGTTTAAATTTCTACTAGAATGCTTGAATTTAATTTTTGATTCAGTAATTCAATAACTTTTTTTATTGACTTTAGAAAAGTTGTTGTTCTACTTACTATAAAAAAGGGCTTCAAATATCTGCACACCTGTGAATAAAATACAAAGACTTGACCAAAAAAGTAACACATCTCCCAATTCCTATTTCAATAAATTCAGAAGATTAATGGGGATGACACGCTGTGCAACAAAAATATTTCAAAATTCATAAAAACTGACATGTTTCAGGATGTTGTTGCCAATTATTTTTTTTTTTGAGAAAACGAATTTGTTTTATCAATTTGATTCGCACTCTATAGAGCGACATTATTCAATACAGTTCAAGTAATCGATCTTAAAGAATCCATTTAAAGGTTCTTCACAAGTTAGTAAAAGCCTTCAACTGTCAGTTTCTGCTAATTAACATCAAATGACTCTTTTGAAATTGTCACCCTGTAAGTCATCATCCATTATTGCTTCTAAAGGGAACATAAGTGGACCCATCAAACCTCCACATTCGTTGCAGTTTCTAAGCTGCAGTTCGTCGAACTCGATTATGAACTAGATCGCTGACTGCATTCAACAGCCAATGAGAAAATTTGGAAATTTAATTACAAGACGCGGCCCGTCAGATTTTTAACGATCATCAAGAGGCGTAATGGAAATTGATCAGAATGTATTATACAGGCCTGTCGCTGAAATGGGTTAAAATGCGCGGGCGTGTGAGAGTAACAAACAGCGTTAGAATTCATGCTGGAGGAATTTTAGCGCATATCAAAGAACCCGACTTAACGATTCATCGGTTGTTTAGCCCCTTTTCTGTATTCGTTTGGTAGCGTTTTGTTTGAATAGGCAATCACGGGAAATACTCCTACCTTCAATACACAATAGTTGGTAATTGCTTTTTATCGTTTTCGCCATATTCCAGTCTCGCCGTATAATGGGAATTTTCAAAGCTTTCTTCCATTTTTGTTCGGATGTCGACGTTGTGCAATATCACTTGCCGTTTTCGTGATGTTGATCCTCTTGAGATTGTCCACTCGTTGATGACCTACCATGTGTTTGAAGAGCGTAAGAACCTGAGCAAACAGTTGAAGTTTATTTGAATTCTGCATGAGCTGTCAATTTGGTCCATCTATTCCGTTATGGAGGAGAATGAGATATTCCTCCATCTGTTTATCGAATAATATTTTATAAATGGTCCTAAATTCATAAAAAATTTCTTTATATGCGAGATTGGTAATTTTTGATAACTTCTTATATCCTTTAGTACATAACACTTCTCATAACACTCAAGTAGAGTACTTTTCTTTTTGTTGTGTGAGGACCTGCAGAGGACTCCGGTACTCTCAACTTTCTGCAAGACGCACTATCTGGGGAAGTTGCATATTTTGTTCAATTCGACTCACAGTAGCGTAGCGATTCGAAGAATTCAAGTAGCAATATTTTGCCACTTGAATCAATCTCACTGCGTTTTCTCTGGAATATACTGAGAGCAATTTGGAAATATGATTGCGGAAGCTGCCGGATGTAATCTGAGAGAATCCCTCATTTCTGCTCATGCCTTCCTCTTTCATGTTCAAGTTCAAACATTTACTCTAACGTGCTCGCATAATAAGAGTAAGGAGCATTCTTTGAGGTATAAGTTTCCAATTTTCCTTTGTGGAGTTCCATACCCTACACTCATGTCAACAAAACGACGCCGTTAACGTGGAATCCGCATTGCAGCAAAAAATTCTAAGGAATTTATTTCAATTACGAGAATGGTAATAAACGAACCATTCAGTAATTTTTGACTTACCTGGACGTTTAGCATGTTTTCGAATCGGTTTTTTAAGGATGTATCAGTATAAGTGTGTATCAGCTAAAAGGATTAAATTCGATAAGGGCTAGATTAGGGCGTCGATGGAGATGTATATTCGATTAAGGAAATTTGAAATTATTATTTGGTCTATTTTCACAATCTCTTCTTGATTTGATCCTCATTAACATTTCGATAAACGTATTTTTTTCTAAATGAAATATTAATAGACCATTTAGATCATCAATTGATTAAATAGAATTATATGAAATAAGGGAAAAGTTCTGCATATTTTTATATATATATTCTTTTGAACTTTTGGCCTACAATATTTAGTTAGCAAACAATAAAAAAACCCTGGCTCCCCGCCTAAGTGTTAAAGTACAAAAATAAGCTGAAATATATTTTAGGGACATCTTTCTTCAAGAGTGGTCTTCTATTGATGGAGACAGAGACTTCTTCAAGTTGCCCACATCGAATCTAGAAATAAAATGACAAAAGCGGAAAAAAGAACTGAATAACAAAAATACGTATCAAATTCGTTTGAAATTTATAACACATTCCAAGAAATAGTCGGAAACATCACGAATAGCCCTAAAACCATCTTGTTGATGACGAGATATTGTTGATGATGGGGCTCGTGTTGAATGATTGTTTGGGCTATTACCATCATCTATTGTGGATGTAATGTTTTCCGACGTTTCGATAGACATCTTCTATCTTTATCAAGGAGAAAAGTAAGAAACCTTTTGAAAATTATCAATTTTCAAAAAGTCAATATGACAGAAGTCATGAAAGAAAAATGAACGATGTTATATACTCATCTGTGATATGATGATCTTTTTAAGTTGGATCGAACTATGGGCGTCCAAACTTCTGGCAGATCTATAGATGGAGCACTTATGGAATCAGGTGTTATTTTCATAAATGCTGCGTCTTTGATTTTTCTTCTTGCAAGTTTTTCTTCTTTGGATATTATTGATGCTTCATCCCATTTTATACGATGACTCTCATCTACAGCATGCTGGACCAACCTGGATTTGTCGCTGTCTAGTACTCGTAGAAGCTTCTGATGTTCTTTTATTCGTACATTCAGAGAGCATTTAGTTTCTCCGATGTAAGATCTTCCGCACTCGCAAGGTAATTCATATATGCAGTTCTTTGTCCTTTGTGTCTCATTATTAGGCTTAACTTTTGTAAGTTTAGCTCTGATAGTGTCTTGAGTTTTGAATGCAGTCGTTATGTTGTATCTATTTCCAATTCTTCTCATTTTCTCCGACAAACCTTTTACATAAGGAATTACAGTTTTAATGGTCTGATTTATATCTGTTGGTTCAGGTTGACTTTCTCTTGTTTGTTTAGCTTTTTCTAATATCTTTTTGGGGTAGCCATTGCTTCTAAGAGTTTTCGAGATGTTATTTATTTCTTCATTTTGGTCTTCTTCAGTGCAACAAATATTTATTGCTCTATCAAATAAACATTTTGCTATTCCCAATTTAGTGTTTATTTGGTGGTTTGAATCAAAATGTAGATATTGTCTTGTGTTCGTTGGCTTTTTATACACAGTGGTTCTTGGGATTCCATTTTGTTTATGTACGAGTACATCTAAGAATGGAAGTTGTCTGTCTTTCTCGATTTCAATTGTGAATTTAATTGATTCCTCTTGATTGTTTAGATATTGAAGGAATCCATCTATAGTGTCTCTTCCATGTTGCCAAATAATGAAAGTATCATCTACATATCTTTTCCACAGTTTGGGTTTAAGTACATATTTTTCTAATGCCTTCTGTTCGAAAATTTCCATATATAAATCAGCTCAAATTGGTGATAGTGGTGAATCCATGGCCATTCCGAATTCTTGTTGATAAAAGATGTCTTGAAATTTATATATAGGACAACTATTGATGAGATGAGTTATTGTTTCTTCTGCATAAACAGATTCACAATTTGCGCTCGGAACTGAATTCCATCTGAATAGCATGCTATTGGTACGACCATGACCTGTTCTCAAGCGATTAAGGATTGTCCAAATATTTCTTGGAGGATCAAAACCAGGAATTTTTTAGAAGGATCAGAAACGAGATACTTATATTCATATTCAACAACGTATTATGACATAATAGTTTACGAATTCAGAGCTGCAGTGTGTCTACGAATATGGGGAGGGACAATGTTAGACAAAACTGGTGACCAGTGAACCGGTGTGCATATTATTGTGGCAGTAATTATTCTCAGAGATGTATTCAATTATGCATCAATTTTTTGTATATGTGCACTATTAAACCAAACAGAGAAACAATACTCAGCTGCAGAAAAGACTAGGGCTAAAGATGCTGTGCGGAGAGTGGAAGCATCAGCACCCCAAGATGATCCAGCTAATTTCTGAAGAATATAATTCCTAGTTTTCAGCTTTAGGCTCATATCATTTAAATGAATCTTGTAATTGAGAGATGAATCTAATTCAACTCCTAAATTATGTTCGATAGGAGAATCACAGAGAGTTACAGCTAATTTCCTATCTTTTTCATGATTATTCGGATGGAAACAAGATACCTCTGTTTTGTTGGGATTTGGACATAATCAGATGACAGTATATTTTCTAGAGTATGGAAATTCGAATGTTGGTAAGCAATAGCAAAGTCGTCGGTATAAACAAATTTCTGAGATGATGTCGTGGGTAAATCACTTAGATATGAATTGAAAAGTAAAGGAGCCGAAACTGATCCTTGTGGAAGACCGTTTTTCAATGTTTCGAAATTACTACTCTTATTGTCAATAAAAACACGAAACCTTCTATCAGATAACATATTTTCTAGTAATCGTACCATTTTCCATAAATCAGATGGGTATAGAGTTAGAAAATTAATCCATCTTTTCACAGTGTCATATGCCGAAGATAAATTAATGAAAGCAGCATTGAAGCCTGATTTTATGAAAATTGTAAGGCTGAGAACCCGATCTGAACAATTTCTATTTTTCCTAAAGCCTGGAAATTTTGTAGAGCATTTTCTTTAGAAGATTCAATTCTAAAAAGAATTAGCCTTTCTAATATCTTGAAAGGAACACTCAATAAACTGATGGGTCGATAACTACTAAGATCACAAGGATTTTTTCCTCGATTCAAAATATATATTACTTTAGCCTTATGAAATTCGGAAGGAAAGTTTCCTGATATTTTTGATAGACAAATGTGAGGTGAGCCCACTCGATTTTTAGTTAATGCCTTCAGGGTGTTTATAGGAAAGCACTTATTATAGCAAAACAACCCCTTAACGGCAGCAAACAAATAGTAGGCATGCAGAAATTTTCAAGAAACTTGTTTTTAAAATTAGTTTTTGTAGGTTTTCAGTAAGTGAAACTTTTTTCACATGAAGAGATTGAAAGTGTGCATGAACAAAACTGTAATTTAATCTTGTAATTTTCTGCACGTCTGTAAAGAAGATACAAAGATCTTCCTACAAAAAGTACCACATGACCAACTTTCACTAATAAAAAAAATTAGAGGGTTGTTGCACAGGGTGCAACAAAAATGTAGAAAAATTTGGTGAAAATGGAGCAAAAGTTTACCTATTTCAGAATTTTGTTACTATTTATATTTTACCATATATTTCAAACTGATGGTTATTGTTCCAATGTTGTGTCGGTCACGCGGCCTATTGATATCTGAGCCAATCCATTAAGAAATGTTACACTGTCACATTCTGAGTATTTCGGTTTCTCATTTTTATGAATCGTGGATCAAGCGGGTATGTCGTATTCAAATCGGTCAGATTTGGTTTGGGTGGTTGGGATTCTCATTTTAGTATTTTATATTTGGTTTAATCTCAGTTAGTTGTTGGTTGCTCCGTCTCCAGTTTATTTCCATGAATCATTGGTGTCATTATCTGCGGTGTTATACTTATAAATATATATGAAGTAGCATCCAAATATTGATAAATGAATATATTATTTTTATATAGCATCAATGGATTCACAAGTGAGTTGTATTTGATTTCATATAATCTCACAATCTTTAAAGAGCAGTCCGTGAGTAATATGACGCTTGTATAGGCTTCGAGCGTAATCCAGAGATTACTGCGATAAATTTCAATATCGGAGGACCAGAATGTTGCGTTCGGCAAATATTATACATGTCTCCAGCTTAGCGAACGCTGAACATGATAAAGCTCTGAAAATGAACCGGCATTGCAAGGCGAATGACGCTCTATTTTCGTATTGCATTTTCTGCACTTTCATGTATTCTTCGGTCAGTTTCAAAATCGAAACACTGGAGAATACGCATAAGCGTAAGGGCGTAGTTACCATCTGATTTATGAGAATTTTGACTCTCTTACTGGTCTCATACAATACAAATTTTTCGAAGTGAAACTTCTATCAATGTTGCGTTAAACGTTCGACTATAGCATCGAGAGAGCATGAAAGCACTGTTGCGTTATAAGTTCAACGCTTCTGGGGATGGAGATAGATAAATAACCCAACAAAGGTGGATCTAGCAATAAAGAGGAAATTGCAGGCTTTCTATTTCCAACGAAAATGCAGTTGAGTGTTTCGTAATATCGAAAATTTCATTCCCGTGACTTATCCGAGAAAGAACAAAGCGTCCGAGATATGCGCGGCCAATTTCCGCTGCATAAAACTGTTAGATATGTCTTTTTCATCATGCAGAACGTAATATAAAATTGTTGGTTGTTCCCGGAAAGCCTTAACAATGCTCTGGAGATATAGTGAGCCAGCAAGTGCTATTATCTTGCCGTTACATAATTCAGAGCCGCTAACTATCAACGTGGGATAACTTGTGTTCCAACCCCTTCATGCCGCAACCCCTCCGTTGTTTTGGCACCCCTGAACGAGATAGTTGAACGGTGTCATGACCACGCAAGAAGAGAAGAAATGACCGTGGCATTTTTTTCGATATCAGATCGGGAGATTACCTAATGGGGGGTGTAGCTTGCCTGATAAGCATATTATGTGGGGTGTTTTAACCTCATGACGTTGAATCTAGCGGAACAGGATTTATTTCCATGTGTTTTTTTCAATTCGGACGCCGGGCGGATTATAGAATCCTATAAAAATAGCAGCATGTACTAATCATAAGGTGGGGAAAGGCATGACTTAAAAATACCTACACTATATGAACACACACAAAATAATGAGTGGTCAGAAAACATTGTTTTTGTTACATATTTTTTATTGCACTTAACAGTTTGTAAACAATACAAACAATTTTTATTAAAATATAACATGTTAACAATCAGTTAATGGTAACAGAAAATGAGATCAAATAAGTTTTACATTATTTTCTTGCGAGATTTTGAATTTGCAAAATCATCAATTATATCGTCGTATGAAATCTTTTTCATAAGTTCTGACTCTATGCACAAGAGAGATAAAGCATTAAGCTTCTCTTAACTTAAAGTAGATCGTAGATAGTTTTTAACCCGTTTTAAGCAAGAAAAGCTTCTCTCAGCTGAACAATTTGTCACCGCTGTGCACAGAGCCATGCAAAGTGCTATTTCCAAGTTTGGATAAATATGCTCCAAATTCTGTTTTCGCAGAAACAAAGATAGACTGTACTATTAATGCAAAGTTTGATCAAAATAGGTCTAGTAGTTTTGGTGTGATTGAGCAACAATCCAAACAACTAAACATCCAAACTATTATCAGGCTATCCAGGCTATTATCAGATATGAGTATTTCCTTATGAAATGTTCAGTACAATTGAGAATAAATTTCAAAAATTTAAGTATATTCACCAATACTTTGCTAACCATGGAATTCGGTATGATTGTCAGCTGGAAGAGTGATTGGGATGGAAAATTATGTGACATTTTCTGCAGAACACTCGAAAAGTGTTTTTATCATAAATATTACCCTTTGGACCCTCAAACAGGAACAGGTTGCATAAACAAGTATGTCTCTGCAATATCATGGAATGTCACAAGGCAAAAGTTGAATTTTTTGTGTAATCTTTAAAAAATCCAGTGGTACCTTAGCCCAACTTGGAACCTTGTTTGTTTCTTTTCGCTTCACGAATAAGTAGTGGTCAAAGACACACCCTGTATATGTCAAGAGAGAAATTATTGTTCTCATTCATTTAAAAAGTTCTGTTCTCTTTAATTCAAGAATCGGACAATCCAGCTATATTTCCAATTCGAAAGTCGAGATACAATAATTGACGATTAATACCTGAAAAGCGCCTGTTTAGTATCAAATTTCATTGGATGTTAAAGAGTCCTCCATCATTAAGACGATGACAACGATGGAATAAATGGAATCAGTTGTGTCTTGTTGATGCCTACTTTTTCGATGTGAACGCTCGTTTAAATATCTTACAAGCCGGGCTACGGGTTTATTTAAAGAGAAATCAAGTCCGAGAGGTAAACTAATGATATCTCCGGCGATGTTGATTAAAATAAGTGTGAATTCTACACAACATTCGTTATTACGAACATATATATACATATACAGCGGGATCGCTTCATATTAATCCGGAAAAATATGCAGATACTTGGTGTGTTTATACGCTGCCATTGTAGATGGAGAAACGACGAATTCTGAAATAAAATCATTTCACGAGATACGTGGACGTGCTTACGGAATACCTTTGACGCCCACAGCTTTTGCCCGCTGCCGCGATATTATATTTAACCATATGTGAATTTCAGGATTTTTTTGGCCAATTTCGGTCACGCAAAACAATCTTAGGACCTTATAGATCGCCGTGTCTACTTGAAACACTTTGAAATGTCGAAAAATTTTTTCGGAAATTACGATTTTCGGTCCGGTTCGTTTCTTGTCCGAACATATGGCATTAGTTTAGATTTTTCTTAGGAATTCAATCGGACGTACGTATTTTCGTTGAATAAATCAACGGTTAATGTTGATTCCTTTCGTGTTAGAATGAATGCGCCGTATATCAAGAAGATTACAAGAACGAATTGTTCTTTGAATATTATTTGTGTACCCACTCGCGCAATTTTTCTGACGTGATCTCTTTTTGAGTGCATTAAGTATCCGATTTATGTTACAAAACGAGACAGCAAAGGCGCTGGACCATAAAAAATTTAATAGGATATCTCATGCATAATTCGGCGCTCAAATACATCCCATTATGATCTTCGAGAATCGTTCTTCGTCAAAAAGATCCGCTTTGCTCGATAATGGTTTGAAGAGTTTTTGTTGAAAAGAGAAAATCGAGAAATTTATTTTCGAAAATATCCCAATTGTCTTAAATATGACTTTCATTTACGTGCGTTAACTCAGAGCTGCAGTTTGTCTGCGAATATGGTAAGGGATAATGTTAAACAAAACTGGAAACCAATGAACCGATGTAGATCTTATGGTTCCTGCAATTATTCTCATGGATGTATTCAGTTGTGGATCGATTTTTTGTGTATGTGCACTATTGAACCAAACAGAGCAACAATATTCAGCTGCAGAAAAGACTAACGCTAAAAATGCTGTGCATCAGCACCCTAAGACGATCCAGCTAATCTCTGAAGAATATTATTCCTTATTTTTAGTTTTAGGCTGTGATCGTCTAAATAAGCCTTGTTATTGAGAGATGAATCTAATTCACCTCCTAAGTATTTAGGATAGAAATTATGTTCGATAGGAGAATCATTGAGAGTTACAGCTAATTTCTTATATTTTTCATGATTATTCAGAAAGAAACAAAATACCTGTTTTGGTGGAATTAGGACATAATCGCCACTCAATAAAATGATTCTTTAAAATTTCCAAATCAGATGACAGTATGTTTTCCAGGGTATGGAAATTCGAATGTTGGTAAGCAATAGCAATGTCGTCGGCATAAACAAATTTCTAAGATAATGTCGAGGGTAAATCATTGAGATATAAATTGAAAAATGAAGGAGCTTGAACTGATCCTTGTGGAAGATCGTTTTTCAATGTTTTGGAATTGTTACTCTTATTGTCAACGAAAACATGAAACCTATCAAATAACATATTTTTTAATAATCTCACCTTTTTCCGATACTTCAGATGGATATAGATTTTGACAATTAATCCTTCTTTCCACACAGTGTCATATGCCGAAGATAAATCAATGAAAGCAACTCCTGTTATCCTGTTATTGAAGCCTGATTTTATGAAAGTTGTAAGGCTGAGAACCTGATCTGAACAATTTCTATTTTTCCTTAAGCCTTCCTAATGTGTTCCACACAAGAAAAAATATCCAGAATTGAACTTATTGGTGTAACTTAATTTCAACGGATTTTAAAATATGAATTCATATTAGGTTGGGGAAAAAGAAATCCACTATTTTGTCGATATATGGCTTTACTGACGCAACCGGTCAACTGGTCATCTACTTTGGGCTAATGCCCAATGGCCAGACGCTCAATTCGTATCTCTACTACCAGCAATTAGACCGATTGAAGGCAACTATTGATCCAAAGAGACCAGAATTGGAAGGTGTCGTATTCCATCAGGGGAACGCCAGACCTCACACGTCTTTGATGACTCGTCAAGAGCTTCGGGACCTTGATTGAGGGATTCTTATGCATCCGCCTCATAGTCCAGATCTGACACCAAGCGATTATCATTTATTTTTGTCTATGTCTAACGCTCTTGGTGGTGTGAAATTTTCCTAAAGAAAAGATTGTGAAAAAGCGCTAATATTTTTGCTAATAATAGCCATAATGAAACTACCTTCTGAATGGCAACAAGTAACTGAAAAAAATGGGTGCATATTTGAGCATTAACGAATGATTTTAACTATGTTAAATAATTCCCAAAATGAAAGTAAAAATAATGGATTACTTTTCCCCCAACCTCATAGAATATACAGTGTTTTACAAATTGTTAGGTACTCGACAATTGTTCCACTTGATTTGGTTGAACAGTGAATCACAGAGATTTCAAGAATATACATATGAACAGGATAAACCATTTGAAAAAATTCAGAAAAGCAGAGTGTTTTTACGTAATCTGGAACTTCCAAGATTAATAAACAAATTTTTATCTCAAATTAAAAATAACTACTATATAATATAGTTTTCCTCCAGTTTTCTTCAAAGCTCAAATTTCTTTCTCCTAAAAACCCACTTATGACAGATTTCCGCAAATCACCCTGTTGATTCAAATTGTATGATTAAATAACGTCAAAAGTCTCAGCATTTTTTATAATTTTCTCAAATAATAATATTGAAAATTGTATTCCGTGAGTGGTTTCCACATTGTGTAATCGAGCTTCTCGGAGGCTGAAAGTGAAAATCTGGCCGGTATATATACGACGAAAATTTCACATTACTTCCTCTATTGTTATCACATTTTGTTGAAATGTGCAACTGCCAACGAAACCGCAAAAATGGATTGCCAATTAAATATAAGGCTTCGGCCGAAAGCTTCCTGCTGGAAAAATCTGGAACCTATAGCTTTCGAATGGATTTATTCCGATATGATTGAATTGAAAATGTTTCCTTCATCCAGAGTGAAATTACAAAAATTCAATCTCGTCCTTAGAGGAAAGTGATTAACTTCAAAGAAGAAGGAAGCTTTAGTGGTTGAGTTTATTCTCTTTCTTTAATTCTCTTTTTTTTCCTAATCTTCATGGATAAATTAATGCGAGATATGTGATCATCAGAATTAATTCAATTCATTACTAGAACAATTCATTTCTTTCATTATCATTTGTTATAGTAACCAGAATGAATTGTCAACTTTCTGATTGTACGGAATACAAATACAAAATTTTAATTGTATAAGTATTCAATACGAAATCGTTCATTCATCCGATATTGGTTCAAACTGGAAACATTTTTCTTGTTGCTGGTCATAAAACATTGTATTGTGGACAATGGCAATGATGATATACAAGCATGAAATGTCTTCCTTATAACTTATAACTAATCCTTTGTCCATATCGAGTGGTAGTCCATTAGAGAACTGTTTGCTTTGTGATTGTCTATGTCCAACAAAATACTTGAGTAAATAAAGTCATTCAGATTACTGCATATTCGACAGACCAATATACTTGAATAATCGGATTGTCTGGAAAGGTTCAATTACTGATTGTAATTCAAAGGAAATCATTTGTGTTGGTATGAATGTTACGGCTAAAATGAATGGAAAGGCTTTCGATTAATGGACGCAATTGTTGATATCGATACTTTATGAAGAGTATAGAAGTTCATTAATGACATATTTGATTGGAAAGTTTTCAGAAACATTTCAACTATACTCGTACGGCTACCGAATCAACAAAATGACTAGTGTTGTTGAATTACTCCAGAAAAATGCAAAATGCTTTGGGGTTCTGCAAAACAGAGATCTCTTTATTTATTTATTTGGTAATATTAGTTGAGGCGCGCAGACCTATCGAAATTGATAGGGGTGAAAGGCTGAATGATACTTCATTTAAAACGTCTTGGAAACCTCTTTTGAACATTTGAAAATCCCGTAACACGTCAAATGATTTTTTGGAGGATAGTCATTAACTTATATTTGAGTTTTGAATGAGCAACCCTTTAAGAGGAATTGAGTCAACCCCTAAAAATTGACTAGAGATAAGGACTTTACCAGGAAATCTCTAGATTTCTTTAGTTTATCGAAAAAACCTTTATTCCGAAAGATACAGAATTATAATGAAAGTATCATTCATTACTTGTTTCTATTTCTTCCCACCTCCCAGGCAGTTTTCGCGTTCTACTTCGAAAAAATATCTCGTCTCTTGAAGAAAGGAGTTAGTCGAAGCCAGGAGGTAACTGTCAATTGCTACGAAAGAAGTAGATCTACGATTATTTATAAACTAACTCGCCAAAGACTCACGAAACTGTAGGATAATCATGGTAAATAATGGATATATCCCAATCATCCTCATCAAGAAAATCACATAAACACCCATAATGATAAACGAATAATTTTTCTAAATGGTTTTCAACACCCTGTTTTTGATTGTTGATAGTCACCTATTTTTGGGTTATTCCGAGAATGAAAACCAAACAGATTGAATCAGAAATTTAACGCTTTCTTAACGACCATAGATCAATATATTCGGAGGTCATCAAAAAGAATAATTGACCAGGTTTGAATCGTTACCATTTATATTCGTGAGTGTACATATAATTTTTACAACAGGTAGAAGTGGTCCCTTCTGCATTCCAGCTCCTCTGATACACATATGTAAATTGATTTCCATCTAAACCAATAAATGATAGATGACTGACTTTTCAATGAAACCCCAAGAGCTATTTGCTCGTTCTACAAGAGGCTGAGTATTCAGGAGTCAGCTGGCTTGTACAAGATGACCATAAAACCTGTGCTTAAATTATTATATTGGTGAACGGCCCAAAGGGTATAAATACTCATTTTTTGAATACATATAATCATTTCAATTTAGTTAAGCGATTATGATGAATTACGGAGCGATATGGGAAAGAAAGAGTGAATCCACATACAGTATCCAAAACAGTGTTTTCTTCAATACAGTTTGTTCAAAAATCAATATATTCATTGCATAAAAAATTAGAATGGATTTTTAGTATAAATGAGATGACTTATGGAGAGCAATAAATCTATTTATAAAGATGGATTCATAGTCAAAGAGGATAAGAGCATACAACACTTATTTAGGGCCGCAGAGAAAATCTCCATTGACATTTTGACCTGGTCAAATTTGCAGATTCTTCTGTTTCCAGTACAGCTGGTTTTTGATGTTCCTGGATTCTGTCTATCAAGGGGCTTTGAGTATCACCGAGCAACTTGATGATTTGATTTTCATCGTTAAGTTTAACGTTAGTACGTTTTTCCCATATTGTGTTCTTATTCTTGAATGCTGTTTTTATATGGTATCTATTACCAGTTCTTCTTGCTTTCTCGAATAACCCCTTAACTTATTATACAGGGTGTAACTAAATAAGTGTAAAATATTTAAGGAGATGATTCCTCATCGAAAAAATTCTTGAAAATATAGAGAAAAATACGGTTTTTCTGATATTTTCGCGAATTAGAAGGTTTAGTAAGAAAAAGTTTTAAACAAAAGTTGTAGAGCGGAATATTCTAGTCCAAATTATGTACTTTATCGTTCTCGAAAGTGAATTTGTATACTGATAAACAGCGTATTTCTTTAGTAGCGCAATACCAACGAATTTTAAATTTGGCGCTCGATGGAATGACTACCTGAAGGCTGAACCAAACATCTGGCAGATATTCGCCAGAGTTGGACTCTACTCGTTTAGTTATTGTATTGCATTTATTACATCAAACCCTAGCATATAATGTTGAGTTGGTTGGAAACCGACAGTTTGGGTAAAACGATGTTCGGTTTTCTAATCTGATGTGCTAGCGAAGGCGATATAGATTCTTCAATGGAGGCTAGAAGTAATATGAAAAATAGAAAAATCAAAAATTGGATGAATTTAAAAAAAGGAAATTTTGTAATTTGACGGAATTGAAATTGAAATTTTATTAATTCAAAAACTAAAATAGTTTTCAGCCGTAATTATGAACAAATTCCTAGCTGAATTTCCTGAAGATGCATACGATATACCAATAATAATTCAGACGTAGGTAGGTATGTTTCTGATAGTAAAATAAGAGTAATTCTTCGAAAAAAAGAAATTTATTCAGAGTAATGGGACAAAAGAGTTTAATTAAAAAATTTTAGTAATTATTTGAAGAGCAATAGCATTTATGAATAATAATTAAAGTTTCTGCATCGAATAATATCAGGAAAAACTGTTTTTCCATTTTTACTAATAATTCTTCAAATAAATGCATCAATATCATCTAGATTCCATTCGTCTTCACCGACATTAGAGTTCATTTATATTCTGCTTATCAGGTCAGAGACATTTTCACAAGTTATGCCGTTACACATTTTGCAGAACCTTGTACATTTCAGTCCTGCTTTTTTGCAACTGTAGCGAGAAGTATCACATTTTCCATTACAGCTGCAGAATACCTTTAACAAATGACAATCAATAAAAACAAGAATAAAAGTGAATGTCTGAAATTTCTGAAACTATTAAAACTAGGGTGTGAATGAATTTGATTACATTATTAAATAATTCCTGTGGAGCTACTGCTTTGGTCATCATTTTAGGAAGTAGCATACAATGTGATCTATGCCAACCCCAATGTTCAGGTTTCAACGAACACTATTCACTATTTGCTGTTCTCAAATCAGCCTATTCCTCCAAACATTCCATGACGTCAAATGCCGATGGCATCCCCAGAAGGTAACGCGTAACAACTCCTCTAGCATGCCTTAAATCGGTACCGAAAAATCTATTTAGTGTTTGTTCTATACACATATCACTCCAGACACCACTCCAAGCTTTGTATGTCCTACGAATAGTGAAATATCCTTCTTTGTGAACCTGTCGAATTCTAATGGATCCATCGTTGTTTCCAAATGCACACCATATCCTGTAAGTACCATTGAGCATTTCTTATCCCTAATGTCGAGTTGTCGGAGAGCAGCGCCGGATTTTACATCAGTGCTTTGTCACCACGTGTGTATATAACTTTTATAGGCTGAGCTAACCGGATATGAAAATGAGAGGAAGCCAGGGGTGCGCTTTTCCGGAAGTGATAAATTTATTTGTTAAATTTGCAACGTTTCTTGCTGTGATGAATAGTTCTCTGGCTTTCAGAGTAAACGTTTCTCGCCGCCTTAAGTGTTAATATTTCAAAGATAATATAATATCAAGAGAATAACGAGGCGATTAGGCGTTCTGGTTGAAAACATTCCCTCTGACAAATGACATCGGAAAGTCAACACTGCGAAGATACAAAGTGTTCATGTTATCGTATACTTGTACCTGTCAATTTTATCCGGTAGAACTGTGAACATAAATATTCTTAATTACCCTTAGATGAAAGCCTTTTCACAGGTAATGGCTGTTGGGCCTGAAGATGCTGCTTTGAAGGGATGAAGATTGCATCGTCCAGCGTGTAGGTGTTATCTCATCGACCGTCCCAGGGTCGTAACCCCTTACCCAACCCAGATATATTTGACATTTATAACCGATTCCGAGTGATTCCTATGACAACGACCATTCTTTTCGATTTCCTTCATTTACATACAATTTACGACTACAAAACGTTCGGTGAAGTTACAAAAGTCCCACCTTCGGAGTAATGTGTAATAAAGTCCAATATACAGCTGTAAATCCACATGGTGTATGGTATATTACCTATTTCGAAATATAATTCCCAACCTTTTTCTCCTATTTTAAACTCATTTTTATAGTTTATTTGTCACAAATTAGGTTATAAACGGTTTATTGACGATAACATTGTCCGGCATTGACCACACTGACTGAATGTTACTCTTGAATAATCTGTTAGTGTGAGCATCAGTTTGATAAGAAACATACCCTTTTTCCATTGGTTGTTCATGGGAATTTTATTTGGACGTGCTCGAATTTTGGATTCCGGTCCAGGCTACTTGAACAATCTCAAATGTAAGAAACAAACCCGTAAATATCCACCTATATTTATTTGAGTGAAATTAAAATCACCAATTCTATTGCAGATATTGATGATTCATGAAAAAAGATTGAAACAAAACTGGTATAATATAAATAATCGAGAGTTGAATTACGTGCTGAACAAGTTCAATACAGGGTCTTTCACGAGGAACCTCACCCATATTTCTACGGGAAACTACTGAACGTATTTTCATGAAATTCAGCACTTATAAGTATTTCACGATGCTGATGAAATCTAAAATATTTTCAAGGCATGAGCACCTCCGGTTTTTCCGGAAATGACGTCAACTTCCGTTTTCAAATTAGAACACCATTTTTTTATTGCAGAAATAGATTCCTTAGAAAATTTCAAGTTATTTTGATGTAATATTTTTCAGTTTTGGTTGGAAAATTCTCTCTGAGCAGGAAAATTCGAAAAAAAAATCGAAAATAGAGCTCCGCTGAAACAAGAATAACTTCGAGGTTTTTGGATGGAAAATTTTCATTTTTGGGATTTTTCAAGATGTAAGATTGATGTATCCACTTTAAAAATCGAAATCGCGATTCATGATACAGGGGGTGAAAAAATCGCTTTCAAAGTTAGGGATGACAAAATCGTGAAGAATCATTTTTTTCAAATTAGAACCCCATTTTTTATGGCAGATATTGAATCTACTTTAAAAAATAATGTGAGTGTATGCATCACACCCTTGCCCTAAAGTGGATATTTTCTGAGTTATTCACAAAAAACTGTTTTTCGTCTTGAATTTTCAGCTATTTCTTTTCCCTTCACGCCAAAGAGATGAAATTTTCAGTTATTTTGTTTTATTATTTGAACCTTGCTGTAGATTTTTCACCCCTTCTTGAAACCGACTTCAAGTTACTATTAGGAGAACCATGGCAAACTCTCGCAATTATAACTAGAGAAGATGCTCAAAGTTTTGAACGTTAATTTCTAGACAATTATTTATACGTCTCAGGAATGCTTCGTGCGTTGCTCTTCTTATTTCATCGGGAGGAAGAGATCTGTAAAAGTGTTTAAAAACCAAATTGAGTTTCAAAACTATAAATCTAAAAATCTAAACAAACCTGAACGCATTTCTGACTCGTTCTATGCAGTCCTCTTTATCAGTCAGGGGAGTTGAGTAGACAATATTTTTTATCCTACCCCAAACATAATAGTCTAAAGGAGTTAAATCGGAAGAACGTGGTGGCCAAGTCAGAATATCTATCTCCTAAAGGAGAACATTCTTTAAATAATGCAAACATGTGTAGTGTTCTATCTTACCAGTTAAAGTCCCATCATAAATGTGAACATCGAGAATTGCATTATTTTTGATGGCGCAAAAAACATTGAAACTCCAGGTCTCTTGAAAGTTCCATTGTCTGAAGTGGTGGTTGTTCTCTTCATCCCAATAATTACTGTTATGCCTATTGAAAGTACCATTCTTTGTGAATTTAGATTCATCTGTCCAAATTATACAGTCCAAAAAGTTTTCATTCTCTTGAAATCGAATCATCATAGCTTCGCAAAACTCTGTTCTCCTGACGAAATCAGTTTCCTTCAAATGCTGTACCCTATTGAATTTATATCGGTGCATTTTATGTTTTTTCAATATTCTCCAAACACTCGATTGAGATAATCCCAGAGCATTCTCGGCATCTTTGAGAGAATTTTGAGGATTCACACGAAAATATGCAAGAACTGTAATTTCGTTGTTCTCATCTTCTACTACACTTTTTTCTCTGTGTATAGTTTTCTTAACGAAAGATCCGACATTTCTCAAGTTTGTCATGGTTCTGTTAATGGTATCTCTCGTTGGTCTTAGTCGATCAGGAAACCTCTCAATGAACAGTCGAATCGTTCTATCTACAACTTTATTACATTCTCCATGAAGTGGAATGAGATTTAAATAATCTTCATTGGTAAAATTAGGCATAGTGATCGATTTTATAACTGAATACGAATTATCACCAAATTAATAGTAAACACAAAATGCCACTGAATAAAGAGGAATTTGGCAGATCTAATTTATTATATCTATCATTAAAAAATAAGAATGTATAACATGGTAAGTTTTTGCATATGGTTCATAAGGAATTATTTATTTATCACTGGAGAGAAAACCAATGGCCGATTAGTTGAAATAAAGAGGTTTACGATACAAATTCAAATCCAAATTCGCCATCTATTTTGGAACAACCTGTAACTTTTTTCTCTTGCATATTAGAGTAGTAAAATCTAAAACATGGTTTAAGTAACAGTTCCTGAAAATTTCATCTTTTTGGCGTGAAGGGAAAAGAAATAGCTGAAAATTCAAGACGAAAAACAGTTTTTTGTGAATAACTCAGAAAATATCCACATTAGGGCAAGGGTGTGATGCATTCACTCACATTATTTTTTAACGTAGATTCAATATCTGCCATAAAAAAATGGGGTTCTAATTTGAAAAAATTGATTTTTCACGATTTTGTCATCCCTAACTTTCAAAGCGATTTTTTCACCACCTGTATAATAAATCGCAATTGCGATTTTTAAAGTGGATACATCAATCTTACATCTTGAAAAATCCCAAAAATGAAAATTTTCCATCTAAAAACCTCGAAGTTATTCTTGTTTCAGCGGAGCTTTCGATAATGTCTTTTCGAAAAAGAAGGGTTTCTCACACATGTCCAGTTTAGTTCGACTGTCGAATGACAAATTGTATTACGTCTCGGTATTTTTTTTATTTGTGCTGTCTGAGTGATATTATCTGAATCTCCTCTGGATGTATCTGCCCATGTAGGTATATTCCACCCGTAGACGTCTCATGCATAAATTCCACACGAAAAATCATGTAATTATTTATCTCGAAAACTGACAAGTTGCTAATAGGGGAAACCTTGAAAATTTCGAACCATAAATCATCGAGACTTCTTTGCTAATCGACAAATGGACGTTTTCAACGCCTCAACCACCTATTGGCGATGATTTAATTATCAAGTACGTTACACTATTTTTTTGTCTGGTAAGATGTCACACCTTAAAAGTCGAACTGGAATTCGATGTGAGCAAAAAAATGAACCATTTTTCTCACAAATACATAATAGTCTATTTCGAGTTCCATAGAGGATCGAAACAAGGTTCTACATATACCCAGTGTCCCAAATTGAGTGCACTGTAAAAAATAAAATTCTGCGCTCAAACTCCTCAGGAGTTTGAGAATTTTTTTTTCAATCAAACCATTTTAATTTGAATTAATCTAAAATTGATTACTCCAAATGAACTATTTTTCTTGATTAAAACAACCTAGTTGATTATAGAGAACAGCTAAAACATTCGCTTGAAACTTTTCACATTTCAGCGATATGAAAGAAACAACTGATTCAACATAAACATACAATTACAAGAAATTGTTTATGCACTTGTCTCAATATCCATAATTGATTGATACAAATACATTATTCTAAATAGGTTTTAACGAAACCATTCGTTCGTTTCATTTTTATTTGATCAATAGAACGAAGGTACGGTTGTCGTAAATTCTGTCAGTTGATGCAACGACTACAGTTTCTTGAGACAAGAATCTCGTGAGATTATATTATTCGCCTCATTTACTTGAAGAAAACTATAAATATTTGAATAAAATTGAACATATAATTGTTGCAATATGAAGTGACATTTGTAAAAAAAAATATTGCGTAATTGATTTAATAAAACGAATTAATTGTAGCAATTTTTTAATATTGGCTGCAATTAAATCAAAACTCTATCTCTTTTATATTAAATATATCCCATTTAAATGCAATTATTTGTGCATTTTACTCACAATATTGTTGTATTCGGTGATAAAGATGACATGGAATACATGATGCGCAATCTAATTAAAGAATACGAGAAGTGGGGCTTAAATGTCAACTTAGAGAAAACCAAATATCTTTGTGTTGGTGGAGAACCGGGTGATCTGGTATTGGATGATGACAGGGATGAGATGATAACCCACTGCCTGGACTATAGCTATTGTAGCGGCAGTGGAGTGTATAGGGATCTCTTGGCGGCACTCTATATAGCCACGCATAGCTTAGTTCACAGCGCTTCGGTGGCCTAGAGGTTTGCGCTCAAGTTTCACACCGACTAGGTACTAGATGCCGGGTTCAACTCCCGGCGGCTCCCTTAAAACTTCTAACCCCTGCGTCTATGGCATGGCGCACACAAGCCATACTGATGAGTCCAAATGTGTGCGCCAGGGACGAAACGCATAAGTAGGGATAAATTCCTTCGATTCTACATTGGTGTCCCCGACGTGATGGGAACGGTTGTCTTTACGACGTGTCTTGGAAAAGCAGACGGTTGACGCTTGAGGTATACTCGCTCCCCTCTCTGCAACTACCAACGAAACTCTAGACGCCTTTCCCATTCCGTACAATATTCATGGTCTGCCGCGGTATTGCGGTATTTATTAATATAAAAGAGAAATTATTGTTCTGTGAAGAAAAATAATGATTACATACAAATGTTTTTTTGTTTTATCAAATTATTCCTTTGCTAGTGTCAAAAACCCTTCAATTTAGCTCAAATCAATCAGTTTCTTAACCCAAGAAACTTTCACTTGACATAAGAGATATTATCATTTTTATCGACTGAATTCTCGACCCATTCAACTACAAATCGAGTTTCAGTGAAATGTAATATTTATTTACATGAAACCAAAATTTTTATTCTACGAAAAGTATCAATAGTTACATACTAATTAATATTACCGTTGGATCAATTTTTTTTACCACCTGAGTCAATAACTCTGAGCTTGGTTGAAACTAATCAGTTTCTTAGCTCAAGAAACTTTTATTTAGGGTAAACGCCATTCTCAACCGTAGAGGGCGGTAGGGCCAAGTACTTTATGCATTTGGCTGTATTCAAACGTACGGAGTACTTGAGACAAATTAATATGGTTTGAGATGAGGAACTATTTTTTACAGTGTGGATAATTTTGATAAATCGCAAATGGGGAGCTATACAAAAAAAGATTTAATAAAAAAATATCAACCAAAAATATCAGAAGTTCACCGTTTCTATTTTAACCTCTTTCATGCACCCTTTTTTCCGACTAAACCATTAGCGCCAAACGTGTTTGTTAGGGAAGAGGCGTTATTTTTAAAAACTAATTTTATCATTTCCCATTTTAATTCTACTACGAATATACAATCGATTGTAAACGTTTTAAAGTGATTAAAAGACTGTTTGTCTACGGAACTCTCCGGAGCAAATGGACTTCTGTTTTTTCTAAGAAGGAAGACAAGTAGCCGCAGTTCTGTTACAGGATTAGTATTTGAAACATTGTCGCCCGCCGGGAACTCCATTACTCACCTTGAAGTGGGTTTCTCTGTGCGAAAATTTTCTGTCCATCTATTCTAATTATGAGCGTACAGCAATCAAGATGTTTGAGTTAATGAACAGGTCCAGAAGTGCGGCCATTCGGAGGGGCCCACTTTAGCTCAAACTAATTATTCGGTAAGGTAGCAAATTTCAGAATGACCAGCAAACTTGGTCCGTTCCGCAACTTCCCTTGGCGGAATCATTTCGACTACTTGGATATTGGATTCGTCAACGGTAAACTGTTCGCTAATTTTCATATTAACTTCGTTACCTCACTTATCCGAATTATTCGGAACTCTGGACAGACCGAACTTGGATTGCTGAATATCCGTCCAACTGGGAACGGAACCAATTTCAAAACTCCCTAGTAAATTGCCAGAACCGAAGCAATTGGCTTACGCGATTGACCGGATCGAATCCTCGCCCAAGGGCATGACTTTCATCACTTACTTGTATCGCTGAAATAGTTTCAGTAGGCAAACCTCTTCCGGGAAACTGAAAATATGCAAATTCAGCTCACGAACGCCAGTGCTAACCTGATTCCATTATCCATGAAACCGGCTCAACGCTCCAAAGTATTGGAAAAAGTTGAGAAAATTCAGGATAAATTTATAGGCAAAGCAAAAAAAATTCATTCAATTTATTTTCCAAAAAATGAGGAGCTTGAAATTTTCACAGAAATTATTCAAGTCAGATAGCAGGATTTTATTGCTGTTGTTCTTATTATACTCGGTGTTTTCTCTTCAAAGTAATAATTCAAAGCATATTGTTAAAAAAGAAAATCAAGTATTCCCGAACATGTATAGCTGGTGCGGTTAACAAATCATTTTTTTTTTAAATATTCCTCTACACGTCTCCATTCTCTTCATCTTCCAGATTGTACGTATTGCCCTCTTTTGAATCTTCAGCACTCTCTCCAGGTTATGTGAGCTACCATAGAACATGATGCCATACCTCATCTTTGATTCCAATACTGCTTGGTGAATTTTCATTGACATAGAGTCCAGGTATTTACTGATTACCCCAAGTGAGTAGCAAATAGAACTCAATTGAGCACAAAAGTTGGTGATGTGTTCACTCCAATCAAGATTTTCCTCCAGTTTGAGACTCAGGAAATTACCACACCCAATCAGATTCAGAGAGGAGTTACAAAGTTGAATATTTGCTAGTGTTTGAAAACCTGAATGAGCTGTTTTGAATAGCACTGCATTTGTTTTTTCAGCATTCATGCATAAACCATTTGTTTCAAACCATTCGCCTGCTTGCAGTAGGGTTGATTTTACAAGTTCACACGTTTCTGGGAATTCTTGACCGTGACTGTGAAGTTTATGTCATCTGCATAATTCAACATTTTGATATTCAAATGTGGTATATAGATCATTTAAAAATATAATGAATATGATGGGACCTAAAATGCTTCCTTGTGGAACTCCTAGTTCTGTGAATTCTGCCTGCGATATTATGTGGTTCTCATTCTGAGAGATTATTGATCTTTGTCTACGGTTGGTTAGATACGATTTAAACCACTTCAGTTCCTTTCTCTTTATTCCATATGCTTGTAATTTTTGTAGGATCATGGAACAGGGTATCGAATGCCTTCGATAGGTCTAACATCAACCCAACCGTCTCATTTGAATCTTCCAGAGCGCCTAAGATTCCTGAGATAAACTCAAAGATTGCTGTATGTGGGGAATTCCCTTTGACTTATCCATGTTGTGAAGGTGATAAATTTTTTCTTGTACTATATATCTCAATCTGTATTTCTAAGTCTCTTTTTGAAATCTCCTATATTTTCCCAAGTCCTGATTCTCCAGTGAATTATTCATTTAGGCAACATTGCATTAGATCATATCTATCCTAATCTATGGTGTAATCAGCACAGGAAAGGAAAAATCTACCCAGCAGCTTTACAAAAATTAATGGAAACAACACAACCATATAATAGAAGAAAATATTATAGCTACCCAAAATATAGATAGTTAACAGTCGATTTCAGGAGAGCAATGATGATTGTTCAGACAAACAGACCTAAACTTTACTAAACCAGAACATGAAAAAATTGGGGAAGGACAGGAGAAAGAAGCTTATATTAGGCAAAATAGAACATTACCTGATAATTTAATACATTTAACGCTGAAAATATAACAAAACAATGAAATGAACAATTGAAATGAAAACGAAGAAATCTACAAAGGACTGTAAAAATACTATGAAGACATCAGCTGACTGAATTCAGAAGATATTTGTCCTACAATATGGCCATAATATTGAGTCAAAAATTATAATTTCAATTGATACTGCACCTATATAAACATCAACTCATGGAATATAACTTACAGTAATTCCTAGTTTACTTAGTAGGATCAATACTTATAAACCCAATCCCCTTATTCTGTCTGGATTAAGGTAGCACATTCCTTTGAAAAATGAAAATTGGCTTGTGAGGACAGACATCATTGGAAAGGTTCTCACGTAGGGCAAAGGCAGTTGATGAATTCTTTTCAACTTCTGAAGTATGTTTGTTACGAATGCAATACATGAGTGTTGCAATAACAAATACCTATGATGAAGGATGAATTGACATAAAAATATGGTATTTCGAAATCCGTAGGCGTCGATGTCTAATACGTGCTCGAGTTATCATTATGCGTATTATTATACCAAACATGTTTCGAACAAATTCCGATAAAGTCCAGGGGCATGTCATCGGATTATCCTCGGATACATGGCTCCCCATTCGACAAATCAGGACCTTTCTGTTCGCAGTTATATTTCTTGCATTTAATTTGAATCTTCTAATTTATTGCTATTTTTACAAGAGGAAGAAGTAAATGACCATCATTTGCTCCAATTGTTCCATACCTATTCGGTCAATGATTAGAAGTGAGAGTTATTTTAATACCCAAGTTGGGATTAATCAATGACTGCCGGTAGACAAGACTGGAATAGGTTAGTCAGTATCCGAATATTCAAAATGTACTCCTTTGTGAGCGACAATCTTGTAACATAGGCAAATTTATACCGGTAAGTGTTGAAAGCAACACTGGCCTAGGCAGAGCAAGAACAGACGAAATGATTCAGCGTCGTACAAAGGAGTTGGACTAATAATTCACTGATTAATATAACTCCCTCGGCTTTGATCTTGTATTGTGTTACTCCAGGTGTTCCGAGTGTTGTTTCTATATGCCGGAATTTTTCTTTCTCAGAAGGGCGTCCCATTAAATCAGTTTCAGTCTTCATTGTGTTTCGACTTCAATGAAAACATGAAAACATTTTCAGATGAATCTGTTTCGTAACGTTAAGTCCGCTTCAATTAACAAGGCGGATGCACCGGTCGAATTAATAAATATCCATCTGTATAAAACCGAAATTGAGTTGAAAGAATAACGGACCCGGGGTAAATGGAATCAGAGCAATATATTCTGTTGATGTAGTGGAGGTTTAGAAAGAGGGTTTCGGACCTTGAAGGTGAGCCACGGCCAGGTTGCTGTTAACTTTGCTCCACAAATCACCAACCGGTATAAAGAACAGCCGATCCATCGTCTGCACAGTGAACAAGGGAGGTTTCTTTTTTTCCTATCAATGACTTGTCTGGATTGCGAGGCATTCAATTAACTTTGGGTAAAAATGCGTTTGCACAACCCACCCCGAGTGGAATTAACGAATACAAAACGTCTAGAATTTAACGAAAAGGTTCTGACGGGGAAAAACGGCCGTTCTGGCTCGAAATTGATTTTTTCCGTTTGATGTATTACTTTTCGTCAGCATCTGTACAACAAGGAGATCGAACTGAAGTATCTATATACAATTTATTCATGAATTCATGTAGTTATTTACAGTTTATGGCGTTTTTAGATTTAATTATTTTTATTCAAGAATCGCTTTAAATTAAATTGTATGTAAACAAGGTGGCCTTTTGATAATAAGACAGAGCAATTTACAGTCCTGATAGTTACATTCGTTGCATACGTCCAGACAGGTTGAATTATCTTAATTGCAATCCTACTAGGTGAAATTTTCACTGTTTATGAAAAAATTTCAATAATTTCGATGCATTGTTGAGGTGTATTTTATTAATATAAAAATTTCTACTCGACGAATTTCAAAGCACCACATGGTACAGTGACATCTACCGACACACGACATTTGAAGTTGGTATTTGATATTTTATTATCCTCTAATTCGAAAAAAATTGAAGCAAATCCGACCATGTAATGAGGGGATTCACTCAAAAATTCTTGGAGAAATTTTTCACTGTAGAAAAGGCTAAACACAATTGTAAGGTGGAAAGTGAAAAGATTGAATTTTATGATTCGGGATCCAGCAAGAAAGAAGGATTTCATGAATACACTTATTCAGGAGAGGTCGTCAACATCTTTCAATTACGAGGTAAACCTGAACAGATATCATTTCATCCCCCTCATCTTAATTAAATTCGGGTTACTGTGATGCTCAAGTTAATAAACGGCTTATAAAGTGGGTACGGACAAGGGTTTCCTTCTTAGGAAAACTGATTATAGGAACATGATACTTGGGCCTATTTCGGCACTATACTGTATACCATGGGACAAATACATTACACGAACCAGATTTCAAACAGACTATATAGTTCCCTTTATACCTTCGGACCTAAATGAGGTTGCGAAAATGAATAATCGATGTTATTGATGACGTAACCTAACCCTGGAATTTTTCATGAAATTGATCGTACAAGAATATAGGAATATGGAAAAAAAGGACGATAAACTATAAAAATTGAAATAGAATGAAAACAAAGTCATTAAATTCTTTTTCTAAATGTAAGCTTTGAAATTGATCTAGATTTGACATGTTTTGGCATTCGCTATTGAAACAAAAATTAAATAAAAAACTGGTAAGTCGCATGGATAAACTGTTTTCAGATACATTATAAAATATTAAATACAATATAAACATCAAACAAAAAAATCACTGAAATATAACCCAAAAATTTAACAATACCTATTATTCAACCAAATTGATCCAGTTTCTAAATTGGTATCATAAATCATATGAACACACAAGTGCTATCAGTTCAATATATACAGGGTGTCTCAAGTTCGAGTGCCTATTAGACGTTTCTGAAGAACTAGAAAAAAAAACTGGAAAAAAGTCAAATATGTTCAGTCAGTAATATGTTCATTATTTTTAATTTAAATATTCTGAGCGTAAACCGTTTTTACAACATCAAAGAGGAAGGATGTGAAAAGGTCATGCATCTTTTGGATTTCAAAAATATCATCACAGGGTGTTTCAAATTTTGTGTTGAAAATTGTGATCTTAAATTGGCCATAACTTCTGTTTTTCAAATTAGAACCCTATTTTTTTTATAATTGTGTTGGATTCTGTTGGATTATTTTATATTTCTGTAGAGAACTTCGAACAATATCATAATCCCAATTTCCAGATTTCAAATATGTTTAGTTCTCCAGAAACGTCTAATAGGCACTCGAACTTGAGACACCCTGTATAAAATGTGACAATCGTCAATGAAATGTATAGTCACATTAAACGAGATCATATTGAGGCTTTCATATCTATAGACTTGATGACACTTGTGTGATCATATAATGCCTGGTATCGATTTGTAAGTTGGATCAATTATGATAAAATGAAATTTTCTTTATCATGGTTATGTTGGAGTCAATATTCTTGTTTAGGTATATAACAGTTCATCTTGGCAAGTTGCTTGTTTATTATTTAATTTTTTTACACCTAGTTGGTTTTGAGAATAGCCAATACCGAAACATAAATGAAACTTCCACTTATTGGAAAGTTTGTAGACTGAGGGTATTTATAACTGTTCGGCTTGGATTTATGAAATATTTTATGTATGTTAACGATAAAATAAACAATAACTGATACAATAGTTAAGTTTTTCGTACTCAAATTTACAAAAGACGTGATCATGTTTCGCCGTCTTGATCTTGTTATCTGTCCAAGTGGAAAATAAGGTCTATACCAATTATCTACTATAGACTTACAAGCTTTCGTATAGAATGTGATACATCAAGAAGAGAACAACTTAAATTATGAAATAAAAACAGTCAGTGCAAAAATCATTAATCATATACATTGGGTCTTTCTCTTTCAAGTAGTAAGAGCAGGCCTCTGACTATTGATATGTCACATCCCGAAGACGTTGGATTTCTTTGAATTAATTTGTCGAAAACTGACAAAATCATCTACTGTGTTCAAAGTAGTTACGAAGCGAGCATAATGGTACGGAATACGAGTAAGACTTCCATAAATTCACTAGAATGTGTGAACAGTAGTTCCAACTTATGGAGCTATAAGGTAGGAGCTCTTCGAACACCCCATTAACTGCGATATTTACGATTAGCTCTAGAATGGCTCCTTTCTTGAAGGTGCATCTTTGCTTAATCAGTTGAACGTATATATAGCAGATGACCAATGCATAAATATTGTTGAAATCTTTGCACCTTGATGTTACGATAAACTATCAGCTTTTATTGGGTCGTTTGCTGTCTATTCTAACATTTCGATAGTACACGTCGACTCCGATCCAATTTATAATACGTTGAATTTAATTGGAACAAGTCTGTTGAAATGATTTAAACCAAGCGTCAACGATAATGGAATGTCCAGATCCATTGGAATCATTCCATGAAAGTTCGAAACATGTGTATGCCGAAGTATGATAATTGATGTGATTCCGATACAGGAATTTTGAAATATAACACATTTTCTTTTGTAGTGAAACACACCTCTTCAATTTCTCCCTCTGGATTTAATTTTACAATTGTTTTGTACCTGTTTGTTCCACTGAAATTTATCAACTTTCCAAGCCGCAAAACTTGGAACACTTGTTAAAAATACAACACTTTTTTTCGGATGTTGGAGGGCTGTCATTACGACAGACTGTTTAAATTTAATTTTTTTAAGGTGAAACATGGATTGTATAAGAATAAGTTTATTACATCCCTTCAGACAAACAACCACTGTATCATATTCATATAAAACTGAAATAACAATTTAAACTTAAATTGAATTAGAAAAACGAAATACAATATTGTTCACCTATTAAATTTGAAATCCAAACATTTCCTAACACTATAAAAGCAGTTGTTGATCAATGTTTTGAATCTCTCTGGCAAGTGATTGAAAAGTTTAATCACAGTATAGATACCAACCAGTAGTCGCACTCCGTGGATTTTCTTACACCAAGTCTGACTTGCGCATTTCGCAGGGATTCTAACCTCATATTTTGGTCCTTGTTCATTGTTTTCATCGATAATTCTAAGATGTCTCCAATAATTTCATTATTATTATTTTAGACATCTTAAATAATTCCTTTGTATAATCAATTCGTTTAATATTTAGAAGAATATAATTTTTTTGAGATCTATTTAAAATTCAAAGAAGAAGTTGAAGAAAAAATACAACCTAAACTATAATTCAGTGGAATTTCTTTGAGTCAAAATCTACCGTGAACCAGCAAAGCTCATTTATTTAATCATTTATTTTTCAATTCAATTTATTTTTTCAATTTTATGTTATTTTCAAATTAATTCCAAAATGATTAACAATTGTAGCGTATACAACTGCAAAAACAATAGTTTCAATAATCCCAAAACTTTCTTTTTTCTCAATACAATTAGACACCGACAGGTGAGTGATACATATAGTATTGTAGAAAATGTTGTTTATTAAAAGCTCCGTTATTTGAGTAGTGCTTCATTCGATTAGTTGAGATTAATTGAGATATCAGGAACCAATGGAATTTCAGGAGGTTTACGCCTACTGTCGTCATTTCTTCACGATAAGTTGAGATATCAGGAACCAATGGAATTTTAGGAGGTTTAAGCCTACTGCATGCGTATGCAGAAGAGTGAATTTTTTGGATAAATATTTGAGTGTGTATCTATATGATTTTCAATTTTATAAATAGAAATAACAATAATATAATATATATATATAACAATAATTCAATAGGTTTTTTATTTTTTTCCCACCATAATGAGGAAACCCTTTCCAGATAACACTCAGAAGTGCCGGGGAGTATTTACGGGGGGTGTACTGGGGGTAATTAATTTTCATATGAATATAGACTAAATAATGGTCCATACACTCTAAATATCACTGTGAAAACTTATTACCAGCTTAAATAAAAATATTTAAGTTTTCAGATAACGCAAATAACCTTTTCTAATCAATTTTTAAATTCGCGGTCGATGAGATTAGATACGTTCCCTTTGGTGTAAGCGATTTCAGGTCAAAATCCACGGAGTGCGACTACTGCTTAGTCCCTATACTGTGGTTTAATCCCTTTATACAATGGTGATTTTTGGAACTTTGAACTCCTGTGAATTGAATATTCAAGAGTTCTCTTGTCTTGTGTCATGTTTATAGAATTCACAGCATTTTTCGAGATTTTCAGAATTCTTCTTAACCTTGTTCAACATAAAGATGCTGGGAAAAACTTAATATTTTGTGTTGTATAAACTTGGGTCTACAGCACTCCTAGTGGTCCATATCTAATATAAGGCGTATCAGTTTCTTCCCCATAAAACTGTATTATAGTTCATATGAGAATATGCCAGCGAATAATACACTTCTAACAGTGATTCTCTTGGTAGAACATTTTTCAATATTTTTAGAGCATAAAATGAGCTGCTTTATCCAAAAATAATTAAAATTCAAATAACTCCTGGGTGTTTCATAGTTTTTTTATTGAATTATTCTTCATTGAACCAGTCACAGAATCCGCAACTAAATCTCATTTTTTTTCAGGACACAGATGTCATCAGAACGATACACGACTGGCCCATGGCAGTGAGTTTTTTCAATTTATTTCTCTTTTAGTTTTTTTTCAACATCTAAATCTTTGTAAAGACTTGCTCTGCGCCCAACCGAGGAAGCGCAACGCTATAGTATGTACATTACTTGGAAAACGTTTTTTTACGCAAAATAAGTGACCAGTAAACCTTTCAACCGATTTCAGTTTTCAGGAAAGGAAATTGTAGAATGTAATGTGTTGACAAAAATATTAAATGATGGAAAACTGTAGGAATATTGCAGATGGCATTAGACTTGAATAGGAAGAATAGTTTTGATGATGCATTTATACGTGTTCTTAAACAATTGTGAATAGAATCCTGGTGGAATGCTATTTTGTAGAAACACTGTGAACGATATAGTAGAGTTTTAGCTGAATATTATATATGATTTGAGATTCAACCTTTCCACTGACTATATTGGAGTAACTATTTTGATTGATATTCATCAACAAAGAATTTCCCGTTTGAAATAATAATTCAGAATGATATTTCACCTCTGATATTCCTCTGTTATCTCGATTGGTGTACATCACATAGCTTGTCCCCATTATATTCAAACCGAAAATGAGAGGGATATACATTATATGGGTAATCCATCAAAAGTCTAACATTTGGTCCTTTATATAAAGCGAACAATATGTGAAGCATATAATCAATACACATGTACAGAGTGGTTCAATGAAAATCTGTGAATGTACGAAGGGACGTTGGACCCTGTTCCTACAGCTCAAACACAAATTTCTGCCGAAAAGGTTGTTATTCTGCGTCCATTATTGCCTCTGAGCTTTTTTAACATCATCAATGACTTGAAATCAACTGGTCCACTTCTTGATATCATCATATTTACTCTAAATAAATCGATTGTAACATATGCTGTGTGTTATCTACTAGACGGACAGATTATAGTTACTGGTCTTACAATTGCGGTAACCCACTCTGATTACCTGTAGTAAATTTTTACATCGTGTGCTTTTCTTCTTTTTACTTTTCGAAATCAGTTCTTGTTTATATATCAGCCAATAGAATTTGGTTGTATCCATTAAGGCACTGCCATTGGGCGCGAAAGGATAAAACGGGTTTATTCCTCAGGATTTGGTCCGAGGATCGTCATCGGATTTATACAAGGAGATAGAGAATATGCGCGCCAGGGGGATGCCGGATATCTCGAGAACGATACATCTTTTGAGACGTTTGAACATCTCGCAGATAAGGTGTTGATAACCGGCTCTAGCATTTCGCGCCTCTTCAAAAAATAAAATACGAGGATACCGGGCCCGCAGCCGGAAAAGCTATTGCATGACTATTCCAATTTCCCGACGTACATTGAGTGAAAAAGTAACTGGTGAAAAAGCTGATAAAGAACGTTTGATTAAATGAGGACCGTGCCGGGTTGGTTAAAACCAGATTTCTGAATGCTGGGGAAATTGCTGTTACATAAATATAAGAATACCTCGTTCTGAAAGCTTTCAAACGACGTTTCACGGGGATTATGTCTTATCTGGAGGATTGAATCCATTTTGCGACTGTTTTTTCGTTGGGGCACTTCGTATCTGTGAATTTGTCGAATGGATCCCTTTTTTTCTCGAAAAAAATCTTATTAAGCGTGGGAGTACCTGAAACATCAAAGGGGTGAGCTTCGGCAATAATAATCAGCAGAATCCTTTGATTTCATAAAATTTGAAGCCTTTCATGGCTGAATAAACTTATTCAGATTTTCCAAAAATATTTACAAATTGAAGAATTCCATAGCTTAGAATGATATGTTTTCGACGCGTCGAAACTTCAAGTGATACGAAAATATCCACAGCTTCACTGAAATTTAATGAACTTATTAAAGCGTAGCATTGGATATGTTATAGAAAAAATTTCCGCGAAATGGAACTTTCGAAATTTATGCCATCCATGATCGTGGCATGAGCATCATGCATGAAGATTGCGTTGTGAATTTTTCATCAGAAAGGAGCATACATCGAAAAGTATATCTTAATATTCCGGCGCAGAGATGAAAGAGGTTTCCAAATACTTAGCCTGCCGTACAGAGGCCGTTCTTTCCACAACGTTGTTCCCCAGTGTAACTTTCAGGCTTCCGCTAAACTAATCGACAAAGACTATAGGATGAATGCTGCGGACCAAAATTTTCTCTGAATAAATTTTCGGTCCACAATAGGAGCCCCCACGAACAAAGTGATATTTCCACCATTTTTTTCGCGCTACACATTACTTGCCATCTACCTGTACGTCTTCAATTTTTCATTCCGAGTGAAAACATAATTCACGAGGGCGCCGCTGAGGATATATTGCAGGACTGGTTCTTAAACGGGGGCTCGTCAGCAGGTCATAAAATCTCTATCATCTTATTAAATTGTCGGAGTAAACTTCAATCAATACTGTCTGCTGTGATTTAAGTTTTTTGTCCATACTTGGATACTTATTCATCAATGTTGGATTTTTGTGGTATATGTGGCAAATCAACCTGGACAGGGGGTTAACGAAACACGGTTCAGTTTTATCAGGTAGGTATACTGGTGTTATATTATTAATGGGAAAGTAAAAAACATCCCATTCTGGTCGTTTCTCGATCAATGCATGGTTCAAATTGATCATTTGTTGTCGGTAGCGATCAGTATCAACGGTATCACCAGGTTTTAGGAGCTCGTGGTATATATGGAAGTATGCTGAGGTTATAATGGTACCACGACTTGGTAAACCCGAACACAATGTGGAATCATATCGGCCTAGAGGTCTGCTACCAATCCTGGGTGAACTTTTTGAGAACCTGCTTCTCAAAAGGCTGAAAGATGACATGGATATGCACCAACTACTACTAGATCACCAACTAGATTTCCAAGACAACCACTCTTCACCGCATCGTGAACAACATTTCCCAGTATATCTGGACTCACCCCAAGCATTCGATAAGGTTTGGCACAACGGACTATACAAACTTGAACAATTCCTCCCCCGACCATATTACATGATTCTGAAGTCGTATCTAGCAGGCCAGTATTTTGCAGTGAAGTATGGGGGAGCAATAACCATTCCTTCCAAGGTCAAATCTGGAATCCCACAGGGAAGTATTTTGGGATCACTTCTGAATGAAGAAGAGATCTAACAATCGATAAACAAAAAAGTTTTCAATTCTATAATCGTGAGGTTGCGAGTTTGAATAACCCTCATCAAAACACCATGTTATTAGGCTTTCCAAAGAAATAATAATTCAAATTTTTCTGCATGTTCGAAAAGCAATCTTGATTGAAGGCGATGGTGGGAAAACTGCTAATTCATTACCCATTTCTCACCTTTGATGTTGGAAGTATATTGACGCAGAAGATTGGTATACTTCCAACGATAAAATTAATCGTTTTCTTATTACTATTGATCACGACAACCTTAACTGATCGAATAGTCATAAAACGAAATTACAAGGGTCTTAATTCCATTTCACGGTAATTTCCAAACAGCTGAATACTCCCAATGTTATAATCGAATTATAGATCGAAAGGAGGCAATTGCTCGTTACCGAAGGAGCTTTATGCAATTTCACATTTCCGTTTATTCCTTGAATTGCGCTGATTCCTTGAAAGTTCTTGAATATTTATCCGTTTGATGATGCTATTCTCCAGATCTTCAACGCGAATAATGTCCACTGTAATGAATCGATTTCATTTTATTGCTTTAAGAATTCTTTTACTAATTTAGATGCGGGATTGAGGGGGTCCTCACTGCAAACCTGTTGAAGAAAATTGTGTTTGTGTGTAGATCAACACGATGCACGCAATGACGACTCATAAAAAATCAAATTATGCAAAATCATTATCCTAGACCGGACCTTTGCTGTACTCCACACATTCGGTTATTAGTTCAAGATTATCTTATTCTCCGAGTACAATTATACAGCTTTGACTACTTCCACATCCAGACAATGAGTACTCGTGTATATATTGCAGGACTGGTTCTTAAACGGGGGCTCGTCAGCAGGTCATAAAATCTCTATCATCTTATTAAATTGTCGGAGTAAACTTCAATCAATACTATCCGCTGTGATTTAATTTTTTTGTTCATGCTTGGATACTTATTCATCAATGTTGGATTTTTGTGGTATATTTGGCAAATCAACCTGGACAGGGGGTTAACGAAACTCGGTTCAGTTTTATCATGTAGGTATACCTACTGGTGTTATATTATTAATGGGAAAGTAAAAAACATCCTATTCTGGTCGTTTCTCGATCAATGCATGGTTCAAATTGATCATTTGTTGTCGGTAGCGATCAGTATCAACGGTATCACCAGGTTTTAGGAGCTCGTGGTACATATATATATATGGAAGTATGCTGAGGTTATAATGGTACCACGACTTGGTAAACCCGAACACAATGTGGAATCATATAGGCCTAGAGGTCTGCTACCAATCCTGGGTGAACTCTTTGAGAACCTGCTTCTCAAAAGGCTGAAAGATGACATGGATATGCACCAACTACTACTAGATCACCAACTAGATTTCCAAGACAACCACTCTTCACCGCATCGTGAACAACATTTCCCAGTATATCTGGACTCACCCCAAGCATTCGATAAGGTTTGGCACAACGGACTATACAAACTTGAACAATTCCTCCCCCGACCATATTACATGATTCTGAAGTCGTATCTAGCAGACCAGTATTTTGCAGTGAAGTATGGGGGAGCAATAACCATTCCTTCCAAGGTCAAATCTGGAATCCCACAGGGAAGAATTTTGGGATCACTTCTGAATGAAGAAGAGATCTAACAATCGATAAACAAAAAAGTTTTCAATTCTATAATCGTCAGGTTGCGAGTTTGAATAACCCTCATCAAAACACCATGTTATTAGGCTTTCCAAAGAAATAATAATTCAAATTTTTCTGCATGTTCGAAAAGCAATCTTGATTGAAGGCGATAGTGGGAAAACTGCTAATTCATTACCCATTTCTCACCTTTGATGTTGGAAGTATATTGACGCAGAAGATTGGTATACTTCCAACGATAAAATTAATCGTTTTCTTATTACTATTGATCACGACAACCTTAACTGATCGAATAGTCATAAAACGAAATTACAAGGGTCTTAATTCCATTTCACGGTAATTTCCAAACAGCTGAATACTCCCAATGTTATAATCGAATTATAGATCGAAAGGAGGCAATTGCTCGTTACCGAAGGAGCTTTATGCAATTTCACATTTCCGTTTATTCCTTGAATTGCGCTGATTCCTTGAAAGTTCTTGAATATTTATCCGTTTGATGATGCTATTCTCCAGATCTTCAACGCGAATAATGTCCACTGTAATGAATCGATTTCATTTTATTGCTTTAAGAATTCTTTTACTAATTTAGATGCGGGATTGAGGGGGTCCTCACTGCAAACCTGTTGAAGAAAATTGTGTTTGTGTGTAGATCAACACGATGCACGCAATGACGACTCATAAAAAATCAAATTATGCAAAATCATTATCCTAGACCGGACCTTTGCTGTACTCCACACATTCGGTTATTAGTTCAAGATTATCTTATTCTCCGAGTACAATTATACAGCTTTGACTACTTCCACATCCAGACAATGAGTACTCGTGTCAACTCTTACGTGTCTACTTTCTCAACTACGTCAACCGGAAACATGGTCTCCACATTATTTTCCTTGGAATGAGATACAAAGGAATTGGTATTTTACATTAGAATAATGGATTTCGTTTTCTTGAAATAAGTATACACTTCTCATATTACCTGAACCTCCTGTGAAATGTTTAGGTCGTGAACCGTCCTGCCAGCGCGTTAATTTAGTGAAGAGATTGCCTCTTGACAAATTAATCTCATCTGGGTGTGAGGTCAGACCTGAGATCGATATCTCTTTGGCCCCTTTTCGATCATTTGAAGTGGGTATGACTAATGAAAATTTGTGATTGGAAATCTTAATTGTTTGGTCAAGTTCTTCAGACTGGGGACCCCTCGGGACCCGTCATGTCTCCAGGACTGAATCTGCATTGTTCATTAGAACAGATTCGGATGTCAAATATGTCCGGACCAGAGTTGAAACAAGTTTTCCCATTTCAAGTGAGGAATCAATAAGTCTCGAATACCAGTGGCGGCGCGATCCTAAGCTTCGTTAACAATGAATGTACGTTTTCTCACTTTTTCATGAATTCATCGTGGTATTGCGAGCTGAACATGTCCTACAGTAGCAGACTTGTCAAAAACGTCTGCTGTTTTTTGGGTGTTGAACTCAAAATTACTATAGTTCAATCGTTCTGTTTTCATAGTAACAAATTCCTCCTTGTTGTAGATTTGCCTTCAGCTCGAATGAATGAGTTGAGCTATATACCTATCTGAAATGTGGCAAGCGGTAGAATACAGTATTTCTCAACTTTGAGTGCCTATTTGGTTTCTGGACTTTTTTGAAATCTAAATCTTGGGAGTTTCAATTTCTCGATAAAAAAGTTCTTCAATTCTTCCTTCGAAAGAGTGTACGGGCGGACGGGCATCTATAAACTTTTAATCAGAGAATCGAATCTAATCGTTGAGTAGTAACACACATTCGAACAAAACAGAAGCATGATCTGAAACGCGCAAACAGCAAACGATCACTTGATGCAGCGTGTAGACAAACAGTAATCTGCAACCATTCAGAACTGCTTGCCATATGCATTGAAGCGAGACAGACCCTAGATTTTTCCGTAATACCCCAGACCGAGCGAACAAATGTAATATTTCCATTAACGATCGGAAATTGAGATAACCATTAGTCTTCTACACTTAATTTTTACAAAAACGTTTGCCGCCACACTCGTGAAGAGGAAATCCTATCGATAAAATCAACGTTCTTCTCGACTTATAATTGAAAAGACCCTTCTGTCTAACGATTTTCGGGGGTAATGATGTGAACTAAATCGATCTCAAATTTGATAGCAACCCGCCTGAACTGAATACCGAATAGGGTAACTATCGAATCGGCCTCCTACCTATCCCGTAAGCTAATCCAGTTGAAAAATAAATTCAATCTGAAGAAAAGTGAATTAAACGATTCGATCCCTTTCTCGAAGGAGACGTTTCCTTTCTGTCATCAGGTAGGGAACATAATAAGTTGAACATTTAGATGTTCGATAGGAAATATATTATTTTTTAATTCTCATATAATGATGATCATCATTCATTTCCCGATATTTCATAATATTTTATCTTGAGTTTGAGAATCATATCGCATATTGAGATGAAAGTAATTGAAGCCCAGTTGGACAAAGGTTCCTGTTTCGTCTTTTGGATGTCCTCACCCCCTCTCTCTTGCGGTGTTCCGATGTTTTTCCTCAACTTTCACGGCCTCCATTACTTGAGTATTTTGATCCATTTGTGCTTATCTCTGACCACATGCCCTGCCCCTCTCAACATCATCCTTTACTCTTGTCAATTGTCTCTTGGCATCACGCAATCTTTAAGGCTCAACTTTTAAACATTCGCATGTCTACTTGCAAATCCCAGGTCGCTTCTTGCAGAATGCAAAGGTTGCAGACCTTTCCCTTCATGCCCGTTGAAATTTAAGAATTTTCAATAGGACGAGTCCTTGTAAATTTCTGTATTGCTATTTTATCATATTTCATTTCTTCGTGCATACTCACCTGTTCGTGGCTGTTGAAGATCCGAAGGCACTTGACTCATGACGGCATCGCCACAATTGTAAGGTCACTTACACAAAAGCTCCACAGTTGAATAGGATACAACTCCAGATTTTCAATGATGTTTACGTACCTTGTGGTTACCCTGGATAGTTAACTGAAATGATAAACTGATATTGATGTTGCGCCTTACACAGCTTTAAAGGCCTTCTATGACTGCAAGAAGCTTTTCGGTGTTTGGGCCTAACTGGAGCTCCTAACACCATTGCTTTGTGTAAATGATATTACCAGACTTCCTTAAAGATGTCGAGCTCTAACATCCTCAACTATTTACTGGTCTGGTGAAATCAGTCTCCCTCCAACACTAGGCAAGACGTAAGACTCGTACACAAAGTATTATAACCAGATAATATGGATCTAATAGTCAATGAAAAAGCTGATGATCCTACTGAGAAAGCTCACACACTCATAGGTGCTGAATAAACCCCAATACTGGGAATCAATGAAGCAGTGAAATATTCACAACTATGAGACGTCACAATTCATTTTAAATAAGTGGAAATGATTCCAGTGTGATCAAGTAACGCCGGGGTCACACGCACTTGACTGGATAGCGACCATTCAGCGATCTCTGTGGAGGAGAATTTAATTGCTTAAAAAACGTTGAAGGTTCACGTTTTTGAAATGCAATTTGTGGATTTTCAGATCCAACGAAATCCTCAAATGATTGATGAAAACTGTTGTCTCAAATAGAGTTCCCAGTCTATCTTTTTTTTAAATTCATTTCCTGAGGATTGCGATATTCTTTTCTTATTTATTTAAGTTTTAGGCGTGTTTTATAACTCAAGCTGTTGGATCCGATTCGTTTTATTGTGTTTGTTCTGTGAACATATTCTTTAGAAATCGCTTCAATGAATTATTTTCTCAAGTTTTCCACGGTGTCTTCAGCCAGTAGGAAACCAATCGAGATGGTCTTCAAACGACCAGAACTATTTGTTTTTGGTAAATTCATTATTAATAAAACGTAGAGTGACGAAGAAGTTCGCGTTCAAGGAGGCGCAACTCCAACACCAACCCCGTGCGGTGAAACCTTTGAATTGCACCGTCAGTCTTGCCCGAGCAACCCTGACGTGCGGACCGGATTTTCCACGCACAATAATCACATTTCCGCGCCGGTTTTCCCTTCTCAATATACGTAAACACGCGCTTTTTTTTCTTATGCGATTCTAGTTCGAACTGTGTCCGAACATTTCATTCAATAGGTATGTTCCCATGTTGATATGTGTGTGTAGTTGGTTTATTTATGAAACTAAAAAAGTTGTATAAAAGTTATAGTAGATTTCATAGTTTTCCCGTAGAACCTAAATGAGACCAGGAGGAATCGAGTGAAATGTCTCCAAATTTTAAAAAGTGTTATTATTCACGTTATTGGACTATGTGTCATTGTTTTTCAATTCATCGAAAGCTAGACTCTAAATTATTCATTCATATTTTATCCATTTAGAATATGAAAGATAGATTATATGAGTTAAGAAAGCTTTTTTGAACTTGAGGATGTTATTATCAACAATTTCGTTTACATAGTTAACACATAAAAAAGGTGATACATGTATATATATGAATTTCGGAATAAATTCCGGGCATCTAACTTCTACAGATTATTTAATTTTAAGTTAAATGAATGAATAGAATCGCAAACATTAATTGAAAGAAGAATGGTATATTTATGCATGTGATCGATTGAATAATTTCTGGTCGAACATCATGGAGAAAAATAATCCATTGATTCTACATAAGCTTAATCACAATGGTATATTCAGAAACCTTTTAATGAAATCGGATCTACTGTACGGGCCTGAAATTCTGTATAGAATACGCATCAAGTCCGCAGAATTTTTGACGACGTATACTGGGATACTTTTTATTCGCGCTTATCCTTATAGTGGAAAAGCGAGCTAGAATTTAGCCATGGTTTTTTATATCCGATGAAGTATGATCAGTTCGGCCGCCCGTATTCGCCATAACTCTTGATGGAAATAAGTTTGAGTGAAGTTTTGGATGAATTTCGTCCGATTATTTTGTGGCTCGACCACCTATAAAATACCCACAAGATTAATTCCTCACTTAGCAAACATTAGAACTAGATGAAAATTGAGAAGTTTGTGAATATTCATTGATATCATCAATCTAGGGAATCATTTAAAAGTTGTCAAAACTTGTAAAAATTAATATATTTCAATTGATCTTAAGAATAAAGTGGCATCAAATGAAATGTAATTTCCCGAAGAAAAGACAGTGTTATGTTGTAATTTTTTTTGAAATATTGGACGACTTGAAGTAATCAAGAATAACGATTCACGAACATCAATTAATTTCCTTTCGATAACGACTAAATTTCAAAATATGCAGAATAACAATAACCTTTATATATACACAAAATTTCTTTAAGATCTGATCAATATCTCATGATTAATTTGAAGTTTTGAAAATAGAGTCTATTTTGAAAAAAATTCAATTCGTTACGCGAATGATTCCCAAGTTATAAATTGATCCTGTGGCTGAAGAAACTACAATTCAGATACACATAACTGTGTAAACATCGAACGTATTTTGCCCGAGGATTATACTCTGTAAATATAAAAACTTTAGCTTAACTCCTTCGAATGTTATTGCAAATACTCCAGCTGCTAGGTCGGACCTACTCAACGTTGGCAATGGATTCTTTATCACAGAGTGGAGCCCAATGACTTGATAGCTGTTTCACGAGAAACATGTACAAAAAATGTGTCTATATAATTAGCTATATCACAGTTTCTCCTAATGCGTAGATCCTGTTGAATTTGTATCAGATATCGCAGCGAAATCTTTCATATATAAAATGAGTTAGCTACTCATAGTTGCAAAATGGCGCATGAGCAAGTAACATGAAGAAAATAACATTATTGGTCCTCTGCTTTTCATTTGTGAATTACAAATCTGTAACGTACGATTGATCTGTTTGTGTACCTATGATTAGTGCATGATGCAATTCTGAAATCGTACTAGCTATACTTTTTTAACAGTGTTCTTTTGAACTACATCTAATAATATGATATCCTAGAGTTATAAAAAATAGTTATTAGACTCAGTTTTCGAATATCTAATATTCTTCATGACTTTTTATGGTCACTGAAATGGGAAAGCTATCAGTCAAATTGTTGTGAAACATTCATTGGAGCTAAAGTGCGCTATTTATTAGTCTTGAAAATTTACCTCTAAGTTTATGAAATACAAATTGGCTCCAAGATGAAATCAGAATACCAGAATAACTGATTATTTATACCAACAGATGAACGAGTTGGCTGAATGTACTCAAACATACCAAAATCGATAGAAACATATTGTATATTGCTGTAATTCCATGAATGCAAGATTCACACATGTACTCATTCTTTCTCATAATGAGTATTATATTCTGTTTTCGAGGTGAACAGGAAACTCTTGGAGAAGCCCTTATTACAGTTAAGTTCTTTTATTATAAATGTATATCATTAACAGAGCTTGTATGGAAATTACACATTTCCTAAATATAACCCATGACAATTTTTTATCGAACTCGATATCTCTTCATCATCAATCATTCAAGAGCATTTTCTGCTCAGTGATTTTCCTAATGAAACTTGACATTGTATCGACAAAGTCAATAGATTATGGAGCGTAATTTAAATATTTCATATTTCCTGGATTCTCTATTGAAAATATTTTCATTTCATATTAGAGTAATTAGAGTAATAGACGGAGAGTTGTGTGTGGAAATGATTATATATAAAGAGAGGTCCAATGGGTGATTCCTTGAATAAGCATCATACTTTTTTACATGTAACAGAGAAGCTTTTCTTTATTGGAAGGTATTCTTTTCATCATCTATTAGATCTGCAGGCCATTATATCTGTACTCTTCTGGTTAGAAATGAAGAAAGGTTTTTTGAATGTTTTCCAGTCTTTGACGGTCGTGTTCATTTCTACATATGATGACATCTTCGCTTAGTGTACATCTTTATATTTTTATTTGGTTTAGTTTACTATACTCTTCAATTATTTTATCTGCAGTTTATTTATCATAGATGTTTGTGTATAATGTTTGAAGCTAGTGCTGGATCTTTTCATTGGCAAATATTTGGTCTGTCACGTTTGCCAGAAGGTTCATGGAATCAAGAAAGTGAAGCAATGGGTCTACCACGCTTACTTGTGAGAGTCCAGTTTGAAGGGAAAAAATAAAATAGTTCCCGCCCTATTTAAATTGATACTGTCTTTTTATTATTCATCCAATATGGATAGCGATTTATTACACTATATATCCAGAAATGTTCCAAGGTATTATTATACACAGCTCATTCGATGTTTAAGATCATACTCCATTAATAAAAAATTGTGGTTCCCAATCTGTTAAAGCGGAAAAAACTTTATATCCGATTTAATACCATACAGGGAAAATATAGTATGACCCAAAGATAAGGTAATCTGTAATGTTATAATTCCCATATCTATTTATATCGTGCAGTCATTAAAAATAGAGAGTTTCGTATGATATTGCTTTTTCAGCCGCAGTCTGAGTTTTCAGTGTTTTCCTGCAAATGTGAAATTCAATACTCCATGGTCATTTAATACCGTCATGTCTTGTAGGGCAAACAAGGACCTCGAATAATACGCTAAACATAATGTTGGTGCTGATGTAACAGGCATTTTGTGGTCGAAACATCATTCCCATCTAGAGTGTTGTGTTGCAAGAGGTGCCATAGGGATTCTCGAAATTATTTCAGTGGTTTTCTCCTACGTAAGGGTTGGTCCATTTCGAAGGATGATTCTCTTATTTCTAGGCGGCATAACCGTTTTCACATGATGTTATCGTTCTATTTCGGACACTGTCAAGTGTTGCGCCAAAAAAATGCAATCGGTTATAATATTTTCCTGGCTGGCATCTCATTCAGAACTCAATCAGTTCAATTTGATATTGGTATTACTAATCATTCATGTATATATGAAAACGTGTCCGTAACGGACCTATAAGAGCTCATTTCCTGCTGCCGACGAAGACATAACTGAAAATATCAGAATTTCGATATTCTTGGTGTTACGAGTTTGGTATTAACATCTTCAACAATTAATTTTGAAAAAAGCAGTGCTGTTATAACATATCCATGAAAAGAAAGTATAATTTATTTTATGTGTGATTTAAAGCTTCGAATATAACGAAAAGAATTTTTATCGTTCGGACAGTCTGAAATGAGATCATATGTATATTGAAATTGCAGAATGGCGAATGCGTTGGTATGATAAATGACCGTTGCGTGCGATTAATTTATTATTTGATTTTTCCATTGCGAACGTTACCTTATTCATCATGAATCAGATGGAATTCTGACTCCTACAGGATTTTTGATAATATCTATAGATATTCATATCGAACTTCTCTGAATCTTGAACGTGTTCTTAGTGGAACAATAAAATTGGACAAACCATCTTTGGAAATTGCAAGTAAGTGAATTATTAATCATATAAAAATAAATATAAAAGTCAATACACTCTCGATTGAAGTATCGTCTGATAGCAACAAGTCAACCCTCGTATATAACACCTAATTGAGCTGAATAAAGTTTCATTTCATTTCAATCGAGTATATCGCATTTAATTCTGACCTTCAATAGTCTTCTATTGAAGAGTAGCATTAGTGGAGTTTACGGTTCGCTGTTTTTAAGTTTTCAAAGTATCCAGGAAAGGAATTGCTAAGAATTTTACTTTTATCATTTCCGGTAGTAAAAGATATCCAGAAAATTTCATACCCCTTCCAAACATTCAGGGCGGAATAGTGGCCATAACGTTACAAGATTATTGCTGAATTGCATTGTACGTTGTCATTTTATAAGGGAATTATTCCGTTCGCTTTCGGCAAATAAGGAAATTGTCTTTGAATTTTGTTTAGAAGTGTTATCTTTCTACCACAAGCGAACACGCCGTTATTGAAAATCGGTTACTTTTCGAACACCTATATAAATTCAGCCCTTGCGATGGTTTCAGAAGAGATAACCTCCCTTATTTCGAGGTCGATGTAGCTCAAAGGCTTTGAGGCGACGAAGATAATAACCCAATTACGAATGAAAGACTACAGAAATCGTCGAACGAGACCTTTATATGTTGATTTTTCAACTGAAACAACGTTGGATAAATGTATTCATATATTCATTGAATATAGGATTGCATGGAGAAACGCAGGTACTTCGATTATTCATCATAAATGAAATGTGATTCATAATTTTTTATTTCGAAAACACAATACGCATTTCTTTGTGTAGTATCAATGAAACTCAGTTTCCGTTTTATGTATCGTTTCACAACTCCGTCTGTAACTTTATTAATTTCGTCTTAATCGTCTTTGCTCGAAGATTATTTGATAGTTTTTCGACTAGTCAGCACTCTCTCTGATCTGCTGGTCCTCTGAAGTCATGGCCTTTTCAACCATTTTCACAAGTATTGAGTTTGTTTTATTCTCATTTATCTGAAAGTATATTATATTTAGCAAGTTTACTGTTTGAAGCTTGAGCTTGAAAGTGAACTATTTTAGGGTGATTTTTCAATATTTCAAATTGTGAGAAATAGTCATACGTCGAAACACATGAATCCCTTAGTAACCAGTTAAAATTTCTGTACCTACAGTAGACAAAGGATAAAAAACTGAGGTAATTCTCTAACAAGAGTATGACCATCCACGCTTCGGAGCACTCATTTGTTCACATTTTTCAGTAAAACAGTAATAAACCACGATAGGTAGAGGTTCACCGAACCGAATAATCAATGTGAATATTGTTTTTGCAGATTCCCGAAAAAATGTACACGAAAACATTTCGTACGGACACTGGGTGTAAGGGTTTGCATTTGCTTCAGCGCATAATTTCACCCCTTTTTTTTTCCGTTTTTTAATTTGAAATGGTGTTACATGAAAACTGAATTACACGGCATTAGGGACTTAATTTCAAACCGGCGCCATTGTAATGGAACAACGCGATCCACCATTTATTCATATCCAGCTTTAACTGGTGGGTCAGACGCATGGATGATGACAAGGGATCATCGATGGACCTTTCATTTTTGGATTGAATGGAAAATTTCTGTATTCAACGGCTGATGAATCGAAGGAAAAAGATAAATCAAATAAAATATAATCCCTAGGGTTCCTTCTTATTTGTTATGTGACCAGCTGAAAAGTCAACGCCATTTTACTCGATCATCATCCACTTCAGAAGAAAGCTATTCAAGGATTACCATTATTTGGTTCCGTGACTATTTTGAAAACAATCATCCTGAACGTTTTCATTGGAAACCACATGTATTGAAAATATTGTTGAAGAAACTGAAGCTTTTAACTGAACTTTCGACACGATCGATGGTTTCAGCCGTTACTGCTTGGTAGTTTATCTTAACTGAACCTATTATACATCGGAGAAACAATCAAGTAAGACATACAAATAGCTTACAAGACAGGAGACCGCCAAACTAAATTTCGAAATCTTACGGCAATCACGTATAAACACCCTTATCCAAAGTGAATTCGTATTTCCTTTAAAACTATGTCTGGAATCTCCCAAATAAATGAAAGTAAGAAAATACTTAATTTAACCACAGAAGGCCAGAAACTGAATGTGTTTTGTTTAGAGCACTTCTTGAACATGAACGTCAGTTCGAAACTGATCATCATAAAAAATGTTGGTAGAACATACATGGTAATAAAAACAACCAAACTATTATATATAGTTTAAATTCGAATTCAAATATCTGACTGGTACTGTCTCAATGGTGAAGATTCAATTGGAGTCTGAGAAGAGGAGTTCGTATAATCGGGCCGAGACGAAGACATCTATGCGAAGCGAAAATATGAAATATGACCAGCGCATCATGACGGGTTATGTCATCGCCAAAGCACAAGTCACATGTTATAATTAAATGAATGAGTGTTCTGGAAGATGGCATGCATGATAAATAGGATCATCGTTGTGGTGCAATTAAAGAAGAGGGTTTTATATATGAGCGTCACGCGGGTGTTGTTGGAAGAAATAAATGAAGGCGAAGGGTTGTTTATGTGATCCCAAAGAGAGGAGCAACCCCTATCTCTGTTTTTCCTGGGGATAAAGCTGCAGCAACGTGAAAAACAGTCTGATATTCGTTCAGTTATTAATACGTAGCTTGGTCAAATGGAAAAAGTCCATTCGGAATAATAATGTGTATTTATTTAACCTCTGTTAATATAAACTGATTCATATGTCTCTACTCGACAAAGCTTTATCCTTTAGCCAATTTTCAGTTTTGCTACGTTTGTTTGTGCGCCTTACGCTCCATTTGTTTTCGTATGTTATAGAAATAAACTCATCTCAAAAGGTCTTGTGAAAGGTATTGAACGAACCTGTGGAGATCAATAGATGAATGCCTCAACCCATTTCAGAGTGGTGTTACGGTCCAGTACTGTCCCATGTTATGGGATACGTACATTGGGTTTGAACAAACTTGTCATTGATTTTTTTCAAGCTCATCGAGTTTCTGATTTCCTTTCACTAAAAAACGAATTAGGGAAACCCTTCACATTATTTCTAAGAGCGCCTCGAGACTTGAAAAAAGACATTACAGAAGACTTCGAGATGGAAAGTGGACAGATCGAACTTTGTGATCTGATTGTTAATTAATTCTCCTAGTTCGGATACATAGGTGGAATGGTCTGAGGCATTGTGAAAACGTTGCTGAAAGGAACCCGATTTAAAACTGGAACCCCGCGATCGCTTCCGTAGATCCCTGTTTTCAATTAAACAAATGATTCAATTTTGCGCTGCCTCCGGTAGTTGAAAACCGAGATAGATTCGCCTATAAATGTGGGCAAAATAAGAGGGGTTCATCCGGCGCATTACTTTTTCATTCGATCTAATGGCAATCAATCAATCGGTGCTCCTCTGCATTTTATCATTTTCAAATGAACTGGTTTTTTTTCCGTTCAGAAAACGATTATGGACCCTGAAGCGAAAAACAAAACCCTCGCAAAGAGGCTGAGACAGAATGAACTTCCGGAATATTTTCCTGATGATTCTGATTACGTCTGATATACAGATTATGATTTCAGGGAACATTAAATTATTTTTTTCTGATCGAACCAATATTGAGCTATATCGCCTTAGTAACTCATATTTCCCAAGGGAAATATGAAACGTCAAATCATATTTCTTTCTAAACATCAAATCATATTTTATTTATTTATTTAGTAACAAAATGGAAACTGCAATTGTTGAAACTTCCACTATAAGTATTTCCATCAGATACAAAGGAAGAGAAAATATCTTGTTCATAATTATTCGTCGACGAGACTACAGTTTTCTTGAGAACATTCCGTGCAGCAGCAATCTCGGACTATTCTCCCAAAACGGTCTTCAAAGATTGTGATGGTGCAGATGGCCCTCCCTCCACATCTACTATCATCTTCGCTACCTTATTTTTGTGCAGCATACTGTCAGCCAGATAGCCTTCTGCAACAAACGAACTTTTCCAACCACCATGTCTCTTAAGTGTTGTCATTGAGGCTCCCGCATCGGCAACGCGGATGTTCGTCTTCCACAATGATCTGTATACGTTTTCGGATTATCCAAACCCAACCATTCAGCAACCTTACTCGAAGGTATTTTTGCCGACAAGCTGAAGAGTACACTTCTTATTCCTATAAGCTACTAAGAACGCCTTGCGGACGCAACGCCGAATACTCCCTCACCAAATGAGCAGCACCCCGATCTTCTTCATCAATTATAGTGAATATTCTTCTTATATCATTCTTAGTCTTCGAGACTTTGATTATGATTACCGACCCACGATCTTCGATATCTGAAGATAGCATATTCACCAACTCTTGTCTTCTGCAGGCGCTAAAGATTTCCATTAATAAAACAACCTTCGAATATTGAATGTAAAAATATTATCAACTGAGGAAATCAAAATGAAACTTCTACCTTATACATCCTCTGTTACGTCGATCTTCGAATGTCTGCAGATTCATTATCTGCATCACCATACATGTTCATGATATAACTGCAGTAAAGCAGCTTATTCGTAGATATGCTGCAGCGTTCAAAAGATTTCTGGATCATGTGAGTAAGTTGTCTGGCTCTAGCTGAAAAACTTGCATTGTCGTGTCCAACTCAAATCCCTATCCTGAATTGTATTGACTGGTTGAACGTGTACAAGTGAAAGAAAACTGGACCTAACATCGAGCCCTGCGGGACGCCAGTTGATAAAAGCTTTCCAAGGATTAATGAGCACCTCAACTGTACCACGGATGTTAATTCAATAATCTGTAAGGGAAAGTGGAATCAAAATTTGAATTATTGCAGTTCATAGTCTACAGATAGGGAGAGAATAACAGAATCTCTTTCCAAAAGTGTAGATGTTATTTAAGCAAACTGTTTCAGATTCACATTCAAATTTCTTAAGATATCACGGTTAATAGCTCTGAAATAAAACATTCCTTCGTAAATGAACGATGTGTATCGTCGAGCCCTCGAGCAAAACATGACACCAGAATCGGGTTGGGAATAGGGGGATGATGAAAAATGAAACGAGGCTGAACTCTGTCGAGTCCCTCAAATCTCTGTCTGAACGTAATTCATTTTCTTTCACTCCCTCATTTGCTTTTCCCCACATAAATATCTATGTTTTCATGGTGATTTTTTCAACCGCAAAAAAACGTCTTGATGAGGTCACTTCTCGTTGCCGGTTCTTGCTCGTAATGCATTAACAATTTGAAACGGAATAAAATCCTATTTACTCGTACTTCATGGCGTATTGAGTTCCGCAGCTGGAAAGGGATTTAAAACGAGGGGCTTCTTTCTCTTGCTTTACCGAGTCCGCGACTATTGATGAAAGTAGCCTTGTATGTTCAATCACACGAAAACCTTTCCGAATGGTGGTCATGCATTTTTCGAGAATGCAACAAATCAGCTGTGTGGTCCGATTTTGACATTCTTGCTCATTGGCCGATATGAATTTGGCGTCATATACGTGATTGTCGAATTTCCAGCTCTCGATACTATTTCATAATCGTTTATGTGGAATATGTGGTGCAAAACTGGCAACTCCGGCCGAAAAAAGGAGCAACTATCACCGCAAAAGGACGTTCTATACTTTTTCTCATCAATTGTTGAATGTAGGCCTCCCTCAACTATCTGTATTGGCTTGTGTTGTTGTATACTGTTGAATACTGTAAGAAACAGCTGTATTCTGTGATTTCCCATAGAATTGACTTAATTAGCCAATAATGAAATTGAATCAAGCAGGAAATCTGTCAATAAATTTAAATAATGAAACTGAAAAAGTTATACTTGAGAAGTGAGAATAAAGTAATTATCCAAAAAATGACTTTACGGTCAGCTTTCTTTAAAAATATGTTTGATGACAAAAGGAGGTACGACATATATTTCGGAATGTTTTCAATTTTATCTTTAATCTTCGTGATTTTGGCATTTCCGATGGTGTATCTAGAAGCAGGTTGTGTTAATATATTGCCTACTATTTGCCAATTATTATCGCTAATTAGGCGTATACATGTACCTGTCGTCTAGGAAACTGTTTTTTAATTGCGATGACACAATATCCATTTTGATAAATATTCTAATATGCGAACGTTTAATGAAACCTAAAGCATGAGCCAACGAAGCCCAGAAGGGGGGAGACAACGCAAAATGGGCAGTAAATTAAATCAGTATTGTTTTTGCCGGCAAAGTTTCGGATATAAACACGACCTTTCATGCTCTACAATTTAAGCCATATTAATAAAACGTCATGTTGGCACTTGTTCTTGAAATAACTCACGTAAACGTCACAATATGTTATGCTGTTCATATTTATAGCGGGCCTATGTTAATATTAATGACAATGAATTACCACATTCCGTACACAATAGATTCCGTTACCCAGTTAGGAGCCCGATGCAAATTGAATATCTATCCTATGTTTTGTGATAGAAAATTTGGAACTGTGATGGCGGATGCAGAATATTGTTTAGCGACGCTCAGAACGGAATAACTCGCTTCGTCGCTTTTGAGCCAAAAAAATCCATGAATGTAGAATAGGAAATGAAATGGGGAACACCTGTAAGTTTTTTTTCTCTAGGATCGAAGCCGATTCGTTATAATACATTTTATTCGCATGTCTACCAATGGCGCAATTTTGTATCTAAGGAGCGAACAAATCCTGCGATAAGTGAGTATCCCATGCAATAAAAATGGATATCAACTCGTCTTGCATCATTTCTGAGCAGTATTTGCGTAACATCGCTCTCAGGCTATCAATTTTAGTATATGGCCGTTTGCTGAATATTTAGCCTCTTCACTGTTGTTGCAATGTTTCCTATCATCGCTAATATTCAGAATTCTTAAATTCATTGGAATTGTCGGGAGTATAAGCACATGAATTGAATACTACAATGCGCATTGAAAAAACTATAAAAATTAAGAATCGACTCACGAAATTTCGTCAGTTTTCAGTAATTTACACTTTCGGTTAAAATGAGATTTCTGCGCATCGACGTGGCGCATACACTTACCGTCACATGATGGCAGATTACTGCTGGTTCTTGAAACGATATTGTTGATATTCAAGATTATACATATACTCGTTTAGTCTTTCTCACTTCGACGAAACCACTCTTGATCAGTATTAATTATCGGCTCTAACTTAGTACGAGCACAAGCTCCTCAGAACCGATGGAAGATAGGAAAAACAATAGTCCATGGACAGAACCTTGTGGAATTCCATAGAAGCAGTGAGAATTTAGTTCCCTGCCCACTGAAGTTCGAAAGACTGTGATGACTGATCTCTCCTTCAGTAATCCAAATCTTTTTCTTCTGAAATCTGGTTACTATTGGGGAAGGATGTGTTTTTGCTGCAAACAGAGGATTTAGTCCCTTACTGCTGTGGCTTCAGTAAGGGCTATTATTCTGGGTCAATTTCTACATATTTTCAGGAGAAAAAGGAGCAAGGACTACAGTTTGTGTAATCATTCCATGAAAGATATTTTGTAATATCTGCACAAAACTCATCAGATGTACAGCGGAATACCAACTGAAAATCCTCGTAACTGGCCTGGCGGATATTTTTCCCATCCCTATAGAATTCGGAGAGAGATCACCCCAAATATTTATGAAGCTCAAGTGCGTCGTTATCTGAATTCTTTCGAAATTCATTAAAGTTCGACTGGGTTATGAATATTAATCCGGCGAATTCGGGAAGAATTGTAGTGGCAGCTGTTTGGCTTTTATAACGCCCTCAATTCCCTACAATTCAGGCTTAAAGAAGGCAGAAAGTAGATGGGTTTGAAGGGAAAACGAATTCGGTAAGCATTCGTCTATTTGATGGGGTCATTCATTTGGATTTGAGTCGATGATTCCTAATTTGTGCTGGGTGATCGTCAATTGAAATTTATTGGTGTTGAAGGAAATTTCGAGGAATATGTTGATTATTAGAGAATTATAATAAGGGTTAATTTTTATCACAAAAGTATGTGTGAAGAGTCTGTCGTATTGATTTTCGAAATTCTTGTGGAAATTTTAAACCGAGGGATTTTTAACAGTTAAAGCCATTCTGTTTCTTCAACCAGATATTCTAGATTTTACCAATTTGTTTCTCTAAGTTCCCTGTAGTATATGGTTTGGCCCAGTTCTGCTTCTTCTTGTGTAGACCCAAGGCCTGTATTTTCCAGCTTCACGTTGAGATAACGTTCCTTTCTCTTCGAAGGCACCCCCTTAGGTGCGTTGCATTTATCGTTCATAGCGATTTTCGCTTGCCTTCCTTCAGTCATCCATTTTTTTCGACCCAGAGGTAGGGAGAAAGTTTTATACCTTTCTGTGCCATACTGCATGTTTATGTAAGACTCACTAAAACCCCTCCCCCTTTCTTAATATTCTGTCTGACTTCTAGGGACACCGACTTATTGAACTGATTGTTGTTCGCAAGTAGTGGGCAACTCGACTTTGGGGAAAAGTACGTACCTACGTAGGTCTCGAACCTCCGTAGTCTCACGAGGAACTCGTGAGGATCTATCAACTCTGCTGTTCGTCAGGTATATATCTTGAAATGTCCAGCATAAAGTTGTGGTCCCTGTAAAATCAGGGATTAGTTCAAGAGGTTGCAGTTTATGCCAGACATCAATGTTTCCCCATAAGTGTGTCCAGAGTCCGGGAGTTGAGGAACCAAGTAGGTCACATTTTCTCTGAGATCACTAAGACTATGCTCTCCTGATCTACACTGAGCCCAAAAATATTGAAAGGAGAATCAGGACTCCTTTCTTCGCAGTCGTTAGTTGGTTCAAGCAAGTGTCCGAGAACTGAAGGGGCTACGTGAGTTCTTGCTGGAATGTGGCACCAACGTTACATCTCGGGTCTACCTCAAGTCCATGGCTTTCTTGGATGAAAATCACCATGTTGATAACCAACCTCGATTCACTATGAGAAGAGAAAGAATGAAATATTTTTGTCCCTAAGCGAGAATTGAAAAAGATTTTCTTTTTCTCTTCGAAAACAAAATGAATTCCGGGGCATTATTACTTTGTTAATATTTCGAGCGAAAGAAGCTGTATCATCCGAGAAATTCAACAAAAAGAACTCTTTCAAGTCTAGATGTTCTCTGACCAAATCTCTTGAGTTTGTATTATTCCATCCGGCGTACTCGATATTTTCACGTTGGCTATCTCTGCTGAGTTGGGACTTTATACTTTATGCAGAAACTAATTTTCTCTCCTTGATCTATATCCGGTATTTCACCGTCTGTTGAAAGATAACGTTTCCGTATGAGCTACAGGAGGATGAGAGCTTTTTGATTCTTGTTTTATGTTTACGTCCATTGGGCAATCACAATTTCTTTCTAGATGATTCAATTTGAGAGAACGTTAGCATGAAATGGAAAAGTGGGATATTTTTATTATTATGATTTCTCTTTAAAACGGAATTATTTAGTTAGCAACCAACTTCATTCAATTACTGAATTAAGTTTCTGTGAAATAATTTATTCTCTTCAATTGGAAACTTCCAAGTATTGTTGAGATACGGATCTGTGGATTACAGAGCGAATCCTCGGCAGAGCACTTCAACAGTCGCAGAAGTGACAAGATCCAGAAATTTTAATTCACTCCCAAACAGTTATAATTGCTCCTTAAAAATTCTGAAGCTATCCACGTCTACGCTCGGTTTACATTTCAAGATAAGCTTTCTACGTGCAGTGGACATCCCGTTAATGACGTTGAATCTACTTATCTCCAAGAAATTAGGTTGAGGACTCTTTCTCCGGAAGATCAGCGATGTCTGCCTCTAGCATTTAAATTATCTTCTCCTAACTTCGGATTTTCAGGTCAGATTGTGGGCCCACTTGAATTTCAACTGCCCTCCGAAGTTGAAAGTGTTGAGATATGGAACTGGAAGGAACATGGCCGATCGGTCTCCCCATGTCTCCGAAATTTTATTTCGGTTGAGTGGCGAAAAATATCACTTTCTAATACCTTTGTTTTGATCTGAGGACATCGAGTGATTTTTGGTTTTCGAGTCAAATGGTACCTTTTTCCATGTGGAATTCGTTGGTCAAATGTATTTAAACGCTTCCATAAGTGATCCTTGTCATTCCAGTTACGTGGCTGATGGTAACTGTTCGGTATCCTCTTTCTTAACACCGTCATCACTGGTTATAGTGTAGGTTCATCTCCCGTGGATGTTCTACAGAGCTTAAACTTTTTGGCTTGGCGTACCACCGTGGTAAAGGAGGGGCAGAGTACCCCAATGGTTCGACCAAGTCGTCTTGTATACTATTTTCTTTAGATTCGTTCTTTCCTTTCTCCCTGGTGAGTCTCTTTTAATTAAACTCCATTTGAATAAATGTTTTCACGTTTCGTGCCGGAAAATGTTACTATTTTCTCAAAAGAAATCAGTAAATAATCCATAGAAAAGGCAGATTTTGTAGGAAAGAGAACTGCAGCTTCTCAACAATAACAATCGCTCAATTAGACCGGATTGGTCAAGAACTTGCCAAAAATAAGCTGCTGAATCATGATTTCGATTAGGAGCGTATAGCGGCAGCAACAATGCATTTCATGAATGACTTGTAGACTTCATTATCTGCTCATAAACTGATACAGAATTCCTTTCACCGTTCAACTAATGTATCTGTTAATTACTTCATTATGTTCATTATCTCATATTCCTTTGCACGAGGTAGATGAATTGAATATTTTCTATACTAGCAGACAGCTCAAGATAACGAAGCACAAATGAAATTGTGGCTCACTCACTCTCCCTTTTGACAACATCGTGTTCAGCGAAAATCAACATTGCCTTTATTGCTGGATCCCTCTTCATACTCGGCAGGATGCTGGAATGATTCTCCAGTTGGACTTTGACGCTAATAAAGTTCCCAGTCGTGATTTCAGTTCTATTTTGATGTTTCTACAGGGTTGATTGATAATCAGTAACGATATCTCTGGGGGCGCGACTTCGTCATAAGTGTTTGGCTAATAGAATTTGTCCTCAGTTGAAATAATTCTGAACAGTCGTTTGCTGGGCTCCTATTCAACAAGCAAACTGTCCATCTTAAGGGAAACGGAGGGATGTAAATGCTATTGATAGTATAAATTGAGTCTTGAATGGTTGAGGTCCTCACTTGATGGAAATCCATTTTCATTTAGTTTATATAGTTTATATAGAGTTAATATTTAAACTATAAGTATAAATTGAGTATGGTATTATGGACAGATCTCAAAGTTGTCAGTGGAAATTATAAAAGATATTTGACAATCATGTACCAACTCATACACCAGTTTTCATAATGAATTGAACAAGAATTCTAACGATCATATGGGTGAGTTCAATGCTTTGCATGCATAACCAAGAATAAGAGTTCACACAAATACATACAATTATATTTTCCAAAATTCGAGTTCATTCATCACAGATGATGCAAGTGTTAGAACTCTGAAATTGATGGTAAATAAGAGTTTCATGGCTTAAAGAATAATTTATGGGAGTTTTTATACTTGACGCATAGCTCAGTGGTTAGACGCCTTTTCCAACGACTTGTGCCTACACAGAACACACACTGATTAACCTTGTACACACAAGTTAGCAAGTTCTGAGGGGTGCATGTGTATATACCTAAGTTAGCCGGGATAAATTAAACAATAAAAAGTAAAAATGAAGTATGTTGCATCAGTTATTCACGAATAAGTTGCCGATGCATGTATGTGGCAGTTTTCCTAGGTTAAAACGACTAGGTTCATGTTTTCCAAAGAATACTTGATGTCCCCCCATTCCACTTTATTTTCTTGGTTGAAAATTCAATAGAACGTCTTGTCGGGCTTTCTCAATTGACGCTTCCTGCATTAGTGATTTTTCCGCAGAAGGCACACATTGTTGTTGGGGAAAAATCCCGAACATCATATTTCATCTGGACTTATTGATATGCAAGGCAGCGATGGTCCCCCAAAATCGTGTACATTGTTCGTTTTCTTTGCGAAAGCATCGAGCTTGGGATCCCTGAATTTAATTATACATTCGCTAGGGTGGATAACCTATTACTTCGGTGCCACTCCTTTTGATATATAGTAAAAGGTGAGAAAAATTTGCCCTATTATTCGAATCGAGTTCAGCAGGGACGCATTCAGAATTCCGGCCAAAGAATGGCATTCTTCAGCACCTCAACTTTATGGATTTTCTTTATCGAGTGAATTCGCGAGGTCGGAAAATGTTTTATAGGCGTTTTATACGCTTTTTAAATTATCCAGTGTTAACTGATGCGTTCTATAACGATCATTGGTGATCGTTGAAGCTTCAACTTCCTATATATCTACTCGACGATTTTTATGCTCGATCTTGAGGGTTCCCATTTTGCAAGGATAATGCCTACAATAAAAAAAAATTTTTTCACCTAGTGATCTTAAAAAATTACTCTACTGAAGAATTAAATTAGCTTTCTCAAGAAAATCAAAAATACTGAATATTCGTGATGAGAAAACACAAAAGAGATATATGTGAAAGGCTCAGTACATTCTCGAAACAATATTCAAATAGATGGATGTATACATCATGTAATCAAATTTCGAGTACTTAGTTAAAGCCATTGCAAAGGTATAAAGGAAAAGAAACTGAAAATCATGATAAAACTACAAGGTGTAAAACATTTTATTTCTGTGATCTCTGAATATTTTTATCAATAGAATGTTTTGACCTCTTTAACTTTTGTTAATTAGTTTCTTTGTATACATTTTACATTTGCTTACTTATATTCATTCCATTTTAACTGTTTGGGATTCACATAATAATTTCCTCATTATTCAAATTGGTTTCATTTTATTCAATTTCAAACTTTTATTTCAATTGTATTGAAATGGATGACAGATATTAAATGTCTCTATATTTGTTCACTTATGAAAATGAAATTAAACAATTGATGTATCGTATGATCAATTTGATGAAATTTAATTTTAAATACCGTTATTGTTGTTTTTTAAGTTTTTTATTGCCTTTGGTTCATTATTTTCTGATTAAAATCTTCTTTCGATACTGATTGCACATTTTTTGTGTGGACGAAGCCATTTATACCTTTTATCACGTCACTTATGCAAACAGGGCAAAAATTTGTTCGCATCACTTTTCAAAAAAATCTTCTTCAATTGATTTGGATTCTTCAAAGTGTTTATATTTCAAATTTTCGAAAAAACATTTTATGTGTGAATCCTACACTTATCTCCGATAATTTCAAAATATTGCTTTCTAACATCCTGTATGTATATTGTGTTAACAAGTGGGACCATTTCATTGTGAAGGAAAAAGAATGTTTCATCGTTAATTGTGAAATATAAAGGTAGATATGGAATGCGTTATTGATCTCTTCAGTTTCCTCTCATAAATTACGTTCTATTATATTTTCCTCTGGGGCTGATCTTATACTTTATCGGATATGCTCAGGAAACCGTATATTTTGTTCGCTTCCTCTCCGCTGAAGTGCAAAATTATTTTGCCGATTCTGAACATTTTTTTGAACAGAGAATTGATTGTTATTCAGGAGCACAAAGGTTCAGGGAATAAACCGTCCCAACGGACTCAAATTGATGTTTTGAACTTTCATCGTAAATAGTGTAGGTCAAATGAGAAACTGAAAACTTTTTGTCCGGTACATAATAAATGGTGTTCTGAAAGGTGAAAATGATATATTCGCAGCCCCCACACGACCTACGGTTATTTATGGTCAAAGAATACGGAGGGGACAGTCGAAATTGAACAATTTCTTACCTATTTTTCTCGAAGAAGCCTCCTTTACTCCGTTCATGATGAAATTTTATTCATTATTGATCCAGGAAAACAGGTGGAACACAATTGTATTCCTGAATCCTTCATGGGAAATTGCTTGAGTTGAAACAGAGGTGATCAGGTTGAAACTTAAGGGTACATTCGAAAACTGCATTCGCATTCATATCCTAGTTTTAATTTACTGAGAGTTCTTCACAATGAATTACCCTGGAGTTACTTTAATTCCCTGGGAGAATTCTATGTTCCGTTGGGTAAAATTGGAACTTTATTTATTATTGCCTTATCGATTCCGGTTCTGCATAAAGGCCGAACTACGTTCCACATGCTACTACGTAACGGTTGGAGTACTCTTGCAGTAAAGAAGCTAATTGCCTCCTGAACTTTTCGTAGTTTTTGCAAATCTACGGGGACCGTATTTTATTCTAATCGTTGCTTCTCGACTCCTGTTCACAAAATTGGAAACTCATCTGAAAACTTACCGAGATTTTCCTTGTGCAGCGGTTGGTGGCAAATCCAAATTGATGAGTCAGATGCCGGACAATTAAACCGTCAGAGTAGCAGCGATTTTGATCGGTTTTTTGCAATTTTTATTAACTTTGACGGATTATTTGACTCACCAGCTTGTTTTATCAGAAAACCAAACAATTTATTCATTCATCAGGTGAAAAAACAGCAACTAATTGAGATCAAGATAGTCTCCTGGATGACATTAGTAATTCTCTCAAGTTTGCCAGAAATCAGTCTGTAATGAGAAATGAACGAGCCTTAGTTTTGATACTTATATGACATATTCCTATCATAAGCAGGTTATGTCGAAAGCACGCTCGAGTAACTCGCGGAAAGAATCATTTCACCTAAACTCAGTTCTGTGGTCCTATCATATCATTTATGTTCTGTTCGGAAATATTCTATATCATTTGGCTCATCTGAAGCATGAAAAGAATCGTACGATTACGTGTTCCTGGACTAATATGTCTGGAAGACAGACAGATATTGAAAAGAAATCCTCAATCTATTTCCTTACTCACTTTGTATCATGATGAAACCTCATTTCGTTCTCGAAATAAAGGACGACAGATCATTTCGGTTTTTTTATCACATTTCATTTTTCGACTATCACTATCAAAACAATCGATTTCGTTTTCGAGAGTGTGAACGAGTGTTGCGATAAATTCACAAGATGGTCAAAATAGAACTTAACTGAGAGAGGATTCTATTTAGATTTTTGAATAAGTGAGAAAGATCGAACGAGGTATCTGCTGAGCTTAGGTGACAAAAAAGGGGATTTCCAAAATTCCGTCCGATACCGCCAGCATTCTTTCTGCCTCGGCCCTAAATTGCAAGAAGTGTCCCTTGTTGTGAATTTATCGCAACAACGAGTATTGAGGACTATTCAATTCTTGTTGATACTTGTCGCGACGTATATGAACCAGATATGACGAGAATTACCTATAGTGGCGGTGACGTCACTAACTTATTATTTCATCGATACTGTTCCATTGCAGTTGAGCGTTAGCATCACTGCTGTGGTGAGTCGCAAATGCGACTGAAACTCGTTAGTGGCAATGCTACGCGCTTTTAGCAAAAGCACTACTGAAAATCGCCGTGTGTAGCTACGACTGGACGTTCAATCAACCATGTGTAGTATGTGTCTGGTTCAGGGCCCTCGAATTCATTCTTTCAGAAAAAACTGCCATATGGAAATGAAAATACAAGGATGTTTTGTTTGTGGTATCAGTTCACGTTGATTGATGAGTATCGTTCATAGGCCGAATTGATTTCCGTCATCTATCGGACCACTGTCGAGTGTGGATGTTCGTGAAAGCAATGAAAGAAAGTGCTTTTTGAATACGTTGAGATAAGCACTTCAGCTGCGATTATGAATCAGACGGTTCGCAGCATCATTTCCTTTCGCACACAAATCCTACTCGACTGAAAACTCAGTGGAAATGATCGAATGCCTTTCGTTCTTTTGATTTATTCGGGAATACTTATCTGCCGGTCCATAATAAAATAAAAGATTACTCTCCTTTCATCCTCCCTCATCTCGTTCCGGTCCTGTTAGAAAAGTTAAAGTGTTTATATATCCATTTCCCCTTTTCCAAGACGAGAAATAGTCTAGTTCGAAGAACGAATTATATTTCTCCGAAAAAAGGAAATTATGCCTTCTCGACACGATAATTCAATTCGCGTCTGCCGAATGGAAATTATTCCCCTTTTTTCTGGAAAATACATACAGACCCGAATGAGAGCCGAGTCGCAATTGTTCAGTTCGCTTCGAAAAGATATTCGTATATTGTTACATGCTGATACGTAGACTTGATGTTTTTTCGATGTTTGTACAGCATTTTTTTGTTTCGGATTGATTGCTTGCATTAGTTTCTGAGGAATGTATTGACTTTGAAGAGTCGCGCCCTCGAGATCATCCTAATTGAACGCAAATACAGATCTTTTGAGTCTGTGTTTTCCATCAGTTCAGAGTCAAAGTGAATTAAACTCGGTGAAAGATGACAGAAACACCGCTACCCATAATCTATACCTATTAAAACGAATTGTTGAAGATGAAAGCAGAAGAATTAGAAATACTTTGACGGAATTATTTTTAAATTTATCATTCCTAGAAATACATTGGATTGCTGCTAGAAGATAAGCGTCACTGCAGTTGTCCACTGCCTTACTTAGGTGATTGTCACCCTAGGGAGGGTAATATAATTCAAATAATAGCAGTAATATTACAGGACTATTTCATTTCTATGAAAATCTCAAGTAAACACAAGATAAGCATCTGTATATGATGGTAGTTGGCGATATAAATATTATATATCAATATCCATTCGACACATTATTAATGAATGACCGAATTTTCCAAATTGAAGGTTGCTCGAGACTTAACTTTTCCTAAGGAGCATTCATATAGATAAATCTTCAGTTTCAACTGTAAACACTTAAAAAAGAATTGCCTGTGTTTAACATTCTCTGCTAAAATTCAATTAGTCACCGGAAAAACGGCCCCATAACGGCGTTTTTCATGGAAAAAATCCATTTTCCTAATCCAGTCGATAAGATAACGTCATCCGCTTGAACACTGAACTGAACCGACGCTTGAATCTCAACCAGCTAAATTCCTTTTATGTTAATGTTATACATTGTTCTTGGGCCTTATCTCCCAAACACAATTACCTTTATCTCTGCTTAATTTAACCTTAAACTTATCCTGCCACAATGTACAGTTACTATTTTATCGATTTCTGCTCACAATTCGTTATGGCGGTTCGTAGCCTACGTGCATATTTAACCTTTCGAATTTGAAATCATGCTGCAGCGGATTCGTGCCTCAGATTATTTTGCTTGTTTTATGGAAGGCAGGGGGTAGAAAACGACCCTCCCTTCAGCTTTGTTGTCGATTTGTTCCGGCCCTGAAGTTTATCTTCGCAGTTTGCGGTGTGGCCCGAAAAAGCTTCTCGCCGTGAACTTTTTGCTGATAGAATTGAAATTTGTTCGTATCTTTCTGACGATTTTCGAACTTATAAAATATACTGTCAGCATTTTGAGTACTGTTCTGAGTGATGCTGTGTATTACACAGGCCTACAAAAAAAATTTTGGTACCTAGAATTTTTGAGCTGATCTAAATATGATAGCAGTTTTTCTGTATCAACTCTAGATTTTAAGATAAATTCACTTATGCACTTCTATCAATGCTTTTTCCTATTTAATACTTTCAAGTATGAGTGTTGTAAAATTTACACAAGAGATAGATTCTTGTATATTTTCCTTATTGTCAGTCTTCATTTGTAACAAATTGAATTTAAAATAATAATATTTATTACAATTATTATTTTAATTCATTTATTACTAATAGAAGACTAACAATATGAGATAAATAACTGGTTGGTTGACAAACTGTGAACAAGCGGGATTTAATCCTATTTAGTGTCATCCAGTTAGTTCCATAGAAATCCGATATATGGAGCTGTCCAGTCTGAAGTGAACTTCAACTGCAGTTGAGAATTGAGGTTAGTTTGTGAATTCCCGCCATGCAGATAGATAGAACTTAGCGTCATATAAAATTTCTCTTTAGTAACGAGTTGTTGAAAAGTAGATTGTTAATGTGAATTGTTGTATTTGTGTTGTTGAATAGAAAAGAGTTCAAGTAGAAGAAGCTGTGTACATCATCCTGATATTTTTTGCTACATATGCGGAGAATACACGTTCTTGGAAAACAGAAAAAGTATTAGTGACTTTGTAAATCTTGGATATTTTGGTGTTAAGCTTGGTGATCTGGAAAAAACCTGGGCACCACATATTGTCTGTAGAACTTGCACAGAGCATTTACGACAGTGGACTACCGGGAAAAGGAAAAGTCTGAAATTCGGAGTACCAATGGTTTGGAGAGAACCAAAATATCGCTTCGATGACTAGTAAATATTACTGGAATAAATGGAAATAAACGTAACAAGTGGACTTATGCAAATTTAGTCACTGCAAGACGCCTTATCCCTCACTCAGAAGAAGTGCCATTCCAACTTTTCAGCAGCTACCAGAACTCTGTGAGGACACATGTCTCTTTGATTAGAATACTGACACTACTGAAGGTGACAGTGATTTTGAAACCATGTCATCAATTCCCCAATGTTTCAACCAAGATGAGTTAAATGACCTCACTAGAGATCTCAACCTGTCGAAAGAAGCTTATGAATTACTAGCTTCCAAGTTGAAGGAAAAAAATTACTTGAACCAGAAACGAAAATTACATTTTATCGCACAAAGGAGACAGATCTGCTACCTTTTTTCTCTGAAGAACAAAATCTTGTATTTTGCCATACTATTAGAGAACTCCTGGTAAAAATGGGTCTTCCTGAATATTTTCCTGATGATTGGCGCTTATTTATTTGCAGCTCAAAGCGAAGTTTGAAATGTGTTCTTCTACATAATGGAAACAAATATGGCTCAATACCAATTGCTCACTCAACGAAAATGAAAGAGCAATATGACAACATAGCTTTGGTTTTGGAAAAAATAAAGTATCATGAACACCAATGGGTGATTTGTGTAGACTTAAAAATGGTAAACTTTCTCCTTGGACAGCAAAGTGGCCACACCAAGTATCCTTATTTCTTGTGCCTCTGGGATAGCAGAGACAAAACGCAACACTGGGTCAGAAAAGAGTGGCCTAGAAGAGAAAACATGGATGTTGGGGGAAAGAATATCATCAAAGATCCTTTAGTGCGGCGAGAGAAAATCATGTTTCCACTCCTGCATATCAAGCTGGGTCTAATGAAGCAGTTTGTAAAGGCTCTTGATAAGAATGGATCATGCTTTGCATATATAGGGAAAAAAATGCCTCAGCTGATTAAGGAAAAAATCAAAGCAGGAATATTTGATGGCCAACAAATAAGACAGCTGATTAAAGACTTCATAAATTCAATGATTGAGATTGAACAAAATGCCTGGAATTCATTTGTTTTAGTTGTCCAAAATTTTCTGGGTAATCACGAAACTGAAAACTATGTTGAATTAGTCAATGAAATGCTGAATAATTTCAGATCACTTGGGTGTAACATGAGCATTAAGGTGCACTATTTACACACCCACTTAGACCGTTTTCCTGATAATTTAGGCGACATTACTGAGAAGCAAGGTGAAAGGTTTCACCAAGATATCAAATGTATGGAGGATCGCTATCAAGGAAGATAATACATAATAAAATACATTCAAGAATGTCACGCAAAAGGAGTTTCCGAAATGTTTAGTGAGTAATTGGTTTAAATGATGACTTTTTCTGTTTTCTATAGTATATAATGAATAATATCTGTAATATCTGTGTAATATAATTAAAATTCCTTCATTAATTTGTTTCTTTAAACTATGGTTTTTCTTTTAATATATAATTTTCTAATTAATATAATATGTTAATATATAATTCACAAAAATGTTGTTATCTTAAAAATTCGAGCTGACAGGCAAAAACTAATAGCATATTTGAATTCAGGGCATCAAATTCATATGGAATCACCTCCAAAATCTACGGCACCAAAACCACTGTTGACCAGTGTTAACTTTAATGAAAATGAATTTTTCTTATTTGCTTTACTGACGGTTTGTGGTGATTTGTGAAGATCATGATGTCTCAGTCTTTGATGATAGAAGATATCTTTGGCCATCAGGACTATGGAAAGTATACCACAGGAAGACATCATAGTATGTGATTTTAGTGAAGTTAATCTCATTTCATGATGTCCAAAATCCAATGGTATGAAAATACAGTAATCAAGTACGATTATGATCCTGTTACTTCGCATATATGTACCAAGAGAATACTGTAATGATACTTTCTGAAACATCTCTGCGTAAATGACATTTTCCGTCGATATGTAACTTCAAATTTTTTATTTGAAGCTCGCTTTGATATTTGGAGTATCCGGGGCATTGCGAAAAGATGAGCTGTATAAGTTGCAGATAATTGACGTGTAGGCTATGGACTTAAAATTTTTAATAACAGTGAATTCATCCAAAACGCACTCGAAATGGGTATTCACTGTGGTAGCGTACACTTTTGAATCCAATCAAGAGATATATATCCTTGAGATCAATTCGCACTCCGCACGAAAAGTTTTTCGTTTTTACGCTCGCTCCGCTCACGTATTAAAATATCTCGACCATCAATCGCTATCATTGATAAACTATTTGATTAAATAACTATTAAATTCCCCCTATTCAAATTTCTGATGAAATTGCAATCTTCTTCATGGATTTCACAAATTCTGAATCGTTATTCAGCTAAGTGGGCACTTTCAAACTTGACACCCTGTGTTACAACATCGATTTTCTCCGTACAATTTAGAATGAGATTACAGAAAAATTAGTTCGTGTAGAAACAGTATAAATTTCGAAGAATGGAGTAATTTAATGATTCTAACGAACTGCAACTTCCGCTGATCCAACCAAGAATCAGGTAATTTCTCATTCCTGGAAAAGAACAACCCTTCTATATCCGAACTTTCGTCAGAATGAAAATTGAATGAATTCTGAAATCATGTTTTCCTCCTGTTACATGTTACTGCATACTTTATTCCCGTGGCGAGATATATCTAGTCGGATCACGTGAGCCTTGCTGGAGTTATACGCCATGAGAACGATGGTGATCTGTACACGGGGTGGATTCATCCCTCTCACCACCGAAAATATTATATATAAACCATCCGAAATTGATATTTCACCTCGTGCCGTATACCATAAAATGAAATTCATTTCCTTTGATTCTGCCACGATAGGTCCCAAGGGTGATGTACATAAAACTTGCCTCATTCACCACGTCCTTGCAACACTACATGACTTGAACTTAACACCAGCTATTGCAGAAGCCGAGAGGCTATGGATTTTTCTGCTATTTCGCATCAGTGAACAAAATATCTCGAATTACGGATCTGATCTTCGTTTTATGACAGATTTGAATCTGTCATTTCATATTTGGTGCATGTTTGTGTGATGGAATCTTAGATGGTGTTCCTATCAGATTTCATCATTTGTGAATAAAATTTAGAAAGAATTGTGGTGCAGCGTGGGATTCCTCAGGGTTGGGAACACAACAGGCCAGTTTTGGGGAATACGGTGGCTATGGCACCATTAGTGTGTTATTTTTAGCCAAATATTCACGCAACGAAGGAACGATGAGCAAATTTTGCTCTTCTATGCTACAAAAAAAAATAATAATAAAATGCATGTGGCCCGCGGAAATTCAAAATTCGTGATATTCCTTGAACGTCTTACCTATGGAAGGCAAAATTGATTTTTATTCCATACATTCTGAATTCTCTTTGTACTCCATTGGAATTCCCGCGAAAGAGTCACTCTGTAAAGATAGTCTGTTGATAAAGATGTATAACTCGGATACTTAGAACACGTAATATTCTTATCAAGTATTCCCTCACATCTTCAAGTCATCTCCATGCAGGAAGTTATCCGAAACATCGATTGCAGCGTTCCCAATATCCTCAGACATGCAGGCAAACCATTGTAAATAAAGCAGGGATCAAGTATGGTAACGCTTACCCGTATTTATGGCAGTTGTCAGCAACTCTGCCTGAACGGTTCCACCTATAAATAATTGAGTTGCAGATTGGTCGACACATACCTTCGGAATACGTTTTTCGGCAGACGTGTATTCCGAGAAGGATACATAACGTAATGTAGAGAATCTGGATCTAACAGCTGTGACGTGAAATGTTCACTCTACACCCTTTCTTCGATACAGAATGAAATGATCACGAAGGATTTTTCTAATAGGTGTCCTTTGATATCTCTATCTTCAGTTGTGTAAACCCTATCGGGATCAACAGGATGGCGTTCTACAGATGAGATTTCGTACTGAAAACATTTTCTTGTGATCAGTTTACGTATTCTTTTTTCTGAATTTGGACAATTGCAATAGAAAAATACGGTATATTTAATCATATCTATCGATGGAGTAGAAAACGCCAGGCGGTTGAGAACATGAATAGTGTCGGTAGAAGCATTGGATGTTTTAAAATCGGCAACGCAAGGATGGAAATGAAAGATACCATTCCAAGTTCTTGCAGAGTAGAGCAGGCATTCTTCTGCCTTCATTGGGATAGAGCTTCGCAGATGATATGGGAGGCAGTCTTATAGATGAGGTTTCTTAGAATACTGTATCGGTTATGATTTGCTATCTGCTAAGCACCTAGAGGTTTCTTATTAATGAGCAGTGTTCTCCCTCAAAAGCTCCTCACGGTTTCTCAAGTTTGAGGTGTTTCCATTCTGCTTCTTCCATGGCATTGATTTTGACTATCCAAGCTGCAGTTTCTGGACAAGCGAACAGTCAATGTGGTATATGCACTCTGCTTCGTAAGATATCATACTCTCTCGTTCCTCAGATTGCTCCTATGTCCTGCCAATTATGTGAGAGTTGTTGGTTATTTGTTAGACTGGAAGGTTTTATTGGTAATTCTTATTCTACTTAGACCAGTTTGAGATAAAAGGCCAACTTTGCCTCGAGTATATATGGGAATGCTTTCATCTAATGAACCAGATCGTGTACCTCTAGAAGTTTTGAACCAAGCTCTGCACTAGATGTCGGACATCCCTGCTTTCCTTAGTTGCGTTTCAGGCTGGGAAACCATCGACCTCTGCGGGTCTCCTCAACGTTTTATGGGCTATTTACTGTCGATAGAGTTGAATGCTCCTATGGAGACTCATGATCATATTACTTTCAGATAGACAACAAATAAAATGATGTTATAGAATCTTAATCAAATCACAGGACGATTGTTAAAGCTTTCATAGCAACTAGGATCAATTTTCCGTTAGACTTTCTGTCAAATGCCGTAAGGGAGCTAGAAATCTAGAGTCGATTCGAATGGTATCCAGAGTTTTAATCTACAACAAAGCCAGGAAGTAGTTCATCCCTGGATACTTTCCATACTGTAACTTGAGAAAGTTTCAAGCATCGTTTTATTGTGTGACTTCTTCCAGGCATCGAAGTTTCGAATGGGATTCGTATGTTTTTTTAGAGGAAGACCTGAAATCATAAAAAATTAGAGAACTAGCATTAGGACTTGTGCAGCATTATATGTCACGAACGGAAGCGTGTCGACCTTCTTCTCTGTCACTCTGAAAACCCACATGGAACGCTACATGAATTTGTTATTTCATTAGTCACTGATAATGGGTGCATAGAAGTTTATTTCCCTTCCATTATCGGCACTCGAGAATCTTTAATACGACTGAATTAAGAATTCATTTAGTTTTTATTCGTGCGTGGAACAATTCTTAGAATTACAATTATTATCAATGAAAGAAATTGAAAATAAATGGCAATCTGATCTTTGTTGTTGTTAACTCGAGAAATATTGAAATAAAATCAATTTCTGGAGCAACTTTTATAAATTTATTAATAATGGATTAGATAATCGTGACTTAGTATTAATAAATACAAGTAATTCCTACAAAATGCAGAAATACATGTTTCCCTTTTCACGTTCATCAATGTATTCATCAAGTTATTTTGTCTATACCTCCATATCCCTAACTCTCGTGAAGCAGTTCATTTCTCTTAGCTTTTCTTGCTCAGAGAAAACAATGTTCCTATTTTATATCTCGATATTCATTTATTTGTTTTTTTTTTATATACCAATTGCTGGAATGATATATTACGAACTATTTTTGATTGCAATAATAACAATCGACACTTTTTAATAGTTCAGCGGAAAAATCATTCCATATTGTTGGAGCAGTTACAATTTGGGCTCATTCAGATTAAAATGGGTGGGGGCAGCAAATATTTCATTATGTAATGACTACTTCTCTCCGCTATTATTCCATGAATAGAATCTTTGGTGTATTTTAATGCGAAATAATCTTGAACCACCTACACGTAGGTTCACTTAAAATGATCCATCTTAACATATTACCGAGTTCTGAATGCATACACTGAAAATATTCCGAGGGGGGTGTGCAAACGAGTATTATATGGTGGGATTTCATCCCTTTCGTCATCAAATTAGTTTAAAGGTAATCTTGCATGTCTATATGTACTCTGGCAACCTCTGGGAAAGAGAAAGCATTGAATGTTCCGAGTAATCAAATAATTGGAAATCCTTTATGTCGGAGAAGTTTCAGTAAGTTGCTCGTATATCTAATGAACATGGTAAACTTAAAGGGCGTTTGTGCAGATCCGTAACTGTGAGGATATCGAATTGACTTGGAATACACTGCTCGTGAATTGAGGTGAATCATTTGAGTACCTTTATTGGCCTTCGAACAGGACATTTCATTTTGATTTCGGAAGGTAAGGAGAACTTGATGGATTTTTCTTTCTCCATAATTCTTCGTTATTGTTATTTTGTATTGATGAGATACGGCATGCTCTTGATGTGACCGACGATATATGCTCATAAAAGTTGAGCTTAGTATCAAACTGACCGCCTATATCTTTTATAAAAATATTAAAGATAAGCGAGCCCAAATGAGATCCCTGAGGAACTCCCGACGGAACATCAACTACATCGGGCGCATAATTCCTATATCGAACTGGCTGAGCGTGGCCACTAAAAAAAATTTTTCAACCACAACAACAAACAATCCGAAATGCCAAATGTCTGTAATTTAGAAAACATCAAATTATGATTCACTTTGTCAAACGCTCTCTTGAAATCCGTTTACACCGCGTCCAGCTGTGACCCCGACTCGAAACACTGTCTTAATGTATAACACTAAGTTAGTAAAAGATGAACGCCCCTGACGAAATTTGTGTTGCTCATCAATCAATTACGAATTACACCTCCAAGATGAATAACTACATACCATGCTATCTAGTAGCTTTGGTATGGCGGACTAAATTGATACCCCACGATAGTTCATGATATAGTTCCTTTCTCCCTCATTATCTTTGACATCTTCACCTGAACCCTCTTCATTGGTCAACCAATAGTTGCGCATGTCTTGACAACTTGTTGACCAGTTATTAGTTTCACTAATTCTCAAACTACACCCAACTATGTTTCATGAACAAATGGTGTTTTTCGAAATCCATTAATTCGTCACACCTGGACTCGATGGAATGTCTTATTTGAACTCTTTATTTTCTATGATTCAAGGAAGCATAAATAGCATCGCTTCTTGACTCCCCTCTATATCATGAAGAACCTGAATAATCTGAACTATACACAATCAAATAATTAAAATTTTTTTGTTTGCAAACTCAATTCCCATACAACTTAGGAGTACCTTTTCTTACACTGAGCTATTTGAGTATAAAGATTATACAAAGGCCACGTAGTGTGCAGGGTAATTCGTTCTAACAAGACCGAGGGAGATGATTAGATTTGACATTTTCATTCCACTGGACAACTCGGGACGTTATACTTTATGTCACAATCTTCCTAATCCGGGGTTATTCGAGTTGGGACTGACCACAGGGAGTGGTTTAATATCTAACATCTAAAGTAGATTTCCAAGTTCAGCGTCATCTAGAAGAGAATTGACAATGATTTCCGAGCGTCCTAAACTCTGAGCACTTCTGTTAGCATAATTATTTCAAGTTAATTCAGAATGCTAGCCTTCATGTTGTGATGCATGAATATTTTTCGAATGAGGATTGTTTGATTCTGAAATTTGTTATTCATTGAAGTAGCTTTTTTGACAATTTTTTTCAATTATTTCGTCTTTTGGTAACTTATTTTTTGTTATATTTTATACCTGTTTCATTACACTGCCTTGAAGGGGTAATCAGTATCAAAGAGGACCCTCGCCAATGCCTTCGAGTTGTCTATCAATGTGCTTTGGAGGTACAAGTGGATTTTAAATTTGGTCCATAAGGGTTTATATTTTCACTGATTGAATTATCTTTTGAATCTTCAGTCTCAATTATGAGCAGCTGATTCTTTTTCTACAGAGTTCATCGATAGTTTAACAATACCAAACCTTCCTGCCTTCAAGCCATCTTGAATTGAATTCGATTTGAATTTTGGGTCAACATAGTTTTCTAGATTGTTTGCTTTTGCCTTCCATTCAGGCCAGATTTGAGCTTTCCATGAATAATCAATGGACAACTGCCAGGCGCTTTTCAATATGTCGTATCTACTTACATCAACAGTAAATATATGGACTGCTAAAATTATATGTATATAAATAGCAGAAACATGCTTCGTCTAGTACCATATGATTTTCGTTCATGAGTGCATGTTATGTAAAAAGTTCGAAGCAGGATTTAATCTCAAAGAAAAGAAATCTCATGATCTACAATGATTATTTATTGTTCAGAAACTCATATACTTTTTAGTTTCAATCTACCTATTTTAGTTCGTACTATTTGCTTGAAATACGATACGAAATAGCACAAAGCGGAATCCTTTCAATTGGAGGACGCATACTCTTCATCTGTTTCATTATGCAACATTCGAAAGCCTTTTCATCGAAAGTTAGGACTAGCTGTGGCCCATTACTAGGTCTCTTCCATAATGACGTGTATTTTGTGGTGGTCGGACACACAAAGGGTTATGCGCCTCCTTCAACATATTTGTTTCCTGAAATTGTGTCAGTTTTTCATCACAGTTAACCGCTGCTGATGTCCCAAACTTCATAGTTTGGGTACACTTGTTTTGCATTCGCTGGCAGAGAAGATGGGCTGGGAAATTCCAATATTAATTCAATTTAAAATCTCGTATGCCTTCAGAATGTCATTAAGTTCATTGATAATGAGTTGGTTCAACGAAAATAATCAGTATTTCAACTCGAATTCGCTAGTAAAATATAAAATATAAAATCAACTACAAACCGTACATCTGCCAAAAGGACATTTACGATAGTATTATGATTTGATAGACGTGAATTAAAATTCCTTATTGAATCAAAATAGTTATTTAATCAACTAGTTTATTAATAATCGAGGCCATTAATCGCTAGATTAATAAACGAGTTAATTACAAGAGTTTTCATTATGAATTAGAAATAAATTATTCATTCAAATAAATTTTATTTCTCACAATATAAAATTTGACAATGAAAATCTCGATATTCACTTTGACATATTTATATTTATGGTTCCACTTAAACAATTCATAAAATTCATAGACGGAATTTTCGAGATGTGACATTCTGAATAGTCTACGTTTACATCCTCACTAAGGATTTGCGATAAGTATTGTGTGGAACTGGTGAGAGTTGATGTATTAATTACTGGTGAACGATTATCGCATAAAAAATCTATTTTTCATCGAGTTTTCGATGTACCCTTGTGCAACAGATGTTGATTTCTATCCTCCAAACCGTTTGATGGCTGCAAAATCTGCTCCATTGTCCGAAAGAATAATTTATCTGCAACTTATACAGCTCATCTTTTCGCAATGCCCCGGATACTCCAAATATCAAAGCTACCTTCAAATAAAAAATTTAAAGTTGAATATTTTATATCCACAAGACAATTAGAAAAATTTAGAAAATTAATTTAATTGAGTATTATATTTACCCAGGACATCAAGAAAATACAGTCTGGAGCTTTAGCTATAAACTCTTTCACATGATCTTTCTCAAGAACTTTTGTTTTCTTAGGAATATAACCCACTTTTTGTCCCTTAATGAACGTTCAACATTTCAAACTAATAAACTAGACTAATTAAAAATTAATATATCTTGAATACAAACAGAATAAGAAAAGGTATACATATAACAATGTTAATAAATAGGCGAAAGAGAAAGAGCTTATAATCAAGGCATTGAAAAGTGTGAACAAACCAAATGTAGGTGTATTGTGATTTCGCCGCGTTGACGTGTGGAATATGTCAAAAACATTTCTCAGGCCTTGACTCATTACAAAATTAATGCGATGATATAATTGAAACATGCAAGGGGGTATTTTTGCCGATGACATATAATAACAGGGAGTTTAAAATTTCAGCAATCTATGATTGCGTCCTCATGAATTCTGTTATGAATCGGCCTAATTGGATCTGTTCCATTCGGCACATGTCATAAACATGCAGCTTTTAGTGTTTAATGGATTCGGAAAATCGAACGTACGTCCGATATATTTTTTTAACAAAGATTCATTGGTGAACAGTCACACTATATTTATGAAGTTTTTATTTTGAATTGCTAATACCTGAACAGGTTTCGATATTTTTATCCTTTACCGATAATTAATTGAATAAATTAATCAATATTTCGAAAATTTGTGATCTTCATGATTGTGGAATAATTTGATATTTATGTTAGCGATGTAGTGGAAAAAATAAAAATGAAATCGAGCACGAAATAGTTTTTTGGGTAGACCACGTTTGAAACAAATAGTCGACACATCTCTGAATTTTCATTCCATACATGGAAATTACAGATAATCGATTAATATAGTTGAATTGCATTCGTCACCAATTGTTGAGTACGTCTGGATTTTCCTTGAGATAATTAAATTGCATGAAACAAGTCGCCAGAAGATTTTGTAATGTGATTCTTTCAATATCAGAATGTCACTTGTTCTGTAAAACGATATACTTCACTTTCACCTCATCGTTTAGGAACTTTCAAGTCCCTAGGAATTCTTATTTCGAAGGGCGATGTTGAAAAATTTTGGTATCACTTGACACTTGACGAAGATGAATTCCACCCTACTATCAAATTTCTCCCGGTTAACCCCGAAGTTTCGAAGTGAGAACGAAATATACTGCTTAAGTTGGACAAATCGAGTTTGGGGAAAACATTTAGATAACTTGGAAATCTCGTTTTTTTCCACTTGGAATTCCATCAGCTTCGACCCCAAAGGTTGCCTCATTTAATTGAATTGGGGTAATTGGGACTGCTATGAGATTGTTTTAGATCGTGTGATTTCTTCTCAAATGGATTGATTCATCCCCCCATGTCCAATATTCTGGATCTTCGGTCGACAATAACCTACCCTTATAATTTCAATTGTATTTTGGCTACATTATAATTGCTTCTTATTATTTTTGTTTAAAGGAAATGTTTTCTCAGTCCAATATGCAAAATGTTCAAAGTGGCTAATTTGAGGTAAAAAATTGATTCATTGAAACTTCGTTTATTATAAACTGTAAAGATGCACCCCTATGCAACTTTGAGGGGTTGAAGCGACCTCTCTTAGAGAATTGCTCATTCGACCATCGAATATACTTCAAAATATATCACACAATCAAAATAACTCGACATGTTTAGGAAATAGTTTTAAACACTATATCATGAGAAATATACGTGAAGGCTCGTCTGAGATGGAACACTCTATATGTTTATCTGAAACGTCTACGTAGGAATCGAATTTGAAGCATGGTTATACTCTGGATATGTCGCTTCTGAGTTCACGGTAACGTGGCTGCTTGTGTTCGAAATGGGAATCTTAGTTCCTGTCATTTTAAGTGATATGGTGAATTACCAAGTGGATGTTACAACGTTCTGTGTAACTAGTCTTTGCTCGATGATTCCCTGTGGTTCACTTTCCAACTAGAATCCGGTCATTGCATAAATGTGAAATGAGACAATAATGTCTAGTCGGGGTTCGTGGAATCTACCAACAATCAATCCCGCTTCAAGAGTACCATCTCAGAGTTTGATGGGATCTCATATTTTCACTTCTTGCGACAAGAGGGATTCTCTATAAAGCTACCAACAATATTGAGGAATAGAGAAGGAAATCGATTCTGGAATTGAAAATTTCCAATTTCTTCTTTATTCCCGTCCATTTCCCGTCTTCGCTTCAGTATTGAACGAGGTGCTGAATTTCTTCTTGTGTTTGGCGCGTTTCAATAACAGCTTAACCGATTACACCGACGGATGATCGAATTCCGAGAAATGGATTCATGGTTAAAAAATTATTATCCATTCGCTTCAATTTGGGAGTATTACCTTCGAGTCTTGATCTTTAGTCGACCGTGGTATATCGCTGATTCAACATACATTATCCGGCATAGAATCGGGTTTGTCTGATCATTAGATAATTTGATAAATGTAGTTGTTGCTTTTGAATATTCCATTGCAGAGAGTATAAAACTACAATGCTCATCTGTTCCAAGTAATTCATACTTATTAAGATGTTTGTTGTTGTTGTAACTCACATTTTTATTAACGTTTGAAATTTTGAAAAGTTCTCTTCATGAGATATTGACCTAAGACTGCTATTAAGTTACCATTCAGGTGCTAGTCTGAAGCCGAGATGATATTCAAATCGATAGCATGCCTAGAGAACCTTGAAATGCTTGAGCGAAAAGCTCCATGATCAGGTTGTTGTGAACGAATTGCCAACTTGCATAGCCATGAAACTTTATATAATATAACTCATTCGATACGGTTTTAATGAAGAAGATTCGGTATTTCCTTAGTACGCCGGAAACTAACAACTAGATATTTTAATTAGAACTGCCTTGGGGTTTCCACATTTCCAAACTCTGCATTTACGAAGTATCAAGAAAAATAATTCCAAACTTGAGTGAGTACGTTTCGTTAAATACTCAGTAATTCGAACAGAATAACAGGATAAAGATGAACCTACATTGAAATTGAAAACTTCATTGTCGCTTTAGGAATTTTAGATGTTGATCTTCCTGCCGAAGGGTATTTTGAATGCATTCTGTGTTTTCAAGTGGAGAATATGGAATTTCGGATGAAACATCCAAAAATAAACAGGAAATAATGAAAGTTTCAACACATGTAGATTCAACGAGTATTGGTTGAGGTGTGGAAGATACATTGAAAAGATATGGATAGCTGAATTATCATGTGCTAGAGACAGCATACACGTTATTCCTTATACTCCTGTGGCTGGGAACCAACCAGAATTCAAGCGGGTACAATTTGATTCCTCACTAGCACTTTCCATAGGAAACCAAACAAATGTGACGAATGTGTTTCATCTCATCTGAGGTAGAAACATCTTTCGTTCACGAAGTTAATCTCTGTTGCCATTACTTGAGAAGGTAAGCATCCAGTATGATACCAATGAAAATAATAATGACAACTGTTTATTTGCTCGATGTCTCATTATGAAACCATTGGAAAATTCTTGGACATAGAGCGTCAGAAGCCTTTGATTCGAGGTAAAAACTCGGCTGATCAACCGATCCTATGTAGACCTATGACTACACGATGAATTGTGGTCGTTTTGAATGGATGGAATTTTACGAGCTGGTTTTTATTGATCTGAGGAGTTGATCCTTTTGTACAGCTGAGATCGGATGCGAATGAAGAGCAATGAGGAGAATTACTGAATACCAATTGAAAATTGAAGGCTGAACGTCCGCTTTATTTCCTCCGACAAACTGGCTTTGTTTGCCTATTTCGTTCTTAAGTGGTTCGAATTATTCGAGCAGATTCAGAAGGGGTGAAAGCCGTATTTCCCTTTAATGGAACAATATTAAATATGAAGAATTACGAGCTAAGGCAGGCTTCCCGATCCAATTCAAAACAATAATCCAAAAGTGACAAATTCAACAGGGTCCCCCTAAAGATGGAATAATTGACTGGGTCGTCTAGGAGGGTGTATTATTTTGCGAGTTCGGAGTGCGGAGCTGCTGAAGATTAGGAATTGTAATAATGAGCAGAAATCGATCCATTGGAACGTCGGTACATTCTCTGCATGCCTTTCCGCAACTCGTAATACACTCAACTTCCGGTCTTGACTTTCAATGAGTAGAGCCATCTATTTCAAATTCCTCGCCGCCATAGCTAGATAGAGTATGTGGACTGAAAACGATTATTGTTCTCATGTGGCTGATTTGGCCAATTGTGCCAAATGTGTCACTTTTGCTATACGAAGAAATCAATCTTGCACGACAAGAATTGACAATTGGTTGTATGAATCACTTCTTGTTTGTTATGAAAGAAAAAAAGTCTATTTGTTGTAGAAACGTTACTGCTATTACTCGATCCTTCGAAATGTCAGGTGGCATTCAAATGAAGAAAGAACTTTGTTATCATCTTCATCACTTCCTCATTCAAAATTTGAGGTTTCGCCTCTTCCAGGGTTGGCTATTTTAGTAATGAATTTTGCATCATAAAGATTCCCCCATACAGAAGTCGGGTCATCTCTGAGTTCCCAACGGACGAGACTGATGTTGTTCATTTGGTTATCAGGAATTTATAGTGAAGTGATGCAATGAAAGTATGTATATAACCTTTTAATAGAACTCACCAAAACCCTTTGAATACTTTCGAAAGTGTTTGTTGCTGAATGCATCGTACAAATTTTGAATGCCAACCATTGCCATATTTGATTGAAGGATAAATACTGTTTTCTGGCAAGGGATCTATATTGCTGATTGGGAGTAGACTCGTTTTAATGTACCCGTTAATGGGATTTGTAACGAAATGAAATAGGATCATTATCGAGAAAAGAGCTTTGATTTCAGTGAACAAAACAAATTGCACTATATCAACCAACACAAACGTTCAAACAACACAGAATACCTTGTGGTTTGTCGATTAATTACTGAGAGTTTCGAGGGAAAATGAGGTCTGTACTTTGTGATTAATTAGGACGAATAAGGATTATCCAATTACTCACTTTCTCTATCCGGAATCGATAGAAGATGTCTAACTACTCTGTTTTGGAGTGAAATTTCTTTGTTTCAACCGAACACTGATCAACAATCGCATATAATTCACATTTGAAAGAGTGGAGTTCACGAACTTGTAGTTCGTTTCATGTTAATCTTTTGCCAGACGGGTAGATTTACTCTTTTATTTTTTCCCTCAAAGATACGGCGAATGCGCGCTTGTCAGACTTCGATGTCCATTAATTTTTCTCCGTTTCACTACCGGGATTAAATTCACGTCAGGTGATACTCGTCAGAGCATCTGATTGGATCAACTCGATGTGCTTTGTTGCCGGTCGTTGTACTTAGAAATTGGACTGAAGGTGAAAGCCAAAAGGAGGTCTGTGCAAAGAAAATTATAAAAAGATATTCAAGAATGAAAATGAAAATAAGCCGTTTTCCCACCTATGATCGGGACATTAAAACAAAATACTCGCAGGACAAGGAAATTAACAGAAAGACGAAGCTGACAGTGATGCTATATATTAGGAATTGTTCTGAAATACAGAATAACATAAGATTAACTAAAAAACAGTTCTATACAATAAAAATGATATTTTGGACTGATATGAAAAAAAAATTAGGAATAGACCATATAAGAGAAGTAGGAGACCGAGAAGGGTTCGAAATGAATTCACTGGCATAATTTTTGTAACTCAGAAAAAAAAGCCAAGAAGAGCACAATGGTCTTTGGATAAAGCTATAAGAAGATCTTCAAGAGGACTGAACAATTTGGATGAAGCGGAGAAGTGGGCCAACCGTAGAGCAAAAAAATTATGCGTTGGACATAAATTGTTTTTCTGTGATCGAAAATGTTGAATTATGGATAATTACTTAATAATGATATTAGCAATCTCTTATTTCCATAATCTCCAATCATTATCTAAAACGTCTCTTACCACTAATTTCAATAGTTGTTAGATACGAAATATGCTCTACTTGTGGATGTGTTTCCGTTCGTTGAATTACTTCTTGAACATTCCAATCCTATGGGGCATATTCCAAGAGATATGCAGCTCGTGCAGGGCATATTTTTCTCCCAGTGTAGAACATACTTCACTCAAAGTGAACAGCTTCCTGCAGTCGCTTCGTCTAGTTCTTCTTCCTACAAAAAAATACATCCTTTGAACAGCGGTTTTTTCTTGTTCGAGAAAGGAACTTCTCTTCATTTCCAGATAGAGGAGGATAAGAATTTCTCCATCATTGTGAGACGGGGGGTGGCCTCTTCCCTAACATCGAATCAACCACGTAAGCAGTAACACTATGCGAAATTTTCGTGGAATTTTCACATGCGATTCGCGATCTACGCAGCTGATTTGCATGAATACGAAGCGAACGAATTCGCTGAGTCTGAAAAGGAAACTGCCGAATCGATTTTAGTGTATTGATTAATTCTATGGCATTATCACTGTTAACTGTTGGCTCTTCGTGATTACGTTCAATTTTTTTCATTCACTCCGCATTGTCCGATCCTATTTGTACTGAAGCGGACACGGTTTTGGTTTTATTCCCGAATTTCCTCTATGAATTATTTCGTGTATGCTACCTCCACTGGACACCCGCAAAGTCCAAACAAATGGACATGTCTCTGTAAATCTAAATACAGAGACGGCCAAAGGAAATCATTTGGTGATTCTCAGATTTCAAATAGGTCCAGTTTTCCGGAAACACTATAAATAGTGCTCATTAACAATTAATTATAATCGAATTTCAAAACCGAAAAATACTTCAGTATTCTCAAACCATCTAGAACCAAAAGCCTTGAAAATTTTTGAAGAAGGATCAGGTTAGAAGAATTTCGTGAATAAAACGAGTGACGATGCACATCACGCTCACGGTAGCGCCGTTTCACAATAGAAAAAGCGCCATAATATCCCTATAAAGAATTTCTGGATAAAAGAATTCCAAGCTGAAATATTATTTGTGAGTTCCTGTCGAAACTCGATCGTTCCACTTTTTCACTTTTGTTTAATTGAATTCTTGCAACATCTGTCCACCCGGATTTGTAAATAACAGAAATTTTCGCCCTTTATTCAATATAGAACTCGTAGCTCGCCGAAAAATCCTACGGAGTAGCTGCATTTCGTTTTAATTAAAACGTGTCGTTCTTAAATTTCGAACTCGAAAAACTCATTCCGATAATTCTATTCGTTGGAAACAGTTTTAATGAAACTTAATCCGGGGATAGAGCATATAATTTCTCAATTTTAACGATGCATTGTTCAAATTTTGATTCGGCAATATTCGCCGGAAATTGCTTGATTGAAAACTGTGGTTTGTATATTTAGTATAGATTTCATTACTGACTGTCCAAGAAGAAGATGGGTATTGTCACTTGAGTTTTACTCTATTTATGCTTTCATTCTTAATTTACATTTATTTATTCTTTTGACCTCAAGTTCATGATATAGAGCAATTTCATTGCGCCCCAGAAATTATGTCTTCCTCGCTGCCGAGTTGTGCACTGCTGCAAACTCGGCTGTAACTCACTTAAACCACCTCTTGCTTTCTCATCACTTGGTTGGAGTCCCAGGAACACCAACACATAAAATTGTTTGTTTTTCGCAAATGATGTACGGTACCCTCGACCAAAGCGATTGGTAGTCAGACCACCCTCACTCTTAGCCCATTCAGATGTTGGAGATGGTGGCAACAGTGTGTACCTAGTAGGTCTCATAAAAAACTCGTTGACCATTGGCTCCGATTTTGTTTTCCTGTGGCTGCAGAAATGTCAGGTATTGCTCGTCAGATGATTTTAACCGCTCCATTCTGGGGACCATGGGGATCAATTAGGTTGCATCAGATATTAGCGTTACTCCTTGGGTCTCTGGGTCCAAGAGTTTGGACTGGAAGGGCCAATTAGGTCAGAGTTTCTCTGATATCACCATGACGACCATGCCGAGCCCAGTGATAGAGATGGGAGGATCGAGAGGCCAAGTTAGTCTTGTTGTTTCTGGCATGAGGTACTTATGTTATTCCTCGGATCTACCCCAAGTTTATGGACTCCGCAAACCTCATCCTCATGGTAATCACCCGACATCTTTTCTTGAAAATGTGACATCTTAATATCTTCTTTCTGAAATAACTTTTAGGTGAAAAATGTTCGCTCAATCAAAACACCAAGAGCTCAAATGTTTTTCTCGGATGACGTTATAGAAAGATACTCATCTTGCAACGAATTTCATAAGCGCGAAGAAGTTCACCATGTTATTTCATTTCTGAATCTGCAAAATCTCCACATCTGAATTCAACGTTCGGAAAGCCAGTTTTCTGAATTCGTTTTTAAAGGATTGTTTGTCCTTCGTGTAGAGATTCAAACCCCTCCAATTTCTTCAGGCAGCTTGTTAGGATGTGGTAGTAAAACATAAACAGAAGAATTAAAAACGAAAACCACTTGAAGTTCACATACCACCGAGGTGCAGGAGAAACAATTGTTCACTCCAAGAGGTTTGAACGAGGTTTCGAAAGGGCCTAATGAGTGGAAAATGCCGAGTGAGGTTATAAAGCAAATAAACCCAGCACGGGTTATAACATACCGCAATCAACTTTGTGTTTGTGACTTATTCCGCAGATTGTAGAATCCTTTCGTTTTCAGAAAAAAAAAACAGGCTCTGACGTCGAATAGTCTGGGTATCAAGTTTCTAGAATCAGTAAATAGATTAACGTTCCCACCAAAATATTAATGTTTTATATGGCTTCGATTTCCTTGCGAGTGGAATGAGTTTATAAACTGATTCTTGAAAGTAGAGGTTTCAGAAACAAAGCAGAGCTTATCTCGTGTTTTGTACTGCTGTTTTGTTCTTAATGTGTTCCAATAAGTTTATGACGATGGATCCCCTGTTTTTAACAGCACAGTCAATGTGAAATGAGCTCTAACAAGTGTTGACAGAAGCTGTCAACCTTCGTGTGTTGGGAAATAAGATAATGTCGCCATTGAAATACAGGCCTTCATAGTGAATGTATTCACAAGTATGATAAGTATGAATAATCTGAAATTCCTCAGAATATGGGGCAGTAGAATGAACCGCCTGTACCTGGGTACATTCTTCTTCGTCCCTGGAGACGGCTGGAATAACTGCGTGAATTGGAAAGGTGAAAGTAGGGAGACATCTCCCGCAGATTTCGTTACTTCGAACTTCTTGAATTATAGTGTGACCTACCATAAAATTGGCAAATTGATTCCTAGAATCGTTGAAAAACAATCTTCACGGGTTTTTTCTGCATCGACTTCCCCATATAGTTTCACGAATAATTTAGGCATTCGAACTTTATTCAATTCAATTTCGGAAACTTCGTGCTGGGAAAAGTAATTTTAACTCTCGCGAATTTTTTCATTTATATTCAGGATTGGCGACTTTTCCATGCTCCTAATGAAATGATATCAAAGTTTGGGGCTCCAATTTCATGGGCCAATTCATTAGGGAGCCGATACTGCACAAGCCGTTGATCAGCAGTCTATGCAGGTTAATTATTTCATTGGCAGGCGAAAACAGAATACGATTTGCCAATCGCGTTCACCGAAAACCGTGACTTCTGTCACTTTTAATTTATTCTTTGAGGGTCAATTTCTCCCTCATTTATCCTAATGATACCTAATTAATTGTTCTCTGACTGCTTTCGTGGTGTCCGTGAAATTGCTCGAGCTCAGAAATGGGTCGGCATATCGAATCTATTTCTATTGTATGTCATGCTGGTAATTTTTTTTGTCACTCTGGCAAGTATTTGCCTATCATCTGTTCGATGATTTATGTCATAATTCGCGAATGAACTATGATAATTTTATTCTTGACTGAAAATTTCACATTGAATTTATTTATCGTCACTGAGCCGTTTAAAGAATGTTCTGCATAAAATACAAGATACCTTGCTTCTCGTAACAACTTCCAAATTGTCAACTTGATTATTCAGAAGTCAGAAAAAGGTTTCAATTCATGAAATTTTGACAGTATTGTGAAAGTTGGCAAATCATATGGATATTTTGTTAGTGGCGACATCTGGAAGTTAGTCCTGGGATATATTAGCCGGTGCAGTATGTTCAAAGTGAATAAAAATAATGATATCAATAATTTTCAAGTCCTCAACTGAAATACCAGATTTATAAGTGAATTCATTTTAATTATATGATATCATAGTTTCTAACTACTCTCATTTTGTAACGTTAAACAGAAATGCACTGAAGTCTTTCCTGTTACAAAAATAAATGAGCATTCCTTGTTTGATATCAAGAACAAGCAGAATAAGGTTATAACATATTTTCTATCCATGATGTTCTTTTTTCATATTCATTCAGTGCAAGAATGCGTTATATGTTCCAATTACCTCAAACAGCACAAAAATATTTATTTATTCCGGCATTATAGTCGAGCTGAAAAACATATTTGCTAAGTTAGCGGCGTACAAGTTGTGAGCTGGAACATATAGTGAATATCAAATAAGAAGTAGACTTCAGGAACACTTGGCAACAACCTGTCAGGCCCATTTTCTCCGAGTCCTTCCTAAAATGTTCCCTGTGGCTGGGATATGACGGGAATCGACAATTTTATACTATCATTTTCTTGGATATTTCCTTTTCTCTCTCGCGTGAAATCTCTAGCCGAAAATGTATATCATCCGGTGGATTCGTGAGGAAGTTCAATTTCAAAAAGTTTTCCCCAATGGATAATGGGATCTCCTCTCTGACCTGGCTCGCAATTTTTTTATAGTTATCAGGGTCGATTCATTCGTTTTTGTCCGAAAACGATCAATATAACCTACAGGTGTCGTAATATTATAACACATTGGATAATAAGTCCAGGGCATGTAGTCTGGATCTTGTACGTATAATTAAAAAGCCAACTTTATCCTCGTTAGTATTTTAAAGAGTTGTTTAACCGAATCCCCTTGACATTCAGCTAATTTGTGTGCGAGCTGATGCTGAAGGTTGTCTATATTTCATAACCTAGAGAGACAATGGAGAAATATTCTCTGACGTCTGGAAAAACTGAACCCCTAAATTCTGAGCTTTCGTCTGGTGCATAACAATTCAGGTACCACGTTTTTTATCGAATTAAGTCAATTGAAAGAAGTGCTCGTCTGCCCTATAGTTCCAAACAGAAGCTTGATATCAATGGACCAAGTTTCCTGCTCTCATAAAAGGCGCGTTAAAAGTTTGAAGTGCCTGAGAATCATAATTTCCATTGTTGCTGGTTCAACTTTTCAAAATTGAATTTAAAAGCAATCCGGTGTCGGAAATCACCCCTCTCGGAAACAACTTAATATAGGAAAATGTTTGAGAGTTTTCGATAGCATGATTAGTTCGGAGTCTAGAGAAATATTCTCGCCGCTTTGAACCGAACAAGAAATCTGAATTTAAGATTGCAAATTTCCGATATGGCATCCATGGAATTTCGTAACTCGAATGGAAATCTCGGTGTTCGAACAGAAAAACAAAAGGTTAAATACGTGAATATCATCTTTTCTTTCGATGTTGTTCCATTGCCTATCCTCCGTGATCGTTTATGTGGGTGTTTTCATTCTGGTATATTTACCAGAGTTCTTATTTTGTTTGTGTTTATGTTCGAAATAGCATTTAACGTTTTTTTAATGTTCATATCCTGGTAAAGGACATTAATGGGATTTTGGATAGATAAGGCTAACATTACACCTTCCTTCTGAAGAGATTTTGATCATCAAAGTAATGAAAGGTTGTATTACCAGCAGAGAACCTATGATAATTTTATGTAAACCCAGGTGATCATAATAATGCGAATCAGATGTCATCTGAACAACAGTTTGTCTGCACCATAAAGCCAAAACCCTTACAATGTAGACACGAAGAATAATGAACTTAATTTGAAGATGATTCTCAGACCTGCTGTAGAAGTAATAAGTTCAAAATCAGAAGCTGTTCCAACCAGATAAAAAATTACCTTACTCACGAACATATTACTCTTCAAATGATTTCTAGGATATCATATCTGTTGGAACAACGAAGAGGGAAATGTTTCTGATTAATTAGTCTAATTGATAAAGAGAAAACTCTTATAACTAGAGAAAAGGTGGATGAGAATTCGTTTCGTGCTCTATGTGAACCTGGAGGCGGTATTCTGACGTAGCTTTTTCCTTTTTCTGTTCCTCCGCTTTGTCAGATGGCTATGCAGTCTTGGCTGAAATACCGTTGCATTTCACTGTTTCGAACACAACATATACCTACGTGCCCTAAATATGTTGTCATGTGCCTCATGCAGCAACAGCCTAGTTCAATATAGTTTGCGGTGGATTTTAACAGAGAATAATAAATCTAACTCGAAAACTAAATGACCGTGCATGAATCATTTTCTCCGTTGTGTCGGTTATTTTACCAGGACTTTATAGAGAATTTTCCATTCGAGTTTACCAACAAGCTACTCGGCTCGAACGTTTTCAGTTTCTTTCTGCTGATTTCATCATCTTTCATGAGAATATATTTATTTTTCAGTCAAGTGCAGTATACTCTAATCATAAATCCTTCAATCTGACGCTGGTAACATTAATTTAATAATAACAGGAAACATTGGAATTTGACCTATTCCATAGATTACAATTTAAACCCATATTCTCATGTTATGATCCAAAATATCCGGAAAAGAATCTTGAAGGTCATCCAAAGAAGAGAGTGGAAACACAGTCATCCCTCTGAATAGCGAAAACAACGTCCGTTGAACATGAATTGAAGTAAACATTTATAAATAAATAGGGATTCTTGCTATTGTTTCACCACGAACGTTATAATGTGTAATAAAGTTTGGGGTAGGTTTCCCAACTTAATCAGTAAATATTGACACATCCTTATAACCAGGGAATATTATATAACTCATGATGGTTAGTAACTCATTCAATGTTTTGAAAAACAATGTTGTTTGTTTTTACGAACAATCAAATAAATCTGGACAAAAATATTAATACCGTGGGATGTGGAATATGAACGTGCATGGTACCTTCACCTATCTAAAGTTTCATTCAATTCTGACAACTGACATATTGTGAAAAATGTTGTCTGCGATATCACGTTCGAAAGCACTTGTTCCTCAAGAGTTGAAAATATTACGTTCAACTGCTTTTTTGGACTATATAAAAAAGAGATCATATGGTAAAGAACAATCGACTCGTTTGTTGTAACTCCTTATTTACATCACTTGTTGTTTGTGTAGTTGTTTTTTTTAACTTTCATGTTGTGTGTCATGTCAGGTGATCCTTTGGGATCCTATAACGGAAAGCTTTGAAGTGTCGCGAAGTTTTATCTGACGTCTTCGAAATGGTTCGGTAGCAGCAAGACCAAAAATTGATAGACCTATTTGATTCGATGCAATACAAATTGAAAATTTCGCATTCTTTCAATTGATCACCTTGTAGACAGTTCAGTGGTTCATGAATATTTTCCTCAGGAGATCACAATCGAACAAATCAACTCGTTGTAATCCTCTTTTGTAGCAGATTCTTCTATTTCACTTGAAATGAAACGAGACCGATATCAAGAATGATGCAAAGTGACCAAATAAACGTCGAAATGTAATTGTTTTAAGTCCAGGCTCAATGTTAATTGGAATCCTTAAGGTTCGATGATAAATGCATTTCTCCATTTGTTGGGCTCAACATATAGGTTATGTTTAGGGAGACCGGGGGTTTCCGCATAACCTTTCATTCTAGTGCCGAACGTCAGCCTTTTGGGTTGGGCCCTCTATCAATCTTTTCACTGTCATGAACCATTTATCTCCAACCCCCATTACCTCACAGTCAAAAGTTGTCAGTTCCAAGTTTCAAATGTTATTAATAACAGTTTAAACGTATAAGCTATTTGCAATAACTACCCGTTCAAATTACATCCAGAATGTGGCCGTTTGCCTTCACGCTCGGCTTGTTGAAGAACTCCTATGCAAACATATATCATTCAGAAGTGCGGAAGCACTCACGTTCATTACGCATTTATTCATTAATCTACGAACAAATAGCTGGAAAAGAACATATAGGTCTGAAATGGATTAAAATGAATTTGTTTACTTTCCCTAAAGGCAATAATTAGTTTAAAGGCATTATGATACTCTTTAGTGCATATTTTCATTGCTTTCCTGATCGATATCTAGATGTTGGAAATATTGTAAGTGTGTTCGAAGAATTCTTCTTCCAATTTGGTATCATTTATTTATAAAAACATATATCAGTATGATACCATCTTGAAGTTTCAGGACGCAATTTAACATTTATTCCTCATCTCATGAGGAGCAGTCTGTTTGCTGTGCTACTATCAGATATAATATACTGTAGGAAAAACTATCGGATTGTGGACTTGAAAGAAAAATACTTAATATTATTGATGGCCTTTATCGAATAGAACACCAATTATTACACTCAATGGGTAATACAGTAGAGGAACGTCTGATAATTTTGGAGTTCCACAAGGTACAGTACATGATCCCCTCTTATTCGATACGTGTTGGAGCAGCTTATTCGAAATGAATAGCAGCTGATAGCTTTGCGGATGATACCACTGTTTCGTATCAAGATGATACACGGAAAAATCTGAAAAATAAGAAATTATAGGAATTGGGATATTGAAAAAGTGATTTCAGATATATAATCAACCATAATTTCTGAAAAACGAAATACTAATGACTTTGTTATGGAGATGCTAATAACAGGTCAAAATATACAGATAAGATCTGCAAAAACTATTTACCCTTCTGATTGTTTTCCTATTATTTCTTAGCAATTGTCGGATCCATCATATTGGCTGGTTTGAGATGAAAGCTCCACGATGAGAGTTACGTTTCTGCAACCTTGATGGTGATGAGATTGCTCGAAACTAAACCACCGGATTATAAGTGAAATTACTCCTGTCTGTCAAAATTGAACACGTTCGGCAATTGAGATTATTTCTGTGATGGATTATCCGTCGAAATAAAAAGGATGTTCATTAAATAATGGCTCTAAATCATGAAAATTTTCCATTTATTTCCTGGTGTCTGTGCGAATACACACACAGAGCAGACATGAAATATATCCGTTTGTTTCAGATGGATACCAATTCATGAACGCCCATAATTTTTTATTTCTCCGCCATTGTTCGCGTAATAAAAATGGAAGGGATGATGAATGTCCTTATGGATAGCTGAAAACGGCAAAAAATAAATAGTAATAGCAGATCGGGGCAATACCAAACTACTGTACAGGTTCTGCAATTCCAATTGATTTCTATTGGCATCTTCTAAACTGTCGAAGGAACTGATACGGTCAAGTTATGATGTATTCTGTATCGAATAATTATTTAGACACATACTAATTTTTGTTTTACCATCTATTTCTTTCAAATATCAGAATAACACAGACCTCTTCAGATATCCAGTGAAATTTCAATTGTGAAACCAAACTGGAAATGTTCCTAATCCGCGTTTGTTTTTATTCGTAGGCATGAATATGAAACTATATAACCATTGCATTTCATAGTGGACATCACTAAGCCCAAAGCCTGAAAAGTTCGTATTATTTTGTAGGAAAGTAGAGCATTATGTGCTATAAATTCGTTTTCAGCATACTCCAAACTTTAACACCTCGTATATCCTTCATACCGTGTCATTTTCATACTAACAATACAGCACGTATGAGGGAACCTTTTCCATTCGTTGGTGCTACTTTTCACATTGGGATTTAATGAGCTGTATGATATTGAGCGTGAAGATTCAGTATTTTTGAGATGGGATGAGGGTATTGAGTTTCTAGACACGCTTACAATTGTTTTCTGATCAGCGTATAGGATAAGTACTTCGACAGAAGTTATATCAACATGTATTAATAAACATATCAGAGTTGCAGAGTTGGTTCCTCATGAATATATTTTCGAAAATATCTACATGGAACACAGAACAAAACTAATCTATTTCAGTTAGGGTCTACCAAATTCCAAAATGATTTTTTGACCCAAAGCATTTCGAGAAAAGATCGGGAAAACTGTCAAATATCATAATACCATCTTCAATGAATTAGCAGAGATAGCCTCCTTCAACCCTGGTGGAATTTGTCACTTTCCAATTAATTTTGTCACTATATCCAAGAAAGACGATAGACTATTTTTCATATCTCATATTTTTCATAGTATTTCACCGATATTTTTCTGATCTGAGAACTGAGAGAGTGACTAAAATATGATCTAATTGCACTTCAATTCAGTTGATTCGAAAATGTACGTACTCTAGAATTGACCATGGTATCCGTTTGGCTGATATAATTTTTCATTATTATCGACGAACATTCCTTTAGAATTTTTTCAATCAGTTTTTATGTAGGATAAAAATTGTAATTCTCGTAGAAATGTCTAATTGGAAAACTCTATTTCGTTATCTTTGAGCGGATGAAACCAAATACTACAGTCCTCAAACAATTATTCGGCAGAATTTCGCATTCGCAATTACATCCACTTATTTTTCACGACTTTGTTTAAATTATACAATATTCAACCTAAATCCATGATCTTTATGGAAGTTCGCCATAATATTAAATTTTCTGAATGCCTTAACGAGAAAGCAAATGATTTCCTCTTGAGGGATTTTAATAAAAAAGTTGGATCCGGATAAGATGAAACTTACGTTAATATGAAGTTTGCAAATGCCCTAATCCGATTTTGATATCAGTTCGAAATCGCCCTCATCCCGAATTCAAATGATGGTGGAACAGCCATGTTTTCACACTTTGAGGTTCAATGAAATGAAACAGTTGATGTTGGAAGACATAGATTTATATCTCCCTATTTTTTATCATCGATTCCTTCATTATATAAAGCAAGTTGTTTGACAATTTGAGAATTGAAAAAGTATAAAAAAATGGAAATAATAGCAGAGAAAAAGTTCAAGGTTGAATATTCGAAATTAATGAATATCTTGTAGAAAGAACTATTGTCAGGAATCAGTTGAAATTTGTCTGAAGCCACCAAGAGAAGCTTCCAATTTCTTCACTCAGTATTCTTTACACTACATCGCAATTCCTGAGCTAAGAGCCCAGTCAGATTGGTCTTTCTGCTTTTCTGATCTTGGTTCAGTTGGTCTCTGCGGATATTTTGTACCTAATTGTGATTCAACGCATAACTTCTATTGTCAGAATAAGTTCAGTCAAGTAAACTGAAGTTTAGACGCAGAAAATAGGACACGATTAATATATATCCAAACCCATCTATGTAGTACAAGAACGATATCATCAAGCGATTAAAAGATGAATTGAGTACAAAGGGTTCATTTAGGGGTCCTGTGCAGTTTTGCTGTATGCATTGGATATCCATGTTCAGTGTTTTCAACAACGATTAGGTGGACTTTGACAAAGTTGCATAGTAGACTGATGAGCTGTTATTACCCCTCAATATCATAAAGAGTCAAGTACCCACTCTAAGCCGCCTGAATAGTCTGGTTGATGAACAGTTGCTTATCGACAAATCAAACAGTGCACCGATCTACCGCCGAACTGAATAATCGTCAGCCAATACTGTTGAGCAGTCGGCCGATAGTTGACCGCTAGAATCCTTTGAATATAGTAGGGTAATACTCTATCGCTGTTATAAGTGGAAGCCCTTAGACATTAGTTATGTGCAGATTAAATCGATATGTTTTATTCAAATGGTCTATCTGATATTTGCATGGATCATAAGGGCTTTTTATCAACTAATGGTTTGAATGGTAGGTAGATGAATACCTATGCGTCGACAGATTTGAACATTTCAGCACGCTTTACCGTTGGAAAGATATGAACTGCTTCGAAACTATTCGTCTGGATGTTGGATAGTCTGCGCAGTTTAATGTGCTCACTTGATGGTCTACCCGATTAAAAAGTCGGCGGATAAACATAGAAGCCGTGTGTGATTCGAATTCTTCCTTGGTCTTCAATTCCAAGGTTGTGCCGTGAATTTACTCATCATTTCAATGAACGGTAGTTCCGGTATATTTTCTATTCATAGGCCTTGAAAACCGATTCAAATGAAAATGTGGATGTAAAAGGGCCGTATAACGAATGAGACCGAGTGAATCTTTACTTGGCACTTCTTTTCCGGAGGATTTGCAGATAGCCTTCCATCCGACGTTTGTTTATACTGAAACTCGTCATCCAGATTGAATTTTCTAGTTGAAACCTCTTCCAGACAAAGTTTGTCGGATCTGATTGATATTTTATCAGATGGATTTCACTCTGGAACGGTTGAGGCTGTTCGGTAGCGATCTCGTCAAAATTCTCGTCTGCTTTACCGCCAATCCAACCGAAAATTAGAATGTAATCCCGTAACACCCCTTCTGCAGCTTATAGTGGAGCGTATGTTGGAAACGGTTATTTATGGTTCCCTTGAAATTGACTGAACCAAATTATAATGCAAACGAGGATCGTCGTGCATAGGCTGGATGAAGAGACTTTTCAATAGTGAGACTTAAGTTGGGCGTATTTGGAATAAAATTTTCCCAGATTACCCCATCAACATACAACGCAAATAGTTCAGTAATCTCGGATTAACCAAGTCAAACTTGAAAATATTTCCGAATGCACTCTAAAGTGAAAGAGCGGTTTGTTGAAATCTGCTGGAATAAATGGTTAAAACTCTCTTTCATTGTGCTTGATTACTTAATCTCTAATTATTGTTCTGTATTCGAATTAATATGAAAACGATTTTTCCAAAATTTTGATAACAATTTAACTACCTCAAATATGTTGGTGAGACACGAATCGGTATAATAAGAACGATTACGTATTTACGAATATCGGGAAAAAAATTAGGCTCAGAATTATTATAGAAGATTGCGACTCCAATTGTTCATTCATATTTTCTGTGTTCATTCTTTCATTACCTCATTCGTATTGACGAATGCATTTTTTCGAAATTTCTGAAACAATAAATTCAAAAGGTATGGAAGTTTTTTTTTCTAACGGGCAATATAGCCTTGCAGTTAAGCAGAAGCTTTTCTGTAAGAACTGAGAGAGGATATGCATTTCAGCCCTGAGCGAATGCAATATAATTTGCACGTACGGCTTAACTTCTTAGACAGAGAGAGAGCATCCTTTTGTTGAACGTGGATGTGGGATGAATGTCAAGATGTCGTTTTACTTCCACCAAGAAAACAATCATTTTCTGATAAGAATAAACTCCGTACAACTTGTAGTCGTGTTCCCATTCACTGCTTGATGGACTAATTCGAAGCAAAGACCTCGTCGAGTCAATGGCTTTTTTACGCCGCATGCTCTAAGTTTTCCCTATTCATTCCATAATGCTTGCGGATGTCATCTATCTGATCTTTCCGACAACATCGTTCTGAGTAACCAGCATGTCAGCTCTTGGAGTCGATCATACTTGAAATTGGCCTCTTCGAGAAAAACATTCTTACTGAATTAAAACCACGGATATTAAAATAAGTTTTTGTTGATTGTTGCTCCTGTAGGGAACACCCTTTATTTCATTATATTTACTGTAAAATTCATCAGTTGTCTAGCCATAATGGGAAATTATCGTATGAACGCTGTTTACTTAGTTGTAACTCGGTAATCACTTTGCAGTTAACCGAATTTGCTAACCTCACGCCAAGTTTGACGCATCCGAGCTGTGGCTATAGATCGGATAAAACTCCAGAAATAAATGTTTGCCAAATTTTGGGCGGAGTGATGCTATCCACTTAATTAGAAATCGTGGTTATGCATTACGAAGTTCCACGAAGTTTTGAAATAGATATTCTTTCGATATTTCTCCTATCGAATGAACAGAACTGCCATTGTTTGAATATCATGTATGGAGATAAATCTTTTAATGGATTGAAAAGACTTCGGCATTCTTCACTGATGATATTCAAGCAATGACTTTTTTTCGTGTTGATTTCTCCTAGATATATTTTTTTATTTATAGGCTATCTTTGATAATCTTCACATCATTGTATGTTTATAATCTATTGATTTGATACTTAGACATCCTTATGGGGTTCACCAAAATCAATTAGGTAGACCAAAACAGCATTCGGTATATGTAGCGACTGAATGGATAACTGAAACACATTTGTGAGTCGTAATAGGAAAATTCATCTGGTGAATAAAATGAAAAACTGGGGGTGATTGTGTGTGAAATTTCAGTGGATAGATTCGTGTACTAGCGACATTTGCGTTCAATCAATACTGTTGAATCTGACGAATTCGTCAACGTCCCGACTGTTGTGTTGTCAATAGAGAATGGACGTATTGAGCCTAGTGGAAAAATATTGCGGACGTAATTACATAATATCCCCTTCAAAAAACTCCTTTTGAGTTTTTGAGTATTTTGTTGTTAACGTGGCCAATTTTTCAGAATGAAGATCACCCAAGGTGAAACGAAGATCTTTGATCAATAAACCATTGTCGAAATCAGATTCATTTAAGACCAGAACCCCATAAATAGAGAAATTCTGATACATTTTTGGAGATTATTGGAAGAACTTGAAGTGTGCAATGTCGCCTTTTCTTTTCATACCAGAGTTCTCTGCTTCAAGTTTTTTTTTAAACACTCTACTTCTTTCCGTGTCAGTTGCTAGTTAGTATTTCCTTACAGAGCAAACAGCTATCTTTTAGGTAGAGCCATCAGAAAATAAAGGTTTAGTATTGAAGTGTTGCCTTATCTAGAAGCTCAAAAACCAACAGTTCTTATATGTTGATAGTTTCCATCAAGTTCGATCACTCAATGATGATGCGGATATTTTGGACGAGAAGCGCGAGGTCGGAACATCTGGAGAACTCAATTCTGAAACTGGTTCGTTTTTTGCCGTTGCTGGAATCCCAAAAGTGAAATATTGTAATTGTCTATAAAACCAAGCGGTTGCGGGCCTCCTAATCCGAATTCACTTTCGTCCGGGGCGTAGCTGAAATAATTGACTCAAACAAGGAAATGAAATCAGACTCGATGATTCCACGAACAGCCGAGAGTTTATGAGATACCAGCCTCAGAGTTATTTTATAGGATGAATTCGGAAACGATAGGCGTAAGCTGGTTGCTAATGGCGGTGATCGACTTGGTTCCACTCGTAAAATCCCTCCCTTGAGTTTGAAACTTGCAGGTTGAATTTTGGATGAAATGACGAAATTCATTTTCGAGGTCTTTATCTTCGATCTGCTCTTTTTATTTGATTGTGCTGGAATCGAGGTTACAATCTCGATCTCCGATATTCTTCTTTTGTCGCTCTTAATAGGGAGTTATCGGTTCAGGTTCAAAAGGAGATCGCAACACTGGTTCGAAATTATCTTGAAACCTTCGACTTCTGGTTTAACTATGAGATATTCTTAATGGTGCTACTCTTGTCAAATTATTCAAGTTATATTAAGTATCACAGATTCTTCGACTGGGCCTCTTGAGGTATTCCTTGTTTTTGATAATTTATTCAGTTAGATTAGGACTGATCATATTGTGTGCTCTCAATTTTATTTCAATTCATAATATACATATAACTGAGGAAATAAAATTGTTTCTCATTTGTATTGATGGTTCATAGACTTCGATTAAACCCCGAACCCTGAATTCTCGTTGAACGAAACATGTCATGTTAATGCAGTTTCATGATTTATATAAAATTGAGCTACTTCCGATAAGTTCGATGACTATTCATGCAGTGAAATCTAACGATAAGGAAATATGAGGGTTGATGTTTGTTTTCCCCTTCGAAAGTTTTATGGAGGCTAATGAAGAAATGGAATTTAACTGCTATGTTCTGAGTTGTGAGAACTTTCCAATATAACTAGTGCTCTCGAATAATATGCAGGTATTCTAATCATGAGAATGCGGTTGATATAAATATTCCATATTTTTTGAAAAGGAACACACTGAAATATCATCTATACTCATCAATATATAACGATAACTTTGAGCAAAATATTCCTTTATAACCTAGTCTTCTTTGAACATCATGTAATTAATTATCTGCAAAAGACGTAAGCTTGTTTCCTCCTGGATTACATTATGTTTTAGCTTCTAGCAGGATCCATGGCGTAAGTGAAAACGTGGTAACATCGATTTTGAATCTAGGAAAAAGAAATATCAAATAATGAAGCAGGTACAGTTATCAGCTGTTGACCTGCGATGATGCTGGCTATTAGTCAACAAATTACCAATTTTGCTCATCAGCTCCCAAGTTTATTGACCAATTACATATTACCTACTACCAAAAAGATACTTGAATACAACACAAAATTGCAGTTGTAATGCATTGTTGAAGCATGTTTAGTTTTGTATATAAAATGGTGGAGCTTTGATAACAGATGACCTGATAAATGGTGAGCAAAATCTTCAACTGAAGAACTTGTTATGAGCGTATCATAGAATACCGTGGTCTCAGAATATCCAAATGTTCTTCATCGAATGAATATTCATGTCTTGAACATCGAATTAATTGCGATCACACATACGTTTTGACTTTCTTCAAATCCTGATAATTGCCCTCTTCGACAGCTTAAGTATATTTATGAATGCAAAATGAATAATTTGATTATATCTTTCAGATGAACCTGTGAGCGATAACTTCTGTTTAGTGACTGTGTAATCGGCTGTGCATCGAACAAAAGCCGTGCTCGAAAGAGTGACGTAACCATGAACAAATTAAAAAGGAAAAGACGCGAGTTGAAGTCGTCGCTTAGACGAAAAGACAGTCGAATCCCTAGTTCCTCCACGTAAAATGATATATAGCACGTAGGGGATGATGGAATTGCCGGCTAATAAATTCGTCTAAGATGCGTTACAAGCAGGAGCCGTGTGACAAGGCGGTCGCCTCTTATAGAGTTTACGGTAATACTGCGGAGCATCACGACGATGATGGCTTCCTACCTGCAAATAATGCCTATCAGAAAGTCATTAGGAGCCCCCCGGACGACAATAAAGTATCGAAATCCTCCAACGGGGTGCAGGCTGGAGCGATAGATTCGCAATCGTGTGGATGGTGTCTTAGCCCCTCTTCGCCGGCCACTACGCCTGTCAGAGACTCTTGTTTCTTCTCATGGTGTCGACCTACTCTGCTGCTCCTCATCTTAATCCTACTGATCATCATCTTCGTTTTCATATCCGGAGTATTGCTCTACTATAATTGTACGTCAGACACGTAAGATACATGTCGTGCTTTAGTGTTATTGCTAGTTTTGCTTTGAAAATGCCTAATTAGTTCTTGAAATTCCATTATTTTGAATTCACTTCGTTCTGTAATGCTTTTGGATGTATAGACTCTTTCTGTTGTATTCATTTTACTTTAACTTGGTGCAGGAGAATGTTTTACGCTGATTAGCTATGAGTTCTCGAGCACTGTTCCAAGCCAGTTTTTTATTTTCGTACACTGAAAAAAAATCCTATACTGGATATCAGAAATTCATATATCCCGTATATGAATTTCTGATACTCGGTGGGACAAATGAACGCTTTTTTAACAATATATGAAGCAGGATACTTGATTCGAACACACTAAAGCTACTGAATTCTAGTGAACAGTCGGATAGTGATTAATATCCTGGCTCATTAAGCCTATACAGTTAAGGATTATTGTTTCTAGTTGACGGTCATATAATGTTAGATGAATGGTTCTATTCGCTCTCAGAATATCCAGCAGATTGTTTCTATAGGCCTACTATTCCAAATGAATGATTGGTCATATAGCATTCAAAATTCTGTTCAAGAAATTTGAGTAACCATCCAATTTGGTACCAAACGGTAGTGGTATAACTTTAAATAACCGTTTTGCTTAGTTCACCAACTAGGCTAATTAATCCAGCTAATCTGTTAAATTGACTTGGATGAACAGTATTTCCAGCTCGAATATATATATTCGTTGAAATTCATTTCAAAAATGTTTTAAATGAAATCCATTGTAAATCCAGTTATGCTCAATTTTCAGAGAATATTCTCCAATTCCAAATGGATTTCATTTAAAAATGGGTATTATGTCGTACAAATTTATCTCTCATTCCAATTTTAATAAATATGAAGAATATTTATTTTTTCTGACTTAGCAATCGAATGATGTGTTCAGGGATATAATAATATATTTGCGAGCTAGATATACTGAAAAACAATTCATAATATTAGTTATTTATATGAGATGAGGAAAATCAAACAATGTGCTTCTACAGTAATATTTCTTTATTCTGCATAAAAATAACAAAAAATAAATATGAGATGAAAAACAATTTCTACAAACCTGTGGAAATAGACGACTAGATTTGATTGGGTTTGTTGTGATAGGCTCCAATGATTCTGGAGAAAAATCTATTCTTCTTCTCTTAGCTAAACTTCCCAGAGTATTCTCTTGAATATCATTAGATTACTCTTTGAATATTTCTTCTATTTCCAATCCTGGGGAGAACGACATAGACTGAATCGAACACTGATTAGAAGATGTTGCAAAAGTTATAGTTGAGAAACTATCAGTATTTGTATGATTAACCTGAAAGAAATAGAAACAAAAAAATGTTTTACACCTCATTTTCAAAATTATTGAATTAAAGTAATTTATTAAGAGTAATTTTGAAGGTTTTTTGACCAAAAAAGACTCGTTTCACAAAAATTTCAGTAATTCACTTGGATATTTTCTTTCTGATAAAAATTAATTAAATTTCTACATTCATTCAAAATGCGCGCTAAAACATTTTATTTGACGATGGAAGTGATCCTAAAACATGCATGAGTTCATCAAAAAAACTTATAATAGGTGATTAAAAATAACTCACTTCAGAAATTCCTAAATTCAAAAGAAAACTGTCTAATAGGGTTTCGAACTCCATCAATCACCACTTTATGGATTTTCCACATATAATAATATCGGTTCCGCAAAAAAGAAGGGAAATCACTCAAAGAAACGTGGAACAAGCTAACGACAACAACACAACACGAAAGAATCGTGATCATTCGCACTTCTTTCGTGAATATTCGTTAGAAAAGCAGGGAAATTGGTTATTAGGTTAAAAAAACGGGCATTTGAAACTAACACTCTGATTGTTCTAGTTTATAGGGTAGATGTATTAGGGTAATATGCAATTTTCAGTGAGCTTCGGCGTATACATTTAAATACCCGTACTATTATGATTAAACGGCATTTATATAGAATTATAGGAGAGGTTACTGAAATGAGATAAACACTTCTAGAAAGATTTGGTTTTTAATCACTTTTGTATGGGTGTTCTAAATTAACATGCTTTCATATATACTTTATCGAATTTTCAGATACTGCGTATATGAACGAGAGCAGAAGGACCGTCATATAAACTCATTTTTTTCGGTGTAGCCATGATTCATTTCCTCATGTTGATATTTTCTTTTCGAAGCATCTTTATGCATGTTCATGAGGTGAAAACTGTTGAATCAGAAGCACTGACGTCGTTACAGGTGGATTGCTTCATTTCACTCCTTTCATAGCACATAGCAATGTAAAAGTTCGAACTGAACCGTGTAATTCAACAGAATAATTCTACAATTACTTTCAAACGAAACTTGCTGATGAACCCTGACTGCTAATAATTCCGACTTAATCGAGTAAAGCATACATTCACGGAACGCGAACTTGACAATTTTATGGAAAGTTTAGCTCTTCTGAATGCGGAAATCTCCACTTCTCTTCTGTCGGTTGGGGCGTTAAAGGAAGTATGTGGCGTCCGGATTGTTGGGGGCCGTTCGTTAACAAGATTGAAACGAATGAATGTTCGAGCCAGATGGAATATATTTGGTCTTACGTTATCCTTTCCTGGCTCATTATGAACATCAAGAGTTTATTGGGCATACGACTACAGTTAGGGGAGGTTGATACCTGGAATATTTCTGCTCTGATGATTTCTAGAGGTACCAAGAGGAAAGACCAAATAGTAGACTGAGAGAAAAGACTCTTCGAAATCGAGTAAACCAGGACCTTTTTGTCACGTTCAAAATATCTTTTTTCTGAATTCTATGTTCTTCAAATGATGCATAAAGCTTCATCGGCACAGAACACCAATTGAAAGAAGTAAGACTCCTCAACAAATTATGGCAGCCGTTATAGATTCTTTTAAGAATAATAAGAGATTTATGGAACAGTCATTCAAGAGTCATCTTTGTTGAATTAAATGCGATATGTCAGTGAAGTTTGTAACATCGCCTGCTTGCCATTCTTTTGCGTCCCATATTTCCATATAAATACTGTTTTCATCACATCATCTGACCATGATATGCTCACTGAACGGTTCAGATTTTCAAATGTTGAAGGGGATAACGGAACCACTTGTTCAAAAACATTTAGAAAATATCATATACACATTGTACTAGGTAGGTGCTGGTATGTTCCAATCGTCTTCCTAAAAACATGTTTTAGCGACGTCAATCGTTTATACAACAGTAGTAAAATTATGTATACAAGTATTACAAAGTTTTTATTATAAGATTATAAGTTTTTTTCGCAAATTCTATATTTATGTGTTGTGCCTATTTTAGCATTGAAACACGTATATCAATTTTCAGATGTATTATAAGGTCATGTTCTATAAACGTTCTCACAACTATAAAACAAATAAAGAAAGTGAGGGGTGAACAGTTTCTAGAAATGGTCAAGTGAATTCGTTTTTGATGAACGAATTTTATTTCAATGGTTGTGAGAACTAAAAATCAATTTTCATTGAAATCACATGTATCACATAAAGCAGGAACTTCATTTCGCCTCAGTATGAGTAAAGGAAATTTTCCCTCGTCTTTATCAAATTATTCTTCAGATGGAGGCGCTATTTTCAATCCATTGAGGGAATGATGGCCTCTTTGTGAGGGCCTTAAAGGATGTTCATCGAGGAACACCTTGAGAAATGGGTTAAGTTCAGGCTTGATAATTCTCCGCCTTTATATTTATATCGGGAATTCATCGATCGACTCAGAAGCTGTATGAAATATTGAAGAGTTGGGGTAACTGCAGTTCCTCAATGTTCCGATTTCTCTCCTTATCCCACTTCCTGTTTCGATGGCGGTGCTCGAGCGTGCAATTTTTTTCATATTTTAGTTTTATTATTCTTTCGACACTTCGCAGATTAATGTGAAAGCAGGAATCCCTGGATCGGTTAATATTCCAAACTGGATTGGGCATTTATTCGCATCTGGTGTACACTAGTCGAAGGGTTTCTCGATGAATTGGAGACTATTTCATGGATGGAAATAATCGTTCAGCCCCGAGGGTCGCTTCGAATGGGAATCGGGACAGAAGCAGTGAACAGCATATTGGTTTTCTCATTTCCATCATTCAGATTTAGTCAACTCCTTATTATATTCTTAATAGGTTCTGGCAGCTGCTCGAGTCATTCACTTTTTGTTACTTCTATTTATTATCGGTTATAAATATTAGCTTCATACAACTCGTTGTGAACCATCTGAGCAATACTACATCGGTCAGTAAGTCCTGGTTTCAACTACCAGATACCGATTTTTCGTAAGTGCCAAATTTCGAAAGATAATTGTTAAGATTTCACGAAGTTTGGTGTAAGATTCATTCAGCTACTCTGTGTTGATATATCATTGCTTTTCGATAGGAAAAACACCCCCATGGCCAAGCTTAGCTTGAAAAATATGATCCAGTCTCTGTTAGAAAGCGACCATCACACGATGGTTCGCTGATTTCAAACTTGGTCGTATGAACACTCATGCTGCTTCGAACAGTGGTGAAGTTAAGAGAATTCCCTTAACCTTTTGAAACATATTGGCTTCATAGTGCGTTAAGATCTGTCTATGACAGAGCCATGACAGCCATGGTGTTTTGTTCATAGGCAAAAACTACATACGGCCATAAATGCAAACAAAAGATTGGCCAAATTGTATGAGAGACTCTTCGAAATACTACCACGTTCGCTAATCTGTCGCAGACCTTGAACAAAATGCACAACAGAAGAGATTTGACTCCAATGAAGACAAAAACAGGCAAATTACTGGCAGAAGATAAATTGTTTTACCCGAAATTTTTGTAAGTCAGTGATGAAGTCTACAGCATAACAGCATGGGATAAACTGGTGAATCTACTTCGGGATATTTCTATATGGATTTTGGATGAAGTTTGGAATTCAGTAGGAATCTGTTTTCATGTCGGATATTTTTAACGATGCGTACATTTTCCAAGGGAAACTTGGTTGGACTAACATTCACACATTTGCGTTCTCGATGGAAACGCATTAACCTAATTTGTTGATCACTCATTTTTCAATCGCTTAAACCACTTCGAATCAATGACGGGACTACTGTATCCATATTCTGTCGCGAGAGCGCCATATTCCAGTCGATTTAGGAATTGGGGAATAATCCGAATGTCGGAAAAGGGCAGGAATTATCGTTTGAGGCCTCACGCCTGGCCTGTATTTTGACGTGGCCGCTACAAATTACAGATGTAGATGTAATCTTTCAATCCTGTACGCTTTTTTTTTCAAATCCCGGCTTCGGAGGGCCGTAACATACGGGGAGATGTGTAGCACATTAGTGTCCATATGTTACCCCAGTGCCATTATATAGACATCACCGATAAATGCGATAAGGGTGATCGATGACTATAAACGCTTGATTACTTTTATCAGTAGCTCACTGTTTACACCCTCTTCGCACAATAGTAGCAGGGAAATTAATAGGGGGTTATTTATTGCTTGTTATGCAATCTGCATCATAAACGTGCTGCAGACTGCAAGTGCAGCACTGAGTGACTTGACCGAGAACATTTCCGCTGCAATGCAATCCTAATTTATTTTATTTTTCATCATTTCCAATTGTTTATTGCAACCCCGAATAGTAATTCTTAAGCTCTTTCAAAGTCATTTTGGTATTGCACATGTTTTGATTCATCTATGCTCACAAATAATTTCAATGATCCATAGGACACCCTTGAAAAGTCATCTTCAAAAGGAAAGCAGTAGAAAGGGGTGCGAAACCTTTCGTAAGTTAGTTTTTTTCAGAATTCGTATTACATTTGACTAATAAATGCATATAGTTGAGGTAACAGGATAATATTTTGTCGTTCTCTTGAAGAATTGGCTATTTTATTAATTTATTTACAGTCAAAAAGTGCAATCAACGATTGTGGCCGTTTCGACACGTGGTATTATGTATTGGTCATCCCTTTGTTCATTCTCTATGATTATGAGGAGATATTCATTGGAGATTACAGTTTACAAATGCATTAAAAGTATTCAACTCCTACCATGAAAAAAGAATTTCGTTCGGTAACATATTTGCGAGATGAAAATATGGAAGATGAAAACGAATTTGGGGATGAGTTTGCTCATATGGACTTCAACATTATCGTTTATCTTGTTCTTTCGAAAAACTTGAACGAAAAGCCTGATCAGAGCTTCTTACGTTCCTTAATGTCAAATCAATAACGAATCACCCGAAAGCATGCTATTCCACGCGAGCTACACGTTAGTCTTTCAATCCACATTTTTTTTATCGAAATCCCTTTCGAATCAAAGGTATTCCGCTGTTAATTTCTTGGAAAAATCATTGTAGATTCCATGCTATTGATGGTTCTATCGGATGCTAGCTATAAAATCAACGGAAAAAAGTTTTATATGCAAGCACTCGAATTTTACAACTTCAGAAATTTTATAGGTGATTGCCCCTATTGCAAGATTGCGCTCACTCGGAAATTCGGTAGATATACCCTTATGTGATTTCTGAAATTGAATGTTCAACATTCTTTCACAGAGTACGATTCGTGAAATGTCTAAATTAATTCAGTTTCTTGAAACACATCTTTCGAATGAGCATGGATTAAAAAGTTTTCAGAGATATATTTCAAGGAGAAGCAAGGTGGGGACTAAACTACAGAAGGGCATTTCTTTGTTATCATGACGGATTATTATTAATGACTACACTTTGATGACCGTATTATTTCAAGAAATCTATCAGTGGATTGGCCACCTCGCTCCAGCGATTTGACGCTTTTAGACTTTTTTCATTAAGTAATTAGTCTTTGCTAACAACACGTGAAGTTGAAAGAGCTCAAAGCCAATATTGAACTCGAAATAACAACCTTTAGGGCCGCAGTGGCCGAAATAATTTATTCTAAACCAAATCGGATCTATGTATATTCAGAGTATTTCATTGCCTGATTGTCAAAAATGAACCACTTCTATTCGAACCACAACATTTTCCAAGCGAGTCAAGATTTCTCTTTATTCTTTATCACAATGATTGAAAAATCTTCTTCAAGCGTGGGCTATCAACACTTTTTCCGCACGCATAGCAGTTTAGAAGAAACACATTCCAAAAAGAATACTAGATAGAACATCCCGCATTTTTCCACTGAATCAATGTTTTCTCTCTGGTCATTTTGAAATTCTTTTAAACGTTGAATCCGTATGGAACTCTAGTTGGGTTTAACCAAATGCTCAGAATCCAAATAGCTATCAACCCTCTTGACACAAGCCTCTGATTCAATTTAGCAGCCACAATTAAATTCTGGCTTTGCCTCATTCGACGTAGAGAAAATGGTCTGAGATTCAGCTTGATTGATACATTCTACTTGTTTTGTTGAGGATCTCACACCCCCAGCATAATCTTTCTTGCGTCCTGAACCCCCGTTTCAAGTTTTTTGCTCAAATGGTGTGGGTTCTTCTTGAGTTTACCGTTTCATGTACGAACAAGTTTTCGAATAAGATATTTCACTCGCCGCTTAAAGCCGTTGGTCTGCAATTCTGGAGCTCCCTTCATTGCTAATCAATGGTCTATTATTTGTGGCATTCTTAGAATATCAGACGGGATATTAATTGCTAGGTTGAAGCATAAAGTCTGTTGCGCCAAAATCGTCGCGTGATTTGTGCGCGTACGAATAGTTTCTAGCCTGAACCCATAAACAAAATGAACTTAATAAAACAACTTGAAATTCTTATGACAGATATTGACATAAATAATATGTTTCAAGAGAAGTCAATAGGTTTTCATTTTATTTGGGAAAGAAATATGAGCCAGCAACAATAAGAAATATAATCAGCCAAAAGATTTTCATTTCAGAGAATGCAGCTTTTCATTTTGCTCATAAATTTTCTTGATCAATACGTAGCATAATAATCAGCTTCAAGAGTTCAAGAGTTCTCTGGACCGATGGTTCGCTGGTTTAGTTTCTCGTTAATTGTTCTTTACTTTTTAGTTGTATTCAGTACTGTGACATATATTTCATTGTTAACAATTCAATACAAATGTAAATAATGCCCTTTGAAATAAATTATACTTCGAATATCTTTTCACACTTAGTGGGAGCAGACTATACAATTTTATCCCCATATATAGCGTGCTTTGTTCAGTGATTGAATACTTATGTACCGGAAAAAAATATTCGTGGGTTCTTCTAGTAGCGTTATTATTTTTATACTCCTCAAAATAATATGGGTGTTTGCGTACAAAAAGTATAATTCTATAAATATATAGACCTGGTACAGTTAAGATGTTACCGGACTTAAAGCAACCCCTGCAGGATGATCTGAAACCCATATTCAACATTGCTCTTATAGCTTGCTTTTGAATTACAAATATATGGTGAGCCCGAGAACTAGAGCCCCAGAAAATAATGCCATATGATAAAATAGATTGGAAGCTTGCAAAATAGATGGTCCTTAGTGTGCTAATATCAACTACATTCCTGATGGCCCTCATTGTGTAGATCACTGTATTTAGTTTAGATGTTAGAGTTTCACAATGCTGGTCCCAACACAGATGACTATCCACTGATACACCGAGGAGCTCTGTATTTGAGCAAGTTAATATATCATTTTCTCCTACTCTTATACTTTGTGGGTGCGTTCTATTTGATCTTATGTTGGAGAAATATACTACCTTGGTCTTGTCTGCATTAAGCATTAAAGCATTTGATCTACACCATTCCTCTATCCTGGACACGGCCAATCTCAGGCCTTCACAAACATATTCCGGATTATTGGAGGATATAACAACGTTGGTGTCATCCGCGTATAACTTTGCATCAACGCCAAGTTCACTAGTGGTTTCAACTGGGAGATTCTCCAACACATCTGGGAGGTCATCAACGTAAACTATAAACAATATAGGTCCCAAAATAGTTCCCTGGGGTACTCCAACCAGCAAGGTTTCCTCTGATGACAGGAATCTTTCACCATTCATATCCAAAACTACCATTTGCTTTCTATTAGATAGATAATTCTCTACTAGCTTAAGTGGTATACCTCTTATTCCCTTCTTCTCTAGTTTCTGCAAGAGTAGTTTGTGATCAACACAATCAAAAGCCTTAGAAAAATCGACGAACAATCCCGCAGGTATCATATCCTCCTCCAGAGATGAATGTATCCTCTGCATGAACTCAAATACTGCAGTTTCCGTGCTTTTACCTTTTGTGAATCCATGTTGGTTGTTGGATAAAATCTTGAATTTACGTAAGAAGTTCATCAGGCGATTTGCAAGAATTTTTTCAAATATTTTAGCAAATGATGTAATTAAGCTAATAGGTCTGTAGTTGGCAAAATCATCCAGGTCTCCTCTTTTATGACATGGCTTGACTAATGTTATTTTCAGAGCAGTAGGAAAAATTCCTGTTTTGAAGGAGCAATTCAAGATATAGCAAAGAGGCTTAATAAAATCGTTTATATGGTGTTTTAAAACGCTAAGAGGAATATCGTCATAACCAGCTGATAATTTGTTCTTCATTTTCTTTACAATGTAGAGTACTTCACTCGCATCTACTTCAAACAAATAACAAGATTTTGGAACATTTTTATGAACATTGTCTGCTTTTGAAACCGGGGTGAGCCTTGGGGCGACATTAGTGAAGTGATTGTTGAATTCATTTGCCAATTTATAGACTTCGTTTATGTTGCTTTGGCTAGTAAATTTTGATGGGTATTTAGAGGTTTTTCTACTACAATTAGTTACTTCTCTTACAATATTCCAGGTAGCCCTATTTTTATTATCTGCTTTTTCTATAGTACTATTATAATAATTTTTCTTTTGGGAACTCAATGCTAAATCATAGGATCGCTTTAATCTCTTGTAGTTTTCAGTATAGTCATCACTGTATCTTGAGAGAACAAACAATAGATCCAGTTCAGCTTTCAGTGATTTAATTTCATTGGACATCTCAAATCTTAATGACTACACTTTAATGACCGCATTATTTCAAGAAATCTATCAGTGGATTGGCCACCTCGCTCCAGCGATTTGACGCTTTTAGACTTTTTCATTAAGTAATTAGTCTTTGCTAACAACACGTGAAGTTGAAAGAGCTCAAAGCCAATATTGAACTCGAAATAACAACCTTTAGGGCCGCAGTGGCCGAAATAATTTATTCTAAACCAAATCGAATATATGTATATTCAGAGTATTTCATTGCCTGATTGTCAAAAATGAACCACTTCTATTCGAACCACAACATTTTCCAAGCGAGTCAAGATTTCTCTTTATTCTTTATCACAATGATTGAAAAATCTTCTTCAAGCGTGGGCTATTAACACTTTTTCCGCACGCATAGCAGTTCAGAAAAAACACATTCCAAAAAGAATCCTAGATAGAACATCCCGTATTTTTCCACTGAATCAATGTTTTCTCTCTGGTCATTTTGAAATTCTTTTAAACGTTGAATCCGTATAGAACTCTAGTTGGTTTAACCAAATGCTCAGAATCCAAATAGCTATCAACCCTCTTGACACAAGCCTCTGATTCAATTTAGCAGCCACAATTAAATTCTGGCTTTGCCTCATTCGACGTAGAGAAAATGGTCTGAGATTCAGCTTGATTGATACATTCTACTTGTTTTGTTGAGGATCTCACACCCCCAGCATAATCTTTCTTGCGTCCTGAACCCCCGTTTCAAGTTTTTTGCTCAAATGGTGTGGGTTCTTCTTGAGTTTACCGTTTCATGTACGAACAAGTTTTCAAATAAGATATTTCACTCGCCGCTTAAAGCCGTTGGTCTGCAATTCTGGAGCTCCCTTCATTGCTAATCAATGGTCTATTATTTGTGGCATTCTTATAATATTCAGACGGTATATTAATTGCTAGGTTGAAGCATAAAGTCTGTTGCGCCAAGATCGTCGCGTGATTTGTGCGCGTACGAATAGTTTCTAGCCTGAACCCATAAACAAAATGAACTTAATAAAACAACTTGAAATTCTTATGACAGATATTGACATAAATAATATGTTTCAAGAGAAGTCAATAGGTTTTCATTTTATTTGGGAAAGAAATATGAGCCAGCAACAATAAGAAATATAATCAGCCAAAAGGTTTTCATTTCAGAGAATGCAACTTTTCATTTTGCTCATAAATTTTCTTGATCAATACGTAGCATAATAATCAGCTTCAAGAGTTCAAGAGTTCTCAATACTGGTTTAGTTTCTCGTTAATACTTTTTAGTTGTATCAGCTGTCATATATTTCATTGTAAGTTATTTTGTGAGTTTATGAATTTATTGCTCAACTGAGTCAGACTGATAATGATTTAATGATAATCTTATTGTACTGCTCTATGAATGAGTAGAAAATTTTTCTGCCTCAATTCGAAGATGTATTTGATACAGAGTCAGTTCCTACAGTAAAAATAATGATTGTAGTTGCTGTATACTCAGCTTTAAAAGGTTATTTGTTCATCAGTAAGGGTTTTCTTTCAGAATCCTTCCCATCACTCAAACCTGCGGTTTATTTTAGAAATAGCTCTGACAGTGGTTTTCGTTATACCAAATATTTATTTTGGATCAGTTAATGACGTCTGTTATATCCTTGTTTGGCAATACTGTCGCCTTCTATTCGCCTTCTTATTTGGGTACTAGCAAATATAGACCAAGGCTTTCCGGGCATTCCCAGATCTGCTTGGTCTTGTGCTCCATGCTCCCAAGGGACTCGACGATTCTCTGAGTATACAAGAACAGTTTCACCGCACTCACATCCGTTGTGACTTAGCAGCCCATTCAGATAGATTCCTCATATTTTCGCAACATGTAGCAGCTCCCGCATCTCTGGATGTTTTGGATCCATCCTGATACTAAATGATTTTTTTTTTCGTTTCAAGAGATCCACTTCGTTTAATACAAATTAATTGGATCTCGAATTCATCTTCTATTTTACTCTTTCCCTCCTTCACTTTTACTATTTCCCTTCTTCACTTTTTCATCTTCATCGATGTGCCCATTGGAAAGTCATGTTCACTACATCACAGAATATCTCGTTATTGCCTGCTGAGTTAAGGAGATTCTGGGATGAAGAAATTATAGAAAAAATGCACACTTGGCATTCTTGTGATTTCCCAAACAGCTACGAAGCTCTCGAGATGGAAGGTGCATAGAAGATGATTCAAGGTAACACAATATGAGCAGTTCATACGAATATAATAGATACTCGAACTAAAATGATTCCACCTATTATAAATGGTTATTGACAACATTAAGAGAAAAACGATATTCTTAATTTTTCTCACTAAAGCTTTTCTTGTTAAATCACCCTTTTTACGCTCGCGAAACATTCGACAACATATATAACAAACAAGAATTCTTTAAGATGATTTGCATACCTTTCATCATTTCTATACTGACGGTTCATTTTAGCAAATAATCACCCGGTCGATAATCAGTCGTCTAGAATAACGCACAATCAGATTCAACCTGTAGTTTGAAAAATATATTCATCAAGAAATTGACTGGAACCTTTATTTCTTTATCAATAATTCTAAGATGTCTGGAATGATGTCATTATTATTATTTTAGACATCTTAAATAATTCCTTTGTATAATTAATTCGTTTAATATTTAGAAGAATATAATTTTTTTGAGATCTATTTAAAATTCAAAGAAGAAGTTGAAGAAAAAAATATAACCTAACCTATAATTCAGTGGAATTTCTTTGAATCAGAATCTACCATGAACCAACAAAGCTCATTTATTTAATCATTTATTTTCATTCCAGTAGGTATTCTGTTTCAATTTTGTGTTATTTTCAAATTAATTCCAAAATGATTAACAATTGTAGCGTATACAACTGCAAAAACAATAGTTTCAATAATCCCAAACTTTCTTTTTTCTCAATACTATTAGACACCGACAGGTGAGTGATACATATAGTATTGTAGAAAATGTTGTTTATTAAAAGCTCCGTTATTTGAGTAGTGCTTCATTCAATAAGTGGAGATATCAGGAACCAATGGAATTTCAAGAGGTTTACGCCTACTGTCGTCATTTCTTTACGATAAGTTGAGATATCAGGAACCAATGGAATTTCAGGAGGTTTACGCCTACTGACGTCATTTCTTTACGATAAGTTGAGATATCAGGAACCAATGGAATTTTAGCAGATTTACGCCTACAGCAGGCTCAGTATAGTAGTCATTTCTTTACGATTACTTGAGATATCAGGAACCAACGGGATTTCAGGAGGTTTAATGAGTCATTTCACTTACAAACCTAAGGTACCTATGATTTTTAACACATTCTAATGTGTTAATGTGTAATTTATTTCGATGTGTTGCAATACAATCTGGAGATTTCGTGTTCTTTCAATTAATCCTTCTTAGACGGTTGATGTTTTAGAAATATGTTGTTCTATAAATTTTTCCTTCAGGACGTCACAATCCGAAATATCATCATAAAGAATCTTTCTGGGATTGAAGTATTTTTGCATATACTTTGATATGTCTAACTCTTGTGGAACAAAATTCGATGAAAATGTAATATGTCCGGTTGAATTTTGAAGTCTTATTTATTCAAAAAATAAATGCGTTACAAATATACAATGTTGAGCACTCCGAGAATGTTGCCATTGAATGCAATTCGCAATCTGGAAAATGAGGTATCCCCTTGAATGCGCCATCCAGAAAATCGAAGTTGTACCTGAGCTCCTAAAAATAATTCAAGTCTCTCCGTTCTATTTTCTTATTCCATTAGAAAATTGCCCCTGGGATATATCATGAAAGTTGACCCATGCAGTAGGGAAGCAATCTGTTGTACATCTATGATTGCCCTGAATATTGCAGCTGGGTGAGAATTTGGGACAAAAAGTCTTACCTTGGAATATTTATGGGTGCACAGGTTGCCCGACGTAATTTGCACGCTTATTCGTCATCGAACAGCTAGCTATCATCTTTCCGAAATGCGTTTTTTTTCTGGAATAACAATCCCAAAACTTGAACTCGACTTCTTGATGATAAATTTGGAGTCGAATGAAAACCGATTTAATCAAGAGCTGTAGAAATTCCAGGATAAATTGCGGGGTGCTACATTAAGAAATTCAAATATGTACCTTGTTGTCGCTGTTATATTGCACTTTTTTTCACCTCATATCATCATCAAATTATTTATCATTTTATAATTTGCAGCTTATTAGACTTATTAGTAATTTAATTTTCATCTGTTATGCCTGAATTGTTTTTCAATGTGTTGCTCGAAACTAGTATTTTTTGCGCTGATAGCAAATTGTTCCAGAATTATTCTGTGGTCTATAATCGGCTCCCACTAAATAGAGTTTTGCTTTTGATGAAGTTTTCTGTGGGTTCCTTAGTTTATTTATTTCTTCGGTTGTTAGAATTTTCATTGACGATCATTCCTTGTTTCAGATTTGGTGCATAAACCTCATCTTCACATTATCGAGGGTGAGTATTCTTAAGACAAATTTCCATTACAGAATTCAGTCTTTTCATCTAGATTAATGGAAGATGTCAGACGGCAGCTTTTATAATTAAACCTGGATGGTTGTTGGCGATAACGTCCATATAATTTTGGTATTTATACTGAAATCTCTTCTTGAACTTCAGGGTCGCATAAGTGAACAACCTCCGTGGTTTTCACATTAATGATTATGCTCCTTCTCCATCCATGTTTATTCATCACCGGATTAACCATTGCGAGGGTTGAATAGATCCGCTGGGATGTCGTTGAAGTTTACCGAAATTTTTTCTCGTATTTTTGAAATTTCTCGACGTTTTACAATGTTGTCGCACAGGTGAATGGAGTATTCGAATACGCCTCGGTGTACCTATAAAAATGATCTATTATTATTAGTATCTTGCTAGGGAATATAGTTGAAAGAGTTTCGTGTCTTGTTTTTAAAGATCCCTATCGTGAGTTCATTATTTTCAAAGTACTCGACGCTTCAAGATATGCCACAGTACACCGTATCCAAGAAGTTTGCGGAATATGATTGCGGAAAATTTGCATTTTTCACGGAGGTTCAGCCAAATATCGGAATGAATATTGTACACGATGAATTCCGTGAAAACAAACGTAATTCACAGAGTTAGCGAGATACAGAAAAAAACTTAATTGGATTGGGATATGACCTTTGCCCGTATTCATATATGATAGCAGTCGAAAAATTTCAAATCTATTTTCATCATAATGACAAAAGTTTGTTAATATTTCAAGCCACTATTTGAATATCTGAATTATTCAACACGTCGTTGATTCCTACCTCAAGACTGATTTAGACTGAAGAAATTGGATGAAAAAATATCGACCCAAGAAAATAGCCATTAGCGGATGTTTTGAAATGTCCAATTGTATTCGAACAAATGGCGAAGCCTTTCTTGGAACAACATGGTATTGGATTCGTAAAATTAGAGACAGAATTAAATATTCGTTGATGAATTACACCCTAGAATGCTCGAAGCATAATAAATTTCTCATTAGGAGCCTTGAAATTACTCCGAGAAACTTTGGGACGTGGCACACTACTTGTTTGTAACTTGTTACATTATAATGTTCGGGTTATGTTGGGTTTTACGTGACAATTCGTATATTAATAGTTTGTTAGACGTAAGAAAATGAGCTATGAAATATCGCACAGGAGAGGTGAACATTTTCCATAGTATAATTAGGTGCAATTTCCATACACCGTGATGTTTCAACTTTGAATAAAGTCTCAGCTGGCATAACCAACAAAATGGAAAATGAATATATTCATGACAACTAACATCGGCATCGTAATTTTCTGAAGGAATATAATCAGCCCTTTCAATCTTGTATCTCATCAATCACCCTCTTTCATCATCAGATGGAATTCATGTATTAAATACTGAATAGCTATTAGAGATTTATGGAAAAGTGATTACAACTTGAGGTGAAAATATGCATGTTGTGCTTTGTGTAAATGATCTTTTTCCTCAAGAATTCATGACTTCAAAGAATTAATATAGAATGAATAAGCTTCTGATCTTCTTTAATATCCACTACAAGAAGACGTTTTGTTCCTCCGATGAAAAATGTTCCGCACTCACAAGCTGTTTCTTATTTTCAATTCTTCCTTCTTTTTCATTTGATTTGATTTCAATTTGGCTGCCTCTGATTGTGTAATCTATGATGATGATCATGATCTCACTCGATTGGATCCAATGAATGAAGAAAATATAGTTAAGAATCACGGCCAAGTTGAGAAAAAAAACAGAACGATATCAAATATACTATGTACAAAGCACAAAAGCAGAATGACAACCAATATTATATTCTTTGTAATATTTCCAGCCCTTACTGGTCTCTTCACATTTTTTTTCATTCACGCCTATATGAATCGTCACTTGTCTTGCTTGCACAGGGCGTCTCAACATTTAGACAACAGGCGCGGTATCGTTAGAACTTGAGCGTCCCAATTAATTCTCTTCCACGAAATTGAATACCAAATCTAAATTGTTTCACCACGTTAGATAGTCGATGAAATGCAATTGCTGAAATATAATATGCTTTATTTGAAACTGCTCAGATTTAACATTCATATTGAAACTGCAAAAGTCACTTCAAGAGTTTCGAGTCTCTCCTTTCCAAAATTCCCCAACTCTGCGGATCCATTATTTTCTGACGAGTTTTAAAACTTCAGAGTTTTTCCTGAACTTCATCAATTCACAAGAATACATCGATTTGGTTTCGACTCGGAAGTGATTCATCTTCAAACAAATAACCAGGTAGTTGGCTAAGTATTTCGGAGTTCCACAAATGACATTTACTGTCACAATGTCGATTAACCAAGACGAAAATAAATGTTTCCCGCAAGGGTCTAGAATTATGTCACCGACAAGGCTATTAACCTTTATTAATTGCAAGAACTTCATGAAAAGTCAATGCACTCTGTACGGTAATATATAATCTGCAGCCAGCGAACCCCTGAATTGGCTATGAAAACATTTGCATACAGCGCTTCATTGCCAACTATCGTCCTGTGAAAAGAACTGATTAATGAAGCCCTTTCGGGGTGTCAGAATCCAAGTTTTATCGTCTGATTTCCAAATGAAAGTTTGAACGAATAAAAATGATTATGTGGATGAATTTGTTTCTATTCTTCAGAAGACTTAATACATTTCAGCTCCTCTCCATGCATATTCACAATATTGAACGTCTACCAAATTATTCATTTTTGTTGTAAGACAATGTTTCTTTATGTAAATTCTACTTGATTTGATTTGGTTTCGTTTACTATCTTTCTTTGTAGCTATTTTTTGGTCTACCTGTTCCTTTACTTGCGTGACTGTATATTGATAGGTCTGAGGTATCAAATTTAAAGAGAAATAGGCCGAACACGTTTCCTTGTGGGACCCCAGCTTGAAGTGTGAAATAGTTCAGTACTTCTAGCCATACCTTGGTTTCAAACTGTATAGTTCTCAGGTATTATCTCAGTAAATCGAAGAACTTCAAGAAGAGAATATTCCTCATCTAGTGTAGGTGTCCAGAATGCCAGTTGTGCGGGTACAAAATTAGAAATAATAATAATCATATGCTTAATGAAGGGCAGCGCACTTCCTGAGTCGCTGGTTATACTATAACAGTATATCCAAAAATTATCTTTGGTAGAAGATATGTTTTGCAAGGTGAATAAAAACAAGTTTGTAGTTATAATAGAATTATGTATTCACAGATAAGAATAGTTACACAATGTTCGGCACTTGAGTTTACACTCACAGAAAGAGTTTTTAGGTAGAATAACCAAGGATTTGAACCTCTTTGCTCAATCTTGGGCACTTCTGGTAATATTAAATGATAAAGAGATCTGACCTTATTTGTTGTTTGGAGTTCACCACAGCTCTGCTTCAGTCGTCGGGGGTAGATTTCTCAGAATAAGGTGCAGGCACTTTGGATAAAGCTTCTCAAACTTCCACTGATGAATTGTGCCTTGGCAATATGTAATTGCGTCACAGGTTCACAATTCACAACCTTTTTCCTTCACGTAGAGAATTTCAACTGAGTAATTCACATACACAATGAACTAGGGTAGCTAACTGACCCGAAAACAGATTATTTTGAGAGATGTTTAGAGGAACTTGTAGTTCTGAGTGCCGTTATAGACTGGTGAAAGTAAATTGATAAAGGAGAACTTACTTGTGGTACCGTACATGAGAGAGTGTAGAGAGAGAATTAATTTGAATAATTGAGAGAGGTCGTACAGGTAGCTAAGTTTTGGGATTTCCAAAATTCCGTCCGACAGAAGGCATTCTTGGAAGTAACGGCCGCTACCCCAAATTCCAAGAACTGTCCTTTGTTGCGAGAATATCGCAACACCAGTTTTGAGTTAGTTTTAGTTGTAATAGCTTTGGATACATATTGGGGTAGAGTAATCCATTGGGGATTTTGGTATTTCTACATGTGATTTTTTCCGGTTTCAGTACCACAAGCTGTTCTCCCTTTTTCAAGGATAATTATTCATAAATGGATGTATTTGAGTGTTCCACGCTGATTCTCAAGAAGTTTATTGTAGAATTTGTATGAAAGATAAAGAATTTTGTCGCATTGATAGAAAAATGTGATAACTTTTTACAATTACCGATTGATCGAACATAATAGGTTTGCTGCAAATCGAAATTGATCAATCACGAAGTCAGTGTATGACTCAACTATTCAACTACGAGTCGGTGATGAACACTAATTAAGTTATCAAGCGACAACTTCAATAGGAGCCCTTGTTGTTTTAATTTCATGCTGTGTTTTGAAATTTTTCCTCTTAGCGTATGTATGGTCTTTTATATAGTCTGACGGAAATTGCGTACAAAATGCAATTCAGTATCATTATATTGTCTGCCTGCACTATTCCAGAACAATGAGAGCAAATGGTAATGGAACTGGTTCAGATGCGGCAGTTTTGACATAACGTATAGGTATAATCCTGTATAATCATATGTTTTCATTTTGCAATTTCTGTGTGAATTAATTTTCATTTATTCCTAGGCCTAATGGACTTCGCAGGTGATGTTATTATTCAATAATGGTGTTGATAGTTTGTTTATGCGATTGCGATACTGTCCCTATAGATTCATTGAGATTTCCTGAAGAGACAGTGCTGCTACCTCGTTTTTCGTAGCTGCCAAAAGTGGTATTTTGATAGTCTTGAATCTTCTGAGGTAATTGAATATTATAAGATCTTGAACGTTATAAAGAGCTTGTGTATTTATGGTTGTCTATCATGAATGGTTGACGTTAAATATCCTTGAGGAACTGTTGTCATGACAAGCACTGCTGTTTTAAAAAAATTAATGAATTTTTAGGAAAGTTTCAGTCATATCTCTCGGTTTTCAAGTTGGATTTCTGATTTGAGCATGATATTCGTTACAGATTCATTCGCGTTCACTCGAGATTCACAGAAAATCTAAGGAGAAAAGTACCAAAGTTAACAAAAATAAATAGATTAACGTAGATTTGAAATGAAACAGGAATTAAATAATTTTTTTTTTATAATGAAGTGTTGGGCCATGAAACACGAAACAAAATCATAGTTGGTGTTGAGTATCAGTATTTCTCATTCAATGCATCGGGGCGGAAAAGAATAAGGGGGAATATCAAACAAACAAATGGAGCCTAACGAAGAATTGGATTTAGGAATGGTGACCACTTGGTGGGCACATAAATATCCATAAAAAGCCAAGATGACGTCTGAGTGTATGAAGGGGAACAAATAGGAAAAGGAAGCTCAGGACTCCAAGTCATAAGATCCAATCGTCTGTGTGACATTCATGCTGAATGATCCCTCGGACCCACCTTAAAAAATGCCAAGGGACATTTTTCCAAGGAAGATCTCCTTCCTACGTCAGTTTGTCGCAAAAACAGGTGTACGGCTATTTTATACATCTCCGCTACGCCCAAGTCCCAAAGTTAGTGTGCGAGATTCTCAGTTATATATAACACTCCAGAGTATAGACCTTTCTAACTTACTGTAACTTGTTATATAGGGACTCCCAGCGTCATTATATTTATAACCAACAATTAGAGTGGGTAACATTGTGTACTTTTTTCATCCCTCTCAGCTTCAATTTATCCAAATAAACCGTAGTTTCTGGAATTGCTCCAATGCTTGTTCGAATGGTGTACAGGACCTTCCTCTTTCACTTCTGCTTCCGCTCTCATGGGGTCTCTCTTGTTTGCCTTATTATCCAGTTATTAAATATAATGTGCGACTGGTTGTGCTTCATATGTCCATTCGAATGGCATGGCCAAGCGAAATGTTATAAAAAGGGTCATCTGAACGTAAGGCCCTCGTAAAAATTTATGATTCCTCAGGTACATACTCTTCGGTGGATTCCAATGGTTTCGGCGAAATTATTTTTCTGTAAAAACATGTGGGAATTTCCTCTGGAAGAGATATTGCTTATATAGACCCTAAAAATTAATCATTCCGTCCTCGGCTATTCTCGATCATATTAAAGAGAATAAAATGGAAGGCTTTTAGCTATTCTCTTCTAGGGGACCGATCTCCGGAAGGATATGTATTTGGTGAAAGTTTTAGCAGACTTTTTTAACAATTCAGCTTCTGATATAAATTTTTCACGAAACACTTCGATGAATGAACAATTCTTCCCTGAAATTAAAGAATTAGGAGCTGCAGTTTCTTTTCAAATATATGTGGTTGGTCAATGTTAGACAAATTTGGTTATCAAAGGACCAATTTGCATTTTATGATTCCAATAATTATTCCAATCGATGTATTCAATTGTGCATTGGTGTATGTAAACTTATTGTTCATTCCCCTTCAGTGAACCACATCTCAGAATTTTATTAAACATTTATTGCCCGCACAAGCTATATATGGCAAACCCAAACATTTCGAAATTACGAATTTATTTTTCGTTAATTATATAAATGTCAATTGTTTCGAAGTCAAAGGGGCCTGTGCGCGCATAATTTTCCAGTTTACTATTAGTAACAGCATTCAATTACAATGAACTAATTGTTGAAGAGATGTTTTCCTGCAGCTGAATCTCCAGGCGGAAACTTCAATTTAAATTTAATCAGATGCATGCAACGGCGATGTGTTTTCCTTCAATTTCATCCCGGAGCAATAAGTGCAAAACATCCTCTTTAATATTTCACAGTTCGATCCTGAAATTCAATATCCACCACACCTCGAGCACAAATCCCTCCAAACACGAGATCTGTGGAGATTTCAGTCCGGTATGGGACAAAATATATTGGTCGAAAATTCTGTGCAGAATTTTCTGTCCTGGCGTCGAAATTAGATCCGGGAATGCTCAGGCGGGGGTGAGTTTAAAGTTTCGGGCATAAAAATATCGGAAATATGCGGTCAGAGGTTCTGAACAGCGACATAAAAGATATTCGGCGTGTTGCTTATACTTTGAGCTTCGCTGTATCCACTTGTTGGTGTTATTATGGTGCCATGGAGTAGAAAACCTTTATATTCGGTCGGAACACATTGTGCAAAACTGGAGAATGCTCAGAATTGGCCACCTGAAATGTTCCAGCTTGCCTGCAGAGAATTCGATGTTGCAAACATGAACCCCGTTGAATTCAAATGGAGGAATTTTTTTCGCTGGATCGATTTTTTTTGTTCAACGATCAATGCTTGTGGTATTTTAATTCACTGAAAGAGTTTGTCAGTCTTCAGTGAGAAACCTTCTTTTCTGAATATTGTGGAACAAACTAAATGATTTAGGACATATCCAATATAAACCAAACTAGTTGATGGAATTATTGTTCATTCTCTCCATCAATCTTAATTATGAGTATTATTCGATATCCGCCATTATTACTGCATCATCTGCATAGTGTATGTTATTCGGTTCTTTCTCATTGACTTAAATCCTTTGTAAACACCATCTAAAGCTTTTCGAAAATTTGCTTCAGAGTAAGAGTTGAAGATAGTAGAAGATAAAATGCATCCTTGTCTTACACCTTCGAGAAGTTTTATTTCTTGTGTGTCACAATCTCGTACTTTGATGCCAGATGTTTATTAATATCTTCGCTGTCAAGTCCAATATGTTGTAGTGTTATTGTTATCTGTCTGACATAAAACACCCTATGAAACATCATCATTATTTAGACAGATTCTTGTCAGAATCATTCCGATTAGAGAACAAGTTTGCAAAATCTCCGAATCTCCCGTGCTAATCAAATAAACACTTCAAACCTCAATGCAATTGGTCAACGAGTGGACAAATATCATTGACGTAATGAATGAACTTCTCTATGCATTGAAGATCCAAAAAACGTCTTTTAAAAGATGAATAGCAAATTTTCAATTAGCATTACCAAATTGAAAACCTCCTATTCATAATTCAAAGGTTATATTCAATATTTACCCATGTCTGAGCAAATTATTCTTGAAGGGGGAACTTTTAGGAATAATTTTTCGCCCGATCTGATGGAAGACCGCTCGTACTTCTTCCATTATACACTTTCGGTTATTGCAGTCTTCCATTTCACATCCTCCCTCATCACTTCATTTTACTGTTGAAGGCAGTCGGTTCAGCGTTTATCTTTCTTACGCCGATTCCCTTTTTCGTTAAAGCGCGTCTCTTGCCCCAGTCGTACTAACGAAGCTTTCACGTGATATATCGTTTTTCTCTATTCGCCAGTCAGAGCCGGACCTTAAATCGAACTTAAGATGTGATTATACCGAATTGTTTCGATTTTGCGATGTCTCTCCGGCCCCTACATACCCGCCGCAAATGGATTCCGCTGGAAAATGGACTATTCGACTTTTTTCCAGATTCGGTGAAAAAGCCGATTTCTGAAACACGTTTTATTGTAAATCGTTCGGAAACAGCCCGAGCACACTCGTTTTTTTATTTTATCGAAGAAAGTTTATTGATAGCTGAAATATGTTGAAGGGCATTGAGTTGAGTCTTCCAGGAACTAAGACTATGAATTTCTCAACTTAACTTCATTCAAATTAAAAGAAGGCTACTAAATGAGCACATGTATACAGGACTTCGTCATCTGAATACCACTTTCAATGGAAAGTTTGAGGTTATAGTCCGCAAAATAGCAGAACTAATCGACCTCATTTAAGATATTCTTGGCTTCAGAAATCGGTTTCAATCCAAGATTGATTCTTATGTTGCTTTTTAGGCTTTTGGTTCGACCAAATTCTCGGCATTCACAGATCTGCTGTGGACTGTGGACCAGCAGTACTCAACCTATCATATGATGGTCGCTTGGGGGAAAAATCGGAATCCAAACGGCTCCAGCATGTTCAAGTGAGTGCCTTACATACGTTTTGTACAGCTGGATCGAAGCAGAGAAGGATATTTCCACAACGTGTAGATTAGAGAGCTTCCTCGCTCATAAATCCGCAAAATCTGCTCCTTCCATGATAGGTCGCTTGTAACCACTACTCTGAGATCGTTGTGGGATGACATCTCTTTGAGGAATTAGTTATTCAATATATGTGTTTCGTTAAGATTGCTCTTTCGATATGCAGAACAACAAATTTCTTGATATGTAGAGGTAGCATCGAAATAGAACATGAAACTCAAGTCGTCTTGAAGCTTATAAGTGCTTTTGCATGTATTTTGATGACGACTGCAGAAAAGTCTTTCAAACTCATGATCGCTCATAGAAATATTGAGCAGAAGTGGGGCCAAGAACAGAGGCCTGGGGAATACAGCTGGCTATGAAGTTGCAGGTGGAATAGGGCTTTCCATCTCGCACTAGAAACCGTCGCTGAGTCAAATAGTCTTCCAATCACTAGTGCTTTCTGTCTAGTATTTTTGTTGGAAGCTTGTCGAAAGCTTTGGTGAAGTCTATAATCCGGTTCTGTTGGTTTTTTCACTCTATTGTAAATTGTAAATAAATTCCCTCGACACCTAATGCGTTACTGCTTATAATGAGTAATTTCGACGAAGAAATGTTTGTGGTAATAAACTAGAACGGATGAGTCTTTCGAACCGAACGGATTAATCGAAGAAAATTCTACTGCCGGTTTTTCCTTAAGGGGTATAATCAATGCTTCGTATTCTTATGGATTATGTATTCGTTTCATTTTTCCGGTTCCCTACAGCAAGAATTCGCTGAACGTCGTTATTATTCCGAAGCATTCATAACGAGAAAAATTATTCAAGATTAATGTGATCATTAAATTTTTTCTTTTACAGAACCTTGTGAAAAAACTTTCTGTGCATGGGGAGCCCATTGCATCACAGGCTTAGATGGAAGAGCTTTGTGTCAGTGTCCAACCGAATGTAGAAGGGAAGAGGCTCATGTCTGTGGATCTGATGGAAAGACGTACGAAAATCATTGCGAACTCAAGGTGGCTTCCTGCAGGGCGAGACAGAATACCTACGTGAAATATCAGGGAAAATGCGGTGAGTTTGGACATGCTCCAATGAAACTATGAAATAATATCTTTGAAAAGTGTCACATCAGCTGATTCAGAGCATTTTGCTCAATCACTCAACATATGACAGAGTCGATGTTTCAGAACGTTAAAGGCATGCAACGAGATCACGTAAAGTAGGTATGAAAACACTGTTGCGTTAATTGCTCAACTCTTCCCGGGAGGGGGAATAGAAAGGGACAAAGTAAGAGTTAATGGTTGTCAGAGAAATATAATGAGTCAGTAGATCCTAAGCAGTGTTTTTCTTTTTTGATATATTAACCATTATTTCATTAACATAAAACTTAATGAGTTAGTATCTTTTATCTTCAAATTCAGTGGATGAGAATTGTAAAATGCGACGGTTTTGAGGTTATGTGAATAATAGCAATATTTTTTTCAAATATTTTCACATCATTTCGGAAGTTCTGCCATCATATTCCACAAAAATATATATATTCAAATGAATTTATGCCCTCGTACAACATTTCCCATTCGACCTTAATCTCTTTCGTCCATAGTTGAATGCTGAAAGCATGTCTGAACTATAAACTATTCTGCTATCCTGGACAAATTGGTAATTCCTGATTGGCCGATTTGATCTGGGTTAGGCAGTGCAGTAGGTTGGAGCTCATACTAGATGAGTTTCGGGGATGAGATTCGATAAATTGCGATATTTGGATTCCTTCGGTAAGGCACTGACAAGGCATTCTCCAGCAAAAACTGCATTTGGCAGGAAATTGCTTCTTGTATTCTTCCTGCTCGATACATAAATTCGAGGAAATAATATGACTAGATGATTCATGAGCTTCTATTTGAATACATGGTATTCATTCAAGATAAAATGATATTTTGAAGAAAAAGTCAGGAACATTCAACTGCGTCTTTCGATTAAGTTTGTTGTTATTCAATATTGAAATTTCAGTTTCTTTCGAACAACGAAAAATATCATCTGAACCTGTTCAAACGAATTCTGCTTTCACAACACCTACAAACCAATGACTATTCTCATGAGAGGGTATTATCCACGTAATAATCACAGTATACTTTTCCTTAGAAAATTGAACCCAATTAGCTTTCAAATAATCGGACATGGCTCATTGTTATATTGAGCAAAATGAATGATATTTCCCAAAGTTGATGGGTTCGGCACATATTGGCTTGGTTACCCAAAATGCTCCTGGAATTTCGCGATGAAATTCTATCGACCACAAAACATGGTTCAGCATGAAACAGGCTTGTGTAGATAATATTTTATATGAAAATAAAAACCGAAGTCGTTTAATGTGGGAGAAATAGGTCGAAAACCTCCTACGCCTATGGAATTAGCGGTGCAGTAAGTTGATATGGAGATACTGATGTGAATTTCCTACTATATCTCGTTCATTGGATTTCCTGTAATTAATCGATCCTCAGTCATAATTGATAATTCATCTAACGTACATGAAAATGGACTTTCAGCTGTGAAACGCAGGCTTTCACATTGTTCTTATCTTGTCCATCGCATATTTGGCTAATGGACTGTTCAACCGTCTTAGATTGAAGTTAAATTCTATCTCAGAAAAATAATCTGTCAGTAGAAGTGCATAAATTTTATGCTGCTTTGGTTGATATGAAGAACCAAGGATCATTATTTTCTTTCAGAATATAACAATCTTCGTCAGTGATCAGAAAAATCAAATTACCTACTCTTCATGACTCCTTTTCAAATACTAGGGGTGATCGATAATCAGGGGAATCAAGACCGGATTTAAATTCTGTGTTGCAGGCTTAACCAGGAAGTTTAAGCTGGGGGAAACATCCAGAACCACCACTGAAGTCAACGTAAGAAAGAAAGAGGATTTCGTGATAACAGATCAATGCGTGACCATGCACGTAGCGGAGATTTCTTATGGCAGTGATCAAAAACTATTTACTAACGAATATCAAATGGATAAGGTCACTGAGCTATGGGTACCAAGAATTTCAAAAGACGTATATTATTCTGATTATCATTACTTTTGAATCACCCCTCGTAACTGCCTTAGTGAGTTTTGCGGGTGAACTCGAACCAGACATCAAAATAAACATTTGTTGTGGAATAACTACTTTAACTGTCAACTATTTTGATGTTTTGTCAGTCCCTAAACCTCTTTCAACTTGAATCTTCGCCCTGTTCGCTTTCTTGGAATTACTGTTTATAGTTGCTGCTGAAGTTTCCTTAACATTTTCAGTTTGTATCTGAATATGTCAACCTTTCCAATAAATTTCCACATCAACGTCAAGAATAGAGAGGGTATAAAATGTTAAAATGCACCTTTGGCAGATTCAAATTCGGGACTATCCAAAAATCAATTAGACACCGTTCCTCTCGAATTGGGGTCCCTGAAAAGTTCCTAAAGTTCCAGCAAAGTTCTGGCGAAGGAACATAAATAAAACATTTTTGATGTTTTCCACTAAACTTTTCTGTCCGCCTTCCCGCTTGTGCACATGGTTCTTTATTATTTTCCTGACTAGAAAAGCCGATTACGTTGTCAGATATGACTTGTGAATAGATTTGGGACCTTTCAAGTGATCTTGATGTTTCGGGAAACAGAGAGCTTCAGGTTAAACTCGATTCAGACGGAGTAAAGTCCGCCTGAAAAAATATACTTCTCGAAGGAGCTTTTGTGATCCTGAAACGGTGATTTAAGATTGTGTTTGAAGAGTTGTTGTGGTAAATAACTTCATGTCAAGACTAAAATCTAATTGTGGCGTCACTGAGGAATTTTGAATTGAAAAAGGCATTCTGTATAAAAATGTGAAGCTCCAAATCAGATAACGATCACGTGGCAACAGTTTTTTTGTATGCAGAAGAGATTTGCTTGAGAAAAGTTGCACAAGATATATTATTCTTCGATTCTTATATTCCAGTTTAGGTTTTTTAGTTAATTGTGTCACGACAGGATAGTTTCAAATGCTATAATTATTATTCATTTATTTCCAATTTTTTTTGGAACCTTGGCATAACTAGAAATTCAATTAATTCATTCAGTACTCCGCTGATTATGATTAAACCCTCCTCCCTAACTCCTTTTCCCAATTTTTTCTTGGCCCTCCCGATTCTCGTATTACTTGAAGAAGTGATCTGGATGAATGTTAACCAATTCCATAGGAGTGAAATGAAAAGAAATATTATGATGGAGGACCGGAGTCACCCAAAGTAGGACGGCCGTTACAATGAAAAGTAGATGATACTTTTTCACGAAGGCAAAAACATTCGTTTTGTTCAACGAATTTATGTAGCCTTTCTATTCAGGGATTTTCACTCTAGAATCGGAGGGAGTTTCAACGTTATAGACGTATTTTAAGATAGATATCTTCATTCTTATGATAGAATCTATATCGATGGATTTTGACGTAGAAACTGTTCATCCTCCGTGTAGTCCAGGAACGTATCCAGGTAAAATTGGTGAAGAATCACAATGTATTGATCGAGATGGATCCATTTTATTACAGACGCACCGTTGGAAATATATTTTATTCGCCCAGACTCCAATATCCAGGTCGTAAAAAACTTCTGGAGATGTGTTCGGAATCCCATGCTGTCGCATTATGTTAATCATCTATGTCGTTGAAATGGTCTTAAAATTCTGCGGACGATTTTCTCTGCTATTTCTTTTGAATTCAGACTTTTGTGATACTATTCAGGTAGACTTATTATCGGCCGACAATTTAGTCGGCTACCCAATAAGTACTGCATTGGTGCATAACACAACGAGAGAATATCGGTCCATTGAAAATTAGAAACAAAACACTCGGCCAACTGTCGGCCGACTGTTAAAAAAATATTGGCTAACTAACGCCTAGTCGTGAGGAAGTGAAGAAATTGGAAACTTCATGTTTTCGTTTAAGATTGAGAGACATACCAGCTGAAATTTTCCTGTTCAGTAGCAATTTTCATCGAACGAAAATAAAGCGAATGGTTTGGAGCTCAATTCTTCAATTCGTTGTTTACACGTCACCCATTAACGCTCAATTGACACAGATATCAGTCAATATTTCATCGAAAAACTACAGGCAATAGTGAATATAGTGAAATGGTGAAGCGATATTTTTCGAACGACATTTTCGAATTGTCAGTTCCACCGTTCTAAATCATCCCTAGCGTTGACGTTCATTTCATCAATAAAAACAATCAGTTGGATGGACAAATATGATTTGCTAATTCAATATTGTTTTGGAAGAATGGTATATAAAAACGTGTTCCATTTTGGCGGAGAGATCTACGAATGAACATCTGTATGAGTTTTTGATAATCGGCTATAACATAAAACATACAAAGTGGCTATTATTCGTTTTATTCTACCATGGTTTTCGATACACCTCTTTTGTAAAATTTCGTATTGAGCCACTCTTTTCGAAATAACAATCATTCTTGGGAAATGAATTGAAAATAAATATACTTTTATTGATTATACGAATAGATTTCTGTCGATTTTCCACGCGATTACATTTTCCTCTAAATTTGTTCAATTTCTGTATGTAATGGAGTTTTCTTGAAAGGTCCGATGCAGAACGTCGTGCTGAGTCCACGACAATACATCTAGGTTAAATTTGAAACCTTGATTTACGAAAACTAATGATGTTTGGCCGCTTCAATCCAAAACAGATCGCATATTTTGAGCTGCGAAATCTGTTTGATCGCCTCCTATCAGTCAACATACTTCTTCTATACTATGAGAGGTACATATGGAAATACGGTTTTAACTTCTTGACAAAAACAGTGAGTCGTGGGAATTCATCTTATTCCCTTCACATCGATCTAATTTTGCCCGCGGTTTTGAATAAAACAACAATTTATCAAAGCACAAAGTGAGGAAGAATGCACGCATATGGAGCATTATCATATTCAGAAATGGGTTATAATGCTGAATTTATGCCCAAGATCAAGTGACACGCACGCAGAGGTGACTCTGACAAATTACCATGGAACAAACCCACTCAGGAAAGGCTGTCGAGATTTTTGTTTACATTTTCTGTTTATGCCTGATACTGGTTGAATATTTCAACTCGATGTCTCCGCTACTGCTGAATGGGATTTTCATCTCATTAATTATACGTACGTGTGTACGCTAGCCCATTGTTTCAGACCTCATTGTCGCTGAAATTCTTCGGATAATCAACATAACTTACGTGGCATTAAGTCGAATTAAAGGAATAGACATTTATGATTGTAATTGTAGCACGAGTATCTTGTTAAATAAACAAGAGGCAGGATGAGGTCGCACTGGAATTCAACGTTTAATAGATATGGAAATTATTTATTGAAAATTATTTATTGATCCCCTCAGACTCATTCTGTTTAGGTAAATATTTATATTGAAACCATATTAAATTCATAATAAACAGATATCAATTATGAATTTGTCAACAATCTACTTGGATTTATTGCCAAATTATCTTCCACCGTTTTTTTGTTATCTCGTCGATATTTTTAAATCGGAAAAATTAACACTATAATGTCATGAGATACTGGTACGAAAATAGCAGGTAGTAATCGAGAGCTTGGCGTTTTATTCCTTCTCTGAAGAATCAATATTTTCATACAATCATCGAAAATAAAATTATTTTTCTGTTCAAAGAAACGCCTATAAAATCCCATCATATTTGGTAGGCGATGCCAAAGTGACAAAGACGCCGGCGCGCCATAAAATCCTCCGTAATTATATAATTTATGGCATCTGTGTACTGTCTACTATGAATCAGTACATCCCCTCAGCCCTCATTTACCTCTGTCTCTGTCGTTTTCGTACCGGTGATCAGGGCAGGACTTACTTCCTCTGCCTCTTTTTATTTGTCGCGTGACTCGCGTGGTCTTCATCGAGGCGAAGTGGGACATTTGAAGTGAGGTGGTACATTGTATAAAAATGAGCCGCTCTTACATTTCGTCGTCGTGTACGGGACAAATGAGCCGCCTCTTGTGAGAGGTACCCAACACTAGGATAAACCTAATACTGATCAATGACGCACATCAGATGTGATCACATTTCACTCTGAGATTCTATACAGTACAGACTATTTACCGGCAGAAGAGATCAAGTTCCTGCTTCGAACGTGTCTTGTTCCTCTCAATTCGCTCATGGAATTGACGACTTTCGCATGCAATTGTTTTCAGTAATTGTTTTCCCATAGGATGACTTCTCCAATCAGTTTTCGATGGAATCAGAATGCCATGAAACGATGTAATCGACAGAACGATGTCACCGCATCAGATACGCTGAACATTTCCTACATATCGAATTAAATGGACTGAAACATTCGCAACATTGAATAATGTATGGGTACAAACGTTATGCAACCCGAAGGGATCCTGTTTCAGGAGGGGGTGGTGTTGAAAATGAACACCCTACAAGGTGACATATGAAATCGATAAATTGCACCTAGCTGAATTGAAATGGTCCTCGTCAATATAATAATTCTTTCCCATTCGATGAATTTTTGATGTTCTTTATGTCCAATCGAGTTTTAAGAATTATTTGAGACACGGTTTGACACGTGATTATAAGTTAGGTCTCTTGGCAACAGATGGAGAGTTCTGGAAATATTACACCATGGTATGCTGAGTTGAATTTGGCTTCCATGAATGCAATAAAAAATATCATTAAGGTAGTTGAAAAACTGTTTCATCCCAAAAAAGAAACACAGATATCTTCCAAAGTCCTGATACGTTTTTGTATTATAGTTTCCCCGAATAAGATGCCGCTCTGATCCATCTGAAAAAGGATCATTATGGCTTAGAAAAGGTACGGTAGGGGTTAGCCAGTGAAGATTCTGTATAGAAAAGGATAATACACGGAGTAGTTACATCAAAATCTCAATTAATGCTTTCAAGAAGAAAATCTTAACAACTGTTAGGACCAAGTGAATCGTAGTTGCTCCTGACAAGTTGTACTAACGTTACTCCTCGTACTACCCCAGATCCCAGGACTCGGGAGGTCGACAAAACCATAGTTTGTCTTCCAGGTGATTTCTATCCAGGTGTGTGATCAAAAATTCCACTACCTAAGCGCACTCTTAAAGAGATCCCTTGGATTGAAAGGAATTTGGGTTTGGGATTGTGGTCATTCTTGGTTTCGTTGCTTGCCACAACTAATTGAGCCCGTACACCAAGGTGATGATCTTTCACAGGAACAGATAAGATGAGAACACATTAGCACAACTTACACAGAACATATTCTGGTTGATCTATCTTGCACAAGCTGGCAGCCTCTGAAGGGTAAATATCTATATCTGAGTTAGGCATCATAAAAATCATTCAATCGGCTTTGGACCAATATATAAAGGATGTGACAAAGTTTTACTATGTCAGTACTAGTAATAGGAACTGAAATGATTCCTCTGCGTTCTCTTATCTTGGAACTGGTGTCCATGCTTGGCAGATTGGAGTGAGGCTCAGCTATGAAAATATTCATGACCATTTCAACCCTCAGAGTTATTTTTTGAAAGGAGCGATTAACAGATCTGAAACGCGGAGCAGCCTTGAGCATTTTGATAGCTAATGCGATCAGAGGAAATTAATTTGTCACAAGCCCATAGACCCAATACACAATAAAAGTGAGAGTCTGATTCGAATGAGTAATAAATCAATCGGAAGATATTTCTCATTTCCCGATTGATGAAAGAGCGAAATATATTTTCGGTGGGATATTTCTAGTCCGCTCGCGAAACCATTCATTACCCTCAACACCATTTCCTCAGATTCGTGGGACCGAAATTGAAAATAAAAGACGGTCGGTGCTGATCTCAGATAAGAGATTCAATCACATTGTGAGAATGAAGGTTTTCTCTGTTAGACTGGTCATGCATATGAATTTCCAAATGAACTGAAAACTACAATATGCGACATTATTCGAACTCCACTGCCTCTGTTCCGGCCGTCGGAATGGATGCAGGAAGTGGGTACGGATGAATATATATAAAATCGGCAGTTCATTCTCGAATTCATCGAATGAAAAATGAATATTTCTCCATCGGAATATATGGGATGGAATTACAGAGGGATCCTGTTCTTTTAGGTGGAAGAGAATATTATGTCGTGTTAGTATAAGTAACTACGTAGTTCAGTTTTATACTTCTTTCCCGTTGTATACAGGGTCTGTAGTATTTTTCGCTTGCTCTGTCGATTAGACAGAATGAATGGGATACTTCAATTGACGAAAAGAATTGAATTTACTAAATTACTTTTGGATCAAGATTATTGTGATCTCAAATGATTTTTCCACATATTTCAATTCCCTATCCTCTTCATCAATATACTTACTCAAGCGTTAGGTTCAGACAAACTTGTTGAATGTAAGTAATTACTCTATGTAGTTGATTATTCGTAGATGTCTTAAGATGTTCAACAACACCATATTAAGAGTCAATAAACAGCTTACTTCCCCAATAAAGATGAGCAAATGAATTCACCTAAGTTGTTTGATATTATAATAGAGAAGATCATAGAAGCAATTAGGCGACGATGAATATTCACTGGTACAGCACATAACGCACAGCTTGTTCTTCGCGCGTGGTCGCAGAACCTGAGGACGATCTACAACGTCTACTTTATTCATTTAAAAACATCGCAGACGGTGAGATACAACATGAAAATCTCTTATGCGAAACGTGGTCAATTACAGTATCAAGAGGAGCTTGAAGGCGTAAACTGGAAATAGACGACATCACTATCATTGGCCAAGTGATATGCTTCGACTACGATGGTAATATTAAAGAATGAGTAAGACATGAAGCCAACAAAGCTATCACTATATCACGTGAAACTCTTAATTTTGATGAACAAGATTTGAGTATGGAATGCAAAGACTGTTTAGTATCTTTATTTCCGCCACGTAGACACGATATTTGTTTGAATAACATTTTATGTTGTTTATTGCACAAAACCCTGGACGTCGAAAGAGAGAGAGAGAGAGAGAGAGGCATCTAGCAACATTATTAAATCCTCTGTGTCAATTGTAGAAACGTCCAGACTAGATTTCCCACATGAATATCAAGGGTTTCAATTTGATTCAACTGATCCTTCCTCACGGCGACAAAAGTTAACACAGGCAGCGTTAAATCGATCCTAAATCATCCCTAATCCCACCGCCCCAGGCAGTGATGCACACCGTCAAATCATCTCCGGATGAAAAAATAACCCCGTGTTTACCTAGGACCGAATGCCTCCCGTATCCACAAAGTGAACTTCCCTAATTGTCCCTTTGAGCTGCTGTGGGTAACTGAGATTCGTATTGAGCTTACGCAAACACCATAGCACCGTCTCCGCCTTTATCCGTTACGCCTTTGACCTCTTCAGCGGTATCGAAATTCGCGGCAATCCGTTGGCGTTCGATTTGAATTTCTTCGAAGAGTTAAACAAAACTTAAAATCAATATGGCGCCTGCTCAGCTGCTCTGCGGTCACCCTACGAAGTGATGGGTCTCGTGCTTTCGTCAGTGAAGTTCAAACTCGGGTCTGAGCACGTGTTCGCTCTATTTCGGGCAGGTTCGTTAGTTTCCGCTGCCACGTTTCCGCACAAAATGTGATTTCTCCCGCCGTTCGGACTGGAAATTAGTCTACCGCTTTCTGATCCCCGGAATCTGCAGAGGTTGAGGTGTCATCAAGTCCACTTTTCGCATAATCGCATGTTTCTTGTGGCGAAATTCAACTCCTCGCGGCAGTTTCATGTCGCAGAGTTCTGAGTAGTTTCTTTGCCCCAAATTCCTTACGTTTCGCATGCCATTGCTCAGAACGTATTCAGTGTTCGATATAAACATAAGGGCCTGTATAATCCAAAACAGGAACACGTTGACTTGGATACAGTTGACAGATGTGTGACAATGATGGAATATACCAATTTTTCTCTACGTCGAATTTGAAAAGATGCACGTGATACGTCTTTGTCTGATGGGATTGGACATCCGACTTCATATTGGTGTCGTCGCTCTTCTCTTGTTTCCGCGTATTTAGTTCCTGGAGGGATCTTCTCTTCTTCTTAAGCCATCATGCCGAATCTTGATTTCGGCTACATGTTGACAAAAATGAAAACATCTGCCGCTGATTTGTTTTTACGTTCTAATTTTTACATTCGAGCGGAATTTTCGAGTTTTTATATTCTCTAGTCTTCAAATTATACATTTTCATTAGGAATGTTGATTGGTGTGCCATATATTTCATTAGTAATTTTCATTTTCAATCACCCAAAGAATCATCTGGGCTGCTACGTATTCCCAAAAGGTAAGGATCCTCGTTTTATGATTTCCTGATAATGATGATATAAATTTTACGGAACTAATTTAAATAAATTAACTTTGAGAAACAAATAATACTTCAAAAGACTTTCACTACAAGTATTTTCGAGACATAAATGTTCAAGAAACAATGTTTAATAAAGAACAATACATTTTTTTTTTATTCAGTTCATGATTTCTACAGCTTGGAATTACACAAAAAAAAACAATATGTAATACCGTATTTGGATCTCCGTTGGGAAATCGTCAATAAACGTAGATTTATATATATATAATATTACTACAACAAACTTTTGGAACCCAATTTTGCAGTTATTAATTAATTTTCAGTCATGCGTCTTATGCAAATTAAGTAATTATAGGCCCTTTCTTCTTCTGATTACGGCAGCCATTTTTCATGTTTTTCAGGGCTTTTAGGCTCATTGCTGTCCTTAAATTGACTACCAACTGTCTCTATATAATTTTGGCGATCTTCTTCCTATCGGCGGTCCATTTCGTGTTATTTTGGCGAGTCGTGTATCCATTATTTTATTGACATGCTCATTCCATTTTTTACCACTTTTCCACGTCATTGACCTCGCATTATTCTCCGATATTGGTATTTGTCTGTTTGTCCTTTAATGTGTAACCGGATTAAGCATGGACGGTTTTCATTTAGTCTGGCTTCTGGTTACGGCACTGTCCCATTCTTGCGTACGTCATCACGGGTTTTGTATATTCGATCTCTTAATTCATACTCAGATCTTTGTTCTTCCAAATTAAATAAGACGAAGATCAGGTAATGGACTATGACTTGGGTACAAACGCAATCCTATCATATTAGACGAACTATATTGAAGGCTTTCTTTTACTCAGCATACTAATTTCTGCTTGTTGAGATAAGTTTATGCCAATAGATCATTCTTTATAACATACATTTTCTTCTCTACTGATAAACAGTATGATATATATACTGATAAACAGTGTCAGATCATTCAATATGCAGAATGAAATACATCATATTATATATAGTCGAATAAAAGAGAAATCAAATATAAAATATGGTTTATTATCACGTTAATATCGAATGAATAATTGTTCAATATTACCAATGTTTACATTATTTCCATAAAACGAACACATTCGCCAAATTGTACGGTTATTCGGGTTTAGGGTTATTATTCCATTTATTCACAAACGTTTGTATTGATTCAGAGCAGGGCTTCACAAACATCATTTATCGGAAGCAAAAACAAAATATTTTCTTATAATGATGAATTGTTTAATTTGAAAAAAATGACACTGAATTAGCAAATATGCAAGCTTTGGGGAACAACCTTAAAGCTGAATTCATAATTGAATCTGCATTAAAGTTTTCAAGAGTTGTGTTATATTCTGAAGAAATTCATATTTGTTGATCTAGAACTTCTGAGAAATAACACTTCTTATATCAAAATAAAGCCTAATTCATGAACCCAAAACCCAAATTGCAGTTGGCTACCATATTTCAATAAATTTTCGAAAAGTTCGTCATATAGTAGAATTAACTCAACACAATAACCGTCGTGGAGAAAAGATAACCAATATCAGCTGTGAAAAACTCCCAGTTATTGTGACATACTGAAAAATATTCTTCTTATTTATGCGACAATTTGGGGCGAATAAGGACTTGAGTGTATACACAGGAAGAATTTCAGGTTTCATGGAACAAAGTGAATATACAGCTACTGGCTCTTAGTCCATTACGTTGGTAGATCATGATTCTTCATCTGCCAAATAGTCACCACGGGAACGGATGATGGTGGAAATTGCGGCTATATGACGTAGAAAATATGCATGCAATTTGAACGTTGCCCTAAATCAAGCGGTACATGGAAACAAAGAGCCGTTATCCATCTTCTGCGCCTGTTGCCCCAGGTGCTCTCTGTTTTTGGCTGTATTATGGCAATAATTTTCACATATTCATTTGGATGAGGTCTAAGGTGAGAAGCATTGAGGAATACTTGGGCGTTGGGCAGTAAATCAGTTGGTTGAGATCGATCTGAACCCCAAGATAACAATGTGGACCGAACCCCCCTCATTTTTTTCTCACTATTTGTTGTTCCAATTTCCTGTTAAAAAATTGGTTAACAATAGTTTCATAGTCGAGAATATATACCTAACTTCATTAGGCAATAGGATAGGAATAGAGATTTGCGACTGTTTGACCATCCTTCCTTTCAATTCAATAATTGGTGATAGCATCCTGAAAAAAATAATCGAGCAGGTTAAGTTGAAATTTTTCTTGTCTTTTTCCCAAACCCTTTCTTGACTTTATTATAGATTCATTCGATTAAAACGTTCAACTGATTCCTGACCGAAAATATCCCCAGTTTGATGCCTCGCTGCAATATTTGCCGAGTAAACAGAATCCGAACCCCTGGTAAACTTTAATAATCTTTCCCCTGCAATCGTGTAGGCAAGCATAATATTACTCAACAGAGTGAATTAAATACCCACTTTACGTTTATTCACTTTGTTCCAAAGGTGTATGTATCTCAATCCAGGTGCTGTGATCAATATATGACTGTATTTCACTGAATATGACTTATGAATCTTCACATGAATAAAGGGTATGTAGGTCATCCAACATAGCATTGATAGGGGAAGTATATTTTTTCGCAAAAAATGTACAATTGTAACTTATAATCTAGGTGAATACAAGGATACATAACCTCGAACTACTAAGCCTATTAAAGACGGAAGTGTTAAATAACCCAAAAATAATTATCATGCGATGAAATGAATAAATATTTTTTCTCTGTGCGAGTTGGTACGAATTCCGCAAAAGCTAACTGTATAGATATGTGCAGTTATTATTGCCCAACGTCCATTCTGCACTTCTTTGCAGCTTTTCGACTTCGCGAATTTATTTCAACTGCGTTTTTTTTTCAGAACAAAATGATCCCTGCCGTGACAAGGTATGCCACTACGGTTCAAAATGCGTGGTCCTACCTGATGGTCGTAACGCGAGCTGTGTCTGTCCAACTATATGTCCAAATTATGGAGATCACGTGTCATCAAGACCAGTGTGTGGTTCAGACGGAGTTACTTATAACAATCAGTGCGAATTACAACAAGCAGCATGTAGTTCCAGCACAAATATTTCAATCAAGTTTCCAGGAAAATGCGGTAAGTAATGATAGTTACTCATTGAATCAGCTATTTTTATAATGAAGAGTAGTGAAAATATACCGCAAGGTCACCGTAGCAAACTGATTTCACTAGATTTACCTATAGGTAAAGGTTTGGCAAGCATTTGATAAGGTCTGGGAGTATCATGACTAGGAAAGAGATGAATGGCAAATTCATAATATGACAGGAGAACACCTTGACTTCAAGCGAGGCAAACTTGACGCCCTGGCTCAATATCTGAACCCAAGTGTAATTGAGATGCCATAAACACTATGGACAAGACTAGACTGCGTGTAAAACTATGCTGTTATCTGCATTTCTAGTGGGATGAACTAGCATTAAATATGTGAACTGTGGACACCAAGTGCTTATTATTGTTTCCTTTCCTCTGGGCCTTCAGTTCTCAATTTCATAAGTACCAACACTGGCTATGTATACCTGCATTTGTCCTGAGAAAGGATTGTATCATTTTATTATAACTGTCAGCCGGAACTGAGGGTCTTGGAATCATATAGCTGGGATTACTTGATATCATGTAAAAGCTGTGGTATCATGAAACAGCCGGATCAGAAATTATTCCTGCTGTACTTGAACCCTATCATGGGCTCAGTAAAGAAGAGAAGAGGGCAGCAGTAACGCTCCAATAATGAGATTTACACAAATTTATAAGCCCTGCAATGGAAACTCTTCAGCAGGTAACATATCATTAATTTGGCGGCGCTGTTCGAGAGGCAAAGGTTACCTTATCTTTAGAACAACCTCATTCTACGAAATAGTGGAGTGAATCTTGAAATTCTTTCTTGTTTTTTCCCTAAACTGTACTGTTTATCGCTGTGGATGTCTGAGATTTGATCATGAATGGGTAACAGCAAGGTTTTCCCTAGTCTAACCTTCTTACGGAATCAGCGTCAGAGTCTAATCAGCCAGGCATGCGAGGAGCCTGTTCCCATTTCAACTTCTGTACAGAATACGTGTCAGAGGTAATCGGAGCATCTCGTCTCCCTCTTTAATGGGGTAAGAGTGGGGCAATCAGAGGCTCGGATTGAATTCAATCAACATTAAATATTCAATGAGAGCAACATTGCGTTAAATTAAAAGCATACGGCCCCCACTATTCGCACCGCGTCCAAATTAAACAGTTAAATTCCGAATACGGTCGGGGCCAACCAATAACCTGGCCTGTCGAAGGTATCGATTACAGTTTCTCAGGATAGAATTAGATGACCGCAATCTGAAGATATGTCAGATTGATGCACCTCCTAATCGTCTGTTTCGATTGAGCCATTTGCGGCCCTTCGCATTGTGCGGGATCAGTTACAACTTGCCCTCGGGGATTTAGGTAATTTACGGCGATCGTCAATTCAGGTCATTAGATAAATATCTTATGGTTCTATTAGATGAGCCCTTATTCGACAAATATACACAAATTATAGGAGTTTACCTCGAAATGTTTTGGAAGATGCTATTTATAGACTTTAGTGTGCGCTTACCAAATTTCGAATCTTGGTTGCGGCTCTCATCATCATATAGAAACGTCTTTTTGTACGTTATTGAAGGAACCCCATTTCTGAATAATTCTTACATGGGAATCTTCATCTATATGATTCGTAGTGATGATGCCAAATAGCACTTTCTTGCCTTTCTTGTAGGTACTGGCTGGTTAGCCAACTTTGGTGTGGAATGAGAACGTGGCTGCTTACAGTTCGTGGAAATTCTTATTCAATGTAATGGGGATGAGTTCTTTTCAATTGAAATTAGCATAATAGCTCAAAAACCCATATTAACTAACCCTCTTCATGTTTAAATGCTTATTGAATCAATTAAAAATTCTTCCATTTCGAATAAGTGAAGGTATAATACGAAAATCAACGATTTTTATATCAGAACAAATTTTATTCGCTGAAAATCCCTTCGATTTCGTATACCTAAGGCTTAGAATACTAACCAGAGAGTGCTGTTATGAATCGGAGATGTCATAACAATGTTATCTAGTAATATAACATACCCCAAGTAGAATAACAATCATAACAAGAATCCGGCTGTAGAATTCCTTCTCAGAATGGGATATTCCGATTCAAGTCAGCCGAAATCCAGCTTTAATACACCTTGCTATCCAGTGCCGCTCCGTCACTTATGTTTGATATGTCAAATTGTCGTTGCAGATCCCTGTTCCGGGGTGAAGTGTACGGAACCCGAGATATGTCAACTGGATTCACACCGAAACCCTATTTGTCGATGCGGAGATACGTGCCCCTTGGAATTCACCCCGGTGTGTGGATCAGATGGAAAAACTTACTCCAACGAATGCACCTTGCGACAAGAAGCTTGTAGAAGAAGGAAATCCCTGAATATAATATATAGAGGGAAATGCAGTTCAGGTAAGTTGCTTGCGGCGAATAACTTTTCCATTTTAAGGCTTTCGACGCTCGAAATTGACGGCTACATACGCAGTTCTCTGCTGATGGTATTTACATAAGAATGCATATTTCATAGAATAATCTTAGACCCGATAAGAAGGTTTTCGGAACATTGCCTGAATTGAGAATGAACCAGTTTATGATCTTTTGGGGATTCAATCTTAGATCCTTCGTAGTAGTTCGAAGAAGAACGATTTCTACTAATGCCGTCATGGCAGAGCAATATGTTAGAAAGTAACAACAATTACGGAGAACCATCGTTCCAGTGTGCGAGCTAATCATTTTTGGCGCATGGGGATCTCAGAGAATCAAGACCTCATGTGCAACTGTGGGCTGGTTTTTAGGTGACTGTCTCTAATTAGCAAAGTGTGGCACTGACATTCTTATAGGAGGCTGCCAATCTTAACAAAAAATGTGATGAACTTGCCAGTCATTTGCCGAAAAAGCTCCATCTACATCTTGAAGACTGGAAACTTGGACTAATAGGCGAGCGTATCCCCTCATCTCGCCAGTGGTACTTTAATGAATGTTACACATTCGATGACCACTGGTAGTATTTCAATTTGGATGTCATATGTTGTCGTATGGATCTGCAGAGAAAGTGAGTGTGGTTCCAGATTTCAAGATGTAGATGGCGCTCTTTCTGGACATGTCTAGCAAGTTCATCACATTCTTTATTAGGACTGGTAACCTCCTTCAAGACTATCAGTGCCACACTGTGCTGATGAGAGGCAGTAACCGGTCCACAGTTGCACTTGAGGTCTTAATTCTCTGAGATCACCATGCGTCAATAATGATTAGCTCGCACACTAGAACGATGGTGCTTCGTAATTGTCGTTCCTTTCTAGAAATAAGTTCATCTGCTGAGATAATGATTTTTTAAAAGGCGCCAAAATTGACTGACCTGGGTGTAAATAATTTTTTCATTTCATTTAAAAAGTATATATTATTGACACATTAAATTTCTGATTGTTTATTACTGTGTATTTGATATTACTCTTCAAGGATAAAACTGGAGATGCATCCATCACTCTGTTAATTATGAGAATTACCATCGTTATTTCTGATCAAACCTTGTTCGTCATTGAAACCAATTCGTATTATGTGAGATGCGACTGCCGTTCCCCAATCATGAAATTGATACCGCAAAAGCCTCTATGCACATTGGTGAATATATCACGAAACCATTTCATATATAACATTCAATGTGGAATGAGTCAGTTGATCCTAACACATTCTATATGGACATGGCTATAGCGAATTCATGTCCTAACAGAAATTTAGTAGAGGAATCCAACAAAATCGGCATTCAATCAACAAGTTTTTTTACAACAAAAAAAGACACCTTGCTCCAGGAATGCAACTTTTTTTTTATCCCTATGACTTGAAATAGAGCAATAATAAGATGAATAGATTAAAGCGCTAAGTGATTTAGGCTATGTCCGTTGATTGTCATGTTTGTTCTCGACTAATACAAGGTTTTAGTGAAAATTCTTCCTCTTATCGACTTTAATCAATACTGATTGTCTTTTTGCAGGTATAAATCCTTGTGCGAGTGTAATATGCAGCTATGGGGAAGAATGCACAATTAACAAATTCGGTATTGCTCACTGTGAGTGTCCTCAGAACTGTGAACCAGTTATGCGCCCTGTTTGTTCCAAGGGAGGCAGAACTTTTTCATCTGAATGTGAAATGCATAGATCAGCATGCCTGAGCCGTACCCCAATGGAAATTGGTGAGTTGATTATTTTGAAAGATGCGATATTGATTTATAAAAAGAATTTGTTTGAAAAAATCTGCAATTTCTCCACCTATGTTCTTTCTATATTTTTTTGCAGCATACCATGGCGTATGCGGGGAAAAGGGTCCATGTTCGGAACACGTTTGTCAATATGGATCCACCTGTGTTGAAAAATCCAGTCAGGCTTATTGCGAGTGTCCAATCTGTCCCGCTGAATTTGCACCAGTTTGCGGTTCGGATGGAATATCTTACGGAAATGAATGCAAACTTCGCCTTGAGGGATGCAAGCACCGACGGGATATAAGAGTGCTCTACGATGGTCCTTGCAGTAAGTGTTATCTGCTCTATTAACTCCGCTATAGTTCAGTCATTATTATATCATAACGTGGATCCTCATTTTGACTGAGCCTAAAAAACCTTGAGATAAATTTTATGAGGTATAATTTAGTTTCAACCAGTTTAGCGATAAAAATATGCAACCATTTTGTGAATGCGCGTTAGTAATTCATGATCGATTTCCACGGCGTCAGTTGAAGCTTTTCAATATTCCAAAGAATGGTTTTAGAGCACCTGCAGATCAGAGTGTGCTGACTAGTAGTAGTATAGTCTCTAAGGGTAGTTGAAAAGATTCGAATAATCTGAAATCGTTAATATCAATTGAGAAGTTGAAATGAAAGAAACCGATACTTCGAAGTTTCAAGACTTAAGAGGAGTTATCCTCCACTTGAGAAGGCATAACTCCGTTATATGAAAAAACTAAGTATATAATTCGGCTTTTGAACTTCTCGAGTAATCACGAACATGAAAAGGCTTCCATTGACTTCGAAGCAAGTGAATACAGCGTGGAACATCTTAATTGCATAACTTAGTACTCAGGTTTTATTTGAACGTATTAAATTTTGTGAGCTTTTTTCATTCTTGCAATAACTCGAATGAATAGCTCGTACGTCTGTTCGCAGTTTTAGAAGTTCCAGCTGCCACCTGGAACGCGGAATCGAGTTGAATCAAAGATTTGTGAAGAACATTAGAAGTTCACAAGGAAATTGATTATAAAAGAATATTAATGCTACTGAATTAATATCATGCGGCTGTTCAATACTGTGTATCGATTTGAGAAACCGAATTTATGGCTTACTCTCTAAATCCTACTCAATTTAATTGATTTTACTGATTCTGCAGCCTGCAAGATATCAATATCTGACAGATTTCCAGGTTTTTCTTATTCTTGTTTTTATGAAAATATCAGCCCTGCATCAACAAAGATATTTCGTCTGCGATTCAGGTGAGACCTGCACCGAAAAAACACTATACTTCTCCATTGATCTAAAACCATAACATCATCAATTACATGAGGCAAAAAAATTCGATGAGAGAACCAATAAAAGTCAGCTCTCCTCTCAAAGTTTCATCATTTTTTGTCTAAAGACTGAAACAAGAAGTTATAGTTTGCTCTGCGGAACTTTGTAAACTTCGCGAATTCAGTTCAAATACTCCAGTTGAAATGGAATGAGCATATGTTACGAAAGCAAATGATTCTGTTTTTGAGGAAATTGTAATTTTCCCAACTTCGAATTAATGTTTCTCTACAATTGGTTTGATTTAGTTATGATGGCTTGGTTTGTGTTCTTGCATTACATTTCTTATCCAACTTATGATTGTATTCTTCTTTTATCTTATGTTTTTATCTGATTATGCGAATGCAAAAAAAACTCATTTCTCAAAATGGTGAGAGATGTGGAATCGAACCAGTGAACCGAATGTATTTATGACGAATTAAACACAATAAAAGTCGAGAAATTGAGGTTTTTTCACGGTTGTACTTGAATATGCATTCAGAGCTTCTCAGAAGATTATGCAGAGAAAGTAGACCGGCATTCAATTCGCGATGAACGAACTGAGAGCCAATTGATTTCGAACAAATTCGATATTCAAATAAGAGATAGCAGAGGTTCAAGAACAGATCCTTGTATCATCTCACAATGAATATATTTTGCGAACAACAGATAACGAATATACTGCTATTGGAGCAAAGAAAAAAGATATAGTTCATTGCACTAAAAGTCCTCGATATGTTGGGCGAAAAACCTGCGTTCCATAAGTGTAGTGATTCGTAGCCCTATTTTAAACTTCGATTCCTGGACTATATTGAATGGAACTAACAACGCCGTGTTCCCATCATTTTGTCACCTGTGCGAAACCCTGATGTATGGCATCTAAAGAAATCGAACTTATTCGCACAGAACAAAGATAGAACTCGAATATTCTTTCGAGCAGAAAAGGAGAGGCACTTGGGATTTTTATTTTTCTTTCGCCCAAGAGAATGGGCACACTTTCGGGAACGGAAGTGAGTAAGGAATTAATATGAATCAGTCTCCCCAAAAGTTGAAAAGGCTTTTAGAGGGAATCAAGCTGTTCTTGTTTTCGACGTTTTCCCCATTCGAGGATTTCTATGGGACAACTTCAAACATTGCACCGATCCAAGTTTGATTTGTAATTCGTCCGAGCTATGTTGTAGAACCTAACTAGGGTTGTCCATTTCTTAAAAATGGCTTTTCGTGTAATATAGGTGTGACATTGCCCTTCATAATGGATGGTAGAAAGTATTTCATTTTTTCTCATGGAATGACTTCAGTTGAGTATATTCCACGTTGTATGAGTCCGATGGGGTTCTACCAGGAAGCGCTCTAAGAATGTTTTGACAGTTTTGTGGTTAGTTATCTCTGTTCTGTTCTGTACTAATTGAACCAAGTGATTCATTTCGATTAAATTCAGCAAAACTTTGTTTTTCGGATGATAATGTACGAGAATGTTTGTTTGAACTAATTTGCAATGTTTATTTGCTCAATTTTATTTTGGTTTGAATAAATAATAAGAAGATTGAGCTCTTACGTCTTCACGATAGCGACTTCTGTAGTCATTTCAGTTGAAACTAGTTTTTTGGGACACCATTTCATTTTCAGGTAAGGTCACCATTTTTTCTCATTTTTTCATTCATCTAATTGACGTTAGAATTCATCGCCAAATTTGCATCAAACCCTGTATATGTGCAGCTAATTCCTTCGATGATTCCTCTTTTACATTACTAGCTTTATGGAATTTATATCATTCATCTTGCAGAATTTACTGAGGTAAAATTCGTTTGTCGAGAAGACTAGCTCATGCAGGTCTATGCTAGACAAAATGTTGAAAAACCAACAACGACGTGGTGAAAGGAACAGCAGCTTATTTTGAGAATTTTTTACCATTTTCTGGACCGGTGATCAATGGTATTTGATTTTTATCTTCAATTATTTCAGATGGCTGTGAGAACAAACCCTGTGACTTTTATTCGGTATGCGAGGCCGATGGTGTATCAGAAGGAAAATGTATTTGCCCCAAAACATGCACTGATCCAAAAGTGAGTACTGCAAATTTATTTGTTTCGTTTTTTCCACCGAAAGCTCTTAATGAGTAAATAGAGTAAAAATTAAGAATTGGATAAGATTCAACAAAAATGAAAATTACCCAGTTATGAGAGAGCGTCTCGATGGCGTGTCTCAAAGATCCATCCATAAAGGTGCATTAGTAATTTAACCGGGCCAATTCCAGCTGAATAATGGAACCGTTTGTGGCACAGACGGGGTGACATACTCCAGCGAGTGCGAACTCAGGCTGACTTCTTGTAAGCTGCAGCAATTCATCCTGCTGGCGTACAAAGGGACCTGTGGTAAGTCTTTTCATTTCTAATTATCTCAATGACGCTAAATTATTATCCTCTTGTATAATCTAATGGGTGATTAAGTTTTTATTGTCCTCGGAGCTGCTGATCGATTGCAGGAATCCTGTAACCCGCGGGGCTTCCACTGCATGCGGATATGCAATCAAATCGGGTAGACAAGAACGGTCTAGAAAGGGTTTCACATCTGTCTTACTCCTAATGGAATTAATGCCAGTTTTTTTCAGGACCATCTGCGTGTCTCCTCAGAACATTGTTTTCCTGTTTTATGGAGATTTCGTAATGGCTCGTTTCACCACGATTACTCTTTTGTTTTCCGGCGCAGGAATTTGAGAGGAGCACTCTCGTTGTATCAGAAGCGTTAGGTTTTCGTCCATATCGTTTTCTGTGCGAAGGAAATCTCTATCGATAGATCGAATATTGTTCATTTCTTAATTTTTTTGATAACGGATCCACACAGGTTATTTTCTTACCCAAAAAGGTATTCACAATGTAACATTTATAGTGCAATGTAAATACAGAGTAACTTCGAAAATATAATCAACCTATATATGAATAAGGAGTAATGAGAATGAAAAGAAAAATACTAAATCCCCCCAAATAAAGCAAACGAAACTATAGTTGACCGAGATATTCTCCCAACATATAAAAGTAATTTCAATTCACGAAAATATTGGTGTTTTCAGAATAGTGGCTCCGTTTCTTCGAGGTCAATTTTTTTTTTTCTTAAATCGGTAAAATGTGAGAGACTTCCGTTACATTTATTTTGGGACATCCTCTTTCCAAATAGCAGCACTAATCTTCCATTATGCATTAGTTCTGGAAACTGCTCATTGAAACTTATGTTACATTTCATCGTAGAATTGAACCTGGATAAGCAATATACTAGCTTGAGAAATAAAACATGTCAGCAAATGATAATTCTCCAACAACAAAAAAATGAATCGAATGAATGTTTCAACATCGAAAAAAGAATTGCCTTTCATGAGGTGTCTAGTCGAATATGGGACATGACAGAATCAAAATATGACGTCAAGTAGTTCAAGAGGTAATCTGACTAGAGTCGTGTGCGTGCTGATATATCATATCTTTTCTTTCTTCAGTTGTTCAACATCTAATTCTGGATGAGGGACGCTTTTCGACTTTCCTTATTTTTCCAGCTCAAGCTGTCTTCGTCCATTAATTTCTCACAGAACTCTTGATATCATCTCGTAATCTCTTGAGTAGTCACCCAACGCTCCTTTCATTTATGCGTGATCTGCGTTCAGGAATTTCAAACTATGACGTTCAACACTATATTACATGAAGTCGCAGAATATGTTGGACGTATCGAAAGGTTTCTTTTTCATGGAAATTGTCATGGAAGGCAGGTTATTCCTCGTCGCAATAACCGACTCTATCGAGTTCGAAGCATTCACCGTAATTTCCACTAAGTGGATTTGCTTTCTCGTGTTATAAATCTTCAAACTTTCCTAGTTATTCACGGAGCTCCTACAGAGTCATTCGAACCTTCGATTCCGTTAGGAAGAATCGGGTCGAAATCCATCAATCAATAGAAACATCGGCAGCAATTACATTGAGCACACATATTTCATCTAAATCGAGTAATATCGTTAGTTGGAATGATGTAAAAGGCTTGCGGCAAGCCCTATCCCTTCGAATTTTCGAAGCCATCGATCTGGTCCGTTGTTTCTCAATTTATTTCATTTCCATGTAGTCGTGGTTTACCCAATTTCCATATGTCAATAGAAAGTTTCAAACTATGTCGGTTAGTTCCAGTGCGGATCAGCCAACGTCTAACTTCCATACATTTCAATTGTGAATGAGCAAACAATGATTCTCCGGCAGGACGTAGACAAATTGGTAATCCAGATGGGATAATTTCAGTTTCCAATGTTTTCCTTTCAGTCAAATAATTGGACTCAGTTGATGAGCTGCTAAACGCTCAATTGGTGCATAAAATGGAGAATGCAAAGCTTCATTTCCGCCATCAATGGTGTCAACCATGAAATGAAACCGGTGCTATTACTTCTTGTTTTTCGAACTGCCCTCAATCATCCACTCTGTTCTTTCCATTGCTTTTTGTTTGTTGCCTTCAGGTACTGATTTGAAGCTGCTGCATTCTTAAATAGCCCTTTTGTGTACTGTCCGGTTTGACTGAAGAAGATTAGTGTGTAGTCGCCTGTACACACGTCAAATCGGAATCTAGTACAGATCTGATGATGATTTTCCAGCTCAACACTATCAGTTCGCATTCAGGCACTGTTGTGTTCAGCTTTTGTGAGGCCATTTCAAACCCTGAAGTGTTGGTGTATGAATGGACTGACAACTATAAAACCGCCGTTTGTTTACTGCGTGCAGTCGTGTCTTGCAATCCAGTATTCACCTGCAGACGTTATGTTTGCTATCACCAGGAGAAACAGCAATTTTTAACGTTCACTTTTAGGTGGTGAATTGATATTGTATGTTGATCTGCGATATTGATCTTCTCCTGATTTTTAGGCATTCAGAGGATGGCGTAGTACATGGGATTTATAACAGTCGATTCCTTATATACCGTGCCGAAGCTGTTCTAACGGTTACCGACAGAATCGGTTGTGTAAAGTATCATTTTAACCTGCAATAATATCAACTCTTGATGGAAAGTCAGGCGATTATGATAACTTCATCCTCTTCCCATCTGGTCACGGTGACTTTCTGCCCTTTGCCTTGAGTACGAGTTCAGAAAAGCTCAGAGAGAGTGATAAATATTTATAAGTCATCATGATGCAAGGTTTCACTGGTGACAAATCTGAAAGGACTCTCGTGCGTTGATCTCAAGTGCCTTCAATCCTGCAGTCAACTACGTTTCATTACTTGCTGCCCCATGCTTTCAGGAACTATTTTGTACTTGCTGCTTTTCTGAATGTTAGCTAGGAGTGGTAAAAATTGGGCGTCAACTCTGAATTCAATTCTGGGTATTTTCTACTCAATCCCAAATCCATTAGAACCTAATATTTCTTGATGGACTTTCCGTATCAGTGTCTAAGAGTGTTCCTTATGACCTGAATTTCCGAAATTTCTTTTAATCTCAATATTTTCAAGCACTAATTAGGTCATCGTATCAATTTCCTATCTCCCCTTCGTTTTTCCTCGGTAGTGAGGCGTGTCACTTGTTATCATTGCGGCAAATTCATCTCTGCCACGGGATCATATTCTATAATGGTAGCCAGTTCCTTTCAGAGGTGTATGTGTAACACAGGGTCTCCCTTCCTCATGTTCTTTTTTGTTTGTCGAATAAAATTCAAGGGATATCGTTGCACCTTTTTGAGCCTCATGTCTACTTTGAAGAGAAAGCCTGCGTTCTTGTTCAGTATGTCGCGAAACGATGTTTGCAAATGTGAACGAATCGCCTAAGGGAGATGAGATATTGAGGAATTTCGATTGTGTCAAATAAGTCGTTGTTTACGATCCTCCCCGACTATGCGGTTCGAGGAGTTCTAAATTTAATATTCGCCAGCGATTTCCATAATTTATCGACGTATCCTTCAGTCAATATTGGAGAGACATCAGAGCACATAACGAAACTCTGTTTTCCCTTTCATCGAATCAAAATCCTGTTGACACCGCGCATTTATCGTGTCAGTTTTAAGCGATTTATTCTCGTAAATCTGTCATTCGTCATTCCACTTTTCTGTGTGATTTCAGATTTATGCGGGGATGTAAAATGTAAATATGGAGCCCGTTGCGAGACAGGTAACTGCGTGTGCCCCACAAATTGCGAGGGCTCCGGAGTCGAGCCAGTGTGTGCGTCTAATATGATGACGTTTCCTAACGAATGTGAATTGCAGAAGGCGACGTGTTTAGATGGCGACAACTCAGCACGACTAACTGTGGTTTTTTACGGAGAATGCCGCGAAAGATTCTCGGTCGAGGGCACGTACAACGGTAAGTTGCTTCTTGCGTTTATTTCTGTAGATTGGAAGGGCGGAATAGAGGCAGCCGAGATGTTTTGAGCATTTTATACAGCAATAGAAGGATTGGAATTCGGAGAAGGTCTTTATTCGATGCAGGAAACGAAGTCTTCAAGTGGTTCTCGCCGAAATTGTCCCTTTCTCCTTCACGCATTGTGCGCTGGCGGAGATCGATATCGGTATTTCTTAGATGGGTTGGTATAAGGGTCGTTTATTGCGATAATTTCTACTCATTAAAGACAAACAATACTTTTTCTACATAGCGCCATCCAGTTGTCGTTTGTAGAGCTGTAGATATTTCATACGAGTCTTTCGCTATCCATCAATTCATTCTTTGTCCACAATCCGTTTGAACTTGACGTGTTAGTATATTTTATCAAACTTCTATGCGATTTGAGATTTCAAATTGGGTTAAGCCACTACTGGACTGATTACATTAAGAAATCAGATTTCACTTAATGGTAGTCCATAAAATTTGTAACGCCCTTACGTGCAGTTCCTTTATCAGTAAACTCGGGCGCCAGACTATTTGCTTCTGAGGGCGTCACCCTCACCTATCGAGCTCCTCCGGAATGTCCAGAAGCTCGAGCCTAGGTAGACTCCAGTGGAGAATGAAGTGGGTAGCTGTTGGAGGTAGAGGTGTCACCAATAAAACACGCGATTAACTAAAAAATTACTCTCTATTCACACCAAATAAACAAACATTCCAAAATAATGGGTCTCACAGTCCTTAAAACAAATCAACAGTTCGTATCAGGTACAACAGTCCTTAATCTATATCACAAAATCTTCACAGTCCTTAACCTCTAAAAACCCAAGTCCCAAATCTACTTGTCAATCACCAAAAGTCCAGTAACATTCCGTGAAGGGCTTAGAGTGCACATAAAGCGATTACAGTGGCGAGTTACTCGACGTATTAGGCATCAGAAAGAATTAGGCAAGCAAAATGACGTAGGCATAAAAATGGGTTAGGCATACCAATGAATCAGGCAGAGAATAGATAAGGCATTCGCTCATCAGAAAATTGCTCATGCATGAATGTGACTAAGGCCGTGTGAAAGAAATAATAATATCACGGGGTTAAAGCGAGAGGGGGCGGAAACCAAAGCCTCACTCAGGCCAACATGGACCATCAAGCAAGCGGGGGTCCTGGGGCACGATTCCGCACGGCGCAACTAGTGTCCGTGCGCAACAGAACCCCTCGAAGAGAACTGCCAAGGCCCAGCCCAAATCGGAGTGACCGGCGGTATGGTGAACGCATGCGCAAACCACCGCGCGTCCACCCGCGATGACGACAGGACCAAGGTCGAACCAAGTGCCTGCCGCACAGCAGCCCACGCCACGGAAAACTTCGGTCTCAGCACGATTGAGCTTTGCTCATCTCGCACATCAACGTCAGCTCCGCGATATGGACAGCAGGAGTCCGCCAAGGTAAAACGGCCCACAATCTAGGGACGATTGAGCTTAGCTCATCTCGGCACCCAGATGTCGGATACGCAATACCGGCTAAAGGACCCAGCCGACACCCGTGACGAATCCCGCACCCTCAAAGACCGGGCAAATCCAGTGCCCGCCGCGCAACAGCCCACGCCACGGAAGACTTCAGTCTAAGCACGATTGAGCTTTGCTCATCTCGTACATCAACGTCAGCTCCGAGAAATGGACAGCAGGAGTCCACCAAGGTAAAACGGCCCACAATCTAGGGACGATTGAGCTTAGCTCATCTCGGCACCCAGATGTCGGATCCGCAATACCGGCTAAAGGACCCAGCCGACACCCGTGACAAACCCGCGCCTCTAAGGGGTCGGATCGACAAACGACAACAGGGGGGGGGGCGGCCACAACACGACCCTCACCGCGCAGCAGCCCACGTCACGGAAAACTTCGGTCTCGGCACGATTGAGCTTTGCTCATCTCGTACCTCAACGTCAGCTCCGAGAGATGGACAGCAGGAGTCCGCTAAGGTAAAAACGGCCCACAATCTAGGGACGATTGAGCTTAGCTCATCTCGGCACCCAGATGTCGGTTCCGCAATACCGGCTAAAGGACTCGTAAAGGACGTGATGCCCTAAACGCCCTCCTGCAGCCGTCGTTCGGTCTCAACGATCGAACCTCACACTCACCTTCTGGAATCTCGTCCTCCACAAGTGGTCCTCCGGTCCCCTCTCTATACCCCCTTCCTACCTTGGTATGTCTGCCTACCACTGAACTCACTACCAGCACTCACAACACTGGCTGGACCCTCCCCACTAAACGGTAGAGGCTTTCCTCTTATTTTGAGTTCCGCGCCGTACGAGGAACTGCCGTTCCAGTGCTCGACTCGCCTATAAATACCATTCTCGGTCCCCTCCACCAACTACGTCGTGCGCACTGCAGATGGAGGTGGGAATGATCGGTCGGTGTCCCCACCGCTCGGCGTGATCTCGCTGGAGTCGATCAAGGTCAACGGGTTTCTGCCACGCAGACAAAACTACTTCGTTACAAATTGTAGCCACATACTTGTTCATATACCTTGTTTAGAGCTCCAAGGCCGTAATATTCATGATGCAGAAATTATTTCAGCTGGAAATCATACTGAATTCCTTAGTGAGTGAGTTTCCAGCCCAGGATTTTTTTTGCAATTCAGTTACTCATTTGCAAAATCGACTTTTTCAATGCTCTAAATTCTATGATTGTTTCCATTTCTTTATATCATGAAACCAACGCTATTGTTAGGCATTTCTCTATACATATCAAAGATTTTTATCTACATTATCTTCTATGTCCTATCTTTAACCTATAGATTGTAAAGTGTTTCAATAATTCATAGAATGCAAATGACAAAGTAATGATATTCAAGAAGTTCCTCATGTTTTGAAGGAATCAGTTTGATTGAAGGCACTTGCGACCCCAAGTTAAGAAGCAGTATGGTCGAAATCTATTTGAAAAAAAAATTAATTAACTTCAACACTAGTGAGGATAGATAGATCATGAAATTCGGGACATTTCGGGTCTCAAATTCATCATGTTTAATAGTAGAGAAAGGCAAGAAGAACATTCCTGGTTCTCATTTCCGTTTAAGATTCAATCACCTCAATACTTATCCTAAATAGTCTAAGAAATCTCAATATTTACACAGTTTCAACAGATTTTTGAGATAATTATTATTGCATCACTGAGAAAAGATAGAAGCCAAATAGAACCTTCTCCGAGCTCATTTGAATACGTGCATTGCACTCTACCGCCTTTCCGATGTAACTAATCGATTTCGCTAGAAAACTCATTTTGTGACTGTCGCCGAACAGTAATAGGCACCTTGCCGTACAATGTATGCACAACAAACAGAAAAACGTTACCTTTTCAGCAACTTCGGCTCCCCATACCATCGCTGTGACAAGCGAAACTCCCAGGTCGAATGAAACAGACGTGAGCAATGCGGATGCGAAGAAGGAGGCTTGCAAAGACATCCACTGCGATTTCGAAGCCACATGCGAGTTGGGAAAGGAGAATTTTCCGAGGTGCACTTGTCAGTTCGATTGTGCCGCGGCCGAGCTCCAGTCCCCACCGAAGCCGATATGCGCCTCTGATTTCAGAATCTATCCTTCGCTTTGTGCCATGAAAATGGAGGCATGTCAGAGCCAGAAGGAGCTCAGGCTAAGACCTTTGGAACTCTGTCAAGGTGAGTATGATCTGTTGTGAGGGAAGTTTGCGGCAAGTTCAGCAAAAACCTCGTGGCGTTCTTCCCGTACGTCATGAACACGTTTTCTAAGCTCTTAACGAAGTCAGGTTCATATGATGATAGTGCTGGATTGTAGGCACAACCCTTATTTGAGGTTTCCGGATTCAGCTGACTTGAGTAGCTCTCATCGGTTTCAGTTCAAGAGCGTGCAAGAGATTTTCTTTCAGATCAAAATCGTAAGAATAGTCATGCAATTAGTTGCAGCTCAAGAGTAAGCATTAAGGTCGTCTGTAGTTTGAAAATTTTTTTTCAAGGAATGTGGTTTTGGCCTACTTCTGTTCAATGTCCACCTATCGAACCACATCACGAGTCGGGAATTCACGATATTCACGAATGACGCCAAAATATATACCCAGTTAGCAGCTACAGACGACTTTTTATTATTTTGGAGATCACCTTCCTTGCTCCCATTGAGCAATACAGAAATCATATCAGACCCTGCCTTGAATTTGAACAGAGCCGTGTGATTGGCGACATGATATTCTTATTAAGGGTGTTGAACACTGATCGGATACTCCGTGATCATCAGGTCAAGCTGAAGAGAGAAAACTGCAAAACGAGGCAGCGTGTGAATTTTCTCCAGAATCCAGAATACAACAAGCAGTCTCTTTTGAAAAACTAACAGGACAATCATTTGCATTTTTTGACGTGTTCATCTGAAAATTATATAAATTAATTTTTCTTCTTTGGTCGTTTTGATATCGTTTACAGAACTTCGTTATCACCTGTTATTTCTCCAATAAATAAATAAACAAGAACTTTTCTCTGCCAGCTATGTTGGAGTTTTTCAGCCTACGTCACTTTATATCTTCACAAACCATTGAACTTAGGCTGTGTTAACTCTTATCTCCAAGACCTACTCAAAGAAGTGCTACTTCAATAGTCATGGTCTTCAGATTGTTCAAGGGGGGCTTGAGTGCTCTTCTTGTTAGATACCTTTGGGATCTCCTAATTTTAGAAAGACTCATCCCATAGAGGTTCTGCCATCATCATGAAAGGATTCTGGGTCGATAAGAGGCGATCTAGCAAATGTATTGGCTAAATTTTGCAACCCTCTAATAATATTGTCATTCCTCCATGTCATTCCATTCAAGAAACTCTTTAACCATGAAGAAATTTTCAGAACTAGTATGAATACACGGGTAATAACGACGAACTGATAAATTTACTTATCGACCCCCTGATTTTTTTTTGTTCATGGAACTCGCATTCGAGGTCGTTCTTTCCATTGAAATTTATGCTTTAGAAAACTATAATCGAAATCAATTTTCTCCGAGGGTAAAAGGGATTGCGTCCCGGCCGACTTGAATGGCCTACGTATGTAATTTCTTCTCTAAAAGCGCCATATATCGAACGGTATTAGCTCTAGTATCCATTTGCAGGAATGGAAGTTAAACCCTGTGGGGGTGAAAAACCTCTAACAGACCCGCTAACTGGTAAAGAATTAGATTGTGGCAGTGGGCCAAGTAGGAAGGACTGCCCTTCTGGGAGTTATTGCCATCAAACCGTAAGGTTCTCCAGATGCTGCCGCAAAGGTGAGTTGCATGTCGTGATTAACAGAGCCGTTCAACTTTGCATGAGACATATTTATTTCCTAGGCAGGTGGCATTTTCTATGAGTTTGTAGGGGATACAGGGAAGGTATGACAAAGTTGTTGAACGTGAAATCATTTCAGGGAAAAATATCACGAGAAATTAAGCTTTTTGAAGTGAAAACTTCTTTAGCGGCGCTGAGCACTCTCTTGTATGGGTAAAAACATCCAAACTCGCGTCAGGGTCACGTGATGCTGATCGAAAAAGCGTAAGATCGAGGAGTAGGAGAGGGAATAATATCCCCACTCTTTCTACCGTGCCTGCGTGTGCTGTTTCGTTTAGGCGGTGCAGGGCGCTTGTGCGAATGTTTGTGTATGTTAATGTAATATAAATTAGGTTTGTTCGCGTGGCAGTTCGGAACTGTAATTTTTGGTAATTTGTGGTTCCCACCCGTTTGTCTGGGACGGAACAGGAGTTCCTTGTCGTTCGTGTGGTCGGAACACTTGATTTCGGAACTGTTCGTTACTGTTCTTACGGTTCCTGATCTAGAGATGGTACAAGGTACAACAGAAGAAGCGGTAAATTCAAATCATCGGTGATTCAAATTTTCAGTAGTTCTAATTGGCAATTAAGTTATATATTTGGTGACTAGGATATTCGCATAGCTGTTTTTGAGTATATTTGATGTTGTGGGAGTATAAATTTTTAATCAATTCGTTATAATAGCTTCTCAAAATTTTTGTTATCTCAAAGAAGAGGAAGGATCATTTGCAATAGATGAATAAAACAATTGCATAGTTGTTGATCAAAGTATGTAAGATAATTATTTTATATTATTTATATATACGATATTTCGTATTTATATACTATATATTTATTTTTGTTATTTCGTGATTGTAGTAACATTTTTTTAACCACTTGTATTGAAAATTTAGGAAGGAAACGGAGGAATGACCTCTTTCAAGAACACAACAACTTGTTAAAACATTTCTTATCTAAAAAATAATTACAAAGCTATGAAAATTGTTAGAAAATATTTTTATTTATTTCCCAAATGCCACCAGTTCCATTTACAATTACCTAATTCTATTATATAACATTTTCTGTACACAGTTTCCACCAAAATTACAATGAAATAACAGAAAAATTCACAGTTTATCCAGATATTAACTAACAAAAATAATTTCTCCACTGATGACCACTACTACATGTATTGAAATTTCAAATTATAATTAAATTAAATCATTTCTTTAAATATTTCATTACATATAAATTATATTTACAGTTATTCATATGGATATGTTAATGTTTATTTATTTATGACAAAAAATATTGTTCAATTATAATATTTGTAATTTCTAAAGTATTTCCACCGTATTAATAACACAATAACTTATTCAATATCTTTTTAACACTATCCATGATATGATCCATGATCATGAATACCTATATGGTATTTAGAGTTCAATGTCCATGATGTACAACATAACCTTACTTTCACTTATCTATGCACTTAACGAAATCGTTTTGAAATTATCTGTTCCCACCTGTTCTCACCCGTTCGTGTCATAGAACAACTTGTGACGATTCCAAGAGTTACAGAACCTGGTTCTCTGTGACCCCAGTACAACTGGGAACTGCCACCCGAACAAACCTATTGTCATTTTTGTGTACGATAGCGCAATAAATGAATATTGTATTCCACCACATAAATAATAGCACTTTTATACTGATAATGAAAGCAATTCATACAAAATTATTCTCTAACCATTCCAAAATATCAAAAATGCACAACGTTAATATTCAAGTTTTCACTTCTGCCGGCACTCCCGGAGTGCAACCCGTCTTTTTTTTTTCTTTTTAGTGTGGTTATCATTACTTTTCGTGCGAATTTAACTTTTTTTCCTTGATCTAACTCCATTCATTTTTTCGTTGAAAAGTCACGTGTCAACCAGTTATGAGTCCTTTAAATCCGTAAACACCAGAAAAATAACTGAAATATTTTATCTAAAGTTTTATATTCGACCATTTTGTAATTTTCTCAGACAACCACTACTACGAGCAGACTTGCGTGAATAGTTGGTTCGGATGTTGCCCAAACAGCAATATCCCTGCTCAAGGGCCTAACAATGCTGGCTGCCCTGCGTCTTGTGGCTGCAACAGGCTGGGATCGTTCTCTGATAGCTGCCTTCCTGGAACCACAGAGTGTAAATGCAGACCAGGTGTTGGAGGTGAAAAATGCGATAGGTGTGAACCTGGCTATTGGGGATTGCCCAAAATATCGTCCGGGCATTTGGGATGTATACGTAAGTGGGAACTTACTCTTCAACATGATATGATAATAACTTGATTATAATACCTGGGATAGATGATAGTGCATTAATCATTCTGAATTTGTTCCATCAGTATAACAATATATCTTATTTGTAAAATATTGTAAAATATCTTCCAGCTTGCGGCTGCTCAGCTTTCGGTTCTGTAAGAGAAGACTGTGAGCAGATGACAGGAAGATGCGTATGTAGACCTGGTGTCCAGGGACAAAAATGCACCGTGTGTACCAGTCATGATAAAATCCTAGGTCCAAATGGTTGTGTGTCTCGTGAGTAAGAAACAAAATAAATCTCTATTTAGTATCAAATATTTTTTTTAATAGCTGACGCTGCCTCTGTGATTGCCTCGTCTTGTCGCGATTTGACATGCTACTTTGGCGCATCGTGTATAGAGAAAAACGGGGCAGCAATTTGTGAGTGCAATACTCGTTGTACACCAAACGAAAACGATCAGGTAATGATGAATCTTTATTAGTTTTGTTCAATCATTAACAAGAATTTTTTTTCAGCCTGTATGTGGCAGTGACGGTCAAACATATCGTAGCATTTGTCAGTTGAAGCAAGTGGCATGCCGGATGCAGAAAGACATTGTTCTACAAGCTTTTGGAGGTTGTAAGGGTGAGTTTTCTTATTTATTATTGATCTAACCGTAGTAGCTTCTGGCGCAATAACAATTACCATTTACCGTGATGTGGTAATTATTATTGTCGGCGAGAAAAATATGGCTTTATAACGCCACCGGGATGGAAACGTTTATTTTTCATGAATGAACTGATGTTTTAAGAAACACATGCAGATTTTCACCTGACCAATAACGTATATTGGTTTCTGGACGAACCCATTGGGCAAAAAAATGAAATATATCTCTTGGCACGTCTTCTAAAGATCCTAATCGGGGAAAGTACGTCGCACCAAATGGTCCATCGGCTTCAATTCTTGAGTCAACTTGATCTTGTATAGGTGTATATTCGCCATTATGTGGTGGTTTGAGCTACGCTTGACTCTTGAGTAAACTCTTGAGTTTACTGAATAAATTGGCAGTTTTTTGTTGGAAAAATTTTTCGCTCCAATCTCAGCTGCTCCATTGTATCTTCATGCTGTATCAGTGATATTATTGTTTTTCTTCCTGATCAACTCATTTCTTTGTGATAGAGGCTAGCTCCCGATGTGGAAATTTCTCATTTTATAAAACGATCCCAAGGGAACTCAATTCCAGCGTACGTATTACCTTTTGAATAATGTTATCATCACTGAACGTAACTCAGGCAAAGCAATTCATTTGATATGGAGTAACTTGCGTGCTCATACGGAGTCTGAACAATAGAGAAAGACGAAAGGGGAAAAGGTACGTAAATTATTCTTGTAGACGAAATCGTGCAGGGTGAGATGGTTCAATTACAAATGATTACACCGGTTCCATAGCTTAAAGTGTTTCAAGGAATACATTTCGATTTGACAATCAGTTCTACCGCTGAACGAGTTCGTGATGAAAATTTTACTTTATGGTATCGAACAAATACCAGTCAAGCTGAAATATTTTCCTTTCGCAGTACACAACCTCAAAAATTTCAAACTGACCAAATTGAAAACAAACGCGAAAAAATTTAAGTATTCGTTCATTTGCCAAATTTGTTGGTTCTCCTGAAATCTAGTCGTGCGAAAAAATTGTTGCCTTAATACGCTGAACGGAAGCTGTATAAAAGGGGGACCGATTCCCAAACATGCTTTTAATTGCCCTCGGTAACCGACAGCAAATTAATTTGTATTAGTTCAATGTTACTCTGGTGGTTTTTGGTTTGGCGTAGGGTAATCAATCCATATGTAGGGTCTTCTATAAATCAAGTCAAATATTCGACGGTTCATTTTTACGACTGTTCCAGTCTTTGATGATTTCTGCGGAATTATTGGTGAATATCAAATAACTGCTCATCGAATTTTTGATGGAATTGCTTATTTTAAATAGGATGATATTATATATTTTTGGTTGCTTACTGAAAAGTAGTCGATAGTGTTATTTATTTATTTATTGTTGATTGATTTTTTGGGGAAATTTCATTTATTTATAATAATCTGTTGAAATTTTTCCCCAAGTAAATATAAGAAAAGTGTCCTGTTGCATCTACGCCACTGAAATAGAATTCGGGACATATAATCCGTTTCGGGAAACAGAGTTGAAATACGTAGTTGTATCAAGTAGCCCATTAATTTCTGCAGGAAGTGTCGAGTATCAAATTTTTATGCGACGTTCTGCCGTGTGTGTGTGTCCATTCCAAAAACCGAAAAAACATTGTCCATATTAATGCAAGCAGGATCTCCCAGTTGTCCGCAGCAGATTACGCGTTCACTTTTTTGTCCCCTTTTTCGGAACAGATATCTGCATCGCCATGCTCATTCATTCGCGTATATATCCGTCACACTAGAGAAACAAGACCAACTTCATCCCTCAGTATCATATTTTACAAACTTTCGCTGAAGTTTTTTTTCCACGGGTATAATAGATTTATGCTGCTACGACACTGGCTCCGGTGGATATTACGGAATATTTGTCGGGTGCAAATAATTTCCTCCTTCATCTTTCCCTGTCTTTCTGCGTTACAACTCCGAAAATATTAGGTTTCTAGACGGCCGTATGAACACAAAACGAAAGGTGCCTGCCGAATACAAAATAGATGTGGTTTTAGAGGTTCCGAGTTTTTTTTCCAGTGAAATTGGATTTGGGTCCGAAGGAAATGCTGATTGATTAGTCGGCTATCTCAAATACACCAGACGTATTCCTTCAGTTACTTTTCATGTACTCTTTAGGATACAAGGACTGTATCGTCAGTTCATTATTTTTGGCGCCTTTGTTCTTCGAACAGGGTGGTTATAGATTTGCCCAAATGTCTTTTTTATAATATTTGGCTGAACATGATATCGATCGTTTTGTTTGGACTCACTGATGATAAAACCTTGATCAAAATCGATGACAAAACCTTTGAATATCTCGACTCATTTCATTATTCGGTCAAATCGGTCTCGATATAACACGAAAAGAATTTTACGATGAATTATTTATTCATTTCTATTCCTCATGACTGGAGTTGAAGTGTCAATGATTAAATTATGGTTCAATTATTTTCAGTCATAATGAACGGAATATTAATGAAATCTGTGAAAGCCACTAATGAGTCTACAGGTGACCATCGATCAACACGTTATACTTAATGAAAACTTAACAACACTGCGTAACGCTTCAAATGACGATTTTAAAGATGATCTCGTTTTTTCCAGATTTCGGTTTAGGGAGTACTGATGGGCCGGCTCATCATTACACTCCTCTTCAGTTCACCCAGCCAGATGAAGCGAATTCGCTTTCCAAATCTACCCGACATCTGTTGGCTCCTGATCCGAGATATTATTACGAGAGAACCGGTCATTTTGGGAAACCAGCTCAAGCTGTTTCGCATCCAGCTGAATTTGGACTCACGCCCTCTAAACACAGACCACCAGGCAACCATAGAAATCTATTCGATATAAACGGTGAGGGGTCCTTTGAAAGTTTCACACGTTCGTGAAATTTATTCACACCTCATGATGATTTTTTTCAGTTGATCGTTTCGATCCTTCCTATCGGCCTACGCCAGCTACAGTACATGTGATTGCAGCTCTTATTGGCGATATGTGTTCAGATGATACAGACTGTATTATTGTTAATAGTCAATGTGTTAAGGATGCTTGTACATGCAAACCAGAATTTGTTGCTTCGAACGACAGACAAGAATGTGTTGGTGAGTATATTGAGTTGAAAATTGTTGGAATATTTCACGGCCGTATAGTTCATAATTGCTTTTAAGCTTACTAATCCTCATGGTATGAGATTCTAACTTGACGTAGGTTTCTTCAGCCATATCAACGAGGAGTGAATACTGATCAGACTGACTGTAAATCAACAATTTCACCTTAGAGTACTGAATCATTAACATTATGCTTCGTGGATATTTCCGAAATTAAATCCCACTTAATGACAAGGCACCTTACATCTGCGATGGCAGTAGAGTCAAATTGGTAGCTCCAATAATGTAGCCCTATTATATGTATAATTAAAGAGCCGTACCACGCCGATTTGTATGAAGAGAAAGGTTTTTGACCAGTGTATACTCCCAGTCTTGACATACGGAGGTGAAACAACCACCTTAACAAGAAAAAGTGCCCTCAAATTAAGAGTAGCCCAAAGACGCATGGAAAGGTCAATGCCAGGAATTACTCTAAAAGATCTAGTTACAAATGAAAACTTAAGAACTAGAACAGGTGTTACAGACGTGGTGGAGCGGATGGCGAAATTAAAGTGGAACTTGGCCGGTCATGTCGCACGTTTAGGGGATGGAGGCTGGACACGCAAGCTGATGGAATGGAGATCAAGCGCAGATAAGTGCAATCGAGGACGACCACCAATGCGCTGGAAGGATGATATTGTGGAGATCGCCAGCCACTGGCTTCAGAAGGCCAGAGATCGGGAGAAATGAAGGAGAACAGGGGAGGCCTATGTCCAGCAGTGGACGTAAAGGGCTTCCACGATGAAGATGATTATTTGACAAATTTATGACAATATGACTACTCTACTTCGAGTGAGAATTAATGAAGATACTTAGAACTATACCCTAGATATTTGAGCAGTAAAACGTCACTGGATTTAGTATTTGAAACCATGGAGACAAAGCAGTTTAAAGAAACTTTCAAATATGACTGGGAATGATTAAGCATCTGTATATAACTCAATTCAATCTTGGATCAAACGTATAGTAAAACAGAATCCAGCGTTGCTCGTCCTAAAGAACGTACCACAGAAGTTGTTCCCTACTCATTCGTTTTTTCTGTTTTTGTTACAGAACAAAATTCCAATTCGGTTGTGGTGGATGATACTCAGGCATGTTCTTCCTTTCCTTGTCAGCATGAATCCACTTGTATAGATCTACCTGGAGGTACCTACATCTGCGTTTGCACGGCAAATTATACGGGTAGTACTTGTGAAACTGAAATCGAAATGGTCAATTACGATGTACCGGCATTCCATGGTTATTCATACATGAAACTAAAGCCTCTGAAAGCCTACTACAAGCTGAGCATCGAAATTGAATTCAGATCTTACTCTACGGACGGTATTATTCTGTACAATCAACAGAAATACGATGGTTCCGGAGATTTTGTGTCCATAGCTCTAATAAACGGTCATGTTGAATTCAGATATGACTTGGGAAATGGGCCAGTTATTATAAGGTAATCGTTGAATAATCATTTTTCTTTGTAATATTCTCACACTTACTGAATAACAGGTCAATCAATAAAATCAAACCTATGAAGTTCCACAAGGTGGTAGTCAAGAGATATCATCGTGATGGTTTGCTCAAACTAGATGACGAAGAGGATATTGGTGGCCAATCTCAAGGAAACTTGAAAGCTTTAGATCTACTCGATGACACGTATCTAGGTTACATTCCTACCAATTTTTCTCAGTAAGTAGTTCAATCTTTTATTGCTCCACCATGTGACAATTTCGTTTCAGGGTTTTCAAAAATATTGGAACTGACAAAGGCTTCCAAGGATGCATACGAAAATTCGATGTAGGAAGACACACTGTCCATTTACACGCATACAGAGACGATAGGATTGTAAAAACGAAAAATATATACGACTGTGAAGATAAACCGTGCTTTGGGAATCCTTGTCAGAACAATGGCACCTGTGTGGATCTGGAAGATAATTTATATAGTTGTAAATGCAACGAAGGATACACAGGGGACGTATGTAACAAATTCACCAATCCATGCCTTTCCCTACCATGCGCTGGTGGAGCAACTTGCTCAGAGATTGGCCAGAACGATTACATGTGCAAGTGTCCTCCTGATAGAGCTGGTCATAGATGTGAAATAGGTGCGTACATAATCAGCCATCGAGCAACCTCTGTTTCATTACATGGGTTTTTCGCATTACAGATATCCGAGAAGTAGTTACTCCAGAATTTCGAGGTTCCAGTTATATTAAATACCCTCTCTTGGTTGACATGAAGAGAGGTTTCACCATGGAGGTAACATTTCTCCCAACTTCTCTGAATGGTATGCTTCTCTACAGTGGTCAAGACAGAAACGGACAAGGAGATTTCATATCATTAAATCTGGTTAGAGGACATTTGGAATTTAGATTCAATTTGGGAAGTGGAATCGCCAACTTGACGTAAGTTTGACATAAATAGTTCACCACTAAGTTACTAATCGTTGAATCTGTGATTTCGCAGAACTAGAGAAACTGTATTGAACGGAAAATGGCATAATGTTCGGATTTCCCGAAAAGGACGAGAAGGTATCCTACAATTAGATAATTCGAGTATTGTCTATGGATTTTCTGGTATTCCTATGAGTGATCTCAACTTAGATTTACCACTCTTCATAGGGTCCGTTGGGTAAGAAATAAATTTACTCAATTATTAAACATAACTTGATCTTTTTTTTTTCAGTTCTTGGAAGAAAGTTCACAAGTTATCCGGAGTTTACAAAGGTTTCAGAGGTGCAATGCAAAGGGTTTTACTTAATGGAAAACCACTCCCAATCAATACACAACTAGAAGACTGTTTTTCTGTATTTAGTAATAGGAGTAGCTGTTCGGTAGACGTAGGTATATATGACGGCTTCCCATGTCCCCTCAGGAATAATCCCTGCAAAAATGGCGGAATATGCTTACCCCATATGGAAACTTTCAAATGTAAATGTCATTCGAAATTCAGAGGAAAAAATTGCCAAATAAGTGAGTATAATTCGAAGTTCTCTTAATCATTTGACATTAGGTGATCCTAGTTTGGAAGCCCATTAGACTATTTTGGAAAACTGAACCCAGTTGATGTAGGAACAGTTATAATGAACTACTGGGTTGGAATACTCTTAAAGCGTTTAAAATTTTGGTGATGTGGTAACTGAATCATTATTCCTGATTCTTTTACATTTGAATAGTTGAATTTGTCCATATAAGTAATTTTCAGAATATCGAAGAGTATTGAGAATCCCAAGGGTTGCAATCTGCCAACTTGTAATTGTTCCGTTTGCGGTTGCATTTGGCGAGAATTTCATTTTAATTGACGATAATGCCCGTCCACACCGTAGTCGTCTGGTTAATGAAGCGCTAGAAACTCATGCTATTGATAGGATGGACTGGCCAGCTCGCTCTCCAGACATGAATTGCATCGAACATGTCTGGTCTGAGATGTCTAGACAATTGTCAACTTTAGAACAACCGATCAATAACCTGGAAGACTTTTCTAACGCTTTATTTATTTTTTATTTATTTATTTATTTATTTAATGTACAAGGCATACAGACAGGTTGCCCCATAAACAGTATACACAGTTTACACCAATTAGCGAAATATCCTGTAGAAAAATATAAATTAAAGTAGTTAACATTTTGTTCTGATAAACATCAACACCCAAAGCACGAAATATACAAAAGAAATACAGAAAAAAAACACCAGTAAACAAAACAAAAGCTTAAAAACCAAAATAAACCTACATTAGGAGAAAATGTCTTTTGAGGAGCAATTTCGAATTCAAAGTGTTACAGTAAAAGATATCAACAACCTCTCGGAGCTCATTGAAGGCACGGAGCATCCGAATTATTGGTTGGTTTTTTGAGGTATTACTTCGCTTCAATGGGATGAAAAAGGTCTCAAATGATCTCACATTAAATGTTGGAACATTAAGACCAGCAAACTGCAATAGACCCGGCACCTGCAATTCCCCACCCACAATTCTCCTCATCATAAGGAGATCACCAATTTTACGTCTGTCACAAAGGGACAGTAAGTTGAAATGTTTTCGTGCCAGGCGATAAAAATCTTCATCCTCCGGTACGAAGATATTGCATTTCAAACTTAAGAATCTGAGCAGCTTGTTTTGAATACGTTCAATTTTATTAATATGAACATTATAGTGGGGACTCCAGATAACTGAGGCAACATTGATTCTACTAAACACATAGGCGTAATAAACACTGAGTATCGATTTCAAATTCTTCAAGATTCTACACTGCCTGAACAGGAATCCGAGCATTCTGTTGGCGATATTAACTACATGATCAATGTGCGGGATAAAGGACAATTTCTGATCAAATATTATACCTAAATCTCTGACCTGATTGACCCTGACCAGGGTCGAACCACCGAGATGGTACTGATAATGAACAGGACTTTTCCCACGATAAAAAGAGATCATCTGACACTTTGATACATTGAGATACAGATGGTAACTGCCACAAAATGCCTCAAAATTCCTCAATTCTTCCTGAAGAACAGCACAGTCATCGTCCGATCTGACAGGAAGAAAGATCTTCACGTCATCAGCATATACAAGTATTCTGCATCGCCTGAAAACCTCAGAGACATTATTAATGTAAGTCAGGAATAATAGGGGGCCAAGATGGGAGCCCTGCTGTACACCGGAAGTACAGAGCTCTGGTGCCTACTTGGTTGCCCAAGCATGCAGTTTATCGTGCGGCCTGAAGTTGACTCATGGTCGTTCTTTTCGCCACACGTACCCCACATGAGGGCATTGGGCCGGAAATGTCCACGCCAGCACGTTAAGCCTCAGGCTTAACTTCTAGTTCGGTATCGGTTTACCCAAGCCTAACCACTACTAGTGAAGCCGCAACACTATCCAAGTCACTACTAGCTCTGCAGGCTAGCGCCCGAGCTGAGAACGCAGCTCACCCGTCGAGGTTTCACCCTCTCGCCCAGCATGCGGGCTTTCAACCACTGCCACCACGAGTCCTTCCTCAAGCGAGGCAGTATCCGGTCTAAGAGACAAAGCTCTTCAGACCTAGGGACTTAAACTGCCCCCCCGTGGTACCAATCATCGCGTCATTGGCTAGGACATGCTACGGGAACGCATTCCCTTCTCAGTTTTGAATCTTGGGTATTCGAGCCTGAGCCAAGCTCCGCAATAAGATCATGACTGACCTCTAGACCGTTCCTAGTACGCCTGCAAGCAGGTCATAAGCCCTACACCGCGGCAAGGTGACGGTCACGTAGGGACACCGGAAGTACAGGCGAAATGCAGAGAATCGAAACCATCCATTGATACATACTGCACTCTTTCGGAAATATACGATCCGCACCAACTCAATAGTCTGCCACTCACACCAGCCTCAGAGAGACGCCTAAGAAGTAGGTTGTGGGATAGTTTGTCAAATGCCTTGCTAAAATCAGTGTAGATGACGTCGACTTGAAGACTCTCACCCATAGACTCGTGCAAAAAGGTGACGAAATCCAGGAGGTTAGTCTCGACAGACTTACCCTTCAAAAAGCCGTGCTGCTGGGGGATTATCTGACTCTTTAGGACATGTGACAGGTGACCGCATACTAAGGATTCCAGTATTTTAGAAAATATACACAATTTACTAATAGGTCTGTAGTTCACTACAGAGCGCTTATCGCATCCCTTGAAGACTGGAAGAACCGCCGCCACCCTCCAGCGACGTGGAAAAGTACCAGTACTTACAGATAGGTTGAAAATATGATGAAGTGGCTCGCTCAGGACAGGGCAGCGGCGGATAAAGTAGGCTGGAATTCCATGGGATATTTGGACGAATTTGCCCCAAAATTTTAAAAATCGTTTGATTGAAAGTATGCCTCGTAGGGTAGTATGCTTGAGACGAGCTCGTGGGGGACCAACTAGGTACCTAGCTTAACCGAAACTTCAGCCTTCTTGTGGTTTCATCATGAATTTTTTATGTTAGTCAAACACAGAATTTTGAGTGTTCCTAATAAAGTCTTTTTTCTCTCCAACTTTCCATTTTTTCATTCTTTTCTCAAGTGAACCATATTATCAAATGAAAATACTCTGATATCTGACTAAATTTATAATCTTAGAGCGAATATTTCAGAAATAAATTTAGAAAAAGTAAGTGATCCTTATCAATTGTTGAGCAGTGTAATTAATGTCCTAGGTAACAAGCAGTGTTGTCTCTTGAACTTGAAACACCGTTCATATAATTGTTAAACTATGTAAGATCTAAGCTAATGCGTCTCTTCAAACTGCATGTGAACAGAAAATTTTAATTTTGTTCTGGATTTTTTGCTAATATATTCAAATTTCAGCTCAAAAAAAGACGTACTCTATCAAATTCAATGGTGCCACATTTTTGCAATACAGACACAATCATATCAGAAGGTGAGTTTGAAATTTCAAAAACATCCACCAAATTATATTAACAAATATTGAACTAACAGTGACATCGAAGAACAATACTACGAAACTGAAGATGAAGACTATTTTACATTAAATGAGGATAAATCTAATAGTACTAATAATGAGCTTTTTTATGATGAAAGTAGTGATTTCGACGGAGAGGAAAGGTGAGAAAAACCACCTCATACTCGTCGCTTTGAGTCTGATTTTTTTTCCACTCACCTTGTAGTAGCAATTCATCTTATATTTTATTTTTTACTTTTTGATTTCGGTAAAACTGAGAAAATATTGCGATATTCTTTTTGTTTTGTGCATGTTGATGAGTAGAATTCTTCTATTTGTTGAAACAGGAGAAAACTTTACAGAAGAAAACCTGAAAGGTGGAATAGATATGAAATAAGACTTAGGACCTACGCTTTTGAAGGCCTGATTCTCTGGAGATGTAAAAATAAAAATATCAAGAAGAACTACTTCGCTGTATCCATAGTGGATGGTTTCATTGAGCTGACCTACAATCTGGGTACAGACACGAAGTTCTTTTCAATAAGGTTTGTCTTCTTTTTTCATTTTAGAAATGACCGAATCAATTTTCATCAATTTTCCAGATCTAACGAAAGAATCAACGATGGTCGATGGCACACCGTTCAGATTCAGAGAAGAAAAAGAATGGGAATCATTACGATCGATGAAAACATCCCTGTCAAGGGCACATCTCCTCATGGTGGTCTCATCTTACATACAAATGCAAAGCTGTGGATAGGTTTGTACTCCATCTTTCAGTAATTTCATATAATTTTTTTTCTTGATTTGAAGATTTTTTTTTAATCAGTATTGTCGAGTTGACGCGTCAATGTTAACTGTTGTCAACTTCTTCAGGAGAAACTAAAATACAAACATGTAAAACAAAATAATCACTTACAACTTGTACAGAGCATTAACTGTTTGAATTCTAAATGAAATTAACAATGATAAATTGTCCAGGAACAATAAAAATCTCCCCAACCATGACTTCAATCACAAAATGAAATAATTGGACGTTCTACAGAGCACATTGTATGATGGCTGTCGAACAAACCCTCACAAAATATTTAGTATATCATTGTAGATTACTCTCTTTTTGTCGATGTGGGATTTAAAGTTAATTGTATTCGGCTGTTTTCTAATTTGCACTATCTCGACGAATAATGTATTTTTAGTTTGAATATTTCTCTTACACTTTTTCATCATCAGATGTTTAGTCAGCGCAAATGAGTACTTGCAGATGCGACAATTACTCTTATTATTATTCATTTATCTATTTTATACGTTGCAGGAAAGAAGAGAACTTGAGCATAATAAAAAATTGAAGACTGCTTTTAAGTTATGTGGACATGTATATTTTTTGATAATTTGATATTTTTATTCAAGGTGGAGCTTCTACGTTGCCAATAGATCTGCCGTCATCATACTATAAAGGTTTCGTTGGCTGCATTCAATATATTTTGATAAATGGTAAATCCCTAGATATGCTAAGCAGTATTGGAAACATCAATTATCATTTTTGTCAAGAAGATGGAAAACAATAAATCATAAATAATTGTTTATACCCTCATTTTCCTCTGATCGATTATTGTTGATTTTTTCAAACATTTTTAGGTGTATTCCTGTTTTCGAATTGGTTTTCTTGATTGTATTTTCTAGAAAGAGTCATCGCCAGAGAGCAGAAATCAAAATTGAAATTCCGAAATATATCAATGAGTTTTTCATTCTTTCGTCCGTCGAGATTATACGAAGGCAGTGTTTTCTTTGAATCGTCTGAAATCTTATCTTGATTTTGTTGAAGTTTTCTGTTACTGATTCTTTGATTTCGATTCCTTCTTATGAGTTATTTATTCAATGGAGAATATTTATTTGATTCGGCTTAGCTTGTTTGAAAATTTTAACTTCACGGAAACGCAGTTCACCCATATCGAGAACTTGGAAGCAGTCGCCGAGTTTTTCCTCGTAACGAAAGATTATATCATTTAATTGAAGTTTAGCTTATACTTTGGAATAACTTTCAAAACAGGATGTGAAAAAGAACGCTCAAATATTTCAGGACCTAATTATACAACTCAAAAGAAGCACAAAATTCATAAACATGATAATTGGTTAATTTTTTGACTTCCAGTATGAAGATGCTTAGTTGAACATAAGAATAACGTACTCCTGGTTTTTGCAACTGTGCGATGATATTCAGAGACGTTTAACTGACTGGCTTTTTCAAATAGTTTCAAATACAAGAATGGGATAGACTTAAATCTGAAGGTCAAGCGAGCCGTGGTACTAGATCTCCTTGTCCTTTCATCACCTGGAAAATGTTAGATCTTCATGAACGGCATGTTTATAATTTGGCATATGCCTATATTCGTCCACTGATTCGAAACTATCAAGACCAAGAAATCGGTCTAGACCTTGCAAAGAAAGTTTAGTAATGCAGATTCTGTCGACTGCCAGTGTTGAACCCAAAAATTGCCATTTCCTTTTTGGTAAAGTGCAGTTAATAAGATGGAAGTTAAATGCGGATGTTCAGCATTCAGTGATTAACACCGCTCTTATGACATCTTTGGAAATTCGAATCAATTTAGGAGATTGTTACGAAAATGAATATATTTTTAGATTTATTGTGATATTCGTAATGTGGAAGAAAATATCTGATTCCTTTATCGGAATTGCCCAAACAAAATATCCGAAACTTCGAAGTGCCAATTCAAAGATGAAATACTCCAAAACACGTGGATTTAGTACTATAACAAGGGAAACCAGCTATTTTATTAGTCTGACCAATAAAAATCCTACCCAATCACGTTAAAATATACTGAAAACTCGAGGACCAATCAAAAACGAGTATCTCTATTTTCGCTATATTCTCTTGTTAGTCACCACATGTATGTGACTCAAACAAATCTATGATAATTGAACCTTAAGCACCGCTCTAATGGCATCTTTGTGAATTCGAATTAATTTTGAAGATTGTTACAAAAATCAACAATTGCTGAATATATTTGTAGATTTATTGTGATATTCGTAATGTGGAAGAAAATATCTAATTCCTTTATCGGAATTGCCCAAACAAAATATCCGAAACTTCGAAGTGCCAATTCAAAGATGAAATACTCCAAAAACACGTGGATTCAGTACTATAACAAGGGAAACCAGCTATTTTATTAGTCTGACCAATAAAAATCCTACCCAATCACGTTAAAATATACTGAAAACTCGAGGACCAATCAAAAACGAGTATCTCTATTTTCGCTATATTCTCTTGTTAGTCACCACATGTATGTGACTCAAACAAATCTATGATAATTGAACCTTAAGCACCGCTCTAATGGCATCTTTGTGAATTCGAATCAATTTTGAAGATTGTTACAAAAATCAACAATTGCTGAATATATTTGTAGATTTATTGTGATATTCGTAATGTGGAAGAAAATGTCTGATTCCTTTATCGAAATTAACCATACAAAATATCCGAAACTTCAAAATGCCAATTCAAAAATGAAATACTCCAAATGCTTGTGGATTCAGTACTATAACAAGGGAAACCAGCTATTTTATTAGTCTGGCCAATAAAAATCCTACCCAATCACGTTAAAATATACTGAAAACTCGAGGACCAATCAAAAACGAGTATCTCTATTTTCGCTATATTCTCTTGTTAGTCACCACATGTATGTGACTCAAACAAATCTATGATAATTGAACCTTAAGCACCGCTCTAATGGCATCTTTGTGAATTCGAATCAATTTTGAAGATTGTTACAAGAATCAACAATTGCTGAATATATTTGTAGATTTATTGTGATATTCGTAATGTGGAAGAAAATGTCTGATTCCTTTATCGAAATTAACCATACAAAATATCCGAAACTTCAAAATGCCAATTCAAAATGAAATACTCCAAATACACGTGGATTCAGTACTATAACAAGGGAAACCAGCTATTTTATTAGTCTGGCCAATAAAAATCCTACCCAATCACGTTAAAATATACTGAAAACTCGAGGACCAATCAAAAACGAGTATCTCTATTTTCGCTATATTCTCTTGTTAGGCACCACATGTATGTGACTCAAACAAATCTATGATAATTGAACCTTAAGCACCGCTCTAATGGCATCTTTGTGAATTCGAATCAATTTTGAAGATTGTTACAAGAATCAACAATTGCTGAATATATTTGTAGATTTATTGTGATATTCGTAATGTGGAAGAAAATGTCTGATTCCTTTATCGAAATTAACCATACAAAATATCCGAAACTTCAAAATGCCAATTCAAAAATGAAATACTCCAAATGCTCGTGGATTCAGTACTATAACAAGGGAAACCAGCTATTTTATTAGTCTGGCCAATAAAAATCCTACCCAATCACGTTAAAATATACTGAAAACTCGAGGACCAATCAAAAACGAGTATCTCTATTTTCGCTATATTCTCTTGTTAGGCACCACATGTATGTGACTCAAACAAATCTATGATAATTGAACCTTAAGCACCGCTCTAATGGCATCTTTGTGAATTCGAATCAATTTTGAAGATTGTTACAAAAATCAACAATTGCTGAATATATTTGTAGATTTATTGTGATATTCGTAATGTGGAAGAAAATGTCTGATTCCTTTATCGAAATTAACCATACAAAATATCCGAAACTTCAAAATGCCAATTCAAAAATGAAATACTCCAAATGCTCGTGGATTCAGTACTATAACAAGGGAAACCAGCTATTTTATTAGTCTGGCCAATAAAAATCCTACCCAATCACGTTAAAATATACTGAAAACTCGAGGACCAATCAAAAACGAGTATCTCTATTTTCGCTATATTCTCTTGTTAGGCACCACATGTATGTGACTCAAACAAATCTATGATAATTGAACCTTAAGCACCGCTCTAATGGCATCTTTGTGAATTCGAATCAATTTTGAAGATTGTTACAAGAATCAACAATTGCTGAATATATTTGTAGATTTATTGTGATATTCGTAATGTGGAAGAAAATGTCTGATTCCTTTATCGAAATTAACCATACAAAATATCCGAAACTTCAAAATGCCAATTCAAAAATGAAATACTCCAAATGCTCGTGGATTCAGTACTATAACAAGGAAACCAGCTATTTTATTAGTCTGGCCAATAAAAATCCTACCCAATCACGTTAAAATATACTGAAAACTCGAGGACCAATCAAAAACGAGTATCTCTATTTTCGCTATATTCTCTTGTTAGGCACCACATGTATGTGACTCAAACAAATCTATGATAATTGAACCTTAAGCACCGCTCTAATGGCATCTTTGTGAATTCGAATCAATTTTGAAGATTGTTACAAGAATCAACAATTGCTGAATATATTTGTAGATTTATTGTGATATTCGTAATGTGGAAGAAAATGTCTGATTCCTTTATCGAAATTAACCATACAAAATATCCGAAACTTCAAAATGCCAATTCAAAAATGAAATACTCCAAATACACGTGGATTCAGTACTATAACAAGGGAAACCAGCTATTTTATTAGTCTGGCCAATAAAAATCCTACCCAATCACGTTAAAATATACTGAAAACTCGAGGACCAATCAAAAACGAGTATCTCTATTTTCGCTATATTCTCTTGTTAGGCACCACATGTATGTGACTCAAACAAATCTATGATAATTGAACCTTAAGCACCGCTCTAATGGCATCTTTGTGAATTCGAATCAATTTTGAAGATTGTTACAAGAATCAACAATTGCTGAATATATTTGTAGATTTATTGTGATATTCGTAATGTGGAAGAAAATGTCTGATTCCTTTATCGAAATTAACCATACAAAATATCCGAAACTTCAAAATGCCAATTCAAAAATGAAATACTCCAAATGCTCGTGGATTCAGTACTATAACAAGGAAACCAGCTATTTTATTAGTCTGACCAATAAAAATCCTACCCAATCACGTTAAAATATACTGAAAACTCGAGGACCAATCAAAAACGAGTATCTCTATTTTCGCTATATTCTCTTGTTAGGCACCACATGTATGTGACTCAAACAAATCTATGATAATTGAACCTTAAGCACCGCTCTAATGGCATCTTTGTGAATTCGAATCAATTTTGAAGATTGTTACAAAAATCAACAATTGCTGAATATATTTGTAGATTTATTGTGATATTCGTAATGTGGAAGAAAATGTCTGATTCCTTTATCGAAATTAACCATACAAAATATCCGAAACTTCAAAATGCCAATTCAAAAATGAAATACTCCAAATGCTCGTGGATTCAGTACTATAACAAGGGAAACCAGCTATTTTATTAGTCTGGCCAATAAAAATCCTACCCAATCACGTTAAAATATACTGAAAACTCGAGGACCAATCAAAAACGAGTATCTCTATTTTCGCTATATTCTCTTGTTAGGCACCACATGTATGTGACTCAAACAAATCTATGATAATTGAACCTTAAGCACCGCTCTAATGGCATCTTTGTGAATTCGAATCAATTTTGAAGATTGTTACAAGAATCAACAATTGCTGAATATATTTGTAGATTTATTGTGATATTCGTAATGTGGAAGAAAATGTCTGATTCCTTTATCGAAATTAACCATACAAAATATCCGAAACTTCAAAATGCCAATTCAAAAATGAAATACTCCAAATGCTCGTGGATTCAGTACTATAACAAGGGAAACCAGCTATTTTATTAGTCTGGCCAATAAAAATCCTACCCAATCACGTTAAAATATACTGAAAACTCGAGGACCAATCAAAAACGAGTATCTCTATTTTCGCTATATTCTCTTGTTAGGCACCACATGTATGTGACTCAAACAAATCTATGATAATTGAACCTTAAGCACCGCTCTAATGGCATCTTTGTGAATTCGAATCAATTTTGAAGATTGTTACAAAAATCAACAATTGCTGAATATATTTGTAGATTTATTGTGATATTCGTAATGTGGAAGAAAATGTCTGATTCCTTTATCGAAATTAACCATACAAAATATCCGAAACTTCAAAATGCCAATTCAAAAATGAAATAATACTCCAAATACACGTGGATTCAGTACTATAACAAGGAAACCAGCTATTTTATTAGTCTGGCCAATAAAAATCCTACCCAATCACGTTAAAATATACTGAAAACTCGAGGACCAATCAAAACGAGTATCTCTATTTTCGCTATATTCTCTTGTTAGGCACCACATGTATGTGACTCAAACAAATCTATGATAATTGAACCTTAAGCACCGCTCTAATGGCATCTTTGTGAATTCGAATCAATTTTGAAGATTGTTACAAGAATCAACAATTGCTGAATATATTTGTAGATTTATTGTGATATTCGTAATGTGGAAGAAAATGTCTGATTCCTTTATCGAAATTAACCATACAAAATATCCGAAACTTCAAAATGCCAATTCAAAATGAAATACTCCAAATGCTCGTGGATTCAGTACTATAACAAGGGAAACCAGCTATTTTATTAGTCTGACCAATAAAAATCCTACCCAATCACGTTAAAATATACTGAAAACTCGAGGACCAATCAAAAACGAGTATCTCTATTTTCGCTATATTCTCTTGTTAGTCACCACATGTATGTGACTCAAACAAATCTATGATAATTGAACCTTAAGCACCGCTCTAATGGCATCTTTGTGAATTCGAATCAATTTTGAAGATTGTTACAAAAATCAACAATTGCTGAATATATTTGTAGATTTATTGTGATATTCGTAATGTGGAAGAAAATGTCTGATTCCTTTATCGAAATTAACCATACAAAATATCCGAAACTTCAAAATGCAAATTCAAAAATGAAATACTCCAAATGCTCGTGGATTCAGTACTATAACAAGGGAAACCAGCTATTTTATTAGTCTGGCCAATAAAAATCCTACCCAATCACGTTAAAATATACTGAAAACTCGAGGACCAATCAAAAACGAGTATCTCTATTTTCGCTATATTCTCTTGTTAGGCACCACATGTATGTGACTCAAACAAATCTATGATAATTGAACCTTAAGCAACGCTCTAATGACATCTTTGTGAATTCGAATCAATTTTGAAGATTGTTACAAAAATCAACAATTGCTGAATATATTTGTAGATTTATTGTGATATTCGTAATGTGGAAGAAAATGTCTGATTCCTTTATCGAAATTAACCATACAAAATATCCGAAACTTCAAAATGCCAATTCAAAAATGAAATACTCCAAATACACGTGGATTCAGTACTATAACAAGGGAAACCAGCTATTTTATTAGTCTGGCCAATAAAAATCCTACCCAATCACGTTAAAATATACTGAAAACTCGAGGACCAATCAAAAACGAGTATCTCTATTTTCGCTATATTCTCTTGTTAGTCACCACATGTATGTGACTCAAACAAATCTATGATAATTGAACCTTAAGCACCGCTCTAATGGCATCTTTGTGAATTCGAATCAATTTTGAAGATTGTTACAAAAATCAACAATTGCTGAATATATTTGTAGATTTATTGTGATATCCGTAATGTGGAAGAAAATGTCTGATTCCTTTATCGAAATTAACCATACAAAATATCCGAAACTTCAAAATGCCAATTCAAAGATGAAATGTTCCGAAATCACGTGGACTCACTACTATAACAAGGAAAACCAACTGTTTTATTAGTCTGACCAATGAAAATCTTACCCAATCACCATCAAATATACCGAAAACACGAGGACCAATCAAAGACGAGGAACTCTTTTTTCGCTATATTCTCTTGTTAGTCACCATAAGTGAGTGACTCAATCAAATCTATGATAATTGAACCTTAAGCACCGCTCTAATGACATCTTTGTGAATTCGAATCAAGTTAGGAGATTGTTACGAAAATCTACAATTGCTGAATATATTTGTAGATTTATCGTGATATTCCTAATGAATTGCAATTATGTACCTCACCTCATGACTCCAATGATACAAAACGGTCATGTGAAAGAAAATGTCTGATTCCTTTATCGGAATTGCCCAAACAAAGAATTCGAAACTTCAAAATGCCAATTCAAAAATGATAATGAAATGTTCCAAAAACACGTGGACTAACTACTATAACAAGGAAAACCAGCTGTTTTATTAGTCTGACCAATGAAAATCGTACCCAATCACGTTAAAATATACCGAAAACCAGGGCCGGATTAACCATGTGGGGGGGCCCTAGGCAGCGCAATTTTCGGGACCCCTCAGATTTTATCAAGTTGATTAGTGGATAGGAGTAACATACATACCTTATATACAGGGTATCCCACCGGGAGTGCTCATTAGAATTTTCAATTTTTTTAAATGGAAACAGTAGTTTTTTCATTCAAATGAAGATTTGCAAGGAAAAAATAAGTGGAATATTATAAGAATTCTCTATATCTGAAATGCACCATTTTCAAGATATTCAGGAACGGTTAGCTACGAGCATAATAAAACAGTGAATAACTCGAAAACGGTTGAAGATGGCTATAGGGAATGATACATAACATGAATGTGGAATTCGAAGATATATCCGAAAAAGTCATAATATACAGGGTTTTCCATTATAAATGAGAAATTTGATACCATTTCCGGTACAACCGGAAGTCACTGACATTTAAAAATATAGGTAGGTATCATGAATGAAGGTCTTATTAACTCATATCTTCACACAAAATTTTTAAGTATTCGAATTAATGTTTTATCTATAAATTTTTTATGGGCATTCCCGATGGGACACCCTTTTCACATTAGTATTATCATATCGCTGATTCTCTGCTTTCTTACTCACATAAATTTTATGGTTCGACTATCAGAAAAGTTTTCAATGGATAGGTTATAAGATATGATTGAGGTTTTTATTCGTGTAGTGTGTATGATGTAATATGGATACAGACATACGGTAAAGAAAAAAGAGACAGCACTATCTAATTTCAACTTTAATCAAGAGAATATAGTTTCCACTGTGGCGTTTCCACTTTAACTTTTATGATATTAAATGCAAAAAAAATGAGGGGATAGGTAATTGTTTCATTGATTATGATTTATAATCAATTTTGAAATCAACTCATTTAACTTTTTAGGATACAAAATCATTCACCACATCTTGAAAATTGATCTTTTCCAATATATCATTTTCGATCGCCATTATCGATAAAGAATTCAAAAGCTTCTCAGTCATTGATTAACGAATACAATTTTGTATTAATTTTAATTTTGAGAAGTTCCGTTCCCCTGTTGCATTTGATATCATCAAACTTCTATATATTTGTAATGCTATCATTACGTTAGGGAAAGTTGATTGAACCATATTATCAGAAATTAATTTGTATGATTCTTCGGCAGACATAATTTTATCGTTTCCCGTACTCCCAGCATTGTTTACTTGCAATACGAAATATTTGAATTGCACCATCTCATTCTTAAGCTCGGGCTCAATGTCATCGGAATAGTATTTCCTGAATTTTTTAGAAGCATTTTTGATTTCTTCGTCAGTTCTTTTCAAGAAATCTGAACAGAGAATCAATATCTCTATAAGAGTCTATTCGACGCATCAATAATGAATAAAGCATATCTACTATAGGTATATATGTTTCCAACTTGAACTTATCTTTTCCTCTGTTCCCAATTTCTTCTGCTTTCGTTGTTAAATTTGTCTACATTTCTGACGACGGACATAGGTTTTTGAGGGAATACATTGCAATGAATATTTTATTTATTGTTGAAAATGTAATTCCAAAAATTTGTTAGGGTCCTTAACTTATGTGGGACCCTTGCTGATGTGGGGCCCCAGCAGACGCAGGGGCCTCCAGGCAGTCGCCTACTCTAACAAAAGGTTAATCCGGCACTGCCGAAAACACGTGGACCAATCAAAGACGGGTATCTCTATTTTCGCTATATTCTCTTGTTAGTCACCACATGTATGTGACTCAAACAAATCTATGATAATTGAACCTTAAGCACCGCTCTAATGACATCTTTGTGGATTCGAATCAAGTTAGGAGATTGTTACGAAAATCAACAATTGCTGAATATATTTGTAGATTTATTGTGATATTCGTAATGTGGAAGAAAATGTCTGATGTCTTTATCGAAATTAACCATACAAAATATTCGAAACTTCAAAATGCCAATTCAAAGATGAAATGTTACTAAAACACGTGGACTCACTACTATAACAAGGAAAACCAACTGTTTTATTAGTCTGACCAATGAAAATCGTACCCAATCGTCATCGAATATACCGAAAACACGAGGACCAATCAAAGACGAGGATCTCTATTTTCGCTATATTCTCTTGTTAGTCACCATAAGTGAGTGACTCAATCAAATCTATGATAATTGAACTTTAAGCACCGCTCTATTGACATCTTTGTGAATTCGAATCAAGTTAGAGATTGTTACGAAAATCAACAATTGCTGAATATATTTGTAGATTTATCGTGATATTCCTAATGAATTGCAATTATGTACCTCACCTCATGACTCCAATGATACAAAACGGTCATGTGAAAGAAAATGTCTGATTCCTTTATCGGAATTGCCCAAACAAAGAATTCGAAACTTCAAAATGCCAATTCAAAATGATAATGAAATGTTCCAAAACACGTGGACTAACTACTATAACAAGGAAAACCAGCTGTTTTATTAGTCTGACCAATGAAAATCGTACCCAATCACGTTAAAATATACCGAAAACCAGGGCCGGATTAACCATGTGGGGGGGCCCTAGGCAGCGCAATTTTCGGGACCCCTCAGATTTTATCAAGTTGATTAGTGGATAGGAGTAACATACATACCTTATACACAGGGTATCCCACCGGGAGTGCTCATTAGAATTTTCAATTTTTTTAAATGGAAACAGTAGTTTTTTCATTCAAATGAAGATTTGCAAGGAAAAAATAAGTGGAATATTATAAGAATTCTCTATATCTGAAATGCACCATTTTCAAGATATTCAGGAATAACTGTTAGCTACGAGCATAATAAAACAGTGAATAACTCGAAAACGGTTGAAGATGGCTATAGGGAATGATACATAACATGAATGTGGAATTCGAAGATATATCCGAAAAAGTCATAATATATCCATTATAAATGAGAAATTTGATACCATTTCCGGTACAACCGGAAGTCACTGACATTTAAAAATATAAGTAGGTATCATGAATGAAGGTCTTATTAACTCATATCTTCACACAAAATTTTTAAGTATTCGAATTAATGTTTACATCAGTATTATCATATCGCTGATTCTCTGCTTTCTTACTCACATAAATTTTATGGTTCGACTATCAGAAAAGTTTTCAATGGATAGGTTATAAGATATGATTGAGGTTTTTATTCGTGTAGTGTGTATGATGTAATATGGATACAGACATACGGTAAAGAAAAAAGAGACAGCACTATCTAATTTCAACTTTAATCAAGAGAATATAATTTCCACTGTGGCTTTTTCACTTAAACTTTTATGATATTAAATGCAAAAAAAATGAAATAGGGGATAGGTAATTGTTTCATTGATTATGATTTATGATCAATTTTGAAATCAACTCATTAAACTTTTTAGGATACAAAATCATTCACCACATCTTGAAAATTGATCTTTTCCAATATATCATTTTCGATCGCCATTATCGATAAAGAATTCAAAAGCTTCTCAGTCATTGATTAACGAATACAATTTTGTATTAATTTTAATTTTGAGAAATTCCGTTCCCCTGTTGCATTTGATATCATCAAACTTCTATATATTTGTAATGCTATCATTACGTTAGGGAAAGTTGATTGAACCATATTATCAAAAATTAATTTGTATGATTCTTCGGCAGACATAATTTTATCGTTTCCCGTACTCCCAGCATTGTTTACTTGCAATACGAAATATTTGAATTGCACTATCTCATTCTTAAGCTCGGGCTCAATGTCATCGGAATAGTATTTCCTGAATTTTTTAGAAGCATTTTTGATTTCTTCGTCGGTTCTTTTCAAGAAATCTGAACAGAGAATCAATATCTCTATAAGACTCTATTCGACGCATCAATAATGAATAAAGCATATCTACTATAGGTATATATGTTTCCAACTTAAACTTATCTTTTCCTCTGTTCCCAATTTCTTCTGCTTTCGTTGTTAAATTTGTCTATATTTCTGACGACGGACATAGGTTTTTGAGGGAATACATTGCAATGAATATTTTATTTATTGTTGAAAATGTAATTCCAAAAATTTGTTAGGGTCCTTAACTTATGTGGGACCCCTTGCTGATGCGGGGCCCCCAGCAGACGCGGGGGCAGTCGCCTACTCTACCAAAAGGTTAATCCGGCACTGCCGAAAACACGAGGACCAATCAAAGACGGGTATCTCTATTTTCGCTATATTCTCTTGTTAGTCACCACATGTATGTGACTCAAACAAATCTATGATAATTGAACCTTAAGCACCGCTCTAATGACATCTTTGTGAATTCGAATCAAGTTAGGAGATTGTTACGAAAATCAACAATTGCTGAATATATTTGTAGATTTATTGTGATATTCGTAATGTGGAAGAAAATGTCTGATTTCTTTATCGAAATTAACCATACAAAATATTCGAAACTTCAAAATGCCAATTCAAAGATGAAATGTTCCGAAAACACGTGGACTCACTACTATAACAAGGAAAACCAACTGTTTTATTAATAATAATAATAATAAACTTTATTGATCCTTTTAGACATTACAAAAAATGTATAGGACAAGTCATATAAAATTACATACATAAGCAAAAAATCACAAAAAAAATAAATGACAAATTCAAGAAATGGAGTCTTTAAGGAACTCCTCAATAGAGTAATAACACTTCTTGAGCAATAACAATTTGACCTCTCTCTTAAAAGACCTTCTATTCATCGCTTTCATTCTACTGGGCAACCGGTTATACAATTTGATACCTAAATAGCTTGGTGAGGACTCATATTTAGCTGTGTGATGCCGGGGAAAGGCAATAGTGTCATTGTTGCGTGTACCATACTCATGAAAATCAGAACATTTATTGAAGCTACTCACATTCTGATCGACGTAAACAAGGTTATTGAGAATGTATATACATGGGAAGGGAAGAATTTTAAACTCGCAACAAATCGGACGACATGAATCACGTGGACGAAGTCCGAAAATGAGGCGCATGATGCGTTTTTGTGAAATAAACACCCGATTAGATCCTACCGAAGAGCCCCAGAGAACTACGTTGTAACTCAAATGGCAATAAGCCATGCTGTAATAAATGGTCAGCAGCTCCTCGACAGGGAGACAACTCCTGAGCCGTGATAAGGCATAGTAAGCACTGTTCAGCCTACCACATACATGGTCGACGTGAATACACCATCTCAGACCACCATCCACATAGAGGCCCAGAAATCTCACGTCATCTCTCGCCTCCAAAACCCCTTGTTTGCATTTGATGATGAGAGGTTTGCTTGGTTTGTCTTGATTTTGAAACCTGACTATCACCGACTTGGTCAAATTGAGTATAAGTGCATTTTTGTGACACCAATCAGTAAAACACTGTACAATAGTCTCGCACAGCAGCTTCAATTTCTGCAGACTTTTCTCTTTGATAGCGATAGAGGTATCATCGGCGAACATCACCAGTATATTGGCCATCACATATGCAGGCAGATCATTGATGAACAAAATAAAAGAAGTGGGCCCAGAACAGACCCTTGCGCGACACCCAGGCTGTTTGTGTTTCGTCAGATATAGCGTCTTTCAATCCTACATAAATTCTTCGATCACATAAAAAACTCCTGACCCAATCCAGAAACACGCCCCTGAATCCCATTTGGTACATCTTGCTCATAATGAACCCATGCTGAAGAGTGTCAAACGCCCTCGAGAGATCAAAAATATACCCGCCACGTACTCACCGCCGTCAAGGCTCTTGTAGACGAATTCGAAAAATTCACAACTAGCCGATTGGGTTGACCTACCATGTCTGAAGCCGTGTTGTTGATTGGATAGTATGGAGTACTTTGCCAAATAATTGTACATGCGATTGTATATTATTCTTTCGAGAATCTTGGACAATTGACTTAAGATGGAGATTGGTCGATAATTTGTAATATCCTGGCTGTCACCTTTTTTGTGGACAGGTATGATCCTTGCCAACTTGAGGACAGATGGAAAATGACCCGAGGACACTGATTCATTCAGTAAATGTGCAATGGGTTCAGAAATCAAAGGAGCCAAGAGTTTGAGGGCTCTGGCAGATATCTTATCAGGTCCTGGACAACTACCATTCTTCAGTCCGCAGATGGTAGATGAAACCTCCTGGGCAGTAGTGGGAAAGAAAAAGAAATTACTATTCAGGGAAGTCTGCAAGGTGCATGATCCGGAAAGGGAAACGCCAAAATGTGCAAGTACAGAGACAGCATTACTTTCAGTGAAACATTTAGCAAAGGCCTCTGAAACCTTCTGTGGACACGTAATGAGTTCATTATCAACCCGAAGAGTGATGTTATTCTCGGATTTGATTCTACTATTTAGTTCTTTATTAACTAATTTCCAAACTGTTTTGCAAACATTGTCTGAATTATGTATAATTTTCTTGTTGTAATTTAATTTAGAGAATTTCAATAGTTCGTTGTATTCAGATTTCGCTTTACTATATAGGTGTGATGCCTCGAGCGTGTTCAAGTTCTTCGTGAGCCAGTGTAGGTTTCTTAAATTGTCTCGAGCTGAAATTACTGTGGCATCGATCCAGCCAGGTTTTCGACGAGAAGAAAAGCAATTTATATACTTTAGTGGAAAAACTGTGTCAAATGTTGACTTCAACAAGGTAACAAACCTCTCGAACTTATCATCAAGGGTCAAATCAAAATATATCCATTGAAAATCAGTACTCTCAACTAACGAATAAAAAATCTTCCAGTTAGTATCCGACATAGTTCTGATTATTTTTTCCTTAGAGGCGCAAGGATTGTCACCACGACAAACATATTCGAGTATAATTGCTCTATGGTCAGCAATTAACGCTTCAAACACACTTGCATTAATTAACTGTGAGTTAGCATTAGTAGCTATATAGTCCACCTTCGTGGAGGAGGTTAGGCCATTAGTACCTGTAGCAACCCTAGTTGGCACTCTTGAGGTAACCGACAAACCATGACATGAAAACAAATCATCTAAATCTCGATGTTGTGCAGAGAGGGATAGATTATTAGTCTGACCAATGAAAATCGTACCCAATCGTCATCGAATATACCGAAAACACGAAGACCAATCAAAGACGAGGATCTCTATTTTCGCTATATTCTCTTGTTAGTCACCATAAGTGAGTGACTCAATCAAATATATGATAATTGAACCTTAAGCACCGCCCTATTGACATCTTTGTGAATTCGAATCAAGTTAGGAAATTGTTACGAAAATCAAAAATTGCTGAATATATTTGTAGATTTATCGTGATATTCCTAATGAATTGCAATTATGTACCTCACCTCATGACTCCAATGATACAAAACGGTCATGTGAAAGAAAATGTCTGATTCCTTTATCGGAATTGCCCAAACAAAAATTCGAAACTTCAAAACGCCAATTCAAAGATGAAATGTTACGAAAACACGTGGACTTAGTACTATAAGAAGGAAAACCAGCTTCAGAATCCTGAATATAAATTATAGTTAAGATAAGGAATATTTTTTTGCTCAGAAGGCGAAATAAAGTAGTAGCACCCTCAAGCGTGCTTTCGTCGAAGCTCTGCTGTAGTTTACCCAAAACTCACAATAGCCACCAAAAAAAATTAGATTTCTTCATGGAAGTGCCAATGATAGAAAGACTTCTAACTTTTGTAATTGCGCTAGCTATGAGAGCAATAGATAGACTCGAACAGAATTTTTTCAAAATTATTATATATATGAAAAGCTAATTTGACGGGGCACTCCTGGTACGCCGGATACCTCCTGGCATTCCTGTGATCCTAACACAAATCTTGAAAATTCTATGAAATTCAGTTGAAAACTTCAATTCTTCAATTCAATTTCATACAATTTTCAAGATTCGTATTAGGATCACAGGAATGCGAGGGGGTATCCGGCGTACCAGAAGTGCCCCGTTAAATTTACTTTTTTTATGAAGGCAATTTGGTCATAAGAACCAGACATTTGATGACTGTTTTGAATTCTTGAAGTGAAGAAAATAATTACAAATGTTTTCAAATAATAGGTTGTCAAATATCTCCCTTTCGCTTTTTTGCACTTTATTCAATGCTTTATAACTTTTCACAAGCCTACTTCGAGTTCAACTTTACACCACCAAGGGCGTTTGCCATGGACAGGAATAGGTGGTAATCACTTGGCACTATGTCCGGGTTATATGGTGGATGCGATAAAACCTCCCATCCGAGCTCCCGTAGCTTCTGATGAGGCATCAACGAAGTGTGTGGTCCTGGTGGAACACTACACCCCCTGTTGGCCAATTCTGGACGCTTCTGGTCGATCGCCTGCTTCAAGCGGTCCAGTTGTTCGCATTAGATGGTAGAATTAAGGGTCTGGCCATATGGGAGCAGCTCATAGTGGGTGATTCCCTTCCAATCCCACCAAACTCACAGCAAGTATGCCAGTATGTCAAAGTACCCGAAGCATTTGTGTAAGGTCCTAGGTTGCCACCTCCAGCTTCTTTGTTTATTTAAGTTCCTAAATTGTAATTGTTGTTGCTGTTACTGAGGGTGAAACTCCTTCCATAAAATGGAACTGCAACAACCAGTTTCTTTGGCGAATAGCCATAGTTGACCCACAGCTGGAGTCCATCGTTCTACAAAAAACCTAGTTGAGAAAATATGCTTGACGAGATTGAAAGTAAACACACCACATTCAAAGTTTCGTATGCCCATTGATCATGTGGTCTCTTGTAGAGAGTGTCTGCAAATCCGGCCCAGTTACCTCGAAGATCATAAGTCATGGCATGAATTGCATCAACAAGTCTATAAATATAGAATATCACCATTTAATGTTGAATGTATACTATACACACCATGAAATTTCAATGTGCTTTGTCTATAAAACGATTTCATCGATTTTCTCAATAATGTAGCATTAAAAATGTCAATAATTTCTTTTATCTGATTCCTATGTCGAAATTACCCCATTAATACTTTGAAGCTTCAAAATGCCAATTCAAATATAAAATATACCGCAAACACGAAAATTTGAATTATGTACCTCATTTTCTTGATTATGAACATGCTAAAACGTTTTGAGGGAGTAAATAGCCTCTAATTCCTATGTCTAAATTGGCCTTGTAAGTAATTTGAAATTTTAAAATACCATTTCAAAGATAAATATACAGTAAACAAGAGGATACCGTACTAAAACAAAGAAAATAAGCTATCGCGTGATGCAGACTAATCAGAAACTTGACCAATCAAGATAAAATATATCAAAAATGCGAGGACCAATCAGAAACAAGACCTCGATTCAGGCCCGCCGTAAGCGGGCGTGCAAGGCGTGCAATGCACGCGGGCGGCGTATCCAGGGGGCGGCAAATCAAGCAATCAACGACCAAAATTCAGAAATTGTCACATCATAATACTAAAAATATCCAACCAAAAGAAATATGAAGCGGCGCGCAATTATTTTCTTTTGTATTAAACAATGCCATCTATTGAAATTCAAGAGAACAAAGATGCAACACGTAGCACTTGTTGGTAAGGTGGGCTCGGGCCGGAGGACGGCTGCCGCAAGAAAGTCGACATATTATTTATGGTCGTGCTAGGCTCTATGCTATGAAACGACGACGACGAAATACGGGAATCCCCTCAGAGTTTAATTCTCATTCCTCTTTTTATAAACATGCAAAAGCGATGCGAAGTCGAACAGATTAGTGAACAACACGCTTCAATTATTTCGTTTGGTTCTTAATAAGTTCCGTAAGGAGTGGAAATACGTAAAATTAATGATATTCTGACTTGGTTAGTGTGATTATTATTCAGAGAATTATCTATTTCATCCGTCGGCGCCAAAAATCGTATTATGGTAAGTAACTCCGTATATAAGCCTGTGGGTCGATTATTGCAATTATATGAAAGTTTTACTATGGGGTATGGGAAATAAAGTTAAGTAATCTTCCGATACATTCCAGGAACCGCAAAAAGGAAAAAGCTTTCAGGAGCGCAATTTCGACAGCAAAAACGAGAAAAAGATGCACAGAAAAAAATTAGAGGGCTCTCTAGAGAAATTTTTAAGCAAACCAGAAAATAGGGAAATGGAATGTCAAGAAAATGTTGGCGTAGCTTCAACAAGCGCAGCCTTAAATTTAGAAGTTATGGAGGTATCTGAAGAGAGAAATATTAGTCCTTTAGAGGCAGACTTCAGTAAAACTAAAACAAGAGAAAGTACTGCTCAAGAACCTGTAAGCAATTTATCGTCGTCAATAAGTAGCTGTTTAGATTGTGGTGATGATCCCGGTTTATGGCCTGCCAGTATGACTAATAATCTTGTTAATATTTTGGTAAGTCGTGGTCCCGTACAGCTGTTTAACTACAATTTTCCTGCTAATGATGACGGAAGAAAATTTGCAAACAGTTATTATTCTAGAAATCTTCCCAATGGAGAAAAAATTAACAGAGAATGGCTTGTTTACTCTACGTCAAAAGATTCAGTCTATTGTTTCTGTTGTAAAATATTCAGTAACACTGTAAGTAGTTTGTCGGCTCCAAGCGGTTTTTCCGACTGGCAACATTTGTCATCCACCTTAAAACGACACGAAACAAGCGTTTCTCACAGTGAAAATTTAAAATGTTGGGTACAACTAAATAATATGTTAAAAACAAAACTACTGTAAATCAAATGCAACTGAGACTATTGGAATCTGAAAAAAACAATGGTGTGATGTATTGAAAGGATCATAGCTGTTATAAAATTTTTATCCCATCAATGTCTAGCGTTTAGGGGCTCGTCAAAAACATTATATGAGCATGATAACGGTAATTTTCTCAAAGCAATAGAAATGATAGCAACCTTTGATTCAGTTATGCGAGAACATATTCACAGAATTCAAGCCTCGAAATTGATTCAACTCGCATGACTCACTATTTAGAGATCAAATTCAGAATGAAATCATTGATTTACTCGGCACGACCATAAAAATTATATCTTGAACAAAGTCAGAGAATCAAAATATTTCTCCATTATATTAGATTGCACACCAGATGTAAGTCACACAGAACAAATTACAGTTATACTCAGGTATGTCATTTTAAACAGTGAAACTAAAAATGTTACGACATGCGAAAGTTTTATTGGTTTCTGTCCGATCACCAGCTCCACAGGTGAAGGACTATTAAATTTCGTTTTAGATTTATTTTCGCAATTAGACCTGGATATTAAGAACTTACGTGGTCAAGGTTATGACAATGGTTCTAATATGCGTGGAAAACACAACGGATTGCAAAAATATTGGAAATTAATAATCGCGCATTTTACGTTCCATGTTCGGCGCATAGTCTCAATTTGGTCGTTAACGATGCGGCAAATATTACGCACGACACCGTAAATTTTTTAATATAATTCAAGAAATTTACGTTTTCTTTTTCGTCATCTACAAAAAGGTGGTCGATAATTTGCAAATATTTACCAGATTTAAAATTAAAAGCATTAAGTGCCACGCGATGGTCTAGCAGAATCGATGCAGTCAAACCTTTACGGTATCATCTCGAAAATATTTGACGCTTTGCTAGAAATATCAGATAACAATTCGTCGGAATGGGATTGTACAACATCTCATAAAGCTCATTCGCTTGCTTTAAACATTCAAAATTATAGATTTATTTGTTCGGTTGTAATTTGTCTGATATTTTAAATGAAATTAATGCTCTCAGCAAAATGATGCAAAACCCCACAATAAATACTCAAATCTGCATAAATTTGTTAAACAAATTGATTGATCAATTCACCGAATATCGCACGGATGAGCACTTGAAAGGGTGTTAGAAGAAGCTACCAATGTGGCTCGGGACCTTAATGTTGAAACAGATTTTCCGCCTATAGACACAGTTCGTCCACGAAGGAAACCAACTCAATTTCAATATGAACAGAGTGACGAAGTTTTACTTGACCCCAAAACCAAATACAAAGTAGAGGTATTTTTTAGAATCCTAGATCAAACGTTGACTTCTTTAAAGGATAGATTCGAGGAGTTGGAAACTTTTACCGACGTATTTGGCTTTTTCACCAATAATAACTTATTTAGTTACTCCAAAGATGATTTAATGAAACATTGCAAAGATTTGAATTTGAAGCTAAAAGACAGTTCCAATAGTGACACAGATATTGATGGTATAGATTTGTTTAATGAAATCAATGCTTTAAAGTTGCATTTTACTGAACACCAGTCCAATGATCCACAAACCTTATTGCAATATATTTTTGCAAATGATTTAATGTCAACATTTCCGAATATAGCAATAGCACTAAGAATATTACTTACGCTGCCGGTTTCAGTTGCATCTGGTGAAAGGTCCTTTTCAAAGTTAAAAATTATAAAAACTATTTGAGATCAACAATGCACCAGCAAAGACTAAGTAATTTAGCCATAGTTTCAATTGAACATGAGATATTAGATAGCTTAGACACAAAAAAATTGATAACAGATTTCGCCAACATTAAGGCAAGAAAGGTACAATTACTGTAAATTAAGTAAATAAATAGTTTTTCGTTGTAAAGTATTTCTTATTTTTTCACATCCTTAACCTAGTTTTTTTTTTACCTAGATCGTGTAAGGTAGACATAGTTAAACGGGGCGGCAAATGGGAATTGCACACGGGCGTTCGAACCCTAGCGGCGGGCCTGCCTCGATTGTCATCACCACTATGATAACAATTGAATCTTAAGCCCCGCCCATATGACATCTTATTGCTAAGTTCGAATCAATTAGGGCCAGCGCACACTGGTGATATTTGTCACGGTGACTTTAAAGTGTTTGTCATTGTTCAACAGTCGGCGTACACAAATGTCGCCCAATTGTCACGTCGTAACATGCGCGCAACTCCATACATATTCACGGACTTGACAAGAGTGACGAAACAATCACCGTGACAAAAATCACCAGTGAGCGCTTACCCTTAATGAGATTTTAACGAAAAAAAAAAAAATTAACCATTTAAACGGTAATGTATCCTAACACAAGATTGAGACATGTCAGACGTGAAAATCAGATAATAATTCAGTGGAATTTTAAACCAGATAGGCATGATCATGATTATCTATACTCTAATCAAAATGGGGTTTCAGAAAATAGCAGCATGTTCTAGTAATTTACCGGACTGGGACAAGCCCGCAAAAAGATACTCATATATCTTCTCGTGGGTTTATTCTAACAAGATGAAATTAGTTGATTCGAAATTAGCAAATAATTGGAGATGGGCGGGGCTTAAGGTCCAATTGATTTGTTGAGTCAGCTTCAATTAATCGCTAGGTTTCTTTCTTTCATTTCTGAATCGGACACAGGTTGTTGATTTTATTTTGTTTTTATTGTGAAATTCTGTTTTAAGCTGCTGTCGTGCAGAACTTCGCATAAGAAGAAAACCCACGAATATCAAGAATTTGCAGATGGTAATGGATAACAAAATGAAGAAACTGATGCATCATTGTGCTAGATTACAAATCCAGAAATCCTTAATAGGTCCTTTTTAGGACCGTGAAATAAAAATTTCATATTAGTTCACCTTCTCTAGTGATAAAGAGAACGCTACAGTTCACTACATCGTCTGTGTACACTACTGTGCACACACTCCACTATACACTACAATATACGCAACAACACTCAATACCAATCTATCTATTTCAACTTATATCACAAAAAATGGAAAAAAAATTTATCCCGAAAGAAGTTCCAAGGCTATAACCTTCCTTCTTTTTTTTTAAAGAAATATTTTTTTTCGTCGAAATAAGCGAGATTTCAGTGGATCAATAATGAAATTTCAATACCCCGTATCCCCTAAAAAAATTATAGCAGAAAGAAAAGGTTTACAGATTACGAAAAGACGCGTTTCAACCAAGCAACTTTCACCAAAAATCGAAGAAGCTAGTCTTCTAATTTTCGGAAAAAACTTCTTTTCGACAAGAGGGTAAAATGGCTATGAGTGACTTATCTACTTTCGAAATCTGCCAACTATTTCACTTTGAGAGCATTAGTTTTGCTGTAACGGCTGTCTGTAATTATTAAATATCAATACCCTGTACCTCCCAAAATAATCATCGCAGAAAGAAACGGTAGGTAGATTCTGAAAGGGGGCAGCTCGATGAAGCTATGTTTACTTTAATCTCGCTGAAAAAAATTCATTTTCAAAAATTTTTTTTCGAAATAAGAGTTAAATAAGCATGAGTGAGTTGTGTGCTTTCTCAATCTGCCACCCGTTTCCCTATGAGAGCTATCATTTTGCAGCTATGGCTGCCTGCACTAATGACATTTCAATACCCTGTATCTCCCAAAATAATCATCGCAGAAAAAAACGGGTGGCAGATTCTGAAAGGACGCTGCTGACTCAAGCTCGTTACGGCATTATCTCTCGAAAAAAAATTTAATTTTTTTTTCCTGAATTTCTCAATTTTTTGCTAGATACAAGCGGAATGAGCTGCGCTCTTTCCGAATCTACCTTGTTTTTCATTCTGAGAGCTATAGTTTTGCTGTTATGGGCATCTGAAATCATGACATAAAACACCCTGTAGCTCTCAAAATAATCATCGCAGGAAGAAACGGGTGACAGATTCCGAAAGGTCTTGATTCATTCTATCCATTTCATCTCTTATATCGCAAATAATCGAAAATATATTTTTGGCCCAAAAAAGTTCAAAGGGTTAACCTTAGATTTTTTTTGACCAAAAAAACTTTTTTTCGATTTTCGTCGAAATTGAAGTGGAAATCGCAAGAACGAGCAGAGTCCTTCCGGAATCTGCCACCCGTTTTTTTGTGCGATGATTAGTTTACGAGATACAGGCTGTTTAATGTCAAAACTTCAAACCCCTATAACTGCAAAACTAAAGCTCTCAGAGTGAAACGGGTGGCAGATTCGTAAAGTACACGTCTCATTCAATCTGTTTCCGCTCTCATCCCGCCAAAAATGGACCAAAAAAATTTTTCCCTAAATTTAGGGAAAAAAAAATGGAAATTTTTTTTTAGATTTAAGACCGGAAACAGCTTGAATGCGCTGTCTCCTTTCCGAATCTGTCACCCGTTTCTCTCTGAGAGCTTTAGTTTTGCAGTTATCGGGGTCTGAAGTTATGACATTAAACACCCTGTATCTCGTAAACTAATCATCGCACAAAAAACGGGTGGCAGATTCCGGAAGGACTCTGCTCGTTCTTGCGATTTCCACTTCAATTTCGACGAAAATCGAAAAAAAGTTTTTTTGGTCGAAAAAAATCTAAGGTTAACCCCTTTGAACTTTTTTCGGCCAAAAAAATATTTTTCGATTATTTGCGGTATAAGAGATGAAATGGATAGAATGAATCAAGACCTTTCGGAATCTGTCACCCGTTTCTTCCTACGATGATTATTTTGTGAGTTACAGGGTGTTTTATGTCATAATTTCAGACGCCCATAACAGCAAAACGATAGCTCTCAGAATGAAAAAGGTGGTAGATTCGGAAAGAGCGCAGCTCACTCTTTCTAATCCTGCTTTAATCCCGCAAAAAATTGAGAAAAAAAATTTTTCCCTAAATTCAGGAAAAAAAAAATTTTAATTTTTTTCGAGAGATAATACCGCAACGAGCTTGAGTGAGCTACTTCCTTTCAGAATCTGGCACCCGTTTTTTTCTGCGATGATTAGTTTGGAAGATACAGCGTTTTTAAATGTCATGAGTGTGGGCAGTCATCGCTGCAAAACGATAGCTCTCATAGGTGTGCCCCGTAAAATTTCCTCGTAGAAAACCAACAATACACGAGAATGTTTTTCTGATTGCCTACCTAAGCGCACCGTGAAATTGACCAGGTAGACAACTAACAATACACGAGAATGTTTTTCTGATTGCCTGACAGTAACAGGAGTGCCCCATGAAAATCGTTAGGTAGGCAATCAGAAAAACATTTTCGTGTATTGTTGGTTGTCTACGAGGAAATTTTACGGGGCACACCTATGAGAGCTATCGTTTTGCAGCTATGGCTGCCCACACTCATGAAATTTAAAAACTCTGTATCTTCCGAACTAATCATCGCAGAAAAAAACGGGTGGCAGATTCTGAAAGGACGTAGCTCACTCAAGCTCGTTGCGGTATTATCTCTCGAAAAAAATTGAATTTTTTTTCCTGAATTTAGGGAAAAAAAAAATTCCTCAATTTTTTGCGGGATTAAAGCGGGATTAGAAAGAGTGAGCTGCGCTCTTTCCGAATCTACCTCCTTTTTCATTCTGAGAGCTATAGTTTTGCAGTTATGGGCGTCTGAAATTATGACATTAAACACCCTGTATCTCTCAAAGTAATCATCACAGGAGAAAACATGTGGCAGATTCCGGAAGGTCTTGATTCATTCTATCCATTTCAACTCTTATATCGCAAATAATCGAAAAATATTTTTTTGGCCGAAAAAAGTTCAAAGGGGTTAACCTTAGATTTTTTGCGACCAAAAAAACTTTTTTTCAATTTTCGTCGAAATTGAAGTGGAAATCGCAAGAACGAGCAGAGTCCTTCCGGAATCTGCCACCCGTTTTTTTGTGCGATGATTAGTTTACGAGATACAGGCTGTTTAATGTCAAAACTTCAAACCCCTATAACTGCAAAACTAAAGCTCTCAGAGTGAAACGGGTGGCAGATTCGTAAAGTACACGTCTCATTCAATCTGTTTCCGCTCTCATCCCGCCAAAAATGGACCAAAAAAATTTTTCCCTAAATTTAGGGAAAAAAAAATTGGAAATTTTTTTTTAGATATAAGACCGGAAACAGCTTGAATGCGCTGTCTCCTTTCCGAATCTGTCACCCGTTTCTCTCTGAGAGCCTTAGTTTTGCAGTTATCGGGGTCTGAATTTATGACTTTAAACACCCTGTATCTCGTAAACTAATCATCGCACAAAAAAACGGGTGGCAGATTCCGGAAGGACTCTGCTCCTTCTTGCGATTTCCGCTTCGATTCCTACGAAAATCGAAAAAAAGTTTTTTTGGTCAAAAAAAATCTAAGGTTAACCCCTTTGAACTTTTTTCGTCCAAAAAAATATTTTTCGCTTATTTGCGATATAAGAGATGAAATGGATAGAATGAATCAAGACCTTTCGGAATCTGTCACCCGTTTCTTCCTGCGATGATTATTTTGAGAGTTACAGGGTGTTTTATGTCATGATTTCAGATGCCCATAACAGCAAAACTATAGCTCTCAGAATGAAAAAGGAGGTAGATTCGGAAAGAGCGCAGCTCATTCTTTCAAATCCCGCTTTAATCCCGTAAAAAATTGAGAAAAAAAATTTTTCCCTAAATTCAGGAAAAAAAAATTTTTAATTTTTTTCGAGAGATAATACCGCAACGAGCTTGAGTGAGCTACGTCCTTTCAGAATCTGCCAACCGTTTTTTTCTACGATGATTAGTTTGGAAGATACAGCGTTTTTAAATGTCATGAGTGTGGGCAGTCATCGCTGCAAAACGATAGCTCTCATAGGTGTGCCCCGTAAAATTTTCCTTGTAGACAACCAACAATACACGAGATTGTTTTTTCAATTGCCTTCCTAATGATTTTCATGGGGCACTCCTGTTACTGTCAGGCAATCAGAAAAACATTCTTGTGTATTGTTAGTTGTCTACCTGGTAAATTTAAGGGGCGCTTGGGTAGGCAATTAGAAAAACATTCTCGTGTATTGTTGGTTGTCTACGAGGAAAATTTTACGGGGCACACCTATGAGAGCTATCGTTTTGCAGCTGTGACTGCCCACACTCATGACATTTAAAAACGCTGTATCTTCCAAACTAATCATCGCAGAAAAAAACGGGTGCCAGATTCTGAAAGGACGTAGCTCACTCAAGCTCGTTGCGGTATTATCTCTCGAAAAAAATTAAATTTTTTTTTTTCCTGAATTTAGGGAAAAATTTTTTTTCTCAATTTTTGCGGGATTAAAGCAGGATTAGAAAGAGTGAGCTGCGCTCTTTCCGAATCTACCACCTTTTTCATTCTGAGAGCTATCGTTTTGCTGTTATGGGCGTCTGAAATTATGACATAAAACACCCTGTAACTCACAAAATAATCATCGTAGGAAGAAACGGGTGGCAGATTCCGAAAGGTCTTGATTCATTCTATCCATTTCATCTCTTATACCGCAAATAATCGAAAAATATTTTTTTGGCCGAAAAAAGTTCAAAGGGGTTAACCTTAGATTTTTTTCGACCAAAAAAACTTTTTTTCGATTTTCGTCGAAATTGAAGTGGAAATCGCAAGAACGAGCAGAGTCCTTCCGGAATCTGCCACCCGTTTTTTTGTGCGATGATTAGTTTACGAGATACAGGGTGTTTAATGTCATAACTTCAGACCCCGATAACTGCAAAACTAAAGCTCTCAGAGAGAAACGGGTGACAGATTCGGAAAGGAGACAGCGCATTCAAGCTGTTTCCGGTCTTATATCTAAAAAAAAATTTCCATTTTTTTTTTCCCTAAATTTAGGGAAAAATTTTTTTGGTCCATTTTTGGCGGGATGAGAGCGGAAACAGATTGAATGAGACGTGTACTTTACGAATCTGCCACCCGTTTCACTCTGAGAGCTTTAGTTTTGCAGTTATAGGGGTTTGAAGTTTTGACATTAAACAGCCTGTATCTCGTAAACTAATCATCGCACAAAAAAACGGGTGGCAGATTCCGGAAGGACTCTGCTCGTTCTTACGATTTCCACTTCAATTTCGACGAAAATCGAAAAAAAGTTTTTTTGGTCAAAAAAAATCTAAGGTTAACCCCTTTGAACTTTTTTGGGCCAAAAAAATATTTTTCGCTTATTTGCGATATAAGAGATGAAATGGATAGAATGAATCAAGACCTTTCGGAATCTGCCACCCGTTTTTTTGTGTGATGATTAGTTTACGAGATACAGGGTGGTTAATGTCATAACTTCAGACCCCGATAACTGCAAAACTAAAGCTCTCAGAGAAAAACGGGTGACAGATTCGGAAAGGACACAGCTCACTCAAGCTGTTTCCGATCTTATATCTGAAAAAAAATTTCCATTTTTTTTTCCCTAAATTTAGGGAAAAAATTTTTTGGCCCTTTTTTTGAGAGATGAGAGCGGAAACAGATTGAATGAAATGTGTACTTTACGAATCTGCCACCCGTTTCACTCTGAGAGCTTTAGTTTGGCAGTTATAGGGGTTTGAAGTTTTGACATTAAACAGCCTGTATCTCGTAAAGTAATCATCGCACAAAAAAACGGGTGGCAGATTCCGGAAGGACTCTGCTCGTTCTTACGATTTCCACTTCAATTTCGACGAAAATCGAAAAAAAGTTTTTTCGGCCAAAAATATATTTTTCGATTACTTATTTGCGATATAAGAGATGAAATGGATAGAATGAATCAAGACCTTTCGGAATCTGTCACCCGTTTCTTCCTGCGATGATTATTTTGAGAGTTACAGGGTGTTTTATGTCATGATTTCAGATGCCCATAACAGCAAAACTATAGCTCTCAGAATGAAAAACAAGGTAGATTCGGAAAGAGCGCAGCTCATTCCGCTTGTATCTAGCAAAAAATTGAGAAATTCAGGAAAAAAAAATTAAATTTTTTTTCGAGAGATAATGCCGTAACGAGCTTGAGTCAGCAGCGTCCTTTCAGAATCTGCCACCCGTTTTTTTCTGCGATGATTATTTTGGGAGATACAGGGTATTGAAATGTCATTAGTGCAGGCAGCCATAGCTGCAAAATGATAGCTCTCATAGGGAAACGGGTGGCAGATTGAGAAAGCACACAACTCACTCATGCTTATTTAACTCTTATTTCGAAAAAAAATTTTTGAAAATGAATTTTTTTCAGCGAGATTAAAGTAAACATAGCTTCATCGAGCTGCCCCCTTTCAGAATCTACCTACCGTTTCTTTCTGCGATGATTATTTTGGGAGGTACAGGGTATTGATATTTAATAATTACAGACAGCCGTTACAGCAAAACTAATGCTCTCAAAGTGAAATAGTTGGCAGATTTCGAAAGTAGATAAGTCACTCATAGCCATTTTACCCTTTTGTCGAAAAGAAGTTTTTTCCGAAAATTAGAAGACTAGCTTCTTCGATTTTTGGTGAAAGTTGCTTGGTTGAACCGCGTCTTTTCGTAATCTGTAAACCTTTTCTTTCTGCTATGATTTTTTTAGGGGATACGGGGTATTGAAATTTCATTATTGATCCACTGAAATCTCGCTTATTTCGACGAAAAAAAATATTTCTTTAACAAAAAAGAAGGAAGGTTATAGCCTTGGAACTTCTTTCGGGATAAATTTTTTTTCCATTTTTTGTGATATAAGTTGAAATAGATAAATTGGTATTGAGTGGTGTTGCGTATATTGTAGTGTATAGTGGAGTGTGTGCACAGTAGTGTACACAGACGATGTAGTGAACTGTAGCGTTCTCTTTATCACTAGAGAAGGTGAACTAATATGAAATTTTTATTTCACGGTCCTAAAAAGGACCTATTAAGGATTTCTGGATTTGTAATCTAGCACAATGATGCATCAGTTTCTTCATTTTGTTATCCATTACCATCTGCAAATTCTTGATATTCGTGGGTTTTCTTCTTATGCGAAGTTCTGCACGACAGCAGCTTAAAACAGAATTTCACAATAAAAACAAAATAAAATCAACAACCTGTGTCCGATTCAGAAATGAAAGAAAGAAACCTAGCGATTAATTGAAGCTGACTCAACAAATCAATTGGACCTTAAGCCCCGCCCATCTCCAATTATTTGCTAATTTCGAATCAACTAATTTCATCTTGTTAGAATAAACCCACGAGAAGATATATGAGTATCTTTTTGCGGGCTTGTCCCAGTCCGGTAAATTACTAGAACATGGTGCTATTTTCTGAAACCGCATTTTGATTAGAGTATAGATAATCATGATCATGCCTATCTGGTTTAAAATTCCACTGAATTATTATCTGATTTTCACGTCTGACATGTCTCAATCTTGTGTTAGGATACATTACCGTTTAAATGGTTAATTTTTTTTTTTTCGTTAAAATCTCATTAAGGGTAAGCGCTCACTGGTGATTTTTGTCACGGTGATTGTTTCGTCACTCTTGTCAAGTCCGTGAATATGTATGGAGTTGCGCGCATGTTACGACGTGACAATTGGGCGACATTTGTGTACGCCGACTGTTGAACAATGACAAACACTTTAAAGTCACCGTGACAAATATCACCAGTGTGCGCTGGCCCTAATTGATTCGAACTTAGCAATAAGATGTCATATGGGCGGGGCTTAAGATTCAATTGTTATCATAGTGGTGATGACAATCGAGGGTCTTGTTTCTGATTGGTCCTCGCATTTTTGATATATTTTATCTTGATTGGTCAAGTTTCTGATTAGTCTGCATCACGCGATAGCTTATTTTCTTTGTTTTAGTACGGTATCCTCTTGTTTACTGTATATTTATCTTTGAAATGGTATTTTAAAATTTCAAATTACTTACAAGGCCAATTTAGACATAGGAATTAGAGGCTATTTACTCCCTCAAAACGTTTTAGCATGTTCATAATCAAGAAAATGAGGTACATAATTCAAATTTTCGTGTTTGCGGTATATTTTATATTTGAATTGGCATTTTGAAGCTTCAAAGTATTAATGGGGTAATTTCGACATAGGAATCAGATAAAAGAAATTATTGACATTTTTAATGCTACATTATTGAGAAAATCGATGAAATCGTTTTATAGACAAAGCTCATTGAAATTTCATGGTGTGGATAGTATACATTCAACATTAAATGGTGATATTCTATATTTAGAGACTTGTTGATGCAATTCATGCCATGACTTATGATCTTCGAGGTAACTGGGCCGGATTTGCAGACACTCTCTACAAGAGACCACATGATCAATGGGCATACGAAACTTTGAATGTGGTGTGTTTACTTTCAATCTCGTCAAGCATATTTTCTCAACTAGGTTTTTTTTAGAAGGATGGACTCCAGCTGTGGGTCAACTATGGCTATTCGCCAAAGAAACTGGTTGTTGCAGTTCCATTTTATGGAAGGAGTTTCACCCTCAGTAACAGCAACAACAATTACAATTTAGGAACTTAAATAAACAAAGAAGCTGGAGGTGGCAACCTAGGACCTTACACAAATGCTTCGGGTACTTTGGCATACTGGCATACTTGCTGTGTGTTTGGTGGGATTGGAAGGGAATCACCCACTATGAGCTGCTTCCATATGGCCAGACCCTTAATTCTACCATCTACTGCGAACAACTGGACCGCTTGAAGCAGGCGATCGACCAGAAGCGTCCAGAATTGGCCAACAGGGGGTGTAGTGTTCCACCAGGACCACACACTTCGTTGATGACTCATCAGAAGCTACGGCAGCTCGGATGGGAGGTTTTATCGCATCCACCATATAACCCGGACATAGTGCCAAGTGATTACCACCTGTTCCTGTCCATGGCAAACGCCCTTGGTGGTGTAAAGTTGAACTCGAAATAGGCTTGTGAAAAGTCGCTGTCCGAGTTCTTTGCAAATAAGGACGGGGGCTTCATCGAACAAAACGGCGCATATTTGAACTAAATCCAATCACTGAAACACTAAATTTAGAGAAAAAAAATTGAAACATTTTTTTGAGATATAATACCGGAAACAGCTAGAGTGAGCTGTGTCCTTTCCGAATCTGTCACCTGTTTCTTTCTGAGAGCTTTAGTTTTGCAGTTATTGAGCTCTGAAATTTTGACATTAATCAGTCTGTATCTCGTAAACTAATGATCGCACAAAAAAACGGGTAGCGGATTCCGGAAGGACTCGTTCTTGCGATTTCCACTTCAATTCCGACGAAAAAATTTTTTTGGTCAAAAACAGAAGCAAGTATACCTGCTCCTGAAGTGACATTCAAGGAAGATTGGGATTGGGAAACAATTCAGAATAATTTTAAATCCACTGAGACTCAAGAATATTGATTTTGTTTTCAGAAGTAGAGCGGATGGTCGATCTAAAGATTTAAACAGAAACCTTTTTCTTATATGCAACTCAAGCTGAATTGAAATTAGTATGGAATTTAATGTATGATCTTTATTTGAGAAATCCTCAATTGAAGGAGGAGCTGAAAATAACAAACAAAAATTTGTTGAATTGGAAACTCAAGACTTTGGTGTGGTATGATCACGTCTTCCTTTGAATATAAATTAAAATATACTGGAAAAGGTTGTTTTTAAAGAAGTGAGCGAATTCTCCCAAGCTAGATAAGTATCAACTCACCGTTGCCATCTGACAATCCAGATGGCAATTCCATCTTTCCAGTTTCTCTCGGTCTTCAGTGATGCCAGAAGCCCATAGTCTTGAGATACACATCCATTAGTTGATCCTGACAACACTCAATGTGTCTGCATCAACTCATTTACCCTCAGAAATCTAGGCATGATGGCTGTGAAAATATATACAGTCAGCTGTTTTGAACCCGACAATGTTTCCATAATATCAACAAAAGTAGCGATAGCCTGGTAAGCACAACAGAGAAATGAGTTTTTGGGCACCTCATGGCATCAGATATAAAAAGTAGTTAATACGCCGCTGTGACTACACTTTTCACAAAATGTCAAATGATTTAAAAGTACTTTCATTTAAAAGAAAAAACCTTGAAAAAGGAAGGTTGTCTGGTGAGTAGTGGGTTATTTTTTCTTTATGGGGTGTATTGGGTGAGGAAATAAAAGAAGGTTATATTAATGGAATTGTGCTGTGACCTAAGCATTTTTATACTTAAGACACAACAATCTGACCGAACATCTACTGGTGGTTTATGCACCTCTATAAGAGTTATATAAATAGTATGAATCGATTACACATAAATTCTTCATTAATCATCTACTGAAAATGGATATGGATTCACAATAACGAATGCAATAATAATTAATCCATTATAAAAAATTCAAAATCGAATGGTGATGTTAGTGATCTCTGTTGTCGACTTTCAGAAACTTCAACTAAAAGTGTTGATGGCGCCCTCTGTTAATCTTTTACTTAAGGAACTTGTATTGGACTGGGTGCAATGTGAAGGAATCTGACAGGAAGTGATGTTAATATTAAATTACCCCAGTAGATGGCTAGAAATGAGTTCAAAGCTCAGATCACCCCTTGCGATTAATTCTCTACATTCATCAAATGAATATATAAAACCCTGAAGTTGAATTCAAGAGTGTATCTGATATGGAACTCAACTGAATTGAAATTAGTACAGATTATACAGTATATCTGAGAAATCCATAATAGAAAGAGGAGCTGATTCACCCGAAAGAAATCTTTCGTTTAGGATTCCTGAAGGTAGAGCTTGAATTATGAAGAAATGATACAATCAAAAGAAGATTTTTATGAGATGGCATCACCTCCTCCTTGACCAAAAGAGGTTGATTTTAAAGAATCAAGCGAATTTACCTTTGCTGGATTAGTATCAACTCATCGTTGGCATTGGAGAATCCAGATTTCAATTCCATCTTTCCTACTTTCTTCAATATTCTTTGCCATCAGAACTAGACAGCTGCCATATCCTAGAGATCAACATCCAATAGCTAATCCAGACAACTCTGATTTATGGTTCCTGCATCTGTTCATTTATCCCCAGACATCTACAAGGGATGCATTTCAAGAGATTGCTGTTAATATATAATTAGATATTATCCACCCTGTATTCTGATTATTGCAACAATGTGTTAATCCATTAGGAAATGAATATTACCATGTTGTATTTTGTCAGTCAGCATATTGCTTATCGCATTAATTTGTTATCGCGTCAGTTTGTTGTTTGCGACGCCTCTCCACAATGCTCTCATTGTTCTAAACTATTATAAATAGGAGAGACGTCTAATGATGCATGAAAAATATAGATTTGATCTTCTCACGTAATACATTGCTTGTACAGTTGTTTTCTAAATAAAGTAGAATTTTTAAAAACACAAGTTTCTCCCAAAACAACATTATTATATATATATATAATGTTAGCTGCTTTATACCTAACAATGCATTCATTAAATCTTCATAAATAGTAATAGCCTGTAAGCAATACAGAGAAATGAGTTACTGGGCACCACATGGCAGAAAACAATTAAAAGAATAGCTACTTTTAAAGGAAAATCAATGCAGCAAATGCAGGCTCTTGCTGAGAACACATACGGTTCCAAGGAATAGATCCTCTAAAAGTCACACAAGTTTGTACGAGAAAAATGTTAGAAACCTTGAGCTTTGCAAAGACTGGGGAAGCATAATCAATTACAAACGAAAGACCAGTCATTGTTGGTCACCCTTTTGGTCCTTTTACCGGTTATTACATTGCATCATGTATCACAAGGAAGATAAACCGAAATAATGATCCGTCCTTTGCTTGGAATAGGCATATGATAGAGGTCTCATAGTAGAATTATAATAGAAGTTTCAACAAAATTCATTTTTCCTTCGGATGATAAAATTGAATTTGAGATCTTTCAGAGTAAAAAATTACAAATACTAATAACATAAGAAAAAATTTAATTGAAACAATCCTCATAAGTGAGTAGCAATATCAAATATGCAATATGGTATCATGCTGGCCAATTTGTGGAAAAAAACAATAAATAAATTACTCTGATAATAATTTCACAAGGGAAAAACATGAGTTGGAATGTTGTCTATATAGTAAACAAGGCAATGATGAACCAGAGAACCCATTCTGAGTTTTTTCAAAGGTTGTGGAAAGAATAGTACTGAATCGCATGTGTGGTTTTCTGAATAAGTATAATCTATTTACCGGTAGCCAGCATGGATTCAGGGAACGTAGATCGACTCAGTCAGCTGCCATTGAGTTTTTGAGAGCGTCTATCTATCTCTCGACAAAGGTCGCCATGTAGCAGGTTTGTTTTTGATCTCTCAAGAGCCTTTGACAGTATAACACCCAGGTTTATTCTCGATAAACTTTATAGTCTGGGCTTCAGAGGTGTATTTCTGGAATGGATATGCAGCTTCATCACTGGACGTACCATGTCTGTGAGGGTGGGCAGCCAGTGGTCTGACAAACATGCTTGCGAGCTGGGAGTTCCTCAGGGCTCTATATTGGGACCACTACTTTTCATCATGTACATTAATGATCTACCTGAACATCTAGTTGCGATCTCAATGAAGTTGATAATTTTTGTTGATGATACTTCTATTGCTGTCTCTGTCGCTGACTCGAAAGAACTCAAGGAAGTTTCAATATCCCTAATTGATCAATTCGAGAACTGGTGCAGGCGGAATGCACTAATCATGAACGTTGATAAGACCGAGTGCGTTCGATTTCAACTGAGAAGTGATACTGACAGCACCTTTGAGGTGTGTCACAATGATGTCCCCTTAAAAGCTGAAGAGGTGATTAGGTTCCTGGGTATCTATGTTGACAGAAATTTGAGGTGGTGCAATCATGTCGAGAAGACATGTAAAAAGCTTAGCTCGTCATTTTACGTTATATACCGTCTAAAGAATTCACTTCCACCTGAAGCCCTATTGAATATCTATTATGGCTTGGTATATAGCCATATTGGTTATTGCATTTTGATCTGGGGTGACTCTGTTGATTCAGACAGAGTCCTGGTGTCGCAGAAGCGTATCTTGCGTATGATTTTTGGCATAAACCCACGCACTTCCTGTCGACCAATTTTTAAAAAAAAAAAATCCTCACGGTTCCTTGCTATACTCAAGATTTACCAAGGTTTCTGAATTCCTTATAATAGGATGAAATATCTACCTAATGGTTGACGTTTATCAGATCTGATTTCAATTTCATCTTCTTCATTGTGTATTAAAAAAGGCCATTAACTTGTTTGAGTCACTTATGGTGACTAACAAGAGAATGTAGCGGAAAAAGAGATTGCTTTGATTGGTCCTCGTGTTTTCGGTATACTTTATTGTGATTGGGTTCGATTTTCATTGGTCAGACTTCTTCCACAGGACCGTTTTGTATTATTTGAGTCATGAAATGAAGTACATAATTGCAATTCGTTACGAATTTTACAATAAATCTACAAATATATTCAGCAATTGTTGATTTTCGTAACAGTCTCCTAAATTGATTCGAATTTACAAAGATGTCATAAAAGCGGTGATAAAGTTCAATTGTCATAGATTTGTTTGAGTCACTCACTTATGGTGACTAATAAGAGAATGTAGCGAAAAAAGAGATCCTCGTCTTTGATTGGTCCTCGTGTTTTCGGTATATTTTTATCGTGATTGGGTACGATTTTCATTGGTCAGACTAATAAAATAGCTGGTTTTCCTTGTTATAGTATAGAGTCTACGTGTTTTCGGTACCTTCATCTTTGAATTGGCGTTTTGAAGTTTCGAATTTTTTGTTTGGGCAATTCCGATAAAGGAATCAGACATTTTCTTCCAAATGACCGTTTTGTATTATTGGAGTCATGAAGTGTGGTACACAATTGCAATTCATTACGAATATCACAATAAATCTACAAACATATTCAGCAATTGTTGATTTTCGTAACAATCCCCTAAATTGCTTCGAATTTACAGAGATATCATAAGGGCGGGACTTAAGGTGCAATTGTCATGAATTGAAATTAGTACAGAATTTACTGTTATCTGAGAAATCCAGAATTGAAGGGGGAGCTGAGAATCATCTCCTCCTTGACTAAGAGAGGTTGATTTCAAAGAAGCATGTGAATTTACCAGATTAGTATCAACTCATCGTTGGCATTGGAGAATCCAGATTTCAATTCCATCTTCCTCTATTGTTTTTCAGTATTCTTTGCCAACAGAACTAGACAGCTGTCGTAGCCTTGATATAAACATCCAATAGTTATTCCAGACAATTCTGATTTATAGTTTCTGCATCTGTTCATTTATCCCCAGACATCTACAGGTACAAATTGGGATGCATTTCAGGAGATTGCTGTTGATATATATATATATATAATGTTAGCTGTTTTATAACTAACAATGCTTTCATCATATCATTAAAAATAGCCTGTAAGATATACAGAGAAATTAAATTTCTCTGCACACATTGCAGAAACAGTTACAAGAATAGCTACTTATAAAGGAAAATTAATGCAGCAGATGCATCCTATTGCTGAGAATAGATGAGGTTCCAAGGTGGGCATCCATTTAGAACCTCTAAAGGTTACACCAAGATACAAGAAAAAAGGGTTAGAAACCTTTAGTTTTGCAAAAGACTGGGGAATCATCATCAATTCCAAGCGAAAGACAGGTGGCAATATCAAAAATAAATGGTCTCATGCTGCATAAAAGAATGGATAAATTTACCTGATTATAATTTCACAAGGGAAAAACATGAGTGAGAATATTGTCTAAAAGGTAAATAAACCAATGATGGACCAGAGAACAGTATATTATATTGAAAATGTACCAGGGTTCGTGAATTCCTTATAACAGGATAAAATATTTACCTAATGGTTTACGTTTACCACATCTTATTTCAATTCCATCTTCTACATTGTGTATAAACAGGAGCAAGTAGCTTGAAGCTTCATAAAATCCTGATATATCGCTAGTTTGTCCCATATTTCGTACCTTTTCATTGGGATTATGCACAACCAGGTAACAATATTCTTTCGAGTAAAACTGTGAAAAAAATATAAGATTTCTTAGCGTCCTTCCCAGATGAGAGAAACTAACATTCAAATTTCAGCAAGGGCGCATGTAAAACTGCAATTTCACAAGCTCGATTGAAACTACATCTTCTGTATTACTAGAGATTCATAAGTCAAATACTTCGGGGTATTTAATTCTGATATATCTGCTAGTTATCATTAGTGTTTGCTCTGTGCCCTTCCTGTCAGATATCCATGGATCGAAATCAGGATATTTTTATAGTAACATGTTTGAGCCGTCTAACATGGTGATAGCCTATTTGAGATCCAAATATACAACTATAGATAATATTATACTCTTTGGATTCTATCCACAATTGGTTTCGGAAGTTACATTTTTCAGTTAAAATTCCATTGAATTAAAATTATTCGACTTCAAGAGTTTTACCATCGCTAATATAAAAATAAAAAATTTTGGTTAATGAAGAAGAAAGGTTATAGCCTTGGAATTTTTTTCGGCAAGAGATTTTTTGTGATCTAAGAGTCGAAATGAGTAGATTTCGTTGCGAATTTTCGGAATCTGCCGCCTGTTTTTCCTGCGATTAATAATTGAGGAGATACAGGCTGTTCAATGTCGAAATTTAATGCACATTTAATAATTGTACTTTTGATATAAAGGAAATGTAACTTATATTCAATAAAATATTCTAAGATCAAATATCTTCCATTATCTATATGTATATATATGCGGGAAGAAAGTATTCACTTTTTTCCGGGGAAAGTTACATTTTGTAACCTGTCAACAGAGATGAAATGTCAAGTTGATGACGAGATATTGTTGATGATGGAGCTCGTGTTGAATGATTGTTTGGGCTATTACCATCATCTATTGTGGATGTGATGATTTCCGACGTTTCGATAGACATCTTCTATCTTTATCAAGGAGAAAAGTAAGAAACCTTTTGAGAATAATCAATTTTCAAAAAGTCAATATGACAGAAGTCATGAAAGAAAAATGAACGATGTTATATACTCATCTGTGATATGATGATCTTTTTAAGTTGGATCGAACTATCGGCGTCCAAACTTCTGGCAGATCTATAGATGGAGCACTTATGGAATCAGGTGTTATTTTCATGAATGCTGCTTCTTTGATTTTTCTTCTTGCAAGTTTTTCTTCTTTGGATATTATTGATGCTTCGTCCCATTTTATACGATGATTCTCATCTACAGCATGTTGGACCAACCTGGATTTGTCGCTGTCTAGTACTCGTAGAAGCTTCTGATGTTCTTTTATTCGTACATTCAGAGGGCGTTTAGTTTCTCCGATGTAAGATCTTCCGCACTCGCAAGGTAATTCATATATGCAGTTCTTTGTCCTTTGTGTCTCATTATTAGGCTTAACTTTTGTAAGTTTAGCTCTGATAGTGTCTTGAGTTTTGAATGCAGTCGTTATGTTGTATCTATTTCCAATTCTTCTCATTTTCTCCGACAAACCTTTTACATAAGGAATTACGGTTTTAATGGTCTGATTTATATCTGTTGGTTCTGGTTGACTTTCTCTTGTTCGTCTAGCTTTTTCTAATATCTTTTTGGGGTAGCCATTGCTTCTAAGAGTTTTCGAGATGTTATTCATTTCTTCATTTTGGTCTTCTTCAGTGCAACAAATATTTATTGCTCTATCAAATAAACATTTTGCTACTCCCAATTTAGTGTTTAGTTGGTGGTTTGAATCAAAATGTAGATATTGTCCTGTGTTCGTTGGCTTTTTATACACAGTGGTTCTTGGGATTCCATTTTGTTTATGTACGAGTACATCTAAGAATGGAAGTTGTCTGTCTTTCTCGATTTCAATTGTGAATTTAATTGATTCCTCTTGATTGTTTAGATATTGAAGGAATTCATTTATAGTGTCTCTTCCATGTTGCCAAATAATGAAAGTATCATCTACATATCTTTTCCACAGTTTGGGTTTAAGTGCATATTTTTCTAATGCCTTCTGTTCGAAAATTTCCATATATAAATCAGCTAAAATTGGTGATAGTGGTGAACCCATGGCCATTTCAAATTCTTGTTGATAAAAGATGTCTTCAAATTGGAAATATGTTGTTTCAATACAAATAGAAAGCATTTCCATAATTGCATTCACGCTTAGTGTAGTTCTTTCACTAAGGGTTTGATCTTCTTCAAGCTTTTTCCTAACTATGATAAGTGTTTTATCTGTTGGAATATTAGTGAACAAACTGGTAATGTCGAAGCTGACCATAACGTCTTCTTCCATGATTTCTTGATGTTTCATTATTTCTATGAAGTGTTTCGTGTTTCTTATCATCGATGTTGAATTACTTTTTAATGGTGATATAATTTTCAGCAGAAATTTAGCCAATTGGTGGCATGCTGAATTTCTTGAACTCACAATTGGTCTTAGAGGAATATTTGCTTTGTGTATTTTTGGTAGACCATATAAATGTGGTGGTTTACTGAAGTGAGGTGTAAGTCTTGATCTAATGAATTGATCTGGAAATTCATTTCGATATTTATAAAGGATTTTGTAAATCTTGTTTTCAACTGTGGTGGTAGGGTCCTTTTTAGTTTTTTGTATTTTCCTGCTTCTAATAATTCATTGATTTTTTTGATTATAAGAGCCAACATCTAGAATTACAGTGGCGTTTCCTTTGTCTGCTGGAAGTATCTTTATGGAACTATCCGAGTTAAGATCTTTTAATGCCCTCTGTTCAGCTTTATTTATATTGGGTAGAGGTGTTTTGTTATTCCTGTCTAACAAGGTTCTGATTTTCCATCTGTACTCTTCGGCTTTTTCAGGTTCTCGAATTTTTTTGTGCAGTTTCTTCTGCCGCCAACATGATTTCAATTTTTGGTATCGTCTTAGGGGCTATAGAGAACTTGAGACCCTTGTTGAGGAGAGATATCTGATCTTCACTTAAGTTCTTATTAGATAAATTGATCACGAATAAAAGAATAAATAAAGAATGTACGAATAAAAGAACATCAGAAGCTTCTACGAGTACTAGACAACGACAAATCCAGGTTGGTCCAACATGCTGTAGATGAGAATCATCGTATAAAATGGGACGAAGCATCAATAATATCCAAAGAAGAAAAACTTGCAAGAAGAAAAATCAAAGAAGCAGCATTTATGAAAATAACACCTGATTCCATAAGTGCTCCATCTATAGATCTGCCAGAAGTTTGGACGCCGATAGTTCGATCCAACTTAAAAAGATCATCATATCACAGATGAGTATATAACATCGTTCATTTTTCTTTCATGACTTCTGTCATATTGACTTTTTGAAAATTGATTATTCTCAAAAGGTTTCTTACTTTTCTCCTTGATAAAGATAGAAGATGTCTATCGAAACGTCGGAAATCATCACATCCACAATAGATGATGGTAATAGCCCAAACAATCATTCAACATGAAATGTCAAGTTTTTTTCCCTAAAATTAGGAAAATATAAGTCGATTTTTCGGCAGATAAGAGAGCTTGTGCGAGCTGGGTCCTTTCTAAATCTGTCACCCGTTTCTTTCTGCGACGATTATTTTGGGAGATATTAGAGTAATGAAAATTCTTAATTGCAGATTCCCATAACAGCAAAACTAGAGCTCTTTTAATGGCAAATAATTATACATGTAATTGTATCGATCGTGACATGTATGAATAAATAAGTAAGTAATCTCTAGATATATTGAATAAAAATTTTCACCTAATTTTAAAGGGCAGTAACTTGAAAGGAAGAGGGTATTTAATAAAAAAATAAATGAAACACCCCCTTTTATTTTTGCAAAGGAATAACTTTTCAGAATCTTTCGCATTAATTCAGAAACACCTAGTATGTTATATTCATATATGAATTAGTTGATTGATTAGCCTTCCACGCGAAAACTAAAACATATTTTACTTGAATCACCAAGAAAAACTTCATTCAAAGTGAAAACGATCCAATATTGATTGGAAATTATTAAACTATTTCGATCTAGGGTTGCTTCGAGAAAAATTTTGACGAAAACGAAATACTAATGATATTTCAATACTTCAGTTACCAGAGAGCAGCTTGAGAGTGACAGTAATATTTTTATTTCAAAAATAAATATAATTACAAATTACAAATATGTAAGTAATATCATTACAAAATGATCTAAGCCATTCACTGGTTTTGGGATAACAATTAAAAATATTTTCATTAGTACACTGTATAAAACAAATTGGAAAAGTGGAAATAATTTATTTAGGTCAAGTTCTCTATTTACATTCAAATAATCCTTCACAGCATCTCGATGTGTTTTATTCTGGAGAATAAAATTAATTGGATTCATATACATTATATCTAAACTGTTTTCCTTTTCATTTTATAAGCAGAAGTATTTTTCGATATCTAGTGGTTCAATGACAAAATTAACTGCTTTAAAAATAAAAAAAAATTATATTGGCATTTCCATGAAATAACAATAAATAATTGTGAAAAATTGTTTATAAGATTTATTTTCTTATGATAAATCACAGAGGGGAATTCGATCGAAATGATATAAGGAAGAAACATACCTTTTTGGATGGAAATTCAACAACATACAGGGCACTAATGAACGATCTTCTACATATTCAACAGTTGGGGGGAACATTTCACATTTTATAACTATTTTTCCAAGGTCGTTTGAATGTACATTAAATTACAGATACCGAGGTGTTACAATCTCCGAACTGTCAACATGTATGAATTCATCTTCAAGGGAAAGAAGACGGGGGGATCTCACAATTCAAGAAGACTTTCTTTATTTACATGTTTGGTGCCGCCTAATTTTACCATTTCTGAAGCGTACATTTGTTATTATATATTGTATTAACGAAATAATACACCTCTTTACATAAACGGGATTGCACAATTAGTTAACAAAAAATTGTGGGAAGTAGCATTTGAACCATGTCCAATTTGTCTGGAGCGAGTGTAGGTATTACTAATACTAAGTAATCAGTTTGCCATATTTGGTAAGCATAATTATATTTATATACACTAATTAATTATGAGCAAACAAACTTTGTACAATTTAGGATTTCTTTACTATTGGCAATAAAACATCGAAAAATTAAATAAACAAATTTTGAACAAGTTCAGATATACATTTGACTCGAATAACTCACATCTAAGAGACATTCGTATCCACATTAAATACCTTTAATAAAATAGTTCGTTATAAAATTATCACTTTATTAAATCCTTCTCAAGCTGGGCTCACTATACTATGACCGATAAATAGTTTGATCATGCGTTAATCACAGATATTTACTTGCAAATGGCAGTTTTTAACTCTCACTATAAGGGGGTAAGCCCACAGTCCTGGGGTACATATCAGGTGGTTCTAAATGGCACACTACAGTTTCTCCATCAAGCACGGCAGCTAAAGATCTCACCGTATCTCCGCGATAAAAGTTTGGAGGCCTCATTCTGTAAGCCTCCATGTCTGGAGTATATCGGTTCAGTTCCTTATGTTTAGGAGTCGCCTCTATAATACTCCTGTCAATTCCAGGACTGCAGGGTATAAGAGGTCGGTGATCACCATATGATCTGGATGATTGTCTACTCATGTCACTTTGACGTTTGCCATCCTCATCACTCATATCAGAGACTTGGATCTCATTTCTTTCTATCTCTTCGTAAACCGGATCGTCTTCCGGTGCTAAACACCTTGGCATTCGACCATCGTAAATTTCCGTATACGTGTGATGATTCCAATTCATTGGCTTGCAGAAATTGCCGTTTTTCCGTCTCTGTCCATGAACCTGCAGTGTCTGCGCAAGAGAAATATGCTTCTGATGTTGCATCGCTTCAATGCGATGCGCATAGTCCGTATAGCTAGATGGCGTACTCATGTTGCTGCTCATTTGCTGACCTTCAGCCGTCAGGAATGCTTGACGATGTACATCTTTGGCATTATTAAGTCTAGTATCATTAAGTACACCTTGAGACCTAGGCGATTCTTCCTGTTCGGATCCACCATGTCCAGAGTCCCGGCTGTACGATTTAAAAGAAATGTTCTGCAAGAATAAATTCATTTAAATTACTACCTTGCAGCTGCACACCCATGAACTGATCATTCTGAGTTTTTTATTTTTCTTCAACCAACAAGCATAAAAGAGATTTTCTAATTTAAACTACTTAAGAGTTAGGTTTGTGCAATGAGCGAAGAAGATGAAAATGTAGTATTCCATTCAGACTAACTAAAAAGAACGAAATTATAAATAATTATTCACAGTATCCCTCAAAAACCGACATTATTCGTTAGAGCGATTTAATTATTAATATTTGGTAGTTATAAGAAGGTTCAGGTTTCAAAGAGTCAATTAGACAAAATGCCGACGTTTCGATTTATTTTCAAATCCAGAGCTCTACAATAAATGATACAATTCAGCCACACAAAAATCTTTGAAATTAAACGGAACAAACAACAAAAGATTGTGTGGCTGAATTGCATCATTTATTGTAGAGTCTTGAAGATGATTTAAAAATAAATCGAAACGTCGGCAAATATTATTATCAAGGTCATCAAAACATCAAAATTAATTATTATTGATCAATGTTTGATTGAGACGCATATTTGTCTTTGGGCGACACTTAAAAAATCAGCAAATTCTTTAGTAACGAATCCTTTATCCTAGTATCTTCAAACCATTATCGACATTTCGTAAAATGATCTATGGTCGTCTCAAAGTAAGGAACAACTTACGATCACAATCTAAATCTCCAAAATAATTTCATTTCAATTCGAATTTTGACCAATTATGTTATATTCGAATGCTTTCGAATTTAAACGGTTCCCATAAGGGATTAGTATTTCAATGTACGTTAAAAATTCATAAGCTGTGTTTATTAAATAAAAAAATCGAAATACAGTTGAACTCAGGATATGCATCTTCAATGTCATTTTGGATCAAAGTCAATTACTTATCAAGGGTGACTCATCACTTACTAGTGTATTAGAGAACAACTCATTTTATTCCTGCATTAAAATTCACCCTAGTTTACCCCAAATCAAAGATTTGTTTCGCGAATTGAACATAACTTCTCTTAAATTTCACCTGTGGAGAATTGAATAGGATGAGGCCCAATTTATGTTAAACTATTTGGCATCCTTTGGATTGAATATGATATTGGGGACCGCCCATTGAATACTTTTTATTCACAGTTGTGTGCATTAACAAAAATAATATATACATGCGAAGAAAGGATATTTTAAAACTGAACAATGTGAATAAAAATTTAAAGTCAACCAAAAAATATATGAACTCTTTCAATCACTCATTCTCTCATACCAAAGTTTTTATAAACATTCCAAGTAGCGAAATAAAGTATCTGAAGAAATTATTAGGGAAAATTCAAAACGGAAGGATTTCTCTTGCCGACTATTACTGCCAAATAAAACTTATTTCGTATAACAGGTTTTCCAGTAAGAGGTTTTATTTTGAAGTTAAAAAAAACACCAAATTTGAGAGAATATAATCGTTCATTCAATTGAACAAAGGTCTGAAGAAGCTTAATGCCAACAGAACAAATATCCCAAATTATTTTTGGATTTTTATCTCAGAAATCTTAAAACTTTTGTCACATCTTCAAGTTAACTCATCTCTCAAGTGGCGCATAGAAATAATGGACGAATCAAAATATTTCAGTAATTAGTGGTGATCAACTATTTACAAATTGAGCAACGAAATTATACTTGTGTGGTCTTTCAGTACTTGTAACGAATAATGAATAAAACTACTAAAACCAACAACAAGATATTTCAATAACTATATTAAACCTTCACCGAGCTGATTATAGAATAAAACTTATTTCATAATAAAATTATTATATCATGAAATATGTTAGAGATAAATTGTGAAAGAATATTCAGAATAAAATATTATTAATAATCAAAGATATCATTGAAAGCTTAAAAGATTTTCTAGTAATCAAATTTAAAGAAACTCATGATTTCAAACAGTTAAATTCTTGAAATTTGTTTAAAAAAAATATATTTTTTTAATTTTCAATGTAACTTCAACACTAGTACTCAGGTAATTTTTTTAGCATGTTTAAATAAATACATTATTTATTTAAAAAATTTTCCAGAATAACATTGATTGCATCTGTTGTCACTGTGAAAGATAATCAGTGAAATAACGTAGGTAATCTCAGCATAAAAATTTGATGACATTAGATATTTATTATCTTAAAAACGATAAGAGATAGAACCCAAGTTTTTGTGCAGAACTTGTAGAGTAAACATGCTAAAAAAGTAACCTCAATGTGCAAGTTACATATTAAAAAAATAGTGTAACTTAACAAAACAATTATCCTATCAATTTCTTCTATCAAATTTACTGCTTGGAATCATTGTTTTTTTGTATTTTCATTAATATTGAATGAGAATATATTTTTCTGTAAGCTATCTCAAAAATGAAGGCATTTCATTTATTTTTTCTCTAAAATTAATACATTGTATACTAAATTCATCATGAAATGAGTTTCATTCTCTTATCAGCTCTGTTAAGAGTCGTATCTTCGACTGAAAAGTCGTTTGTAGATTCTCTGATATAATAAATAATATGACATCATCAGATATCAAAATAGAGGACAATTGAAAATGAAACATCTTATTGGAAAATCCGTGACAACTTGAAACCCTCAATATGAGTGCGATGCAAGGTGAAAGAAATTCAGGAGTTATGTAGTAGTAAGGATAGTAATTCGTCTGATTAGGTAACATCTACTGGGAAATGAAAGGAAAGTATGTTAATTCTAAGAAGAAACAAGCACAGACTACTACGCACCTTCCAGTGTAAGGGTTTGTGGAGCGGTCCCCATGAAGAAGCAGATTTAGTCAAGTTGCTCATTATGGGCGAAGAGTTGTTATAGAAATTTCGAATGTAAGGAAGGGTGGAAGTGTTTGGAGCTTCTAAAGGGGGAGATGGGATCGAAGGAGGGGGACGACAGAGTGTAGCAGCCATGGTGCCCGATGTAGACGTGGGCACAGGAGTTTTTGCTACACGGTTCACGTTGCTGCAACTTCGCGAATTCCAGCCCCGTTGTAACTGTAACAAGATTATGCCTTCACCTAAGTGTTTCTTGCTCGGATAACCAGAACGGCAATAAGCATGAAGATTAAGCGTTAGTACCAGATCTTACCACAGATTGTTGAGGGGGAAACAAGTACATGCTAAGAGAGGGGTGCCAATGCACGCACCACCACAGCACCACACAGGAGTTAGTAAAGCGGCCCCAGGTTGGAAATGAAGCACTCAGAATTAAATTTATCGGACACTAAGCTCAAGATCAATTACAGAACAAAAAAATTTGCCCCGTAGAGCGGTTGCTACTGGCTGTACCTTGTTGCGCCGCATTATGCTGTCGACTGTGGTTGGTAGTGGTGGTACTAGCATTGTTCAGATCCGTTCTAGTCAGAACCTGAACTAGCGCAGTAGGTCGCGCATTATTAAGATTATTCGAGATGACTATATTGTTGGTACCCACACTAGCTCCATGCGGCGAATCCGTCGAATGGCTGTGCGATCCCGAGGGATTCCCATTGGATCCGGCGTAAAGGCTTGTCCTCCTCTCCTTCGCCATCCCAGAGCTACCACTACTGCTGCTCGCACCAGCGCCCGCCTTCGAGCAACGCAAACATTTTGGCAGCCAAGAATGTCTCCTTATGAACTTCCTGTACTCTTTCCGAACCTGCAAATAATTTCCTCTTGAATACTATAAATTCATATCGGTATTTACATCACATGCTTTGGGAAATTTGAAGCCGTTTTTTAGAAATACACGAAGTGAAACAGCAAGCAATAACTCGATTATCATCCATTGTTATTAAATCAAGAAAAAAAATTATTGGGAATATTGGACACTATTATTTATTGTTTGATTCGTGGAAATAAATAAAGAATATATTATGAGATATACAATATGACATAACATGAAAATAAATTACCTAGTTACGATAAAACAATATTGTACACTTTCTTATATATAAATATATATTATAAATGGTGCTTAGGTGTTATACACCTGTTTTATGATTAAAAGTGTGATTCATATATCTCGCTTATATTACGTCTACAACGAAACTCTTATCTACCAGGAATTTATACATTTTCAAATTTAAATTTATGGCCCATTTGAAGTAAGAGTAGGTGAAGTTTTGTTAAACTTTGCAATATCATATTTGTGTTGTTTGATTCTATCGCGTAAACATTATTTTGTCTGGCCAACAAAGCACAAGAAGGTTCGTGAATGTGAAAGTTGTGGTATCATGAATTTTAATCCGAATTTATCGTTCCATAGACAAGTGTATTGTTAGAACCGAAGTATTTAGTTATTTACATGTTCAGTAGCGTAGAAAGTTTTAATAGGGAAGTTTTCAATGAGATTATTTTAAGATAAAATGAGGTTTTCTTGAATTAAGGTTCCCAGATGACGATGAAAAAAGAAGAATTTGGGCTTGCTGTTGTGATGGTCAAGTATTTGCCCAAAGAAAGCAATTTTCATTTGTTCAGATCATTTTGACCCTGAAGGTATTGTGAACCGAGTAAATGGAAAAAGGTTTTACGCGGTGTTGCCGAGTGAGGTTTCACAAGAGACTTTCAATGAAGGGGACAAAACAAATCGACATTTTACAAAGAAATGCTTTGTCTATCTTATATAGTTTAAGGTCACAATCAGTACAGGGTATTCTGTAAATTAACCTGATTCTGAATTATAACGTGTTTTTAATTTCAAATTTGTGGAGATTTTTGTCGTGGATAAATTGTAGAAAGCGTACTTGGCATTCAACTCTTTGAATATTCTATTTATTCTGTGAGAAAGACCCAGTAAGTATAAAAACTTATTGCAAATTTGAACAAAACTGCTTACTTTTACATCAAATGAGTAAAAGGCCATTTAAATTTGATAATGTACAAATTCTTGATAGAGAAGAGGTTGGTTATAGACGTAATAAAAGCGAGATGATTCATTTAAAGAGAAATCACACTGTTAATCGTATAGAAGATGTACAATACTTAAAAACCATTTATAATAATATACTTAGAAAGTAATAAGTAATGGCTGGCCTCGTCAATAGTGTCAAGTTCATGATAAACAATTTGTTGCCTTATGTCAGTTGTCATTGTCCTAAATGTAGAAACAAATAAGACGGATGTTTGCATTGTGCACCTGCTTAAATCGTTTAAAAAAGTGTACAAGATGGTTTTATCGTAACTAGGTTATTTATTTTCATGTTATGTCATATTGTATATCTCATAATATTCTTTTATTTATTTCTTGAAAACGAAACGAATTTTGTCGAAACGTTGGCATTTTTACGAACTAAACAATAGATAATAAAGTTTACAATATTCCCAATAATTGAACATTTCAAAGCGGGCTAATTGAAACAATGTCAAGAGAATTGGTTGAAGAACGTGTTGTCACCGATCACAAGTAGCAGGCAGACTATAATTTCGGAATCATTATTCCTCATCAGTGTCGCTTAACTTGTTTGAAGATGACGGCCAAAATTGAACATTGTTTCAATTAGCCCGCTTTGAAATGTTCAATGTTTTCTCATATACTTTGTATTAAAATGCGATTATTCGCTTATTGGGTGAAATTCAACGTCCGGAGTACATTAAAAATGCCTCGATCAAGGCAAGTGAGTGTACTTTCAGGAGAAAAAAATAGAACGTTGAATGATGCCTTGACGAACTGGTTTGGAAAAAATCGCAGACGCTTGACCGCTAGATGGCACATGATCGTGTATATGGTTCCAATGTGCCTCCCGGTTCGAGTTAAGTTCTGTAGGTTCATTTTTGGCCGTCATCATCAATCAAGTTAAGCGACACTGATGAGGAATAATAATTCCGAAACTATAGTCTGCTAGGTACTTGTGATCGGTGACGACACGTTCTCCAACCAATTCTCTTGACATTGTTTCAATTAGCCTGCTTTGAAATGTTCAATTAACTTGGTCTTATGACATAAACCTTTTCTCATATTCTTTGTATTAAATACGATTATTCGCTTATTGGGTGAAATTCAACCTACGGAGTACATTAAATATGCCTCGATCAAGGCAAGTGTACTTTCAGGAGAAAAGAAGAGAACGTTGAATGATGTCTTGAGGAACTGGTTTGGAAAGAATCGCAGACGCTTGACAGCTAGATGGCACGTGATGTTGTATATGGTTCCAATGTGCCTTCTGGTTTGAGTTAAGTTCTGTGGGTTCATTTTTGGCCGTCATCACCAATCAAGTTAAGCGACACTGATGAGTAATAATAATTCCGAAACTATAGTTTACCTGCTACTTGTGATCGGTGACGACACGTTCTCCAACCAATTCTCTTGACATTGTTTCAATTAGCCCGCTTTGAAATGTTGAATTATCTTGGTCTTATGACATTAACGTTTTCTCATTCCCCAATAATTGTTCTTTCTTAAAACAGCAAGTCCCTAGTTTACGGACTGAAGAGATTTTCAAATTTGGTCTATTCGTTTTCATATTTGCAACGATTTTTATTTGCTGAAACTATCAACAGTTACGTGAATTGCTGGCATTAAGTCAACAGAAACACTGTTAACCAATATTACACTGATAAATTATTGATAGTATTTCTAAAATTGTGATTTACTTTTCGATTATTGTCAATAATATCGCCAAGTTGCTTACGAAAACTTTCAAATGCTTACCTTCTCATTCTGTACACAGTGGAACAAGAAAATGAAAAATCCTTGTAACGAATTTAATGAGGCAAACACGTAGGCAACCGCCACAGACTCTTTGCTCACGTACAAGAATCCGAAGGTCCACGTTAAGCCTAGCAGGAATACTAGAATGATGGCACCTTTTAGCCACACCCTAAAAACCAGAGAAATAAGTTTTGATTCAATAATTCAACATGACGTCAGTAACAAAAAAAGAAGCGAACAAAGACTAAAGCATGCAGTACATTGAAAATTAATCTACAAACTATTCAAAGTTGAGTGCTAAATCGAGAAGGGACAGATATATCTTACAAGTTAGCTTGAAATTTGGATGACAGTGCATTTTCTTCTTTTCCACTACCATAGGATAAGACCGCCATGCAAGAAAGAAGAATTATGTTAGAAATTAACACACTTACTTAGGTCATTTTTTTTTTCTTTCAAACACCAAAACCGATACATACTATATTACATATATACTGAAAAAGTTTATTCAAAAATCCAGTCAGAAACCATTCAGAACTATTAGAAAATACTTTTAAATGTCGCATGCTAGCGAGTGCAACATTTAATCAATCAAGAATATGAAAAAAGTAATTAAAACGTATTATTACCTGGTACTGGCTAATCTGGAATGCTCCTTATTCTTAATAGAAATGGAATTATTGGCATGAATACACATCTTCACTATTGCTAAAGTAAGAAAAACAACATTCAACTGAAACGAAGAAGAAATTCACGTTAGATAAGGAGATTAACGCACTTAAAACGTTATACTTACACAAAGAACAACAATCACAGGCCCTACAAAACTATAAATAAAATTATTTTCAGTTTTCAACCAGCAGAAGTTTTCAGTTCCATATCCTTGAGGATATATCAGCGCCGATGTCAAAACTATGATGGTAGGTATCCCGTAAGCGAATACATAGTACCACCTCAGTCTAGATTTCTCGGCTTCAAACACTTCTACTAACATAACATACAGCTGGAATCCTACAAAATACAAACAAATTGTCATCATGCGATTTGATTGTAATATTATAAAAGGTAAATTGAAAAATCTCCGGCCTATAGTTGGTTAATTGATTTTGATTTTAGTAGTGCCATCTATGTGTCAGACCGGGGACTTTTCAATTGATTGTATTGTGTATTTCACCTTCGAAGAACATCCACGCGAAGGCGCTTAAAAAGAAGAATTGTAGAGCACCAGCTACTATGCTACATGCTAATTTATTTTGAGTCTGTTCTATCCCAAGTAAGAACAAGAATTCAGCTACCAGAAGGCAGAAACATAAATTGCAATGAATTGTGGTTCGATCGCTCTGAAACAATTGGCATTTTCATTGTGGACCTAATGCAACAATATAAGGGATCTTACCTTCAACCCTCTGAAGATTTGGAAAGTTATAACAGCTAATACTAGACAAATGATGGATATTATACATCCAACATACGTTATGATTTGTAGGGCTATCTGATGAGGAAGTGGCAACAAAATGGCTTGAACATCCATGAGCACAGCGAAATTGGTTAAATGATTGCACTGGCACGTTGTATGGCTTGCATTGGAGAATTCCACCTTGCAACCTTCATTAGACCACGTATTCATAGAGTAGTCCCAGAAAACGCATGATGGATTCGTCACATTTTCAGTATGGATATGCCTGAAGGTCAGAGAAACCGGTTCCTTCAATTGGATATGCCTTCCTTTTCCCAAACTTGCACATATAACTTTGCTGTTGAGAACCTTGCTGACATTCTTGTTTGCTGTTAAGTCCAAAGAGTCCGGACGCCATTGGAGAATTTCATCTAAACGGTTGAAGGAAGCGAACACCAGTCTCACCAATTCACCATCGCTATTATCCAGTAGAGCACCATGGGGAAGAATAATCGAATCATTTTCGGATCTCCAAGGATATCCTGAAGGGTACCTTTCCGAAGATATCTGTTTTATCTCCAGTACAATCACAGACAGTTCTAGAAACATTAACGCATTTAGATTAGGAGAATCGATTGGGAAATGAAAACTTACTTATGTTCTTTACTTCTTGGTCGAATGTCTTATTACCAGCTACAGTAATAACTGTGTTTGCAAGGAGGAAAGCATTTTCTTCGAGGCCGATCAGTAAGGATGTAGCAACACGCATCTGCTCATCGTAGCTGAGATCTGTCCAAGATGGGTGTTGCGAAGCGTCCAAGAGATTACTGCTGGTCTTCACGACATGGTTCAGCATTTCAGTTACGAACGTTTCACGTTGGGTGTGATCGGCAAAGGTGAGGATATCTTGGGACATTTTACGCGTCAGCGTTTTGATGATGGTAGTCGTTATCATCATATCCCCACCATATAATGTTTTGCTACTGGTAACTTGAGCCAAATCGTTGGTGATGGCCAGTAGAGGATCCTTTCCGTTGGCGTTTTGAATTCTCTGTTCCAAACTGGTGAGCCACACGGATCTACAAGCACTGAGGTCAGGCGTATCGGGATACCATGAAGGTCCGTTCTCAAATTTGAAACAACGCCACTTGGCATAGCCAGTAGTGCCACCTGGGCATGGCTGAATGCTCATATCACCCGCTCTGGTCCAATTCCAAAAAATAGTACGCATGTTCATCGGTGTACAATAATCTAAAAATTCAGACTTATCATTCCAGAATGGAAGAACGCTCGGGGATGGAATGTATATGCTTGGTAATGTTGGTTCAGCTGAAAAACAATTGTATAAACCACTGGGAAACGTTTAAATGCAGTGCAGACTTACGACTCATCCGTTTAGGGATAAAAGTGGTATCAGAAATCGTGGTGATTTCTTCTGGTAATGGATTGAAGTCGTTTTTGCTGAAAATATCCTCGTCTAAGCTAGGTGGTAATGGTTGCGAAACGGTAGTTGTTGTTGTTGTTGCCGTACTGGCAGTTGTTGATGGTTTCGACGCAGGACCTTTCGATACTTTAGGGATGGTTGGTGCAATAATTGGCCTTGAAGTTGGTTTTATGGTACTCCACATAGGCGGTTGCGATGTTATCAACCACGGCGGACTCGGTCGGTTGGTTGTTGTGGTCGTAGTGGCTGAAAAAAAGAAAAAACACGATTAAAATCTTGATTCATCACATATAGGGTGTCGGGAAATTTGTCAATAATAATCAGTAACAACCCTTCTTATCATCACGTTACTTTTTCGTGGCGCCAGATGATCGGACTTGATTTTTGAATAATTTAGGTTGATACCCTGTTGGAGAAAGCTAATTGAAAGATCTCATGTTATGATAAGGAAATCTTAATTCTGCACGACATGCCCGAGTTGTTTGAACAAGAAAACGCTGCAAATTTCACACATAACATCTGACCGCAACGTGGTTGTTTCGCAAATTTCCAAGGAAAACGTTAAACATCGACAAAAATGACATGACATCTCTCGTGATCAGATAACCATTGACTTATTGAGAGTATTAGTTTCGGATATCAGGTTCAAACTGAAATATGTATGATATGGACTGGATCTATAGAAGACTGGTTCTTTGCAGTGATGACGCGAGGAACGTCGATATGCCGAGTGGATTTGGATGTTTCTGCATGTTTAACCTATACCATACGTGAAATACATTTTAGACCTTCAAAGTATGGTTCAGTTTCGGCAATCACTTTCTCATCTGAGCAAAATCTCTCTTCATCGAGCATCTGTTTGAGTTCTGCGAATAGCCAGCAATGGCTGAATGTGAAATCTGGGGAATAAGGTGGGTGCGGTAGTGATTTTTCCTCATTCTTTTTAAAATAAGGTATTTTATGGGCGATTTCGACATTCAAACGATTCAACAAATGATATAAAAATCGCTGTTGTTTGTTTTTTTATGTCCCCATGAATGAAATTCCAAACGCATCACGAAATAGAGAAGCCATTGTCATATATTTCAGGGAGAATGTCAAAAAGTCAAATACGCAAATTGATCATCAGTTTTCTATGAAAGTTCAACAGATGAAAAGAATAACTGCATGTATTCATTCTTCCCAGAAATCAAAAGAATTTTTCAATACATTATTGTAATGTAAGTACTGTTGATGTGGAGGAAAATCTCTTTTTAACAGTCGTAAGAAGGAACGGGAAGAACAAAGCAAAGAGGATTCCATCGAGTAATTCCGATATCCATATAGGATACAAGTTATGAGAGGAGAAAGCGATCGTTATAAATTATAAGCTCCTACGACACTGACTGTTGAACATTTCACTACAATACAATGCATTCATCTCATCTGCATACAATGGCAAATTATTGTTTTTAGGCACTTCGAACTAAATGTTAATAATAATGAATAAATTCGTACACACTGTACTCATCTTCTATTTGTGTGAATGGGTAATTACCTTCACTCTCGCAATGGAAATGCCCTGCAGACCGCCTAACAAAAGACCCATTATTTCGAGCGGAGATTGCCATTGCTGATGGATTAAATTATTTCAATTTTCTCACCTCGCATAATGATATGAAATCTAAGAGACCCGTAATATGGAATAATACCAAAAATACTCTATCTCAGTTACTAAGCGGCCCACCGTGTAATTAGATGAGTGGCTTCGATCTAGAATACTAGGAAATAAAACGTCATTCCGCTGTGTTATAATGGTAGGAATTCCACTGTTGAGCAGCCACCTTTTGCTTCTTGACGAGGTGAATGCACACACCAAAGTAACGGATGCCATCGTATGTACCTGGAGGACCGCCTTCACCAATGTTCCTGTTCTTAAAAAACCTGTCAAGTGCGAATTCACATCGGGACCCGGAGGGTTTCCATTTCATCATCAACAATACCACTTCGGTATCGACGGTGTGACGGTGATTAGATTTCAAAGATTCAAATAAATTACCAGAACATCCAGTATCTCTCTGATCCCACTTGAAAGTAAATATTGAGACGTGTTAATTCATGTCTAAATTTAAATATACTTCAGCGTCACATCAACTCATTATAATTGGTAGATTGCATAAAATAGGTAAGATGAACGGACTGTGGGAAAACTAAATGACCTACCGCTGAAACTTTTTGCTAAAAAAAAAAATTTGAAAAGAATTTATATGTATATACTTGGAAAAAACGGGAACCAGCCTACGTAATAATTTCTTATCAGTTAAGAGGCGTTGAAAGGTGAACAAACAAAATGACAAATTATGCTGTAATATCTAAATATTGAATTAATCGCTGTCATTACGTCAGTAATACAATGATGATAACTAATGAAATAGTCACAATTTGGAAAAGTATCAGATGTCGTTAATGAAACCATTACAATAATTCATTATTACAAAGTGATAAAATTCCATAAAGGTATTGATTCTCTGAAATAACTAATTCAAGAAAACAAAGAGTAATGATATTCCTTTAATTCAACAGCCCCAAGAACGTCGGGTTCTTTATAGTACATAAGAAAGTGAACGGTATAAATTATGAGAAAATTCATGAAGCTCTTCTTACAATTCAATAGGGTAATAATGTTGGTACCATGTCATTTCCGAAAAGGGTCCCACAAACCTTAGGAAAATTATATCAAAGTCAGTGGTGTGTGGCGCCAATATAATTTTTTGCTTCTCCAGGTGATGTGTATTCTAAATTTTCTTTTTGAGACTCTTAATCTGACCTCTCCACTGAAGTGCCAAAGATCTTCTTAGGATTGAACAGGCAGAATCAAAAAGCCTATTTGTCCCATTGATTTCTAGGCTAGTTGACGCCAGAGGCCTATGAACTTTGCACCAGAACCATTGGGAGAGTGTACTGGTTTTTCATGAAATATTCGAAGATAAGGATTCTAAAGTATGACATAATTTCGATGTTAGCAGCCACAACCAACAAACTATATGGTTAGAATTATAGATGTATTTATTTCTGCATAGAAAGCGACTGAAGAGAATGTCAATCAGTTATGAAGACTCTGTACATTAAAAACAGTTTTCCTTGAAGAGGCTGGGTTTCTCCAAGTTATATCTTTATCCCTGCAATCAGAACAATCGTCAAGTGTATTCAGTCCGTTTCAAACGAGCCAGCCTATAAAAATAAAGTACTTTCTACGGTTGATCACATGAACAAGAAAAATAATAGGGTGTGTCTCTGTCAAACAGATACATATGTATATAAAGATATACGTTTTATGCTTAAGTTGTATCAAATCGATAGTATCTGTCCTCAGTTATTCAAGTAGATAATATTGCACTTTCTAAACTTGCGAACGTATTTACGACGTGCCACAACAAGTTCGACGCGTGTAAATATGGTAGAAATTCATAATCGATTCATTAACAATGCCTATAAATTCTCAATAAACCAGTTATTGTCGTTGAAATACTTCGAAGATCGGACGAAATGCTGTTAACTCGTTTCAGGTGCAGTTTGTGCGTGGAATGAAAGAAGTAAAACAAGTTTTTACGCGTTTTATACATCGGTAATTGCCGAATTGATACAAGGCGCTTGGATCTCGTCCATGCAAAAGCATGAATCGCCACACTATTTTCTCGTACTTTATGAGCTGCTATCCCGACCGTGTTCCAAGCTTTCGTCAATTGCGGAGAAGAGGTACAACAACATGATGATTATGATCGTAGAGCCAAAGTAGCTGGGAAAACATATGTTATTGGTGCCTTAGTTAAGGATGAGCAACTACAACAAGAATGACCACTATCATGAATTTGAACGTCGTTAAATCCAAGGGCACACTTGGGCAGAAATCATCTAGAAGCATAGGTCTCGGAAGGATTAGCTTGAGGAAACAGCGTGGTCTACTATAGTACCCGGAGTCCATGGGCATGGGGTAGAGTACCGTTAGTACCACTTGCCAGGAAAAATTAGGAAGCATTGATTAATGTCCCTTGGTATATCTCCAACCACACCATACATAAAGATTTAAGAGTCCCATATGTCAGCACAGAAATAGAAAACTGCTCGAGAAAATGTCATCAGAAGCTACAAGAACATGCCAACCAACTGACAGAAGATCCATCCAACTCACGAAGATTTAGGGCCTAATAGACTAATCATAACTAAAAATCCATCAATACTATCTACTAGTTTGTACATACAACACGAGGTTTTGCTGGCTTTTGTGTGTCTGTGAGGTATATTGGTGTATGGTCTACATTGATCTGTGGGCTTGAATGGCCATATTTTATTCTACACTGCCCAAAAAAATTAACGCACATTTTGAAAATCTCAATTTTAATGAAAGTTAACTCTACATTGACTTTATAACTTATATTTTATGTTCTCTCGGGAAGATTTTGAACGAAACAAGACACACTAACTTCAGAATTTCACGGAATCTTGTGAAAGAAGAGAAATAAACATTTTTCAAAATACTGGAATGCTGATAAGTGATTTAATACTTGGTATTTCCACCCCTTGCGTTAATTATAGCTCGGCAACGATGGTTCATACTCAAAATGAGTGATCTTAATCTGTTCTAAACCTTCCCAGATTTCTCTGAGTTGGATTCCTAAGTCATTAAGAGTGGCTGGATGATTTTCTGAACTTCTCAGCCTTCTATTGTCCCAAACCTGCTCAATCAGATTGAGATCTGGACTTCTTGCTGGCCATTCCATTCGAGAGACTTCAACCTCGGCAAGGTGATCCTGAACGATGCGCGCACGATGGGGGTCTGGCATTATCGTGCATAAAAATGAAATTTTCACCAATGTATGGGGCAAATGGCACTGCATACTCTTCAAGAATGTTCCTTATATACCTATCAGCATTCATAGCTCCATTATCAACGACCACTAGATCTGTGCGAGCAGTCAAAGATATTCCACCCCATACCATAATCGATCCTCCCCCGAATCCAGTAGTATTCAGGAAATTGCACTGAGCATATCTTTCATGTGGACGTCTGTATACAAGGGACGTCGATCCCAATGGTAGAGACAGAATCTAGACTCAACAGTGAAGAGAAATCTTTCCCAAACGCGCCCTTCGATGGGCTGGGGTAAGAGCTGGGCCTCTTGCCGCGACACGAGACCTTAAATCATATTGTCTGAGTGCTTATTTTCACCCCATGAGTTTGATCAAGCTGATTTTGAAGGAGACGAGTGGTTACAAACCGTTGTTTCAATGAAGAAACTCTCAAGTAACGTTCTTGAATGGCAGTTTGTAACCCGTGGTCAACCCTGTTCTGGTCTTCGGACATTCATACCTGTCTCCCTGAATTGCTGCAACATTCTGAACACACTTGTATTGGAAACTCCAAACCTTTTTGCAATTCTTGTGTATGTCCACCCTTTTTCTCGTCAAACTACCACTTGGGCACATTCCTCTTGGGTGAAATTGCGTGTTTCGCGGTGCATAGCGATCAAGTGTAGAAAAACTATTGATCACTAGAATTGATCGAGAACAACTGATTTCAGAATGGAGTCAATACATTCAAAATCTGATAATATCACCTTTTTTTATTCCTGCTGGAAAAAAACATCTGTATTCAAGAAAAACGTTGAAGTGGATAGATGACATATGCATGCATCATTCTGATGAAAATAATTATCATTGAGAACACCTTCAGTTGTAGAATAAATTTGAGATTTCTATAATATGCGTTAATTTTTTGCGCATTATAGTAATAAAAGAAAAGATTCAAATATTTGTGAAACCGTCGAATATTGAAGGAATTGAGGTGACCGACAGGTGAATTAGAGATTAAAAACGTCGAGTTGGAAAAACCGCAAGCTGTTTCATCCTTTCATGCCGTAATTCGTATACAGTGAAGCCACCCTTGAACCTTTTATGCAAGCGAAAACAAGACTGGAATAATAACGATGGTTTCTAGTTTTCACTCCTGCCAAATTCCGAAAGACATCAGTCACGATCTAATTAACGAATTGACGCCGCCAAGATGAGATAGACGAAAGGGGAGGGGAGAGAAAAAGCCGCTCTTCAAAATAACTTCCGAGTAAATCACTACGAGATTTCCCTCTCACTCCCTCACTCATCTTCTTCTGCAGCCCGGGCCATAGGGGATGAATAAAAAACAGTGACCCTCTCCTACCCATCAATAGTTGTTTAAATCGTTCGCACGAGGAGGGGTTAGGAACGAAAATCATTTCTTCGAGCATGATTCTGCCACGAACGAAAAGCAAAGGACGAAAGAGACAATGAGAACAAGTTTGGAATTGGAAATTCTGCGAGAATCTTATTTACGTTCGGAACAACTGAATTTCCCCGCCAAATAGAACTGTACCTTTTTCATGATATCTAAGAGCTGGAAAGAATTTTAATCGATTACGTCGCTATTTTATGCCGAGAGCATTTCCATCCGGTGTTTTATTGCCGACATGGACGCTGTATGCATGTTACTAAGCCAGCTGAAGGAAGAACCAGACTTTTGATTTCAGAGGATGATGCAATCACCTGACACAAAAGCTGTCCTGGTTCGCGGAATGAACCTAAGGTTGGGGAAACCCTTTTAGAGACGGCACTTAGTCATGTATAATAATCCCGATCGAATCAATCTTCCCCGCAACCACGAACAGTCTAGTATTCTCTTTAAACATATCACAAGTGACTGTTTTCCAAAAGGATCGCCCTGGATTGGCTTGCATCAATTGAGAGATTTTTTTCTGACGCCATTTTGGTCACTCTATCTATAAGAGCAGTCCAAAGAGAGGACCTTGCGACACTCCACAAGAAACGAGGGAATTATATTCACTGTGGTGGATAATGAGACCTTGAGACCAATTCACACTCCGCACAAAAAGTTTTTCGTCTTTTACAAGAACTTTAAATGCTCAATACAGCCAGTAGGAATCAATACGTTTTCGATATTACCATCGTTAATTGCAAGATTTCTCAAATTTGAATAACCCATTCTGTATACAGGTCAATGTTCTTCTGCATCTATCCTTTCGGACAGTGGAGTAGATTTTGCAGCCATCAAACGGCTTGGAGGATGGAAATCAACATCTGTTGCAGAAGGATACATCGAAAACTCGATGAAAAATCGCTCCGCTCACGTGTTAAAATATCTCGACCATTAATCGCTATCATTAATAAACTAGTTGATTAAATAACTATTTGAAAACCAAAGCAACAGATTCAACATCTTTCAGATCAATTTACTTTACAGAAGGAATGATTACTCTCATCAAATTCGCGGAATCTATTAAATAAGTGAAAATTTAGAGTTTGCGGTCCGGATCTTGCTTTCCAGGAACCTCGTTGACGAAAAACTGAGTCATTACGCTCTTAGAATTCATAAGAAGTCCTGATTGTGTAAATATCTCGTTTAGCTAGATATATCAACAGCAGACATTCACTAAAGGTAGAAATATCGAATCCAATCTGTTAGTCTTCGTCTAGTATAGTAAGTGGTGTTCAAATATGCACCTTGAGCTTGGATCTCAAATGTTTGTTATTCTGGGACTCTGATGTGAACTAAAAATGTATGATGATTATAAAAGATCTGAACATGTTTCCACAATAAGAATTTATTTTTTAAAATGAATATTTCACGGTGAAACCTTCCTTAATTGATCATTAAGACGGGTCATTAAATTTTCATTTAATATTTCTACTTACCAGGTAGGCATTGGTAATGGGCTTCCAAATATTTGTGCGTTCCAGGGCATGGATCACCAAACATACTTGTAGATGCTGGTATGCTACAGTTTTGGTTTTGCGTACACCTAAATAAAATCATTTCGTTGAAACAAGGATTTCGAATGGACTAAAGTCTTCCTTGTTTCCGTCAACACTGTATGTTATATGGACACAGAAAAAGCATTAACAAGAAAAATAAAATGAATTGAAACTAACCCTCGCAATTATAATGAACTTCTAAATATTTAGGGGTTCCAGGGCATGGATCATCCTTGAAAACGCTACAGTCAATTGGTAATGTACAGTTTTGTGTGTTGGCGCATCTGGAAATAAAATTCATTCAAATTTGAAACGCACCAAGGCAAAGGGGGATGGAAATTACTAAGAATCAAAGAAGGAACACATATTAATTGTAGTGACTTACATGCTGTTAATCTGAAATCAGTTTAGACTCTCTGGGCAATTCACACTTGCAATTTTATAAAATAAGCTGTTGAATGTTTGAACAAAAGCACGACCCCTCAAAAAATGAAACATAATGCTTTCGACTCGTATAACATACATTGTTGGCAGTAACATGGAAAAAGCGAAAACAAAACATTACACACAATAAATGAATGATGTTTTCCAACACAGAACATGAGTTATTAGGTCAATTGAGAAATTGTGATAATTAAAATATCATTTTTGAAACTCCAAAGACACTGTCGAAACAGTGAGGTACAATAAGAAATGAGTTAGTCACAATGTGGATTAAATACAGGAAATTTAAGAAACTATTCATGAAAAGATTGAACGAGATTCAAATTTGATAAAGGATCTCCAAGATGAATTATATATTAATAAAATCATTAGGTAATTTTGAGCAGGTTTGTTTTTAGTTGGAAGAATACAAAGACATCATCATAACCAAATATTTGTTTTTTATTTGATGTGGACGATGTAATTGAATGATGATTGGAGTTCCAAATTTTCGAAAAATCTTCCAATATATTTCTAGTTCAATCAATCAGGAAAGTTATCTCGTAGAACGTACCTGCCATGAAGAACCCTCAAGGATTTGGGTGACATACAGTTAACACTCCAGTCTGTATGGCCATGGTCGTTACAAATGGCTATCGAAAACCTGCCATAGTTAGCCCTTATCAACTTAATGAGTTCACCATCCTTGCATTCTATCTTCAAGATTTTGCCCTCGCATGCATAAGCCGTCTCGTATCGATATGATCCTGGAATAAAAAGAAGAATTAAATAAAATAATAAAAATTTCGAAAGGCGGAACGCCATGCACACATCATTTCCACAAATTTCATTCAGTAAATATCATTATTTATATTTTTATTGGTCTTATTCATCTATTATGCTAAATAGCCTTTTATACAGGTGGTAAATATGTTTCAGTCAGGGTGAATATTACCGACTGTTCGTTAATTTGTATCGTGAATTTCCGCTGCTTTTTTATGATTAAATGAACAGTGTGACACATTGAACACGCAACGATTTATTCTCAAACTAACTTGTTCATATCTACATGGGAGTGGCATTCGAATAACCGACATTACAAATGTTTGAGGTCCTTCCGCATTTTCCCAATTACGGAATAAAACTAGCAATACAAATGAATTTGGTTAATCAAATACAAAGCGACTAATTTGGTGTTAGTTCCATGGCATTTCAAACAGATTTGTTTTGGAATTTAACGGATAGTTTGTTTCTGTTTGCTGGAGCATTATCCACGCCACCAACAAAAAGCTGTAGTAGGATTTAAATTTCTCGGGTTGACAGATATGACAACAATACATATCTGTTTCGTTTCATGAGTTCTTGCATGTTGACTTGAGTCGCTTCTTATTCAATAAATGGGGAATGGAAATATGACTACCCCATAAGTTTCATGTCAATTCAGTTTGGCAATGATTTCTTAATCACTCAGCCAAATTATTTCACCCATATACTAAAAAATATCAACGGTGAGAATTTTTTATTTCAATTTGAACCGACATTCTGTATTTTCCTTCGAATTTTCTTCAACACCTCAACTTTTCCAGAATGAAAACTGAATCTGTTTCAACAAAAAAAAAATCGCTTGATTGTTCAAGTTTTATTGTAAGAAGTCATTCTGCCCCATTACAGTTAAACATTACAGTTTCCCGATATGGCGGAAATGTGTCAAAACAACAATCGTGAAGAATGGCCTTTTCTCAACTCTTGGAATGTGGTTATTAACAGGAATGTTCTATTTCGATTGTGAATGTTGCGCGTTGCTGTAGAAATACCTACGAAGTTCAGAGCACACAATCGATTAAGGGAAAAGCTCCCCTGGGTAGAGTTGAACAACTCGAGGAATTATAAAACTTGATTCCAATGGCCCGGAAGAAAATATTGTACCTGATATGGTGCTCCCCAAGAATCATATTTCGAGCCGCAATAAAAAAAGAAGAGAAGCACTGACGCGAGGTCAGGAGAGTTTGCGCGATCTGGAATATTGAAATACTGAAACAACCTCTACGGAATATGTGAAAGAATCAACAAACCTATACAGGATGTAACTAAATAAGTGTAAAATATTTAAGGAGGTGATTCCTCATTGAAAAAAAGATAGGATCTTTCATATAAAGGTATTTCATTGGAGCATCTCTTGTTAAGATATAGCCCCTCAAAGGGAGTACATAAAATTTGTATAACAATTTTTTTCACAAGCACCAAAAAAGTTACAATATTGAAATTAACCTAACGTTTCCTACTAGCAAAGACACTTATCCAGTTATTTATTTGGTTTACCCCATAGTTGTAAGGGTGGGAAACGCAGGTACTAACTACAGAATAATAATAAATCCAGTTCGCATTTATGACGATGTACCCTATCTCTGTAGTTGTTCGTAAAATAATTTTATGCTGCGAACTGGTTTATTTTGAGAAAAAACTCATGAGATATTTTTTGTTTAGAATGAAACAGGCCATTGGAAATAAACTTTAGGTGTTGCGTTTCCCACCTTTACAACCATGGGGTAAACCAAATATTGATTTTAGAAATTACTGAAATGAAATTCTGAATTTCAAGGAAGAATAATTGTATGCAAATCGGAGAAAAAAATAAAACATGGTTTTCACAGCAACATAATATATTGAGATGTCAGGACATAAAAGCTTTGCACAGAGCCATGAAACTGGTAAATTGATCTTATAATTTATTAATTCATTATTTATGAATTTACTCTTACGCCTTTGTTATAGCGCTGGTTAATATGAATTTGAGTAACTGATTCATTGCAAATTACTATGCAAATTTTTCCTAGGAAAGGTCATTCCATCTATGAGTAGGTACGAATTTATTATGGGAAATTAACTACCGTCCTTGGCACGAATCAGAAATATCTTCAGCTATAATTCAGGTATAAATCTTGGAAAACCATTCATGCACTTTTGATAAAGATCTGTTTCATAAGCGAACAACAGCATGCATCAGTTATGCAAAAAATTGTCTATCTTTGATTAATGAAAGCACAAAATAACCCTGTAACGGCATTTCAATAAGAGGAATTGCTTTTAGTACACTTTGTATCACTTTCGAAGCTATGTTTATCAGAGAATACTCTTGATTGACTATTTCGTGGATAACGCTCTACACATTTTACCAAAGCGCTAAATCCTCCACTTAGTCGTTCAATAATTGTTGAGATTTCAGAAAATTTTCAGAGGTAATCACTCAGAGAATGTTTTCAATAGTGTCTAGAATCGCTTTGAATCTAATAAGAGGATAAAAGAGGTGAAATGAGTAGAAAATGGCGTTGCTGCATAAAATTCCGGCATAACATGTAGGGCGATAATCGTATCGTAGGTAACGCGAAGATTGTTTCTGTTCGCAGCCTAATTACACGTAGCTTAACTTCTTTTGTCGGCGGTCAGATGAATGATTGAAAAAACGGATAACCCTCGTTATTCAGGAATCTACCACGGAAACTCCGAACTGTCTAACGCACATGCCCATAAATTCGGGACGTGTGAGTTTCAATACCCCTTACTTTAACAATCCTCCAGTGTACCAATTTGCACGGGAAAAAATAAGAAAGCGGAGAATATACTCTGTTGTAACGATTACCTGCGTGTATTGTTCCTTTTGACCGGTCCCGACTGGAGTTGCGGAGGTGAAATTAAAATCGAATCAAAGGGAAATGTATTATGGGAAAAAAGAACATCATTTCGAGTGGGTTTCCTGCCCGACTCTGAAATATCTTAGATACGGAATACTAGGTTCGCCTTCGGACTAAACGAATGGTCATCAATAAGTCTATTAACTTGTCTGTTGATTACCTTAGGTAGAATACAAAGAAGTCTATACGATTTGTGAATCGATAAGAAGATTGGACTCCAAAACGCATATTCAACAGGAAAACAAGTCGGATCGTGACAAGAAAGCCGAGTGTCGCCTGTTGGGAGTTCTACACTCTTAAATCTACACGCTGGAAGAAAGTCGTTTCTTTGATTTCCATCGCCCTTTACGTAATTCCATGCATGGCCGATGACATTAGTCAAAACAAATGTTTACTTATTGATAGAAATCAGGTATATCTAATGACGATATTCATGAAAAATTCAGCTATACGCACTAAATTCCACCGATTGAACAGTTCTACAAGGGTTGCTCCCTTAGTACAGTGTTTTCAACTGGTTAAAATATTACCATATGGAAGAAAGTTGAGCAATAACGTGCCCAAGCATGCTCCAATGTCTTCCTAATAACTTAAGAAATGTAAACAAAAATTGAAATCAGATGTTTTTGAAATATACTCGTCTGACAGAAAAAATCATTGAACAAAATATATGGAGGGCCTTGAGATCTACAATTAATATCATCGGCGTAATGCTTTACAAGAAATACACTTTGCAGGCGGCGCTAAACTGTCTGAAAAAGTGACTTGACAATAATATTTTTGCAAGAGTTGACGGCAAAAGTGGTTCTTTTGAATGTTATTTATAAGTTTTATTCAAAAATGCACTGCAGAACAAAATCACAATAGGACCAAGAAAATTACCGGTAGTATCACTAATCTAAATTGAAAACGGTAAGTTGTGTGAAAAAAGTTTCCAATAAAAGTAGTTCATAACATTCAAAGAACATATTCAGCATTAATACGGATTTCAAGAAAATGGAACGATGAAAAAAATTCATGAAATGGACTCCGAATTTGTTCTTTATCTACCGTATTCTCCAAATCTTGCCCACAGTGCCTATTTTCATTTCATAGATTTTGAAAAGAATTTACTGGGAAAAATTTTCGTCGAAACTGAGGCATATTTTGAACCAAAGGACAAATCTTACCATCAAAAAGGTATCTGAAGGTTGAAGGATTGCTATATTCAGTAAATCACCCTTGAAAGGAATCACGTCGAATGAAAAATGTGTATCTTGACTGACAAATGATCCGAGAAAGACATATTTTATACCTAAATGTAACTAACCCAATTACTCATCTTTCTAATTGATAGAATCTACTAATTTTTATTCGGCTAACTGTGAAATGGATCCTTTTCTTTCACTTGTTATCTGTAGGAAAAAAACGCCATGTCCCAACGCCAATTCGTGTTGTGGAAAATTGAATCCATTCCGTTTTGGAATTGGACTTCCAGTTTGATCGATTTATCTCGAACATCAAATATAGATTCATGCCAGTCCGATAACATTCGATGATCTAACTTAAAACGTTTGCTATGCCATGCCATATTTTTGTGGCGAATGGAATATGGCAATAGAATTTGCGATCAATTCGAAACCGAGAATTTACTGGGCAGACTTGCTATTAGTTACGAGGAGGGCCCAGGAAATGATTTCCTACAGAATCGACTCGTGGATAACTAGGTAGAAAACTGTTATGGGTGATGGTAATATATGGCCTTCAAGGAAGATATTTATTTAAATATTTCTACTGCTCCTGTTATTAAGAGATCTTTTGTAACGAGCCAAAGTAGGGCGGAAGTACGGCCCTGGTCCCTGGTTCGCGGATCAAAGGACGTCACCGAAAATCCAGGAAGGTGCTGGTATTACCAAGAATGAAATATCCAAAAAAAAGTTTCATGTAAAAATACTTCATAGTAAGATAACAATCCTGAACACAAATTGTAAGTAAATGAATTTCATAATGGTGTAAATAAATTAGTTATTATTTATAGGACCCAAACAGCCGTTCAAAATAACCGAAATTTTGTTCATTAAGCACGGAAAAGCTTTTTATTCGTAATTTGAACACGACAGGGTGTCAATTAGTTGTTTCGTGTATTGATGCTTTGTGTTCTCTGGTAGACATATTGAATTAGATAAGCAAAATCCTTTTACGAATCGGATAATTATGTTTTACTTTGTCGATGAACGAAACTGTATACGTATCAAATCGGAGAGACTGAAATAAATATTTTCTCCGAGCTAATTAACTCGTCTAATTGGATTTTGTATCTATTTCTGAGGACATCTACTGCTAGAATTATACGTGGAGCATCCTGTTGATTTTTTCCAGTTGAACAACCTGCACTGATAGAAGTTTGAACCGTTCAAACATTCTAAGAAGAAATGGTAATCGGATGAGGGCAGATCAGGTGAATCAGAGGTTTATTTGAGTATTTAGTTAAAATCAAGATTATCTCGAATCTGATTCAATCACCTTTGGATAATTTTTCTTCTACAAACAACAGACGGAGAACACAGTCCAAGGACTTAAACATCGGGCTGGTTAGGTAATATAATTTTTTTCATTGACTAGTTATATTTCTGAAATAGTTCCTAAAAAATCAGCAGTGTTGTCCCGGGAGCAGCTCAAGACATTCTTGAGTGAAGCTCCTAATGACGTTTTCTTGATGTATAAGGTAAAAGTTTCATTTTGATTTCCTCTGTTGATAATAATTTTACATTTATAATTTTGAAGGTTATTTTAATAATGGAAATCTGGCAGCTGCAGAAGACAAGAGTTGGTGAATATGCTATCTTCAGATATCGAAGATCGTGGGTCGGTAATCATTATCAAAGTCTCAAAGACTAAGAATGATATAAACAGAATATTCACTATAATTGATGAAGAAGATCTTGGTGCTGTTCGTTTGGTGAAGGAGTATTCGGCATTGCGTCCGCAAGGCGTTCTTAGGTCCTTCGTACCTTATAGGGATAAGAAGTGTACTCTTCAGCCTGTCGGCAAAAATACTTTCGGAAAAATTTCGAGTGAGGTTGCTGAGTGGTTGGGTTTAGATAATCCGAAAACGTCTACAGGCCATTGTAGAACACAACACTCAAGAGACATGGTGGTTTGAAAAGGTCGTTGGCAAGGAAAAGCTAGAGAAACTTTGAAATGACTGAATGAATTTAGAAGGATTATGTTGGTGAATAAAACAAGCTTTGGGAAAAAAAATACTGACAAAACTATTCGAAAAAATGTGTTAAGTTTCATTGGTCGACTCAGAAATCAGGAAGCAAACAACAAATCCCGTTGGTCAACTCAAACCGCCAGTATACGGGTTCGTTTGTCATTTTAATATTATCCCCTCGGGGGCACAATGCGTTCGTAATGAATAATTATTTCAACAACATCTTATAAACACAAAAAATTCAAACTTGCCGCCCATCGCTTTTTTTCTGCCGCGACCGTAAAAAATTGTTAATCACCGGCACTCCAGAGACGGCAGCATGAAACAATGTGAACGTGACATTGGATTTTATATAGAAAATAACGCTTAATTTGATGTGTCGAATGGGATTCTCAAATAGATCAGCCAGCAGAGCTGAAGGAGGATCTTTAGATGGCCAGATGGGGCCGAATCGATGAACCATGACGAAAGAAAACGATGGGAGGTGTATAGACAATAAATGAAAATCTCAACATCCAAGAATTTGTGTTTCTTCAATACGAACCCAACTAACAATGTTTTGTTTTATAATAGTTGTTAAAACGTTTATAGAGCATAACCTTTGAAATATATGAAGGCCGATGAACGTGTTTACAACGATTATAAAACATTTTTACAGTTGAAATGGGTTCAGTTTATAAAACACTTTTGCTCTATGGATCAGTTCTGTAGAACTTGCAAAAGAACTAAAGTTTGCAATAATAATGTTCCTTAAACGTCGTCAAAACATGATAATAAAACTATTATAAAATAATTTTATAGAGATGATTGAAATAAATATCCGTAAAGCAACCTAGTAAGTACAGTATCTAACTAAATCATTTTGTGAGTTCATATTCGCCCGTCGTGAAGTGGAGACGTGAAAATATTTTATGATATACAGGGTGAGTCTTTGACCACTGCGTTAATTTCAACTATAGGTTCTTGAGATCAAAAGAAACACGTTTTCCATATTCAGCTGCGTTAAAAAGTTATAAGCATTTTAAGTTTTCAAATTGGGCAAATACTCCTCTGTAGTCCAGTTCAGTTTGAATGAAAATTACCTTCCGCAGCATCCATTATTGAATTTGAATTGTTTAAAAACATTATTTTCCCTCTAAAAATTTTCCATATTCCATATTCAGAAGGAAGATATAAAATTCTAATTTTCTGGTAAGAAAAATTCAACACTGTAAACATAGATTTTTGTTGTCCTAATTTCTTCCTACTTCAAGATCATAAACCATCCCTTTCTAGTGAGAAATTCCTAAAAAACTTCAGAATTATTGGATGTTATCATCATACATTTGTAATTTTCTTCTAAGATTTCCAAATCATGAAAACCACCATTTCTATGAAAACTTCCAAGCCATGAGGTTGTCACATAGCTTTTTTTTTACTTAAAGCCAGAAAAAATCATCTATGATTTTCCAAACACTGATATTTCTGAAGTTTCTTCTCCTTGACAGACTTTCTTGAGTATTGACCAGTGAACAGGTCTATGAGATCTCTTGATATCATACTGTTATAAATAGGAAATTCTTTTTCGAAATCTTCAACAACAATGAATGATGTCACTACGAATATCTATTTTAAAGTGATGTTACTTTGCTTGATTATTATTTTTTGTATTGAATCCCAATAACAATTTACTTGGATAGATTACAAGTATTTCCAGATTCAGGTATGCAATTAGTCTTGCTTGAAGAAATTGAGTTTGATCACCTAAATTTGCCTCTGAAAAACCAACTAGGTATTCTTTAATAAAAAAATTTTTGTTAGATAATAAATAATGGTTATTCATAGATTATGTCAAATTTAATACCTTACCATAGAATATTAATTTATTACCGAACCCCAGGAGAGAAAAATTAATAATTGCAAAGTTTTTTTTAATGATAATATCTGTAACCATTATTGATCTTCAACTATAATTTTTCTTAGAATAACTAGAGTGAATTATTATCACATTAAAAAGTTAAAATAATGTCTCTGTGGTGGGTTGTTCCCAATAAAATACTGTTTTGTGGTTCTTTGTTGTTTTGATTCTGTTTGAAACTGTCAACAGTTATTTGTACCTTTTAAGTTTGTACCTTTCTTCGAATAAAAATGTGGAAAATATTGTAAGGATAATTCCGATAGTTTGAAATCATTCAATTAAGTCTGAAATGATTATGGTCAGAAAATGCATTCTTGTTTATGATTATAGCTTCCAGCTTCAATATTGATTGAATTTCAATTATAAATGCATCGAAACAAACATTCAGAAATAGTATAACAAAGTCAAATTCTATCTCTAAATTTGTGAATCAGGTTGAATTGGTGTATGAAATAAAGATGTGGAAAAACTTCTATAAACGTACAAAACAAATTTAGGAAACTAGGTTCGAAGATTTAAAAACTTATATGAGCTTAATTTGAAGCATTCCTATGTTAGAATAGATATAATTTTATGAACCCTGAAAGTCTGAAGCTATACAGAACAAGCTTTTCACAAAGAAAAGTCTTCAATTTAATAGGTCCTGACAGAAAATACATTACCTATTTCAACGGTCTTTATGAAAATATACCGAAGTACTTATGTGAGTGATGGAAATCTTTTTCTCTATTTATTATGGAATATTACTCTGGATTAAATATTAAACAAGGTACTAGACATCATCAATAATGAATACAGCAAATGGCAATTTAGATTTTGTAGTGAATGTAAGACAAAAATTGTTCAGTGGTTAATTTGATCTAAAGTGTTCAGTTTAGTGGAACCATAGACTGGAGAGATTTACCCCAACCTTTTGTAAAAATATTTCATAAGGACATAAAATATGGTAACATTGAACAAATCTGATTATTGAATCATTTCAGCACAGAGTTGGATTTGGGAAAATTTGGACAAAATTATATCGATTTAATTCCTTTCAACTTCAAATATCTCAAGAATGGTGCAATTCAAGAAAGAAGATGAAGAATGATTTTATCTGCAAAAAAGACTAATGATTCGATAAAGTACAAGATACGGACCTTTAGTTCAAGTGATATTTGTTTTTCATGCAATTTAACCAATCTGTATAGTAGTAGTGAGAAACCCACAAGAAATGGAATAAATCTAAAGATGCCTAAATATGCATGACTGTTATCAAAAACTTTCTACAAGAGATAATTTCAATTGTTATTGTCGTTTGAATATTACAGGTGAAAATGCAATTTTTCTATGAAATTTCAACACCCTATAATCTTTTGAACGGGGCCAAATTAGGAAAAACGTTATAGGAAGAAAATGAATATTTTAATGTCAAGAATCTATGATTAAAACTAACACAATGGTCAAAGACTGACCCTGTATATCCGAAAAGCAACAGGTTTTAATGGTTAAAAGATTTTATGAAAATCAAACATCCAAGACGATGAAAAAGTAATTTAAATCTCGGAAAAAGAAGACAGTAGCTCATAAGGAGAGTTAAAATTATTCCATCAAGTTCTTAAAACTCAGAGTTGAGAATTTAAAAATATTTTAACGACTTATTTTTGGCCCAGAAATCAGTGCATAAAAAAATGTGAAAAGAATCAGATCCATTCTTCGATCCATTCCATAACCATCATCAATATATCTGTACGAGATATGCATGGAGTTCTTTGAAGGGAAAAGAGAATTGTTAAGAGAGACGAAAGAGGCGAGATACCAAAGTTCAGGCAGAGTATCAGTATTCTTCAATATTTTCATTCATCGAATTCTTCGCTGAAAGGCAAACTGGTTCGTGAAATTGCTACGGTGTTGCCAGTTTTTAAACGTCGAAGAAGTAGACTGCCGATGAAGTTTACAAACTGGCTGGTGTTGTCCGAGAGCACCTATTATTTCTATGTTTTACCAACGTCTCGTGATTAATGCCCCCTTCTGCGCTATTTCTTCAATTGACGCTTTATCGTCTTTATTTCTACCATCAAAGACTATATTTCAGAAAACTCTGAAGCACATTGAATAATTAATCTACAGTTCTCAAAAAATTATGGGAATTTTGTTTATGCATTGCTTTATACATCCAGTTAGAGGAAATGAAAAATTTATTTCATTTGGACTATCTAACGATATTTAATTATGGATATACGTATAAAGGTTGGATCAATATGAGGAATATACTCAGTGGATTCATGGAAGTTCTGCAACTAATAAACTCTCATTTTCATGAAATTACTTTTCTGCTCACAGGATAGTTGACTATTGAATCCATTTAAAATATAAACAAATATTCTGAATGGAAACAGCCACAAAAAGCTCTTGAAGTTATAAAACAATTAAAAAATACTTTGCAACATCGGGAGTGCCTCAGCGTAGTAACTCGAGCTTCTCCTTTTCCTGATTTTCATCAATGATCTGTCTGGAAGTTTAGGGTGGTCTGTCGAGTTGCTATTTGCGGATGACTTCAAGATGTTTCGAAGTAATTACCCCCAGTACACCCCCCTCCCCTTAAATACTCCCCTGCGCTAAATATGCGTGTTCTTTAGAAAGGGTTCCCTCATTATGTTGGGAAAAAAATAAAAAAACCTATTGAATTATTATATATATATATATATATTATATTATTGTTATTTATATTTATAAAATTGAAAATCATATAGATACACACTCAAATATTTATCTAAAAAAGTTTTACTCTTTTGCATACGCATGCAGTAGGCGTAAACCTCCTGAAATTCCATTGGTTGCTGATATCTAAACTAATCGTAAAGAAATGACGACAGTAGGCGTGAACCTCCTGAAAATCCATTGGTTCCTGATATCTAAACTTATCGTAAAGAAATGACGACAGTAGGCGTAAACCTCCTGAAATTCCATTGGTTCCTGATATCTCAACTGATTGAATGAAGCACTACTCAAATAACGGAGCTTTTAATAAACAACATTTTCTATAATACTATATGTATCACTTGTTTTTGCAGTTGTATAAGCTACAACTGTTAATCATTTTGGAATTAATTTGAAAATAACACAAAATTGAAACAGAATACTTACTGGAATGAAAATAAATGATTAAATAAATTAGCTTTGCTGGTTCATGGTAGATTTTGACTCAAAGAAATTCCACTGAATTATACATTAGGTTGTATTTTTTTCTTCAACTTCATCTTTGAATTTTAAATAGATCTCAAAAAAATTATATTCTTCTAAATATTGAACGAATTAATTATACAAAGGAATTAAAGATGTCTAAAATAATAATATTGACATTATTCCAGACATCTTAGAATTATTGATGAAAACAATGAACAAGGACCAAATATGAGGTTAGAATCCCTGCGAGATGCGCGAGTCAGACTTGGTGTTAGAAAATCCATGGAGTGTGACTACTGGTTGGTATCTAAACTGTGAGATCATATTACAAGCGCACACCGCCAAGATACCTTATCAGAGAAAAATCAAGGATGCTCCAAGATGTATAGGATTTTCCCCCTTTTATTAATACCCCTCATCAGTCTTACTTTCTCCACACGAAGGAAACGTACCCGCCACTGGTTTTTAAGTGATTTGAGACCTTAATTGAAATTAATTATTTTTACCACTCCGACGTGCCCCATGCTGAAAACGCTGAATTCTTTCAGGTTTTCCTCTAGTTTAATTTCATTTACGTCACGGCAGTAAGTCACCTTTATTTGTATTTAATTCATGTTGTGGAATTTGATGCCGCAAAACAATCCAACGTTTCACTGAGTAATTGATTATTTCATCGGCGAAATGTTATTACGAGAGGCTTGTTTTATAACGATTTAATAGAATTAACCTTATTGGAGTTTCACCGGAACTCTTCATTACTGCAACTAGATGTCGATATGGTCGGGTAACCATAGCAAAGCATTCAGAAAAAACTAGATATTTTCAACTAAACCGAATTGCAAGATATGTGGTTTCAGCAATACACGATTTGCTGAAGAGTAAATTTGATGGTGAGTCGATTGAGCGCCTCGTTCGTGCAATTCAACGCCTCTAGACTCTAATCTTTGAGGCTACGTCAAGTCATTGGTCTATGCCAAGAAGCTGATGACGTTGGAAGAGCTAACATTGAATGCGAAATATATCATATATATCATCAAGCCCTTATTGAAAAACCCTGCAGTTATTGTGTCCTCACCAAGTCTTATATTATTGCTCGTCTTTCAGTTCCAAAAATTTGATGAAATCATAATCAAAAAGGCCTCAACGAGATTTACAAGTTTCTCTTCCATTGCATTCTTTCCTTTCGCTTTCAATGGAGCATTCCATGACTAGACGAATAGGGTATTTCGTTCTCTCACTATTCGATAAGCTCATTCTCCACAGGTGACTGTGTTCAGTAAGAAGAACTATGACTTTATCCAAAAATTTTATCTTGAAGGTGTAAGTAGGAGCGCTCAGGTGTATTGACCTCTTCATACCCCGAATTCCAGATCAAAAAGGTCTTATTTTCCTCATCTAAGTATTGGGTTTGTACCAGCATATCTGAATCAGTTGTGATACATCTCCATTTGCTGAGATATCTGCTCAAGACTAGCGACAGTGTACACTTGGTGCATGGCCCGAAATACCATTTCCAGCTGTGGTTTTTTGATACTTGCAAGAATGGTTTGCCGAAGAGTTGCATCTCTATTTTGTCGAGTATGGCAGACCACTCTTGGATACACCAAAGAGATATGGCTTCCATTTGTTTTTTTGTGAATTCAGCACAACCATAAATATGAAAATTACAGAAAGTTAAACCAATGCCAATGCTGTGATTAGTGTTATTGGTGAAATGCAAAAAAAGTATATAAAAAAGATGAAATTTTAAATAAACTCCATACACCATGAACCACCGATCGTCAAGTCTACAATTTGTTAAAATAGATTAATTGCGTCAACCCGATTGGCGTTTTAAAAGTCGTCCAATTATTCTCTGTTTTGGCAGCTGATAGATGCCTCAAATCCAGGGGAATGACGGTGCCAGAAGACAACGAGAAGCAATTATGACAGCCAAGGGCAGACGCCTATACCGAAATAACCATCATCCCTGAAGCGTTGTGGGGTTATTCGTATTGATTTATCATTGTGCTTGAAATCTTGCTGATGCCTGCCGCACGCACCTAAATCCTCCCCTTCCATTGTCGCAGAAAAAAGACCGGCTCAAATCCTGTATCACACATAATTGATCATATTCCTTCATCACGTATGCATAGGCTGTTTGCATCCGCTGCAAATTTACATTTTCTCGGTGGTGACAACTGGATAATTGTATTTTCAGGAGCGCCCTTTCTCCACCTGCAAACGGGGCCTAACCACACATTCCCTGTCTTGAAATGGACCATGAATATGACATTTCTTCCTATCCTTCACACAATTAGGCCCAGACAAACCCTAGATTTTCATATCACTATAAAATATTCATTATAACTACATCACTGAAATGAAGATTAGGTCACTACTTTTTTCCTACACTACAATATGTAGTTAAGTACTGTAGAAAAGTCAAAACCATTAGCAGCTAGCCTTACTGGACGAATCGAGTGAAAAGAATAAATCTAATGTCTCAGGTAAGAAATCAGGGTCAAATAGAAAAACATTCAGTTGCAATGCAATCAGAGGCATGTACATCTAGCCTAAGTACACTGCTGACTGTTTGCGGACCCATTAATGAAGAAGTTAGGCAAGAAGGAATTTCCAGGATCGATTCAATAATTTATGAATGAAAGTGAATAAACCAGAAAGTTGATTTATAAGACTTAATAATATTGGAGTCGTAAGCTTCTGTAGCACTGTTGATAGCATTGCCTGAGCTGGTTCTTTATGGCTGAACCCTTAAAACTCATTCATAGGACGCTCTTCCTTGAAGGGCTGAAGGACTCAATTGAATTCCGTGCAAGGATGGATGTGATGGAACATTCGAAATAAAGTGGGGCGATCATTGCAAGAACAGTCGAAGAGTTCTAAGTAGATGGGGTAACATTCAATTTTCTGTACCTAATGTTGTTGTCGATTTGGCAGGGCAGTGGCACGGTGCATTTGTTTAAGTAAAGGCTTCCATCTCTGTTCAATTATTGCCTGTCCCACTCCATTAGATTGCGCCATCACGAGGAGGGTGCATTTCTATGAGCTTTTATGAGCTATGGGCGTGGTGGCCGGGCTTTATCCCTCGTCTAAAAAACAGTCGCTACCAATAATAGATTTTAATTTTGAAACAGTGAATCACATTTATTTACTCAGGGGAAATACAGGCTGAATAGACCCAAATGATTACATGACAAAAAAGAGGAATAATTTTTCATTAGCAAATATGCAGTTGAAACAATTTTTGTTTTTATTGATAATAAAAGTTAATTTTAACAACTATCCCTACTAAAATATCCTCTATAATTTGTCAGTTTACACAGATATTTTAATGATATCTTTTGTTTTCATAGTTCAGCAGCCATGTAAGCCCAGCATTACATGGCAGGACCCTATCGATTCTACCATGCTCGCTTAAATAATGATTCAAATTTTAATTCTGCAAAACATACAAGAGTATTATTTACAGAGAAAAATGCAATATTTTCGCGGGTTTTCACTCGTCTGTATTTTCCTTGAAAATGATCTCACTAGAATTTAAAAGATTTGATTTTGAAGCTAAAAGCGTCTAGTTTTGAGATATCAAGATGAAAAGAAAATTTGCAGCTCAATCTCGATGAATTCTGAAAAAGACATTTTAAATCATAGAATCTGTTTATATTTCATTGCATACCGGTTTAGATTTCTATCTCACGATGTAGAAACATGAGGGGTTGAGACTGAATATCACAATAACTTAAGGATCCATGAAAATAGGGCGCACACGAGGTCTTTGTCAGAGTAGGTACGAGGTAATACCTCCGAAACCATCAACACATAATAAGTTGTCACTATAAGATTACTGGGAACCGACGACAGAAAAAAGGCGCAAAACAAAATGTTTCTCGAACAAATACACAATAAAAGAAGAATAACGGGAGGTAGAGACTGGCGGCTTTCTGTGCTTTGATGTTGCTTGAAAGAGAGAGGAATGTGAGCACATAATAGAACTTGCGCAAGGAGCCTGTGAGGGTTTATTCCATTTTATTCATATAATTCGTGTCGATCATCAGAATAAAATAGAAACATGAGAAAAACACCCCTTTTTCGTTAGTTGAGCCCAAAGGTAACTATTTCCGACACCCATCTCATCGATTCATAAGTCAATAATAATTATTTCATCATCCAGAAATAATCTATTGATTCCAACGGTCTCCATGAATTTACGTACGCGAATTGGCAATTAAAGATCTATTTGCACAGGTAAGGCTGGTTTCTATTCGACAGTTTAAATGTTCACGTGATGGAAAAGTTGAATAACCCTAGGAGTTCCTAATGTCTGGTAAATTGCGGGGGCTGTTGATGATTTAAAGCCTCGAAGTTTGTTTTGGACGCATAATCGCAAATCGATCTTGTTGGGACTATTAAATGCACGCCACTCTCTCAGGTCCTACGTCCATAATTCATTTTTTTTTTCCGCAGAAAACTAGACGCTCTCATTCCAAATCTGTTCAATTCCGTGGTTCTGCCGTACTTAGGCTTCAGAAGAAAAAATCATGAGTCCATTAAAGATATATTGACAGCGACGTGGGCCACAAAACATTTAAACTCAATCATGAAAACATTAAGGAAATGGAATACTAACTAATGAAGAGAAAAATTCAATTTCAATGGACGCACATATTAAGAAATAATGTCATATAAGTCAATAAGTTTTTTTTTAACTTTGATGCCAAGAATGACTTGATTTATTTTATTATTTCAGGTGTATGTTGCTACCGTGATAATTGATTAATCCAAATAATAAATTTGGCGATGAAATCACTTTGGGAAATAGTCCTATTGATTAGCCTGCTAGTTCATGCAACATTGGATCATTTTCTTTGGTGCCAGGTCAATTCATTGGTTAATTTTGATGAATCAGAAACGAAAAACGCATACCTTATTCGAGTTATTGATGAAACAGAGCCTAATCTACCCGTAACGGTGGTTCAAAATTGATCTGATAAACATATTTTTTCGTCGACCTCCTAATAAAAGCTCTGTTTAACGTTCACAAAATCATGCATTAATGAGCCATTTTAATGCTCGATTTCATTCTATAGTAATATGAGTAACGTCACAACTCGACTGATATTTCATTTTTATGTATGAGGCCTGCGACTCTCACTCTTCAATCACAGACTTATCGCGTATTTATCTCTGGTTCCATTGTTATTCCACAGAGAAAAGAAATAATGAAACAAATCCAAACATAATCGATCTGTCAAATTACGAGTAATATAGCTGCTTTCAAAATTGCAAAATTTTTCAAATTAGAACAACCCAATCTGTATAAAGGTCACTGTTTTCGGAGTTCTTCTGCATCTATCCCTTTGGACAGTAGAGCAGATTTTGCAGCCATCAAACGGTTCGGAGGATGGAAATCAAAATCTGTTGTAAAAGGGTATATCGAAAACTCGATGAAAAATATATTAGAAACTGCTGAAAAATTTTTATGCAATAATCATTAATACATCAGCTCCCACCAGTACCACACATTACTTATCACAAATCGACAGTAACGACGTAAATGTGGACTATTCAGAATATCACATCTCGAAATTTGCCGTCTATGAATTTTACTAATTGTTCAATTGGAACCATAAATATCTCGTTTATTAATCTAGCGTTTAATAAACTAGTTGATTAAATAACTATTTCTAACATTAATTTGTTCAAATTAAAGAAAAAACTTGGATTCAATCTTAATTGAAATATGTTGAATTAAATTTGAAAAAAATTTAAACAAACACTCGGTATTTTTGTTCTTCCACTTGGAATCATTAAAAGTGACCCTGGTATTGGCTGATTTCGATTTGATGTTCATTTCTTCTTCTTCCAATTCGATATTCGCCCAAAATCGATTCAGAATAACAGAGAAATGTATATCTGCCGATGATGTTCGCATTCAAGATCATTTCGGCTTTATTGATTTAAATGTGCCATGAACATTGGCTCTCATCTGAAGTTCCAACACTATTTCCATGATAATTGCTGCGCGAACTAATCCCATTTACCATTATATTGTTATTCACGAGGAGGAAACATGAACTTTAAATAAATTTGCTACCGCACTGTCGATTTTACCTCGAGATAACTCGGGAACCCCTCCAGGACTCAGGCCCGTTTAAGTTATCGGGTTGTTACGTTAAATAACACTCGTTTGCAAAAATACAAAAACATCGTTCCTTAGGAGGACAATGAATGATGAGGAAATCGAATTTTCACCATTGAATTGAAAAGAAAGGGAATATGATTCGATGAAACTTCTTCAAAAAAAGGCGAATTTTGAAATTTTTTGTAAAATATTTATTTATTGAAGTTCAAATTTCATTTGAACATACCTCGTATTCGAACCATATGGTGTGAATTCAACTCTTCGACTAGACCGATAAAAATCTTCAAAATAGCTTTAAAAAAAAGGTCAAACAATATGGCACGAAGTGTGATCGACTGGTACCATACCATTTGAGTCTGAGATTGATTTATTAATGAATTCCATGTCGAACATTTGAAATATATCTATTTAAACTGGTTTCGTTCAGCTTACACAGCTATGACAGCTGAAATATTTAATTTTTCTATGAATATAAATGAACCAAGCCGGCCAAATCTATGTAAGGTATTGTTGTATGAGCTCGATCGAATAGATATCGTCTAAGTGAATATGTGAGCTTCGAACACCAATACCAATATCAGATTAAAGGAACAATGGTTTGAACATATAAAAGAAGTCAACAAAAACCAGATTTCCTCATCTGACGAGATAATTAATATATAATCGGATGAAGAAAACCTATATTTCAAATTTATTTGCATTTCAAATATCGAATTCCAAAACTAAAGAGTCGAGCTCCAGAGCGACTCTCTAGCTTACATACAAAGAAATTGAATGAAGAAACTCCCTATACAAACGTCTGGAAGGATTTAGAGCACAAACAGTTCAGCTCAAATCAAGTAAAAAAATTACTTTCGATTTAAAATATTGCTCAATAATCTTTGAGCGATTTCCATGTGAAATTCAATGCCATTCCTTTGTATTGAAAATAAAGCTTTATATTATTTTGCCGAATACGATATTCATCCGAATATTGACATTCCATAATGTTGAATAAACTCACTTACTAGGACATGTTTTATTATACAATAGAAATAAATGTTTCCTATATTGCTTCACATAAAAAAAAACACTATATATCGGATTACTCTATCGCATGCTCGAGGTCGATATAGATTGTCTGTGACCTATGTAAGGGAGCAATCCATTTTTCGGTAATATACAATTTATATAAACGATCCTGGAACAATGTCTAAATGATACTTTCTAATTTGTCACTTCAGAATGAGGCTGCGTAGGTAAATTGCATCATTTTCGCTATCAACTATGGTATCACATATAGCTAGAGTTAATTGTTGTTACTACTCAAATTCGCTCTCAATCTATTTTGTAAGTGAGTTTCTATCTCTGAAAGTGTTTTTTTTTCAATAGTAATTATATTATCAATTAGATTATATCTGTCTCAAAACTACCCACTTTCACTTTTCAAATTCTTGATGGGTTTGCAACCCTCTCCAGGGGGTTTGTATCCCAGGTCATGTCCTCAAAACTAGAGTGTTTTCATACATTCTGCTACATTGTTCACTTATTGAGGGTGGAGACTTTTGCATGAGACACCCTGTATATTAGCATATTTCTAAAATATCTTCGATGAACTAGAAAACATTTCGATGTGACCCCTGTACAAAAGACAAAAGGAACAGTCCTTCAAATAACAAAATTCAACTCAATCAGAAGGTTTAATAATACACTTAGCAACACTCTAGAGGCTTGAAAAAAACGACGAATATGTTATTCATGGAGTTTCGAAGGAACTCTACACTTTACGGCACACCTCTGTTCGAAATTTTTCGAACGAAATGCCCTCTTTGAGGTTCACGAATATCATCGCATTTCATGAATTGCAAATTCGATTCTATCCAAGTTGAAAATGGCAAAATGGCCGAATTGACTGGCGAAAGTTTAGCATATTCGACTTTGAATGAAACATTTTTATGATCTTCATTCTGTATTCTTAAATTCAGCCGGTCTTTTCCGATATGGGTGCGATGCTCGAATTGCATATGAATTTTTCATCGGTTTTTCCTATCAAACTGACGCAGAGAATGCACCGAATTTAACATTCGATAGAAAAGTGAATTCGAAAAAAGGTTCAATTTGAACCATCACATACACCGATGATCGGAAATCAGAATTGTATGGATGTCTTGTTAGTGGCGCCATCAGGTGGTTGGGCTCGGGACTTATTGACGGATTCAGTTCCAACGTATTAGATACTTTTTAAGATATAAGAAGGGTTTTTTTATTGGAACAGAATGAGAAATTGTCGAAATAGATTTCAGGGCATTTCGTGCTGAACATTTAACGTTGAAAATCATTCATGCGGAAGAACATCGTTCAAATCATGCACAACTACCTCAAAACTACTCGAAATGATCGAAAAAAAAAAACGTTTTCAACTAGACATGCGTTCCACTCATCGTGCAAAAATTGTGCTACACCATCAGTCAACTTACCCTGAACTTCTGGAAACGCATTTTTCACTGAAAGAATTCAAGATATTAGTATCCCATAGAAAAAAAAAGTGATGCAACTGATGATAACAAGACATTGGGAACGAGATGAAACATAATGATCTAATTAAAACGGGGCATCGTCGAAAAGGTGTATTTTTAAAAAGCATGTTTCTATCTCTCAACTTACGTAATGTGACTCAATGAAGGCACCCCGGGGGATGCTGAAATGTGAGTGAATGAGAAACGAAGATGGGGAAAGGGAGGAATGAAAACAAGAAACAAGCGGGCTGTGGAATTTGTGGCCTCTTCCTACAATCGTTTAATCTCCATAACTTTCTTAATCTGGAACGTCCCCATTCGAATGCGACAGGTAATTCCATGCATTTTCAGACGAACAGGAACTGAGGATCGAACTGCTACAGTCGACAAAACACGGCTTGAAAAACTGCACCTTTGTGGAAGTCGAATCAGCATTTTTTTATTCCCCACTTCAAGTGAGTTTGTTCCCAGTAGAAAAAATAATCAATATAACGAAGAGTTAAAACAATTGTTAGTCGGTGCCAGCCAATAAGACAATAAGGTGTAGAAACCGATAAAAGATGTCTATCGAAACTTTGGGAGCAAGAAAAAAAAATTGGATATTGCCCAAATAATAATTTTTCACGATATCTATCACCAGAAAAATTTCTCGTCAACAACTCCTTCAACTAGTTGATAAATAAATAGTTATTTATTGAAGATGGGAAAAAAGTATTAGATTTTAGCTCGAGAGCTGAAATCTAATATTTTCTATATGCATATATATATATATATCCGGGAAAAAAGTATTCACTTTTTTCCCGGGGAAAATAGTATATTATATACCGCGGGACTGAAGTAGTACATTTAATCCTGAAGGTAAAGTTTATGGCCCGACCGCAGGGAGGTACTTCAGTCGCAAGGTATATAAGATACTTTTCGTACTTCCGGTATGATTTTATTAATTATTTCAATCATTTCAATCAGTTTTTTCTCTCTTCAACTCATTTAATAAACTGTCTTTAAAATAAGTTACCAAGTAACATTGCGTTGTGACAATTATAATTTAGAAACAATGTCATTACTAGTGTCATTGTAAAGAAACATTGTTATTGATAATTATTGGTATCATGAGTGAAGAAGGTGTATCTGATATTGATAAAAGAGCAGCCGAAGTAGATGAAGAATTGTTACCACTGAAATCTAGAAAACTATACGAGCAGCAGTACGATGCTTTTAAAAAGTGGTGCAGCTTAAAAAATGTGAGACAACCTACTGAAAATGCGCTGTTAGTCTACTTCAATGATAAATCAAAAGCGGTTTGTGTCTCAACTCTCTGGGCACATTACTCGATGCTGAACATTAGAGAAGATATTGATATAAGTAAATTTCCAAAATTAGCTTTTTTGAAGAGAAGAAATGAGGGATTTAAGCCAAAGAAGTCAAGAATTCTCACGTCTGAGCAGGTAGATCAGTTCTTACGGGAGGCTCCAGGTGATAAATATTTAATGCTTAAGGTAAATTTGGAAATGTGTTTATATTCAGAAATTTTAAGAAATCAATTTTTTTGTAGGTTGCACTTATTTTGGGCGTTGCGGGAGCTTGTCGTGGAAAAGAGTTGGTTGATTTAGAAATCGACGATGTGAGAGATTTGGGCGATTCCTTCCTAATTGCGATTAGAAACACCAAAAATAAAATTGACCGAAATTTCGTGATCAAAAATTCAGAAAACAGTGCCATCAGTTTCGAAAATATGTGGCATTGCGAAAGACAGGGACACCTCATTCAAAATTTTTTGTTCAATACATCAACAAAGAATGTACTACGCGAGTAGTTGGAAAAAACATGTTTGGTACATTTCCACGGCAAATAGCAGCTTTCTTGAAATTAGAAAATGCGACGTCTTATACGGGACATTGTTTTAGACGCACATCTGCGTCTTTGTTAGCTGATTCGGGAGCAACAATAGACGTGCTGAAGAGACATGGAGGATGGAAATCCTCCAACGTGGCCGAGGGATATATTGAATCGTCTATTAAAAATAAACAAAAAATTTCAGATAAAATATTTGGTCAAGTCGCCGATTCGTCCACTATAGTTATGCCACAGTCCTCATTCTCGCTTCCTGTTTCCACAGGATCTTCGAAACAAATACCAGTTCAATATGATAAGGACCTATCTGTTACTCGTCAGTTACCTGCTGCATTAACCCAGGAAAGACTGGCCAATATGACGAACTGTCACAATATTAATTTGAATATTAACGTTAATTACCATTCTAATTAATTGCATTTTTCAATAAAATATCTCTTAAATTCGTTTGTTTGTGATTTAATCGTTCCGGGAGTTTCGTCAATATTTAATCCCGGAGGGATTAAATGTGACACTTTACCTGTCACAAGGGAGTGAATTTGTCACTTTAGGCCCGGAAGTACGAAAAAGTTATTTCGTTAAAAGTTATATTTTGTTACCTGTCAACAGAGATGAAATGTCAAATTTTTCCCGTCACAGAAAAAACGTATTATTACTATAATTATCATCAACATGAAGAAATCAATAGAGGCATTATGAAAGTTGATAAATATCTCTAATCGTAAAGCTATTCCTTCCAACTCGTCCTACATATAGTGGTAGGTAGAGGCTGACAAATGATCTGGAACCCAAGCAGCATTTATAATTTATAAGAATATTAAAAAATGATAGCTATGACAGACAAAACCACTTAAAACTATAAAACCGATAAGTATGTTTTAATGAAATTTCTTAACGATTGATAAAATTGCCGTCTCGATTCGCTTGATGTCATTCTTTGTGGGTACGGACGATGAACTTGTGGACTTAACGAATTCCTTGATAGTCAACTTGACTTGCAGTGAGAAATGTAGGATGATCATCAAGTTCGTGAGGAATTCCATTATGCTCGGAATCGCTCCGGTCTTGTCTACAAGGCACACAACTCGATCACAAAACGCGTCTATACGTGGTACACTCAAAAAATAATGCTTGCGTTAAGACGATATCAAACGTAAGTTGCTTTGATATATTGTGTTAAAATAATTTATTGGAAGTTTCATATAAAGACGAGAAGGAATAAACTTTGAAAAACCAAGAAAAAAAACACAAAAACCAATATACAATGAAAATACAGATTCAAAAATAAATACAATAAGAATCAAATTGAAGAAATGAAGAATAAATATAAACTCAAACAGGAATTTAAAAGATGGTTTATCGAGGAAGATATACATCTAATTCACAGAATGATAAATTCGACCTAAAAGGACCCAAAATAATTGGAATGAGAATAAAGAAAGCTACAAAAAAGGCTCATTGCGAATGTATTATGATATTGTTGTGTATAGTAGTAAAGAATTATGTTTTTATTTTATACTGTATACTTATTTACCTCAGGGTGTACAACACCCATGTATGATGTGAACATCTTAATCTTAATGGCTTAAGTATTTGTTTGTGATGAGCAACGGAACTTAGAATGATCGGAATCCCAAATACCTTTGAAATTAAGAGCTCTCTGTAAGCGTGTGCTCAAGTCGTTACATGGGTAGAAATGGCCTTGAAGACGTTGGAGAAAGAGCCTGCGCGGCGTGGTAACTACCGGTCCTCTTTATCCTCGGACAGAGGGCAGACCCAAGCAAAAACGTTAATATCCGAGCTAGGAGGTTACGACTGGAAGCTTAATCTGAGTCCGAACTCCCAGACCTGGGGGAGACCCAAAGGGTGACGTTAATTCATGAAAGAAACTGCTATCTCATATCTGAATTCTCGATTCATCAAACTGGGACACTGTAGTTCGGTAAACAGTGCAAGGCGAGAACTATCGGTCAGCTGAGTTAGTAGACTATCACGAGATCTTGGCGAGACCATAAAACTTCGGACTCACTAGGTAGAAGCTCTTCCTCACAACGCCAACATCCAAGTGCGATGAGAGTGATCATCTAGGGCTGCCCGATTACAAATCGTCTTGGTGTTGAAGTTAACTATGGCTTTCTTGGGTCTCCGAGCACATGGATAAGAGGTCGCATACAAGCAAAAGAAATGACTAACTCGTAACGTTTTGAACCATGAAAAACTACGACTGCTAGCTGATGCCCCACTAGGAACCGAGCAGTAAGAGAAGGAGCATTCATAGAACAAACATCCCCCTTCAAAACTGAAGGTCTTGGCATAGATCCAAGGATCCAAGAGGCATAGTAATATCAGAGTGACTATGATCTATCTGGCTCAGAGAGTACTATCCGTCAGTCTCGAGGAAGACCTAAATGGTAACGTTAATGTTCAGCAGGATATTGCTACCTCACAGCTCGTTCTCTGAGAGATCAGGTCTACTGGTATGTGAAGTTGCGTGGCAGTAGATAGCGGTTTGAGTATTTATACGTGGAATAATTGAGTTTTGTCATCAAAGGAGGATGTCTTAATGTGTTGGATAATGCTTATTACTTTTCCCCAATCTCTAGTGCTTTGAACTCATTTCAGGTGTTTATCTACGTAAACCAATACTATCAAACTCTTGTATTCTAAACAGTCAAGGTCAATTAATATTGTGGATGAGCTTTTTCAATTAATTCACTCACTTTCAGTGAGTAATAATGCTTCGACATAATTACCCAAAGTGCGAATTTCTCCGGCTAACTTCATGCTCAATAAGTTTCGCAATTAAAACTACAGAATCGAAATTGCAATTTTATGAAGTTTCCGAGTCCTTGAAATAACCACGGCTCTTACCAGTTTCCCTTATTCGGTTTCCGCCAACAAATAAATAGCAACTTAAGGAGTGGTGAACCAATAAGAGCCGATTTATGAAATTAAAGGAAAACTCTCTTCGAAGGACGTTCCAATGAATTTCCACTGTGCGGAAACTGCTAACTATTTCTTACAGCGACGTGTTTCGACAGTCTGTTGACCTGGTGTCAGAAGCAATGTTCGAAAATATGTTAGAAATCATTTTCGTCTAACCATGAACATACTCGACTTGTCAAGGTACCCGACTAATGGATCATCCCTGTTGCTCTTTCGATGTTTACTACCGTTTCTTGCTTGTGGTCGATTTCCAATTGGAACGATTCGCCTCCCCCGTACAAGGTGTTTTCAAAGGACAAAACTTCAAGAAGAGATCATTCGCTATAACAATTCTCTGATAAGAGCAAATCAGAAAGTTATTGAAATCCAAAAAGCTGATGATCACTTCTGGTAGAGCCAGAAATGTGGAAGCGTGAATTTTTCATCGAGGAACTCGTAGAAGCTGAGAAACGTCTGATGCACTGATTATTATGATAACCCTGTATATTATAGTATATCTCCTATTCATCATTGAAGGGCATAGTAATGAATCATTGCTCAGAATTGACCATAACAAATTAAATCTATAATTACGCTGTTGGAAGTAAAAGAAAAATGTGATTCCCCATGTTGTCTACCGTTCATTGAGATGATGAACCACAAGCGTGAGAATTTCTCGATCATGTTTACATTGGAACGAATTCAAACCACTTCTGAATATCAACAACGACTGTCTGCCTTCGAAAATGTTTACAATGAGCTCGATTTTGTTGCATTAATTAGTTGGACTGTTTCAACTTCAGGACATCTGTCTATCATCCACCTTATCTGGTTGATACGGATCGTTTATTCGATGAAAAAAGGGACATATGTGAGGAATGCGTGCAATGCACCCGAAAAGAAAAATAATCATGCACGTTGGCCGCTTCAAGATGTTGTCAACTTTTGGAGGTCCCGCAGACTATAGACTTTTTATCTGATAGCCTAGACAGAACCAGTGAATCCTTTCACTGAAGAAGAAAAATAAGTGATAAATGAAGAGAAGTTTGAAGTTAAATCAACAAACTAAACTGAGTTAATGGAACTCATAATAACAATTAAAATCAACCATTGCATGAAAGCAGAAGAGGAAGAGGGATTGATACACACAAGTTAAATGCATGATCAATACATATGTGATGTCACCTTCTAGTTCAACCAATTAGCATAGCTAATTTCTACTCTAGAAGTGGCATAAATGTTCATAAGGCATATACTGTATTAATCAATGCAGTAGTCGATGACTTACCCTGTAAGTGTTAATTTGAAAATTTCATTGGGCAAATGCTAATGATGACAGAATTCAGTACAAACACCTGAAGAGGATTGTGGTGTTTGTGTTTGCCTGTTGTCGAAAACAACGGTCCAACGAGTTGATGTTTGAAGTTGTCGGGTCGCTGAAGCGATGTCCGACCCCAAATATCGATCGAAAATTAATTTTCAATGTGTCAAAGCTGTTGACCGCTCCGACGCTGATAAGCGTATGTAATTTCGACGGTAATGCACTTTTCACATCGATCTGATCAGCGTCAGTGATTACTGTCACTTATTAATGACTAAAGGGATGCAATTAAGCCGAAATTGAGTCCCGCGTTGTAAGAAACAACGTGGTCGTGCTAGATTGAAGTTAAAGTGAGGAAAAGCTGAGGAAAGTTTCTATAAGGTCCATTAGGGCTTAGTGGCTTACAGGCCTGTAGGCAATGAGCCCCTGGCCAATTGAAAATGGGCATCGATCAGTTGGGCGATGAAATGAGCCTCGTACGTAAGCAGAATTTCATATTGGCTATAGTCTTCCTGTCAGTGTTTGCGTACCCTTCTCAATGTAATTTTATTACCCCAACAAACACAATGAACGGCAAGGAAACTATCATACGAAGGCTTCGAAGGAACACTGTGTTCTACTTTCATTATTTTACTAGGAAATATTTCGTTTCAGTTCTGAAAAATGGTACATCAGTTAATGATATATCAACTGGCATCGGATGCAAAAAATGGTTCGTAAGTGTGAAATTTGTAGTAAAGACAGGAATTTTAATCCGAATTTATCGTCCCATAGGTAAGTGTATTGTTAGAACCGAAGTATTTAGTTGTTTACATGTTCAGTAGCGTAGAAAGTTTTGATAGTAAAGTTTTCAATGAGATTGTTATAAGATAAAATGAGGTTTTCTTGAATTAATCTTATATAGTCAAAGGGGAATTCACATTTATTGGTACCAGATATATCTGGTGGTCTTAGAATGCTAGCTCCAAATTGAAATATAACACATTTAAATGAGGATCAAACCCAAGTTTTTTTGATAGATTGTTTACCCATTATTTTTAGCCGGAATTAAAAGTTACGAACACCTAGCGTCACACAGCACATGTATTAATCGATTTATTGAAGTGTTGATTTGATCATCGTGCTTTCTCAAAAAATGGACCAGTAGATATGCACTCTCGTTCGTGTGATCTAACGCCTCTATTGTTTTTTCTTTAGAGCTACGCCGAGTCATTGGTCTAGCCAAAAAAGCCAACGACTTGTGAAGAGCTAAGAGCCAAAATTGAACGCAACATTAGGTTGCAACGTGTGGCCGAATAACCGGAAATTGTGAATAATTAAGTTTCTGATTTGCGTTTGATTTTGAAAAATAATTGGAAAACCCTTCACTAATCCAAATTTGGAGGTTACATTTTTTGCGTATGCGCAACCTGTTAGCAATAAAGTAATGAAGAGGAATATTTTCCAGCCGTTATTTCCCTCCAGGCATTTTCTCCGGATCATTCCAGTTATTTTTCCGGTGTGTTTTGAACCGACCGTAAAGGATTATGTTTACAGGATTATCCCACATCGGTTTAACAAAGCTTCCTATACGACTATGGCAAAACCCGATTCGGCTGCTTATATTAATCTCTTGTCGGTGCGAAATTGACAGATACAAATGACATGAGGGTATTTAGTTTATTCGTTTGGGGTTCAATATTCTATTTCAATAATCTCCGGTACAAAAAATGCATTAACGCCATGTTTGAGGGACTCTCCTCATCAAGTTCATAATTCTTCGATATTTTTCATTCATTACGTCCAATTATACCGAGTATGATCAAATTAATCCGACCCATTCTGGTGAGTTGGGATGGATTTTTGCACTCCTATTCTCGAAATGATATGATCTTCACACGAATTTTTCAACTGCAAAATTTTGAAAATTTCTTTCTTAGGGCAAATACTTGACCATCCCAACAGCGAAGCCCAAATTCTTTTTTTTCCATCGTCATCAGGGAACCTTAATTCAAGAAAACCTCATTTTATCTTATAATAATCTCATTGGAAACTTCGCTATTAAAACTTTCTACGCTACTGAATATTATATATTATTTTTGATACAGAGGTCGAAACGTGTGTCTTCTAGAACACGTGACCTTCAACTTGACAAAAAGAGAATGGAGCAGCGTTGTCTTGACTTTCACCTGAATTTCTTTCCATCTGCGGTTTCTGACATAAAATAGCAGAATCAACAGAAGTTTTCCTTTAACTTCTTGCTAATATATCCGATAAAACAGTTTCAATTAAAAATATGAAATTTTTTACAATGTTTCAAATCCAAATTGGAAAAAATTATAGGGGAATAGAGAAACTCACTGTTTGCTCAGTTTGGCAACATGAAAATTTTTTATGACCTGAGTGGACCAGCTCAATACGTTACAATCGAGCTGCTCTAAGTTTCAGATGCGACACTTTTCAATGCAAATAAAGGGGTCTATTCTTATATAATCGAAGGTTACAACCTCGGGTGTCGCCATTTTCTTCTGTATTGTAGTTCGGGAAACGTTATTCGAACTAAATTATAAAAGTTTTATAAAATAAATTGTTTATTGCGTTCAACATCAATTTATTCGTCGAAATCGCCGACTTTCAACGTGGTATCAGCCATTTTGAGAGAATCAGATTGAATGCACGTTTTTTATTAAATTCAAACAGCTGAATTCTGATAAACTTCATTAACAGAACTGGGCATTCCGATGCGTGAGGATGTAAAAAATCAGAGGATCGAATTTCCTTTTCTCCTTTCATAATAGAATTTCAGAAATATGTAGTAATAAAATTGAGATCCGTAGGAAGGTGAGACGTCAGATGTTGAAAAGATAGAGAAGGTAGTAAAAGCTGTCTTCTCGTAAATCATACAAGCAGTCAAAGAATTCATAGTTTGTGCAGGTGACCAGGCACTGGGTGAACCAGGTAAAGTTTAGCGATGCTAGTGGCAAGATCCTAAGCTTGAATTGGCCGCATACCGTCTATTGATTTTCTAGCGTTCTCCACGTCCTTGTTGAGACAATGGCATTAGAGGGCCAAGGCACGCTGCAAATAATGCAACGTCGAAACATCGCACCGAATCTGACGCACAATCCAGAGCAGAGAAGTTTGGATATCTTTAAACCCGGTTCAACTCGATTCGAACCTCTGTTTATGTTATTCATTGCAGCAATTACTATTCAGGACTAAACAACCCACCGACTATTGACTTTCAAACCGGAAGATATGGCACAAAGGAATTTCCAGAGTAGACTGGAACTTCTGCCGCACATCTCGACAGATTCTGGATGGTTATTGATGGAATTGATATTCATATCTCGAAAAATTAGTTTTAGTTTATCACTCAAGGGACGAAATATAGTTGAATAGATTATGATCGCATAAGAAACAATAATAAGTCATCTCGTATTGAAAGTAAACATGAAACATAACGTCTTCTGTCGCCGAAAGAAATTCAAGTGAGTAATGATCAAGATTTTGAATAGTAGTTTGTGTAGTTGAGTTTAGTACCCGAAAATGGCCAACCAGAAGAGGTAAATCTAATTGCAAAAATTACTTCACGAACAACCGAGTAGTTTTTTGGGCCCAAACAAAAACTATATTCCAGCAGTTATTGAGACATTACACCTCGAGATCATCAAATTAAAATTACAGTTATACGTGATTATACGAATTGAAACATTCTGGATAATTTCAAACAATTACTTTTCAAATAATTCGACCCCGCGCTATTAAAAATCTCAGTGGTAATCTAATAATGATATTCAATTACCGTAATTACATTAACTCATAAATATATCAAAAGATGAAACCGACAAAATAATAAAGACAGCATTATTATTTCCTGGTTCGGAGTGCCCGAGACTCGACTCTAATGATTCATTGTAATGTAATCTCTTGATCAATCGAACGTATCTCTCACCGAGTGTTATAAAAAAAAAAATCAAATCGAGTTTTCGCCTTGGGACTACATCGCGCTTAGAAGCCCGGCCATTGTTTCTGATCATTTATTAAACAATATCCGAAAGATGCCTGAATAAAAATTCTTCGAATACTTTCATGGGTATACACGGTGACCCAAGTCGAGGTTAAATTTCCAAACGAGTCGAAAAGGTGAGGTTGAGTTCAAACTTGAGGCTTTGAGTTTTGGAAAAGTGATTTTTAAATTGCAACATTGTTTCGACAAAAATAACTTGATTGTTACTGAAAACCCATCTGCAAAAATGAGTTTGTCAATCAATTACCCTTCAGTTTATATCTCAGTATTGTGCCTAATGAAACATCTCTGAAATTTGTATGTGTTGATGATATTGCTACTGCCATTTGGACTTCTCTACTACTTAGAACATTCTATCAACTGATCAGAAGAATTTGAGAAATTATTTCGTTGAATGGCGTTAATGTCCCAACCTTAGATTATATAAGAATAGACCCCTTAATTTACATTGAAAAGTGTCGCATCTGAAACTTAGAGCTGGTCGATTGTAACTTATTGAGCTGGTCCACTCAGGTCATAAAAAATTTTCATGTTGCCAAATTGAGCAAATAGTAGGTTTCTCTATTCCTCTATAATTGTGAATAAAAACTTTTTCTCCAATTTGCATTCAAAACATTGAATATAATTATCTTATCGGATATATTATGTTCTAACATTGTTCCACCTCATATTCATTGACAGACTGTGTGCCAATCAAGACGAACTGCTTGCATCGATCAATCTTCATTTAGCTTTGTAAGTTCCTAGTTCCGATTATTACGACCAACGAAAGGTTCGTATTTTCTTTGGGCATTGGTTCTGCGTCTGTGAACAAACTTTTCTGGGAATGAAACCCTGTGAATGTCTCTTTAGCCATTCTGAACCGCCAGGTAGTTGATCCAATTCTGAGAAGCTCAGTATGTCACACTAACTTTTTCAACAATAGATGATTCGAAGAGAATAAGACACATTGATAACCTTTCACAGTGCAAGTTCAACTATTTCCATTCGACAGAACTTGATAAATAAAATTGGGTCTTCACAATTACCGATATAGATAACTAATTGGCAAAAATATCCCCGAAACTGGCATATAACAGCTAGTTCAATTGTGTGACGCATGGATTTCAACGAAAAATCGGTGCCGCAAATAAAATATTCATATCTCGTCTTATAAATTGTTGGAGGTTTCGGGTTATCCAGAAATTCGTTCGCAGAATGTCATCAAGATCCATTGTCAACTGATACGTTTCGAAATGGAAATCCAATTTTTCCCGTCCATTTTTTTTCCCGAACGCCATAGATGTGGGGCTTTGATATTTTCCAACGGGTGTATATCGCGACAGCATCATGACAGTGAAAAGTGAATAGCAAGATGGATTCATCCCGAATGAAAGAACATCCAGCTGAATATTACGGATGATTCTCTTATCGAGAAAGGGCAGCTTGTCAACCTGGACAACAAATCCGTACTAATCAACTAATCACCATAAAAATTATTCAACATTTCAGACCGGGGCAAATAGTTTAAGAAATCCAAAAAGACCGGAAACTGAAACACTGTAAATGGAACAAGCTTTCGTTCTTCAACACTGACTCATCAAGAGGATACGCCACTGTTACTGATGTCTACAAAGAAGAAGTTTACAATATCATAAGGACTTCGAAAGCTTTTCTTGGTTGCTCATACACACATAGATTCTTTATTGGCCTTGGAGTTCCCAAGGGTCCATTTTAGGACCTCTATTGTTCACTTAGTAGGGAAGTTCATACATTGAATCAGACTTTTATGGATTCCAGTTAAATTCTGACTTTACTTTTATCATTTCAAAATGCAGATATAGAAAAAATGGCCCAGATAAAATAAAAACGGTTCAGTGGAAGCCATTGCAACGAGAAGGAAGTTAATCAAAGCAAACCAAGTTTCAAATGATTCGTCACTAAGGGTTGCTTTTTATTCCAACAAACGAAGCAGCTGGACTCTTCCTATGGTTTTTTCAAATATCAATTAGTGCAATTAGGCACAGTTATAATGAGCTAACAATGTTGCCGAATAAATTGGACATTATTATTCCGCAGCACGTTTTGTCCGTGGAATCGTGAAAGTTTGATGTTTTAATTTCAATAACGTTGCTCGTTATCGGATGGATGTACGGCAAAAACGGCAGGACATCAAAAATAGAAGGAAAAAAAACCGGGACATTTTACGGCATGCAACCCAGATTCCTTCGAAATCAGTTTTAAACAACACTTTACGTTTGTTTCGAATGATGATGCATTCATCGGATCTATCTACCAGATGGCGCCACTGTCAGAATATCCATGCGGTTATACCCATTTTCCTAAGCTATACCAATGAATATACAGGGTTGGGATAAAGTTTGGCACCAAATTAATATCTTTAAAACGAAACCTCATTTTATCTTATAATAATCTCATTGAAAACTTCCCTATTAAAACTATTCTTATATAGTCTAAGGTTGGCATGTCCTTGTAACTTCTGAGGATATTTCCTCTAGCGGTTTGTATGATAATTCAAAACCACCCAGTATATTGAGAAATTTCTGATTTGTAAGCATCGTTTCACTGTCAGGCTCAAGTTGGAATAATTTTCAAGTTCAGTTGGTAATTGTCGATATTGAAATTTCCTTATTATCGAATTTTTTATGACTTAGGAGCGATGTGGAAACTAATATAGCAGCTCAGTGTGTGGCTGTTAGCTATTTTTCAAATTTACGTCGGGCGAATTATAGCAGCTAATTAGTTGGTGAGGCGCAAGAAGGTGGCAGGAAATAGGGTGAAGGGAGGGATGTTAAAGTGTATTTCATGTTGTGTACATCTGTTCGGTACGTTATTCTAAAGTAAAGGTATGGAGATGACTTGTTTATTAAAATATCACAAAATGAACATGGAACACTTCCATTTGCGCCGGTGTTACACGCTGCTCAGTTCGTATAGTTCGCAAAGTTGGTACCACTGATACCCCGCGTTTCCGCTTTGCGGGTGCAATTCCGCTCTTTGCGATGTAATTTAATACGAGGGGGTTACTTTGGATATTTCCTGGCGCTATACCAGTCAATAAACGGGAGCGTGAATGTTAACATTCTCATCAGTTAATCGATGTTACTAAAAACTTTCCGTGTTGATCTCGCCAGCTTAGAAGCGATTCGAATTATCCAAGATACAGGAATTATTTGACTATTTCGAGCATCCGATAATAGGAAGAGTTTACAGAAAACTCCATCTGGAATTTATGGGCCTGAACTTTCTCAATTCCGCTTCGCACAGATAACCTACTATATTTCTCTCTGTTCGAGAGAACAACACCTTATGATTAGAATACAGGGTCGGCATTCAATTCTGATTCATATTCAGATAGTAACCCTCAGCAGTGAAAGATTTATTTTCACGCCAATTATGAAAATATTCTTCATTTCCTCTTCCGAGAAGTCAAACGAAAATTTGGAGTTTGCACCTGCCATAACGCTGTTTACTCTCCGCTGATGCCCACAAATTTGTATTGCACTATTCTCTTTTTTACTGAAACCGCTGAATCTCAAGAATTATTTGGCTCCGAGAATTACCTAAATTCAGATTCTTGGCTCGATTCATTTAGGAATCTCGAAAGATAATTATATCAGACAAAGACGACGATCATTAAACTGCCAAAGTGCTCGAAAATTTCACATGCGCACTGAGCTTCATCCTCTAGATTTCCAATGACGCGACGTCTTAGAATCAGTACTTTGCGCATACTATTTAGAGAACATTCTCTTGACACTTGAGCAATCAGAATATTCAACGAAAAATCTTGAAGCAAAACAATACGAAATTGAAAAAATAATTCGCAGTGAACATCCTTGTAATTTCAACCAGACAAGCTAGTTGGCTCTCCCTTCTGCAGAAGTGAGTCGTTTGACCTGGATCTCCCGTATCTACTCAATTTATTAATATTAACGGCTGTCCATTGTTTGATGAATAGTTTCGACATTCCATTTACATAATTCAATGTTTAATATTGGAAGAGACACTCGATAACTGCTAATGGAACTATGTGACGAAATTGAAATTCCGTTTCGAAAAACGTTCTTCAGTATCGATTAAAGAAGCCATTCGTCATCTACGTTTGATTTCAAATGGAATCAGTTAAAATAAGCTGATTTAAATAAGCCTCGGTTGAAAGATACTTTAATTCGATTTGAAAAATGTAGGTTGTTCCAAAGAGCATTGCCACCATGAAGTAATAGTATGCATACCTTTGAACCTTTGTTATCAATTCTCCCAGTTTTCGACCAGAACAACTAAAAATTGATATTTTTCCATGTATATCTCTGAAATGAAATCCGAGCAACTCCCTGATATCATATTTCTTTCTGAACGAATCTCCTACTCAAAATTGATTCAATTCTCACAATGAACTCGAATATTTTCTGAAGCCTTACCAACGAAATCAGTTATTCTCCTCCACACATACAACGATGTACGGAATGAAATAACGAATACCAAGATGGGGGTGGAAAACAGGCATACCCTCCTTCGACTAAAAAAAAATAAGGGGTTGCAATGTACGTGGAATATGTTGCCATCGTTTTGTCGAACATGATGTAAATTTTTCTTTGGCTTCACAAGGACCAAACCCAATTCGTGAATCCGTAAAAGTTTACCGACCACTTATGTTTACATGGTTTTCATTCCTAGGGGGACGTTGAACTGACAGTTTTTTTATTGGAAATGTAGACAGTACTGTAGGAGAAGCCCCCCGATGACTAGACAAAACTGTTATCTATTACATCCTTATCGAATAACCAATTCATCAGTAATTTACAAAACAATTGGCTTTCTAACATTGGGCTCTATAATTAGTATATCCAATTCTCTAGATGAGCCATTTAATATTTAGAAATTTTAGTTTATTGAAAGATTGACTCACCTTTTGTCATAGCTTCCGATATAACTACGAAGGAGAACAGAAGAAGAAGCAGGCCGGGCCTGACCTTCCCATGCCAGGCCATGGCACCTCACCCTGTAAAAAATACAAAATTAAAATATCATGCAACAAGATAAGGACGGTAGTATTGTGTTTGATGAAACGCGCATGCGGTACAGGACGACTGCTTATCAAGGGAGATCACCTTGAGACAGGCGCGTTAATCGAAGTTCGAAAGCGAGGAGTTTCGTCCGGCAAACTGATCCTCGCATCTGTTCCATCTGCATTCCAGATATGTTTTCCAGATTATACCTTGACCGAGCCCCGGGGTTATCTGAAAAACACGTTCGTTACGCTCTGTTTGCCAGAGTGGCTGGAAATGGAATTTATTTGTTTTCGAAAACGGCCGGGCACCGTAAATGAAAGCTTATTTCGAAGTTTCAATAAATCCGACGTGGCTCAATCACCTCAGATCGATCATTATTGGCCGAAACACAGGGATCGCCTTGGGGAATTTGTTTTGAACTGTGGCAAGAAAGGGGTGGAAAACCCAACAGGAGAAAAGTATTTTAGGGTTCGGAATGGAAAGTTTCGGCGAGAAAACGAATGAATAACTTGTAATTTGGATACCGCAACCTTTTCGGTCACAAGGTCACAAGATTCAGTTCTACGCCTGATTTCGTTCTGAATTTGTGAGGAGATCCATTGATACTCGAATTACAAATGGAGGTATGGAAATTCGACGTTCAACTACCCCAAAAAGGTTAAGCAAATATTATCAGTATTTATGTTGTATGAATACAACAAAGTACAACGTATATTTGAAGGATCAGTAACGATTGGAACAGTTGGAAAAAGGAAAGGCGCAAGAGAGATTTCCAAGGACAGATAAACCTAGCACAGTCTGATATTTCAACAATAAATCCAAAGAAACGCAAGATCTCTGTATATTGAGTAATTTCATTTGGATCGAACCCATAGAAGTAATGAACGAAATTGTTTATTTCATTTCCTTTCCGCTTGAGCAGAGCAATGCACAGTTAAGCGCAGTTAACCCAAAACGATGGCATTCCAGCAATTTTCGTAGTTGGATGTGGAAAGCACAACGATATTAATCAAGATTCTTCGTAGCTATGATTCGCACAGTGATCTCAAGCAAAAACCACAGGTCTACGTTGCGTTTTTCATCGTAGAGTCCACAGAAATGTAATAAAACTTCACCGCAGATCTCATTAACGACTTCTAGCTAAATCGGACAGTTCCCATCTTTCGAAAACACTCTGTAAATAAAGGTAATAACCATTAGCGTCATAGAAGAGCGACCGCATCTGTTGAAAGGAATGTAATGATAATAATTCAGGGCACAGATATACGAGGTTTGCCGGCAAATTTCTGAAACTGCGCGCGCAGAAACGTGCTAGATGAAAGGGGAACAAGCATGAGGAGCAACTTCCAGTTTTTCAGTGGTGGATTCTGTCAATTTCCAAGAATCATAAAATAATAGAAGACAGAGCATCTTACTGAGGGGTTTCCAAAGTACAAGTTCCAAGAGGAAAATCATATTCGACTTGATAAGCAGGTGACATGAAAATCAACATCCACAGTTTCATGTCCTGAATATCTCTGAAAACTCAAAGACTTCATCTTAATGAGAGATAGAAAAGCACAGAATTTTGAACAATTTCAATAATGAAAAGCTAGGTCATTGGATAAACATGCATTCTCATTCGTGAAACACTCTGGCAATGACTATTAGAATTAACAATATTCCGGCATATTCAATTTTCAGTTCTATTCAACTCGTATTGGCGCGTAAGTGTGCATTTTTAACAGGTCTCGGAATAGAGGCATTTTGTCACGAACCTCTGCAGGGCGAGATGAGAATCTTCGCCTGTCTGTATTTAAACCCATCAAGTTTCGCGAGGCATTCTGATTAAGCTTAGTTAACACTCGAAATGCGTCGAGTCAACGTTCTACAAATAACGCCATTCTTGCGCTGACATCTAATATCAATTGGTGACTGAAATAATAAATTGGATGACCTACTCGAATCCGTGGCAACAATAGAAAAACACTCGGTAATTCGAACAGGAGCTGCTTCTGTCGTCTCTGATATACTTCAATTAAATTCCTTTATGTAAGCGTTGACGTTGGATTTCTATCTATTCTTTCATGTCGCCCACTATTGAATCAGTAGATGAACTCTTCATGCACCATTATATTCGGAGCGAGAAATATTAGCCTCTGCTTCAGTCCAAATCCTTTGGAATCATCTAAGACCTAAAGGAAACTCACTAAAGGTTATGTAATCCCTGAAGCTTCTCGAAAAGATTCTTATAACAAATCCAATGGAAATATCAAGAGTGAACAATGTGAGGGATCTCGCTATTGTTTTTAATGTCAAGCATTGCTTTGATAAACACATAAATTTCATTATAGCTTCTGGAAAGCGTATGCTCGGGTTTATAATGAGATGGTATAAGTCCTTCAAAAATCAGTTGGCGCTGAAGGCATTATACTTTTGATATGTCACCACTAAGTGGACATCAGCTATACGAAATCCATTTCATATAACTTATATATGTGAATAGAATCGAATCGAATCTATTTTTAAAATTATTGAGTTTCAAATGTGATTTAATTTCAATGCCTAGGGATCCAGATAAGTATAAATTGAGGCTCAAGCATTTCAATTTCAGCAGTTTTGAGATTAACTGAAAGATCAATGTCATACTTTTTGTGCATAAACTTGCTAAAAACAAATTGGGCTGTAATATCCTTGAAACAATTACTTTCTATGTTCCTCAAGGACACTTGAGGTTTAAAGAACTTCTTCTCCTTACATTGAGAAAGACTAATAGCTGCATGAATTCTCCACTATATAGAGCATTGACTACTTTCAATAATTGCCCTGTTGGAATTAATTTTGACTTGTTAACTGATGGTATCGTTAAAATAAAGAAAAAATTAAAACAAGCCTCATATGATAGAATGATGCATCATGATTTTTGTCGTTTTTCCTTCAAAATTTGTTAGGTTACAACGAGGATAAGGATAAGGATAGCTATATGTCAGGAATTTGAAAAAAACGCATGAAGAATATTTTTCTGATAATTTTGAGATCTACAACTTTGATTTGTTGTTCTCTATGGATTATTTCAGTTTTCTAGAAAATTTGAAAAAAAATCGAATTCTCACCTTCGACCTCAATTAACTTCTGTAGCATATGAGTATGGATGGGGATTTTGAAAACTTTATTTTAAATGGTAAACCTAAGCTCTCCAATATCTGGCTATTTCAGTGTCTTAATTGACCGGACTACCTGTGAATAAATCAGTTCGTCAGGCCCGAGTGGATTCCAGCATTTTTATTTGAAAGATTCCTTTCGACTGCAAATGAAATTTCGATATCTTCTGACTGCATTCATTGGCGTTTTTCATGGAGTCCAATGCACCTAGTGCCGCGCGCGGTACCTTCCAGTGTATATTATAACATCGAAAATATCCGTTAGATCCTCGATATTTAATGCAACTAAACTGACATTTCATGCCATATTTACGAGCTGAATTGAATTTACAGTTCGATCCCAATGATGTAAAACAATCGAAGATATGTTGATCATTGCCGTGATTCCAGCTCTAGCGGTTGTTTCTCGGCTCGGATTTCTTGTTCTTCTCCATCCGAAAGGTCAGGTGCGTTACTCATTAGACCGGCAGTTGACCCAGTTCACGGATCCGAACAGGGCAGTTGATTTATGGTGCATAGGTAAATTTAGCAATTTCATTGAAATAAATGATGGGGCAGGTCCCATACCGACCTTTCGAGTGAAAATTCGGATAGCTAACGGAACAAAACCTCCACGACAAGGAGAGAAAAGCTGGTCACCGTTTGAAGTTAACCAACCTGGGCTCGTTCAGGCTAATAACTTCCTTCAACGCTGACGGTACAGAACACGCACTGTATCGCAGCAACTGGCTCCATATGCGCCGTAACTGGATACGTAATTAACTGAAAATTGCATATATGTACAAAAGCATCGAGAACGCTTTAGCCACTTCTTATTTCCACCCGGTATGTTGCCCTTTCGAATTTGACCTCAAGTTATCCATTACCTCCTTCGAGAGGTTCATCACTCCCATTTTCTTTGGCCTATGATCAAGGCGGCTAATACCTTAAGATCAACATGTGATCAATCCATAGAAACGGATATAAAACGTGTTTTTAAAAAACCTTTAACACAGATACGTCAAAAATCGTACAGGTTCTGCCTGGTGTCACATTCACTCTTTAGTCACGATATCTTTTTTAAAAATGTGATATTAATATGATATTTTTTCTCAGATTTCATATATATTTGTCATCGAACTATAGAAAACTATAGGACACATTTGGGAGTGGCAATTATAAATATGCTCTGAGTTGATGACCAATGATTGGCTGATGCAAAAGCAACATTTAGGTTCATAACTACTTGTAATGCGAAACCCTGTGGGTGAAATAAATGGAAAATGGCTGTCTCCCCGCGGCCCCAAGGAACTCCGAAACGGATTCCTATGCAAATTCGCGAAAATACACCTCTTTCGTTTGCGTAAAACTGACGGAGGTTATGAAATCATACCGAGGCGTCGTTGTGGCATAACGCTAAGACTCCAGATTTTTTTTAACGAAGCTCAAGGGAAGTTGCGAACGGTTGGGCTCATGGAATTTCATTTGATTCAAGTATTAGTTACGTTTAGTCTAAATGAGCATACGTGCCCTGTTTTCAGAGGAGGGATGTTACGTTCGGCGTGAAAACGTGAAGCATGTTCGCTTCTGTGTCCTAGCAATTCAACCTCTGAATATAAATTATCACGCTTGTTGTGCTGAATTGAAAATTGTCGGTTGGCGTTATTAATTCATTATATGGCGGAATCAGGAATAACTGAAACTATTCATCACCAGGCAGTAACTGGCAGACAGCGAAACTTCAGATAACCGAGTAGATGATCAACTCTCCTCTCACCCTTTTTGACGTGGTACAGCGAGATTCATTATCAGTTTCCGTTTCTATAACCGAACATTTCAGTTGCATAAAACGTTTCAGCTTTTGAAGTGTTCTATTATCAGTTCAGTATTTCTACTTCTTTCATATTTGATCTGTTCAGGATGTTGGGTATCCTATATGAAAGTTTTCTATATTATCTGCTTCAGTCATTTCTCTATTTTAATGTTTTTGTTGCTTTCCATGTTAGTCAACTATCTTAGTTACCTTATGTCTCTATTCTTTCAAATTTAACGAATTTTCTATTATTATATACACTGAACTGTATATATATATATATATAAAAGTGATTGATAGCATTCTTTCTCCTTATTCGTTCCTCCATTACCTTAGTCATTCGAGGTTTTCCATTCCTCTTGACCATTCATTGAAAATGCTGTGTTATTCCATTCTATACTTTCGATAAGACCAAAAGTAATGGCATTTGGAGTTGTAAATTTCCTCGACGATAATATCATATTGTCGCTTTCATATTGTTGCTTTCCTGATGTCTCTATTATTTCAAATCTAACGAATTCCTCGCTTATTCAATTTTCTATTAATATAAGCACTAAGTGGGATATGTATATTTGATTAGTCGATGCCTTTCGTCTACTTTCTCCGTTCCTCCATTAACTCATTCATTGAAAATGCTGTATGATCCCATTCTATGCTTTCAAAAAGATCAAGCGTAACAGTACTAGGAGTTGTCAATTTCCTTGACGAAATGTGTTATTATTGCTTTCCGTCAAAGTAAATTCCCTTGCTTCCCAAATGCCTATTCTTTCAGGTAACGATCCTTCATCTTCCTTTTGTTTTCACTGAAAATGCTATCCTATCCTATTATATTTTTCAACAGGACCAAAAGTAATGGAATTTGGAGTCATTAATTTCAGCGACGAATATGAGTTATTGTTGGTAAACATTCGGAAGCAACATGTTCCAACCCTAAATATATCACATTAATTATTCTCACCTCTGGGCGCTAAATTCGAACGCTTTTAATTAGGAATGCGTACGCCACCTCCTCAATTAATTCTTAGTGTTAATTTCATGGAGTCCTGCATGACACGAGCAAATCAGTCATCGGGAGCTTATGATGAATACGTTGCGCACCTATAGAGTATAGTACATCAGTTCTTGAAGATTAGGTTGGAGAAATTTGATATAACCTTTGAATCACTTGATGTGTTCATCCCTAAGACCTGTTGCTTAGATTAGAAAGGGTAGATGTCAAAGAACGACTATTGTACCTTATAACTCAACTTCACCTCACTTTACATCTATTAGCGAAAGTCGAAGACGTGATATATTTGACGCTTTGACGTCACAGCGAAGGAATATATAATCTAATTGATTATGATACTCATTCGCCCTCTCTTTTGAGGATTCATCAAAATGCTATGTAAATGATCTCTACTCCGAGACAGAATAATATTATTCATCCTATAATGGAACCAGTTTCACCTATATAACATTCAAAGTAAGGATTTACCTACAGTTTCAAATATGCACTCTTCGTAGGGTATAGAATGCCCAGAGTAATGAAAAATCTGCTGATTTAGCATTTTAGTAGAAATAATAATCTCTTTATGTTCAATATGCGTCTTTGTTCTTCATTTTGGCGAGGGACACGTTTCCAATGGGCTCAAATTCAGACCGTGTGCAGATCTGAATGGATATTGATTACATGCTATCATTCCATGAAGAACAATCCGATATGATATCTGTCCTTCGAACAACCCACACACTCGGCCAGGAATAACATGTGACAGAGCTTAATTATTTATGCGGTGAGTTCTGCGTTCGGGAAATAGTTCGTACCTTTCATTATTTCCCGCCCACGCCAAAAAGAAGTTGACGCATTGTTCGGGGGACAAAGAATTCCGCGAGACAGCTATGTTCTCGAGAACTTTCGCCCCATTTCTCCTTTTCACCGGAAAACGAAGTCGGATTTCGTCGCCCGTCCCGCTGATATTACACCCCATTAACGACGCATGTGCCTCATTTGCGTTCAGGGCGATAATGAGAAAGATACTGACATGCGTAAAAGTGTTCGGCGCAGTGCATTAAGTAAACGGAGTGCTCCTTCGCCCTATGTTCTCTTTATATCGGTGAGTTAGATATACGCGAATAGAAATGGTCAGAACGGTACCAAATTAATCCTTGAGTTATAAAATATGAAATTCTCTTTGGAATTAATAATTATTCTAAAGAAAATCGATAAGGATCAGAATTAACCAACGGCGTTTAACTAGACTACTTGGTTACTCTTGAAATAGCTGTACTGAACGCGAAGACAAGGTTTATGTTCATGGTGGTTCAGCCACACAAATAGATATTTCCATCGACCTGAGAGTAATGCGGGTCCCGATTCAGCTCAACTGATTGAATCTTCGGATTGTAATTCCTTAAGCCGCAAATCGATTAAGCAAACCACTGCAATTGTAATCTGTACAGGGTTGACCTTGGTGCAACGGAGAAACTAATGAATTATTTAAGCGGATTCCAGTCGAACTGAACTAGCTTCGGGATGTTGCTTCAAGATTTTTATCTGGTTCCTCACTGCACCCGTCTATGTCCGAATTGTAGACTATCTTCTCCTTTTTTTTCGTATCGCCGTCTGCATGCTCGATGTGGTTTGAATAAACCAGAGAGATTCGAAAACTCCTTTTGTGACTTGTGATATCACAATTTATTAACGTGTTGGTCGCTCACGAACTGACATAGCAGCAGCGCAATTGCTGCAGAAATGATCCCTATTTGGCTATTGAAATGAATTCAACACCTGAAGAATTTTGGGAAATGTTAGCGGTGTTAGGGTGTTCCATGTGAGAAGAGTTTATTTCTTATCTTAAAGTGATTGGAATAATTTCGGGAAACAATTCTGATGATTTTGAGACCTATATTTGTGGGAAACAATACAGTATCGAGGGTTTCCTGCTGAAAATGAAGAATTCTTTTGAACGTCTCTTATGCATAAAGATGAGATGACGCGGAGCACAAAACACGAGTGGTTTTAAATTTTTTTTTCTGAAAAACATACTTGTTTTTTCCTTCCACGCGTGAGAAGGGCCTGTGTCGAACAGTGGGATGCTGTCCCTCGAAGATGTTTCGAAATATAAACAAATAATCGATATTTCCTTCAGCGCAGCCTTTAATGGAGAAAGACCACCGGAGATATGGTTCAGAGCTGTCATTTTTCCCAGCGTGCATTTTATTAATCGTCCGGCAACTATGTTAATACGAAGGTCGATCTACCTTAGGCCTTTTCGTTCGTACGCTAATAAAATTTGAATGATAACCGAAAACAAAGCTTGTTTAAACGTCGACAACATTCACAAAAATATATGGCCTCAATAAATTCGAATAGGTCGATCCTTTTCTGTTCTCTCCTCTGAGAATCGCTGGATGCAATAAATTTTTCATGCTTCTGATCTGGATGAGAGACCGCGTTTTAGGAGGAATAAGTCAAGCTGAAGTTTATATGCTTCCTATATACCACACCTTCTGGCGAACCGACGATATTGCAGAAATCTCATATCTATTTTTTACTACAGCAATCGGAAATTGAACTTTTCCAGGTGCTCTGACGTTCGGCATACTCGTTCGATGCATATACTGTCTCTAGAGAAAGAAATCCAAGTCGATTTCAACACACAGGGTGAAGTCGATGCCAATTTCATATAAGTCATCTTTGGTGGAGCTCATTGCATAAGGATGGCTATTGGACGGATTTTGCTTAACTTTTGCCAACTTGACCGAGATATTTGGACAGTTAACATGCTCGGAAAATATAAAAAATTTCTTCATCAGAAAAACTGCTTGGTGCGTAATTTGCTCGAGTTTTTCTTTGTTCAGAATGTTTATAGGAAAGGACATTCTTTACTTTACAAAATCTTGTAGCAAAGATGTTTTATCTACCTGTCTCGTCCTAACAACTCGGTCAAATATGCTGTTTTTCATCGGAAACATTCAGATTCACGCTTCGACAGATCTATTAGTGAGGGGTCTAAAAAAGTGTTGTTACAAATGTAACCATCTGATTTACAATACATCAGATGTTAAAGCAACATACATATAGTGTTGTGGCGATAAGAAAAACACGCAATCGAGGGGTTGGTAAAGCAGCCCTCGAACGCCCACATGTATTTCTATATGTATTCCTACCCCAGTTGTAGGATTATTAATAGTTGTGCTATTTTTATCATTTATAAACACAACTTCTCCACTATTCGCGTGACATGAAAGTAGTCTGGAACCTAGGCGAAAATCATTGAATAACCATACACTGTGAAACTTTTCTACTGAAGTGTTTTATCAAGTCGAGTCTATTACTGTATTTCGAAACGTCTGAATAACTTTCTGCGCCAACTTCATAAGCTAGGAATTATTTAGATGCCGATTATATTGCCATGATCAAAAAAATCCATTGTCAAAGGAACTTTCTGGCATGGAGTATATATTAATACTTGAAAAGCTCTGCTATATGGCGAACGCGGTTATATGCACCCATTTTATTATGAAAATTGTATTATTCGACCACTACGAAGCCTTACTGATGATCCGCAGACAATTTGCCAGCTGAACGGAAACATGAATTGAATTAATCAATCTTAGAACTTAAGTAGATCTCTTTTATTCGACGCAGAAAGCCTGGAGTAGAGATTATAGGATACTTTTCATACGAGGAATTTCAGTAACTCATCTTATATCAGCTGCTACTTTGATTCTCTTTGAAATGGAGCTTTTATGCTCCGAATGATTGAAAGAAAGAAATAATCATCTTATTGTCTTTTGGTTTTTTTAGGGCCTTTGGAAATGATGAAAGATCGTACAATACTTTCCCTTAGTTTGATCAATTATTCTAACAGGTATTTACGTACACTAAAAGTTTTTAATATACTACGACCAAGATTAGGAGTTTGACTTATGATACATATAGAATGGTTATTTCGATATATATCTTCAATTGGTGGTCGCAATCAGCGAGTTATTTTTGGACCCCTTATACATAAGTTTTATGGGAGCATTTTTCACAAAGATCTGACAATGGAAACATTTCAACATTAAACTAAGAAGCTCAAAAAAGTGATACCTTGATGAAAGATGATATCAATTCAACAAATATATGAAAATTAGAACGCCATATGTAGGTTAGACTTTTAATTTTAGTAGAATTTAGTGGAAAAACATTCTGTAAAAAATTAGCCAAGTCTCGATGGAACCGTGTTCATCACTAAAAAGTAATGAAGTCGTGCCAAGCCTAAGGTTCCTTACTGCCATTTCTTTATTGTTATAGTTAATGTTGTGTGAGTTGGCCGTCAAACCGCTACCCATTGAAGATGAAAAATTGCCATTAGGAAAAAGTTGATTATATAAACAGCGGTTCTGGACTAGAATAACAAAGAAATCGCTATAAAGACTCAATATAACCGACAGCACGGAAAATATAAAAAATCAACTCAACCAAAAGACGGAGAAGTCCTCAAATTTCTCGAAGAAAGAAAAATGCGGTGTTAATTATGAATCCAAGTGCCACAATTCAATCGTTTCCATATTATTCTCATTTCAGTTTTCTATGAGTTATTCATTTCCGCAATTTGCATCTGAAGAGATTGGAATTAATCATTTCATGAATATTCTGGAACACCACCAATTAACATTCAATGATTTTTGGTTGTGATTCATTCAAATTAACCATTGATTTCCAACTGTTTCCGGTCGAAGTGTGCCGTAAGAACCATTTCGATGCGGTTATTCATGATGAAAATTTATTTGAAGTCTCCTTTATCCTGCTCTTCTTGTCGTAGGGCCGTATATTCCTGCGGGCGTCCCAATCGGGCCACATGGATTTTCCGATTCTTATCGCATTAATCTTCATGAATGTGAATCTTACGAATTTTCTGTATGGAACGACGGTCTCAATCCCATAATGCGCACGTGATACAGGAAAGATTGGCCAGTTAAGTTGTTGGAACACTATTCTTGTTCCCTTGATTTTTTCCTTATTCATTATCCCGCTAAATTGACTTATTTTGATACAAGGGCTACTATCAAGTAAACAAAAATACCACTTCAGTTTACACGACCCATGCGCGATCTGAAGCTGAATTCCCACCACAAAGAGTACCTCTAAATGAATCACCCTTTACCACAGTATAGATACCAACCACTAGTCGCACTCCGTGGATTTTCTTACACCAAGTCTCACTCGCGCATCTCGCAGGAATTCTAACCCCATATTTTGGTCCTTGTTCATTGTTTTCATCAATAATTCTAAGATGTCTGGAATAATGTCATTATTATTATTTTAGACATCTTAAATAATTCCTTTGTATAATTAATTCGTTTAATATTTAGAAGAATATAGTATTGTAGAGAATGTTGTTTATTAAAAGCTCCGTTATTTGAGTAGTGCTTCATTCAATTAGTTGAGATTAGTTGAGATATCAGGAACCAATGGAATTTCAGGAGGTTTACGTTTACTGTCGTAATTTCTTTACGATAAGTTGAGATATCAGGAACCAATGGAATTTTAGCAAATTTACGCCTACAGCAGGCTTAGTATAGTCGTCATTTCTTTACGATTAGTTGAGATATCAGGAACCAATTGAATTTCAGGAGGTTTACGCCAATTTCATGCATATGCAGAAGACTGAAATTTTTTTAGATAAATATTTATGATTGTATCTATATGATTTTTCAATTTTATAAATAGAAATAACAATAATATAACATATACAGGGTGTACGGCACATGGACCGTCAAATATTTTTGGGGCGTTGGTAGGGTCACCTTTTCAGTCTGGGTACTGGGTCCTTAGTATTACGGTACGGAGGTATGATTTTTTCATTAGGTTTTTCTAAATTACCCAAAATGTACCCTCCGAAGCCCCATAACTTTTTTTGCGTGTGCTTTTACATGCATTTTTTTATTGTATTAAGTCTACATGAGTGTGTGTTTGAAAAAAAAGCGTATTTATTGTTACAGATAACACCACAAAATTAACACGTGGGCCTTTTATTAAAAAAAAAAAATTATGAAAGTATGAAAACATCTCCACTCCTATTGGAATTAAAAAAAAAGTTACAGCTATTACAAACTTAGTTTTATATTAAAATGTTCTTTGGTTTATGACGTTGCTAACCATATGCTAGTTACGTAAGTCAATAAAAAAAATAATACTGCAAATAAGGTTTTAGTCAGAAGAGTGAAGAAAGTCGCACCTAAATAAAAGTACGGAAGGAAATTTGCAAGGAAATTTTACCTACCCGTTTTAGACGCGTGTGAATTATTATTACTATTTCTGTCCTTAGGTTGGATTGGGTTAGTCGCCGCTGACTTGACCCTACCGTCATTCGAGATTCAACTGTCTCTGCTATTGGAAGTGTCTGTGCCGCGTTGTTCAGTTTTTTAAATTTGTATTTTTTTGTTTTTGTTACTTTTATCGACTTTTTGCTACTGTTGTTTTAATTTTGGTTGTTGATGCCTAATTTCACCAACGCTGAGTATGCTGATATGGTGATGGCATATGGCAAGGCCGATGGTGTTGCTCGTGCAGCTCAAAGGATTCATCAAGTCAAATTTCCTGATCGAAGATTACCCCACCACGAAACATTCTCGACGACTTATCGACGATAAACCTAACCTAATAAAAAAATAGGTTTTCATTTTTTTCCCACCATAATGATGGAGCCCTTTCTAGAGAACACTCAGCATATTTAGCGCAGGGGAGTATTTACGCGGGGGTGTACTGGGGTTAATTAAAAAAAAACAAACTCGGAGAAACCCACTAACTAACAAGTAACAAATTATATGCTCTGATAAGATATTGATTCAATCTGGAGAATTTACTACATTTAACTAAACGCATTAAACAGAATTCTCAAGTTCCAAAGATATTTGAAGCAAGAACATATATATGGGGGTTATTACAGGAATCAATGTTTTTTACAACATTTGGTGTTGAGAGGGTTTGCCGATAGTTAAGAATTCCATAATCAAATTCCTCTTTTCATAAATTGAATATAGTTTAAAAAAGCTTCAGAGGCTGTTCCTGAGTAAACTATTGAGTAAATTTCATCACTAATTACTGTTTCTTTCAAAGTGATATTAAAACCACAATAAAACAATATATCTTTTGTTGAATGCGTTCTGTTAATGGGGAAATGTGATTACATTTACGGTTATGAGCGGAGTCATAATTTTTATATGAATATAGACTAAACAATGGTCCATACACTCTGAATATCACTTACTACCAGCTTAAATAAAAATATTTAGGTTTTCAGATAACGCAAATAACCTTTTCTAATCAATTTTTAAAATCGCGGTCGATAAGATTAGATGCGCAGGGAGGAATGCGCGAGTTCCCTTTGGTGTAAGCGATTTCAGTTCAAAATCCACGGAGTGCGACTACTGCTTGGTCTTTATACTGTACCTTTACAACCCATTCGGCAGACTGCCGCCCTGATTTCAGAGTGAAGTGGCCAATCCATGTTTCATCCTTTGTGATGTACCGACGATATCACTCCTTAATTCGCTTAAACATCTCCAAATACCTCCTTGAATTTACATCTCGTTTTCTTTGCTCCGGTGTGAGCAAAAGTTGCACCCATCACCTTATGGTCGTTTTCGATGGGGCAAAGTCCGGATAATATTCTTCAAGCCAAACTCAATTATTTCCCATGAAATACAATAATATATCAACGCACGTGATTGCGTTGAAATATGTGTAGGCAAGTATCTACCAACCATTTATTACTTCTTACTCTATCTGCGGTACCTATTGCTAATCACTAGTTTCAGTTTCACAAACTGTGTCGGCAAAGCCAATTTTTGTGAAGAATATCGACGATTTCAAAGTTGTTTCGTGTCATTTTCAATAAAAACATGATTTACACTTGTCAATTGATGACAGTCTCAAGAGTGACCCAAGCGCAAATTAAACATTCTGTCGGTTCGGGGCATAAGACATTTTTTCTGCGATTGTAGATGTGAGGGGGTTAATTTTCAACCCTTCCGCTGAATGACGTTCAATTATTCAAATTAATGCAAACGGAACTTTGTACATACAAGTTGGGTGGAGTCAGTAAATGTAGAACCTCTTGGCGTTGTTTATTCAATTATCGCATGTCGTTCATTTGTTTCGCATACGCAGGGAAAATGAAAAATAAGGAGAACGATTGCGAGATAGCGAGAAGGCGATGCACACCGGGAACTAACAAAAGAAATGGAGGTGGGAAAAAATTGCAGGCGCATGGTGGCATTATAATGAAATGTGTTTCGGACTATTGGACTATCGATTGTAAAAATCGCTTCAGCGGCGCTACACACTGTTGCCAATTTACACAAATCAGATCGCATGCTCAACAAATATTAATCACGCCACCTTGACGTGCCTCTTTCCACCATAATACATCCCCTCGATTTTCAGCCGTGTGGAAGAATTTCAACATCGCCAGCCCAGAGAAATAGGGGAATGCTTTTAGGTTCATTGATCAATCTGAAATTTCGAGTAAGTAGGTGTGAGAGGAGCCCACAACCTCCATGGCTCGTTTTATGCGGGCCTGGTTGTAATCACCCTCAATACGAATAACACCTTACTGGACCCCAGGCCACTTAAGAAATATCTCCTTATTTATGTTCGGATAAATGGAAGGTAAAGACTATTCCGAAAATTGCCTTCAGCAGCGATCCTTTCGAATGACTAGTCCCCTATGATAAAAGTGATAGTTTACTTATCATCTACTTCCAGGCCTACTTTACAGAAAAAATCACTTCCTAATTCTCTAACTCAATTTGAGAAAACTGCTTCAGCCAATTGTGAGTCGCTTCAGCTTGAAAACATAATTGGCATCAAGTCAATTGGATGTTGCGATCTTTCTGTTCAGAGTTAACATCTCATTGTGACTACTTTCCACTGCACGATTAGCGTTCAAGTATCTGTGTGTCTTACACACAGAATTTTTTCGAATAGGTGAGTTAAATCACTACTGAGAATTGGTGAAAACTTTGTAGAATTCCGGTAAGTCTCCTACATCAGCTCGTTTTCACGGAATCGTCTTGGGAAATGTGGGAAGAAAATAAAGAAAACCGCAACTTTTCTCAATCCCATCTTGGGATATAACGAAATACCCTTCATATAACAAGGTCCACGTCTGGCGCGGAAGAACTCTATACAATACCCAGAAGTTTCGGCGAAAATTACCACCCACTCCATAAATTACATTTCATTCAGCAATGTCCCAGGGAAGTCCACGAAAGGCCGAATTCCGGAGCGCGCCTTAGGCCAAAAAGGGCCTTGGCGGAAAGATTCAGCGAGACCTGAATGAAAAGCGACGACGTCTAAATTAACTTCCGACCAGGAACTGAAGTAAGATGTGAAAGTGTTTTCTTTATGAAACGAGGCCCGGCCATCTCTTCTATCTCACAAGAAAAATCTGAAAGTACGCGAGGAATATGACAAAAATTCCAAGTCTCTTCATGCTCAAGTGACTTCGAACATCCTCCATGATTATTTCTCGTTTTCATCTTCCATCAACCTATTTTCAAACTTTCACATTTTTTTGTATATTGTTTATTGATATTTTCAATCTACTTTCAAAGAGTATTGAGTAAATGTGTTGTTTGTACAGACTAATGAAAAGAATTTCACATTGATGGACTCTTAGTTATGACCAGATAGCTAGGTCGTTTGGCCAAGTCCTTTTCGATCTTCCATAGTTGAATGGATAATCTGTCATTTGGTTGACATGTCCTTGCAGCTTCAGATCATATTTTCTCGAGCGGTCTTCTATTTCTGTGCTGACAGTAAGCTAATTCGCCTGTAGTTCTCTAAGTCTTCCTTTGAACCCTTTTTGAAGACTGGTTTCACGATCGCAATTTTCAGATCATTAAGAAAAATACCAGATTGGAAAGATAAATTGATTATACAACATAACGGTTTCAAAATGTAGTTAATACTCTGGTCATGTCCGAAAGATTTTTTATTTTTTAGTTGTTCAACTGCAGTGATTACCTCTGATTCTTTCACCTAAATCATTATCACTCGTATTCAACCCCGTATAGCACCTACAGTTCGTGGAATATAGTATGGAATTATTCGATGTCATCACCGGAGAAGGTCGAAATATACAGCCTGCAGTGAGTGTATGCAGGAACGGCACACCGGAGGGCGATAAAAGTCAAGAGGCCGAATTATTCCATATGAGGCTGCTGCAGGAGTTCACCAACAGTGTTGGGTGTCCCACATTCGCCGCAAGGGACCGGAGAGATTGAATCGACAGGAAAATAAAATCTGGACCCGGAGAAATGCGTCATCGAATTGGAAATGAAACTCAATTATCTCCCGGGAGTAGAGATTGGAATATATATGTGGCACGGCGAAAAGGAAAATTTAAATTAGGGGAAGACCGCCTAGAGCCGAGAACGCTCCACCATAGGGTCCCCCGGGCAAAACGGAATAAGAAGTGATAGATCTCGGCAGCACTATGACTCGCAAGCCACCATTGTATTGACAGATCGGGCTATTCCGGAAGAATCTCTTCAGGGAAGCCAGTTATTGCCCCGTAAGAGGGGTGCCTCCCTTACGATCTGTAATTAGAAAATTAAATGTTTATCTACCCTCAGTGCCGTTGTCACATACTCAGAATCGCCCCTAAGTGGAGTTTTATCCAGTGGACCGGCATCAATACCTATTACTCCGCCATCATTACGAGATCACCTCGTGTGGAAAGCCTTGTAGAGGCAGCAAAGGAAAAGTGCTATAAATCTTGTAGATTATCGAGACACACTCCAGGGTTACTTGCTGGTCGACTAAACAGAATCTGTCATCAGAATGAATCAACATAGACGCAATTTGGCCTTTCGAGCTATTTCATGGTGTGAGGTAGATCATCCAAGAAAAAATTATGAATGTTAAATGTAATTGACTGTTCCTTGGCTAAAGGAGTTGACGACTGCACAAGAGCAGTGTTCTTGCTGCCTTACGAAGGGAGACCGAACAGGAAATACTTCCCAAATGCCATGAAAGCATGGAATTCAATTCACCAGAATGCATGATATTGATTAATATGTATATGCAAGGATATCAAAACGCGAGCGAGCTGTCTGTAGTCAGTGCCTGATGAAGATTTAACCTCTGCAGTCGATCGTGTTTCATATTTAACAATTGATGTTTTATTCAAGATTCATTAAATGTCAGCTATTATCCCGTCATAAACCTACAAAGTCAATGGAAATGATATCGATGCAACTCTAGAGAATCCAATATTTCCACTTGAACGTAACTACAACCAATTAAACTGTTCCAAATGATATAGGGAGATGAATATAGAATATTTGGTTGTATAAATCATGATTTCACTGTAACTAATTCGTGATCATCAAAAATGCGATTTCGGATATCCACATTGAAATCCTATAAAATGATGGATGGCATTTCAATTTGAAATAGGCTTTCATGATATATGGATATATAATTTTATGGAGAAAAGGGGAAATTATATCATCTGGTTATTTATATTTTCGAAATATGATTAAATTTCCAAAAAATGTCGCCATGAATATTTTATTGGTGATTATGCCTCATTCATAATCACAGTGTGAAATGGGCGATGATGAAATTGAATTATTATCCATTTTACGATAGGCCATAATATCTTTAATCTCGTTGATGTGTATTGCCGGATTTTATCTGTTTATATTTTTATTGGAATTTCAGCCGAATTACGAGTATAAACACATCTTACTGCGAGTCTTAAACATTCAATTTGATAAACAGTAAATAATCTATCATGTGAATTACACTGGCTGACGAAAAATTTTCCTCTGGGTGTAACACAAGCTGAATATCATACCTAGTACGGCAATGTAGATATAAAAATATGGTAGTAGTGTCAAATATATCTTGAGTAATAAGGTTTTGAAAATCCGCATCGAAATGATGTATGCTTCAAAAGACAGAATTTGAATTTTCACAAACAGGGTTCTATTGTTTCAAGCATTGAAATAATACCGTAGTTTTTCCCCAATTTTTTGATCTAATAATATGAAATCTTTATATAATGACACCTAGCAATGTCTCCCAATTCAAACAACCCCACATTATTCACATTTCCAATAGCACCTCGGAAAATAAGAGAGAATTTCCTAAGTACCTGTTCGTTTTTCAACTAGCCGTGAAAAAAAATTCATAAATGCAGTCATAAATACGGTTCTCGCTACGTTGAATACACTCGATGCTGAGTCTCGCCTAACATGGACGAACGCCATGTCCGCAAACGTCAAATTCTTATTCAGCTTATGAAAGTATAATAGGGAAAATTTTATCCGTTTGCAAATCTCGAATGCAGCCGACATTTTCCCCATATAATTGCGACACAAAGTACCACATCTGAAGGAATTCACCTCACTTTGTTCTAATGGACTCGATATTTCATTCGAGCGAAGTTCTTGTGTGTAACTCAGAAAGTAACTGATAATAATTTGAATAGAGAAACCGGTTTGATGTTGTCTGTAGTCGTACCGTTCGAATGAGCACTGAATATTGAAGATTTTTTCGTTTCGCCTATCGACTTTGTCCTCACGAAACTCTCACCCGTCAAGGTACTTACGCTTCACGCATATCTTCTACGTCGATAAAGACACAGTGCCCTTCGATGGACAAATAAACTTTGATAATGGAGCACCTTGCACTTACTCATCGAGTGCTATATTCTGTATCGAAGAGCCCTGCGCCATTTGCACATTAAAAATATGAGACCTTCAGCATGTCGAGGAAGATTCAAATGCATCCAGCCACACATCTTCAAATTGCCAATGTTGAAAACAAAATCCCATCTCTCTTTTATAAATTACAACACATCTGGTAACACAGTACATGTATACAAAAAGACAGGTAATGATGTCCTTAAACGATTTCAGTGCATGCGCGAGTTTTGGCGCTGAAGTTTATCGGTTTAGATATTCGCGCATGCGGAGATCTTCTGGCGATATAGGTGAATGGTTAAAACATAACTCACCAAAGATCCACCCTTTGGCAATGGTGCAGTATTAATGGACTTACCTGAAACAAAAAAAAATTAAAGTTACTCGAGTAAATTTCAAAATGTTAATCAGATTGCAATTTAGACCACAATTAAACGTCAAGAATGGTCAGTGCCACCGGATCCCTGCATTTTGTGATCAAGAATGAATTATAGGCCTGGAATTTTGAACTGGACTTTCGTTGAAACTTAGGTAACTCAGATAATTAATGAGACCATATTTCATCCTTCTCATTCGCCGCAAATGAAAGGAATAGAAGTTATACGGTTTATCGTCTGAAGTTATGCTCGGATACTTAATTCTTGAGTGAATTTTATTAATTTATTTTCAGAAACGCCTTGATTATTTCTTATTTATGTCTGCCACAGGTTCGGGATGTCGGTATCACGTTTACTTGTAAGGGATTCTAGTAGGTAGCATTCGGTAGTTCTTCAGGATGATTCATTATATTCCCTCGAAACTCCTCTTGCTGTAACGCGAGAATGTGAAATTTATGTCCGTCTCAAGTGGAAACTTGTATTCGAGGGTTAAACAGAAGTGATTAAATTAAGAGCGCCAAAGTTTCAAATACAAATTCTTCACGTCCCAATTATTGAGCAACTCACCATATAAATCTTTCATCCCAACAACAAAGAAACCTTCCGATTCACTCGGTTAGTTAGAATTCCAAAACATCAATAATGACCAGAGATCTAGCACACGCGATATGAGGGTACTATTACTATTCATATTTGAAATAAACGACCGTTGATTCTCGTTTTCTCTCAACATGATTCAAAATTATGGGCTCAACGCAAAACAGATCTTCGATTTCACTCAGTCAGCCAAAATTCCAAGACGCATGCGCGAAATTATCCAACCATCAATAATAACGAACTAATATAGCGCATGCGAAATGGGTGTGCGGTTTGAAAGGTGGTTTATTCGAACTGCGAAATCGAATTATCACTATTCATACTTAAAATAAGCCACCGTGGAACTTCGTACTCGTGTAATACCGATAGGAAATGAATGATTACTCCAATTCATGCCACATTTACGGAAGAATTGCCTTGCAATTCGTCACGAAGCTCTCAGTGAGAACAGGCGCACCTGAACTATTACCGCTTGAGGAGTTTGGGGTGTGCGTATGAGGAATATTTATCAATCAGAATTACACCACCCTAAAGAAGGAGAAATAGTTTGATAGAATGACGAATCATTCCTTGGGGATTTGTACATGTCCGATGTCGGTAGTAGTCGATATATCACACTTAAAAGCTTATAACGTTCACAGTAGAAAGCAACATAAAGAGAGGGCAAAAACTAATGACATTTTATTTGATTATGATATATATTTACTGTGCGTTTAATGGTTTTTCAATTTTTTCAATGCGTGTACTGTTTCAAAAGAACATAATGTTGAAAATAATTCCGATACAAGAAATCTTTCGATTTGTGCCGTTTGGTTGCCACAAAAATCTTTCTGAACAAATTTGCCTGAACCAGCAGGTCAAGGATGTTCCAGTCGTGACAAGCTGTCAACTGGGTTGATGAATAAAGTGTGATTTATAAGGAATACAACGATAAATCAGTTATTGGAAGATAGAGAGGATTACGAATCACCGGTTTCAGGTATGCACTGAAGCTTTCTGTTGGGATGCCGAGTATTTAATTCCCTATCCTCACTATGGGGTATGATGTACTGTTAGGGTCTTATTGTTTGAATAACTCATGAAAGAATGTTAACCACTAAAACAGGCTGGCAGTGAGAAGACACGATGTGGCTTTATCGACGACAATATACAGTGAGTCACATAGAAGATATAACAAGATTTTGGAATGTGTAAGGAGTTGTTCAATCATTAATTGTAGGGGAGAATGTTTGACAACAGAAATGAAAATAGAAAGAAATTATATAAACGGAGCGCAGCCAGTCGAATAGTTTTACATACTAACATCATGTGTAGCATTTAGTCCTATAAACGTATTGATCTACTTACTTGCTTGGCTTACAAGTTCCGTCGGAAAAATGATTATATTCGATGTACTTGTTCACTGAGATAAAAATTGGGACTAATCTATTGTGTGCAGTTATTTGAGTTAAAAAAAAAGATTCGTCAGAATTGAGCTAAACTCACATGGGAGATATAATTCCCTCTTTTCCTGCTTGGCAATAAGAGATTTTTCAATCTCGCCCCATATCGTCGGCACCACTGAAATTTTTAAAGATGGTATAACGTAATGAACCTGTTGTTACCGGTTAAAAACACCTCGACGCATCTCTACCGGTCGAAAAGCTGAAATAAGTTAATCGACTCACTTTATCGTTTTCGTAATAAAGATGAGTTATTCTTCACTTTCTTCAAACGCCCCCTTTCAAAGCGATAAGAATCTGCAAAAAGGGTTCCATCATAATGGCCGCGGCGTTTTTCAGGGAAATTCCCGATTCATTTCACATCCGATAATAGAAACTGATGGTGCGGCATTGGAAAAAAGGGTGAACCGATGCCATTTTTTTCACCGTTTTATCGGCGAACAATTCATTTCCGTTAATTTCCATCTGGAGAGACGTCCGCTTATTCGGCGACCAAAGTACCTATAAAGCATTTTACGAGCAATTAGTAACTTTCGTACGGTACCGTCCGAATGAAAAACTAACACGTGTATTCAGCGCGAACAAGAATATATTACACCATTGGCTCTTAATTATTAGCAGTTAAATTCAACCACCGAGTTGTGGGCCATAAAAAAAAGGCCAACCAGCCTGATCGAATCGTTTTGGGATGGAATTGAATCGGCCAATGCCGTTGGACAAATCAGCCTTTTATAAGTTTTCCAAGTCGCTACCAAGTAAAGTAACCTACTATTTGCTCAGTTTGGCAACATGAAAATTTTTTATGACCTGAGTGGACCAGCTCAATACGTCACAATCGACCAGCTCTAAGTTTCAGATACGACACTTTTCAATGTAACTAAAGGGGTCTATTCTTATATAGTCTAAGATTTTTTATAATGCTTCTCTACTTGATATTACGAGGTCTGTTCAAAAAGTATCGCGAATTCTATATAAATATCTGCAATAATTGAAGTAAAGCAAGAGTGTATTCAAAGGTAAACTTTTGAAACAGCTGAATATTCAACTATTCAACGTATGCACACTACACGGGATCTTCATCTGATGAGTATATGCTCTTCATGCTGAATATTTACTATTTCTCACCTCATCCCGAACACAAGTTTTATTCATACTCCGTCTGGATCGCGAAAAGCACGTTGACGGATGCTGACGGTAATCAGATTCTTCCTCAGAGAAAACTGTTTAGTTAATGAAGACAGTCCCGAGCGATTTGAGCGGTACATCAAGAGAGTAATGAGCCGAGATCTGGATTTATTTGTTTATATTTAGAATGCGTGCAATAATGGTCCCCAGACATCAAAACATGCATCGCAGGAACCATCCGGAGCCCTTGTTTAAATTTCTGAAAGGAAATGGTGTTACCTTAGGATTTACTCTCGAGTAAAGTGACACTCGTATACGTCACACTTCAAATAACCTTTTAAAATAGCTACAACCTCGGAATCTGTCGACTAATTTTTAACCGTCGTCTCAGTATTCATTAAAATGTAGCAGTCACCATTTCATTTTATCAGGCTACATCTTCAGGGAATGCGCCCTCCATTTTGTTCTAGTACTAGAGACACCCCGAAAAAAAAAGATTCCGGGAGACATAAATATCATAATTCAATTCTATGAGCATCCATTTCGAGTACTTTCAGTATTCGAGTTCGTTATAAAATAATATTTCAGAAATTGATGATGAAGATTAATGAAAAATGTATATATACATTTTTGTACAAATAGAAACAACGGTAACTAATAGAATGATGTGTTACGTTTAACCGATTGAAAGCAACAACTTGTTCTGAAATGTATTAGGTGTACAAATAAGTTTCCGCGGTTTTTTATAAAAATTTATTGTAAAGGAAAAGTACATTACGTTTTATTCAAAGTATTTTCCATCATTTGCCACTACTTTTCCCCATCTTTCTGGCAACATTTGGATACCCCGTCGAAAAAACTCTTCATCTTTTGACGCTATCCACCAATCTACCCAATTTTTGGTGTCTTCATATGATGTGAAGCGCTGCTCAGACAGACCATGTGCCATCGACCGGAACAGATGATAATCAGAAGGGGCTAAGTCTGGTGAATACGGCGGGTGGGGTAAAACTTCCCAGTTGAGTGTTTCCAAGTATGTTTTTACCGGCGCCGCAACATGTGGACGAGCATTATCGTGTAAAAGAATAATTTTGTCGTGTCTGGAGTAGTAATGGGCGCGTTTTTCCTTAAGTGCCCGACTCAATCTCATCAGTTGTGTTCGGTAGAGAGCTCCAGTAATGGTTTCGCTTGGTTTCAGCAATTCATAATACACGACACCAAGCTGATCCCACCAAATACACAGCATGAGTTTTTTTCCATGAATATTCGGCTTAGCTGTCGATATTGATGGTTCGCCGGGCTTAACCCATGACTTTCTCTTCTTTGGATTATCGTAGTGAATCCATTTTTCGTCACCAGTGACTATACGATGCAAAAAACTCTTTTTTTTATTCCTGGCAAGCAGCATTTCACTCATGCATAATCGGCGTTCAACGTCTCTCGGCTTTAGTTCATATGGAACCCAATTTCCTGGTTTTTGAATCATTCCTAACGATTTTAAACGATGTGAAATTGCTTCTTGAGTCACTTGTAGAGTAAGTGCAAGTTCTTTTTGCGTTTGGGACGAATCTTCCTCCAATAGTGCTTCTAATTCCATGTCTTCGTACACTTTCGGCCTTCCACTGCGTTCTTTGTCTTCAACGTCAAACTCACCGTTCTTAAACTTTTGAAACCATTCCTGACAACTTCTCTCACTTAAAGCAGCTTCACCATATGCTTCTAGAAGCAATCGATGCGCCTCAGCTGCAGATTTTTTCACATTAAAGAAGTAAATCAAAAGTTCCCGCAAATGATGCTTATTCGGAATAAAACTTGACATTTTTGCACGAAAAAAATTACGTGATGCTGATACGGAATCACTAGCACTTTAAGGTTATGGTGTTGCCAGATGACTAAACTTGGGATATTACGTTTTACATCTGACAATTTCTCCATAACCTTCTGGTGGGGCCATCTTTTGACAAACCGCGGAAACATATTTGTACACCTAATATAACAAGTGTTGACACAAAAAAGTACCTCAGTAGATAAAACACGAAATAACATTTTGAAAATATATAAGACAAGCATCAACTTTTCAACACGACACAATAACATAAAATCATGAGATGGCATAGCATGCAGATAGAAAGAATTTTAAATTGGATGGATATCACAGAAAAATAACTAGATATATAGTCACGTTTCAATCATTTTAACAAGCATAAAAATTATTGAGAGTTATACATCAAGTATTTAAAACGTAATTAAGAAACCGAATCTAATCGGAAATAAGCTATCTCAAAATGAATAATACAGAAAACATGATATTTCTGAGAAAGAAAAGTAGTGGTCGTCAAGAAAAAATGTGTACGCTATCAGTGATCCATCACATTTTAAAACTACATTTTTACAACCCAATAAAACTCCCGAACTAATATCCGACTCGAAATTGAATTTCTATAGAGACTAAACGACACTATGATAAGGAATAACCGAACGCCGAAGTTGATGTAATTTCAGTCACGAAGCTCCGGATTATTCACGAAATATCTGCCAAATTTTCCACTAATACCGCGCCTGGTAGATCGAAAAGTTTTGGCGAAAATGCGAATCAATTTGTCCGAACGAGGTGTCGTGAACCTTCAACATAACCGGTAATCTCAAAAAAATATATCCGAAATGAAGCTCCAACTGTTGGAAGCATTTTCTTGATTCAGGATGGATATCACAAATGGGACTATATTTTCATAGTTCGTACGTATCCCTTAACCATTACTTTATTGAAATATTTTAATTGAACATCACCAGAAAATGTAGCTACGAAATCACATTTAATTTGAATAAATTTGGTCGGAGAATAAGGAAGCACATGCGCGTTTAGTTGATATCGTTGCCGTTAGTTTGCGTAGACTAACTCGAGTGTTTTCCATTGTAATGCGCAAACTCTTGGATCTCTAAGCGTTTCGCATCATATAAGAAGCGATAAATTCATCCAATGGGGTCAGATTATAAATTCGAAAGCTCAGGAATCAATGAAATATGTATTTGTCCCAATGTTCGGGCAGGGGATGTGCTCATCAAGGAAACAAAACGATAGTTTTCGACAGCAGTGTCCCGTTCTTGTGCTGAGGGATCCTTAAATTTCCATCGTTCTGGACCCGATCCAGAAACTAAGCTTGAACGAATGACGTCCGAAGTGAATACTTAACTTCACGGTCGACGTGAGAAAGAAAAGGGACCTGCTGTAACTTCCACAGGATTAATTTTTGCATTCAACGAAGGACCGGACAGAAGTCGAACTCTCTCCTTCATGGACGTCGTGGCTCAGGACGGCGTGAAACTAAAAATCGTTTGATCACTTGCGTGTTCGGACGAGTATTCGTTGTTCTACGTGAATGCAGGGATTTATTTCGTGTTACGTGAAGGTGAGGCCATTTCCAATATGAGGAGGCTATTGGCGCATCCCTAATGGTAATGTAATAAGCTCTAGCGTTCAAAAGGGGGTTTCATATGTTCAATATGAAGATGATTTTGTGAAAATTGAAATGAAAGATTCAGAGTAGCAGATTATTAGAAATAGTTTGTTGAATATCTTTCACGTGTTCTTTGGCGATCGATTTGTCGGTTATTCTATGATTTAAAAGTCAATGCTATCAGGTTTTCATCGAAATGATTTTGGTAATCGAATAATGGCTTGTCATCGAGTTGCTAGAGAAACACCGTCTTTTTTCTTTTCGCGACTTCTTTTCAGTAACGACTCCTGGAAAGTGCACCTGTAATGGTGCATTAGAGGATGATTCATTCAGGAAGGAATGGGAAATGCATCCTTTTTGCTCTCCACTATCGCTTCATAAGAAAATCCCGAGTGCCTCGGTTTAAAGTGTTACTACTCGAGAGTATAATAAGGAAGGCAGTGCTCTGAATTACATATTGAATTCAGCAAGGATCACTTACGGTCCTTTCCGAGGTTCACAAGCACTTACGACTTTTGATGAAACCTCTCATCTCACGAAACACTGCATGATATTAATCGAATAAATTAAATTTTGGTCGCATATCACAAAAAAAATGAAATAAGTACACATATAGCTTTTATTACAACTAGGGAGATATGAATAGCATATTTCCCGGATGTATAGACAATCGAGTGTCATAAATGAATATTTCTTCATAATAAGTTTTTGACGTTTCTGTTGTATAACTGCCAAAAGTGGACTGTCTAGATTAAAATGGCGGGAAAACGAGGAAGTATAGCTTTCACGTGGACACGCGGTACAACTAAGATCTGCTTATGTATGGGGTATAATTCAGAGCATCTTATATACCATTGAAGGCATATCACTCCGAATAGGTGAATATGTCAAAAAGGCAACACAGGGTGGTTCAACTAAACCTTTATATTCATTATATCAATTCTGTTTTTTTAATTTCATTTCCTTTTATAAGTACTCCTTATAGCATACGACGATGACTTGACTGAAAGCGCCACTTAAACACACCGAATAAGTGTTAAAGTAATAACAACCAGCTGCTTCCTTATAGTTGAGAATTGGACGGAGTTTTTATGGAATCAAAATGAAATGAGCTCCTTCAACAACATAAGCGCAATTGGGGTTGGGTTAATTAGAATAATTTGAATTTGAGATAGCCAGTTAATGAAGAGGATCATAATAATAAAAAACTGAATGTATAAGGGGTCGAATAACGCTGAGTTGAATTAATATGAATTTTCTTAGATGAAGAAAATGAAATATTCATCTTACCACAAATGTCCTTCACTGAAAGTTACATGATTCATCCATAATAGGATGGCGTAATTCAATCTACACAATGTTCAAGCATAAACTTTTTTCGAGAATATAGTTATTGTTCATTACTGGTAGTTATTGGGTAATATCGAAGGAATTGTGTAGAATATCCTTGAATTGCATGACCCAATGCTTTTCCACTATCCCATACAATCCTCAATAATCCTCACATTAATATTTTATTTCAAGGTATCAACATTTTACATTAACTCGATATTCTACGTGATAATTACAATAGATAAATTCAAACCCATACACGATTTTCAGTATTTGTAATCTGCTAGGCGGATTCTTTCCAGTCATCTAACCGGAATAATCTTCCACTTCATTTATTCGGCAGACGAGGTGAAAGGCAAAATAAAAATAGTATACGATTTTTCTCGCACATGGAAGGGCAATCTCGGTATATTTATTGCGCCAACAAACCACTCTATCGGATAATGCATCACCTCTTGCATGAAGTGATTATCCCAGAGACATCCTTGAGGCACTGTTTCCGAAGGAGCTGAAAACCTCAAATCCAGAATGCAAAATTTCTTCTTGAGCTTTTTTTCTAATCCTCGAATCATTTTTTGGGATCTTGTTCAACACCACCGTCTATGTCATTTTTATATCCTCAACCAAGGCGAAGAGTTAGCCTTTCTAGGACTCCTATGCTTTGGGAATAAGTCTGGGGATAACGATGGCTGCGGTACCATTAGAGTGTGCAAGGCAATATTCGCAAATCTTAATCGAATGATTGCAAAAATGAATTTTGTTTGTAGTTTTCCTAGACACGGGGCTTATTGACCGATGTGTTTGTTCGGCATCCTTTCATTTCACACATTTCAAGAACAGAGGAGCGAATATTGATCAGGAAAAGCTGGCGAATTATCCATTTCGGTGAATAGAACACAGTTGTGTACAACGTTGCATTATGGATTCAAACAGATCCTCAATCTATATTGCGTCAATTACCTATCAGACTGATATGAAGTGATTTAGGGGGCATAAATGACATAAGCATCGTGTTGGGCAAATTGAATTTTCGAGAGAACCAAATTGATACTCTGTATGTATAACGGACTCAATTACTGTTTCAGTAGATTTTTGCTGAGAAATTATGGTTGCAAAATGGCCAATATAACCAGAGAAACTTCGTGGAACTCTTCCTACGCCATTATGCGGACTTTTAAGTACCCTGTATATCCAAAAGCGCCCAGGTTTCGAGAAAAACGAACAATATAACCTCAGTGTTCAGGTTCTGAATTGACTCGGACTCCTACTAACCTCTTATAGGTACTTGAAGTTTTAAAAACCTGTATAATATTACGAAACTGTCTATCTTGAATAGACATCAAGAAATATCAGCTACCATATTTATATTTCTTTCTTAAATTGATTCATCTGTACATAAACCCTACATGCATAAAATTTATTTTTCAGTTCAGGTCAAGAAACCTGTAGGCTCAAATTTTTAGGCAATCTTGTAGAAGTAACAGCGATTTTTATATTTTTTTCGCAACTATCTATCTAGATCTAGCTCAAAATGTGGTCGTTCGAAGTGTAAAATACACTCCTGCAAGTTATGAAAAAGTTCTATAACCTCTATAATGAGAAATCCACACAAATCGGAGACCTTTAGCGGATGATATCCCCATTGAGGTAAACTTACAACTACAAAAATATAAAACTCAACAATGAAACTCACACGATTTAAAATTAATTCACTCACGCATCTGAACCGTATTTTTTTTTTCATGTGGTGCATTTTATAACCTATATATTTGAAACGGCAACAACACAGAGCGGACTTTTTTTTCCGGATAAATACCCATGCGGAATTTCAGGCACCCATAAAATATACCAGGGGAAATAGTAGTCAACTGAATAGCGTCAGGTGTGAACATAAAAAAGATCTGTGTGTAACGAACTGGCGCATAGCAAGGGTGGCTTGAGCTTTCGTATTTAGGTAACTACAGTCACCACTTCACCCAGAAATTATTGCATTCCCCTGTTAGACCCCCTTCAGCTCTTAACTACTTTCATCAGCAAAAAATATGGTCGAGGTAAATGCGGCACATGCTACCGCCTCTCGTAACATGAGAAACAGATTGTCACCGGAAAATGTTAGCTAACTGACGGAATGATCTTCAATTCATTATTTCAGTATGGTCTCAGGGTGACAAATACGTTTTTCGATTCGTTCATAGAATAATAGTTGCCATGGTTGTTGTTGTATTTGGGATTGCAGGAGCTTGTCGAATTTGTGAAATCAGCCAGGTAACATTAGATGATATTGAAGATTCGGGAAAGTTATTAATTGTGAAACTGAAGCAAACAAAGAACGATGTGAACAGGAGATTTGTAATTACCGAAGAATTAAATATTACCAAATGTACAAAGCCCTTCGTCCAGCAACATCAAAAGATCGCCGCCTGTTTTATGCATATCGCAATGGAAAATGTATCAATCAGGTTGTGGGTAAAAATCAGTTTTATAAGGTACCTGAAACAGTAGCTAATTTTCTTCAACTTTAAAATGCTAACTCATATACATGTCATTCATTTCGAAGATAGTCTGCTACACTTTTAGTTAAATCTGGGGGAGACTTGATGACTCTAAAGAAACATGGCGGTTGGAAGTCATCAACGGTCGCTGAAGGGTGTGTTGATGAATCCATGGTACACAGAACAGAAATTGCTAATTAAGTGTTCAGAACGTGTGGCAATTCTGAAAGAATACCCGATTTGCGACCAGGTACATCGACTGCAGTTGTGTACATGTCAAAGAATATTATTTCAATACAAGAAAATTCGTCTGTTGTACCGAATAGTTCAAGGAACATGTCATTCACGCAATGCACATTTAATAATTGTACTTTTGATATGAAGGATATGTAACTTATATTCAATAAAATATTTTAAAATCAAATATCTTCCATTATCTATATGTATAGATATATATTTTGTTACTTGTCAACAGAGATGAAATGTCAAATTTTTTTCCCGTCAGAGAAAAAACGTAATTTTCATGTCTAAAGTTAAAATGAACAAAAACGCTGCATGAAGCCATAGGTAGATGTGAATTTCACTTCATTTTTCCAACAAATCTTTTTATTATATTCGGTTACTCTGCAGAAAGAATATCGCATAATTACATAATTATGAATTAATCCCTGCCAATATACTTCACGAATTGAAAAGAACGGGAATAATTGACTTTAGACTGGATAAATTGGCATTCAAATCTGAATAACTGAATATATTTCCACGTTTTTTATCTCCAAGGAAGAAACAGAATTGATTGCATCATAAACATGAAGATTTCGCAGATAATTCAGACGCTTTTTCGAATTCTTGTCCCCGAGTTCTTACATTTTTTTCCTCTCGTAATCGCTGCATTATGGCAATAAATTTTAATTTCACTTATGTAAATGTAAGTCGCTAATCCGTTCGCTCTGAACGACATGGCTTTAGTCGCATTTCGTTCATAAAGTCCTGTATAAACTCGTCTTGTGTACTCGTTTTCAGGGGGCTCAACATAATGTCAGCCTAATGGTGTATGGGATGCCTTTTTTTTTTGATCCCCGAGAGGATCATTTCGCAAAAGTAGCTGATAAAATATAGTGCAGCTTATTGAGAAGCAGTTTTATAACGCGAAGTCATGAAACCTTTAAGCACAGATCCGAGGTAAAGAATGTCCGATACCAGAAAAACAAATTCTATTTATTACGAGATTTGTCTACGGCTTACAGAAATATCTAACCCTTTAGTCAAAACAATGTTGACGACAATTCATATAAAATCATCAGAAATTCTTCGATCAAAAATAAACGAACCAGAAGCTATTAGGATCATCCCAACAATTTGATAATAACAATAAATTACCGGAGAGCATGCGCATTTAAAAATTACTGTCCTGAGACGGTGTGTAGAAATCTCAGAACAACAAGTGAGACATAAAATAATTTGCTGTTATTGGTTGGTTGTTATTTTATTTTCGATTGTTGAATATTTTCCATGATGATTTTTGCTTTTGGTTTTTCAGAAAACTCAATTCAACACAATGATATGACACAACAACTAAATATTTCTATTATTTAACTGGAAATAGCTAATTTTATCTAGCTGAATATTCAATTCAATCTTATTACTGATTGTGGAATATTTTTCTTTATTATAACAAGGTAGAAATAACAAACCCAATATAAACTTTTCACCGAATTATAATGGCGAGGTGTAAAGCCGTATCATAAAAACATAAAAATCGACTTTTTACTTTTCGACTCGGATAAATATACAACACTTAATAAAAAAAAACCAAGCTTATCCTGAAATTGGGCCCTATAAAAGTTGCCCAGTATTCGTTTCGAACCATGGTAGATAAGACAAGATGTAATACCTAGCGGACCGGAATTCTGGGAACCCTGGACAGGTAGTCGAGCAGATGTTGAAAGTTACAAGCTGATAATACCAAATTAAGGTTTTCTTGCATACTTCTGTACTTCGGCCTTTATCTTTTTCCAGGCCGGTGCATTTTGAGTAATTTATGATCTTTCAAAATCCCAACATAGAAAAAAGTCGATCGGAACAAAATGAAATTTTACCATTGTGGTGCACGACCAACACGGTGTATTTTAAGTGAGATTGTTATCATATACTCACATAGAAAATATTTGCAAAAATAATAATGAAAAAATCAGAATATAACTCGATAGATTCCGTATAATCAATACTTTACATTTCTCGTAAATCTTTCATTTGCGTTTGATCATTTATGCATTAGCCAGTTTCAATGGGTACGAATAAAATGGGACTTATCATAATTTTTCGGAAATCTCAATGAATGATTAACGGATGGGATTATATATGGAGAGGCGCATTTAAATAGTTGATTAATAAGTGTACTGAAAAAAAGTTTATAGCGTGTTTTAACTGTTTTGTTCAAGAATATGTTACCACTCGGGTATTGCTATTTTTGATAACTAATCATATAGTCAATAATAATGAGTGGTTGTTAGAATAATATCCAATTACACTAAATTAATATGTATACTCAAAGTTCGGTTCTGTTACCTCCATATTTCGGCATATTTTATAGGAATTATAAGACGACTAGACCATATATAGAAGCGATTAAAGTTACTTCTTATTTGTTATAGAAGCATCTTATGTGTGGAGCATTTTAGTCGGTAAGAGTAAACGAATGCAAATTGAAAAAAAAATAATAACACTGCATCAGTTCAGAATATTCTTTAATTTCTACTGGCATTTAAAATTATGCCGTCCGTAGGATCAATGTATTAAATTAAATACGAGATTTCAGTGCAGTTTGAAGCATCACATGATTACCATTTACATTCATCTTCTACATTCTTATGAATACTCAATTCATCACATATTATCTAACCCTGATATGCTCACAAAAAAATATCTTTATTAAGAAAAACCACTTCTTCAAAAATGTTTAAAGAAGCATCATATTGTAATAGGTCGCTTTCAGTATATTTAAACATCCTCATAAAATTTTTGTATCTACAGGGCGACCGGGAGATTGACGTTTAAAATATAAAATTAGATTCCTCGATAATTTTCGGAAATTTCAGCACTTTGGTTCTCATTCAGGTAAAAATTTTCTAAAAAAAGCATCAAACCATTTTGACTCTTTTCTTTGGCAATGAAATTTCCATAAGTTGTACTTTGATACATAGAATAATCAGCTCTGTAACTTTAATGTAAGTTCAGGAAAAATTGGTCCTAAGAGAAAATAAAACGTCAAGTGGATAAACACCAAAACTTTAAAACATAAATGAAAAATGTAAATGGATATTTTCTCGATTACTGAATAAACCTATAAAATGGGCCTAACTTTTAGCAATTAGGATCATTTGAAATAACATTAGTTAATGGGCTATTTTCGATGAAATCCGACATCAAAGTCACCAAGGTGGAAATTCTTAAAAACATTTTTTGTCTTTTTATGAAAATTGAGGCTAATTCACTTGTAAACTAATCGAAATAACTGCTAGAAAGATAAGATTTAAGCAGAAACCACAATTGAAAATCCGCACAGTAAAAGAGATTCTAATTTTCAACACAGATTTAGTGTGAACCAATGGTCTGGTGCTCTCAGTTTTATACTTTATTTTTTAATTTTTTCAAGTGATTAACGACTAAAGTTCTGAATTTTTTTAAAAATAATTATATCTCGAAAACCTCGAATAATCCTGGAAAATAAGGGGGTATTTCGGATACCTCATGACACCAGGCATCTAATTTTGTTTTTAAACGTCAATCTCCCGGCCACCCTGTATAATAGATTCATCATTATGTTTCGGCGATGTCTTTATGATGTGATGAGTTTCCGTAAACGTCTATAAAATGAAAACTTTACTATAAAACTTGTCCATAGAGCAGAAGCTCTTCGTTCACTTGTGCTAATTCCAGCTGTAAAAATGTTGTACCTATAAATGTTGTGTACACGTTTATAAGACAGATTATTCATGATATAACCGTTTCAATAAAATATATTAAGGCGATATTCACAAGTTCGGAGCGTCATTTTTCATTGAAACAGCCTTAACTATGCGAATGGCATGCAACAAAGAAAGTTTACGACATAAGAGATGATAAATAAACAATACAAAATATTCTGGTACGTTCTATTGTTACATTCATACGTACCGAAATATAAAATAAATCAATCGAAAAGAAAAAACATTTCTCTGCTGTAGATATTGAAGAATCTGAGGGATTCGCATATGAAATAGTCCTTCGATCAAGATGACCAAAAAGCGGATCCGCCAAGTATGCATGTTTGTATTTTGACAAATGCCGAACACCGGGACAACAAGCACCAGCAATCTAGTCCGGAATGTAGTCAGTTTTGTCAGATCGCAGGGGAAAAAAACATGTCGGCTCAAATTTTCAGACCGTAGGAACATTGATCACTCGTGTGAATCTCCATTTCTTCATTCGTCTTCCATAATCTTTGTTTGGAGTAGCTGCATTAAAATTCCGATACGAAGAGAATTTGACCTTGCCCGTACACGGGCGCCATTTGAAATGGAGGATTTCTTCTTCGTTGCCGTCAGATCTCAACGAAAACGAACAAGGATCATTAAATACAGATTGTTAAATAGCTTCAATTAGTGAAAGTTTTACAAATTTGAAATTGATCACTTAAGCGACGCACTTGAGAATTGCTCCTAATGCAGGTGTAATTTGTTCGTTTTTAATTCCGGTTCGTGCAGTCGCAGAAAATGCCGAATTATTCTTATTTGGATTCAGAAGTTCGGATTCTGGGGATCTTTGTTCGGGGCACTTAAATCCCAAAGAAGGATATCGTTTATCTATTGTTGCAGACGACGGAACAAGGGATCGAAAAAACCGGTAAGCTCGACCGTAAATTTTCGAACAGCCGAGCGTTCACCTTTCTGACTTATGTTTGAATTTCGGCCGTGTTGGGAATCGGAGAAATGATCAACATACGTAAGAAGGCACTAAGGGAATGAAATCAAATACAGTGTTTGGTCTGGTGAAGAACAAACTTCAAATTCAGGAGTGCTATATATACAGCCGTATTACGAAAACGGCACATCTACGAAAAGCTATTTAGCTAATGGATTTTCAATGTCATGTTTATTTATGGGAAATATTCAAATTTCACGAATTCATTCTTTAACCGTCTGCTCGGGATAGATTAGCCAGGTAGATACTGGTTCGATATATCCTAGGTTTCGTTCTTAACAAGCTATTTCTCAGGTGAGAAAACCGCAACGGCTTAAATTCATCCACAGTCCAAAATAACCATCAACTTACGACTAGGCAATTTCATATCCAAGTAACACTTTTATGAATCGAAGAGTGTATCACTAAATCCAAAAGCACATCACTGAATTACATCACAAACTAGCACTGGCACGCACACACAAAAACTGAAGACCGAGGGGAGACACACGGTGATGGTAGTTGCCTGTTCGGAATGCTCGGCGATTCTGGGCTTCTTTCTCCGTTGTACGCTCAAGTGACGTGGTGCTTGGGCTGGGAGAACCGACCATTGGTATTCGGTGGGACCGAAGAAGGCCCCCAGAGCATCGGCGGACCGTGAAGATACCGACAGCGACCTCGAGTGGGGAAAATGTTAAATTTCTTTAACCCAAATCTACCTGTGGGCGGCAGTTGTGTTTTAATGATAGGTATATCTAAAACAATTACTTGTTCCACTCGCTGGGGTATTAATTTAGTCCCAACGATTTTGCCGAATGATATTTTTTTTAAAAACTAATATTAGACGTTCAAGTCTAGCCATAAATAATGCTTGCTGGGACCGTTAGGACCGTGCACGGTCAACTGCAATTAATATTACACACGCTGATCTGCATTCGCTATTAATACCCAATTTTGGTTTTTCGTCCCTTTCAAATAAACATAATTTTTTTCAAGCAGGTCTATAATTCGGGTTGTCTTCACCGACTTGAACGTAATGGAGGAGTTTTTAGAAATCTGACGATGTAATTCTATATCTAAAAAAATGACACTGCTAGTTCAGATAAAGTAAGAAAATATCACCTGAAACGTGAATTCAATATTTGCGAGCTTGTTCTAGTTTGAAGACTAGTAGAACAGCGTGCTATCTTTCTGCCCAAATGTCAGTTATTTTCGAATATCGAGCGAAAAATATTCTTAATCGATTGGGTAATGAGATGGAGTTTTCATATTGTTAATTGAATGAGTTAATGTTAATATCTCGATCAACTGCGTAATTGGACCAAATCCGTCGAATGGTTCAACAGTTTTGAGCATCTGAAATTTGCTTTACTCGATAACTGGTGGAATATCCTTCCAACCGATTCGAGATTTGAAAATAGTTTGAATAACTTTAAGAGAGTAGTCTACCAAATTTAGTTGAAATGTTCAGGCTAGAAAATTTCAAAAGATTTCTGAAATATCTTTTCAAAGTATCCAAACAATATTTGCCAAAAATCAACTCAACATTTACAATGGCCGACCTTGTCAGCATACAAAATTCACGACAGTTTCTGAAGACACCTCGTATATTCAATCTATTAATTTCACGCCAAAATAAATCGAAAACATAACTCTATTTCATACCATTCCTAACGACATTGTTAAACGTATGAATGCATATTAAATTACTCGTCAAAAATAATAACTTTCCAATCCAATTTCCAATTCCGATGAATTCACTCAATTGATTGGACATTTCCCAGAAAATTCACCGAGAAATTAATATTGAATTATGGGCAATTCTCCGAACCATGTCTGGGGTGAATTTGTCTCCAAATGCTGACAAATAAATCTGTTAGCTGCATTTACTGGCTTACCTCCTTAAGGGTGCCTCTTTATACTAACCAGGACTCCCAAATCCTGTCTGGGATAATTAAAACAGAAAAAATCTGGATTTGAACACTCAATCCGAGCAATCTCAAGGACCGAGATTTATAACTCATTGGTGTCTGTGAAATGTCGCCAGTTTAGTGGCAAGATTTATTACAGGAAGGAAAACAATATATATTCATATGGAAATTTCCACAAAATGAAACAGATGGAGAAAGGTGGAAGTAAAGTGACAAATGACTATTTCAAGTGCTTAGATTTGAAAAAAAATTAGCAGTGTCTTACATTCGGGGGGAACTACTTTGAAGGGGGCGATATGAATATTCATAAATCAATAAAAAATACAGAATTCGCGATACTTCGTATTTTGACCATAGGTTCTTCGTCAAGGGGGGCAGAATGATAGTTCGCTGTTCTGATTTGAACGACAGAGCAAAAATTGGTGGATGTATTGCTTCTTCCGTATGAAAATGATTATGATTTTCTGTTATCATGCACTTCCTTAACTATTATATCGATCTGAAAGCCGTTGGATCAGATGTCTTTATTAAATATAACTTCATATTATCTTTAGACATTAGCGGTTGGAAAAAAACAATACTAAGCAGTCCATTCAATAGAATTATGAGATGAGCCACGGATTCAGTAAATTGATTATTGTGGTAAATAAAGCAATCATCACTCATTTCGAATAACTGTCCATCCGCCATCTTCGAAATGTTCAAATCATCCTAATTTGAACGGACCCGAGGTTATCAGGAAAAGTAGAGCAATTTCTCTGATGAGGAAGTGGATTCCGGTGTTTTTCAGGAATTTGCTTGTTCTATTTGAATTAAAAACGTGATCCTTCAATCTGATTATCCTTTACTTTCAATTTACGCATCTGTCAATCCCCATTCGATTTTCTATTTGTCGAATTCAACCTATTCGAAACAACCGGATTCAATGGAACTTCATTTTATGTTTGATTGAATGAAAAATCAAAAAAGGATTGAATAGATAATGAAAGATATAGCAGAAAGGAATTTAGAGTTGATATCACGACTCTGTCCTATCAAAATCGACCATAAAATGATGGTTTACCCATTTCAAAATTGGTCGTAAAGACACCGATGATGCTGAACTCCCCGATCGAATAAGTGTCGCAGTTATTCGATGAAAACATTGAAAAAACCTCAAAAATCAACATGGGCATTCTGAAGTGAATCGAAGTTGATAAAAACACCCCACCAAGGCCCAGGAGATATTGACGGATGAGTAATGACTTTATAATTTATATATTTTCTAGTGAATTTTCCAGATCGAACGTGTTCTTCAGTCGAAATTAGGCGCAACCATATCGAAGATTGGAGAAGCGAATTGATGACCTATCACCATCACAAGATGAGAGAAAAAAATTGGAACTGGCGCAATGAAAATTAGTTTCTCCATCTAAGGCGTTGTCGGAAAACCATCAGGAACTCATCTTTGTCGACAATGAAGCTGCCGCAGATATATCCAGCTGTTTAACGTTGAGAAAACGACCGGAGGAACACGGAAATTCCAAAGAAAACACTTTGGTGTGAAAGCCAGTTACCCAGAATTAGGCGCGTGAGAAAACCTTTCCAGTGAAGTTTTTGTTAGCAAAAAATAAGAAAGCCCTTCCTGGCCTGTCCACTGAAAACACTTAATCGCTTAAGGATCTTTCATCAATTCCCCTAAGCAGATTTCATGTTTGGACAGCTCCAGACTTTGACGAGTTAGTTCCTAAATCCCTGACCTCACATTCCAAATTGACCTCAGAATCGAAATAGGTGCTTCGTGCTGGGTCAAAACCTCCACTCTAACAATCTTCGATTCAAACGAAAAGCAATATAGATGTTACTTTGATAATTTAGCAACATGGAATGAATACTGTAGATGGATTCCTTGAACATCTTAAAAATCAAGAAGAACTTATCAAATTCACAATGGACATCGAAACAGCTAGACAACTTCTATTAGTACTTAATAAACAGAATGGAATCCCAAGAGCCACATTACATTAGATTCATCTCTCAATTACAAAGCTCATTTAAATTATCTGAGTCTAAAACTGAAAACTAGGAATAATATTCTTCAAAAACTAGCTGGATCATATAGGGGTGCTGATGCTTCCACCAACCCCAGCTAACATTTGTTTGTAAGCCAATAGTTCAAAAGAATTTATATATCAGAAAAATTAGAAGACTATATTTAAAAACTGTAGTCTTGAAAAGAAAGAAATCCGCAAACACATATTTGTAGGACTTATGATCACCAAAATTGATTTATTCTAAACTTTATCAAAATCTGGTATTCTATAAAGACAGAATTTTTTTCATCTTATGACCATGGGCATCACAAATCATTATTGATCAGTCGAAGCCGGCAAGTTTAATCAGGCAACATCCAGAATGCGGGGTTTTCTCCGGTTGAGATTAGAGGTTAATCCGAGTTTTCTCATTGTTGTTCACAAAATCCCCCAATTGAAATGATTCTGGATTCTATTCAGGAAACCGATTTTTAAAAGAACTCCGGGAGAGAGAGGTGAATGAAGCCAAACTCCATCGAAGTTAACTGGCTCGCCAGTGATGAATGGCTCAGTTTCCGAGTTGGATTTCCTAAGATTACAATAACAATGATATGGTCATAAATCTAGTTCGAGTGTCATTCGAAAATTCTGCTCAGAAATTAATGGAAAACGTAATAATCCAGAGTCAATCCTTGTCTGGAGCTTATCAATATGAAACAGTGGCCGGGAAAGGGGCCACTGTTATTCATGCACACAACAATGGCTCCCAAGGCATCATGTAAAAAGTACGGAGAGAATGGGATATCAACCCCTATTTATCTTTAGAATTATAACTGCGTATCATGTGGCGTTAGTCATCTACACGCGCAGGGTGGGATATTATCAAAAACATAATGTGTTTATTTGCTTCTTGTCGTCATCGACAAGATCCATATGCGTGTGCTTTCTATCTCTATGATATATTCGAAAAGTTTACAGGCAATTTGCTGGCAACGACTGGTAAGACACCCTTTGTGTCTAATCGCCTCACCCGAAATGGATGGCTATCAACTGCGTAAACACAAAAAAAAACCAAAAACCGAGAGAATTGTCGACGATAAAAATAAACATGATTGCCGAACGCTTTTTTCCCACACAAACCTCGAAAGTTTATACAAAGCGATGTGAAATCGTTTGATTGATAAACGTATACAGGACGAGGTGATTTATTTTTCCATTCAATTTATTTTAGCGCGCCTGTTCTTCCCAATGGCGCGATATCATTGCACTCGATTGTCAGTTATTTTCGACGACCGACGGTGAGTTTCACGAAACTACAATCATCGAATCAGACACGTTGAGATTGAAAATCTAGGTTAGATCGTCTATTTTTTGGTCCAAATTATGCAGATCAACTTGTCTTGATAATAAATCTCCCAACCAACAGAGTTGCTGCATTATTTTGGTCTAAACTCTAAACCAAAGGAAAAGTTCTTTCAACGTTCTAATTTAGTAATTTTGAGAATGTGTTGTACTAAAATTGTTGTACTAAATTATGAAACTTTTATAGATTAGTTTTTAATAGATCTGTGGAGGATTATAGAACACTACACGTGGTATTGGTATGTACAACTAATTAGTTTGGTTAGATTCTCTTATATAATCGATTCATAAGAATTTTACTTAGTGCTATTAACAAACAGCGTTGTGAAAGTTTTAAATATTACTGTTCAATATAAACTATTACAATTTCAGTTCTCAAGAAGCGTTTGAGCTGCTACTTCCGCAAGGTGCTTTCGAAATTTTCAAACTAACAAAATAAAATCACTATGAGCACCAAATACGTATAATGCCATCATTACAAAATAATTTTTTGTCACTGAACGTCTACTTGCATTACCTTACCTAATGCAGATTGTATAAAATTTTTTCTTTAATACAACGTAACAAAAAGGAATGGTGCCTTTCATAGAAAGTAAAAAAAAACATTTCGTACTTCCGGGCCTAAAGTGACAACTTCACTCCCTTGTGACAGGTACTAAAGTGTCACATTTAATCCCTCCGGGATTAAATATTGACGAAACTCCCGGAACGATTAAATCACAAACAAACGAATTCAAGAGATATTTTATTGAAAAATACAATTAATTAAAATGGTAATTAACATTAATATTCAAATTAATATTGTGACAGTTCGTTATATTGACCAGTCTTTCCTGGGTTAATAATGCAGCAGGTAACTGACGAGTAACAGATAGGTCGTTATCATATTGAACTGGTGTTTGTTTCGAAAATCCTGCGGAAACAGGAAGCGAGAATGAGGACTGTGGCATAACTATAGTGGACGAATCGGCGACTTGACCAAATATTTTATCTGAAATTTTTTGTTTATTTTTAATAGACGATTCAATATATCCCTCGGCCACGTTGGAGGATTTCCATCCTCCATGTCTCTTCTGCACGTCTATTGTTGCTCCCGAATCAGCTAACAAAGACGCAGATGTGCGTCTAAAACAATGTCCCGTATAAGACGTCGCATTTTCTAATTTCAAGAAAGCTGCTATTTGCCGTGGAAATGTACCAAACATGTTTTTTCCTACTACTCGCATAGTACATTCTTTGTTGATGTATCGAACAAAAAATTTTGAATGAGGTGTCCCTGTCTTTCGCAATGCCACATATTTTCGAAATATCGCCACAAAACTGATGGCACTGTTTTCTGAATTTTTGATCACGAAATTTCGGTCAATTTTATTTTTGGTGTTTCTAATCGCAATTAGGAAGGAATCGCCCAAATCTCTTCATCGTCGATTTCTAAATCAACCAACTCTTTTCCACAACAAGCTCCCGCATCGCCCAAAATAAGTGCAACCTACAAAAAAATTGATTTCTTAAAATTTCTGAATATAAACACATTTCCAAATTTACCTTATGCATTAAATATTTATCACCCGGAGCCTCCCGTAAGAACTGATCTACCTGCTCAGACATGAGAATTCTTGACTTCTTTGGCTTAAATCCCTCATTTCTTCTCTTCAAAAAAGCTAATAATTTTGGAAATTTACTTATATCAATATCTTTTCTATTGTTAATAACCGATTTCAGCATTGAGTAATGTGCCCAGAGAGTTGAGGCACAAACCGCTTTTGATTTATCATTGAAGTAGACTAACAGCGCATTTTCAGTAGGTTGTCTCACATTTTTTAAGCGGCACCACTTTTTAAACGCATCGTACTGCTGCTCGTATAGTTTTCTAGATTTCAGTGGTAACAATTCTTCACCTACTTCGGCTGCTCTTTTATCAATATCAAATACACCTTCTTCACTCATGATACCAATAATTATCAATAACAATGTTTCTTTACAATGACACTAGTAATGACAATGTTTCTAAATTATAATTGTCACAACGCAATGATACTATGGTAACTTATTTTAAAGACAGTTTATTAAATGAGTTGAAGAGAGAAAGAACTGATTGAAATTATTGAAATAATTAATAAAATCATACCGGAAGTACGAAAAGTATCGTATATACCTTGCGACTGAAGTACATTTAATCCCGCGGTATATAATGTAGTATTAATTCAGTTGATTATTCCAAAAATCTATATCATATCATTGCCACCAATACTGAAAAGGATCTGAATTTAATCAGAACACTTTTACAGGGTTTGCTGTATCAGCTTCAATATAGACCGAAATTCGTTATCCTGATCTAAAGTAAATGAAGTGTGATTATCCAAATAAAAATCAAGCAACAAATAACCATATGGTTGATGATAATGATAATTATACTATATTATTAGGTATATTCGAAGTTTCGTTCTGTAACCTTCATGTTTCGGTTTGTTTTATAGACATTAGAACACGAATAGGTAGATCATTTAACTATTTTATGTATGACCAAATTTACTCCATACTTGTCATGGAAGTATCTTTCGGATAGATTCTTATTGTAGGTAAAAGTAAAACAATGCATTTTATAAACAAATAAGCTTATTTTATGAGTTCAAAATATTCCTTAAGTCACTAAATTAAAATTACATTGACAAATTTGGAGAGATGTTTTACAAATAAATTATAGAAATTTCAGATGATCAACTCAAAAAATTGACATAGCCCATTGAAATTTCGTCGTGTAAAAAGTATAAATGTTTTTTGACACTTAAAATTCTGGCCCCCTTATAGTATCGATATATTAAATTGATAACAACATTTCACTGAAATTTGGACTACTTATTTATTTATCCGTTCAAGATATATTGTCATCAAGAGGGCCTATGAAAAAGTTGGCAACGGCCGATGTAGGTACATTTCGAGTTTTAGATTTTATGTTGTTCGTACTGAAAATCACGTGTCATTCGATTCTTGACTTAACGATAATGAATAATTTTCTTATGTTTTCATATTGTTGATATTATTGACTTTGAGCGGGTTAATTGAAAAGTTAATCTTTGATTCAAGTATTTCAGCAGCTTCTCGAAATGTATAAATATAAAAATGTCGAGTTTCAGCTTATTTTGGTATTTTTTTTTGCAATTATTTTTGCTCTTTTCTCATATACAAAACGGTAAACTGACTTTTGCCGCCCCTGTATTATACTAGGATGCTTCCGGTATATTTAGATCGTTTTTATGAAATTGTTTTATATTGGTTTCATTATTATGCTTCAGAAAGGTCGAGTAAGCGCAATATAGTTGTGTATGAAGATATTATACAATTTTTGTTATGTGTTAAGGTCTGTAAAATGGTTATTTAAGTTATTCTGTAGTTGTTATAGAAGAGCGTTTCATAATCTTGTGCCTATTCAAATGGAAAAAAAAATTACAAACTTTGTGTACACGTTTATCGAACTTCAGGTGTTTTATAAGATGAATAAAAAAACGAAATGAACGTAAGTTTTATAATAACTTTTCAATTAATTAAACAGTCCATTAAACCAAAACTATTTCTTATAGGAATTGTTCAAACTGTGTCCCGTTTGCTAACTGACATAGGCCAAGACGATGGTAGACCGCATTTGCAGAGTTTTCGATAATCTGCGGAGTCACTTTGTCTCTAATTCGTTTCATTAAGTCTTCTTAATTGTCTGACCGGTTAATGTAGACCCGACTTTTCAAATGTCCCCACAGAAAAATATCAAGGGGGGTAAGATCAGGTGACCTAGGTGGCCACTCCATCCACCGTCCTTCAAACTGGTTATCCAGAAACCTTCGAACAGTAAGACCATAATGTGGTGGTGCGCCTTCTTGTTGGATCCAAGTTTTCCCCATTATTTGGATCCGAAAATGCCGCAAGTAGTTCCGGAAGTACTGTCATACAAAGATTTTCCAAAAATCATTCAGCTGTTAAATTACCGCGAAAGTAGGAGGACCAATAAATCTTCCCCTGACGATTCCTACCCAAACATTAAATTTTTGGGGGCGCTGGGTGTGTTTTGTCTGCATCCAGTGGGGATTTTCCCGAGCACAGTAGCGACAATTGTGTCAATTTACAGAACCACTTAGACAAAACGTTGCATCATCGGAAAATACTACACTATTAAGAAAATTTGGATTTTCGTCACAATGCCGCATGGAGATTTCACAAAATTCCAAACGTCTGTCCGGATCATCTTCTGAGAGTTCGTGAACAAGTTGAACTTTGTATGGGTGTAGTTTTTCTTTTTTAACATCTTAACTACAAACGACTGACTAACATTTTCTGTTGTAGTTGCATGAGGGTTGTCTTCTACTGACAGCAAAATATCTTACTTCACGTCGTCGCTTATTCCTGGTCGTCCAGATTTTGGAGCATCCCTCACGCCTCGCGTTGCATTAAATTTTGCAACAATTCTGCTCACTGTGCTTCTAGCAATTGGAGGTCTTTCCAAATGTGTTGCGTTGAATAAAGCACATGCTTCTTCATGACTTCGAAGGCGATCGCCGTATCCTACCATCATTAGAATTTCTATCCTTTATCTTTCATTTAAACGAGCCATAATAATAAAACTGGCGTCACACTGATTGTAAGACTGACACTGACACACCGTTGTTTTAGTAAATCAATCGAAAAAATTGATAAGAACAGATGTTCTTACTAGATAAGTTTAAGTTTGACCTCTTTTTATAATTGGTTTTGTTATTTCGTTTTTTATTCATTTTCTCGTTTTTTTCTTATGTTAGCCCTACTGCAACTATTTTTTCCTAGTGTAAAAAAACAAGCTTTATCACATAATGTAATAAAAATCTTAGCTTCCCATTAAAAAAATATGTTGATGACGTCATAACTTTGACAAATTTGACTTGTTATTTTTGTAACTTATGTCAAGAGATGCGGAATATAAAACACCGTTTGACGTGTTTTTGCATTTTTTTCAAAAGTGATCGTTGTACGTTTTATGAATTTTGTGCATTACTTTATCATAACCCTGTAGTCTAAGGTTGTCCCGCATCTATATAGAATGCCGCAAACAAATACGACACGGCGTTGAAAAGTTGAAATTCTAACAATACAACGAGAAGTTTCTTGGATAACTGAGGGGACGCAGAGCGAAGGGAGGATACATCGAAATCGAATCACAAAGTTACACAAAACTCCTTTCGTTTTCGATTTATAAATAAATATGATGCGATATGGAAACGTTCAACTCCGTTTTCATTCTGAAAACATCTCTTCTAAATATTGTTATTTGGCATAATATCAAAGGGAATTGTTGAATCATAAAGTTATCGAAATAGAGAGAACGACAAAATGGAAGTTGGCGTAATAAAAGAAACTTTGGGAGAAAAGTTCTACATTCACGATGGGACCTTTTTTTCGGGGATCCGGTTTTGTACGAAAGACATCGCATCGATCTCGCAGCGAAAAAAAAAAGGAACGGCATCCATTTTCCTCAAGGCTTGACGAGGACACGTCAGTCGTTCTGATGAAAAATGCACCAACGCCAAAAAGATCATTCAATTTCGGAAATCGAGCACGTTTTTCCGTGGGCCCTGTGCGTCATAGTTCATAATCGATAAATTTCATACCGGAGACTTATGACAAGGGTTGAAAATTCGTCAAGATGATTAATATTTGATGGTTCCAGCTTCCTTGTGTGGGCTTTCGCCATCGATAATAAAGCACCATGCCATAAATTCAGCAGCATTATTTGAAACACAGTTTAGGCTGGATCGTGAGGAAAAATCGAACCTTCCCATGACCGAAGGCAAACATAAAAATTTTCAGAGACATCGCAACTCCGATCTGTTCTTGATTTGGTTGTGAAAAATTTAGGAGTAACTCGATAGATTCATATAAGCAGGAAGTTTGGAACGTTCGAACATACCTCAACCAGCTCGGAGTATACTAAATCGAGCACGTTAATTCAGAAAAACACTGACGTGAGGTCAGGAAACAGTGACAACAGACTATTTCGTGTTTAGGATCCTATACAGAGCATTCAAAATTTCAACAGCTAGATTCGATAGCTGTGAAGAAGAATGGACAAACAGAGCCTAGGTATGCTTTTGAAGCTTAATCAATTCTCCCCTACCCTGGCGACGCCCGTGGCTAATGACGAGTTACGGAATTTCCTTCCGGTGTAAGGAAACCGGAAAAACTGACGAATGGGCACCCGTAGCGTAGCGAGTTAAGGAACACATGTTTTTCATCAGATCGTTTAGTTTTTTTCGTGTATGTCGGCATTCAGTAACTGCTTCGTTAAAACGAAGTCCTGGGCGAACAAAGTTATTACCACGAATGATTTCTCCTGTAACGGAGAAAGGAAACAGCAAGACAGTTATCGGAAATGGGTAACCACCTTCGTTCGGAAGGCAGAAGGCACTTCTATCCAGGGCATTTTCTTCAACTCTATTCGTTAAAATCGCTGACGTCTCAGGGGAGATGAAAAATTTCGATTTGTAATGACATAACGCGCCGATGATACGTCAACACGAGAGCATTCATTCGAAAGAAAATTAAGAGGAGGTTATAACCTTAGACTTTATAAGATAGACAAATCATTCCTTTGTAAAATGTCCCTCATTGAAAGTCTTAACCTCATTAAACTCTTGTGAAACCTCACTCGGCAACACCGCATAAAATATTTTTCCATTGACTCGGGCCACAATATTTTCAGGATCAAAATGATCTGAATAAATGAAAATTGCTTTCTTTGGGCAAATATGTAGCGAATTTGTGAAATAAAATAATTTTCTTTTTTGGCGCTCTTGTTCACCCGAACAGACTGCCTATCATTTTGCCCGAATGTCTGTAATTTTGGAATATCGAGCCGAAAATGGTCTCAATCGATTGGTTTCGACTCCCTGATGAAGAATTCGTGGCGAAAGTTGAGTCTGTCCGGCCGTCCGTATCCTCTCTAGCATCCAAAAGGAATCAGCTAGAATTTTCAAATTTTCAGAATAGGTTAATTGTCCAAATATCTCGGTCAAGTTCGTTATTGGGCCAAATCCGTCGGATGGTTCAGTAGTTATGAGCATCTGAAATTTTGTTTCCTCAATAACTACTAGAATATCCATCCGATCAAGTTGATACTTGGAATGTTATTGAGGGAAGCTGAGACGAAACGGCTTGCAAAATTTCGCAGAAATCGTCACGCTAGAAAACTTTAAAAAAATTCCCAAAACAAATTTTTCAATACTCAATATCTCCTAAGACTTCATTTAGATTTAAATAAAAATCCGTATATACATTGAGGTTACCGATATCTTACTCATCCTCAAATTTCATTGTCGTACCTTTTCCCCTTCTGAAGATATGATCATTTTTTTCATTCACTCAAGAGAAAAATAGAAATGTCATGAAGTCCGAGCTTTGTCATTGAAAGATTTGCCATCACAGATCGATATTCGTTTGACAACTTGCGGACCTAGATATCAGTGTCAGTTGGCGTAATATCAATTAAAATTTTCATAGAATTCATAGAGGTAGAATTCGATGTCGATGACGTTGTCGAAATTCAGAAAAGAACAGACGTAATATTAATCAAAAAATTTTTTATTATAGAGAAAGAATTTGATGGCGTTGTCAAAACTCAGAAAATCAATGACGTAAGTTTTTAGGAGAAAAATAAAACAAAATTTGATGAAAATTATAAGTAGTTATTTTCAAATTGAGATAAAGGTTTGTTTATTCATTAGACTTTCATATTTACATCACATTGTCCCATAGTACGGAAAAAGACTTGTTCACCCGATCAGATAGCTTATAGATTTGTTAAGGTTTGAATATTTACTCGCAAGTAGCTCAACAAGAGAGCCAAAGCAATCTGACCTCACGTCAGTGCTTTCTAAATTTTTTTTATGTTAATTTTTGTAATAAATCTGAAAACACTAAATATTTCCGAAACAGTTGAAGATAAGTATAGGACATTGTACATGATTTACGTCTAGAATTTTCTGAAGAATCCAAAAAATTAATAATATACAGCGGCTTGCATTTAAAATAAGAAAGTGGGTATCGGCCACTGTCACATGACGCACCCTATATATTTTTTTTTTCTTGAAAAAATGCTCAGTTCAAAATACAAATCGCCGAGTCTAATCGTTTTTCCAAACACGTTCTCATTTATCCGTTATCGAATTTATTCCATTTGGCTGTTCCACACTGTATAGTCTAAGGTTATAACACGTTACTTATATTTTTCTTCTCATACCCTCCACTATCGACTGTTCAGAAGATAGTTGAGGTGCATTTCGCAATTCCAAGAAATTTGTAATTTCACACAATGGCGAGGTTATTCAATCAATATTTCTCTGTAGAAATTCATAAGAAAAAGTCTTGTGATTCCTATATAATTAAATATGACACTTACGTTTAGAGAAATCAAGTATTTTTCATTGTGATCGGAGTAAGGACATCAATTTACCTGAAAAAAAAAAACATTTATTATTAAAACGGAAAAAACCTGGTAAAATTTGATCTTAAAATAAGAAATCTTCGATTTCAGTTCAAGAGAGTTTCAACTCGAGTAAAACGGATTGTAATACTTTGCAAATAAGCAAACTATGTAACTGAAATAATAGTTGCTAGGTACGTAATTATTGTTCCCGTTATAAAACCTGAATTATTAAAGAGAAATACAAAAAAATACCCAAATTCTATCTCTAGGCAATAAACAAAAATATCATATTTCCTTGTGGGTTGAAACGAATAGACATCTTAAATAAACCTCTATCGTGTTTGCTATCTAGTCTGGCGCGCAAACAAAATAGTGTAAAAGCCCTATTTGCACTGTGATCGGAATCTTATCTATGAAATTTGAACAACGTAGAATTCGATATGTTTCCTTCAGAAATCACACATTCTTATTTAAATAAATTAAAATGGAACAGATTCGACACTCTGGTCCCATAATAATAAATATGGCCACATTGGATTTAAAGAAAACACCCAAATGTGGACGAGTTTCAAGTGAGAAATAAAAGGATATAGTATAAGATTTGATCAGAAATTATCAAAGGGTATTTTTCGAAAAATAATTATTAATAAGAAAAATTGATTTTTATTTGAAAGCATCGTGAAATACTTATAAGTGATGAATTTACATGAAAATACGTTCAGTAGTTTTCAGCGTATAAATATGGGTGAGGTTCCTCAAAACTGAAAAAGACCCTTGTAAGGAATAATTTCTGCAATAAAAAAATGGTGTTCTAATTTGAAAAACGGAATATATACATATGCCTTGAAAATATTTTAGATTTTTTGAACTTTTGGTTTACAATATTTAGTTAGCAAACAATATTTAGTTAGCAAACAATGAAGCATATAGATCAGGGGTGAATGACGGGGTATCATACAATTCGACGTATGACATAAAAGCCTCGGGAAAAACCCCCAGTAAAAAAAAAACCCTGGCTGCTCACCTGAGTGAGAAATACAAAAATAAGCTGACTTCTTTCTTCAAGAACTTGTGGAATATATAAGGAAGTCTCAATATTTTTTATTGAAGTTTAATAAGGAACTCGCCTGGAGAAAATGTTTCATTTGACGTCAAGAATCTATGATTAAAATTAACGCAGTGGTCAAAGACTCACCCTGTATATTGGCAAATTAAGAAGCAGCCAGTTCAGTTCAAAAAAAACTTTGAAGAATCAAGGAAACAAGTAACGATATTCCTCAAAAATCGAAATCGCATCATGATCCACTGGAAGATCGAGAACGAAGTCTATAGAAGAAGATAATCTTATTTGTTCGGTGGTTCAGAACCGTATTGTGGAAACCCCAGATCCATAAACAAGATAACTCCGCCAGCATTCGTTGAAAAATCCGTAACGATAACCATTATATCAGAACGAACCAGACGTGAATAAGATTCGGATCATAAATTCTAAAATTGTCCGCGCCACAATTTTTGAATTTATTCTTCTCTATGCTCCCTTCGTCGGTCGCTCACTTCTTCCGATTCGAAATGTCGTCATTGACGTAGGAAAAAAGCCCCATGGAATTTGATTAGGTCGCGAACATGTCAGTTTTACGAGTGTACTCGGCCAATTCGAAAGAGGAGATGAGTTTGATCGAGGCCCTAGTTTTCCATGGGAAATTGAAAGAATGTCATCCCGGAAAGATTTCCCATACAGGATGTTTATGCAACTGAGGAATTTGCACCTTATCTATAGGTGGAGCTATGGGTGGATTCCAATACCCTTAATCCTCTGGATTATTCCTACTTCCGCTTAAATTTCGAGTGTTTTTGCATCCACGCTTTCACAGGAAACTTCTTGATTGCCTATTTCCACGCCGATTTAGCAGGAAATTGTGTTCCTGTTGTTCCCGTAAGGGAGCGCAGTTTTGAAAATTGAATTTGTAGGTATGAGGTGTTCTTCGGCTGTAGTTACATCAACTCCGTAATTGGAAGACAGCTCAAAAATCTAGGAATCCGTACGCTACCGAGTCAGACAATTGTTATTCAAGACATGGAGATGTAACCAGTGGAAAGTATAAGATTAACAAGATATGCAAGATGCCTGTTCAATCTATCAATAGTTCTATAAACTGCTTTATTTTTTATATCGTGTTCATGTCATGACATGGAACGAATAAAATGGTGGCGTACATAGATTTTGATTGAAAATCCAACTAACATAATTCTTTGATCAATTGTTCATGTGATATTGTCACAGTTATAACAATTCTTTGCCACTAAAAAAAATGTATCACAAGTTCAAGCGCGTAACTGGTTTTCGTTTCGAACGACGTAGAGGTTGAACATTGGTCGTCCCTTCTGTATTAGACTGAATTTGACTCTGATTCGTCGGTATATTTTCGTCCGGTATTGGGCTGCTATTCTGTTGGTTTTCAAACACAGTGTCAACAGCAATTTCTTTTTGATTTTGTATGTCATCTTGTGACTGAAGATTCGGGAATGTATGAGTTGTCACTAATTGAGGGGTAAAAATCTAAGACTTGCTGTTTACCACTGGTGTTGTAGTAATGACTTCAGTTTCTCTCAACTGATTGATATGCCTTTTGAGTGTATACCCATGGTCAAGTTTTATGAGGTAATGTAATCTTCCTAATTTCTTTAAAACTGTCCCGAATTTCCACATTACAGGACCAGAATAATTTCGAGCTTGAACCCTACTTCCAGGGTAAAATGTTCTAACTGGAAGTTTTTTATGTATTTCTTTATTTTCGACAGGAGGTTGAATCAAATGAAGTGGAGTTCGTAGTTTTCTATTGATGTGAAGTTCGGCTGGTTTTTTTCCCATTAGTCATGGGGTCGAGGGTTCCTGACTCTTCACTCATGCTTTGAGTTTTTGCACAGTGCGTTCAGCCAGTCCATTTGTGGTTGGATGATTTGGTGCAGTGAATTTTTGTTGTATGCCATTCGATTTACAAAAGATGGCAAATTCCTGAGATTTGTCATTCGTCGCATTATCAGTTACCAAGTCGTGTTGTACTCCATTTCTTGCAAAAATTTCATCTAGAACCTGTATAGTTGACCTCGATGTAGGAGCTCTGTTAAATAAGGATAACTCAACCCATTTTGTCTTCGCATCGACCAAAACAAAAAAATAGTGATCTCTAAATGGACCAGCATAGTCAGCCTGTATTCGCTACCAGGGTTGTTCTGATTCTTGCCAAGTATGCAGCTTTTTCTGGGATTTTCCCGACTTCTGCACAATTTTGACATGATTTTACCAGGGTTTCAATTTCTTTATCAATTCCTGGCCAATAGTATAGTGATCTGGTTATACCTTTCATTTTAACCACACAAATGTGCGTTGTATGTAACTCCTTCAAAATAGCTGGTCGTAGATTTTGTTAGAACCGAAGTATTTAGTTATTTACATGTTCAGTAGCGTTGAAAGTTTTCAATGAGATTATTATAAAATAAAATGAGATTTTCTTGAATTAAGGTTCCCAGATGACGATGAAAAAAGAAAAATTTAGGCTTCGCTGTTGGGATGGTCAAGTATTTGCCCAAAGAAAGTAATTTTCATATGTTCAGATCATTCTGACCCTGAAGATATTGTGACCCGAGAAAATGGAAAAAGATTTTATGCGGCGTTGCCGGGTGAGGTTTCACAAGTGAGGGAGCCAAAACAAATCGACATTTTACAAAGAAATGCTTTGTCTATTTCACAAAGTCTAATTAGAATTTAGGTCTTCATTTCAAAACCTTGATGGGTGAAACATTGACCTACGACGTGCAATCATTACTTAATGATTACCATTAATTAGTCACTAAATAGTAAAGAATAAATATAGCTTAGAAAAAATAAATAAAAAACACGCTTATAAAGTATATCGGGCTAAAAAAGTTAGAAATAATTTTTAAAATCAATTTATGACAATAGTATATAAAACATAGCCCGATATTCTTTATATGAGTGTTTTTTTAAACTATATTAATTTCTTTTTAAGTTTGTTGATGCATAATAGCAGTTGAACTTCGTTGTTCTTCGAAAGATGTCTCCTATTCACATTTCAGTGAATATATTCAACTGCCGTTTCTTTCAGATATGGGAATGAAAAACTTAAGAAATAACAGAACGTAAATTGACAATTAACAAATAGAGTCTTTCCAATTTGAGACAATAATTTTCGGTATTGTAGTATCAAACACTCATGGGAAATAAATAAAATTTCCATTTAAAGAGAAAGTGGAGTTAGTTAGTCATCAGGGAGGTAGCTTCTGGCGGCGGGATTTGCAATAACCATTAAGAAAATTATTACTGCTGCAGGATATGAATCTTATCACAGAATGGAGGAAACCGTTAATGGGAATATTCCAATATATTGCATATTCTAGGGGTGCGAAGCAACGTGCGCTTTATGAACATTTTCATCATTTTGAGGGGGATACTGAACATATGTATCAAATTCGGGGTTAACTTCACACCCACAACATCCACTCATTCCGATTTTATTTATGTATCCAAGAGACTATTAGAGCAATTTTATCTTCCACAAGACCCTATTATTTCTCCCAGACATAATAAGTTTGATTGATAGTCAGAGCAGATGTCAGATTAGGCTTTTCTGTTCAAATATTTGAGCGGTTTGGTTAAACAAGATTTCTCTTATCTAGTCTTCCGATACTTCGCCAGTTTGTTTGAAATTTCAACCTCACATATATTTTGGAATATGCAAGAGTGGATAGTTCTAAAATAAATAGTACATAGTATAATAGTATTATAATAGTACATAGTACAAGTTTTAGAAAACTTGTGCTATATGAATTGATTTATTTCTCCAAACGTATTAATTGAAATAAATCGTATACACAAAAGATCGTAGAATAGAAGCCTATATGATCGTCAATCCACACATGATAAAAAATTGAAAAGATCGTAGAATAGAAGCCTATATGATCGTCAATCCATTTTTCCTGCAAAACTGTATCTTTATATTTGTGCCCATGATAAAAAATTGATGACAGGTTGATGATAAATCTCAAACATGGAATTTCAGGAGGTTTACAGACAATGGAGAAACAGAGGTTTACGCCTACTGTCGTCATTTCTTTTTTGTAAGCGCAATATTGAGTTTATTATAAAAGTTATTGAAAGTTTCGCAAGAATTAAAGGAAAATTACTGAAAAATATTTCACATTCAAATCGGACAAGCTTAAAGGTACCACAATATTTGGAGGACAAATTTTGAGGGTGGTTTAAAAAACAGATAATTCACTTGAATTTGAAAAATATTGCTTGTCATTACATCATTTGTTTACGTTTATCACCGGAAAATGTACCACTCCCGCATTTCCTCAATAATGAAATTTTGAGAGACTCGTCAAACTTGGTAATCATTTTCTTTACGTGGGCTCACGGATTATATCTTCCGATTGGGATGAGCTAGAGTTTTGATATTTTCAGACTAGTTCAAATGGTTCAGCAGTTACGAAATGTTGTTTCTTCAAGAATTCCTAGAACATCCATCCGAACTAAATCATTTATATTTCACTGGAAGATATGTCTTATCTCCTACGTGTCGATATAATAATACAAAATGTGGAATCCAATATGAGCATCCGACTAGGTCTGTTTTGTTTTCACATACTGAGGTTTAGTTAGATGCCTTTTCGATGTCGAACTGAACTGAACAAATAGAAGCAAGGGATGGTGGTAAACGTCTTGGGATATTATTTATCGAGCAGAGTAAATAGTCCAAATACAAATATCCAAGGAGATTTGAAGGAAGAGCTGTCACAAATAAACCATCCGTTAATACATTCTGATGCAAGGCAATGATATTGATCCAATAACCACATACCGAGAAATGTAATATTATTAAATCATACCAACTTGGTGATAAACTTCGTTGGAACTTAAATTATATGATTTATAAAGCTAATATCTGGTAACTGAATGTGATATATCAATTATATAAACTGTTCTGAACCAAACGAACAGGAATTTCCCAAACAACTGTTTCATTAATTGAAGAATAGACATAGTTTAGTCAACATGAGCATAATAAACATAAATGTAACAATTTAGGAGTTGTATATTGCTTTACTAACATCGACTCTGGTCGTTATAGATCAATATTTCTTCTCTTAATATGTAATCGTCAATACTGTTACACTAATTCTGGGTTTCATAAACGTTAATCGCTAGATCAACTGGTCGATCAAGCAATTTTATGCGCGAAATACCATGATTTCAAGATACTCCTGGATAATTTTACCAATTCTGTGAAACTCTCAATGAACCATCTTCATAGAATACTCTATAAGCTTGTGATTTGTCCAATTCGCCTCAAAATTATTCACTCGTATATAATGGGAGTAGGGAAAAAGTTTAAGCACACGATTGTACCACGTCGTATAAGCAAAAGCACCCTGTAACATTTGTAACATCAAATGAAAGCGTTGATAGAAATTATTTTTAACATCAATTGAATGGAAGCGATGTCAGAAATACAAAGGCCAAATAATTCAACGAATCATTTCAAAGTAACAAATCCAAGCTCCACAATCTGGCACGAATACCTTGATGTTGAAATTGTGGAACTCTTTGTATCCATATTGATTTTTGATGGCGCTAACAAAAGGGGGGGAAAGCACTTAACTTCCTGGGTTCAGGTGCAGAATTTAATTTCTGGATTAATTTCGGGCTCAGATATGAGAGAGAAACCTATCTTATTACTACGAAATTCAGACTGCTGAGTCATCATGTTCGAAAATATATGAACGGAATGGCACAGTTAATGGTTCGGTTTTATCTGAAATTTATATCACCATGTGAGGGTTTATAAAGTTTTTTCTCTTAATTTCATAAATTGTAATTTTGTCTCATGCGGATCGGTAAGGAGATCTTGAGATTTCATGTTCATGCATTGTTCTTGCTGACAAAAATGATTCTGATTAATTAACTGATACACTCCTGCATCTTTTCGAACTCATTTGGAAATAATTTAGATATTCAAAAACCAAAAATTTGAACACAATTTGAAAGTCAAAGCGGCCAACGTTTGCAAAGATGATATTTTATAAATAGAGGGATGATAGAACGAAATTTTTGCCGAACTCTTTAGTTTAACATCTGTAGAGTTTGATCATTATCCTACTACATTAAAGATCTCCAATAATTCCAGAAAACATAATCCAAAAGATTCAAATTGGGTAACGTATCCGTACTCAATTTTATAATGATAGTGTTAAGAATATGTATGATTCTCTCTGAAGAAGATAACACCATTCTGCAAAATAACTTCACCTTGGAGTGTACAATATAAAGTATGCAATCAAATGAATGAGTGACATTAAAGATGATACTACACAACCACCATATAAAATATACAAATGACTCTAACCCTACCTGACAGGAACATATCGTTTACTTGATCAACTTGAATCAAATGTCTTGGAATAACTCTGGATGTAATGCCAATTATATTCGATTTGATACACCATCTGCAAGGGTTATTATAAGTGGCCGCGTTATAAGACTAGATTCTGAAGTCACTTTAACGCTTAAGTTAGCAATCGATTCTGTTACTCTCATGGAAGTTATCGAACTCATAGCTAACACAGGTGGTGAAGAAACTTAAAAAATCGATCAAAAACGAACACTTATAATAGCTTCACAGGTTGTATCAAATCGAATGAGGTTGGCGTTACATCCAGAATTTTAAAGGTTTCTGAAGTTGCTTTAAAGCTTAGGATCAGTTTCTGACGTCGCTTCAGTTAGCTATAGAATCTATATTCGATTTTATACAACATCTGCAAGGGTTATAAATGGCCGCGTTATAAGACTCGATTCTGAAGTCGCTTCAGTTAGCAATCGATTCTGTTACTCTCATGGAAGTTATCGAACTGAAAGCTAACACAAGTGGTGAAACAACTTAAGAAATAGGTCAAAAAACGAACACTTATAATCGCTTCAGAGGTTGTATCAAATCGAATGTGGTTGACGTTACATCCAGAATTTCAAAGGTTTCTGAAGCTGCTTTAAAGCTTAGGATCAGTTTCTGACGTCGCTTTAACGCTTCAGTTAGCTATAGAATTTATAACTCCACTGGGAGTTATCGAACTCTTAGCTGACTGAAACGTCGAAATAACTTAAGAAACCTGCCCCAAGACAGACACTGATAACAGTTTCAGCTCGTGATATCAAATCGAATGTGGTTGCCGTTATATCCAGAGTTCCAAACGTTTCTAAGGTTGCTTTAAAGCTTAGGATCAGTTTCTGACGTCGCTTTAACGCCTCAGTTACTTTTGAATCTATAACTCAACTGGGAATTATTGAACTCATAGCTGACTGAAGCGTTGAAATAACTCCAGAAACCGGTCCCAAGACATACACTGATAATAGTTTCAGTTCGTTACATCAAATAGAATGTGGTTGCCGTTACATCCAGAGTTCCAAACGTTTCTAAAGTTGCTTTAAAGCTCACTATCAGTCTGACGTCGCCTCAACGCTTCAGTTACCTATAGTATCAACAACTCCCCTGGGAGTTATCGAACTCAAAGCTGACTGAAGCGTCGAAATAACTTCAGAAACCGGCCTCGAGACAGACACTGATAATAATTTCAGTTTGTTGTATTAAATCGAATGTAGTTGCCGTTTCAACCAGAGTTCTAAAGGTTTCTGGAGTTGCTTTAACGCTTAAGTAAGGTATCGATTCTAAAACTCCCCTGGGAGTTATCGAACCCATTGTTGACTAAACCGTTGAAGCAACTTCAGAAACCGGTCGTAAGACGCATACTTCTAACCGTTTCAGAGGTTGCATCAAATCAAATGTGGTTGGCGTTACATCCAGAGTTCTGAAACCGTCGCAGAGGTTGAACCAGATCGAATGTGATTGGTATCTGCAATTGCTTCAACGCTTCAGTGAGATATAGGTTCGATAATTCCCCTATTGCAGTTAAAGAATCGAAAACAATACTCAGTAATAAACATGAAATATGTCAGCATATTTCTCAAATAGGTAATATAATATAATAACCTTATATCTCGTTTATTTAACATCATGATCCTCAGTAGCTAGATCAGATTTTTTTTTATCGAATCTCAGCGACGAAATTGTCTTGTCGAGTGAGTCATCAGCACAGAGGAATCGGCTGACGTGATGGAATCTCATTTTTAAACCGTTCCACTCGACTTATTTCGCATTCCGTTTGTTGGAGATTTACGTTTTCGACGATTTATCGTCCTCTTTAAAATGTTTCAATGCATGGAGCACACAACCAATGAGAACGGTATACCCGATAATTTATTCATGGTATAACGATCAGTTTTCTTCTCCCAATTGGTCACATATGCACTGATAATTCTGTGTCGCTTAGGTCGTCGTGTTTTCGATATGCGGCAATGAGCGTATCTGAAAAAATCTCACTACGTGATCAAGCAACAAATAATTAGCTTTTTGTCCCATCTACGAATATAGATAAAAAAAAAGAGATATTGAAAATTTAAATATTATCTATGAATACCTACTTTCTTTAGTCGTCACTTAATGTAGTTAATCTATGATAATATATTGTCAAATTTGATATTTCAAGTTCTTGTCATTTATTCGAATAATCTTTTGTATGCAAGTGAGTTATTTTGTAATATTGTGCTCAATTTCTTATATTCATTATTCCTTTATAACATCCTGAAGAAGAACTGCCAAAAATTTCGAAATATAGATGTTTTACAATTTTGATTATTGATCACTCCAAGTATCCAGATAAAATTCATCACTATAATTTGTTATATATTTTAATAAAAGAAACTCATATTATGGCCTATAAAACAAATAAATTGGAAAAAAATTGGAGGATATTTTGGGTATAATGAAGAATTTTTCCATGCACGAAAAGCGGGTAGGAATGAACTCGCACGAACTTGATATTGAGGAGTGAAAGTCAAGCAGCCATCCTTCGGACCCAGAACCGGTCCTGATAGCATTTTGCCTGAGTTTGGTGATAGGTTTTGCGCGACAGACTGGTGTTATACACCTATATTTTTTGCCACGTCCAAGACGAACGCCTGTAATTAGAGTGCCATTAATTTTCCCCGGCACCGAGACTCTATTTATAGCGGCCACCACATATAATAATGCGTTGAGTGTGTCACGATGGGGCGTAAGGGGGAGCAATAAAGATTATCGAAAAATTCTCGGCATCCTATCCACATTATTCACGGTACAACCGAGAAAAATTATGTCTTAAATTGCGTATTGAAACGCTGCAATCAATATGGAAATAGAAACGCCATCGTAATAATGCCTTTACATGACTAATCCCGTTCTAGGCCAGTTTAAGCGGGACCCCGAAATGGCCTTTGTTAAGCCCTGGGGAAGTCGCAGCGTAATGGATACACCGTATATTCCCCAATTTAAATTATAATTGTGTGTAAAGGCGAACTTCGCCGTTTATTTCATATTACGGATAATAATTCCTGACAAATATTCCGTTTTGCCTTCGTTCAAACTTCTGTATCCCACCTCCATGTTCTCTTCATCTACGTGTAGTGCTTCAGAAACGCGTTAAGAAGTATGTGTAAGTTTTTGTGTAATGGTAGAACCTTAGACTATATAAGACAAAGCATTCCTTTGTAAAATGTCGATCTGTTTTGGCTCTCTCATTCAATGTCTCTTTTTCCATTTACTCGGGTCACAATATCTTCAGGGTCAAAATCAATCAATCAATCAATAAGTTAATTAAGACAAAAATACAAATTTAAAAAACTGAACAAAGCGGCACAGACACTTCCAACAGCAGAGACAGTTAAATCTCGAATGGCGGTAGGGTCAAGTCAGCGACGACTAACTCAGTTCAACCTAAGGACAGAAATAGTAATAATAATTCACACGCGTCTAAAACGGGTAGGTAAAATTTCCTTGCACGCTGTGTTGTGTCGAAATCCGTACTTTTATTTAGGTGCGACTCTTCTGACTAAAACCTTATTTGCAGTATCATTTTTTTTATTGACTTACGTAAATAGCATATGGTTAGCAACGCTATAAACCAAAGAACATTTTAAAATAAAACTAAGTTTGTAAAAGCTGTAACTTTTTTTTAAATTTCAATAGGAGACGAGATGTTTTCATACTTTCATAATTTTTTTTTTAATTAAAGGCCAACGTGTTGATTTTGTGGTGTTATCTGTAACAATAAATACGTTTTTTTTTCAAACACTTTCATGTAGACTTAATACAATAAAAAAAATGCATGTAAAAGCCCACGCAAAAATAGTTATGGGGCTTCGAAGGGTACATTTTAGGTAATTTAGAAAAACCTAATAAAAAAATCATACCACCGTAACCGTAATACTAAGGACCCAGGTTCCAAGACTGAAAAGGTAGCAAATGACCCTACCAACGCCCCAGAAAAATTTGTCGGTCCATGTGCCGCACATCCTATATTTGAGGTTAGCTTTTGGAATACGAGCTGATTTCAAAGTAGCATGTTTATTTTTGTTCCGTCTGCGGCATCTCACAAAGTAAGGGGAGTGTAGTTTGATGGATTATGGTTGCCAAAACGCTAACGTACAACCAATTTTTTTTATTGAGAAAAAAAATCAGGACTCTACATCCAGAATTTGAGAAGTACTGTTGAATTAGTGAGATCACTTTCTGAATGGAGACTTGTCTGAATCAAAAGGATAAGATAATTTCCCTTGAGACAAATCGATATTTCTTTCATAAACCGAATCCACATAAATAATAAGGATTCCAGTTCGAGAGTAATTTCTATCGAGACCACAAGAAGAAATGATTAAAACCCATAACAGAGCCCATCAAAAGCAGACCAACAGAACAAAGATAGATGAGACATAAAGCGGAAAGAAATGATAATATGCCATTTCTCATTAAGCTGGAGTTATTGAGGTTCGCCTCGTTGACCGAAAGGAATTCCAAAATTGTCTTTCTCCGTCCAACAATGACATACACCGGGAACATACTAGGATAACCGTCTTTGTAAGATTAAACTTTAATTATGAGAGCAGTCGACATTTTTGATAATAATCACAAATCACCGACATAAAGGGCAGCTGTGAAAAATTGAAAGTTTGTAACTGATGAGTTTTCAAGTAGCAGAATTGAAGTGTAACTAAATCACTCAGATAAGAAAACATCGAACTTTTGATTTGAACAATTGGGTATCAGAATGAGTTACGATTTCTCTGAGTTTAAAAAATTATTCGAATTGATTTAATTTCTCACTATGAAAAAGAGAAGTATAAATTCAGCAATACGAAACTAAGCAGCCAGTTTTAAATATACACTTCAAAAATTTTCACAATATGAAGGGGAGAACATTGCAGGAAACTGCCCAAGATCTCATCTTTTGCCTGAATATGATAAGTCTTATAAACGTTTACAAGGCAACAAAACAAGTGTTTCATAAAAGTTTTAAAATGAAGATGAAATAACGTCCTCAGAACAAAACAGTGGCATGACCAAAATGACTGTAACACTGAAAATTCACTAACTTAAAGGATTTATAAAACGTCAACAGAAATTTTTCCGTTCATGTAGAACGAAATAATTGAGCTACTCTGTCAGTTGGGTAGATGCAAAAATCAACTGTTGCCTGAACAAATTCCCCGAATTCAATTTCGATGAAAGAGTAACACTCGATGATCAGATACTGCCACTAATTATTATTTTCGTGACACACCTACCGTCTACTTCGATAGTTTCAAAGTTTGAAATCCTGTATATAAATTGCCTGAATTAGCGAGAATTCATTTGGAATGGGATTGGGGGCTGTCCTGTTGGCAATTGAATCATTGTGGAGTAACCCTAGATTAACCCAATTAACTGAAGTTGAATTTCAACATCTTCTCTGCTAAGTCGCTAAGTTTCAATTAGATATTTCGGGACTCGGGCAATCATATATCAGTTTTATAGGACCGAAATTAATATTGGGAATAACGCAGAACGAGGAGGATTATCATATAGATGCGTTTTGGAGTTCCTTAGATAGAATAGTAGCATTCTTTAGCAGATAAATGAGTTGAATTTTTCATAATCAATCAATATTTGAGAATGATAATAAATTCGATGCAAGGCCATATGAAACAAGAAAATGGCCGTGATTGTTAGCATAAGTAAGAGACATATATACTATCGTAACGCTATAAAAAATTTAAAAATACAGTATCCCACGGCTATTCAAAATCCGCGATACTATTCGAAACGAGCTCGAATCCCTACATCTTGAAGCAATTCCCCCGAAATAATGAACCGATTATAACGGAAGTCGTAACTTCGGCACAATTCGGATCAGTAACAACCTTCGGGTTTATTCCTGCCAATCAAAAATGAATCAGCTATCCCTAAGCACCAAAAAGGTTATCCCAGATGGGAATTCACGATCCATTTCCACAACCCTAAACTTCGTTCAACCATTACGCTTTCATCGATTACTTCGAATATGTTAACCGATGGAAGAATGCAACTACTTGAGCTATTCGGCAGAGAGAATTCTGAGGCATCTCCATGTTTCGCACAGTATCACTGAGAGAATTGTAATTCGTTTTCGAGCCAATTGAGGCATTCAACGGGAACCTGAGGCTTATATAATCAACTGAAAGCCCCTTTGCAGCCTTTGGTTCCAGATCGAACTGCCGATATTCCTTACTGGAGGTTATGGGTTTGATTTCAATAGCAGTTAACTGAATTACAGCTTATAGAAGACCAAACTCGGTATCCATAAGGAGGCAGCTATATTTGGATCAACGACAAAGATAGCTTGATGTTTTTCTCGCAATTGTCTCATGTTCAGTCGAAGGATTTACCAGATTAATACTATGAACTCAAAATTGTGTCTATGTAACGGTTTACGAAAGAGATTTTTGTTTATTTATCGTATGGCAACTCAGACATAGTAAACGTAAAATCTAATTTACATATATAAGCAAACTTTTGGATTTCATAAACAAATGTCAAGTCGGTTAATATAATCTATCGACTCGGCGGTTGTTAGTAGAAAGTCTTCAGGATCTTTTGAGACATTCCTCTGTGATGTGGACATTTGATCTGTGATGTGCAGTCGCAGCCATATCTGCCATGTTTCATTTATGCAGAAACTATGTACATCTGCCATGTTTCGTTCTGATTCTATAAAGTGTGGACCATCTTCTGCGTGGTAAGTCAAACTCTGTTGCCTTGTTCAGTGATCCATTCTTGAGTCCATGCATTGGTCAGGTTGAATTCTATATATAAACTGAAGAGATGCGGAGCGAGCACTGATCCCTGTGGCAGGCCATTGTTGAGTTTGTTTAGTTACATGATGTCGGTGCGCATTATAACCTGAAGGGTCCGATCACTTAGCATGTGCGATATCAGCTGGGTTATACGTTTGCAAGGAATTATTTTGAGGAGTTTGTTGAGTATAAATATGAAGGCAATCTTCCAATAAGTTGTAAAAATAAAAACTGATGGCGTTGATTTCGAGTTGGCTGAAGAATCTGACACCAAAATTATTTTTCACTAAACAAAAAATTAATGCACCTGCAGCTTAAAGAAACAATTCTGTTTTGCATCATTCCCCTATTCTATTCTTTTCAAGCAGACTAAACAAAAATAAATTCGGCCGATTTAACTGCTTATACTCTTATACCAACAGAAATAAATTCCGGTGCATTTTATGTGCGAGAATAACTGCTTATCGTTTCTGAGTCTTCTGAACCAACAAAATATACGATGTCGGCCATTATAGAAGACAGAAACCACCTACTTGGAGACTTTAAATATCACTTTCGTTTCAGAAACATACGAATTATAGCGTAGAGAGGTGCAAGGCAGGTGGTTCTCATACTCTTATAGTCCCCAGAGGACCGCATAACAAAGCCTCACTCTGACGACGACGCTGAACGTTGAGATGGAATAAATCAATTCTTTTATCTGAACGATATTGTACGAGTCCTCGTGTATGGATAATTCAAACTTTCGGATTTATTGATCGAACATTACGTATTTCAACGACATATATTTTAATTCTACCATTTTTCTTCACGATGCATCATTTTCATCACGACTGTCACTGGTAATCTACTCGTTTTTCAACAGACAATTAAAACATATTATATAAACCAAATTAATGATACTAATAACAAACCTGTTAAGATCATAACTGAAGCGCATTGATTCTAATTTTCACTTGAGGGTGTTGAAAGGGGTTGAGAGTTATGCATCAAAAGAAGTGTAACGGTCGACTTTCATTCGGTGAAAAATTTCATCAAGTACAAAGCCATGACAATGTGCACATACTTACAACCTCTCTGCACGCACTTATAAAAAAAATTGTTTTTATTTCGAATGGAGGATTCACGGATAATCCTTCAATGACAAATAATCTCCTTCTTGAGCGTCTGATGACCCCCTATCGAATATTCAGTGGGACCCGTTGAAAATTAATTATCTGGATTACTTGCGAGGCAATTTGCCTTGAGTGATAGTAAATCCACTAAGTCTTTATGAAAGGGAACGAAAAACAATGATTTACAGCTGCTTCGCGGGCAAGTTGAGGAATCTTTCACAAAAATCCGAGATTTTCTACCCACCGAAACAATGCCGAAATGAATTCTGCTTATTATATTCCTCGACGATTCTATGCCAATTATCCCGGCAGTTTATATCTGAAGTTTCATTCATTTAAAGGTAAGTAAAGTGAATAAAGGCCCAAAATAAAGGCAGGCAATTTTCTAGACCGAGGAATTATAAGTCCATGGTTCTGAACGAGATAAAGCAGAAATCTGAATAATCGTCTTTGGAGGCAAGCATGGTCCAAATGCTGCAGGAAATATGACGACCGAAATTTCACTCACCTTATTTTCATTGGCTTCATCCTGTTTGAATGGACGCATTTAATCATACAAAAAGATGTTTCATCTTATCATATAGAGGCTTTATGTTCACTATGCCGGAACTGGTGTAACGACTCAAATATCGGGTCCACTTTTGATCTCAGCTTTCGATTTATTACACAAATGATATAGGTCACTCAAGAGAGGGGTTCGAAAGCTCAACAAAACGCAACCGAGTAAAATTGAAAACGTATAAATCGAGTTGAGATATTAATTCTTTTCCATAAAAGCGGACATCTTGGAACAAACTTCGGTTTTTTTCTATGGTATTTCGATGATAGAACTAACAACATACTGAAATGCTTGTGTATGAAGGTGTGAACACATCTTTTGATAACTTCAGAGTCAGCTATCTCTTGCAATATCGTTTTAAGATTGCCCGTTATGATTTTCAGGAATTTTTCAATATTTCCCCGAAAAACTGCCAATTTGGCAGATCAGGGCGTTCAGCATCATGGATGTCGGTAACACCACATTCGGAGTCAGCAAACCATGGCCGTTTTCGATGGGTCAGTTAGCATTTTTCATGCCAAGATTGGGATTGACCGGTGTTTTTACCATATACCATCAATAAGTACTGCCAACAAGCATCGAATTCGTCAGAAAATTGTCGCCGCGCGTTTACAGCGCTGCACTAATGTGTATGCTCCTTAACATGACAAATTCAAGTTGAAATTAGACAATCAACTTCACATTATCTTCGAGAACATTTCTTTTTCAATTGAAAATCAATGACGTCCAGATTTTTGTCTCTCGCTCCACTTAAATGGCACCAATTTAACCGTATCTTCTTCATTGAAGGGCAACCGCAGTTGATCGTTTGTCCAAACAAGCAGTTGTGGGTGGAAAAGGGGTGTGCGCTATGATTTGAATTGTGTCAGCTTCCGCAGCCCCGATATCTGTCAAGTCCCGAATCGTAAATTTACCATCCGCAATCTCTGACGCCACACGCCTTGTGTGGGATGAGCGTGTGGAAGGGCCTTTATGCCTTCGCCATTATGCAATCCAGTTTCGATTTCAGTGTCCTCGACGCTTTCCGAAGAATTGCGTGCTGAATAAATTCAGTCTTCCATACACAGCCAACAACGGTCGAAATAACAGATTTTATTGAACCTCATGTTCCCAAGGAGAGAGACACTGCCGTGAAGATAATGTCTATTATTTGGACGTCGCTCGAACGAAGTGGGGAAATCGTAATTACCGAGATAATCACGTGACCAGAAAATTATTCATTATTCAGAAGTGGCGAATGCTTCCACAACGAAAACACACGATGGCAGGATAAAATCAGAATGGAAATCCTGCAGGAATTCTTATCATAGCCCAACGCTATATCTGACGAATTCACCCAGCACCTTATGATTTGAATTTTCGCAATTACACTCAGTTTGTGCAACTTTGTGTGTTAGAAGTCTTTTTATTTCGAGCAAGTCAGAGAATATTTCCAATTATCTATTAAAGAAGCGAGTCGAAAACTCGAATTATGCTACTCATAGTTGCACATGCAGTTTTGTCTTTCATATTCTTGACATGGTATATCAAAAAAATGAAAAAAAGCAGTGACTAGAGGTCAGGAGCTTTGTGTGCTTGTGCTGAAGTATATTTCCGTACTCTGGAACGGAGAGACACTAATACAACCGCCACGGTAAATGAACCAATTTATATCTCAAATCAAAATAACTACTCACAGTTTTTTCAAAACCAATCAATTCCACAGAAAACCATTTGGAATATATTTCCTTCACTAAGCTCTTGTCTAATTTGAATATCCTCCAAGTTACAACTTGATCACTGACTTACTCCATTCCTGCGATGGTTCACAATTCACAAGACGACAAATAAAGTTCATTTGACACCGAAATATGGCATTCCTTCGAACAGTAACTAGATAAATTTCCGTTGTTTATCTCAATGTCAACAGAACACGTCGTTAATGCAACAATATTATCTTAGCAGGAAAACTCCACCTGATTCGTCCTCAAAAAATAACACGGATTCAATATAGGACAGGCCCTCCATCAGATTAGGCCCGACTGTAAATTAAACGTTTTGATTAAAAGGGGTTTACATCCAGTTCGCTCGACCCTTGAGCAAATACGCCCTTAAGCAAAGGTGCAATCAAATGACGAAATATCCACAATAGAGCAAAGGAACATCTATCTATATCATCTCCTTCCAAGGCTTCGCATTCAACCGTTGCCATTACCTTTTCACACGAATGGCTCTGCTGGGATTATGCGACTCATTTTGGGAAAGTAGGTCCCGAAAAACCCCCATGTAATTTGAATGGAGACGGGGAACTTTCATCATTTCCACCTTGTGAAAACGAAAGTGCAAATCTTCAAAACCAACCACCTCGTAATCCTTTCTGAATTGAATTGATCACGGTTTCCGAGGATGCCCGACGTTTTGCGATATGCATATACAGTGTCCCATACTCTCCCAACTCCATAGTAATTCTGTTTTTTTTCCTGACAGATAATTCGATTTCATTCTTTCACATTTAAGCTGTATAATTTTACACGATTTGAGGGTTCATATAACAAGGCTACATGAGAATCTTTTCCGAAATCTTCAACGACAATGAATGATGTCACTGCGAATATCTATTTTGAAGTGATGTTACTTTGCTTGATGATTATTTTCTATACTGAACCCCAATAACAATCTGCTTGGACAGATTACAAGTATTCCCAGATTCAGATGTGCAACTATACTTGCTTGAAGAAATTGAGTTTGATCACCTTAACTAGGTGTTCTTTAATAAAAAAAAAATGTTAGATCATTAATAAGAATCTATTATGTTTAGACAATGATTAATTACTGAACATTATTTAAACAAAAACATGAATAGTGAATAATGGTTATTCATAGATTATGTCAAATTTCAATACCTTATCAAGTTTTTTTAAATGAAAGATATGAAATAAAGATGTGAAAAATCTTTTATAAACGTACAAAACAAATCTAGGAGACTGGGTTCGAAGATTTCAAAACTCATATGAGCTTAATTTGAAGCATTCCTATGTTAGAATAGATATAATTTGATGAACCCTGAAAGTCTGAAGCTATAAAGAACCAGCTTTTCCCAAAGACAAGTCTTCAATTTAATAGGTCCTGACAGAAAATACGTTACCTATTTCAACGGTCATCATGAAAATATACCGTAGTACCTATGTGAGTGATGAAAATCTTTTTCTCTATTTATTATGGAATATTACTCTGGATTCAATATTAAACAAGGTGCTAGACATCATCAATAATGAATACAGCAAATGGCAATTTAGATTTTGTAGTGAATGCAAGACAAAAATTGTTCAGTGGTTAATTTCATCTATATTGTTTAGTGGTGGAACCATAGACTGGAGAGATTTCCCCAAACTTTTGTAGAAATATTTCGTTAAGACATAAAATATGGCAACATTGAACAAATCTGATTGTTGAATCATTTCAGCACAGAGTTGGATTTGGGAAAATCAGAAAATTTGGACAAAATTACATCGATTTAATTCCTTTCAACTTCAAATATCTCAAGAAGGTGCAACTTAGGAAAAAAGATTTTCATTTCAACACCCTATATCTTTTCAACGGGGCCAAATTTGGAAAAATGTTATAGGAAGAAAATGACGTCAAAAATCTATGGTTAAAATTAACGCAGTGGTCAGAAACTCACCCTGTATATGCAAGCTGTACAACGCCATTTTTAGAATTGCCAAATCTTCTGCTTGTCAGATGTAAAAGGACAAACAAATCGATAATTTAGATTTCGAAAAATTTAATCCCTATTGAAAGACAGTTTACTTTTTCCACATGACCATTAAAGAATTAAAGTAGAAGGTTTTACTTCATGAAGTATAAACTATAAAAAAAATCACATCGTGTTTCGATGTACCGATTCGTTTCCTTTCTCTACGGATACTGTAGTCGAAAAAGTTCCATTTAAGACCTCTCGTCATATAGCGTTCTTACAACGCCCAACCTCATGCAGTCACAAGTTTATATGGGGCAGAAACAACGTACTCCCATTTCACAGGTCCCTTAGGATTCATTCAATACAGCAGGAGCCGTTCACAATATTATTCTCAGCTATAAAATTTCGATCGAGTATGTTCAGTGAGAAATCGAATGATGGTAAAAGTCGTAAATGCCCCTTACGAGTGTAAGATTCCAGTTTGATTAACGTCGTAAAATTAAAACGTGTCAAATTTGTAATTCTAATTTCTCATTGTAATTTGTCGTGTATTACCGCAGTTTAAAATTGCAGTTAGTCTATTTTATTCGGCACGATTCATTATATCTCAAGCTTTCATGTAAACGATTCTCTGGCATTAAAATGCATTTATGCATCTGGCAAATCCAGTAAAATGGTCGTTTCTGCTTGGGCTCACGTAATTTTATTGAATTAGCGACGAAAAACTTCGAGCCTACGGTAATCTAAGTCATTCGGAATGTATGCAAAATGAATATTATTTTCTTGTGTGAGCCGAACCACCTAGGTGAAACGTTCTGGTCTTGTTTAAAGCTTGGGAAGTGTTTTCTGCTAGTTATGCCATCATAAGAAAAATAAAAAATAAATAAAAAAAATAGGAAAGAATTCACTTAACAACTTAGAACTATGGTCACAACAAACAGGATTCAAGTTTTCAACAACAAAAACGAAATGTGTTTTTTTTTTCTAGAAAATCCGAAGATGTCATGGCCTCTCTCGAACTTTATGGGAAGGAGCTTGTCTTCGTGGAGGAGATAAAATTTCTAGGAATTACATTCGACAGAAAATTGAAGTGGGATTCGCATATCCGAGAATTAAAAAAATCATGTCAGATGGGTTTGAACATGATGAGAATATTGGCCAACCACACATGGGGAGCAGACAGCATCACCTTATTGAAGATCTACCGAGCGTTAATACGATCCAAATTGGATTATGGAGCAATAGTATACTCTACAGCTAGATCGTCCTTATTGAAATCTCTTGATGTTATTCAAACCACAGCCATAAGAATTGCAATGGGAGCTTTCTGTACCAGTCCTAACGACAGTCTCCTCGTCGAAGCAGGGGAACCACCACTAGAATTACGTCGGCTCAACTTACTACTAAAATACTCAACCAAAATTTCTGCCAATAGAAACAACCCAAGTTATCGCCATACATTCTCGAATCGCTTCTCTGCAAAATTTGAACAATATAGCAAATCATCAGTACCTCTCTATACCAGCATCAATAGGATCGAAAATAACCCAGTCACTTATCAAAGTATTCTACCAGTAAACATAAAAACGCCCCTCCATGGACGATTCCTCTTCCAGAGTTCAATACCTACCTCACTAAATTCTCAAAGCATGAGACTCCATCTATAATCATTAGAACAGCCTTCTTTGAAGTGGCATCCAGATACACCAATTATTGTCACATATACACCGATGCATCTAAATCTGAAGAATACGTAAGAGCCGCAGTAATCACAGAATCGGGAAATTATTGCTACGATCTACCACTGGAATCAAGTGTTTACACAGGAGAACTGTTCGCCATTGAAAAAGCTCTCGATCACTGCAGGAAAGCAGACAAAAATGTCGTCATTTTCACGGACTCCCTAAGTGCTATACAAGGTATTAAACAGCTCTACCCAAAAAACGCCCTATTACGCATCATAAAAGCTGAGATTAGGAGAACTGTCAAACTTAGGTACACGGGTGGCTATTATTTGGGTCCCTTCTCACGTTGGTATACCTGGAAATGAAGCAGCTGATACCATAGCCAGAAACATCAACTCAGAAACTCCACAGCACCGGATCTCTCGAGTGCCATATGAAGATATGACGTCAAATATCAGAATTTTTTGCAGAAACATATGGAAGGAACGATGGCAAATCACTGAAAATAACAAACTTAAGACTATCAACCCCAACATGAATCTAGTCAACTATGTAGGAATGCAACGGAAACATCAGATAATATTAACACGACTGAGAATTGGCCATACTAGGTATACCCATCAATATCTTCTCAAAAATGAAAACCCCAAAAGATGTCTAACGTGTAATGAGGTAGTTACCGTGCGACACTTCATGACAGAGTGCCCCGACCTCCGGGAGAAGTATAAATCCTCAGAACTACCAGAGAACTTCGAAGATGCTTTGGATCCAAGAAATATTGAATACATGCTGAAATATCTGAAATCCATTAAAATACTTTGTGAAATCTAGGAAGTTTATGCTAATAACACATTGTATATATTATACTGTACCGCCGCTAATAACCTATGTGGTTGATGCGGATTTTCTGAAAAAAAAAAAAAATCATGACGTGGGAAAATATAGAAGATTTCAAACAGAGACTTGAAAATACAGATTGGGATATATTGGAGTATATTCCATAATATGACGTCAATATTCTCTGGACAAAGTTCACAAATATCATTGAAACAGAATTAGACTATTCATGTCCCATAAGAAAAATTCGGAGAAAGACAGAGTGTTGAAGATGCAAAAGAGAGCAATACGTATAACATAGAAGATGAAGGAAATGGAATCGTGTAGGGGAATATTAAAAAAAAAGATTTATAAACCGCACCATCTATACATATTCAAAAATGCTTGATTTTTACTTTAAAAAAAATGCATTACTCTGAAGAGAAAACACCAAGTAATTATAATACAAGAACAACAGCAATAAAATTCCCCCAGCACAGACTTAGCCTCACCGAAAAAGGACCTGCATATAGTTGCATTCGATATTATAACAAGATAGCACATAAATTGGGAAGGGAATGGACCCTACAACAATACAAGAAATTCATTTTCAAGCTGCAACTCAAAATTGAACCATATAGAGTAAAAGACTCTTTAGCAGTGACGGCTCGTGCTCTCTAGGAGTGGGTCGGCCAGACCAAGCATATAGATATGTATATATGTAATTTAGAAGCAATTTTATTGGGACTAGAGCACTTTAATACTTTACTACATATGTTTCGGCGTACATTGAGCCTTTTTCAAGTTTACATGTTACAAATACAGTGACAATCATATCTAAAATGTATAACTGTGCAACAATTCATCTTAAAACTGAAATAAAATTAAAATCATATTCATAATGTTGTGAACGCTGTCAATTAGAATTATTCTAATAATGGAAAACCTGTTATCTACTAAAAAACTGATCAAATCACCGCAATTTGATACTACCTCTCTTACACTTTCCATCTGGATCACTCACATTCAACTTGCAACCGAAAACGAACGAAAACCCGTACAACCCTAAGCCCTACACACTAACATCTTACTCCAAACTACTGACCTAGTGATCTGAACTCTGATAATCAAAGTGTAAATACACGCAATGCAATTCTCATATACCCCCTCCCCAAGGGTATCTTGGCCGACCTAGTCTTTGAAAAATAAACAAGTCGTGGGTTGCTGTTTTGCTATTTACAGTTACTAAGAATCAATTTTTATGGTCAGAAAATCACAAAATTTATTCCATACAGTACGAATACACTTTTTTCTGAAATTGAAATAATATTCAAGTACTTATGAGAATAGTCATTTGAGATTTGAGGGTGAAAATTTCAATTATTAACAGGATACGTGACAAAATTTTAAATACATAATGATTTCTCTTTCTATCTCAAATTTAGGATAAACATATGAAGATGTCGGATATTAAATTACAATTTTTAATTTGATATTTGCAATAAACATCGATAATAATAAACAATTTCACCCGCCTGCCATTTCACATAGGGACGGCCGACGACCAAGGGTTCTCGGCCGACCTCGCAAGTGTCACAGTCGAGGTATTGTAGAGTTCCATAATAGGAACTTCGAGCGACGTATGTGTTAGATGAAATCATAAACTGAAAGCTGTGGCTCGGCTGACTGAGCTGCGTTATTACGTATAAGGACAGATGCGGGAACTTGGAATAAAAATTATTTGAGGTGTTTGACCGAAATAATGTGTACTTCGATGTGTTGAGTGGAAATATGAGATATATAGAGGGCAGAGGAAAAGATACTAAGGGAATTTCTCGAGATTTAAATATTGCTAATAATTTTTCAAATAAGTTTCGATTAAAAAAATATTTATTTTCACCTTCTCTTTTTCGGTTGCGTTTTTTGCCTACCCTGACGAGCCGTCACTGCTCTTTAGCCTACATGATATAATGGGAGTAAAATTGTTTATGACCCTGTTTCATCTCGAGTGTCTACTGTATTATATGTATACACTTTACCTAAAATAAAATATATTATTATTATTATAATCATAACAAAAAAAGGCTCGCAGACAAGTCAAATCGCAGTACCAACTGTTTGAATGGTATTTTGATGTGAATATTGGCGGATTTAGAGATTACTGGATCACTTTATCATGGGATCGGAGATAAGAAAACACAATGGAGTTGTTAATGTCCAGTTATCTAAGCCGGTGAATGTTGTGTCAGGAATCCTACAGGGTTCCCACCTTGGACCGCTTATTTTTACTGCATTGTGAAAGGGCACTGTTGTACGCGCATCTTTCCAATTCCATATAGTTACGGTGACCCAAAAGAGCTCAACTCCTTCAATTCTCCCTCTATGCGCTTTGGCTCCCTTCATCAATTGAAAGAAGAAAAACTGAGATTTCGGAAGTCCATGAACCTTCGGGCGTTTTTTCCATCCAAATAGAAACAGCAAGATGCATGTTGCATTTGCAAAATAGCGTCAATTCAAATCATCAAGTTCAATGCCGCATCCTCTATCCCGAAATAGCCATCCTATCATGATCACAGCCCAGAAAGGGAGAACATTCGAGTTCTTCGGTATTCATCGATTTGTTTTCGCGGCAGATTCCCAAGTCTAATTGACGTCGCGAGGATTCAGAACTTATTTTAGCGAAAGGAATGGATTATTTGGCCCGCGATTTTCATCGAACACTTGCGCTCTTTTCTCGGAAGCGATGCACAGAGATTTTCCTTGTTTATCACCTCCAGTCATTAAAAAAAAAGGGAACAACTTCCAAAAGTGACTCGGGTTTTATTCGAAAACTTTTCGGCTAATAGAACAAGTTTCGAATATAATTTCGAGACGAAGTAGGGGAAAATCCGCATCACTCGTAAAATCGGTCGTAAACAGGATCATCCAGATGAATATACATTTCGTTTCCAGTCCGACATTAATATATATTTGATAGAGATGTTTCTTTCGTTTCTTAATCGAAACTTTCGCTAGAACTCTGAAATTTCTTCATCGTTTTATTGCATCTAGATAGAGCAAATAGAACAAACTTCAGATTGATAGATTCCCTTGATTTCGAAAGATTAACTAAATCTTTTTTTTCCGTCGACCTCCCAATAAAAGCTCTGTTTAACGTTCAAAAAATCCTGCATTAATGACCCATTTCAACGCACGATTTCTTTCTATTTTAATGCATAATTTTCATGGGCAACCGGACATACAGTATTGAGAAGTAGTAATATGAGTAACGTCACAACTCGACTGATATTTAATTTTTATGTATGAGGTCTGTGACTCTCACTCTTCAATCACAGAATAGTCGCGTATTTATCTCTGGTTCCGTTGTTATTCCACAGAGAAAAGAAATAATGAAACAAGTCCAAACATAATCGATCTGTCAAATTACGAGTAATATAGCTGCTTTCAATCTTAATCTAATATACCCAGTTACTTAAATTATAATGAGTAACACAGTCAATATCCCCTTAACTCCCCCGGACGTTGCAGAAATGGCTGAAGCAGCAACTTTGACCCTGCTACCTGCAAAAAGCCGACATTTGTATGACAAAACCTCAGAGAGAGTGGGAAGAATACGCTTCGACCACTGCGCATTCAAAATTGGTGGCTAAATCCTAATGTCAAATTTCGACTATTTTTATACTTTCGTAGTCAGCTGTTCTAGGTTGACATACTTATCAGATGAGTTAGAAATTGCTCGAATTTTACATTGTGCTGATAAATACTTCGATACTTTCAACATGTCTTGTATTGTTAAAACGTGTAAAAGCTATAAAACGAAGAAGGTCGAGGGAATATCATTTTATACGTAAGCTTTTATTGAAATTATCCGATTGATCATACCGCATGGCATTGTTCATTTGCTCAGTGGCGTGTTGTTTACTTTCCACAGTAATATGATTCTTTTTAGTTTCGCAAAATCAGTTGATATGAGGACAGTTCTGAGTGTACATTCTGAAGCCATAGATTTATCTAGGAAATTGATGTGCTCTATACATTTCATTTTCATTTTAACTTTATACCAACTATCCCTCAGATACACAGCTATCTACGCCAATGAAATGAAAGTATAAAAAGGGCGGACGAAAAATTAGCCACTTCGCGCATCTCGAAGATCATTCTCCCCACTCTATATCTCTGCAAAACCTACGCAGAGTTCATGTCATGGTGCTAGGAGAAGAACGTTTTCAATTATTCTGAAACAGTTTTGTTGGCATACTTTAAGAGTGTTGCAGAAAAGGGATACTTAGCAACTTTATGGCCAAAGTATTCAATGCTGAAAAAAACATTGAACGTTAAAAGGAATATTGATATAAGAAGATATCACAAACTGGTGATGTTCATTAAGGGACAAAAAGTGGGATATATTCCTAAGAAATCGAAAGTTCTCGAGATAGATCATGTAAAAGAGTTTATAGCAAATGCTCCAGACAGTATTTTCTTGATTCAAAGGTAAATATAAAACTCAATTAATTTAATTTTTTAAATATTTCTTATTAACACGTGGATATCAAATATAAAACTTTATATTTTTTATTTGAAGGTCGCTTTGATATTTGGAGTATCCCGGGCATTTCGAAAAGATGAGCTGTATAAGTTGCAGATAAATGATGGGCAAGATATGGGCTCGACATTTTTAATTTTTTAATAAGAGATATTCTTGAGACCAATTCACACCCTGCACGAAAAGTTTTTCTTCTTTTACAAGAACTTTAATTGCTGAATTCAATCAGTAGGAATCAATACGTTTTCGAAATTACCATCGTTAATTGCAAAATTTCTCAAATGAGAACAACCCAATCTGTATACAGGTCACTGTTCTTCTGCATCTATCCTTTCGGACAGTGTTGCAGATTTTGCAGCCATCAAACGACTTGGAGGATGGTATATCGAAAACTCGATGAAAAATAGATTAGAAACTGCTGAAAAAAATTTATGCGATCATCATTCGCCAATAATTAATACATCAGCTCCCACCAGTTCCACACATTCCTTATCGATGTAAATATGGACTATTCAGAATGTCACATCTCGAAAATTCCATCTATGAATTTTACGAATTGATCAATTAAATATGTCAAAGTGAGCATCGCGATTTCCATTGTCAAATTTTATATTGTGATAATCGTGCGCACTTACACATTACACAGTTAGGGGTCGATTCAGACAGAACCTTGTCGACGCCAAAGCAGCCAAAATTCAGATGGACATGATCATGTATGTGACCAGATGAACGAGAAAGGGTTCGGCGTCATGGAAACTATGAAACCTTTTGGAATCTGAGAAAACTCATTTGGTTTGGGCCGTAGGTTCACCGAATTCCTAGTATATCACAAAATTGATTACAGAATCCTCTGAAGTAGAATGAAATCGGATTTTTTTAATGCAAACAATAAAAAAATGCAATCACTATCAAATCGGTGGCAATCTTGTCAGAATTCGTTCTAATAATTTGAGGAAACATAAAGCAAATTTTTTATTGCTCTTTTAATGTGACTATTCGCATGCAGCAAAATCGTTAAGTCGGCGATATCTCATTTCAGAATTAGCTCGAACCAGGAAAAGTATCGATCGACACTGAAAATAGCACAATTATGAATAAATACGCGACATGCGTTGTTCGGGATCTAGAAATGGTAATTCGTGCAAAAAACTCCTCCACATCAATATAAATATTTATAATTTAGTTGAATAATTGCATAACAACTGCACGTCGAAATATGCCGAGCGAATTAGGCAAGGCATTTTGTTATTCGATTCATCGGCATCGAAATTTTAATGGAATTCTTTCAGAAAATGGAGATATGGCATCAACGATGGGCTGACTACTATTCGAATGATCAAGCGCTCTATTAGTAATAATCCGGATGAACTTTGGTGCAAGCTGTCAAATATCAAAGTAGCTACGGAAAAAAAATTCACTCAAAGCTTGAGAATCGTCGTCAACCGAAATATGGCATTCATTACACTTTAATGAACCTTCATTTAAGGTTGTTCCTAGAATGTGGACCATCGCACTAAACAGCATCCAAAGATTTATGTTTATGAATCGAGTGATGTTGTCGGTCCATTAAATGTCGCGTAGCCATCGTGTGTCGATCCAGAAATAGCCGTCGTAACATCGTGCCGCCTCCAAACGTTCACGGGTGGTCGCAAATCAAAAACTATCAGTCTATCCGAGGTGTCCATGTGCTAACTGGGACTCTTTCCAACAACCGTCGGATTATTTATAAATAATTCGATCCAGGTTCGCTACGACAAGCCCGCCTTTCAAATCCGCCGAAAGAATGGGATAGATCATTCTGTAGCTCCGGGAAAATCCAGTTCGGGGGCTTTTCCACTATGTGCTCCTAATTTTCCTAGGGTAATATCTAGCAGGCCAGCTATCAAACTCAGTTATTTCTGGTATTTTATTGAGTGGCGATTATGTCCAAATCCCAGACCAGAGTTGTTTCCATCTGAATAATCATGAAAAATATAGGAAATTACCTGTAACTTTCAATGATTCTCCTATCGAACATAATTTCTATCCAAAATACTTAGGAGTTAAATTAGATTCATCTCTCAATCACAAGGCTCATTTGAATGATCTGAGCCTAAAACTGAAAACTTGGAATAATATTCTTCAGAAATTAGCTGGATCATCTTGGGGTGCTGATGCTTTCACTCTTCGCACAGCATCTCTAGCCCTAGTCTTTTCTGCAGCTGAGTATTGTTGCTCTGTTTGGTTTAATAGTGCACAAACACAAAAAATCGATGCACAATTGAATGCACCCATGAGAATAATTACTGGCACCATAAGATCTACACCAGTTCATTGGTTACGAGTTTTGCCTAACATTGTCCCTCCGCATATTCGCAGACAGACTGCAGCTCTGAGTTCTTTTCCATCAAATGAGTTGTATGCAATATCTAGAGTAATGAGCCCTCAACAGTTGTTTGTGCATAAGATTTTAGTGGCCATAGCTTTGAGGAAAATTCAAATTCGAACATCTGACTGCTCATATACAACGAGACATAATCTAAACCGGTTTTTCACACCTAGAGCAGAAAAAAGTATTGGCCAGAGATCCTTTACATACCTGGCCCCTCGACTGTATTCGGCGATTCCTCATCACCTGAGAAACATACGAAATAAAAGAAAGTTCAAAATAGAATTAAAGATTTGGATTCTGGATAGGGACGGACATTCTTCGATTCTTTGATAATTTAGGGTAAAAGTCTGCAAGGATTTCTCTACAGTGCGTGTCCCGCTCTGTATTTTCAATATTGCGGTAGATGCCATACCGTTTCATATCCTGGTCAAGGCTGAGCTGATCTGAATTCTTCGTTTATATATGAGCGGGGGAAGAAGAAATTGTTATTTTATGTAGGTTTATTAGTGGCTAATTAGAATTGTTCATTTACAAAATTATCACGTACAGGCTAACGCCTCTGTGATTTCTGTTTATGACTGTGACTTAGCAGAATAAACTATTATTATTATTATATTCGCAGACAGACTGCAGCTCTGAGTTCTTGCAACAAATATCATTCTTTCCCAATAATTTCATATATTCCACAAAATAGAATTTCTAGATTGAAGTTACGTAAACCATTATGGCATAATACGTTCTTCAATATGAACATAAGCTATAAAGAATTATGGAAGACTGAGTGGAACTCTTACGAAATGTTCAATAAGTATCTCGTTTCTGATCCTTCTGAAAAAATTCCTGGTTTTGACCTTCCAAGGAAAATTTGGACAGTTCTTAATCGTTTGAGGACAGGTCATGGTCGTACCAATAGCATGCTATTCAGATGGAACTCAGTTCCAAGCGCAAGTTGTGAATGTGGAGAAGCAGAAGAAACAATACCTTATCTCATCAATAGTTGTCCCATATATAAATTTCAAGATGGTTTTAGGGTTATTCATGATGTTTCCGATTCTTTCTTGAAATGGGTTATAAATTTCAAACGAATATGATACGTATTTTTGTTATTCAGTTCTTTTTTCTGCTTTTGTCTTTTTATTTCCAGATTCGATATGGGCAACTTGAAGAAGACTCTGTCTCCATCAATAGAAGACCTCTCTTGAAGAAAGAAGTCCCTCAAATATATTTCAGCTTATTTTTGTACTTTCACACTTATGCGGGGAGCCAGGTTTTTTTTCCTAGTTTTTATGTCATACGCCGAATTGTATGACACCCCGGCACTAACCCCTGATCTATATGCTTCATTCTTTGCTTACTAAATATTGTAAGCCAAAAGTTCAAAAGAATATATATATATCAGGCATTATGCCGAAAAATTCTCATTTTGATATTTGGATTGCTCGTCGAAGATCGCTGAACATCGCATAGGTCGATTAGACAAAGATCATGATACTCAGATGGATCTAAATGTGAAAATTGGACCAGCATGGGCGTAATTGGACCTTATTACAGGATATCCAAAGCACTAGGCTCAAGCTCATCCATATCACAATCAGAAATAATGGTATAATTTAGTGATAAACCTCAGAGATGCATATATCCTCACCAACTGGTAGCCTTAAAGTTGTTGAGCTCTAATTCTATCGACACCAGTTTAGGAATGTCTTAGCTCCCTCAAGCAACTAACAAGGGGTAATCAAATCAAAGCTGATGATCTTGCTAAGAAAGTCTTGCTCAGACGACCAGTTGAACCAGAAACTTTCCAGTGGCTGAGTGAAACCCAATTACGCTCAGAAATCCAATGAAATCTACCTTTCATTGGAACAGAACACCTTATCTTAGATCAGCAAAGCAACTTATTCTCAACCAGCCTTGTGCTTATCCAAGAATGATCTGAGATTGGCAGCAGATCTGCTTTCTGGCCATCGAAACTACAGCTACCAACTGTATAAAATCGTGTGTGTGAATTCTGAGATATGTTAGCCCCAGTGGGAACGCTGCGTTCTCTCCACTCATCCATGATCATCGAGCCGAAACTCGATCTGAACCTTCTCCAATAATGACATTGGGGTTCAACAAGGCGGACACATCCGAAGCCTTGTATTCCTCGCCAAAAAAATATCGATACTTCTGATACAACCTCGTTTATTTCCGCTCGTATTTATTTCCCCCCCGTGTTGTTCCACAGAAGGCGCACCATTACAATTCTATTGCAACCCTATTCGGGTGATGAATTGGGCCCTTCTGTCTGGAAATGAATGAAAAAGCGTTCTGGTGTAGAACTGACTGGCCCGGCCAGGTGAGTGACAATGCGAGGCAGCTAGACGTTTTCCATTAATAAATGAGAAATGTCGAGGAAATCAAAACAAAGCAGGGGAGGGAGACCTGACGCATTGCCATTATCTTTCCGTCTTGGATATCACTGATGAAAGGACGCGATGCATGAAGCAGGTTCTCTGGAAAATTTTCTTCTAGTCTAAGATCCCACTGCTCGATCCTGCAGGTTACAGTTTTTTCGACGATCTCAATTTCAAGGGAATCTTGATAATGTATGGAATGGATTTAGCACAGGTTAACAGGTAAATATAAACCACAAATGCGTTAAATTAATTATCATGTGATACATTACTTGCAGCTATCTAACTTATTTCTGAGATTAGATGAATTTAAACTATGTTTCAAATAAAGAGAATAAAAATATAACAACTTCAATCCAATTTCACTGCTGTTTTGGCTTGCTGAAATTTTGAAAAAAATAACTACGAAAAGAAAAGATATTTTTATATCAGTTCGCTACTTTCTTGCTACCAAATAGATCCGGTTTCGTGAGAAACATCAATTAAGCATTCAAGGTATACTGTGATGAAAGAAGTGGATGTTCAAATACCAAACCTCAGGAGAGTGCTCTAGATAAGATATACAATTGAATTTTTAATGTTCAATCGATAAGTAAACAGATGTGGGATTATTCATGGGGGAATACAGTTTTTAACTCATTTATGAAACTCTATTTTCAATTATTATGATTTAATATTTTGTGAATGTTCAAATTTGTAAACTAACTCAACCAGAAGCGTCAGAACAGTAAGGGAGCTAAGATGGGAACTGTATCATCATGAATGATAAATGGCGATATCAGACTATACAGCGTCTCATTTCGCGATGTTCACGTGCGAGACTGTCATCTGTCAACTATGTTTCTTTCCACCGCTGATGATTATTAAGTGGAGCTAATTTTCTCTTCCTGTACTTGCACTCTGCGTACATTTACTTCATCCCTGGCTTTGAAGTTGTAACATCCTTTGCCAGAACCGCCTTGATTCTATCTAATTAGTTGCTGTAGCAAACACAAAACAAAGATAATTATTTCATTTATCTGAAAAACTTCCGAGACTATCTTGCGATGCATACAATTTTTCGATGCTACTCCAATGAGAAATTTCATGTTGAGATAAGAAAACAGAAAAAAATATAACCGACGAGAAATCATAGGATGTTGATTATTTCAGTAAAGTACCCACTGGTTGAAAAATGCCGAAACCTTTTATATCAAGAAATAGCTATTCAAAAAGGTCTTATATAAAACTAGCAAATTATCAGGTATATCGGTATGAAATAAGCGTTTTTTTGCGAAAATAAAACACTAACTATTAATGGGAATGTGAAAAATATTTCATTCAAAGTATTGGCCATTGCTTTCTACACATTTTGACCACCTTTCTGGCAATTTGTGGATACAACGCCAATAAAAATAATCCTCTTTTGAAGCAAATCAACCAGACACTCAATTTTCGACTTCCTCGTAGGAATAAAAACGCTGCTCAGCCAATGCGTGTCCCATCGATGAAAACAAATGGTAGTCGGAAGGAGCCAAGTCTGGTGAATATGGCGGGTGGGGTAGCAGCTCCCAGCCAAGTGTTTCGATTATATCTTGAACCGGTTTTGCTTTGTGTGCAGGTTCATTGTCATGGAGCAAAATTACCTTTCCGTGTTTTCTGGTCCCTTCTGGTCGTTTACAACAAATGTTCCCTATTGACACATTTATATCTTAACGCTCACATCATACTGGTATACCTGGTATGTGGGCTTTGTGTGCCAACTGACTTGTGAATAAACAATGCTTTTGGAAAAAAATTCTGCGATATCTCGTTCAGATCATCAACATCTTTGTGTTTTGCCTCCAATTTTGCTCGTTTCCTCAACCAATTTATGTTATCACATTGTTGTATATTGAACGCAAAAGTACTTTGAATAACCTAATTTTTCCAGCCTGTAAAGTAATCGAGACCCAGTTTGGTTTGCTTGCAAAAACACTCGGAGTTTCTGTACGTTCCACCACAAACCAGATTATTTGGGATACTTTTCGATCGTCAGTAACAGTTAATCAAGGAATAGAAATTGTCTACTTCTACTAACAACATAACCCTTTTATTATTAAATGATTTAAAAAAAAAGCTTTCTAGAGCATTCGATATTCGGTTGATACACTAGCATTTTACCGGCACCATCTATGAATTCACTGAAATATAAGCTTTATCTCGGGACGAATAAAATTTAATGCCACCATTTTCCACCAGCTAAATGAAATATAATCGTTAAATTGGGTCAGAGAAGGTTGAATCGTAAATCTCCTGTAAAATTATGTCATTGCCATACTGTCTCTGCTTTTTATATCTCTAGGGGAAATATTCATCCTACCTGACGAAAAAACCCCGAACGAAAAGTATCAGAGGCACTGCAAGGGAGTGATAAACAATAACTCCGCAACCGAAATGAAATGGCTTTTCGATTGTATCATACGTTCAGAGAGGTTTGTCACGTTTGAGATGGAAAGCTCGAATTATAAACAGTTGAACAAAGATGAATCTGATCCCATTCAGTGCCAAAGATACGAATGAGAAACGAGATACTTGTTCAGGTAACCTCTTATTGAGATATGAATTGAGAGTTTCAAACTTGAAATAATAGGCGAGACTACTGATTAAAGAGCTTGTTTTTATTCAAGAATGGATATATTTGGCAAAAATAATTTTTCCTGGGTTCTGTGCCTCGTTTTGTTTTGTTGAATGGCGTTTATGTCCCCAACAAAAGGAAGGTTTTTTGTTTTCAACTGACCAGACAGGAAAAATATGGGTAATTGGCGTGTGATTCTCATCTCGAAAACTATTTTTACCTTAAATAATCAGAGTTTAAATATAAAACCTAATTTTTAGTTCCAAAACCTATATAAGTCGTAAAAACCTATATACATGAGACAAATGAGCTGCCCTATAATCGAAGAATAGACATATTATCATGACATAGATTGTTAGGACAGAATTCTAATAAAAAGTGTACCATATCGCATTGGAAATGTTAACAGCAAAGATACCGCACTTAAAGCAGGAAAACTTTCAAATATCTGATGTTATTATGTTATAGCGATAGAGAAACACAATGTACTGGTGTTGACAAACAAGCTGTCTTCCAAGAATAACAAATCTCTTTTATTTTCTCCGGCTACAGTGTATGCGAACACGAAGGATGTCATTCAGGAACGAATTGGAAATATTGCAACTGAATCCGATGAAAACAACAGTAAAGACCTTTTCTGAAACATCAACGTGTAGACTGAGTCGTAACATGAAATTGAACGGCGAAAATAACATTATCAGAAGTTTTCCCCTCCATGGAATTCTCGGTAGTGTATTTGTGAAGTGGAGAGCACAAGGTTTGGCGAATTTTTCAGTGACGTCACTCGAAGCACTCTCAAGTCTACCCTCAACAGAATTTCTTCGAAACAATTTTCAGTGATCAGCGTTATTACAACGGAGAATCGTAAATTTTTTCTAAGAGAAAGTCACAACCTGGAGCGGTACATTTCAACCAGAATTATCCTATGATTTCTGAATAACTGCGTGAGAAGTTGTGTGATATAGAAGACATATTTTTTCCCATTGCAACCTGTTATCTAGAATAGATGCTATAACCTACGATAATTTCTATGACCTAGGATAGCTGTTGGTACCTACAAAGTTGACATTACCTTCGATAGTTTCTGTTACCTACGATGTTTGATATTACCTACGATAGTTCCTGTTACCTATTGCATTTGTTATTACCTACGAACGCTGCTATTACCAACCATAGTTGCTGTTACTTACGATAGTAACTATTACCTACGATAGTTTCTGTTACCTATGATACTGTTATACCTGTGGTAGTTGTTATTTTCTGAGAAAGTTGCTACTATTTACGACAGTTGCTATTACCTACGATAGTTCCTGTAACCTTATGGTACTTGTTGTTACCTACGAAAGCTGCTCTTACCAACTTTAGTTGCTGTTACTTACGATAGTTGCTATTACCTACGATAGTTTCTGGGGTAGTTGTTATTATCTGAAAAAATTGCTACTATTCAAGACAGTTGCTGTTACCTACGATTGGTGCTATTACCCACAGTAATTGCTATAACTATCTATATTGCTATTAAATACGAAAGTTACTGCTACTTACAAAATTCTGATGCTACATAAATTATTACTGCTATCCCTAAATGATTGTATACATGAGTGAAGAGATAGAACAGAAGACATTGAGGAACTGACTGTTGCAATATTTTATTTCACATAAAGCGAAGTTAATAAAAATTTATAAAAATCTTCGACCCTAATTGGAATTCTCGGTAATGCATATTTGAAGTGGAGAGCACAAGGTTTGGCGAAGTTTTGAGTGACGTCTACGACCTAGGATAGTTGTTAATACCTAGAAAGTTGGCTTCGATAGTTGCTATTACCTACGATAGTTCCTGTTACTTGTGGCACTTGTTATTATCTACGAACGCTGCTATTACCAACTATAGTTGCTGTTACTACGATAGTTTCTGTTACCTATGATACTGTTATACCTGAGGTACTTGTCATATTCTGGGAAAGTTGCTAATATTTACTACAGTTGCTATTACCTACCATAGTTCCTGTTGCCTATGGCACTTGTTATTACCTACGAACGCTGCTATTACCTACGATAGTTTCTGTTACCTATGATACTGCTATACCTGGGGTAGTTATTATATTCTGGGAAAGTTGCTAATATTTACAACAGTTGCTATTACCTACGATAGTTCCTGTTGTCTATGGCACTTGTTATTACCTACGAACGCCGCTATTACCAACTATAGTTGCTGTCACTGACGATACTTGCTGTTACCTACGATAGTTTCTGTTACCTATGACACTGTTATACCTGGGGTATTTGTTATTATCTGGGAAAATTGCTTCTATTCATGACAGTTGCTATTACCTAAGATTAGTGCTATTACCTACGGTAGTTGCTATAACCATCCATATTGCTATTATATACGAAAGTTACTGCTATTTACAAAATTCTGATGCTACATGAATTATTACTGCTATACCTAAATGATTGTCTACATGAGTGAGGGGAAAAAACTGAAGACATTGATGAACCGACTGTTGCCATATTTCATTTCACGTAAAGAAAAGTTAATGAAAAATCTTCGACCGTAATTCGTGGAAATAATTCAGATTATTGGGAGCTCGAATTATTATTGTTAACCAGAAAGTGAATTGAAATTTGGTTAACCAAGTTCTTGATTTCAAAGCAGCGCCGGTACAATGAAATATCACCTCCTGCGTAAGATGATAACTTTAAATAGGAGCTCCTGGCGTTGTTCAAATCCTCATTGTCGCAGATAAGTTCACATCGTACAAACTCACAACAAAGAGGGAGTTCCTTTATATAAAATCCTGAATACAATTCCAAAGATGGGGGCCAACTTAATTCTAAACACCAAAACACACGAGGCAATGATAAATTACGATGTTTTGTTCCTGTAATGTCTCTCGCGAAATTCCGCAAATGTAACAAAGAGAAAATTATTGTAACCTAGTACACGATCTTGAAGCGAGCGGAATCCAGGCAGATTACTTCAACTTGGGATCCTCGTTACTTCCAAGTGGGATGCATTGGGTTTCCAGTGGGAGGTAAAAAAAGTTGTATTCTCAGACGCTGAGAAAATTTTGAATTTCGAAAATGCATTCAATTCGGGACACGAGAAACATTTTCAAGAGCTCTGAATTTATGTCAGCAGCTCAAATCACTTCTGCTAAATAGCCGTCTCTTGAAATCGATCGCCAACGATTTGTTTGCTGTTGATTAAACATCATAACACTGGCGATACAAAATTAACCATTGAGAACCATTTACATTGCGGTAAAAATGAGGTGAAAAAGGCTACAGAACAAACAGTCGAATAACAAACGGGGAGATGAAAGGACGGGAACAAAAGTGACTAATCGCTATGATCACTTCATCAAGTCCATTCGATTTCTATTGAACTCATAACCAGGGAGGACGCAACTTAAACAGCTGTACCATAAGGGTGTTACGTTGTTACGAAATCCCAGATCGCCCAGTACCATTGTCGTCTTCTTTCTTTCATCTGATGAACAGATGGCGAAGCCCAGATAAGGGTCTAAATGTGCGGAGACTTCGCTGCATGGTGCTTAAAATATGGCTGCCTAGAGCGGATGGAGATATCAGGGATCTGAATGTTGCCTGTCTATTCGAAGACCCCGTGAATTCTATTATGCATTGTGTTTGGGATTAAATATTGTATACGGTTTCGTCAAAAAAAAAAACGACCGTTCTTTTCAATGCACTTGACCGCAATGTTTAAAAATCCTCAAAACCTAACATCAGTTCAACAGATGCGACAGAAATCATATCCTCAGTTTAATCTACATAAAACTCTGAATGAGAGGTTATCGAATCATAAATAAACTATTTTCAGGTAGGAGATATCCAATTAAAAATTTCTATTTCGAAATTTCAATGAAAACAAACAGTTTCAACTGTTAATTAATAAATATCCGGTCGAAAACCGGTAGAATTATTTCAATTTTTGATCCTCACCATTTTCCTTCTTCGTTGAACTTAAAGTTGAACTCGATTTGACCGCTTTCGATAAAAGTTCTAAAAGCGTCTGAACCACTAATGGCGTAATAAAAAAAAAACTACGTTTCTATTTCGAACCGTAAATTTGCGACTGTACTCATAATAACCATGGAAATAATTAGCAAAGAGATTTTAGTGAAGATTAGGCTAATGAGAAATTTAAATCTCGCTTCTAGAAGTGTTCCGGAATACATTCCCCATGAAAAAGATATTTTTATCTTGATTTACAGCAAACGTTAGCAAGAATAATCTCATATATATCCAACACAACGAAAAGCTTACGTATTCCAATGAAAAAATCATTTCACCAGGCGACTTATATGAGTTATTAAAAATTTCGATTAAAAAATTCAGAAAAGTAATGATGTGAGATCAGCTTTTGCGAGCTTGCTCTGAGAACAATGGGACCCATATCAAACGCATAAGTATCTGACATTTTCTTTTTCTCTTAAGTAAATTAAATAGTTATTTAATCAACTAGTTTATTGATGATAGCGAATAATAGTCGAGATGTTTTAACACGTGAGCGGAGCGAGCGAGATTATTAAACGAGTTAATAACAAGATTTTTCATTATGAATTAGAAATAAATAAATTATTCAAATAAATTATATTTCTCACAATATAAAATTTGACAATGAAAATCTCGATGCTCACTTTCACATATTTATATTTATGGTTCCAATTAAACAATTCGCAAAATTCATAGACGGAATTTTCGAGATGTGACATTCTGAATAGTCTACATTTACAGAATTTTTTATTGATGAATTGCAAAAAATACAATTGCTTTCACAAGTCAAAATCAGCAGATATCTGGAATCACCAACTATAACATGAAAATATAATAATACAATATAATATAATAAACACAATATAACCTTACAACAGAAATAGACACAGCATACAAGTATACAGATTCAAAACTGTGAGACATCCTAGGAATGAGAACTTTTAAAACATATCTATAAACAGAAACCTTCAAAGTTGCATTAAACAATTAAAATGTGTCAGAGCACCGACTGGTAGAGATCTAGTTGTAATATAGATTATTAAATCTACATAAAGTGGGTTTCATGCAAACTGTCATGCTTGTGTACTCTTCTACTGAATAGAAGATTTTAGATAACAGAAAGTTGAATACTTTTTTCTTGAATTTTTAGTTGGCAGACTCCTCACCCCAACTGGAAGTTTGTTGTATAGAGTGGCCGCACTAAAGTCAGGGAATCGCTGGGACTTTTGAGTCTCACAAAGTCCTTTCTAATGGCAAATTTATTTCTCGTGTCATAATTGTGAACCTCGGACTGCGTTGTAAAGTTCTCCAGATGAGCATGTACATATACTAGGCACTCGAGAATGTACAACGAAGGAAATGTGAGCAATCGGAGATCCTTGAAGACGTGCCTACAGCAGTCACGATACCCCAGTCCACCCAAAACTCTGACTGCCCGTCTTTGTACTCTAAATATTGCTCCAGCATGAGTGCAGCCACCCCATACCAGCACACCGTATCTCAAATGCGACTCTATTAGAGCAAAGTACGCCGACCTCAACACCGCCGTGGACAAGGAGCATGAAAGGACTCTGAGCGCAAATATATTGCTGCTCAGTTTGGAAGCCAGTTGGTCGACATGCTCCGTCCATGCGAGTGACGCGTCGAGAATACACCCAAAAATCTGATAGGGTGTTCTTTTTCAGATCGGTCATTGGGACTCTTCAAGCTGAAGATGAGATTCCCAGTCTTTCGATTGTTGATGGATAACCCATTGGACAGAAACCATTCGGAGGCCCTCGACAAAGAGGTCACCGCCTTGTCCGTCAAGGATGCCATGTCAGATGATCCAGTCATTAGGGTGGTGTCGTCAACAAACATAATAGACTCAGCATTGGCCATGAAGTCAGGAAAATCGTTGATGTCAATAATAAAAAGCATTGGGCCTAGTGTCGACCCCTGTGCCACACCTGTCCTCAACGGTCTAACAGAGGAGGAAGCACTATCGGTGATCACAACCTGAGATCTATCGTTCAAGAATGAGTAGATCAGGTTCCGTGCCTCTTGATCAAAACCATATTTTTCCAGTTTGTACACAAGCGCATTGCTGGGGACACAGTCGAAGGCTTTCGTCACATCAATAAACGTTGCCTGGCTGAATTTTTTATCTTCGAAGCAATTTGTAACGCCTTTAATCAGTTGGAGTATTGCGTCCGTGGTGTTTCTGCCTTTCCTAAAACCAAACTGACAGTCAGCAAATAAGGCGTTATCTTCGAAAAAAGCTATTATCTGATCTGATATAACTCTCTAGGATTTTTGAGAATATTGGCACGAGTGAAATAGGACGGTAATTATCGAGATCATTTTTATTCCCTTTTTATGAATCGGAATAACCTTGGAGATTTTCAAGCAATTTGGAAATTCGCCAGAAGTCAGGCATCGTTTATAACAATGGAGAGATGATGTTAATATTTCTTTTCAGACTTTGCCCGTAAAAATCAGTTGAACTGTTCTTCATCTTGTACACCGGACGACTGTGGAACTGATGTATTAATTACTGGCGAACGATGATCGCATAAAATTTTTTCAGCAGATTCTAATCTATTTTTCATCGAGTTTTCGATGTACCGTTCTGTAACAGATGTTGATTTCTATCCTTCAAGCCGTTTGATGGCTGCAAAATCTGCTCAACTATCCGAAAGGATAGATGCAGAAGAACGCCGAAAACAGTGACCTGTATACAGATTGGGTTGTTCTGATTTGAGAATTTTTGCAATTAACGATGGTAATTTCGCAAATTGATTCCTACAGGCTATATTGCGTATTTGAAGTTCTTCTAAAAGATGAAATACTTTTCGTGCGGAGTGTTAATTGATCTCAAGGATATATATCTCTTATATATTATTATATTATATTATTATTATTATATAACTTATATTTAGAAAATTTCAATGCCTAAACTGATATTATACAATGCTAAGATTAAAGAATGTCCTGGATATCTAGTTCTAGTAAGAAGAAGCTTTTGGGAAAAACGATTGCAGTCTGTTTTACTATTCAAATGTTTTAGGACAAGCGCCAAAAAGGACATAACAAACAACTCCCGAACACAAACTTATATTTGGTGAAAAAGCTGCAATAATCAATTTACTGGTCTAGACGAAAAGCTTTCACAGAGTTAACTCGACATATTTCAAATGCAGACGCAGGGGGGCCCATAGTGGACACTTTGTTTACTACCCTTTCAGATGGGGATTAATTCGATTCGAAGCGAAATTACAAGGGACAATACTTCGAAATTAATTCAATAATTCTCTTCATTTCGGCAAGGGCAATCCACGACAAAGGCGTTACATTCCATTTCGAGGGTTGAAAACCTAGAGCGAGAATTGAAAGGGCAGAAGCCAAAAATCACCGAGAAGAATCGATTATATTTAAGTCATTACCAGACGGGGTGACCACGAAAAAACTCTGCCGACTTGATGGATCATCGGACGTGAACAAGGTGATTTCACACAGTTGTTAGATATGAATTAACGCTCATTTGCGGTTGGGCTGATTGAATTAGGGGTGAATGGTTGCCCATATAGGAATATTTGAACACACCGAGTCAGGTGGACGGAAGAGTTTTTCGTTAGAATAACACAATAAATCTATTCATAAGAAATGTTCTAAACAAACTAAAATGTTCTAAAGTAGGAGCTTAATTTTCTCAATATATCCCATGAACTCCAACTCGAATGTGTGAAATTCATATTTGATACAACACTATCCCATTTTTATTTTACATCTCATCAATAGTTGTCCACTATATAAATTTCAAGATGGTTTTAGGGCTATTCATGATGTTTCCGACTCTTTCTTGGAAAGGGTTATAAATTTCAAACGAATATGATACGTATTTTTGTTATTCAGTTCTTTTTTCTGCTTTTGTCTTTTTATTTCCAGATTCGATGTGAGCAACTTGAAGAAGTCTCTGTCTCCATCAATAGAAGATCACTCTTGAAGAAAGAAGTCCCTAAAATATATTTCAGCTTATTTTTGTATTTTCACACTTAGACGGGGAGCCAGGGTTTTTTTACTGGGGTTTTTTCCCTAGGCTTTTATGCCATACGCCGAATTGTATGACACCCCGTCACTAACCCCTGATCTATATGCTTTAGTGTTTGCTAACTAAATATTGTCAGCCAAAAGTTCAAAAGAATATATATATACTGATAGAATTCATAAGCCTTTCACATTTATCAACGGATAGTGATTTTTTATAGTCCTTATACAAATTATCGGTTTCTTTCGACCAACCTGGAATATAATCTTTCCGGAAACCTGTTGGAACGAACTTTTTTGCTGCGGCTTTAACAACATCTAAGAATCAGTGATAGTTATCGTGAGTGGGTTCAATCCACCTAATATCACTGTCTACCTTCTTAGCAAATTCAATCCAATTCGCCATCTTGAAATTCCAACGAGGTCTTCTTAAACACTCTTAATATCGAATTGAATTTCTTGAAGTCAACAGAACGCTTTACAGGAAGCGGTTTGCAAGTATTGTCACAAGACACAAGGCAGAGATCAGGATTACAGCCTCTATTCCATCGCGAAATAAGAAAAGAAGGTACATCTTTTCCATATATATTTGAATGATGTTGTTATAATATTAAGCTACTCACTCTCGTTTAAACGGAAGTTTACGGGGTGCAGGAAGAAGCCTCACGGAAGGGTTAGTTCCGTGGCACGCCACTGTGACGTATCTATCTTTCATGCTGGAGTAAATCAACGAATTAAGGAGACTAAACTAGCTGGACTGTTACCCGAACATTTTGTCGCTGGGTTGAGCTGAAAGCTCCCAGAAAATTAGTTGGAGCAGTAGTTAAATTTCGGCGGACGACTAGAAAGAGAAAGTTATTTGGAGTTTCAAATTAGCTTTGCATTCAGGAAACCCCTGGAACCTGAAGGTGAAAAACTCCACGTCAAATTACACGAGTTATTTTCCTTGTGGTTTGAAGTCCGATCATCTAAATCATGCACAAAGAAAACAAATAAATATGTGGTATTTCGGGGAATGCTAAACAAACTCCACACAAAGCTGAAGTCAATACATTCTGAATTAAGATGAACGAAACACTTTTTAGATAAGTTACATCACAAGCACTCCCAATAAATATTCTATTTGGATACGTGGTTTTGACATACTAATAATATCTTGAATAACAGCAAGAACGGTATAACTACAAATTTGAGAAAGCTATTGAATGGTTACTTATCGATATATCTCGCTATCATTGATTCGCGTTGTTACAGTGCTGATTTAACATCGGTACATTTAGTTTAACAAACCCGTAAATGTCAGTACACCTCTATAAAATTAATGTTTACTTGAACGGTCGCAAGTCAAAGCTTGACAAAACAATAAATAATGGCCAGTCCGAGTTACCCATGCAGGTTGATTTTCAAATGCGTGGGTGACGAACTCGATATACATTCTCATTAAATTCCGTAAGTTTAGCGAGATTGTTAGAGAGTAATTCTTTTGTAAATAGGTATGGAAGGAGGGACTTTTGAGCTTCCCATAAATATTTCATTTTTCTATGAATCATTCCAGGTTATCTTTATGATAAAATGTTATTTGTATTTTTAGAAATGCGCAATTAAAAAAAAAGCCTGATGGACTCAATCCAGTTGAGGATATGTGTTTTTTGAATTCAGAAAGAAACTCAAGTCATAGTTTTTCTTGATATTGAACCGTAGGTAACAGAGGGTGATTTATTTACTCGTACGAGGTCATCACTTTATCATTGTATACGTGCTTGAGTAGTTGTGATAGTTCTCATGACTGAGCAACGAATCCAAGAATGACGACAATCCCAAATCTCAATTCCTTTAATTTTGAAGAGATCGGTGTGCTGAGGTGGTGATACATTTGCAAACTTACCAGGGCAGAAATGACCTGGAAGATTATAGATGTCGGCGGGAAATAACGTTAGTAACACATGCCATGAACTTCTATGACCCATTTGGTCCTTGAGTCATCGGACACAGATTAGATCCAAGCAGTAGCGTTAGAGTTTCCAAGCGGTAACGTTAAAGGTCTGACAGAAACTGCAACCTCTCACCCTATCTTCAATCGATAAGGGCATGGTTTGAGTATGGAGCTGCCAAGGCCTTCTGGGGATCTACACCTGACCTTGAGAGTTATTCAACCAGAGCTAGGGAAATAGGGGATTAAGCTCAATACAGGTAGTAGATCGTGAGACTACATCCCAAAATTGCAAGCACAGCCCACTCCTGGGAAGGCATGACGCTTTCCTCCAACCTCTGGACAACAAAAAAGATGGCATCTTCAAGTACGAAAAAAGAATCTAAGTAGGTAAGGGAGATCCGTACATGAACTGTTGACTTTCTTGTAAACCGGTGTGGAAAAAATCATTTCCTCATCTTATCGATATTTTCCGAAGGTTAAATGTCTGTTATAATAACTTGAAGATCGGAACAGATGGGGAAGGACGTCATTTTCCGTAATTCCAGAGGATGTTTATGCCTGGCGTCTGACGGATTGCACCTCATCCAGTTAATCCGCAAGATGAATGGGTATTCCACGCAAAATAGTTACTTCTGAAAATGACAAACAGAGAGGCATGTAAATGAAATTGCGTAATTCCGACGCATGCCGCAAGGACGTCAAGCTGTGGAACAGATGTGCGACTTCTAATCGATTTATCAAATCAGTCTTGCCAAAACGTCAACATCTGTAGTTTACGTATATTGTTCCAACACACTACGAACGTTGTATTTGAAAATTAGATCAGTCGTTGAGTTATTGGTCGAACACCCCAGGAAGGTGCCGCATAAACGAATTATAAGTGCTTGGATGTAGCGTTTTTCTGCACGTCATTTCCTAGGGGGGAGATGCAACAATGAATTATTGGAATTTATTGAAATCCCAGAGAATGGCCGTTCCGTTTGAATCCACTTAATGCGATCCTCCTCTTGTAACTGCGAACAGCGGGAGATTCGGTTTTCTACCCAACCAATCAGGATGAGTCACGGAGCATTCGAGTCATCCCCTGTAGCTGTAGCACAGTTCGTTCTTTACAAAGAAGCGACTAAATAGGGAACAAAAACTGATATCGAATAAAAATTGGCAAATACAATATAAAATGAAATTGTTCTTCAGATATCAGTGGCTGGAATCAGTGCCAACTCTAGAGTCTCAGATGTTTGGAAATAAAATGGAAAAAAAAATTGATGAAGCATATCAAACAATTTCGTAATTTTCTACGTCGAGAAGAACAAACTTACTGAGCGAAATACCGTCAAGTGTTTTATCATTATTCATATTAAATGAATGGCTGATAACTTTCTGAAGTCTGTTTGCCATGTACACAAAGCAGCAACACAATTAATTCTAGATTTCGTTCTTGGCTATGCATTTGTAGGTTTATAATTCTTCTTTCTCAACGAAGGAACGGAATCAGCTGACATTTAATGCTCTAGGGAAGAATGAAAATTATTAATACAAGTTTGTTTGATTGTCTTTGATTGCTCCGTTTTGTGAGAGTGTTTTAGAAAAAGATTTTTCAGTCTATTTCAAACACCTGTTATTGAAATGTTCCTATCGAAAATTCGACATTTTCAAAGATTGCTTTGAAAATTATTTCTAACTTTCAACTATCGATAGGTGAGTACATCAAGAACTCCCATGTCGTTTGACTGAGATTTAGGACGAAAAAAATTGATCCAAATTTGTCAATTTCTGTTGAGGACAACTAGGATTATCTCAAAACACCACATGGCGAATTTTACATGAGGATTTGGAACAACTCGCTGGTTTTTCTGAAAAAATCATTTGTTTAGACGTAGCCCATTATCACGTGTCAGGGTACGCCAACAAGCAAAATTGCTGCATTTGGGCTTCTGAAAATCCTAGAGTGATTATTGTGAAGCCTTTGCATGCTCAACGTGTCACTGTATGGTGCGCTATATGCTCATTTTAAATGATCACCAATTCAAAACCAATTTATATTGATGGTTTGATGCAACTCTCAATACGCTATATGCTATTCAAAATAAAAATTAGCAATTATTATCCAAGTTCTGTTATTCTCCAGCTGGAAAATTAATTTCTTTAATTATAAATGCACCGTCACGTCGGTTGAATGATGCCGATACTATTTTTATACCTCATACCGTTCACCGTCATTCAAATGTGTCATAATTAATAATAATAATCACCCGAGAATGATGCAGTCAAGGACTTTGCCACTAATCGAATACTTCCATAAATTCACCTATTTCAGATTGAATCTAAAATGCAAATTTAATAGCGAGCAATTGAGAAAAGCTCATAAAAAATGAAAAGAACCATATAAGTTCGTATTGATAAGGTTATGGAAAAATTTAACGAGGGTTTATAATTATTTTCCAGGTTACTATTGGGTATGAGAAATAATTATTTCTGATATAGGAAATATTGCACTTTTTATACCTGAACAGAAACATGTTATTTATGTAGAAGTGCGAAAATGTAACAAAATCGACGTCTTCAGTGAAAGTGACTCTTTAAAACACACCCTGCGTGTTTCGTTTCGATTTAAAAATAGTTTCAGTTTGAAGAAAAAACAATCAATCATCTCTGTGAAAATTAGCGAGGAACTACAAGTTTTTCGTGTTATTATATATAGGTGCGTCCGAAAATTGTTCTATAGGAAGGGATTTCTTTCATTTCGAGCATCAAATCAAATATACGCACCTTGCTTTCCCCTTGCGTCCCCTAGAGAATTCTCTTTCCCTTTCCTCGATTACTTCCACATTTTTGCCTCGACAAAATCGTTTCAATACTCCCTACTCCAGAGTCTCCGATATATAATCGAATACTTTGATCTCAATGCTCTTCTCGAATTTCTGAAATCAAAATCTCAAATCAGATTAGGTATCTTCACAACTTCTTCAAGAAATGACGGCAATAGAATACACTCTTTTAATGAAAAAAAATTTATTGAGGAAGGTGTGGAATCATGCTGACATCAAAAGGGGTTTTGTACTTGTTATATGAAATTCAACGCGATATATTTCGATTCATCACTACCTTTGATGGAGGAATTCGCAAAAAATATCCTTCACTCTCTCTCTCTCTCTGTGAGCTGATTCGTTTGATTCCACAAGCGCAAGTATCATAGAAAATTCCATCAGGATTGGAATTTCAAATATAATTTCGGATTATTCTGGTACAAAATGAATTTCCGCCAGACTGAAACGGTCATTCTCGTTCTCCATGAAATATCATCGAATAATACGAAAAATCAGTTATGCTCGTGGAAATTCAACTAATAGTTCGTTGAGAGTGAGCTGTTATACCTCACTGAAGAATTAAAACCTCATAAAAAAACGCAAAGTTGAAATTTTCAGCACTTGAGTAATCACAGAAGTCTCTAGGACCACTTCTTTACTCTTTTACTTAAACTATATAAGATAGACAAAGCATTACTTTGAAGAATGTCGAAGTGTTTTGACCCCCTCGCCAAACCTGGGAACACTGCATAAAATCTTTTTCCATTTACTCGGGTCACAATATCTTCAGGGTCAGAATGATCTGAACATATGAAAATTACTTTCTTTGGGCAAATACTTGACCAGCCCAACAGCGAAGCCCATATTCTTCATTTTTCATCGTCATCTGGGAACCTTAATTCAAGAAAACCTCATTTTATCTTATAATAATCTCATTGAAAACTTCCCTATTAAAACATTCTACGCTACTGAACATGTAAATGTAAATAACTAAATACTACGGTTTGAACAATACGCTTACCTATGGAACGATAATTCGGATTAAAATTCCTGTATTTACTACAACTTTCACACTTACGAACTTGAAATGTAATAAACAATAAAAAATATGTAAAACATTATACTGACTCTCACAAATTTTCTTCAATTTGCGTATTTATTTCCGATACAGAGGTGGCAACGTGTGTCTTTTAGAACATGTGACCTTCAAATTGTCAAGCAGAGAACGCAGCAGCGTTGTCTTGACTTTCACCTGAATTTCTTTCCATCTGTGGTCTCTGACATAAGATAACAGAATCAATTAAAGTTTTTCTTTTACTTCTTGGTAATATATTCGATAAGACAGTTTCAATTCAAAATATAAAATTTTGTACAATATTTTGAATGCAAATTGGAGAAAAAGTTTTTATTCATAATTATAGAGGAATAGAGAAACCTACTATTTGCTCAGTTTGGCAACATGAAAAGTTGTTATGACCTGAGTGGACCAGCTCAATACGTTACAATCGACCAGCTCTAACTTTCAAATGCAAATGAAGGGGTCTATTCTTATATAGTCTATGCTGTTATATCACCTTGCCACCTTTTTTCTGAGTAATCATATCATAAATACTTACTAATACAGATACCGAGTCGAAAAAAGATGAGTCAGTTCGATAGACAATGATCAATAGCTTGATAAGGCCTTTTGCATCAATTACTTTAGGAATTTTGGAAATAAGATGCAGCAATTCAAAACTTATCCAAGCAGCCACATTCATGGACCTAAGAATGGCATTCACAGCATCCAACAACATCCAAAAGCAACTTAACAATGTTTTAGACACTTTCTACAATAATGAACTGGCAGAATACAACAAAACTGGCTCCATCAGAGGAGTAATTCACAGCACAAATTATTGTCATCATCATCAACTGACCAGATCTGGATATGTTTATCAACAGATATTTCGAAATGTCATCTACTGAATCAAATATCAAACATATCATTCTTCTCTTGGCTTTTTTCATCATTCTGGTTGCGCCACCTTATCGTGCGTTCCCAGGCGGATCAACCCAGGGTTATTGATTGAGTACAAAATAAAAGAAGGATTCCTGATGCCAATAATGAAAAATCTTAAGTAAGATGAACACAGCACCACCTCAGGAGCTCAAAGAGGATATCAGCCAAACATCAATTATCTAAATTTCCCGAAAGATTGTATGAAAATATGGACAGACTGTTAATCAGTAAAAATGAAACAAGTTCCGGGGTATCTTCATCGAGAGCCAATATCCAAATATATCCGGATGCTTCCTCCGTAAGGCACTTGTTTGGCATTGTTTTCTAGTTCATTCGCTTCGTTTGCAGAGATGAAAAGCCGACAATAAAAAATGTTGTGTATTTTTCACTGACCGTGAATAACAATTTTGCGGCCTGCTGAAATTGAGTTTCATCCCCTGTTTTTGCCGATGGATTTCCTCTTTCCCACAATGCCATCTCCATTAACCGCGTCCGGGGTTATTTTCAATTTATACTCGCGCTTCATTCGAACGACAGAATTTGAAAAGGCTGATAATGATATAAAAAGAACAGATAAATTACTTCTGACACTTTTGGATTCGCAGTAAACTTCTGAAATATAGGATGATTGCCTTCCTCAGTGGCATCCTCAGTGAATAATGAGATATTTGGACTTGCTGCCATCAGCACAGAGTTCCACGTTTACTCTACATCGGTTTCTTTCCTGACTCGCTATGAATTAATCCTTAAAATCACATTCCTATCCATTTGATATTCACTCAGAACTGTTAAACTCTAATAGGATGACCTTCCCGCAATATACTTCAACGATTCATTTGAGGTAACACATTTTCAGATTACTGTGGGTATTCATTATCCTTAAAATTTCTGTTACGATTTCTGAAGATCAGATTAGAAAAAATTGAAACTCAAATGGCGTAACCTGGTTTGAAGAACCCTCTCAGTCTATAGAGGTTTCCGAATAGAAAATTGTTGAGGTTATATATCATCTAACTCTTGTTTCAGCTTCTGTGCACTTGGCTTTTTTCAATTCAGATCAGGGTTTTCGAACAAGTCTTTCAATATCTTAGCTTACGGGGCGACAGAGATGAAGTTCCATGGTGAACCTTGTATCAATTGGGTACATTTTTTGAAAATCTTCTTTTGTAAAGCAAAATAGACAAATCACTTTCTTATCCGACCTCCTTCGCAGTTTTTCCTTTGATATCAATTCCCAAATGTTTCCACATATGCTGGCATAACTGAAAATTTTACCCATCATGTGTTCCCCACCATCATAAGGCGGAGAAACCCAAAGAACGTGGGCGTGACAGGAGCCATCGCATCGGTTGTGCTCTGTTGCTCATAATTATTATACTGAACAGCTTATTCCGAAGAAATGCGTTTATTTCTATGGACGATAAAAAATTGGCTCTTGTTGCATCGTAATCAAGGGCAATTTGTGTGGGGTACGTATGAAGAACACAACGTCCGTGTATTCAATAGCAACACACAACCAATCAACATGATGACTTTGGCCTCCACTAACGTCAAAAAACCTGTTTTCGCAAATTCGAAACGTTCGGATCCCGTATTCCAGAATTTCATGGTACAAATGTGAGAAGCAAAAGACATGCATCACTACGTCATGGTTCTTTCATCAGAGTGTTTCAAGTTATCGATTGGACGTTCCTTAGATCATTTTGAGACATTACTAACAACCATATGTCGAAATTAACAAAGGTACATGTCTCATTAATTTTGCCCCATCGAAAAGGACCATCAAACGATGGTTTTCCGATTTCAAACTTGTAATGCTGAACGCTAGTGGCCTCAAAAGGACATTGAAAAACCCTTGAAAACCATCTTGGGCAATTCCAAATTGATGTTGCAAGAGATGCCTGATACTCTGAGGTTATTAGATGCTAGTGTTTATACCATCATACACATTTGTGAATGAAAAAGTTGAAAAAATGCCGCGTTTGCTCACACCAGAGCAAATACATCAACGAATAGATGATTCAAAGAGCGTTCACGAGAAATAATGGGGAGTTTCGCATCGGAACATCTTCACAAGTCACGTCAAATAGAGTTTTGAATTCCTTCAGATCTAACCCCAGCAACTACTGGCATTCCACAGAACTGAAAAGATGCTTCGTGGTAGAAGATTTGGCTCAAATGAGGAAGTGATCACCTAAACTGAAGGATACTTTGCAAGTCTCATTAAATCGTTCTATACCAGTGGTATCAAAAAAGCTAGAGAAACGATGCAATTAATCGTTCAGTCAATTTTTGACATGTACCAACTATATTATGTATTTGGTCAATTATTTCCAATGTTGTAACAGTTTTTGAAAGCCCTTCAATTCATTCAAGGACATTTATCATCCCAGAATAAATTGCCATCTAACCTTTCTAACATGAAATGCATTAAATGACGAAATGTCAGAAGCGTCGAAGAAGTGTTTCGAAAACGAATCAGTATCGATTAACATGCTTTTTCTGAGTACCCAACGATGAAGAGATATCATCAATCGATATCCATTATTCCTATCTTAAAGTGTGAAATGCGCAATGAATGTGAGGTCGAATTCAATGAGATGAAAATTAGAAATTATTCACGCTCTCTTGAAACTATGATTCATCCTCAGGTATATTTATCAGTTGAAATGATATCGATGAGGCAACATTTAAGCTGTGGCGACCCCAAGCTGTTCCTTATGCTAAGGTCTGTATGAAAATGGCATTGTGAAGGAGAGAATCGATTAAATATATTACAGCAATTAATTTCAGAACACAGCCACATTGTTATCTTCCACTCTGACATTTGAACTGAAAATTTTTCGACTTGTAAATACCGTTCATTCATAATGAAGTTTCGTGAGAGAAGTTGAGTACTTCGATCATAATGCACGAATCATGAATAAATTGAAAAATAATAATTTCGGATTAATAACAATAATTTTCCTAAAGTAATATCTTGCAGGCCAGCTATCAAACTCAGTTATTTCTGGTCGCCTACTGTCGTCATTTCTTTACGATTACTTGAGATATCAGGAACCAATGGAATTTCAGGACGTTTACGCCTACTGTCGTCATTTCTTTACGATTAGTTTAGATATCAGAACTAATGGAATTTCAGGAACGCCTAATGTCGTCATTTCTTTATGATTACTTGAGATATCAGGAACCAATGGAATTTCAGGACGTTTACGCCTACTGCATGCAGTTCTAGAGGCAGATCGGTAAATAAATGGTCAGTCGAATCTTGTAAGGATCTAAACCAGGATTTTGATTAACACTTACATCAGCCTTTTTTTTTTCTAGTACAAACAGCTCTGGTTGTAGAGATGGTTCATTCAGAGAAAGAGCTGCTCTGATGGACGATTATGTAAACCACAAATTTTACATTTGAACAATTTGTAAACGTTGTTGCGGTGTGAGTATTTCCATGATAATTTTTCAAAGCATACTGAACAGAAATACCCAAACCACATGGCTCCTGTCAAATCCCTATCGAAAGTTTTATTCAAGAATCATTTGATGTCTATTCTGGCAAAAGATAATTCTGAAACATCGGATAAAAGGACAAGAAAACATCATTTCAACTGTATGATTACCGAAAGGAATCAGTATATACAGAAAGATTTCAATGTTGTTGTAGCCTGACACCATTTCATTTCAATTTTTGGAACTTGGATGTTTCACGCTCGTCTTCTTGAGTCAAGACGTTCTGAAAGCGTATCGTAAGTTGCATTTCAGTCTACTTATTTTGTTAAGTTCTCAAATTGTTTTGATCAGAAACATTCCAATTTAACTTTATTGCAGTTTTGAGTCGTCGATCAAGATTACTTTTGTGTTTGTATCTTGTTTCCATCTGAATAATCATGAAAAATATTTGAAATTACCTGTAACTTTCAATGATTCTCCTATCGAACATAATTTCTATCCAAAATACTTAGGAGTTAAACTAGATTCATCTCTCAATTACAAGGCTCATTTAATTGATCTGAGCCTAAAACTGAAAACTAGGAATAATATTTTTCAGAAATTAGCTGAATCATCTTGGGGTGCTGATGCTTCCACTCTTCACACAGCATCTCTAGCCCTAGTCTTTTCTGAAGCTGAGTATATGGTTTATTGTTTGCTAACTAAATACTGTAAGCCAAAAGAAATTATATATCACCTCACAGTTCATTTGTGATATAAATGCCTTTGTTTAATATTTGGTATCAATAATTTTCGATCTCATGGATTCTGTTTGTGTGTATGGAGCATTCAGGGGATTAATGAAAATGAAAAATAAATATATACACATATTATTGTTTTCGATTCCGCGAACTCTTAACCAACAAGGATATTGCACGAAATAAATACAGAAGGAATAAAAATCAAGTCGTGTTCCATCAGTTGATATAATAAGAAAAAATTCCCATAGCCCCCTGCCATCCTATGGGGACATAATATAGCGAAAAATGGCCGCGGTATCTGCATACGAGCGTCATACTGATCTACGGGTTCCAATATTAGGCAATAAAAATATTGTTTATTCCTTATTCATGAAACAAAATGGTCGGTCACTTTCGGACATTCAACTCTTATTTGAGCAGACCGCCGTCGTCTTGCAAGGCCGTGCACGCCAAGTAACCACCACACTGACTCTCTTCGGTGCCAGCATTCCATCGGCTGGCCTGAGAGTGCCCTACCACACTAATCAGGAAACATAAATAATCGTGTCAAATTTACTCTAAAATACTCCCATTTCACACTCCCCGGTAATTTCCCTCGTACAATTTTCGTCGTTCGATTCGTCGTGGATTAAAATTGAATGTAGATACTAGTCACGAATTTTTTTCGATCCATAAATCAATCGAATAAACAATTTTGATTTATATTGATTCGATTCGTCAAATTGATATTGCGGCCAATTTAACAGCCAAACCATTTATACCGACCGATGATGATAAGAGTAGCAATTATTTGAGCACTGAACAGCATTCAACGAATGTTATACCAAGGGTCGCCATAAATCCTTAAATTGGAAAGCAGAATCACTTTTGGCACTTCATTACCTGATGGCCATTTCATTTCTCTCTTCATTCGGTGAAAGTATGATTTCAATTTTTGTATTAGATATTATTACCACTTCATTGATGGTTTGCAAACCGTTGGTAGGGTAGGAAAACCAATAAACTTAAGAGAAATACGTAATTCTACAATAAACAGCACGAAAAATTGATATTAAAATCAATGAATTGTATACAATAAAAAATTAAACATTACACACAAAGCCATACCGATTCTTGAACGCGTTGACACTAAAAGAAAATCTTCAATGATGGGACTCTATACAGGGTGAGTCTTTGAACACTGCGTTAATTTAAACCATATATTCTTGAGATCAAAAGAAACACTTTTTCCCATGCTGTTTTTTCATATTCACTTGCGTTAAAAAGTTATAAGCTCTTTAAGTTTTCACATTGGGCAAATACCCCCCTGTAGTCCAGTTTAGTTTGAATGAAAATTACCTTCCACAGCATCCAATATTGTATCTGAATTGTTTAAAAACATTTTTTTCCCTCTCATGTTTCATCAGAAGATTATATCGATTTAATCTCATATCTCAAAATTGGTGCAATCTAGCAAAAAGATGATCAATGATTTTATCTGCAAAAAAGACTAATTATTCTAAGAAGTACAAGATACGGACCTTCAGTTCAAGTGGTATTTGTTTTTCATGCAATTTAACCAATCTGTACAGTAGTAATGAGAATCCCACAAGAAATGGAGTATATCTATTGACGCTAATATATGCGACTGTTATCAAAAACCTTCTACAAGAGATCATTTCAATTGATATTATCGTTTGAATATTACAGGTGAAAATGCAATTTTTTTATGAAATTTCAACACCCTATATCATTTTAACGGGGCTAAATTTGGAAGAATGTTATAGGAAGAAAATGTTTTTTTTTGACGTCACGAATTAACGCAGTGGTCGAAGACACACCCTTATCAAATGCCTAAAAAATATCAAACATTTCAAACTGGCCCTTAAAAGCTACCTACTGGAAAATACTTTTTATAGCTTGCAGGAATTTCTTGGTTCTTCATGATAATTGTTGTTTTTTTTTCTTTTTGCTGTTTATCATGTATTTAGTTATTTGTTTACATTTGTTCGTTTGTGAGTAATTTTATTATACTTGTACTATGTATTGTATACATATGACATTTTCCCACACATTTTATGTCAGAGGAAATAAAGCTTATTATTATTACTATTATATTTCACAAAATAGAGTTCCCAGATTGAAGTCACGTAAACCCCTATGGTATAATTCTTTCCTCAATATTAACACAGGGTGTAACTAAATAAGTGTAAAATATTTGAGGAGGTGATTCCTACGAAAAAGGGTAGGATCATTCATATAAAGAAACTTCATTGGAGCATCCCTTGTTAAGATACAGCCCCTCAAACGAAGTACATAAAATTTGTATAACAATTTTTTTCACAAGCACCAAAAAAGTTTCAATATTGAAATTAACCTAACGTTTCCTACTTGCAAAAAGACACTTATCCAGTTATTTATTTGGTTTACCCCATGGCTGTAACTACAAAATAATAATAAATCCAGTTCGCAATTATGATGATGTACCTATCTCTGTAATTGGTCGTAAAATAATTTTTTGCTGCGAACTGGTTTATTTTGGGCAAACGACTCATGAGACATTTCTTGTTTAAAATGAAACAGGCTATCAGAAATAAATTTTTAAATGGTAAACAAATAATAAGACAAAGAGTAACATTGGAAATAAACTTTAGGGGTTGCGTTTCCCAACCTTACAACCATGGGGTGAACCAAATAAATAAATGCATAAGTGTCTATTCGCTAGTAGGAAACGTTAGGTTAATTTCAATATTGTAACTTTTTTGGTGCTTGTGAAAAAAATTTTTATACAAATTTTATGTACTCCCTTCGGGGGGCTGTATCTTAACAAGGCATGTTCCAGTGAAGTTTCTTTATATGAAAGATCCTATCTTTTTTTCCAATAAGGAATCACCTTATCACACTTATTAATTAACAAAAATTGCATAAAAACATAAAATTTTTTCGATGAGGAATCACCTCCTTAAATATTTTACACTTATTTAGTTATATCGTAAGAGATATGAAAAATGAAAATGATGAATTTGATAATCACAGAGAAGATATGATATTGAGATTTCCCCTTCAAACATGCAAATTCTATGACGTCCTTGGTTAACTAGGTGGTTGATGGTTCAGGGTTTTTAATAAATTCAAGAAAGATTGAAAAGGACAATTCATTAGGAGCTCAGGAGAGATCTCGAATTTTAACTCTTTTGTGCCATGAATTCTGACGTAATTGGCGTTGTCAGGCTTGAATATTAAGAAATGAATTACCCCAGATAAGAGCGAGAGTCAAGTCTTCCCTGAATGGTTATTTTGGAATTATGGTTTCACTCCCCTTTTCAGAATACTGAAATCGCAATTTCCTCTCCATTGAATTAGGGCCGTTGAGGAATTTTACTACCTATTCATAATATTTTCATTCCGAGCAGGAGGGACTACCAAAACACGCATTATCAAATTTCATTTTGAACGGGGAAAATATTTTTCACTCGGTTCAGATGGTCCTTTACAATGGAACCGGGAAAAGTTGATCCGTCCAGGTGTATTAAAATTCATCAGGGTAAAATATGCCCTTTTCAATGTTTCCATCCTTGGGCTCATTTCACTCCCTCACGTTCCACGTCTGGAATTGTCGTTATCGCGGAGGGATGTGTCGGGTTTTATAACTTTTACTGCGACAGTTCATTTCTCGTCCTGAAAAAGGTTCTTCTTGAGAGTTGCGATCATTTATGGAGTAATCATGAAATAAACGCCTTCTCATACTTCCCTGGGAAGCAATTCAACATAATCCAATTACAGCGAGCTGCAATTTATTGCCGTTTTCTTTATAAGCGGATAAATACGTCGAAAGGATTTGTGGATACGGTTCGATTTGTCTCTCACCTATTTTCGCCCGGAAAACAACCATTCGTTTCTTAAAATCATCCGAGTGCGAGAGAAAAAAATCCACATAATTGGTAGCATTTCGTTCGTTCTTTACTGATTTTCATCAAGTCAACCGGCTTGAACGGCTACTCCTATTATTTAATACAAATATTCAAAGTTAATAAATCAGGATCACCCTGTATACTTTAGCTAGGAGTAGTTCAGTAAAATGATAATCGAACCAAATGGCTTTAATCTAAACATTGTGTACTATATCAGTAAATAAGTCCCGGGCCTAAATACCAGATGACGCTACTAACAAAATATCCATTTGATTCATCGAATTATGGAGCTACAGTGGTTCGAGTGACGCTACACTTGTGATTTTATAAAATGATGAGAAAAAAACCAGCTCGAGCTTGGTTTTAAGTTATCCGGACTAAGTACCACCACATTAAATTTTAATTTTTGTTAGTTACAACATACAGGCTGTCCCGTAATTCAACGTCAAGTCTATGTCACTTGGTTAAGTGGTAATAGGTTTATTTTTGAAAATTTTCAAAATTGACACCCTACACTACATCCTTAGGTTTTGTGGTTACAAATTTTCCAATTCTGCAGTGATTTTTTTTAAACAGAATCCTAAATAACCATGCTATTGATTACAGTCACAAATCCTTTGTTGGGTGCAATTGTTTCAGTAAAAAAAATATAGGTTTCGTTGAGACATGGTTAAAAAATATGTTTTCAGCTAACTTTGACACTTCATCTTTCAAAAAAATGTACCGTACTACCCTCGGCAAGTTACTTTAAAAAATGGCAAATTTAATCAAGATTACAAAACCTAGGGATGTAGTTTAATTTTAAACATTTTCAAGAATATACCTATCACCACTTAACCAGTGACATAGAATTTTTTTTATATTTACTAGAACGTTGAGTTTCGGGACACCCTGTATATTGTGTGACAAGAAATAAAAATTAGAAATTAGGAGAAAACAATCGTGAAGGTTTTTCCATATAAAATTTTGTGTAGCCGTTTTTTGCACTTTTGTTTTAATTTTTACAACAAACCAACTCTTCGAGGAGATCCTGAGTCGACGTCTAGAAGTTAAAATGCTTATTTGAGACCGATTTAACTCTTATCATTGGTAACCAGACGCACGTGTTAGAAAAATGTAATTTGATTTTAGAAAAGCTTTTTCTCTTTTAATTGAATACTTATACATATAAAACGATATTGCAGCTCATATTTCAATTTCATTAGTATTTTTACGACGTCAACCGGATGAAGTACGCGCTATAATGATAGTTTCACTGTTGATAATCGGTTGCAATTTTTCGCTGTGTTACAAAACAACGGTAATCAAATGAATAATTTATCGGAATTCTAAATAATCCTTCGTAGTGATAAATACGAACATGTTTATGCAATAAAATCTAAACTGCCATTAAATTTACACAATCGGAGATCAATAGCTGAATTGTCCCATTACAGTCGAAAAATTATTTATTCAATTTGCAGAATAAGTTCCTCAATCGTATGAATAAATTAACGAAGAAATAAAATTAAAATACATATATTTCTGTAGAATATTTTCAAAATAGTATGGCACCCTGACTTCACATCAAAAATCGAAATTTCTGAGATGAAACACTTTGTTTTGATTTATATTCTCAACAAAGTTGTTGGTATTGAACCTAGACTCTAATCCGCAGCTGCAATCTCTATCCATCCTTGTCTACTTTCCATCCATTCTACCGATTTAGATAAGGAACAAAATGAAATATTACTTAATGCTCCGTTGATGTTCATATTTCATTAGATCCTGTTATTTGTCGAACCAAACAAGGAGATACCATAATACGGTTGAAGAAATAGTTATTAATAAAGTGAACCAGGCATATAATAACATCAGTTCCTTTCTAGGTAGAATAGCGCACTGTCTTCCTCTTGTTCATTACTACATTTTGCGGTGATACAAGAACCGCCGATACTAGAGCCTTTGACACCAATATTTTTTCTGTGAGATACATTACAGAATTCAGAAGAATCGATTTTATCAACGAAGCATGCCACCTACGGTTTGTAGCCTCGACATTTCAACATACATATTCAACATTCTCAGTGTACCATTACCATGCGTACAAACCGTTTAGTTATACATAATTCTTTTGCAAAAAAAAATGAAAAATGAGATAATTGAGAACTATTACAGTGAAATGTCCTTAAGCTCGTTTATATTTGAATATACAAATAGGCTTCGGATTCCTTAAGATATTGACGTTCAATATTCACATCAGCATTGCAGCAACGGAAAGGATTATTTTGAAATGAGTTTGCATCTTCGAGTCTTTATTCAAAAAATACATCAGAAAGAATCGAAAAAAAAACTGGTAATGGACGTGTAAGATAGGTTGTAAAAAATTCAAAGTTATACAAGCCACGTTCCAAAGAACACTATGCAACGATTTGCACGCCACTGACGTGCGTACGTGAACCCGAATTATGGTTGAAATTTGAAGCAGTTCTCCTGCAATGAAACATAGATGTGTTCTATGCCGGTGATCTGTGTTCCGCGGAAGCTGACCTCGAACGGTCAGCGTAGTTTTTTTTCTCTCTGTCGAGATCAGATGCCGGTCATTTTCTGTAGTAATTATTGAAATCAATATTTAAAAAGTGACTCTCGTGGGTCAGAGAATTGCGAGAAATACATAACTATTCTCCAATCTGTTCACCGTCGGAACCACAATTTTCCATTCCGGAGAATTATCCGAGAGCCTAGACCTACACATAATATGCTTATACAAAACAATCCCTGATACTCTAAAATCAGGAAAAGACTCAGGATTCCTGCTAACTCTGTCGCACATGCTGCGGTACCAACTATCCGGTTTCAAAGTACCAAGATCAAGAACAGCCACCTCAGGGATCCGCGACAAGGAATCAGCAACGGTATTCAAGGAACCAATCTGATAAACTATCTCAAAGCGATGACAAGACAATCGAACCATCCACCTAGCGATTCTGGGAGAGGGATTCTTCAACGAGTGTAACCACTGCAAGGAAGAGTGATCCGTTATCACCGTGAACTCAGTTCCCTCACTGTAAGGGCGAAATCGGTCAAACGAAAGAAGAACGGCGAGAAGCTCCTTCTCTGTTGTAGTGTAGTTTCGCTGAGATCTTGACAAGGATTTCCACTCCATCGGTTTCCTGAAAAGAACACTTCCCACACCAACATCTGAGGCATCACAAGCAAGAACAAATCATAGTAAAATTACATTATCTCAACAAATTAAACCGGTTCCTGGGAGGAAATAAACACTTACCGAGAATAGTTATGTACATAAGAGTCACTTTTTAGATATTGATATCAATAATTACTACAGAAAATGACCGGCATCTGATCTCGACAGAGAGAAAAGAGCAGACCGTTCGAGGTTAGCTTCAGCGAAACACAGATCACCGGCATAGAACCCATCTATGTTCCATTGCAGGAGAACTGCTTCAAATTTCAACCATAATTCGGGTGCGCGTACGGAATAACGTCAGTGGCGTGCAAATCGTTGCAACTATCATCTTTCGAAGTAATAATTAACTGATTCATTTGGATTCATTGTTGGGAATGCATGGTCTTCTCGCCTGGCCTGCAAGATCACAACACCTATACTATTTCAACTTTTCCAATGCGGATTTGTAGAAAATCCTAAACATGTCAACATGACGACGATGCAATATAATCCCTCTTTCCGTATGAATATTTAAAAATTTGCCAGCGGCGAGAAGTGTCTCACAAATATTAGACATCATGAAGAATTTAAGACTCCCGGATTCTTGCGATGTAAGCGTTGTGGATTCATGTATTCCATTAACTCCAGAAGTGTTAGTTATATCAATATGTTCGATATCAAACGATGACACGGTAAATTCGCAAATGACATCGTAGTGAACGATTTGAATATCAAGTATGCGGATGCATACTCCCACATGTGCACGTTCAAATCAGAGTTCAGTGCAGAAAGTTTCGCCAGCTATGTTAAATGGCACAGAATTCCATGGTTTATTAATTAAATTTAGCGAGAAGGAATTATTGTTGGCTTTGAATAATTGAATCAAATCCCTTGGCCATAGTTGTTCCTAGTTGTTTGGTGCCAAGGATTATATGACACCATCAGGATACAGAGAATGGATGTGCGACTGTTGGTATTGCAGACTCTATCAGTTCATGTTTGATTTTCATTTAGAGTATGATTACGACGGTTCCTATTTACATTTCCGGTCCTGGCCAAGAAAATAAGTTATAATCAAAAGAGGCTCGATTGTTTTTCGAAATATTTCCCATGGAGATTGATGAACTCTCGCAACGATGGAAACCGTTTTCAAGAAATTTTTCATTCCAAACCATCGCTCATTAACCAATTCTTCAGGCGCTGTTAATCGTTGTGCAAGATGTATAAGAGGCCATTTGTTGTGATCCGGTGATTGATTTTCCACATCTTTCGAATACTTTTCCCAAAAATATTGGAGACCATTTGCCTTGAAGCACTTGTTGACTTTTTTGTTGCCTGTGTCACCAGATGCAACTATTTCTTGCAAGTCGTGCGAAAAACCGTTAGATTGGAGATGTGTCCAAACAGTTCCAATCTTGGAACCGACCAAAGAGTTCTGCACTTCACTTACTGGAAGCTTGACGGTAGTAGCATGACGATAGCAAGTGAGGAACTGTTGTTGTGGTCTGTGTTAGCTATATAGCTAATAATTTTCTTTAAATGCATATGCATTTAAAGAAAATTGAAAAATAGAAGAAGACATCGAAATCGATGATCCAGATTACGATCAGAATTTTCCCACATGCGATTATTACATGGGCACTGTAGTCTGAGTTCATCAGAAGCCATAAAACTTCTATGAAGGTCCATCTAATACAATAAACTAAAGGACAAGTTGACCAACTCATCCACATGTTACGACTTGTCATATCAGTTATCGTACATTTGAGCCAATTGCTTCAGACATCCAAACTGATTCCATTTCAACAAGACGTACGTTTTGTGGTCAACACATTTCATTTTATTTGATATCTTTTGTTGGTTCAAAGATTGGAACTGCAGAACTGTTTTATCGAACAAGAAACGTATATTTCGAAGGTCTGCTTGCAGGAAAAGAACGTTCTAAACATTCATTTATTATATTTTCGAAGAATCTTTTTCTGCTTCGACAAGATGTGTTGTCTGGACCGTTCTCCACTACTTTCATATTGAAAGAAATATCCGGTCAGAATTGAGTGACAAAGTTCACGTTCGGCAGGGTATTTTCCAGCATAAATATTTCAGTATTTGACGGCGAGGCCCGAAGAAAAACCTGAATGTTTATGTGTGCCTGGAACGTATTCAAGAAAATATATTTCCTTCCAGAGTTAAATCCCCGTTTTTCAAAACGCCGCAAGGGAACTAATTCTCTGAATAATTTTCTAATGAATAAACTCTTTTGGCGAACGGAAGGGTCCTGCAAACTCACCGATAGTCAAATTTGGCGAGGCTTTCGTGGAGCGTACATGAATCCTTGATTTGGTGGTCAGTTACTACATTCAGACCATACCATCTTTTTATATTTCATCCCATTTATTCACGTTTCCAGCGTGAAATATTGACTGAACCATAAACTTAAACTGGGAAAATTTATGTTAGAAAACAAACAGAGGTCGTGGACAGCTTGAAAATGAATTTTTTGTATTATTGTAGGGTACATTCTCTTCCCAATTTATGTGCTATCTTGTTATAATATCGAATGCACCCATATGCAGGTCCTTTTTCGGCTTCTTCTCTTCCAAATAATGCATATTTTTAAAAGTGTAAATCAAGCATTCTTGAATATGTATAGCTGGTGCGGTCAATAAATTATAATATATCCCAATCTGTATTTTCAAGTCTCTGTTTGAAATCTTCTACATTTTCCCAAGTCATGAATCTTTTATGTGGCAGACTGTTTAACGTAGTAAATGATTAAAACTATGCACAGATTTGCTGTTTTAATTCCGCAGTGAAGTTTTGAAATCATGTTTCAATCAATGTGTTGCACCGATCTGATCATCTCCAAGCAGTTCTTTGAATCATCGTTGTTGTTTGGTATAGCGTGAGCAAGAGCGGTGCCCATTTGGAAAACTGGTTTTTCCTCACACTGTTCATGTATGATGGTGTAAAAATTTCAGAGCAACAACTTCCTCAGGTCTTCAAGTGGAGGTGTTTACAATGATTGCACTGCGTTACCGTCTAAATGTGATTATTTTTCATTTAGTAGTGCTGTAGTTTCACCATTCGAATGTTGAAAATGATAGTTCTACAATTGAGAGCCATATTCAAAATCGAACAGAAATTCATTCAATTCCACTCATAAAACAGCCATCAGAGCAACACCAATGTGATAACAAAATTCGATCAAATTGATAATATATCCATATGAATAAAATCTCTTTTCAGAATGACATGACGTACACGGTACCTAGAAAATGATGTCGATAAATAGATATTTCGAATACTGCACATAATGAATGTATGTTGGAGATTTAATTGGAGCAATATTAATGGCAGCAACTGAACCAAAACAAACTACATTAATGTCATATTTTCTGTGGGACACATCGCTGTGATACATGAGATTTTAAGTTCGAATAATCCATACAATGTTTTACACCAGATTATCAACATTGCTGTAATGCTCTACTCGAAAAGAAAAAAAATATCGGGCAGATTTGTGTGTTATTGGTGCAATTGAAGCAGAATACAGATTTTAGGTGAACCCTTTATTGTTTAAACCATTTAACAGAATGCCAAGACAATTTCAACGCTCGCATTGGCGGAAAATGTTCCCTTCTTTTCGATTCTACAAAAAAATATTAGAGTTACAGTTTGAAATTCTAATCGAATGTGAGGCTAGGTCTGTGCTGCGGGAATTTTATTGCTGTTTTTTTTTGTATTATAATTACTTGGTGTTTTCTCTTCAAAGTAATGCATATTTTTAAAGTGAAAATCAAGCATTCCTGAATATGTATAGCTGGCGCGGTATTTTTTTTAAATATTCCCCTATACGACTCCATTCTCTTCATCTTCAAGATTGTACGTATTGCTCTCCTCTGAATCTGCAGTACTCTGTCCAAGTTATGTGAGCTACTATAGAACTGCTTGGTAAATGGTTTTCATGACATAGAGTCCAGGTATTTACTGAGTACCCCAAGTGAGTAGCAAATAGAACTCAATTGAGCACAAAGGTTGGTGAGGTGTTCACTCTAATCAAGAGTTTCATCCAGTTTGAGAGCCAGGAAATTACAACACCCAATCAGATTCAGAGAGGAGCTGCAAACTTGAATATTTGCTGGTATTTGAAAACCTGAATTGTTTTGAGTAGCATTGCATTTGTTTTTTCAGCATTCATGCATAAACCATTTGCTTCAAACCATTCGCCTGCTTGCAGTAGGGTTGATTTTACAAGCCTACAAGTTTCTGGGAATGTCTTGGCCATGACTGTGAAGTTTGTGTCATCTGCATGATTCAACATTTTGATATTTGTTTCATCAAATATGGTATATAGATCATTTAAAAATATGATGAATATGATGGGACCTAAAATGCTTCCTTGTGGTACTCCTAGTTCTGTGAATTCAGCCTGCGATATTATGTGGTTCTCATTCTGACAGATTATTACTCTTTGTCTACGGTTGGTTAGGTACGATTTATTCCATAGGCTTGTAATTTTTGTAGGATGAGATCATGGGACAGGATATCGAATGCCTTTGATAGGTCTAACATCAACCCAACCGTCACATTTGAATCTTCTAGAGCGTCTAAGATTCCTGAGATAAACTCAAAGATTGTCTGTGTGGACTTGACCCTTTGACATATCCAAGTTGTGAAGGTGATAAAATTTTTTCTTGTACTAGGTATGATACAAGCTTGAACTCATCGGATATTTTGACATACATTATCAGTAGAAATGTAGGATTGGTTGTATAATACACGCACCTCCAGAAAATTCGTTTGAAGAAGTATTAGAATTGGTTTATTGATAAATCGATTTCTCATAATAGAAGAGTAAACAATGATCAAAACTATGTTATAGTCCAACTTTCACTGATTCATCGATGAACAACACTTTGATCTGAAAATCCTCATTGAGTAACTGCTCATTATTCAACTTTGTCCTGCTTTTTCTCCGAATTCTTGGAATATTTCTTTTGCACTCGACAATTACTGATTTAGCTGTTACCAGCTGGACCACGATATTCCAAAGCCAACTACGATATCAATAATTCTCTAATGACCTATATTTTCGATTTCTCGAATCCGCTACTAAAAATTCCAGTGATAAGATTGCTTTGTTTTCAAAATACAACGTGCTAATCACGCCGATGAAATCAAATTCATACCAAAGCTGGAGCTTTCTTAATCAAACTAATTTTAACAGATAGTAGACGTATAATTCATTATACATTTGGCAGGGTCACAAAAGTGCAACATCATAATTCAAGAGTGAGCATAACAAAAGACAGTGTTTGAATATGGACCGGATGAACTTCTCGTTTTCCGTTTCTTGGTTCTGCTCTGGGACAATTTCGAGAATACGTAATACTTTCTACGGAGTTTAGAGTGGTTTACAACAAACACGAATGCCCTTCTGACTTCCACTGAGATATTAATGGAAAATAAACCGACCACGGAGTTTTATGTTAACACAGCTCAATTGATGAAATAATTCGAATTTAGTTTTTTTTGACTGCTTGGGAATTCGCTTTGCTGACAGTTTTTTAGAAAAGAGGTCCATACAAACATTTCAGCTACAAATTTTAAACGGATATCGATCAATTCTAGATTTGAATTAGTAGGGAGAAAATAAGAATTTACCAGGACACTATGGTACATTCATTTTGTGGTATAGTATAGTTTAGCAGGTATTTTTTTAGTCTGTCGATCTTTTTACCAAAAACAACTGATCTCCTTCGAAATATAGATTCTACAACCCGAAATGGTCAACATCAGATTCGACATCTGGGATTCGAAAACAATAATTTTGAGTTTAGCTCGATATTGAACTAACAGACTATTGGATAGAGCGATACTCCGCTGTTTCACTGAAAACAAAGGAAGGAAGGATTTCGTGAAAAGTTATATTTTGTTACCTGTCAACAGAGATGAAATATCAAATCTCGAATGAAGAAAAAATCTCGATGAGTTCGTTTGAGAGTACAAGAAAGATAATTTCCTTCAACATCTAATCATCACCCGGACAGGTTTCTGTTTTCTTCCAGAGAGACAACGTGTATTCGGTTGTATAGTGTGCTATCCTTATTGCAGAAGGAATGCGATATGAAAAAATGATAATAGGCTCAATCCAGCCAAGATATACAACCAGCACGCAGGCTAATTAACATTGGTGATCAACACACACACAGCATACGATCTGGTTTCATACTTGTATCAATTGATAAGGCCTCTATCAATTCGGAATGTACTCACATGTTATTTACAGAACTCGAAAATTCAATCCCTCCACGATACCTGTATATGATTGCTACAAGCGAATAGCATTACGCTATCTCTTAAGTCCATTAATCCCATCAGCGGAGAGAGAGTGGCGCTCACGTCTGCCAAAACACATAAACAGTGGCGTGCTAAGTAACATAATCAGAAGAAGTATCATATAAATTTTCGGGGCTGGTAGCTATTACGCCGATGCCGCTGATACACGAGCTGGGTTATTTGTCTCAAGCCCCATAAACTTAACAAGTAGGAATATACTGATGATGCTAAACAGAAAATGAATGCAGAGTTAACTGAACCATTCCATTTAACTCAATGCTGATGATGATAACTGAAATTTTTATTGATCAACACCATCGGTCGAAATTTCGACCCTAACGTTTGGTGAGTTTTAAGCAGAGTTCAAGATGTATCATACAATGCGGCATATGATACAAGAGCTTAAGAAAAAACCTCAGTAAAAGTGAGCCTTGTAATTAAGAGATGAATCTAATTTAACTCCTAAGTATTTTTGATAGAAATTATGTTCGATAGGAGAATCATAGAAAGTTACAGCTAATTTCCTATATTTTTCATGATTATTCAGATGGAAACAAGATACCTCTGATTTGTTGGGATTTGGACATAATCGCCATTGAATAAAATAATTCTTTAAATTTTCCAAATCAGATGACAGTATGTTTTCCAGAGTATGGAAATCCTAATGTTAGTAAGCAATAGAAATGTCGTCAGCATAAACAAATTTCTGAGATGATGTCGTGGGTAAATCACTCAGATATAAATTGAAGAGTTAAGGAGCTAAAACTGATCCTTGAGGAAGACCGTTTTTCAATGTTTCGAAATTGCTACTCTTATTGTCAATGAAAACACGAAACCTTCTATCAGATAACATATTTCCCCACACTTCAGATGGGTATAGAGTTTGAAAATTAATCCATCTTTCCGCACAGTGACATATGCCAAATTGACCGATGTAGTAGTTGTTTTTCATTATTCCCAAGATAATTGATAAGCAGAATAATACAACGTCTTTTATGTAAAAAAATGGGTTCTATAGCAATATAACCCCGCTGAATGATTTGGCGCCGTCACTGTTCTGTACAAGCGGGAGGAATCTTTCCGTGGATCATAGAACCAGTGTCGCCTGCTGACTCCCATAATGCTCATAGGTTGGTCTGATATAATTAACAACGGTCCAACGAATAGAGTGAAACTTATGATACCCTTGATACCCTACTATGTCCGGTCATCCCGCCACGTGAATATCTTACCAATTTTAACCAAACCACCACGACAGGACTAATTAGAGATTACATATTTAGCAATGCATGCTTAATCAAACCCTCGATTCCTGACAACGTAATGTTTTATTAATAGGCCAAAACCAACATTTACGTACATTCTCTAATCGATGCATGCTGGATAATCAGAATGTTGAAGTTGTCGAAAGGAGGCTTCAACACGCACAACATAGATAAAGGGGAATATTTCAATTGATAATTTCTTTTCGACAAAGTTTTATGCCCGACTCATAAAATCTATCAATATAGACGTCGACAATATGTGTTGAAAGTCATATCAACACAATGCTTTTTGATAACTCAATGATGCTAATTTAGCTTTCGGATAAAACCGATTTCTTCTTGAACTGATCAGAACTTCAGTCATTCTTATTGAAAACTTTTGTTCTTCAGGTATATGCTCGTCGGATATCGATCAATTCTAGATTTGAATTAGTAGGGAGAAAATAAGAATTTACCAGGACACTATGGTACATTCATTTTCGTAGTATAGTATAGTTTAGCTTGAGTAATTTTTAGTCTGTCGATCTTTTTACCAAAACAACTGATCTCCTTCCGAAATATAGATTCTACAACCCAGAATGGTCAACATCAGATTCGACATCTGGGATTCAAAAAACAATAATTTTGAGTTTAGCTCGATATTGAACTAACAGACTATTGGATAGAGCGATACTCCGCTGTTTCACTGAAAACAAAGGAAGGAAGGATTTCGTGAAAAGTTATATTTTTGTTACCTGTCAACAGAGATGAAATATCAAATCTCGAATGAAGAAAAATCTCAAGTGAGTTCGTTTGAGAGTACACGAGATAATTTCCTTCAACATCTAATCATCCACCCGGACAGGTTTCTGTTTTCTTCCAGAGAGACAGCATTGTATTCAGGTTGTATAAGTATTGCTATCCTTATTGCAGAAGAATGCGATATGAAAAAAATGATAATAGGCTCAATCCAGCCAAGATATACAACCAGCACGCAGGCTAATTAACATTGGTGATCAACACACACACAGCATACGATCTGGTTTCATACTTGTATCGATTGATAAGGCCTTCATCAATTCAGGAATGTACTCTACATGTTATTTACAGAACTCGAAAATTCAATCCTCCACGATACCTGTATATGATTGCTACAAGCGAATAGCATTACGCTATCTCTTAAGTCCATTAATCCCATCAGCGGAGAGAGAGTGGCGCTCACGTCTGCCAAAACACATAAACAGTGGCGTGCTAAGTAACATAATCAGAAGAAGTATCATATAAATTTTCGGGGCTGGTAGCTATTACGCCGATGCCGCTGATACACGAGCTGGGTTATTTGTCTCAATCCCCATAAACTTAACAAGTAGGAATATACTGATGATGCTAAACAGAAAATGAATGCAGAGTTAACTGAACCATTCCATTTAACTCAATGCTGATGATGATAACTGAAATTTTTATTGATCAACACCATCGGTCGAAATTTCAACCCTAACGTTTGGTGAGATTTTAGCAGAGTTCAAGATGTATCATACAAGGCGGCATATGATACAAGAGCTTAAGAAAAAACCTCAGTGAAAGTGAGCCTTGTAATTGAGAGATGAATCTAATTTAACTCCTAAGTATTTTTGATAGAAATTATGTTCGATAGGAGAATCATAGAAAGTTACAGCTAATTTCCTATATTTTTCATGATTATTCAGATGGAAACAAAGATAACTCTGATTTGTTGGGATTTGCGGACATAATCGCCATTGAATGAAATAATTCTTTAAATTTTTCAAATCAGATGACAGTATGTTTTCCAGAGCATGGAAATCCCGAATGTTAGTAAGCAATAGAAATGTCGTCAGCATAAACAAATTTCTGAGATGATGTCGTGGGTAAATCACTCAGATATAAAATTGAAGAGTTAAGGAGCTACAAACTGATCCTTGAGGAAGACCGTTTTTCAATGTTTCGAAATTGCTACTCTTATTGTCAATGAAAACACAGAAACCTTCTATCAGATAACATATTTCCCACACTTCAGATGAGGTATAGAGTTTGAAAATTAATCCATCTTTCCGCACAGTGTCATATGCCAAATTGACCGATGTAGTAGTTGTTTTTCATTATTCCCAAGATAATTGATAAGCAGAATAATACAACGTCTTTTATGTCAAAAAATGGGTTCTATAGCAATATAACCCCGCTGAATGATTTAGCGCCGTCACTGTTCTGTACAAGCGGGAGGAATCTTCCGTGGATCATAGAACCAGTGTCGCCTGCTGACTCCCATAATGCTCATAGGTTGGTCTGATATAATTAACAACGGTCCAACGAATAGAGTGAAACTTATGATACCCTTGATACCCTACTATGTCCGGTCATCCCGCCACGTGAATATCTTACCAATTTTAACCAAACCACCACGACAGGACTAATTAGAGATTACATATTTAGCAATGCATGCTTAATCAAACCCTCGATTCCTGACAACGTAATGTTTTATTAATAGGCCAAAACCAACATTTACGTACATTCTCTAATCGATGCATGCTGGATAATCAGAATGTTGAAGTTGTCGAAAGGAGGCTTCAACACGCACAACATAGATAAAGGGGAATATTTCAATTGATAATTTCTTTTCGACAAAGTTTTATGCCCGACTCATAAAATCTATCAATATAGACGTCGACAATATGTGTTGAAAGTCATATCAACACAATGCTTTTGATAACTCAATGATGCTAATTTAGCTTTCGGATAAAACCGATTTCTTCTTGAACTGATCAGAACTTCAGTCATTCTTATTGAAAACTTTTGTTCTTCAGGTATATGCTCGTACAAAACGGTAGATGGACGTGTGAAATCCATTCTTTTCTGGCGTTCCCCAGGGTAGTGTAATAGTCCAACTATAGAATTTTATATACCTTTTTGAATATTTTCATTCTTTGCAACAAACCAAGGATACTATAGTTTGGGAAACGTCTTAGAGCGAAAGTTATTCGCTGTGGCTTTCAAAACACCAACAAACATGTGATGATTTTTGGGATAGGGTTTAATCTACCTAACGTCACTGGCTAATTTTTTAGCCAAGTCAATCCAATTTGCCTTCTTGAAATTCCAACAGTCCTCTTCAAATATTCAGTATAGTGAACTAAATTTTCGTAAGTTAACAGCATAGGCTTATGTGGGCTACGAGGAAAAACATTTAGAATTTTACAATTCAAGAAGTTAAGTAGATACCTTTGAACTCGGCTTTTCTCATTAATTCCATATCCTGGACTGATGATTTAACCGTAAGTTTTCCTAAAAAAGAGGCTTTAGGAAAAATAGAAATTGTCCAGATCAGGTTCTCAATCTTAAAACTTTCATAGAATCAGGCTTCAATAATAGATTGAAAACACAAGCTGCTTTCAATGTTTTATCTTCGGCACATGACATTGTATGGAAAGATGGAATAATTTTCAAACTATATACCCATCTGAAGTGTAGGAAAACGGTGAGATTATTAGAAAATATGTTATCTCATAGAAGGTTTCATGTTTTTATTGACAATAAGAGTAGCAATTTCAAGATATTGAGAAACGGTCTTCCTCAAGGATCTCTTCTAGCTCCTTTACTTTTCAATTTATATCTCAGTGATTTACTCACGACATAATCTCAGAAATTTGTTTATGCTGATGACATTGCTATTGCATACCAACATTCGAATTTCCAAAAGTTCAAAAGAATATATATACTTAGAAAATAGTCAATTAATGCATAACCTTTTATGGTTCCTCTACCGCAAATGTTTTGTTCAACATGAGGATTTGACTTTGAGAATGCTCTGTTCAAAATGGCTGCGCGTTTTCTTACTGTTGACCAAAAACGATGATTCTAAGCAATGTTTAGCCATGTTTAAACGTAACAAATCAAAATTTTTGCGTCGATATGTGACAATGAATGAAACATGGATCCATCACTTCACTCCGGAATCAAAACGATATGGGAATTTCGTCCAAAGCGCCCGAAAGCACAACAATCGACTGCAAAATTTAAGACCTCGGTATTTTGGAATGAGCGTGGTGTTAGATTCATTGAATATCTTGAGAAAGAAAATACCATTAACAGTGCGTCATTATAGAGCTTTTTAGGTCGCAATTGTAAAGAAACGACCGCATATGGCGAAGAAAAAATGTGTTCATCAAGATAACGCACCGTGTGATAAGTCAACCAAAACAATGGCGAAACTACATGAATTGCACTCCGAATTGCTGCCACATCCACCGGTTTTCGCCAGATTTGGCTCCCAGCGACCACTGGCTGTTCGCAGATCTGAAAAAATGCTCGCCGAATGAACAGCTTAACGCTGAAACTGAGACCTATTTTGAGGCAACAAATGTTGACGAATAGAGCTGATTTCGAACCGAAACACTGTGTTTTCTTTGTAATGCTCGGGACTTTTCAGCGCATGTGTTATTGGGCGGATTTGCCCCAAAAACGAACTTGACTCGCGCAAAATTGTGATTCACTAGATGTTTCGTATGAAAGACGAAAATGTTTTTCGTATGCGAGGACCAAATCGGCCGAAGTATAGTGTTTCAGGTAGACGAGAAAAATTTGCGGTTATTTCAGATCTTTTACACTCGTTACAGATTAAGCCGAAAGGTTTGGGCGAAAAAGAAGAAGAGGCAAACTCATTTTATAATAAAAACAGATAATGCGATCCCCGAACTGATCGTTTATAGAAAGGTGGGATCAATTCAGATCATTAAGTCAAATGTTTAGGCCGACTTATAATTATGGACATACCTGGTTGGTTTACATAATGTTATTAAGGTAGATAATTTCAACATTAAAGAATGAATTAGTTATACAGACTGCTCCTGCTATGTAGACGAACGAGTCTAAAGATGATATCACTCTACAGGGTGTGGCCAGGAAGACACTTTTTCAAAACAGGATCACGTAATTTATTCGATGACTTGCCCAATAAACCATTTTTTTTTCGAACTGATAAAGCTAGGATCGCCTAAGTTGATTATCACCATTTCTCATAGTTCAAATCGAATAAAACAGTAACGAATCACACTGAATACCTTGTGACAATTCTCGCCGAACGACGGCAAGTGATTGGACGAAAGCTGTTCTGGTACGTTTTATGTGGGACTTGTAAATCTTGTTTGTTGATTTCTGTGATTATCGCAGCTATTTGATTCCTTTGTTGAAATGGACGCATGGGGGTTGTTTTTTCTGGAATAGAAAATTTATAGGGCGATTATGAATTATACTGTGAGAGATTTTATCGCCCTTTATTTGTGGCTCGTATATAACGCTACTTAAAATTAATGCCGTCCATTGTGAGAGTGTCCATTATATTGGCAAAATCATAACATCTATTACAATGACTGTTGATCTTTTGAGAGCCGGAAGACGTGTCGAATTTCCAAACAATTCTTGCTGAAAGAGAATACATTTTCTTTGTTTTCGGGCAATGAACTTTAGCAATAAAGAATCAAATCAAGAAAAAACTTTATTTCCTGAAAAAACTTCAAAGCGTATTTTTAATGTCAACTGAGCGATTCATATTCTCAAGGCGTTCGTTTTTAGTAGAACATCCGTATTATCGCTTTGCCCCCAAAACCTATAATTTCGAATATCGGGCCGAAAATGATCTCTAATCAATTATATTTCGTATCAATTCTTTATGCTCTGCTTCTGAATAATTTATATTCATAATTGAATGTTATGTTATGATTTTCAAATTTTTTTGAGTTAATTTTATTGGGAATAGAAGTAAAATATTCTTCTTCAATTTATTTTCATATAATTTCAGTATCCTTTTTTCTCGTTTTCATTTCATGTTTTCCTTTCATTTTGTTCATTACATTCCCATATCATTCAATAACAGCTCTCATTTATATTAATTTAATTATCCCTGATCTAGAATTAAATGAAGATTTTTTACTATGTTTTTGAATTAATTTCATATGATACAATACTTTGTAATTATAAACCTAAATATTTACCAGAATAACAATAAAATTCATAAGAGCTTTTTCTTTATCTCAATAAATTAGCATATGCCTGAATTTCACATGAGCAGCATAATTCATTTACCCTGCATGCTTGAGAAAATTTAAAATTCCTGCTACTTCGATAATTCAAATTTGCCGCCACTTCGTTCCTTTACTAACAAATATGGCGGCCGATTTATGTTGCCAAAATTAGTTAGGAGTTTCCATTTCTTGTATATTAGTGTTCTGTGATTCAATCTACCCAGTTCTCAATAGGTCCGTGCGTTTCTAGAGTCTTGGAAATACACATGTAGCCTCATAGGCTTCCCTACAAAAGTCATATAATAGAAACTGTGCATGATATCACTCACAACTTATTTATTCCTATTCTCATTCGGAAAATTCAATTCCTTTCATTTTTTTAATGGATCTCCGACAATTCCATACTGAGGAGACAGGCACTTTCAGTTTTTCGAATGCATCGCTCAACTCTCTTGAGATTTCCTGAGGATTTTCCAGGTTACGCAGGCCAGACGGGTGATGTATAATGATGAATAACTTTTTTCTTTGCACACTTGGCGTGACGTTCATCGAATTAGTGAGCTTAGCTTGTAGTGGTAATGGTACTCGTACTTAGAGGAAAAGCTCCTGTATACTGGTATATAAGAAATTCCCTTTACTTTAATTTTGTGCCGGAGCATTCTGAGACCTTACGTTAAGATAAATGACATCTGGGAGCGTTATAACTTCAGGAAACTCCGTACAGCAACTTCAGGAATCCACTTTCCGCTGAAAAGGTGACATAATCAACCACAGCCAGCATTGTTTCTGCTTGTCTAACCGAGTTTCAAGGCAGTTGGATTCAAACTGATTCAGAGAAAGAAGGTATTCAAATAATATTTTCGATTGTTTTCATTGGTTCAGTCTCACCATGACCCTGAGATAAGCTCGTTGAGAGATTTTATCGCCCTTTATTTGTGGCTCGTATATAACGCTACTTAAAATTAATGCCGTCCATTGTGAGAGTGTCCATTATATTGGCAAAATCATAACATCTATTACAATGACTGTTGATCTTTTGAGAGCCGGAAGACGTGTCGAATTTCCAAACAATTCTTGCTGAAAGAGAATACATTTTCTTTGTTTTCGGGCAATGAACTTTAGCAATAAAGAATCAAATCAAGAAAAAACTTTATTTCCTGAAAAAACTTCAAAAGCGTATTTTTAATGTCAACTGAGCGATTCATATTCTCGGGCGTTCGTTTTAGTAGAACATCGTATTATCGTTTTGCCCCAAAACCTATAATTTCCGAATATCGGGCCGAAAATGATCTCAATCAATTATATTTCGTATCAATTCTTTATGCTCTGCTTCTGAATAATTTATATTCATAATTGAATGTTATGTTATGATTTTCAAATTTTTTTGAGTTAATTTTATTGGGAATAGAAGTAAAATATTCTTCTTCAATTTATTTTCATATAATTTCAGTATCCTTTTTTTTCTCGTTTTCATTTCATGTTTTCCTTTCATTTTGTTCATTACTTTCATATCATTCAATAACAGCTCTCATTTATATTAATTTAATTATCCCTGATCTAAATTAAATGAATTTTTTACTATGTTCAGTTTTGGAATTAATTTCATATGATACAATACTTTGTAATTATAAACCTAAATATTTACCAGAATAACAATAAAATTCATAAGAGCTTTTTTCTTTATCTCAATAAATTAGCATATGCCTTAATTTCACATGAGCGGCATAATTCATTTACCCTGCATGCTTGAGAAAATTTAAAATTCCTGCTACTTCGATAATTCAAATTTGCCGCCGCTTCGTTCCTTTACTAACAAATATGGCGGCCGATTTATGTTGCCAAAAATTAGTTAGGAGTTTCCATTTCTTGTATATTAGTGTTCTGTGATTCAATCTACCAGTTCTCAATAGGTCCGTGCGTTTCTAGAGTCTTGAAATACACATGTAGCCTCATAGGCTTCCCTACAAAAGTCATATAATAGAAACTGTGCATGATGTCACTCACAACTTATTTATTCCTATTCTCATTCGGAAAATTCAATTCCTTTCATTTTTTTAATGGATCTCCGACAATTCCATACTGAGGAGACAGGCACTTTTCGGTTTTCCGAATGCATCGCTCAACTCTCCTTGAATTTCCTGAGGGATTTTCCAGGTTACGCAGGCCAGACGGGTGATGTATAATGATGAATAACTTTTTCTTTGCACACTTGGCGTGACGTTCATCGAATTAGTGGCTTAGCTTGTAGTGGTAATGGTACTCGTACTTAGAGGAAAAGCTCCTGTATAGTGGTATATAAGAAATTCCCTTTACTTTAATTTTGTGCCGGAGCATTCTGCGACCTTACGTTAAGATAAATGACATCTGGGAGCGTTATAACTAGAAACTCCGTACAGCAACTTCAGGAATCCACTTTCCGCTGAAAAGGTGACATAATCAACCACAGCCAGCATTGTTTCTGCTTGTCTAACCGAGTTTCAAGGCAGTTGGATTCAAACTGATTCAAAAAGAAGATATTCAAATAATATTTTCGATTGTTTTCATTGGTTCAGTCTCACCATGACCCTGAGATAAGCTCGTAGCAGTTTTAGAAGTAGGACGGTTAATAAACGATCTTTACGTGAGCCAAAATGGTCAACATAACCCCATAGCAGTATTGCTCCTCCGTTTAGTTTGCTCGTTCCATCGAGATTCCCTCCTAGAGACTGTCGTGCGCAGGTTTGAACAGTAACCCGTAAGTTGGAAACCCAGACAGAGCTCATGCGCAGTAGTGAAAATAACTCTGAAATGCCTATTTCCCAAGTAACATTGAATTATTTATATGATCAAGGAGGGAATTAAGAGCTTGCAGCATGAAAATGTCGAACTGAGGTAGCTTCTTTATGAACCTAGATAAATTTCACTGATGCCACAGAGGCCAGCTACTTTAAACCTTGAAGAGTTGAATGATATCACTGTGATCAAATAAAACTGTAGTACACAACGTCTACGAAGAATATAAAGCGTTTTTTCAACTTTCAAGAAGAGAACGCCACAGTCCGTTGAGACACAATTAATTATACTAATTGAGTTTTCAGATATTGTTGATGACAGTGTCCAATTCCAATCGATAAGGGGGTCGAACGAAACAGTCTGAGACCTGTCCGTGTACCCTGATAACAATGCCTCAAAAAACAGGGATATTTATGGCTCAATTTCACGAAAGGAACGTACATTTTATCATCTCCCATTCAACCGTGGGACATGATCAATTTTCATACTACATTTCGGCAATTCGGACCCCTTTTTTCTGATGCTCCGCTACAAACCTACCTATTCCAATCTCAGCTGTAATTTAATCCCTAAAACTCTATTAAAATCGGGAAAGATTGCCTGCTCCATGAAGATAATTTACATTCGGTTGAAACGCAGAATTACTACTTGGGCTTTCATTCCTTGTTCCTGCTGCAAATTCAGCAGAAGAATAATGGATTTGATTAAGCTTCTATGTCAGGCAGAGCTTCAACATACAGCAGGCCATAACAGGAATGTCCTCCGTTCGTATTTAAATTTATACAAATGGGTTGATTTTCAATTTCGTTCGGACTTCTCTGTGTTTGTTTTTGAAATAATGAGCTTGGGGTCCGAGATGGATCTCGGCGACGTCCTAGCCAAGGTTACATGTATGGAGATGAGGAATCTGAAGCGAACGACAAGAAGTATAAGGATTTGTACAGCAATCCATTGTTTTCATCGAGTGCTTTTTCTGGGCTGAAATAGCTAATAACGTCTATCTTCATTAACTGATGTTGGACAAGTTGCATGTTATGTATTATTCGGAAAGTTTTTGATTCTGTATGAGGTAATCGAATATGCATTCGACTCATTCCTGTGTTGATATTTCGATATCAACTATGAAATTAAGGCTTTTCCAAACAAATAATGTACCGTAATTACATGAGAATGGAAACGAGAATGTAACAATATTTATAGAAGGAACAAATGAAATGTTTCCGAAGCCAACGGACTCGAATCAGACAATCGATGTTTTATTAATTGCCTCTTTTTTGCTAGGACTTTTCTTCAGGCGTCGAAAATCTTTCCGCAGTTAATCTCTGATTTTCGGGAACAAGAAAAGGCCATTGGGTTCAGATCGGGGTTGTATGGTGGATGATTTATCAATTCGAATTTACACCAATTACCCGCTTGTTTGACGTGGTGTAATGAGAGTCATGCTGCAAAATGATTCGTCAATTCTGGTTGGATCCTCGCAATTTATTGAAGACTTCTGATCAACAAATGGTCGTGCTAAGCTGAGTTCGCGGTTTTTTGATTTTCAACAGATGCAGTTTCTACATAAAGAAACAAGCCACATCTCAAAACTTTCGTTGCCTTTTCTTTAAAATAGAAGATCCGAAAAATAGATTGATCATTTTTTTTTGCACCTATTACGCTTATACATATATGACTTCCCATTGGTAACTATGCATTTGAAATGCCTTTCTTGAATTTTGAAGCATCTTACAGTTTCAATCAGAACAAGCCGAATGCTCTTCCAGAATGAAAACCCTAGTTTTACAAAGAGAAAGAGACTGAATGAAGTATTAAAATGATTATTATTATTGAGGAAATAAATATTCTGTGGGTTTCCCAATGGGGCTATCTGGAGACCCACAACATTCTTTCTAACGACCAAATAGAAAAATTTAGGTTTCCAAATGGCGGCCTTCGATATATCTTCTCGGATATTCTCTCCCTCGTTCGGACCCCTGTGAAAGGGAAAATTTATCTATGAATTCTTACATAAATGCCGAAATCTGAGAGACGAGTGTGACCGACATCGCAAATTCCATCGCCTCAACCGGCCGCTGTAACGATCGAATAAAAATGAATCTCGAAATGGTCCTCGTAAAAAGATTTTCCACGAATGCGTTAGCGACGTCCAGTATTCGATATTACTGGAAAGATTGCGGAATTGAGGACATCGCTGTTTCCTTATCCAAGAAATGGAAGTCTATTCGAATATGATCTCGTTCTGAAATTGCTCAGTTCTTCGGTCGTTTCCAATCTCCGTTTCATTACTTCAGGTAAGAGCTTATGTTACCCGTTTTATTTATGTTGTCATTCTAGATGAAGGAGAGAGAAAAAAACTACACGCTCAAAACTCAGAAGGAAGTTTGTGAAGTAAAAAAAAACTAGAAATAGGAAGGGATTATTTCAAAGTTTACTACATGGGTCAATAAGTCTCAGGCCTATCTACCAAATTGCGCCCCTTCCAAAATATCATAAATATTCTCCAGAAGATCACTGTCAAAATTTACGTGTGATTGATTATTTATCGAAATAGAGTGGTTTAAGTGGAAAAGTGAAAAAAGTGAGATTGTAATTGGATTTGATAGTCTTCGAGCATACTAGCTGTGGCAGAGACAATCGAGATGGTCAACTCCATGCCAATTTCTGTCCGATGTTAAGGATTATGTTGCATTTCCATCTCACTACCATAAGTCTATCTTAGAAAATATCGATATGTAATTTTAAAAATGTATTTTTCGAACATAATGAAAAAATTTTCATCTTTTACGTCATTCTTTTACCGGCGCCGATCTCAGCGCCATCTGAAAATAGGTTTTTTTTTGGGAGAGAGATGGAAAATTAGATCGGACACGAATTTAGTTCGGAGTTGACCGTCTCGGTTGTCTCTGAGCTGTAGCCTAATGATATTTACACCTGACTCTTTACCGCATTAGGCATCTTCAGAATCCGCTTTGTTATGATGAGTTTGATTGATAGGCGGAAGAATTTCGAAAACCTTCATAAATTATCATGTTTCAGGCCTTATCTCATGAAATTTAAAACTTTGTACCGAACGCACTGATTCGAGCGCGGAAACATGAATATTCATCACTTCGGATGTCTGATAAAAACCGTCGTTATAAGATTATACAAGTTGTTAGGGCAACCTTGTCAACACCATCGAACTCAACCAATTCCGTCGAATTCAGAATTTCACCCTTCATCTCTTGGGAGTTCAGGCGTACTTAGTATTGATCTACTAAAAATAAGTGCCCTCTAGACATTCTCAGCTCTAATCAACTCCAGAGGCACCATGTGTCTCCAAGTAGATGCAATCAATTCAATAATGGATATACACTGTTTCCACGAAATGTACATCCCTCGGAGAGAGGTCAGTGGGGTTTGAATGTCCCTCTCAATTTATCTGGCATCTTCAAAGCCGTTAGCAACCGATACCAGAACCTCATATCATCCTTTGAATTCAGGTACGTAACGGTTTTGCGGGGACAGATTTTTTTGTCATAAATTGATAATACCATACATCGGGAAGAGCTTTAAAGTGTAATAATATCGAGAGATGAGCTATTGTGCCCTGGGAACCGATATATTCGCCGAGATTCTATCTGAAGCAGAAATCCGAACAGTCTTGAGGGAATCCCCTACATGGAATTTTCTACAGAAGAACGAACAGAAATTTGAGGCAATTTTTTGATACAAAGAGCATGGTATCTTCGCCAAGCCATGCCAAGGAGATTTTTATGGCTCAGTTTCGACGCTCCGAGAAGAAACATGCAAAAACAGGTACACACGACCTAAAAGTCCACTTGCATTTGGATATTTTTCATAGAACTCAACTGCCGAGAGAAATTCGACCATCAGATCACAAATTGTAGATTGAGACACGGCGGAACTACTTTGAGTGATTTTATTTGTACTTTTTCAATCTGCTAATGCAAGATTCTCTATAGGTAACAATATATTCTCATCAATTTATCATGTATTGAGTGTAGGAAATGAAACAGAAACAATTGAATGTTGAGGCTGTTGTGTTATTATTATCATACATGTGTTGATATATTGGATTCATGCTTGAGGCGGGACTCAAAATTGCATTTTATTTTTACGGCTTGAAAATGTAATTTCAATCAAATATTCGCGGACGTTCATCTTGAGTAGATCTTTTTTTGAATTCTTCGAATATAGTACTGGGCGAACAGGTTGAGTCGGCAAATAGGACAAGTTTATGTCTTATAGGCAAGCAGGTGGAAAATCTCAACGATTACGAACCACATAGAAATCGTTGCCGTTGATAAATTATTTATCGGCCTGAATCATGTGTTCAATAGCCAACTTAACTCTTGATCTTCAACGAGCAAGATTCCTCGGCCACATTAGAAACTGAAATGGAGATAACTATTTACTACCGCATTCCCGTAATGCGGTGCACTTGAATGAAGAGGAACATGTGAAATAACACTCGCAAACAACTATTTTCTATTAGAATGATAATTTATTCGCACACATATAGCAGAGTATTGTGAGCCCAACATCAATAATAGTTGCAGATTGGTTCGATTCCAAACGCTGGCAATGATAAGCATAATGAGTCAATTCTAGTAGAATAATTACTGATAAATTCGTTGCCAGTCGATGGGGTATTTTCCCGACCGAGTTGATGCCGGTGGGTCAATTAGATGATTGCTGACGTTTATAATGCAGCTTATGGAGAGGATTTTGTATGGACCAACGAAAGGTTCATCTCATTAGTTGGATTTATTGCAACATGGATTGCCCAACATCCTGGATAATAAAGAAATGACATACTATAATACCCAGCGCTATGGGTATGATCAGCGATATATATTTTTCGTAATAGATCCATGATCATAGAGCGTAGTGAAAGTTTCAAATACAGGCTCTCCTAATGATATACTGCTGGCCTTTCAATTTTAAACAATAGTGTAATTGTCGATACATGAAGTTTCGTAATCGCTTTTAATGACCACGGTATTTACGACGTCGTCGTCTTTCTTGGTCCTTCACGTGTCAATCATCTTCTGAATCAACATCGAATTTTGACACCCCCTTGTCTCCTCTCTACAATTCGAAACATGATGGGAAAGTTTTCTGGGTCGTGAATTCTTGCTTAGATATCCAAAGCCAAGGCCATGAAAAAAAAACAATCAACAGCAGCACTTGGTGAAGTTCACATCCAAAACACTGAACTCACCTCGAGAAGAAGGAAAACTCAATAAACACGTCTGCTCATGCTACAAGATAATCACACTTATGTTCTCACAAACACTTCAACACAAATATCAAAAACATGGAAACATTCAGTAAACATAGAAGTAGAAGCTGTCGATCTCACAGTTCAATCTCACGTCGAAAATCACACAGAAAAAAAAATGTAGATCCTTTTTCGTGGTCCTACTGAATCGTGAGGAGTTCTTGCATCGGAATGGATTCTCGGCCAAAACTATGGAAAACAGCGTTCGCAGTTCCCTGTGGACGAGCAGATGCGTGTCGCAAATTTTCGATAGTGCACGCCGAAACGGTGGCGGCGCGAACGGACAGCAACTGCGCCAACCCAACAGGCGAGAACAACTCAACTGACTAAAATATGAACGGGAATGATTCCGAAATGCCGAGTGAACATCGGTTGCCGAACTCGGGCGACGCAAAACGAATAGAATAATACGGCTTGCTTGCTCAGCTAAACTCGCGGCGACGGATAGGGATAGGAATGGGGTATTAGTATTCAAAATCGAGCTACACCTTTGTAGACGGGGCATCTTCTGACACCTTTACCACAAATTTGGGCGTGCCTCAGGGCTCCGTGCTCTTGAGCGGTCCGCCGGCCAAACATCGACCAAGATTGGTTCGGTGATATCGAATACAATACAGTAATTAAAATCGCTTTTTTGAACTCCTATGCCTTCCAAATTCGTTGAGCTAGAATGGAACGACGGCACATTTACTCGATCCTTAGAGAACCTTCCTTATCGCATTGTCGGTTCCAAATTTATATAATTTGTTCTTAAATTTGAAAAGAAAGAATCTATCGGTATCGAATACGTAGAACGTGGCGGTCACCACACTGGACCGAAAGTTCAGACCAAGGGAGGGCGAAATTTGCATGGTTGCAGCCAGAGACAATCGAGACGGCCAAATCCATGGCAATTTTTGTCCGATGTTAAGGAATATGTTGTGTCACTGTCTGTTCCATCTCAACTACCATGATTCTGTCTTAGTACCATTTTTGGAACCTATTTTCAGATGTCGCTATATACATTGACTGGATGATATATATAATATTTCTAATTTTCAAGATGAAAATATCGATAATTTACTATTCTTTCACCGGCGCCGATCTCAGCGCCATCTGAAAATAGGATTTTTTTTTGGGAGTCAGAAAATTACATCGGACACGAATTAAGTTCGGAGTTGACCGTCTCGGTTTGCTCTGGTTGCAGCACTTACGCTGTGTAGAGAGGCTTTATGCTGTTGAAAATATGGAGTTGTCCAATAGAGAATTCACTCACTCACCATCCAACTGTGACTGTCACTTTATTCAGTAAATATTTTCATCGTGGTAAAGTACACGAATGAATATCGTTTGCAAATCATAAAAATTAACCAACAATTTTGTAATCGGTGATACTTTTATCTGATACTCGCTGTGCTTCCATAAACTACAAATTAAGGAAGCATAAGCAAGAAATCTAATTTTTGAAATATTATTCAACAATGAAGACACGTTGTTCTATTACGTAAACTTACATTTTTACTGACGCTAAACTGTCAACTGTCTACTTATCATGTTTTTAGGGTTGATAAAACTGTACCGCATAAATGGCGGCAAATTCAAATCTTACGTTAATTTTGAGACACCCTTCACATACAAACAGTCAAAAGGAAAATTTAGAAAAAGAATAGCCAGACATCCAATTCTCTATATTCTCGAAGAGGTCATAAATGAGACAAAAGTTTAAGGAAGGAATTTGGAAACTACTACATTTATATATCATTGAGGTATCGAATGAATTGGATAACTTCTGCAGATTCATGCGTTTTGTATCTTCCAAGACCGTATTCGGAAATATTTGCAGTTTATTGGAGCACCATGCCAAGGGCCAAGATTAATACAGATCGGAGAAGATCTCATGGAATTGAAACGTCCATTCGAAATTCAATTGCTTTTAGTTCAATTCGAATGAATGATCGGCTTCATCCAATTCCTTCGTGCTTATTCTACCATTAACTGTGTCGCTAACTTTGAAATAGAGCAATGCAGTTGATAATACAACCTAGCCTTACTCGAAAGTTTTTAGCAAATCTGATTCTGCACTTTTGTGTGTCGTTGTCATCTGATTTTTTATCCACTACAGGAGAATGCGAAGCTTCTGAACTGAGTTTGTATCATTTATGATATATTCTTGAAATTTCTTGGGAAATTTATCAAAAAGAAGTTCGATCTATCGGCTTCAAGGTACCGGTGATATTAACAGAAAATGTGTTGTCTAATAGAAGGTTTCGTGAATACCAGACAGAGTAAACTGACTTTTGCCGCACTCTGTATATTGCGAGAACTAATTTCAACAAAAAACTGAGTCGAATGTTACAATGTCTTTCAGATTTTCCTGTTGCGGAAACTCCGGCTTCTCTATCTTAATAATGTGGAGCTTATTGGTCTGTTGAACAATACATTTGATCAGAATCTCATCGGATCAACGCTAGTAGAAGACAAAATCCTTAGCATGGAGGCCGTTACCTATCTACTTGAGAAATGATGTCACATTTCCTGTTGTTTCTCGATTGCTTCAGGCACAGTAAGAAGGATATAGGGGAAACCTTTCTCGTTCGTTCGTTTCAGCCTTATAGGATTTGGAAAATTGTTTTATGCATTATTTTTTCGGGATATATATTTTCTGTTTCTCACGACATTTAAATCTGCTTTTCACGCGCGAGATTTAGGATGAAGGCGTAAGTCCTTTTTGATGAGACTATCCCGGCCTTTTCACTGTGAGTTTAGTTTTTTCCAGTATAATGAATAATATTATTTCGGATGCTATGTTTTAATAGAATGTGGATGAAGTTCTTAGTGGGAAATCTTGGGTGATTTGTGTTCACTTCAACCGAAAGATTTATATAGATATAGATTCTTGAGATTGCAGCCTTTTCTGGATTATGTGTTCAATGTATTACACGCGTCGCAAAACGGGATAAATATTACGAAATTGAAATCATTACACGAGGTCTATAAATTAAGTAATCAATATTGTCATCTTCAAAATTACTTCCTTCTAAGGCTACAAAGCGCTGAAGACGTTTCTTTCACTCCTTATAGCAGTGCTGGAACTCCGATACTCAAATAACCTTCAGCTGGTCGGTTACAGCCGTTTGAATTTCTTCTACTGTCCCAAAATGATTCCCTCGAGGTGATTCTTCAACTTTGGGAAGAGAAAAAAGTCACAAGAACTCGAGTCGGGCGAATAAGGAGGCTGAGGAGCCACATCAATATTTTACTGGCCAAAAACTCGTTTATTGAAATTGCCACTTTTGCGCAGACTCTTCTCATCTCCAATTCATTGGTCAAAATTTGATGAATGGTGGTGAGAGTCAAATTTACTCGAGTCATTTTTTAACGCTCAAGATCTTCCCTATCCTTCTTGAAGATGGGAGATCTTCCGCTTCGGGGTTAATCTTCAATCGACCCTCCTCCTTCTGAAAATGCCTTGAACCACAGAAAAACCTGGACCCGGCACATAATACTATCTCCGTAGGCCTGCTGAAGTTTAAGAAGAGTTTCCATTATATTGTGGCCAAATCCGAAGCAAAACTTGATAGCACACCGTTGCTCAAAATTAAACACAATAAAAAAACTGTTTCACAAAAACAATCATTACACACAACCGAATAGCTCGAGCGAGGTCATACTCTTATTGAAGATGGATCACATGTTCATCAACGCTTCCAGTGTTTCCAGATCAAACGCAACGTTGCCAGTCTAATCAGTTAATTCACAGACCTCGTACAACATATTCTTTTTTTTTAGTTCGAACACAACGTGGGACAATCGAAACCATTTGGTGACTTGGTGCGAAATCTTGACAGACGTTATTTGAAGGATGGCACTAAAAGATGGTGTACTGATTTTTTACCTACACTTCCCTCTATTGCCAAATACGGGTACTAATCAATCCAACGTCGTATAATTCAACAAATTTATCCTCTATAGTTCATTTTTTGAAAAGTTTCGAGATTTGAGTGAGGAAATTCCCTTCAACCGTGGCATCTTTCGCCATCTACCTTAATCGAGTGGGTTCAAGCGATCGAACAAGCTCATCTTCATGAAGTGTAAAACGGTAAAGCATGTGTGGAAAAGGATTTTAGCGGTATCAATTAATTCTCAAGAAAAACCACATTTTCCCCCTTCGGTCTTTGACGCAGTCACTAATTGAGCCTACACAATATTCTCCGTTTCTTCCTACCGACAGTGGAATAGGCCATAATGAAACGCTAATTACGTGTATACGTGAAGTTCTAACTGACCATACGAATAAGAAATTGATTAAACACCTGCATGTTGCGTCAATCAAAATTCGATTAATGCCGTAATATCAGAAGTTGTTGCGGTGGCACTGATTCGTAAAAGATCTACCGAGAGATCAGAAGAAGCCATGCTAACCGTACAGTTAGTGTTATTATGCGATTCAGAAAAATGCACCAGAGTGTTCTATAACGAATTAGTACCTAAATTACATTTATTGTTGTCGGCAATTAGCGATTGAATGTTAGGTACCGTTGCATTTTCTCACAGAGGCTAACACATTACCGCAAAGCACGTTGGCAAATGATTGTTAATGGTATGATGTTGTGGCTCAGCCTTGGAATATATCCGTTTATAATCTCATTGCTGAGGATTCAATCGATCCACAAGTTTTTCAAGTAATGAAGAAAACCAAACGCCGATAAGTAATTTTTGAAATCATATTTATAAAATGAACTATTTCCACCGTATATCACCATCTAACCAATCTTTCGATTAACTTCTTCTATCCTTTTTAAGTTAAAATTGCTTTGAAAAAAGCAATTCAGCCTAAGAATATAGATGAAAAATCAGAGATCTTTAAATAGATAATTTTATCAAGGTACATGTTTCATCCCTATCGATTTGAATATATGTAAATACTCTAAAAATGTCGAATTGGCAGTGTACAATGACTCTTGGTTCGTCAGTCGACTCAATGCAGTGCACATTATATTTGTATTTTGAGTCAATGCTGGAACAAAAGCACTTCTTCTAATGATGCCCTGCAGGAATGCCTGCGTTGGCAACCGTCCCTTAGATGTTCCTATCTATTGCAGCTCTTTGCAGCATTTGGTTTAATGTATATGTTTTTTTCCTTACAAGAGGGAGAAAGCTCTATGGTCGACACACCTGGCTGCCAAATCACGTGGCCTTCACTATTCAACATTCAACTAACATTGAAGCATTTTAGTTATAAGCCGAACTCAAGAAGTCCCCAGGTACATGAAACATTTAATCACATCCGATGAATTCTAATGGTAAGATAATATATGTTTGAGCCTTGCTTCGTCTCTGAACTCTCAAGAATCAGCTGAACCAATAAAAAAAATACCCCAATATAAATCATGATCTATCCGACTCGAGGGACTATGTTTCTCTAATCTTGCAGTTAGCTGGTTTCAATGACCTTGAACACAAGGGACCAAAACACATAGTCAATTGCCAATTCGACATTTATCGAATATTCACATAAAAAACAAATTGAGAGGGACCGAACAATATACCCCAGAAAAAAAACATGGAAGACCTTATACCACCAATATTCAAAATGATTTCTAGAAAATCTCATATCAACATATGAATGAAATGAAAACTCAAGATTTTCTTGTTTTTAGCTGCAATGAACAGCTGAGAGCAGACCTATCCTCATCTTCATTTAAAATTCATCTTAAGATCTGAAAAATTCAACAGACAAAACAATTAGGTCAACTATATTTAACATCGTTGAAATGACAGGAATTTGGGTATCGTCCCGGACGAAATTGGCTGTTTTTATCGTCCCATATGAAATATTTAACGAAATGTACAAAATTATACCGTCTTTCATTTTGAAGTAATTAAATGCATAGTGGTTCAGCCCCTGAACTGGACCACCCGCGTGCTATGAAGCTGGAATTGGTGGATAGCAGTTAAAAGCGAATTTATTCAGGTCCGTCAAGCAAGTGTTGCGCTGGACGGAACCAATGGCGCCCATCAGGGTAAGTCTGCTAGATTACATGTACCAATTAGTAGGCTAAGCTCGATTTTCACGTATCAGTGGCATGCCTGTTTATTAAGTAGTGAAACACAATTCATAATTTATAAACAACGTTGAGTAGACTGCGGTATTATGTTTCGGATTTTTCCCCTTCTTTCTCTCACGTCGCTACAGAATTGATTAATACCATTCTTATTCATCTCATTGTGCGAAGTTTTTTAATGCAGATTTTAAGCGAGAATCTTTTAAGGGTTCCTATTCTACCGAGTAGATTTTCCTTCATTTTGCCGCATTCAATGCACATTCAAAACGAGAAAAAGTCAGCCGGGGCCAAATCTAAGGCATATGGAGGTTGCTCCATTGCATTTTCTCCTCCAACATTTGCTAGTAGATCAATAACATAGATCAGAAAAATAATAAGTCCCATAACCATCCCATGAGGTATACGCCTCCTAAGATTTGAGTGATCTAAAGAAAGAAAAAATAACTAGAGAATATATTCAGTTAATTGCCGAGCTCCACACTACCAAATCGAGATTCATTAAGAATCTGACATCATAAATAAAGACAAGCACAGGAATCTGCAAGGGAGTAAGTTTTTGTTCAATACCTTAATGGAGAAGTTCATGGAAGCAGTTAGGGAGTACGGTTCTGGATACGCAGACTGGAAGAACAACGATTACACAAGATGTAGTAGGCAAATGACGCTGTCTTGCTCGCAGGACCTGAAGACAATCTGCAATCCTTACTATGCACATTTAAAGATACAGGCAGACAGCCATAAAGATGTAGAGACAGTTGGTAGTCAATGGAACTGAAAGCTTGGACCAAACAGTCAAAAAGCCATTCTGTATGAGAAGAGAAAAAAGATAGATTCAACTTCACCACGAAGTTGTTCGTTGTCCGAGGAATTTCGTAATTAGAATTTCCATGAAAATATGATCAGCGAAACAACGGTTTCGTTTCATGATGTAACTCCTCATGTGATATGACTTGATATCAAGTTATTTACCGGCATACAGTGGACATATACATTGATGAAGAATGTTCAATATACTGCTCTCTAATGAAGCTACTGTGTAATATCCGAACCTGACCACATCATTGGTGAATGTCGATGTTGCTGGACATTCTGTTTTTGTTATCGGAACGGATACGCCACTGTATAATTTAATGTTTCGATGTAATTGGTCCTGAAATCGCAGGTTTCTATAGAGAATGGTGTCTAAATTGTATCCTAATTTGGCCACGCAAAGGGATATTTCACTAACCTATAATCACAACTCTGCTTCAGACATAATAATTAATTCGGCTACTAATTGCCCCGTGGGATAATGCTATTATGACGCATTACGTGACACGCTGATGGTTCAACGAATTCCATCGACCAATACTGATCTATAATACGAATTACTAGACAATGGTATCTTCCGCGCCCTCGGCATCGACAAAATCCACCACGGTGCCTAATTGCATCAACTTTCGTTTTTTTGCAACATCCTATCTATAAAAATCATGGAACACTTTCGTGATACGTGGCCTCTATCTGGAGGCATTTCGATTAACTATCATACGTGCATTGAGCAAGGTTTTATAACAAGCGTCCCCTATGAAATCGGCGAATATCAGAACCCATAAAATTAAGTAGATGAAGTGGAAAAAATCAACATCTAAGTCAATAATGTCCGAAAAATTCCGTCACGGATTACAATGGAGGAAATATTTTCCCTTAATCTGAACCGGACATGAAATCACCTAACCCGCATGGCACCAGAATAATAATAATATATTGCGCTTGAAGATGCGGAAAAAGGTGATATGTTTACAGAATATTCATTAGTTATCCTACAATAATCTATATCGGCCAATAATTCTTAAGCGTACCTACCAGATGCCGCAACTTACAAAATATCCGGAATAATCATACCAATTCTAAAAAACATCATATGGATACTGCCAACTTTGAAATTGTTCACAGATTCCAGAAAAACCTGAAACTAAAATTGTTGAAAGCGATTTGAGTGACATATCTGTATAAGAATCTTTCACACAACAAGAGACAAATCATTCAACATTATTGAATATAAGCTTAAAAACGGATAAATATTTATTATTAATATTATTTATTTATTAACAATAAAACATCCTTTATGTTCGCTTCATGCATCAATAATATATTTATTATCCCCTTTTCAATGGATACGAGTAAAGTTCAAATTTTTGTATGAACGTATGATATGAAACATCCGCGCTCTCTGGTGCCGAAAGAAGAGAAAAAAACTATACACAGCGACTATCGGCCGACTATTCTGGAAGTAACTTTCTTGTTGAACGACAATACACACAGCGTAGGTACTGAACTTGCGACAGTAGCTCGATAGTTGGCCAATAGATTTGTTAGAATGGAATCTTGAACACTTTCAAATATTTTTATCGGTCGACGTTTCCCCACATAGTGCAGACAGTCTATCGGCCGATAGTTTGGTTGGTATCTGGATCAGTATGTATATGAGCTACCTACAAAGATTGTGTTCAATCTTGACGATTGTTTAATCTGTCGATAGTCCAGTAGGTACTCTTTGGCGCTCGGGATTTACGAACTACTTCGAGAATAGTCAACCGATTTGTGTGAATTGTTGATTGGTCGTGCGACTTGCTGACCCGATTAAACAGTATGTAGTATACGAGAACCCCCCAGAAACCCACCAAAATATTGGCTGTTGCTGTGTCAATGTTACCGATTCACGAAAAACTACTTTTTCCTCGATACCTTGGAAATGTGTTTGTAGGAAGACTTCGACCTAGACATTGCTATAACGATCAATCAAGAATGAAACGGAACGCATTCCGAAAATAGACTACGCTTAGTTTACGATTTCCATAATGAAGTGATTGATGGATCGAGTCCGTTTCAATGGAACCACAATCGGAATGGCTGCTGAAAAAATTGAAAAACAATCCTGCTACCAATATAATACGTGACGTTATAAAGTAGCCACCTATACATGTAACACCAGCTGAAACCACAGACGATGTTGTTTTTAAAAAGCGTCAATAATGTCATTAAGTTGACATGTACGTCATTAAGAACTCCTCTGGATGCGTGTTGCATAACAGAGTTTAAATCGTCTCCCAATAGAAAGTTGCACTCACGTTCGCGATCGATAAAATAAATGGCAATAAATTGTTTTTCTCTGAATTTGAATTATCCGAACATGTTCAATTATCCATAAATAATCTGAACTCTGAACAGTCATGACCTCAGCAGGAATCGTTGCATATAACCGTACAAATTCCACACGGCAATCAGAATCAAGTTTCCTATTGAAATTTAACACTAGGAGCCGTACGAGAATTCAAAATCGTCAAAGGAATATCAATTCATCATTTCCTGTTACCTGCTTATTATATTTATTATGACATCAGTCATAATAAATGTCAGTCGATGATTTTTCCTCTGCTATTTTTTAAATGAAATAAGTGTTATACCACAACCTTCCCCAACTGTGGATAATGATATTCCTTTGAATGGGTTTCATTGCAGACTTCAAACATCACAAGATCTGAAAAATCGTCACTTGGACCCGATCCGAAGAATCTTCCTTGCAGATAGGCGACAAATTTTGTGTATTGGATTTTGTTGCGTACCACAGTTAGTTTACTGGGGCTGTTCTTGGTGAACCAATCTTCGATTGACTCAGTTGGGTTGTATATCTTAGAGGTTCACTTGATACTGCTGGGTTAGCTCAAAGTAATAAACACTATTTAACAACAACAGTAAAATGACTTTATTGTTTCGTCAGTCTATGATTCAGCTTGATGTTTGCAGTACGGAGGTTTGCGTGAATCTCTCTAAAATACATCTGTATTTTAGTTTTTATATTCTTTATATTCTCTTCCTTCTGGTGCAAAATGAGGTACAAACATTCGAGAACATTCCAATGGAATTCCAAGAGCCTTCTTGGAAGATCGCATTCTCAAGTATATAATGGGACCACATGTTCCCCGTTCAAAGTGTTACATTTCTTACAAATAAAATAGTTAAAAAAGGTTCCTTCAATATATTTGTTAACCTTGTAATTGAGCCTTATGCTTGAAATGACCTGAGTGGCCAAATATCCTGTTGGTCAACAGATGTATCTGTTCAATGAGTAAAAAGTGATCGTACACAACTCTTTTGATACATTTCAACCCGGAAATTAGGATGCATTCCTTAAATGACCCGACCACTCAAGCAATTGTCTTCTCAGGAAAGATTGTTTATGGTTAACAAATATATCTGTTCGAAGAAATACACAAGGCATCGAACAGATTTGAATATAGAGGGTAATTCTAAGGACATAACTGATTATCTTTCTAAATTAGCAGAGGATTATGATGTAGAGATTCTCCTTCAAGAGACACATGCGGATACTGAAAAAAATCTTCGTGAAAGAGGAACCATAAAAGTTCATGTAATCATTGATTATCTCCTTAGTAAAATTTACGGTTTAGCTTGTTATGATAAAAAAATCCTTAATTCACAATATCGAGTTAATCCGGAAAGGCGAATTTTAGGGTGTTTTCTTTAGCTCTTTCAAATTTTGTAATATTTCTATCGTTAATATTTATAAACCTCCAAATACTATTTGGCCAACAAATTTGGAAATAAATCTTCCTCATCCTTCAATTTATTGCGGTGATTTGGAATAGCTTTAGCTGACTGGATGGAAGATAATAATTTCTATTTAATTTTTTATTCTCGATGGAATAGAGGTTATAATCCTGATCTCTGCCTAGTGTCTTGTTACAATACTTGCAAACCACTTCCTGTAAAGCGTAAAATTCTAGGAGTTTTTTCTTATAGCCAACATAGGCCTATTCTGTTGACTTCAAGAAGTTTAATTCAGTATTCTGAATGTTTAAGAAGACCTCGTTGGAATTTCAAGAAAGCGAATTTACTAAAAAGTGAAATTAGGTGGATTAAACCCACTCACGATAACTATCACAGATTCTTAGGTGTTGTGAAAGCCGCAGAAAAAAAGTTCATTCCAAGGGGTTTCGGGAAATATTATATTCCAGGTTGGTCGGAAGAAACCTGCTGCTTCATAGGCAGACAATTCTTCCAATGTAAACGAGAAAATAATGAACGAAGAAGCGTATTGTGAAAATTGAAAGCACTGATGTGAGGCCAGATGGGTTAAGCTACTTTCAAGTAATTATTCCAACAGGATACCTGTGAAATGTCCTGAAGAAATTAAATAAGCAAGTCTCATATCAGTTTTTCGATGAGGTCGCTAGTCTAAAGATAGAAAGTGAATTTGTGAATTTTCGAACTGTCTCCAATGAACGTCTGCTGAATAAAACATCTAGAAGAATCATTCCTTATAATCAAACGAAGTAAAAAAAGGCCGTCCTCGCATGAATAGGTTGAGCATTTGGGGCGATTACAGACATGAGCTGACGGTTATCATTAGGAGGCGATTTAGAAATCAAGAATGTAAAAGACGATGGACATTTTTCTCTGATCTCGCGACCGCACATGTATTTAGACGTGTATATATCTGTTATTATTTGTCAGGGTGTGTAGCATTTAACGTATGGTTGCGCTCTCAGAATCACAATAGACTTCACGCCTCCACCAATTATAAATGACAATCGTATCATATCAGTGCCTCTTAGCTATTATCTTCGATTATGCGTGTATTGTTTTGAATCCAAGACGGTTATTTGTATTCGATTGATTTTATTGGCTTACTTAGATTATTGTCGTATGACAAAACATCCTCTAATAAAGGGTGATTCATTTAGAGGAATTTTTTTTTTATTATATATGTTAGGCCCGAAAACCGAAAACGCTCAGTGGCCGGAAAAAACGGCCACATCGCGTTCTGGCTGTCTTCGAATGCACAGAACGCGTTTTGGTGGTTTTTAAACGCTCGCAACGCGTTCTGGTAATTGTTAAACAGCCGGAACGCGTTTGTCTAACGGCAATTGGTTCAAATGTAAGACCCTGTAGTTTTTTACATTTTTAGAATAATAAAAATAAGTTGTTTCCGAACATGTTTAGTACTTGTGGTCTAGCATTCCTTTATGAGCACTGAGCACATACAAAACTATAGTCTATTTGTCGACCCTGTACCTATTGGAATCAACATGTGATACATTTTTGGAATCAGCTCAGCTAGAGTAATCCGGAAATGGAGACAAAATAGTTCAATTAAAAAAAAATGACGGTGATGTCATTACCCGAAAATAATTCACGCTGTATATTAGATTATTATTTTAAAATAAGGTAAATTAAAATAAAAATCGATGTGTTTCAGGATTATTTCTTAAAATGGTCTGATTAGCTAAAAATGAATTTGTTCCATACTTTACGGATACAATTCAAATGTACTATGTAATTCGAAATGTCATTCAAACAGTTCTTGTGAAAATAAGTAACGTACCTATGTAAAGTACACAAAAGTTCGGAAAAACCCGTCGTTTGTATTTAATTGTAGTTTTCAATAATTGAATTGTTTCTAATAAAGTAATTAAAAGAGTTATAAATTCAAGTTTGTTTTGTTCTCCACAATAAGTTGGATTTGTAGAAAATAAATTGAAATTCATTTGTTCAATAAAGAACTATTCGCTTTTTAATTCATGCATTTATATATTATATGCTCGACAATATAAGTTTATTAGCGTAACTTTCTTCCTAGAACTGAAAAACAATTAAAAGAAATTTAATATTGTTGAAATGATTCGGCAAGAAAAACCGAAGCTATCTTTGGTATCCAATTGTAGTTGTCAATAATTGAATTGTATTTCAATTTTCAACTTTGTTTTATGAGGGACAATATAAATTTTATCCTAAGCGGCAAATAATACAAGTCGAACATTAAGAACGCGTTGTGAGCGTTGAACAATTGACAAAACGCGTTCCGGCTGTTTAACAATTACCAGAACGCGTTGCGGGCGTTTAAAAACAACCAAAACGCGTTCTGTGCGTTCGAAGGCAGCCAAAACGCGATGTGGCCGTTTTTTCCGGCCACTGAGCGTTTTCGGTCTTCGGGCCTAACATATATATAGATTTGCTGAGGAGAAGCTCTGGTACTTCTAGAAAATAACATATTACGAATGATGTAATAAGACAGGTGATAAATTAATCGATAACACTGACTCAAAAAGATTAGTCTGGTATACCGTCATCTTTTAGAAATGGGTGGCAGCAGTTGGCCAAATTGGTATGGCAATGGATGCCACTAGAAAGAATGAAGCACGTAAGAACTTGTAGAAGTGGGAAGCATAATATACACTGCTCAACAATTGATAGGGATCACTTAATTTTTCTAAATTTATTTGTGAAATATTCGCTCCAAGATTATAAATTTAGTCAGATATCAGAGTATTTCCAGTTGATAATATGGTTCACTTGAGAAAAGAATGAAAAAATGGAAAGTTGGTGAGAAAAAAAGACTTTATTAGGAACACTCAAAATTCTGTGTTTGAATAACATAAAAATGAAACCACAAGAAGGCTCAAGTTTCGGTTAAGCTAGTACCTAGTTGGTCCCCTACGAGCTCGTCTCAAGCATTCCACCCTACGAGGCATACTTTCAATCAAACGATTTATAAAATTTTGGTGCAAATTCGTCCAAATATCCCGTAAAGCGTTAGAAAGGTCCTCCAGGTTATCGATCGGTTGTTTGACAATTGTCTAGACATCTCAAACCAGACATGTTCGATGCAATTCATGTCTGGAGAGCGAGCTGGCCAGTCCATCCTATCAATAGAATGAGTTTCTAGCGCTTCATTAACCAGACGACTACGGTGTGGACGGGCATTATCGTCAATTAAAATGAAATTCTCGCCCAAGGCAGCCGCAAGCGGAACAATTATGGGTTCAATAATCATATCGTGATATCTCTGGCTGGTCATTGTGGTGTTCTGAAGAACAACCTGTTCGTTGGTTCAAACAAATGCCTCCCCATACACATATAGAACCTCCGCCAAAAGCTGTTGTGGGTACCATAAACTGTTCTGCAGACCTTCGACCTCTTTCCCTCCAAGCAAGAATACGTCAATCGGAGTTGACCAAACGAAATCTAGACTCATCCGTAAATAAACATCGGCTCCAATCTTCAACTGTCCAATTGCGGTGCTCCTCAGCCCATTGCCGTCGATGAACCCGGTGTTCCTTATTCAAACTGGGATGTTGTATCCTCCTACGTGCTCTCAAACCACGAACATGTAGCCGTCATCTTACAGTCTGGTTCGAAATTAGATCTCCTGTTGCAACTCTCAGTGATCTATTGAGCCGCGACGCCTGGTAAGTGGGATTTCTCCTAGCATTGAGGATTGAAAGACGACCTTCGGCAGCTGCGCTGCCGATCTCTCCCATGAACATAAGCTACTGAGTCGTTTTGGATGAACCTATTCCAAGCCCGACTCACGGCACTTTGCGAAACATTCAACCGCTGGGACACTTCTCGCTGGGACAAACTTTCCTGTATCCACCGTATGATTTGGTCCAGTTGCACAGGAGCCAAACGTCTTCTCGGCATGACTGATAAGCTGATATTGTTCTCATTTCTTCAATTATTTCACCTTATGTGTTTGAACGAGAGAAAAAAACAGATTTAATAACAAATACCACATTGCTTTTCACTCCACCTGTAACAGCCTACAGATAATAATCGATTTTGTGAACAAGAGCCGATGAAGTGAGGAAAAATTTGATATAATCAACTCAAAACATCTTAATTTTTCTTAAGAGAACATATAATGTACAGATATTCACTAGAAAAAAATACAAATGAAGAGAAGTTCATAAGTGATCCCTAGCAATTGTTGATCAGTGTAAAAGAAACAATAGAGGCAAAATATTTGATAGATGAGGATTGGGCTGACTGCAAGAAACGGTTGTAAGTGTCAAATATTCGCATAATATATATAAATGAAGGAAAGGAATTACGAACTATTATTCCAGAAAGAGTGAAACTGACGTGCATTTGACAAATCCTCTCTAACGCATTTGCTGTCGGTTACGGTCAGAGCGAATTGATCAAGTAAGCGTGGAAATGACAATATTATAGGTCCTATGGACGATAGTATTTTTACGATGGGTAATCGCTCGGACAAACATGCAATTATTCGCGAGAACAGGTCTCTCGATGGACCATCAATCAAATATCGAATTATCTCCTAATAAAACTGCGAACACATCTGAATCTACTACAGCATGAATACGTCATATTTCAGCAGGGTCGCGGATGAAATTTGTCCAGACAAAGCTGGATATCAAAAGCCTTATAAATATCGATTTCCATATTCTACTTGGTGAACAATATCGGAATCAGGAGTGCATTCGCTTCTCCGATTCAATTATTTATCGAATTACCTAGTTTTCCGAGGACTTTGTTCTGTTTCCAACAAATTGCATTTGCTCAACGCTTTCGTCATTCCGTTTTCATCCAATAAATTCATTTGAGCTTAATGGGTTATGTCAATAGTAAAAGCCATTTGGCTGTTCACCCTCAAAGTGAAGTTCCCTCAAGTTCATCGACCTATTATTGTGGTAAACAAAAGGACGAAATCACTCTCAGAGCGAACTGCATTTTTGAAACCAATCGAAACGAAAATGGACATATATAGTGATGAATTCAGGAACTTTCGAAATATCCTTTCATTAAATGTTTTGAAAAGATTATCGAGAATAGTTTCTTTCGAAAACGCATAAAAGATTGGAGATTTTCTGGCTCAAAAAATGTTTATTCACATTTCAATTATTCAGTTAATCAAGGCATCTGATGAGATAATCTTTCGAGGATTTGGGTGAAGGCGCTTTTGAAAATACAATATATTTGAGCCATCAAATGATCCAAGAATGGACAATGATGGAATATGTTCCATCATGTCATGTTGAACCAAGACCAGGGACTCTTCATGGTAAGTACAATGTTGCCAATTGTCGGCGTTCGTGGTAATAAATCATGAGGAAACCCAGATGAAGAGACCACAGCGAACATTTCAATGGGGCAACCATAACGCATCCCGTGCATGTGGAGGTGGTAAGAAAAGGTGAACGATATATCTGAAATTTAACACTTCCATTTCGGAATCGACGTTTAACGCGGGTTCTTGGAAACTACCTTTGTTCGAAAATAAGAACCCGGTGGTAAAATCGGAATAGGAAAGACTGTAAGTTACCCGTAAAGAGGCATTTAACGATTGTGCATAAAATGTACGCGCATGAATATTTAAAAGAACCCCGAGCTGAATATTGGTGTGTGGTAGTCCGATGGGGAACATTGGGAAAGACCGGGTAACGGTCCGACAAGGCCCGTTCAGATCACGCGAGTCTAAAACAGCCGGCGATGGTATTATTCTTGCAAAAGGTGCTAGGTAATTGCGGGAACACCATAATCGATACGGTGTTATTAAATACAGCCGCTAAACGTACGACTATGGTCTTGCGAACCCGTTCGCGTGAGTCCAGTTGCAGTTTCTCACTACATACTCCATATATGAAAAATATTTCCGCAAAATCAATCAACAAACCTGGCGATATTGCATTCAATATAGAATTTTGATTTGAATATAGAGGGTATTTCTAAGGACAAGACTGATTATCTTTTGTAAATTAGCAGAGGATTATGATGCAGAGGTTATCCTCCTTCAAGAGACACATCGGGTTACTGAAAAAAACTTCGTGAAAGAGGAACCATAAAAGGTTATGTGTTCATAGATTATCTCCTTAGTTGAATTTACGGTTCAGCTTGTTATGTTAAAAAATCCTTAATTCACAATATCGAGTTAATCCGAAAAGGCGAATTTCAGGGTGTTTTCTTTATCTCTTTCAAATTTTGTAACATTTCTATAGGTAATATTTATAAACCTCCAAATACTATTTGGCCAACAAATTTGGAAATAAATCTTCCGCACCGTTCAATTTATCGCGGTGATTTAAATTCTCACCAATGTGGGGTTATAATAATAATGATAGAAGTGGAATAGCTTCAGCTGACTGGATGGAAGATAATAATTTCTATTTAATTTTTTGATGGAAAAGATGTTGTACATTCTTTCCATTTTTCTCGATGGAATAGGGGCTATAATCCTGATCTCTACCTAGTGTACGATAACTATCTCATATTCTTAGTTGTTGTGAAAGCCGCAACTAAAAAGTTCGTTCCAACAGGTTTCCGGAAAGATTATATTCCAGGTTGGTCGAAAGAAACCGATAATTTGTATAAGGACTATTAAAAATAGCCATCCGTTGATAAATGTGAAAGGCTTATGAATTCTAGCAATACAAGCTGAAAAGAGAAATGGGATGGTGTTGTATCAAAAATGAATTTCACACATTCGTGTAGGAGTTCATGGGATATCATCATCATCAAAAATGGATCCAAGATTAATCTCTCGCCGCCTAGTTGATGTATCTGAATCAGTCAATATATCCCAATCTAAAATGAGGAATATGAAGAAAGAATTACACATATTCAGGAGATCAGCTCCTACTTTAGAACATGTGTCACATCCATTCAATATAGATGAATTGAGGGCTGCAATCAAATCTACGAAATCTCGAAAAGCAGCAGGTTTTGACGGAATTTATCCAGAATTCATCAAACATTTAGAAAAAAAGGCCTTGTCTTGGTTATACCTCTGATCTAGTATACAATTCACACAGGCAATATTTTCTTTCTATTCAGACTCAATCTATGAAACATGGATTCACTACTTCACACAAACAAAAGGGATGGTCTGCTGAGTGGCATGTAGACGAAAAAATCGTACGGAAGATTCAAAAAGTCTAACATCGGATGGAAAAGTAATGACCTCTGTATTTTAGGATGCGCATAGAATTTCATTCATCAACTACTCTGAATGTAGAAAAACAATCAATAACTACAACTATATTGGTTTGTTGTGTGAACTGACGGCCGAAATTGCTCAGAAAATCACTTTTTCAAAGAAAAAAGATATGATGTTTCCCCAAGAAAATGTACAAGTAATCAAAAACAGCTTTAAAAATAATCGCATAGAGCAATTTATGATGAATAATAATAAATTATTGCAAAAATATTGTTTTCTACTCAGGCCAAGAACTCATTGATTGATGTGTTACAACAGTTTGTGGAAAACGATGGATGGTTTACGCCAAGAAACATTTTTTTCGACTGAAGTGAGCCTCTTTGATTATTTGCAATGTGGAATTCCATGTTATCACGTCTTTTTTACACGGTACATTTAAAAAATAAACAATACATTCATATCGATTCATTTGAACTCAATATTTTATTTTTCGTGGAAATAGTTCAGCGAAATTCCTTGTTACTTACAGATCTTTCAAATGGAGTATCACATAAATGATTTTCATTGTTTAATTCTAAGGGGTTGAAGTGCCATTCTTAGGGGGATGCTCGTTCATGTCTCGAATGTACTGCAGTATATTCAAAAACATGTCATAAAGACTAATGTAATAATTATATTTATGAATGACAAGTATATTAAGAACAATCATAAGAATATGAATTATCCTACGATGTCAATATTCCGTACACTTGGAAATTTCCAGACAACCAATTATTAATGGTTAATGGGGAAATCCATAATATGGTGTCGAAGCATATCGTTGATCGATTTCCCATCAATTCAATTCGAATTGGCCATCAAATAAAAGTGCACCTTTTGATGTTTCGATTTGTCATTCGAACCAAGGTAGTTCATTTCCAAATGGAAGAGCATACATATCGTTCTGATCACGTAGTATTGTAAAAGTGTCGTTTGGGTATACATCGAATTTTCAAGTACAACGCTTATTATGCCGATCGGAAAGTGGAACGAGCCTTTCGCGATTTTGATGCCGATTAGTTCACTCGAACATTTATATAATTAAACAATTATTTATTCAGCGAAATCCATTCCATCGGCTCTTTATTGCCACCCCCCAAAATCGGACGGCTTATTTATTAACGAAAAATCCGCTTGGCCGTTGCGCTGCAAGGTATTTCTTAATTCCCATTTCTGTTTAGCCCCCCTTTTATCGGAACCGATCGTGAAATATTAGCCAATTTATTATATATTTGTATTCTCCTTATTTCTCTCTCAAGAATGAGAGTTCTGCTTTTCAACGCTTCATTTTCAGGTCCCCAGGAACTGCATATAATTAAACAGCATATTTTTCGCCGTATCAGAATTGCGAAGTCTGATTTATTCCAATAAATGATCAGCACTCCCGATTAATAATTAAGGGGAATGCATTTTCCCACTACCGTCGTAATGAACAGGTTAACAAGCGTTGGGTATTGCATGCCCTCGAAAAGGCTTCGACGATTCCCTTGAAATGTATGCAGGGAACATTGTTTTCAGTCCAATCGGTTAAGACTACGCCATAAATTAATAAGTCTGAACACTTTTGCTTACAGTCGTTACAATTAGTTTATTTTATTCTCCAACATGATAATACCTACACTTTATAATGAAATCATTTTTTAATTTTAATCTATTATGTTATCCTGTATCGTTCTCACTAGCATATGGTATTAGATTTATGTAATTCTTTGTTCATCGATTTTCATTATAATATTTGAATGGGTTGTACTCGTACCTGACCTAATTAGAGTCTTTAATGCTGTTGTAATATCGTATTTACTAGTAAGCGGGTAGATCAATAAGCCCATAGATCCATAAGCCAGTAGATCAATAAGCTCATAGATCAATATTGACCATAGATCAATACCGACCATAGACCAATGGAGCGCACAGAAACGCGAAACACGGCCAAGAAACCCGTTGAAAGCAAAGAAACTTGAAAGAACGCGAAGAAACACGGAAGAAAGCGAACTAACACGAAAGAACGCAAAAAGCCCAAAGGAACTTAAAAAACCCGAAGGAATGCAAAAAACCCGTGGAAAGCAAAAAAACATGAAAGAACTGGATTAACCACGAAGAAACGCAAAAATACACGAAGAAACGTGACAAAACACGAAGAAACGCGAAAAAACACGAAAATCAGTGCTTTCAATGGTAACAGCCTGTATAGCGATTTTTTCGAATGCACAGCCTGTATAGCGATTCATCGCGATCTGTGTGCATTCTTAAAGGACGAAAATGAATTCGCGCGAAAATCGAGCCTGAAATGACGATTTTCAAACGCATATTTGAGGTGTTTTTCTTGCGATTCGTGAACGGCTGGTAGTATCTAGAGATTCGGAATCTCTTGTAGATTCTTATTCGAGCGCTTGAAAGGCGCTAACAATCTTCTACCGCCCATATCGAGCGAAAAATTGATTTCAAATTTGGAGCTCGCGTTCGGCTATCATCGGAATCGTAACAGAAACTGTGACATTTTGCTGCATTTTACCGTGAAAATTGTCGAATTTGGAATGAATATCCCCGGCCTTGACTAGCTACTTTGATGTGGAAATTGGTACCCAGAGATGGGAAATTTCACGTAGATTCTACTCGTTTTTTAATTAAAAACAAATCACCATTCCCAATCGAATATTCTACGACTTGAAAAAAACACCCCAATATTTCAAATGGAAAACCCAGTATATAATGACTTCATTAGATAGCGTATTTGATGAAAATGTCAGTCAGATGCTAAGATGAGAAGAAAAACTAAACGGTAAGTAGGAATTATGAAAAAAAAATAGGAAAGGACTGACGATAGACCAGGAGATTCTGGGCGCTTATTCTTGTTCTCACGTATTTTCCTGTGTGATACTAATTCAATCGCTACGATTAATGATTCAACTTATATCGCAAATTGAAAATAACTACTCATAGTTTTCTGTAAGTCTTGTCCAAAGCTCAAATTTCCTTCCCCTAAAAATCCACGACAGTGCTTTTCTAAGATTTTGATCTTAGACTATATAAGAATAGACGCCTTTATTTACATTGAAAAGTATCGCATCTGAAGCTTAGAGCTGGTCGATTGTAACGTATTGAGCTGGTCCACTCAGGTCATAAAAAAATTTATGTTGCCAAACTGAGCAAATAGTAGGTTTCTCTATTCCCCTATAATTATGAATAAAACTTTTTTTCCAATTTGCATTTAAAACTTTGTATAAAATTTCATATTTTGTAATTGTCTTATCGAATATATTAGCAAGAAGTAAAAGAAAAACTTTACTTCATTCTGCTATTTTATGCCAGAGACCACAGATGGAAAGGCATTCAGGTGAAAGTCAAGACAACGCTTCGCTGCTTGACAATTTGAAGGTCATATGTTCTAGAAGACACACCTTGCCACCTCTGTATCGAAAATAAATACACAAATTGAAGAAAATTTGTGAGAGTCAGTATCAGGTTTTTCATATTTTTTATTACTTTTCATCGCACTAGAAATGGTTCGTAAGTGTGAAAGTTGTATAAAAGACAGGAATTTTAATCCTAATTTATCGTTCCATAGGTAAGTGTATTGTTAGAACCGAAGTATTTAGTTGTTTACATGTTCAGTAGTTTTCAATCAGATTATTATAAGATAAAATTAGGTTTTCTTGAATTAAGGTTCCCAGATGACGATGAAAAAAGAAGAATTTTCATTTATTCAGATCATTTTGACCCTGAACAAATTGTGACCCGAGTAAATGGAAAAAAAATGCGGTGTTGCCGGGTGAGGTTTCACAAGAGACTCAATGAGGTTGAGACTTTCAATAAAGGAGCCAAAACAAATCGACATTTTACAAAGAAATGCTTCGTCTATCTTATATAGTCTAAGATTTTGACAAATTATTGTGCATTATTGCACCATAATATACCATTCGATTAACTGCAACTGTCTGTGTTCGGGAAAACACAGGAAGAAACTAGAACATAAGTTTCGAAAACTAAATTCGACATTACGCGAATTTTTATCAATCTTTTATCGGTATTTAGAAACCAAGTAATTGGGAGTTGTAAACAGAGTTTCGTAAATTGGATGTGGCGTCCTCTACAAGAAGATTCTGGTACGGTTCAAGCGTTGCTTGACGAGAAACCACCTCTTCAATAACTGGGCCACCCATAACAAAAGACTTTTGGCGTTGAAATTTCAACCGTCAACGTCTATCGTGTAGAAGTTGTACATCAGAAGTACGCAGTTTGGAGTCCGATTCTGTTTAATTAACCATCTCAAGTCTTCGGAACCGGTTCGTGGCAACATGACCATCGTCGAGATTCAACTAATGATTCTATTTTGTCTACACGCTCTGCATTCGATGTGTTTTTATGCTGGCGTAGTAATTTCCATAATTGCATTTTCATTTATACTTATCAGACGCAACTTCAAGCGCACAGATCTACCTTCGATTTGACAATAAGGAATGCTATACATATACTGGTGCGAATACCGATTCGAAAACGGGAAAAAATCCCACGAACATCCATAACGACGGCTGTGACGTTTTTGCATCTTGCTGAACCGAATCATTAGTTACATTTCAAGGTCCGAATCGGGACGGTATTTGTTATCTAGAAATGCAGGTTGATACGGACTAGTGTTGGGCAACTCTCACAAGAGGCGGCTCATTTGTCCCGTACACGACGAGGAAATGTAAGAGCGGTTTATTTTTATACAATGTACCACCTCACTTCAAATGTCCCACTTCGCCTCGATGAGGACCAGGAAGCGATGGAGCCACGCGACAAATACAAAGAGGGAGAGGGGATAAGTCCTGGTCCTGGTCACCGGTACAAAGACGACAGAGACAGAGGTAAACGTTCCTAGTTCTTACCTACTTCGCCCTCGCTAAGCTACATCGCCTCATTTAGCTGAAAAGTGGTATGAACCTATGTCGTTTTGAATATTGTCTATCGTATCCGCGTCTTGATATACTGAAGGTCCGAACCATAAAAATCTTTGTTTCAATTAATCTTGTTCACGATCACCTACACACACACACAAGACCGTGTAGATGATACGGTGTATAGAAAAGATGAATTCCGCCATTGTCTGCTTGTAAATAGAGTGGCTTTTGAATATTTCAAAGACGGGTTGAGTATCTGCTTCGTCCATGTTCAACATCCACTGACTTTTTGATGCAATCCCCATCATTTGCGATCGACCGAGGTCGATGCGGTCGCCATGTATCAAAAGCTCGATAATGGCTGGCCGGTGCCAAAGGCCCGAAGAATTTTCAACATACTGGAGGTCCGTATAATTAGATTTCAAGAATGTGCACCCCACTAATGTAGTTATATTTCACGAACTCCCGATTTTTTTCGGTCGCTTACAGGGCACACCGTTATTCCTGGAATTCGTGAAGTTTTTTGGCTCATTTCGACTTGACGAATTAATTGATACAGTCGTTTACCCGATTCGCGTGATCGTGGATATTTTTTTTTTGGTCTACCTGAAAAGCAACATTTGTCGACTGAACCGGCTCTTCTTATCAGACCCATTGCGAATCACCCTCTACATTTGACATTGGGTTTAAATAACTTGACGTTTCTCAACATTTTTATAATTGTTTGAAATAATAATGAAAATAAATTTATATAATTCATTATAAAATACATACAACCCAAAAATGTTCAGCCTTCTATCACCCACCTCTAATTTTAATAATCATTTTTCATCCCACTCGATATCTGATTAACTTGCAAAGTTATCCATGAAAAACGGCTAATTGAAATCCAGTCGTCTTTTTTTTTAAATTTTTAACTCTATTTCGATTCGAATTTTCCTACTCTTGTGGCAAAGCTAAAATTTTTGTACACACCAAATATTTATTTTCATTGAAGTATGAGTACAAATTATTCTTATACATTTATTTTAAATCTATAATTTTGTTGCATTCATATCGATAAGTCCAAAGACTGAAAGAAGTTTTTTTGCTTCTCAGATTTGAGTACTCCATGTTTTTCACACGGACGGTAATACGTGGCATGCTCTCAAATGGGTAAACCAGTTAGATTGTGTATCCTGAAGATGTTACTGTCATGATTGATCGATGATATAAAAAAATTAATTATAAAAGTATTATTTGTTATTTTGTAATTTTTATATTTCATAGTCGTCCATGGCGCTACATGCATCAAGTCCTTACACTCTTACAAGTTTTTTCTCACAGTAGAAATTCCCTAGAAATAATTTATATAGCGGAGCAATGTGTGCCGGGCCAGCTAGTAATTGATGAAAAACAAAAAAAAGTGAAAAAGTTTTAGTTCTTCCCAAGTGATGGTGGGTGATGCCATCGTGATATTTCACGGTTATAAGAGAGATTACCCGAATTTCTCGCACAAGTCTGAGAGCATTGTTGAGAAAATGACCGTTTTTCCTCCTCTGCAACCTGGCCAATGGACACGCATGCAGGAATGTATCAAAATTACAGGGCGGTAATCCATTAAAGCGGAGCATACGAAATTTCGATCCACGTAGGAGGATGGACATGTACGCTCAACAATTAAAGTTAAAAGTTGTTGAAAAAATCATTTATCCATACCAGTAACTCACAGCAGGAAAGCCAAGCGGTCCAGGCAAGATATTTGTAACCAACCTCCACGAAATCGGGCACTGGAGGCAATCTATTACTTTTATGTGGGAATCAAGCAGGAAAAATCATGTTTCATTTCGGAACCATCCTCATTGTCAGTATAATTATCAGCTTAACCATTTCCTTGACGCGTTTTTTGATTGATTGTGGACGAAAAATCCGAAACATTTCTATTGTGATTTCAAAATTCAATAGAACTGGTTCTTTTTCGAGTTAAAAACATTTCAATACCATGAATGACACAACAATAACTCCCTGAACCGCAATCGCTTTTGATACAGACTGATTATGGAAAATAATGGATTACAAATATTCAAAACGAATTGCGAAATCTGTGTTCACTTATTCTTGAATATGTATTATATCCGCTTCAAAGTAATCCCTCACGGATTTAAAGAACAATTCTCGAAGCACTCGAAAAAAAAATTTTGTTATAAAAGGTTGCCAAATACCTCCGTGTCGCCTTCTTGTCTTTTGAATTTCACTGTAACACTTTTTTAAAGCATTGAATAAAGAGCAAAGGGAGATATTTGACAACTTATTATGTAACTCTAAATTTTTTATTTGAATCTCGCTTTGATATTTGGAGCATCCGGGGCATTGGGAAAAGATGAGCTGTATAAGTGCAGATAAATGATGGGCAAGATATGGGCTCGACATTTTTAATAACAGTGAATTCATCCAAAACGCACTCGAAAAGGGTATTCACTGTGGTAGCGTACACTTTTGAATCCAATCAAGAGATATACCTTGAGACCAATTCACACTCCGCTCGAAAAGTTTTCCGTCTTTTACAAGAACTTCAAATGCTCAATACAGCCAGTAAGAATCAATACGTTTTCGAAATTACCATCGTTAATTGCAAAATTTCTCAAATTGGAACAACCCATTCTGTATACAGGTCACTGTTTCCGGCGTTCTTCTGCATCTATCCTTTCGGACAGTGGAGCAGATTTTGCAGCCATCAAACGGCTTGTAGGATGGAAATCAACATCTGTTGTAGAAGGGTACATCGAAAACTGAAAAATAGATTAGAAACTGCTGAGAAAATTTTATGCGTTCGCCAGTAGTTAATACATCAGCTCCATACACTCCTTATCGCAAATCGTCAGTAACAATGTAAATGAGGACTATTGAGAATGTCACATCTCGAAAATTCCGTTTATGAATTTCACGAATTGTTCAATTGGAACCATAAATATAAATATGTCAAAGGTGGCATCGAGATTTTCATTGTCAAATTTTATATTGAAATAAAATTTATTAGAATAAATACGCTCGCTCCGCTCACGTGTTAACGTTCTCGTCCATTAATAGCTATTATTGATTAACTAGTTGATTAAATAACTATTATTGCTCAGAAACATTTTTTTTATTGAACTTATAAATACCCGATACCCTTCCTGGACACCTTGTATAACTTCAACTATCGAGTATTATTTTGATTATCAGCACTTCTGGATCACTTCTTTCATTCTGAAATGTTTGCAGCATTCATTGAACAAGAAAATATTTCAGAACAAACGCGTAGAAGTTTGCGTATCGTCAGTGCTTTTCTACTTTTTTTCCAACAATATTGGCTCAACATAAAATGGCCAGCCTATTAAATGAATGTGTATCAGTGATTCTCGAAATGTGGTAACTTAAGAAGACACAGTGTGAACTAATCTTAGTACTAAGGGCCGTTTGCACCAACGCCCCTTAAGTGACGCTTAGCTAAGTGCCGCTTATAGTTAAGGGTCGCTTAAATTCATCTCCAGTTGCACGACTGTCTCTTAACAGAAACTTAACTAAGCGGCGTTTAACTTTCTCAATCTAATGACATTTCAGTATTTCATTTCTCCCTAGATCAATAAAGCGATTTCATTGGCTACACACAATATTTGATGTTCTGTGGCTAAAGAAGTTTTAAATATTTCATCTATTCTATGGCAGATATATTTGTTTATAACTTAATATATAAATAAACAAGCCCGATATGGTTTTAATCAAAGACTTTATAAGTATATACGCTTAGGAAGTCCTCTTTCCACAATTTCTATTATTTTCAAGTCGTCATGAAATGCATCAAATTCACTAAAGAAGTCCATTATACTTATAGTTAATAGCGTTATTCGAAGTATATATTACAATTACGATTAATATTATTTTAGTCACATCACATTTGTTCGAAAATCACAAAGAAATACTAGACAAATATTTGGAAAACCAAACAAATCAAATTATTTTAGGTTAGAATCAGATAAATACCAAAATAAATATGCATTTATCTTTGATCTATGGGTAGAATCCGCCTTTAAATAGTTAAGTGGCCATGAATGAGCACTTATTTTTAAGGTTCGCTTAAGGGATTTAAGTGCGGCTTAACAGTTGGTGCAACGCAATTTAAGTTAAGGATTCATTTTAAGGGACGCTTAACGCGAAGTATGGTTGGTGCAAACAGGTCTTAAAGAAATACTATTTTCCAAGCCCCAGTAGTGAATTGTTACTTCAAGAAGTGAAATGTCTGAAGAACTAGTCGGATTAAGTCTCCTTATTTTTCTCGAATTCGTCGGGTTTTCGTTCGATGTACCGGATCGAGCGTACAAGTCATGAATATTTTATATTTTCGAATGTTGGAACGGGGAATCGCCAGCAATATTCCGTTATCCAAAAGACCATCGTTCATTCATTAGTCTTATATTGTATATTAAATCCCTAATGATTTTCAAAACGAATCATTCCGTCGTATAAATCGTGATGAGTAACATTCTCTCAAATTTTCTGGATAAGCCCATCAATAACGACGGCATTATTAATGGTTTCTTTCATTTGAATTGGTTGTTTCTGAGTTCGACAGGTTCTTTCATTCCGAATATATCCCCGGCTTATTTCACGTGTTTATCTTTTCACAGATGAATCCATTAAGTTTATTGTTCATTATTCAAGGATCAAATATAATAAATAATTGATCCATTCTAATGGATCGTTGCGTTATGATTCAATCGGCTATTTTAGCCACCTACACCAATGGCCGTCGTACACGGGTTGAATCCATTAGAAAAAAAAAAACGGAGCTCACCTTAAGAATATTCAAAATAGCAGATAAGGTACGGGCGAAGGTAACTGAGACAAAAGTTGCTCTGGCTCTCAGAGAATGACGCGAGATAATGCAAAACGGTACGCAATAAATAAAGGAGAGAAATAATGCAAAACGCGTGGGCTGTTAGTATCCCTTCCTAATCGACCGGAGTTGAGTGTTGGAAAATGACGGAAATTAATCAGGTATGACGTAGCGCGGATTTCGACGACCATTTTTTATGTTTCACTGAATTAACTCAGATAAAAATTCGGCTGGAGTCCAGAGGACTTCGGTCAATTGCCGAGTGATTTTTCAACGTCCCCTTACAGAGTGGACGGAACTGGCCGTACATACATACTCTGTTACACATAAGTTTGAAATGAACAGCAAAAATATCAAATTTTTTCAATAAGCATCGCCTTGTTTTTCCGATGATTGTTGGCTTGTTTGTGTATCGTATTCATAGACCCATGTCTCGTCACCAGTTATCACGTGGGATCAGAATTAGAACGATCCAACATGTCTGCAGCTACCTGCATCCGGTACGGTTTTTGAAGAGAATTAAGCTTTAACGGCACGGGCCGAGCTGCGACGCGAAGCATGCTCTATTAGTTCACCAATATCAAACGAGGGGATTTCTCGAGAATTGTTGAGATCATGAGCTATCTCTCTAATCCTTTCGAAAACAATTTCCTTCATTTTTTAGACGTTATCGAGGTTGAAGAGGTCGACGGTCTCCGTGAACGTGGCAAATCTTCGACTATTTCCCGGCCATTTCTAAAGGCTATGTAACGTTCGTACACTTGGGTTTTTGATAAAACAATCTCCATCAGCCTCATTCAGCATTCGCAACGAGTCAGCACACGAAGTTCAATTGAAACACCAAATTTGAGGAAAACCCTTTGTTCAATTTTTTTCCATTGTTACTTTCGCAGACTACCACTGAGGTTGACTGGTTTCAACACCTGTCGAAAACAAGCTCGTTGACAAACCGCGATCATGTTTGACATAGTAATTACGGACAGTCCTACCAATATACAGAAACTTCAAATACTTGAAATTACTCAACGCGGGCAGATTGAATGGGAGTCATTCCAGCAGTCGAATGAAAAATAAAAAAATCAAAATCACTTCCAATCCTAATCTGTAAATTCAAATAGAATAAAATACTGGGGATCCAGTTGAAATGCGACACTCGAATAGGCAGCTTAAAGGTATTTTGTTGAGGTGCGCTTACATGGGCAACAAAATTGAGCCTGAGCAATTTACGGCAACAACTAACAGTTGCTCTATGTTCTGCAACGACAATATTGAACGATAACATAATTCACAGAATGTAGAATGCGTCAACCTCCAAAAGATCACTGTCAAAATTTTATAGCGTTTGGTTTATTATTTATCGATTTACAAAAGTGGCAATTTAGGGGATTGTTACGAAAATCAACAATAACTGAATATATTTGTTGATTTATTGTAATATTCGTGATGAGTTGTAATGATGTACTTTCATGACTCCAATAATGCAAAACGGTCATGAGGAAGAAAATGTCTAATTCCTGCATCGGAATAGTCCAAACAAAAACTTCAAAATGCCAATTCAAAGATGAAATATACCTAAAACACCTGGACTCAATAGTATAACAAAGAAAACCAGCTATTTTATTAGTCTGACCAATGAAAATCGTACCCAATCACGATAGAATATACCGAAAACACGAGGACCAATCAAAGACGAGGATCTCTTTTTTCGCTACATTCTCTTGTTAGTCGCCATAAGTGAGTGACTCAAACAAATCCATGACAATTGCACCTTAAGCCCCGCCCTTATGACATCTTTGTAAATTCGAATGCATTTAGGAGATTATTACGAAAATCAACAATTGCTGAATATATTTGTACATTTATTGAAATATGTAACCTAACCTACTCTTTGATTCGCATCTACATATATATATGAGATAATTTTAAATGTATTGTACCCATTTATTTATGATCTTATCATGATATCATTTTGCGATGTTTTGACTGCATAGTCTGTTTGAAAATGTGTATATGTAAATAGTGTTTTTTCTCAAATCTCATTATTTTTATTTATAAAAGTTATGTTATATGTCGTGTTAAATTGTAGTATGTATTTTATATTTGACTTGACCTGTGAAAGCAATTCTTGTAAATGCGTTAAACACCAATAAACTCTCTCAATCTCTCTCTCTCTCACCTTACGTGACAGTGACTCAAACAAATCTATGACATTTGAACCTTAAGCCCCGCCCATCTGACATCTTGGCATATTCGAATCAATTTAGGGAATTGCTACGAAAATCAACAAAAGCTAAATATATTTGTTGATTTATTGTAATATTCGTAATGAATTGCAATTATGTACCTCACTTTCATGACTCCAATAATGCAAAACGGTCATGAGGACGAGAATGTCTATTTCCTCTATAGGAAATACCCAAACAAAAATTCGATTCTTCAAAATACCAATTCAAAGATGAAATATACCGAAAACACGTGGACTCAGTACTATAACAAGGAAAACCAGCTAACCTTTATTTGTGATTTTTGAAAAGAAAATGTTTATTTAAATTTTTACAATAATCCCATAGAACCCTTCTCCAGAGCACCGTTAACTATTGCAATTGTGTTTGAATGTGGTCAAATATTTATTCTTATTAATATTTTGGATCATCTGCGTTTTTATCGAATTTTTTATTGACTACAATATTTCAAATTATTTGCAACGAAATTCGTAAACTCTGAGATATCAGTTTTTGTCCAAAGCTACAAAACTTCGATTAAAACCGCTTCCAATAGCAAGAAAAAATCATAAGCCTGAGTAACAAGAAAAAACATTGAAACACCGCTCGCGATCATGAGCCGATTGTATTCAAATCGAACGAGCTGGATAAGCAAGATTTAAAGGAGAACGGAATCCCCCGTTTCTTTCGACGGATCCCCTTCTGATGTTGATCGACAAAAACAGATACCAAATTCAAATGATACATAAAAGAATGATCGGCCCCCAGGGTCACCGAGGACTATGTAACTACATTCCACTGGATGTCCGCTGATAATAATAGGTGAGGCATAAGGATCGTGTTATTCGTTATATGACAACACCAACATCATATATCTTCATGAGGTTGACATATTCGTCTACACTTTGAAACATATTGATATATGACTGACATGCCCATCAAGCATCTTCGACATAAGCTAGATTAAAAGTTATCTGCTGGCAGCAGATCGAAATTCGATGATGGAATTAATGAGACTTATGATATCGTCATAGAATCGGTGGATATTTTCTTGTATCGGTGGTCTGATAAGGAAAATATCTACGTTTCTTTTCCGACATACAGAGGACCATTTTATCTCCGTCCGGGAAATCGTTAACATTCTTTTCGACATGACTGCTATAATATATATAAGAATACGACACATGTGCTTCGAGATTTGTGTAATACACTTTTCTCTCATCAGGCATTTATATTCGATTAACAATAATTTAAACGATTCTTCGTTACAAAACTTACTTTGTGAGATGCTGCAGATGGAACAAAAATGGACATGCTACATTAAAATCAGCTCGTATTCTAAAAGTTGACCTCAAATATGAGCATGGAGTATTCTCTCGCTCATTTATCAAAGAAAACGGTGTTTTCTAGAATAATCAGGTACCGGTGATACTTTTTTAGAAGAGTAAGACTTTAATTGTCAATTTTAGATACTTTAATCTTAAAACATTCCCCAAAATTAAACTGAATTTCCTTAAAAAACAGTACCAGAATCGGATAGCTGCAGATATGCTGTATAGAGCGTGTTTGGGTTTCAATTAAATATATTCATTAAAAAATATTTTCATTTGCGATTTTTATCCTAACATTATAGTTATGTTTCATTAAGATGGTTCATACTGTAGATGAAGGCTTTGCAGGTCATTATGTGGATTTTAGCGCGCATATGAAACAAGTGTGGCCTACTCTTGGCAATTAAACTTTAACATTTTCTCTAATTTTCTTGGGTTTCAATTCTCATCCTAAGGGATAATTTTCTATAAGAATCTAAACTTTATTTTCAAGTGTTTTCAAAGTGCGTTCGACACTTTCTTAAGTTCTGCAGACAATACGTACAAGTGCTCAAGAACGAATCTTCTACACTTCGAGGGGTAGCTACCCTAAGATACCTACATCTGACGTCGGCCTGGAAAGAACAACATTTCAGTCGAGAAAAAGTGAGTGTTAGATACCAAGGTTCGAATTGGCATTTTTTCTATACAGTCCTCTAAATCGAGTTACGCGATTCCGTAACAGAGCGAATTCCGATTCTTGTTCATGGGACGGATCGTAATTGGTGACGAGACATTGTTCTATGAAGGCGACACAAACAGGTGATTTCGTGAATTTTGCAGACGGTAACACACCATCTCATCGAGCCACGAATACTAACGATTTCAAAACCAAACACTCGATAAATACCATCGACCGGCCACCCAATTCGCCTTATCTAGCTCCGTGTGACATTGTCTCTTTTGTCACCAAACCCACTCGGCTCCAGAGAGTGCAGAAAGTACCTCCTCGGCTAGCTCTAAAGCTGAGACTACTTATAAAGGGGCGCCACTCTCTTTTATGATAATACAAAGAGAAAAAAAAGAGGAAAGTACACTAAAGATCTCAGGGTCGCAAAAGAGAGAAAATAACGAACGCACTCTCAGGATGCCAAACGAGCCCGATCACACAAGCGGGAGGTAGTGGCTGGTAGAAAGAATATAGAGCAATTATTTAATAATATAATGAGCCCAAATGAAATACACAAGGTCCCTCAAACGAGGATATATCTTACAGAAGGTAGATCACTAACTAGTTCTTACTTCACAACCCGAATATTCGATATAATGCTTTATCTCTTACTAAACAAACAGTAATATCACCCCAAGGTATATACTTAGAGCCTCGATGGTAATCGTTACAAATAGCTCTTTACTTATGTCTAAGCGACCTTCTCGATAGGTCGGTTTTATGTACTAAACAGTATTCACTGAATTGGGCCTCTTTGATACTAATCAATCTTAACTAAATTCTACAGACTAACCTTCTATAACCGTCTAGGTCGTGGCTTGACTGAAGTACAAAAGGATATTATTCTCACAGTCTCGTAGATGGAAACTGGGCTCAAATATATTCCTGGGCCAACGTAGTACAATTTCTCACAGCAATGCGCCCTGGGTAGACGACAGGTGTGGTATCTTAGATGGCGAAATCTGGTGGAGGTCCCCAAAGACAGCTCCCACGGCAGTAATTCAAAGACAGCCTAGACTAACAGCTCGAAGACTTCAAAGAACAGTTCAGAATCTAATTCTCAATTCGAAGCAGAATGATGCAATCCCACGTCGTTTTTCCAAACAAATACGCCACTCCGCTAAAGCGCAAAAATCTCACCAACGAACAAACCAAACCAACATGATAAGATTTCTCTCAGGGCTTCAGTTAAAATCCTGTTCAGATCCGCAAAATTGCGATTAATTACTCCAGGAGATTTTCAACCAAAAATGCGGAAAGAACGACGTAATTGACCACCTACGTCACATGCACAGAACAGGACCACCGACAACCGTCCATTGAAACGTACGCGATAAGCTGGTAAACTACTGCGACTAACGCCACCAGTTCGGTTTACAGGTACTAACTGGAGCGGGAATTTTGAAACCGTGACACTTTCTCCAGACTCAAATTATTGCTGCAGGAAACCAGATTTGTCTCCATAGACGCCATAGAAGAAAGTTAGCAGAAGATGCTGAAGGCCATTCCTGAAAACGCCCTGTGTATCGCTCTTTACTGTAGGCAACTTGAGTTTCGACGGAGTTCGACATTTTTTTCAGTAATTTTATTTTTGACAAGACGTCAAAATGAAACCAGTCAACCAAGATTCTCGGAAACATGGCCTATAGCAAAGTTAAAAATTTAATTATCACAAAAATATGCAATCTACATGATACGGCAAACAACCGATAGAACGAACCGACGTCCAACAACAATTAAAGCACCTGGATATTTGAAAGTGGCGTTTAATTTGAACATTTCATCGATGACCGGACCGGGATGGCATGTTAGGAATTTTTCAATTTTTCCAACACAGGTCGTATCCGTTGAACTGAAAAAGGGGAATGGCGGCACGAAAATATGACTAATTAATAAGGAGCCATATTTTGCGAGCGCATATTTCGGGCGTGTTTGCGAAGTAACACGTCCAACGTAAGGTAGATATAGTGAAATAAATTACAGCTGAAATTATGTCCGATTATTCCAGATGAGCATAAAGACTCGGCCCGAGAATGCGTTTTCGCTGTAACGAATAACTGTCGTGTTAGACGAGACCAGAACTTAAATAGTAATAATTTCACTGATAAATGGCATGAGATATCAATAAAGAAAACTAATGAATATGAAAAAATGCTCATGGAAGGTAAATGTAATAAAAATTATTTTAATAGACGAGGACCAAGTTTTTCCCAATAGGAGGCATCAAACTGGTTCGCTAGCAAGCGAGTTAGTGGGTTGTTTAAAGGATCGACCGGTATATAAAAATACGATTTTACATTAATTCTATCAATATCTCTTATCATCTTGTACCTTCATGAAGACATATCCAATACGTTCGATAAATTTACTGGTTTGTACTTGAATTTCTCTGAGACACCTGGGGAGTTCTCGACAGTACTTATTGCTTCTGCACGCAGCGTTGCTCCTACAATTTACACGCCTTAGAAAATCGGACAGAAAAAGCAACATAACCACCCATAACTAACACGTCCGAAACCCAATGGTCGCAATATTTATAAAGTACTCGATATACTTTCTCAACTTCTCTTCAAATAGCTTCTGGATACCGTTGAAATAATGCATAATTTATGCAACATCGCTAGATATAAATAATTAGAGGAATGGAGACGCAATATTTGATTCTGCGACATGTATAAAACGTTCTTCAGTATGAACATTAACGATAAAGAATTTTGGAAGATTGAGTGGAACTCTTATGAAATGTTCAATAAAAATCTCATTTCTGATTCTTCTAAAAAATATCCGGGTTTTGATCTTCTTAAAAATTTTTGACAGTTCTTCATCGTTTGAGAACAGGTCATGGTCGTTCCAATAGCATGCTTTTCAGGTGGAACTCAGTCTTTTATTTCCAGATTCGATGTGGGCAACTTGTCTCTGTCTCCATCAATAGAAGACCACTCTTGAAGAAAGAAGTCCCTCAAATATATTCCACCTTATTTCTGTACTATGCGAGGAGCAAGGGTTTTTTTACTGGGGTTTTCTCCCTAGGCTTTCATGTCATACATCGAATTGTATGTCACCAACCCCAGCTACCGCTTTGTAAGCCAAAAGCTCGAAAGAATATACAGGGTGAGTCTTTGACCGCTGCATTAATTTTAACCGTAGATTCTTGACGTCAAAAGAAACATTTCTTCCTATAACATTTTTCCTGTAGCGCTTTGCACATAGCCGTGAAATTCAATAGACAAAAAGGCGGAAGGGAGATATTTGACAACCTATTATTTAGGTCTGAATTTTCAATGAATATTTGAGTTTTATCCTAGTATCGTCAAATGAAATCTTCGACTAATATTTCACCGAAAATTCACTCCACCAAATGACATTAAACAAGAATAATTATCCCCAAAATCCCAGGAATGTTGTCTCGCATATTTCATTCACTCTTTCCAGCAAACAGATAGTAGTAGAAAATGAATGTCGTTATGAAATCCTTCAGATCGTTTTTCTTTTTGTCCGTTTCTTCTGTAAAACAACAAGCACCGCACATTTGTTCAATAATTAAAATACTTCATCTGCAAGTGAAATAGCTCTGAAAATTGTTCCAATTAAATCAACTTAAACGGAGATAATCAATTCCAGTCTGGCTATGTAAGATATTTGTGTGCTCCAAACGTATAATTGAATTATTTTGTTTCTCTTTGTTGACCCATTCAATCAAACGACCGGTCTCGTCGGGCGAAATTTTTTGCTTTCCCGATTTCGAAGAGAATTCGGTGTTAATTTTTTATCGGACACATCTTTCAGATATTTTTTGTTTCTGCTAACAGAAATGTAGTAGTTTCGCTCATGAAAAGATGGTGGGGTTTTCCAAACAATAGAGTATCAGGTATTTTCCCAAAGTATCCGAAAGTAAGTATATTCTCTAATGTATGGAAATTCGAATGGTGATAGGCAATAGAAATATCATCACCATATAAAAATTTTTTAAGATGATGCCGTATGTATGTCCATGAGATATAAATTGAAGAATGAAAGGGTAGGAACCGATCCTTGTGGAAAACCGTTTTTCATTATTCTGAAATTGCTTCACTTAGCGTCAACAAAACCACGAAACATACAATCAGACAATATATTCTCCAATAATCTCACCATTTTCCCACAATTCAGATGGGTATAGAGTTCGTAAATTAACCCATCTTTCCGCGATATGCATGCAGCTCCTATTTTTTACTGATTATTGAAGCCACATTGAATTCAGGTCCATCGAATCGTGAACAACATGCCATCAAGCCTCGAGGAAGGAAAATTTAACTTAGCAGCTTTGGCACAACGGGCTGCTATACAAGCTCAAGAACTCCTTCCACAGCCATATCATGTGATTCTGAAGTCGTGTCTAGCAGAGCATTATTTTGCCGTGAAGTATTGGAAAGCAATAACCTAACCAAACCTAAGCCAAATCCGGAGTCCCACAGGGAAGTATTCTGGGACCATTTTTTTTATATCACCTACACTTCAGACATACCAGAAAATGGAAGCATCTGCTGAAACGCCGAAACAGCTTCAAAATAATTACAAGAATACTTGGGTAACCTTTGACAGCGGCATCTAAAATGGCGACTCAACATCAAAGATGCTAAGTCAGAATAAGTTACATTCACTGCTAGAAGAAATATATGTCCCCCTGTCCAAAATATTCGAAAAGGAAATACCAGTTGACCAACGCTAAGAATCTTGGCATACATTCAGACCAACAACTCTACTGGAGACAACACATTAATGGCAAAAAGAATGAAATAAATCTTAAATTCCGAAACTTATATTAGCGATCATCAAATCAATATGAACGTATGGCATCCAATTCTGGGGTTGCACTAAGCCATCGAATATTCAAATTATCCAAAGGGGACAATCAAAAATACTACGTACATTGGTTGATGCCCCATTCTTGAAGATTTTAGGGTCCCATATGTCAGCACAAAAATAAAAGACCGTTCGAGAATACGATCAGAAGCTGCAAGGACATGCCAACCAATGCGTTTCGTTCCTGGCGCACACATTCGGACTCATCAGTATGGCTCGGGTGCGCCATGCCATAGACGCGCGGGAGAAATTTGAGAGTGGGAGTCACCTGGTCGGTATGAAACTTAGAGTGCTAACCTTTCGGCTACCGAAGCGCTGTATATTGTTGCTATGTGGGGCTCTTTGGAGTGCCACCACATGAGATCCCTACGAACTCACGAAGATTGAAAAGGACCTGGCCAAACGATCCAGCTGACTGATCATAACTAAGAGTCCATCAATGTGATATACTTTCTATTAGTCTGTACATAAAACACATTTATTGAATACTTATTGAAATTAGATGGCAAATTTCAATATCTATACAAAAAAATTAAATGAAATTTCTGAGACTAAGGACCTTATCTGAACAATTTGTATTGTTCCTGAAATATCCCAGGTAATCTGCCGGAAAGACAATTTGGATGATACTACAATGAACTAGTGTTGGGTACCTCTTAAGAGAGGCGGCTCACTTGTCCCGAATCCCGAGGAAATGTAAGTGCGGCTCATTTTTATAAAATTTACCACCTCACTTCAAATGTCCCACTTTGCCTTGATGAGAACAAGGTAGCGATGGAGCCACGCGACGAATACAAATAGGGAGAGGGCATAAGTCCTGGTCCTGGTCACCGGTACAAAAACGACAGAGGTAAATGAGGGCTGAGGGGATGTACTGATTTATAGCAGACATTTCACAGATGCCGTAAATTATGGAATTACTGAGGGTTTTATAGCGCCGCGGAGTCTTCGTCACTTTGGCACCTCTCACCAAATATGATGGGATTTTATAGGAGTTTCTTTGAGCTCAACAGACAAACAATTTTATTTTCGATGATTTTATGAAAATATTGATTCTTCAGAGAAGGAATAAAACGCTAAGCTCTCGATTACTACCTGCTATTTTTGTATCAGTATCTCTTTACATTATAGTGTTAGTCGACAGACCATCAACGTTCCTAGTTCTTACGGAATTCGCCCACGCTACGCTACACCGCCTCAACAATCCGTCGTCTATACTAGGACTAATTTTGTCCCGACATCGTATCGCGTCATGAACGGCCAGATCCCTTCGACTCATATGAAGTGGTACAATGTACCTCTTCAGTACAAAGATAAGGCACCCCTTACAAACTCAATTTTAAGACGTGTACTACCCAGCAGTACAATGAACTGTTGGATTGATTTGACGGCGTAATCAAGGAAAAACTCACCTTTCCGTACCGAACGAAATTGCTCTTCCACCACGCAATGCAACAGCTCAGTCATCAGCAGTCACCAATGCAGCATTAGTCGAATTTGGCTGAGAATTTCTACATCACCCACCGTATTCAACAGATCTGGCACAATGTGACTTATTTTCGTTTCCAAACATGAAAAAAGGCTCGGCGTAAAGGGGTTCACGTAAAACGAAGAGGTCATCGCTGAAACAGAGTTCGAGAAATCATATTATTTTGAAGGCATGAACAAGTTGGAATATCGCTGGGCTAAGTGTGTGAAGCTAGAAGGAGACTATGTTGAGAAAAAAATATGAAAAATTCCAAAATTCGTTTTTCTTTCTGAACACGGGTCTTTATCAATCCATCCTCATATATAGTATGTAGGTGTTCTAACTTAAGCTCTACCCATTAATTTCATGTAGCTACTACTCCCCCAGGTCAATCGGCACCCCTGTACGGAGTATCCATTAGTGAAAAGCGTTCCATGTATGTTCTAATTATGAATGGAGCGCAATCATTTGGAAGCATCTGCGACTAATATGTAACGATTAAAAAATAATTTAAATTCATACCATGCAGTATTCGCGTGTATTCGAATAATTAAAAAATATTTAATACTCTCCTGATTATGCCACGAATATACAATGCTGCAAGGCGGAAAAAACGAGTGTAACAAGGGCTTATGCAAAAGAAATTCTATATAATTGGATATAAAAATCGATAGGGACTTTAGGGAACCAGACCATATTCATGCAGCGATTCGAAGAAATTCTGAAAATTGAATTTGATTATTTCATTCTTTTTATTCGACTGGGATCCATTGATGAAAGTCTCTATTGCGGCTTTTGTAGGGATTCCGTTATCATTTCGAATCGCCAAACGTTCGAGATGTCATTCGAAAATGAACATTTATTTCATAAGGATTTCTGTTCGCTTATACAGGGTGAGTCTGTGACCACTGGGTTGATTTTAACCATAGATTTTTGACATCAAGAGAAAAATTTTCTTCCTATAACATTTTTCCAAAATTGGCCCCGTTCAAAAGTTGAAATTTCATGAAAAAAATTGCATTTTCACCTGTAATATTCAAACGGTAATATCAATTGAAATGATCACTTGTAGAAAGTTTCTGATAACACTCATGCATATTTTGGCATCAATAGATTTATTCCATTTCTTGTGGGTTTCTCACTACCACTGTACTGATTGGTTAAATTGCGTGAAAACAAATATCACTTGAACTAAAGGTGCGTATCTTGTACTTTCTTGAATCAATAGTCTTTTTTGCAGATAAAATAATTCTTTATCTTTTTCCTAAATTGCACCATTTTTGAGATATTTCAAGGAATTAAATCTATATAATCATCTAATGGAACATGAGTGGGTGAATGATTTTTGAGAGGGAGAATAATGTTTTTAAACAACAGCATTTGTTTATATTTTCACCTACGTTCCGATCTACCATAGGTACCCAAGGTGAATTTGCTTTGAGAAAAAAATTGAAGGGGATCGTCCCAAAAATGTTATGGTTCCATCATGCTGCTACAGCAACAATTGATTTATTGAAAGAAAAATTTCGCGGTAACCATATTCCAAGAAATGTTCCGATTAATTGGCCTCCAAGCTCATGTGACATAACTCCGCTGGAGTTTTTTCTTTGCAGTTATGTCAAGTCGTGGGTTCATGATGAACTGGAAACAATAGACGCTGCAAGCCAAACCAGCTATTTTATTAGTCTGACCAATGAAAATCGTATCCAATCACGATAAAATATATCGAAAACACGAGGACCAATCAAAGACGAGGATCTCATTTTCGCTACATTCTCTTGTTAGCACCATAAGTGAGTGACTCAAACAAATCCATGAAAATTGAACCTCAAACACCGCTCTTATGACATCTTTGTAAATTCGAATCAATTTAGGAGATTGATACGAAAATCAACAATTGCTGAATATATTTGTAGATTTATTGTGATATTCGTAATGAATTGCAATTATGTACCTCACTTCATGACTCCAATAATACAAAACGGTCATGTGGAAGAATGATTCCTTCATCTGAATTGCCCAAACAAAAAATTCGAAACTTCAAAATGCCAATTCAAAGATGAAATGTTCCGAAAACACTTGGACTCAGTACTATAACAAGGAAAACCAGCTATTTCATTAGTCTGACCAATGAAAATCGTACCCAATCACGTTAAAATATACCGAAAACACGAGGACCAATCAGAGACGAAAATTTTGTTTTCACTACCCTCATGTTAGTCACCTTACGTGACAGTGACTCAAACAAATCCATGACATTTGAACCTTAAGCCCCGCCCATCTGACATCTTGGCATATTCGAATCAATTTAGGGGATTGCTACGAAAATCAACAAAAGCTGAATATATTTGTAGATTTATTGTGATATTCGTAATGAATTGCAATTATCTACCTCACTCCATGACTCCAATTATACAAAACGGTCATGTGGAAGAAAATATCTGATTCCTTTATCGGAATTGCCCAAACAAAAAATTCGAAACTTCAAAATGCCAATTCAAAGATGATATGTTCCGAAAACACTTGGACTCAGTACTATAACAAGGAAAATCAGCTATTTTATTAGTCTGACCAATGAAAACCGTACCCAATAACGTTAAAATATACCGAAAACACGAGGACCAATCAGAGACGAAAATTCTGCTTTCGCTACCTTCATGTTAGTCACCTTACGTGACAGTGAGTCAAACAAATCCATGACATTTGAACCTTAAGCCCCGCCCATCTGACATCTTGGCATATTCGAATCAATTTATGGGATTACTACGAAAATCAACAAAAGCTGAATATATTTGTAGATTTATTGTGATATTCGTAATGAATTGCAATTATGTACCTCACTTTCATGACTCCAATAATGCAAAACGGTCATGTCTGATTCCTCTATAGGAAATACCCAAACAAAAATTCGATTCTTCAAAATACCAATTCAACGATGAAATATACAGAAAACACGTGGACTCAGTACTATAACAAAGAAAACCAGCTATTTAATGATTATTTAATTGAACAAGTCTATTGTTGAAAGTGTAAATTAACCAAAATATCTAAAATTGACAATCAGTGTCATCATCAATTTCAGATATTTTTTTCATTTACACCATAAAAATAGATTTTTTCAATGAAATAATTTAAATTATTGGAAGAATTCTATTTTAAGTTATTTTCATTTTTTCGCTTTTCGAATAGCTTTTGGAATAAATAAATAAAATAAGGTTTAATTCGATCGAAAGGAATTTTTACAGGTGAAGTTCAATATCATAAAAAATTGCATCAGAATAATGAAAAAGTTGAAGTTGAGTCAGATGCTGAGGGCTACAAGGGTTTGTTTTTTAATAATTCGATCAAACTTCGATGTTTTCACGATCCCTACATGATCCATTCATAAAATTACTCAATTAGTTCATCGAATACAGAACCAAATCATCGATTATCTCAGTGGGAAAAAATTATCTGTCGTTATTCCCGAGTACACTCATAAAAAGCAGCTTTGCAAGTGAATGAGCTCACAGCTATTGTTCGACATCTCATTAAGATTCTAGTCAGCATTGGCTTTTGAGACATATTTATCTTTTCAGTGAATTTCTCCCCTTTCGAGGTCTCCCGTATTCGATAAATGGGCTTATTCGGTTTTTTCACCGCAGATTTTGGGGGGATGGATTCGCATTGAATACTCAAACTGGGATGCATTGCAAACTATATTATTAATTCCAGTCGAAATTTTGAATAGAAAAAGCATTATGCTTTCAAATACACTGGTTAGAGAAAAGTATTCATGAGGATGAATAACCACAAAAAAATGCACTTTATTGAAGGAACGATATTGATTTATAATCAGTGAAACCACGGACCAGTGTTCTTCAAAAGCGTTATTTTTTTAAATTGAAACAAAACACATTTAGATTGGAATTTAAGCCATTTTTTCAATTCAAATATAATTTCATGAAACTCATGTTACAAAAATATCCGGCATATATCCACCAAAATATCTAGAATTGACGAACATTCTGTTATCGCTACCCTCATAGTAGTCAGCTAACGTGACAGTGACTCAAACAAATCCATGACATTTGAACCTTAAGCCCCGCCCATCTGACATCTTGGCATACTCGAATCAATTTAGGGGATTGCTACGAAAATCAACAATTATAATATTATTAATATTGGTTACAACTTACTTTGTGAGATACCGCAGACGGAACAAAAATGAACATGCTACTTTGAAATCAGCTCGTATTCTAAAAGCTAACCTCAAAACGGTGTTTTCTAGAATAATCAGGTGTCGGTGATACTTTTTTAGAAGAGTAAGACTATAATTGTCAATTTTAGTTATTTTACAACACATTTACTCAATAGCTTTTGGAAGTAGATTGTGAATTTCAATAAATAATATCTCTGAATGAGGCAGAATCAATATTCCTCCTCGATGAACATCGTATACAGCGTGGGCGATAACGCATCACGAAATTACATGTCGATTCTCAGGAACATAATTTTTTATTATTTCGTTCCACCGTTTGATGTGCCATGTCCCTCTTTGTGGTATCGAAGAATTTTGATAGATATCTCCGTCATGCCGTATACCTGGATGAGTGTGTATCTTTATGGATGTCAACGCGAAAATGGTTTATTATTCATAAAATATGAATGCGACGACTCCTTCGTAAATCAAGAGTGATCATAAAAAATAGACCCATTAAATGATTAAGCGGTGATTTTTCAATTTCCATCGAGTCCAAGACGACCTCTTGGTATTTTATACCGAAACTGTCCAGCCTCGGATATCTCATAAAATGACTATATACTTTTATTGCACAAAAAACGCGGTTATTAACTTTTAAACGAACAATTTAGTGATAAATCGGCGCTATTGTTTGCCAATGTAATTATTAGGAGGCATTTTTAGGATTTTTCTGCAACGCTCGTATTTTATTGCTGCATAAATATTTGTGGGAGTTTATGGGCTTCCCAGAAAAAACCAACTCCATCTTTGGCCTCACTCGAAGGTTGGTAATCCATCAATGACGGAATTTTCCTGAGTTTTAGTGCTTTAAACTATGAAATATTCACCGACAATGTCCGCCATTATTCTTTCAGAGAACTAAAGAGTCTGTTCAATATTTAAGCACCGAAGAATGTAAATCAAGCATAACGATACCACATTTTGAAAATGAAGAAATAAAAGAATATAAAGGAATAACCTCATTAATTTTTATTTTGAAGTTTCTCACTAATATCTAGGAAAAGCTATGTTATATAAACTATAAACTTTATAAAATTGTTTCATAAAAGTTTTCTAATTCAGTTGAAAGAACTAGAATTACATAAGAGCAAAATAACGATTCCCGAGACTGACCGTTCATTCTGAAATAACACAGCCACTCTGTTAGTTGCGCCGCCACGTTCTCAATCTCCAAATGTCGAAAAATCACCTGGACCAGAAGGACGAAAGTCCTGCCAGAAATTTTCCTCATCACTCAGCAGAAAACCGTCGTCCGCTGGATACGGAGCAAGCTCATAAAACAAAAATAATCCGTTTCTTCTATGGGACTTCTGGGTCGGACCACCTGACACCTCGTAAAAAGTTAAATTGTTCATTCCAGAAACTCATAGTGTGATGGCCCTTCGAGCTGGAGGCCCTCCTTCTTCCGCAGCAGATGTCCGAGTCTCCGTCAATGTCTGATTCGCGATTGTGCTGTCGAAAAAAAAAACACACGGGGTGGAGTTGAAATTATGGCCTAGAAATGGCGACGTAGACTGTTTTCCATAACGGGAAGTAAGGAACACTCCGGTAATGTTAGTTCGAAGCTGGGAATTTACTTCGACGGAAGTTATGCCACGTCAGTTCTGGATGGAGCGGATGTGTCTGTTTCAGCTCGATGTGAGCACAATGATTCGTCTAATTATTTTCAAGACTCCGCCAAACCTCTGGCACGTCGACAGATTAGGGTTTGTTTGTATATTCTAAGATATATTTATACGTCTAAATAGTGTATCCGTCTTGAGCTCGGAAATTTCTTCAGATATCAGGCGATAAAGCAGCTACATTTGCTAAGAAGAGTTTTAAATATAGGGAAGATGTAGGAATTGGGGATCACTTTGGAGAACACAAAAATAATAAAATTTTCTTCTTCTGAAAGCCAATCAAAAGTAGGTATACATCTTTCAACACTAATTAGGATGAGGTCACTGACGTCAGTGCTTTTCTACTTGTATTATTCCACGGTAAACGAACCATTTCAATTAATTTTCCACCAACTCAAACTCAACTAGTCAACTGATATATATATAATACAAAAAATCCACGAATTCTTTATGATGTGATAGTACTGTAGTAGTTTCAGATGTCATTTTCAAGAGTACTTTTGAGAAATTTCATTTAAAATTCAAAATCAAACTATTTCAGGATGGCTCTGAAATGTGCATTGCTTTTGAAATAATTAAACTGTTCAGAATTCACGCAAGCACTGTTTTAGCCCATTAGAATTCCGTAAATTAATAAAAAGTTATTGAGCAACCGATCTGTATAAAGCTGTTAATCGATGTTGTGTTAACTAGGTTAAGGGTCATTATCGATATATATGTTTGTCCTATAAATTATTCGAATATTTATGACTTCATTATACCCATTGCAAGTGCTCATTTTATTTTATGATGTATTAACGTTATCTAGAATGTCTGGAATAGGCAACAATCAGAACTGATTCATGGATAATTTGTTGCTTTTGCCGATAATGGTACACTGAAATTATTCTACATCCCATGTTATTTCGATAAAAGTTACTATCCGATTGGAGGCTAGCTGGACTAGTGAAGGATTTGTTGCCGAGAACAATATTTCTGTGTGGAAACCCAAAGCTACTAACAGGGGGTTACAGCCTCAAACAGAAGTGAAGTTCAACATTTCTGCTAGAAGCAATGGAAAAATACTGATTTTTACCAGAAAATATTTACAACAAGTACATAATTATGTATGTTATATGATTGTTTGGGCTATTACCATCATCTATTGTGGATGTAATGTTTTCCGACGTTTAGATAGACATCTTCTATCTTTATCAAGAAGAAAAGTAAGAAACCATTTGAAAATTATCAATTTTCAAAAAGTAATATTGACAGAAGTCATCAAAGAAAAATGAACGATGTTATATACTCATCTGTGATATGATGATCTTTTTAAGTTGGATCGAACTATCGGAGTCCAAACTTCTGGCAGATCTATAGATGGAGCACTTATGGAATCAGGTGTTATTTTCATAAATGCTGCTTCTTTGATTTTTCTTCTTGCAAGTTTTTCTTCTTTGGATATTATTGATGCTTCATCCCATTTTATACATGTTGGACCAACCTGGATTTGTCGCTGTCTAGTACTCGTAGAAGCTTCTGATGTTCTTTTATTCGTACATTCAGAGGGCATTTAGTTTCTCCGATGTAAGATCTTCCGCACTCGCAAGGTAATTCATATATGCAGTTCTTTGTCCTTTGTGTCTCATTATTAGGCTTAACTTTTGTAAGTTTAGCTCTGATAGTGTCTTGAGTTTTGAATGCAGTCGTTATGTTGTATCTATTTCCAATTCTTCTCATTTTCTCCGACAAACCTTTTACATAAGGAATTACGGTTTTAATGGTCTGATTTATATCTGTTGGTTCAGGTTGACTTTCTCTTGTTCGTTTAGCTTTTTCTAATATCTTTTTGGGGTAGCCATTGCTTCTAAGAGTTTTCGAGATGTTATTTATTTCTTCATTTTGGTCTTCTTCAGTGCAACAAATATTTATTGCTCTATCAAATAAACATTTTGCTACTCCCAATTTAGTGTTTAGTTGGTGGTTTGAATCAAAATGTAGATATTGTCCTGTGTTCGTTGGCTTTTTATACACAGTGGTTAACTTACAAAAGTTAAGCCTAATAATGAGACACAAAGGACAAAGAACTGCATATATGAATTACCTTGCGAGTGCGGAAGATCTTACATCGGAGAAACTAAACGCCCTCTGAATGTACGAATAAAAGAACAACAGAAGCTTCTACGAGTACTAGACAGCGACAAATCCAGGTTGGTCCAACATGCTGTAGATGAGAATCATCGTATAAAATGGGATGAAGCATCAATAATATCCAAAGAAGAAAAACTTGCAAGAAGAAAAATCAAAGAAGCAGCATTTATGAAAATAACACCTGATTCCATAAGTGCTCCATCTATAGATCTGCCAGAAGTTTGGACGCCGATAGTTCGATCCAACTTAAAAAGATCATCATATCACAGATGAGTATATAACATCGTTCATTTTTCTTTCATGACTTCTGTCAATATTACTTTTTGAAAATTGATAATTTTCAAAAGGTTTCTTACTTTTCTCCTTGATAAAGATAGAAGATGTCTATCGAAACGTCGGAAAACATTACATCCACAATAGATGATGGTAATAGCCCAAACAATCATATAACACGAGCTCCATCATCAACAATATCTCGTCATCAAATAATTATGTATGTGATATGTTTTGATCCCCATTACCCACATCCTAATCACTATTGCCAATCGATGTTGACAATGGTGATCGAACACAAAAAAAAACTGTATTCCCATTCCGCCCTATGCTGATACGCCACTGGCGGTTACCAAACCGTGGAAATAAATTCCATGGTTAGAATCGGAGCAAGGAGAAGAAGAAGAGCGCGGTCATTGTCTAGTGTCAACGTCGAGCTGCGCAAGTGCGTTGTGTAGAGGGAATTTGAAAAATGAATGATGGCGATCATCGGTGGAGTTGTGAGAGAAGTAATCGAGACCCAAAAAAGTGATAGTGCCTTGGTGTGAGTTCGAAAACGAAGCCCTCTTACGTTGAGTGACTCGAGAATATATTTTGCAAGTAAAGTCCAGACTATTTTAAATTTTATTAGTTGCTTGTCCATTTCATTAATTGATGAATGGCATTGGGAACTTGTTTGGTTCAGTGAATTTATAATTTTTCTAATTTGAGTTGATAATTAAGAAAGTGAGATTTAAGATGGAAAAAGAAAAATAAAGAGGTGTTTGATAAACATGTTTCAATTTTTGTTTCTGCTTAAGTGATTCCCTCACCTACATCTCCCCTAATTTGATATAACTTTGAGAAACTCAATCAACTTCATAACTTAGTAGAGGTATTTTCTACTTCAAAAGATTATAACGTCATATTCTAAAGAAGTCCAGGAGAAAAATCGATGGAATCTCAAGGATTCGTTGCAAAAATCACGAATGCAAATAAATGTGCCCATTAAATTTCAATATCTTCGAAATGAACCGTGCTCTTTCATTCATCAAATCCATAGAAAAAGTGAATTTATGTATCAAATTGGCATATTCTCATGCTGGCGAGAGAACCTATACAGTCCGTAAATGCAGGTAAACCACAAATTAGAAAACTTGAAGCATTCAGATATATCGCAATAAGAAAAATGTGAACTCGAAATCGATAAGAACCGAGAAAAATCTAATTCCAGTAATCCGTTTCATCGAGTTAACATCACGGACGACAAACAATTCGATAGACTTGTTTTGAAATTACCGTGATTGTAAGTTCAAAAACAATGCATCGATTAATGCAGTGATTATTGACGTGAGCTTGTTAAAATTTCTTTCTCGTCGAGTGATGTTTCAAATATGAAAAAAGAACATGCATCAGAGTCCATTGTAAAATGTAACACGAACGATATTGTTGTCGCTACATGAATGCTATTGTATTTTCCATTTGTAAGCAATCATAAATTGAGAAGGCGCAGTAAATCTTGATATGTGATAGGGAATAGATTACCCAACAAAAGAACTTTGCATTTTATCGTGATTCTGATATCCCATTTCATGAAATTACGAGTATAATATATTTATATATATATATCTATATGTTCTCATGACATATCCGTAATATTCAGGATTTTATTCCTATTATATTTATCTATTTGCTGGTATCCGAACTGATCAAGAATCTCGTTCAAAATTTCAGTAAAATGAACTCGATAATAAATTTTTACTCGAATACTCTATGAGTTTCAAGTTTCTTTAAGCTTGTCTCTTCTCATGAAAGCACTGATTTCATTAGTTTCTTCTAATTTATTGATGGTTTTCGAACCAAAATTCTTACCACGATAGGCTCTTAAAACGATTTTTTTCTGATCGAACCAATATTGAGCTACATCGCCTTAGTTAATATATGTCATAACACACTCATATATCCCAAGGGAAATATGAAACGTCAAATCATATTTTGTTTCTTTATTTAGTAACAAAATGGAAACTGCAATTGTTGGAATTTCCACTAAAAGTATTTCCACCAGAAACAAAGGAAGAAGAAATATCTTATTATTATTACACTACAATAAGAGTGGAGATTAAACCTATGCACTCAATACAGAACTAATATATACAATACATGCCAGAAAGTATACAAATTCAAGCACTTCTCCATCGGTCGAACCTGTTCTTGAACCTGTTGACAGTATCAGCATTCACCACTTCATCCGGGAGACGATTCCAAACGTCGAAAATTCTGTTAGGTAGAAAGTTCATCCCGGTAGGTGGTCTTATACGATTCCATGGCAAGTTTAAAACTATGTCCGCGAAGGTGGTTTGTATTTAAAGGAAATAAATTTTTAAGGTCTACACCAAAGAATCCATGCGTAGCCCTAAAAGCCACTATCATGTCACCCCTGGCACGCCGGTCCTCAAAACTGGTTAGCCCAAACAACCCCATCCTCGCCTCGTAGCTTGGTCGAGGTAACCAGGAAAACGGAATTCTTGTGCACCATCTCTGGATAGACACAAGAAGCTGTAAGTCAGATTTTAGAGCCACCCACCAAACTGGCCCGGCGTACTCCAGAATAGGCCTCACGTAGGTTGTTTACAGCAATTTGGCAGTCTGTATATTACAATCCCTGAAGGACCGCTGAATGAGGTAGGCGGCCTTCTTAGCACTTCTGCAAGTCTCGGTTATATGCTCCGACCATTCAAGATCAGAATTGACGATCACCCCAAGATCACGATGGCTCCGGGCCACAGTAAGAGGATCTCCAGTAGGGGTATAAGGAAGTGTCGTGTTATTTCTGCAGAAGTGCTGTACGCAGCACTTGCTGATTTTGAGAGGCAGCAATAATTTTTCAACCCAGAGAGCAATTCTATCCAGGTCAGACTGCAGCTGGCCTGTATAATTTGTCATCGTCGGAGAACAGGAGACACTTGGAGATCAACAACTGTGGAAGATCCGCTGTGTACAGCAGGAAAGGATTGGACCAAGAACCGATCCCTGGGGAACAACACTTGTAACCGGAAAACCGTCGTCCAAGCACCTGGACCAGTCATTCACTGCCACAAAAAGGTTTGTCATCGTTGATCGACCCGGAAGAAAACCGTGCTGAGCATCAGGTATCCATTTATTTGACTTGGCAAAATCAAGAATGTGGTCGATTAATATTCTTTCGAATACTTTGCAGACAGTAGACACGAGACTTATGGGTCGGTAGTTAGTAGGAGAGGTCTTATTCCCATTCTTATAAATAGGCGTCACCGAAGCCGAACGCCACTGTGAAGGAAGTGATGAAGTATGTATAGATATTTGAAAAAGATGGAAAAGTGGTCCAGCAAAAGCACCAGAACACTTCGAAAGGAGAAGACAAGTAATTCCATCACTACCGGGAGCAGCAGCGACCCTCAGGCTGGAAAGATACCTCTCCACAATGTCTGACGACAAAGGTATATGATCATGGGAGCCAGAACATCGAGGAGTAAGTAAGTTGTTCATAAATATTCGTCGACGAGACTACAGTTTTCTAGAGAACATTCCGTGCAGCAGCAGTCTCGGACGATTCTCCCAAAGATTGTGATGCTGCAGATGGCTCTCCCTCCACACCTGCTATCATCTTCGCTACCTTATTTTTGTGCAGCCTACTGCCAGCCAGATATCCTTCTGCAAGATACGAACATTTCCAACCACCATGTCTCTTGAGTGTTGTCATTGAGGCTCCCACATCGGCAACCAATGTCGCGGATGTTCGTCTTCAACACTGGCCTGTATACGTTTTCGGATTATCTAAACCCAATCATTCAGCAACTTCACTCGGAATTTTTCCGAAGGTATTTTAACCGACAGGCTGAAGAGTACACTTCTTATTCCTATAAGCTACGAAGAACCTAAGAACACCTTGCGAACGCAATGCCGAATACTCCCTCACCAAACGAGCAGCACCCAGATATTCTTCATCAATTATAGTGAATATTCTGTTTATATCATTCTTAGTCTTTGAGACTTTGATTATGATTACCAACCCACGATCTTCGATATCTGAATTTCAATATGTAATATCTACAAAAACAGATATAACAGAAAAAGAAATAAGGGTGGCTTTTTTCAACCCCTAATAATAATAAGTAGAAGGTTTGAGGAAATCCCAGAAAAAATCAATTACGCATTTATAAACCCATGTACGGTATTTCAATACTATTTACAGACCCTGTAAATTACAAGAACAGTGGGCGAAAAAGAGGATGGGAGGATTCTCAATTTGATTGTGAGAAGCACAGCTTCGTGTTAAAGTGGAAATCAACTTCGATCTAGTTTGAATGGAGATATTCAGAAGTATCGATAGTTAGAATTCAAACAATAGGTTTATTGTGACGTACGCGTGAATGTCAGCAGGCTAATGTACCATAGCTGTGAATCTTAAATCCCCTTTTGAAATTCTCCCGCTTCAACTCCCTCCAGAACATTCTCCCTTGTTAATTTTGCCCCGTCTAGTAATATTTCACGTTACACATTCATGATCCAATTTAAAAGTTACGTCTGTATACACATAGTTAGCACCATGGATCGCCGAATTTTTCAGCTGAAATTCGTGTAATCGAGTTTATTCATTGTTTTGGAACTAGAGGAATTTTCTAATCAGGGACGCCCAACTTTGTTCTTAGTTGGATTAACGCCCGTATGAATTAGTTTTTTGTGCATGGATCGCGGATATGGGAGTTTTAAAATCAAAGTTGGACAACCGATCGTTGAACTGGACCTGTTGTTCGGAATATTTCGCATCGAACAAATTCAACGCTGCTTATATTCTGGAACGAACGTGTCGTAATAAGTATACCCTATCTAAGAATGGAAATTTCAGTCTGGAAGAAAAACCAAGACCTAAAACGCTACCAATATTCTAGAAAATGACCTTCACATTAAAGACTAGAGATTTTGGCTCCTATTAAACACTTCTACCGGCGGATTTGCTCACCTCATAATTATACAGGGTGTCCCAAAAATACCACGCGAAAGTGACACTGGAGATAAATGGGCATTAGGTCTATCAGATAGCATCAACATGACCTCAGTAAGAGTCCGCTGGTTTTCCAGACATCACCACTTTTTTGTATCTTTGAAAAATCTCCAGATTTCGGTCAAATGTAAGTTTAGCTTACAAAAGTTAAGCCTAATAATGAGACACAAAGGACAAAGAACTGCATATATGAATTACCTTGCGAGTGCGGAAGATCTTACATCGGAGAAACTAAACGCCCTCTGAATGTACGAATAAAAGAACATCAGAAGCTTCTACGAGTACTAGACAGCGACAAATCCAGGTTAGTCCAACATGCTGTAGATGAGAATCATCGTATAAAATGGGATGAAGCATCAATAATATCCAAAGAAGAAAAACTTGCAAGAAGAAAAATCAAAGAAGCAGCATTTATGAAAATAACACCAGATTCCATAAGTGCTCCATCTATAGATCTGCCAGAAGTTTGGACGCCGATAGTTCGATCTAACTTAAAAAGATCATCATATCACAGATGAGTATATAACTTTGTTCATTTTTCTTTCATGACTTCTGTCATATTGACTTTTTGAAAATTGATAATTTTCAAAAGGTTTTTTACTTTTCCTCCTTGATAAAGATAGAAGATGTCTATCGAAACGTCGGAAAACATTACATCCACAATAGATGATGGTAATAGCCCAAATAATCATTCAACACGAGCTCCATCATCAACAATATCTCGTCATCAACTTGAATTACGTGTGGTTTGTTTATTTTAGATAGGTGAAATGTGATGTGATAGTGATTCTTGAACGTTCAAATAATGTTGATTAATCCTTGTTGAATCAACATTCAGAAAATACAAAGAGGATACGTTTCATAATAGTTGAATAAAGCAACAAGCAACAACTTTTATTATACGTGAAGTCAACGTTTGGTTGAATTTAGGTTTCAGAGGTAAAGTTGAAAAATTCAACGTGTAATATTGAATAAACGTCCGGTACCATTTACAAACGTTAAGTATACGTTTGTGTGTTCACTGTGAATTATTTTTAAATCAATAGTGTATGAATAAAATATCATCAACTTACTTTTGACCTTTTATTCCCTTACTGTCGAAAATCCTCAGATGTATTGCTGAAGTCTTAATTGCGATAGTGACTGATGGATCCTTAGTTGGTGTAGTTTCGTGCATCGGAGCTCCAATTCAATTCTGAAAATCGAAACATAGCTTCAGTAACGAGAAGTATTTCGAATATGGGTGAAAATCATCTTAAGGTCGATAAATATGTATCGGGAGTCCAAAATTTCAACGTTACAAACGAGGTAGCAGATTATTTTCTTCGCTTCCAGCAGCTGATTGGAGAAACAGTCCTCGTTTGGCAGAAATGAGATTCATTTAAAATTCCTGATTTGCAGAAAGGAAGGAGTATTATAGAAATTCTGAGGATGAATATCACCTTTACTGCGCTTTTTCTCTCTTCATTCCCCTCGCACCGAGTATTCTTGAATCAGATTTTTATTCGAATATGAATTGAATCCTATATCCGAAATAATTGGTCATTATTAATAACCAGTTATGCCGTATTCGACTTCAAATTAATTCCCTTTAATTGCCGACCGAAATGCCTTCGATATGATTTTGCCGAAATGTATTTATTCAGAGAGAGTCCGCTCGCTTACAAAAGTATTTTCAGCCCGAAATCCAGACAAAAAACGGCCTCTATAGGCATAGTTCACGAAATAGCTCTGTTGGTGGGAAAATATATGGCATATTTGAGTGTGTGTGGTTAAGAAGTAATAATTATCCAGTTGAAGACTTCCTCGAAGCAAAGTGGTTTTGAGAACAGTTTTTATGGCATGCAGTCTTCCACTGTCAAATCGATTCAGTGAATTGCCGAAGGCTGAAATGCATCTTTTACTTTTGCCATTGTATTTTGTCACTAATTGGGGACGGTGTACAGCTTTAAATAGCATTATTCCACCCAATTGAATATTCGAGTTCAGCTTCATAACACTAGGTATATCAAAATATGCGAAAAATTGCCAATAACCAGTCGAGTCGCCGTCAAGTAATTCCATTCTATCATATATTTCACGAACAAGATAATCATAATCTGTTGAAAAACCTTCAATGACTACATCTTTTGAAAAAATTTCAAACAAAATTGACCTGTCATCATTAATAATAATAAATATTGTCAGCCAAAAGTTCAAAAGAATATATATATAATAATGATGATGATCTATCTTTTGTAGATCAGATCGTTGAATACGACCCCCTTTCTATACTTATGAAAAAATTTATAATTCCCCCTCTGATTTTTTCTCACCTTGTAGTGGCGAAATTTATCAGCGTCCACGGCTGGATGAAATTTAATTTAATAGAAAAAAATGGCGATGAAAAAATTTGAGGTTCCAATTAAAAATTACCTTAATTATCGTCAACCTGAAAATTATGTTTCATCCCGTTCACAAGGGAAATCATTCCCTTTAAACGTCACCATTAAAGGAGTATTGTCCGCTTTTGTAAAATTCCAAACTTATAATATATACTTCCAGATCCTCTGGAAACCGCCGGAGGAATTTCAAGAAAGTAACAATTACAAGCTTCATTCTCTTCTTGAATTTATACTTCTGCTTCTGGCATTTCCTGAATTTCCACCGCTACACATCAGGAAAATTCAGCACCCTCAAGTACTCAATTTTTTCACATGTAACGGGAAAATATTATGACTGTTACAGCCAGAAGGAGTTCTGTTTCGCTTTACTCGAATAGCAAATTTTCACGAAGAGCTATATCATCCCACGGAGCGCAAAAAAAGGAAATTTATCCAACCGGATATTCCGAACGAATTTTCATCCTTGAAGAACGAACGGAACGGGGGCCTACATTTGTTGTTTGATGCCAGAACTCGATCTAATTTAAAGTTATGAAAGGACAGACGATTGAGCTACAATTTGAGAAAGGTTATGTGGCTGCCCAATTATACTTTCAATAAATTGCTGACATCGAAACTGGGTCATCTGTATATTTCTGTAAGTTGTTATTTGGTATAAGTCTTCAGAAAATCTCGTACACGAGCGAATTTTCCTAAAAGTTTTTCCACCAAACTGTTAATACTCGTCGCTACCGACGACAAATGATAAATTTGAACCATGCATTGGTCGAGAAACGACCAGAATGGGCAAGAAGACACGGCAAGGTAATTTTGCTCCATGACAAAGCAGAACCGGTTCAGAATACAATCAAAACAGTTGGCTGGGAGCTGCTACCCCACCCGCGGTATTCACCAGACTTGGCTCCTTTCGACTACCATTTTTTTTCATCGATGGGACACGTATTGGCTGAACAGCACTTTAATTCGTCGAAAATTGGGTGTCTGGTTGGTTTGCTTTCAAAAATGAACGATTTTATTGGCGTGGAATACATTGGAATTGCACAAATGTTTTTTATTTTCCCATTGATAATTTACGCGTTCCGGCTGTTTAACAATTACCAGAACGCATTGCGAGCGTTTAAAAACAGCCAAAACGCGTTCTGTGCGTTCGAAGGCAGCCAGAACGCGATGTGGCCGTTTTTTCCGGCCACTGAGCGTTTTCGGTCTTCGGGCCTAACATCTATACTGTGATAGAGTGTGAGCTCTTGAATTGATAAGTTGCGATATATTGCAAGCGTTTTGTTGACGTGCTCCTTTTGTGGTTTCATGGGGCGTTAACTAATTTTGAGAGAGGTACATTGAATGTTATCATAACTTCATAGCCAAAATTCAGCGATCGTTGATATTCCGGGCATAAATTATTCGACGCATCGAAACGTAGATCCGACGTAAGTTATACGAATTCGTGAAATCTTCTCGTTGTCGATTTAGTAACAAAAAAGCCTGAAATAATTCTAGACGAATTTCTGAGAAGCTGCCCTAGGCTGAAGCGATCTGAATCAACCCACTCATGATGAAGATGATATACGGCCGTATCATTATGAGTATATTATATGCAATAAGTATTTGGTTCGGTCATTAAAATGGAAACCGAAATGAATGGCTACCAACAACGATTCGGTGGTCTGTAATAATACGACAACCTATTCCATCTGTCTTCATTACGGTTATGACATTCGCACCCGTAACACCCATTTTTCATTTCTGGAAGGAGAATTTCAATACAAACAAGGTGAGGGAGTAAATGCGCGGAAATATAATTTTTGCGCGAATCCAACAGCGTGAATGCATTTTTCACACTTATCTAATGTTAATCAATCTCTTTGACATTTACGTTCCGTGACGACTATACGCTCATTGAAACTTGGAGCGGTGGTCGAAAATGAAAATACAGGAAATTTTCTATCTCCTATGACCTTCCATTCGCCTCACAGAGAAAGTTCCAAATTATTTCTGTTATATAGTATGATTTTGGAGCACCTGTATATGCTTCTTATTTTCGCGTCGCATGAACGCGATTGTTGTCTGTACATATGTAGATAAGAACATGTGAGAATTATGTATTTGAGTTCGATGATTATTATTTCACAAGCATTGTACCATTAGGAGTTGAGAATAAAGTGTTCCATAAAAATTGTTATATTTATTGATATTACGATTTCGTAATTAAAATATCGATCGCACAATCGAGAGATATAACAATTTCTCTGAAAATATTCGATACGAATGCGATTAACATCGGTCGGACTCATTAATTCAGTTTTCAGATAAAATTAAAAAAACATGTGGGATCCAGAGCATTTGCAGATCTTTTGTATAACTATGGTTATTCTCAAATTGAGATATATATATTCTTTTGAACCTTTGGCTTACAATATTTAGGTAGCAAACAATACAGCATATAGATCAGGGGTTAGTGACGGGGTGTCATACAATTCGGCGTATGACATAAAAGCCTAGGGAAAAAACCCCAGTAAAAAAACCCTGGCTCCCCGCCTTAGTGTGAGAGTACAAAAATAAGCTGAAATATATTTGAGGGACTTCTTTCTTCAAGAGTGGTCTTGTATTGATGGAGACAGAGACAAGTTGCCCACATCGAATCTGGGAATAAAAAGACAAATGCAAAAAAAAGAACTGAACTATAGAAGATTCAATTCTAAGAAGAATTATCCTTTCTAATATCTTGAAAGGAACACTCAATAAACTGATGGGTTGATAACTACTAGGATCACAAGGATTTTTTCTTCGTTTCAAAATACCTATTACCTCATCCTTACGAAATTCGGAAGGAAAGTTTCCTGAATACAGAATATTCTCATAGAAAGACAATAACCGAGACAAGACTCCTAAATGTTCGATGAATTTAGGATAAATTCCGTCAAAACCTGCTGCTTTCCGACAACTATGTTTATACACTTTCAATCTTTTCTGATTAAAGATAGACACTAAAGTGTGGATACAGTGAACCTCTCAGTTATGAAGGAATTCGTCAGATTAAAAACGATGCGTCCTTACTCATCAAAATCTGAATTGTGTTCTCGTGTAAATTCTATCATAACTACCAAGGATCGATAAGAATCCTACCTGTGTTCTTCGCTTAACATGGTATTTCAATTACAGTAGCTCATTAAATTTTTATTCATCACTCCAGATCAAAGTTACTAGTTTGGATGTACAACATACCGGGCCATAATTCCAAGAGATACAATCTGGTTCGAAAGTTGTCCCCACATCAACAAGTATGCAACAGTTTGAACAACGACAATCTTTTGATAATTCAATTTTTGGTACCGTACGAAAATTCGAGATAAAATGAAGTGATTTTCGGACCAGAGGATTTTATCGGCGGCATTTCATTCTCAAGGATCGTCAAGGAGATATTGAAATGGTGTATAACATACACCAATATGTAATAAAAAAATTAGAGAGCACTGACAAGAGATCAGATGGCCTTGGAGCTCTTTTTAAATCCCTTGCTTTTGAAAATTTCGAACTGGTCTTGTTTTGCCAGATAAACGAAAAAAATTAGCCTTTAAACTTTTTTGATGAGTTGAACCCTTGTTATTATTTATCTAGCCTTGACATATTTTAGCATTCGCCATTCCCAAAAATTATGAAGATCCGAAAAGCAAATCTAGAAAGTTACCTAGATATACTGTTCTAATACAAGTGAACCACCAAATATAAGAACAGTTTATTCAGAAAACTAATAAGATGTTCATGGTTTTTAAAAATGGCGAGTGCCGAACATTTGTATGTCAAACCTAGATATATAATAACAGTTTCACTTAACACGAGGTGTTCAGAAAGGGTATTGGGTATTTGATTTCGCGCCATATTCGGATCGGAGCGTGCAGGGGACGCATCGCGCATTTTTCGTACGAGCGTAGTGTAGTGGTGATTCAATAGTGACTGCTCAACGTCTCTATCGTGCGGAATATCGTACACGTCTAGCGCCAAGTGACGATAGCATTAGGAAATGGATCAGGATGTTTGAGAATACAGGTGCGACAGTTAAAATTCAAACTCTGGTCATCCTCGTTCAGTTCGCGATGAAGAAACAACTGAAGAAGTTGAGGCGTCGGTTCGTTTAAATCCGTCTTTATCCATCCAGCGAAGCCAAGCGTTGAACATCTAAAACTCGTCTTTACGTTCGATTTTGACGAAAGACTTATATCTAAAAGCCTTCAAAATTCAATTGGTTCAAGAATTGAACAAAGCGGACTATGCTGAATTTTGCGAACGAAATGCTAATAAGCAGAATTGTCGGTACTGTGCAGTGGAAAGCATGAACGAACACCGCATAGACCAAAGGTCGTGGTTTGAGCCGCTATGTCTGCTGAAGGCTAAATTGGTCCTTATTTTAATGAAGATCCACGAGACCGAGCACTTCACGTTAATAGTGACCGTTATTGCGATATGTTGCTAAATTTTTTGGTTCCCAGAGTTGCAGGAGCTTGCAGGTTTCGACTCAAGAACGTCGTTTCAGCAAGATGGGACCAATTACCATACCTCAAATGATTCAATGGAAGTTTTTAACGAATTATTCCCTAATGAAGTCATTTCGCGAAGGCGTATCATCAACTGGCCTCCAAGAAGACCCGACCTTAGGCCGCTTGACTATTTTGCATGGGAATACTTCAAAAGTAAGGTTTACCAAGATAATCCCAGTTGAAGCAAAGTATCAGGTCGGAAATGGCAGCTATGTGTCAACGTGTTATCACCAATCTTCGTTCCTGTCTAGAAGATGCGAGCAACGCAACTGTCATCATTTGGATGACATCATCTTTTTGAAATAATTCTCCAATTCATATGTTGATAACAAGCAATAAACTTTTTTACTGCTCACAAATTCTTTTTGTTTTACTGAACTTACGATTACCTAATACATTTTCTGGACACATTGTAGAAGTGTTTGAAGGCTGCATTTTCTCTTTTTTTCTCTTCGGCTTGGGATTACCATTTAGGGATACGACCAGTTTAGCTTACTAGACGAATAAGACAAGAACTGGAGGATGATTCTGCTCATACAACTTAATCGAATGAAAGTGTTAATTTTCTTTGAACTTTTCCAATAATCGACTAATATTTGAGACTGAGTTATTTTGATTCGTTCGTTCGTGAACGTCACTTTCTTTAGTCTGCACATTTGAGATAGAATAGTATATTTTGTATTCAGTCGAAATGTTTAAAAACAAGGATTATACTCCATCTCGAGTTGGTTATTGGTGGTAATCTAGAAATGACGAAAACCAAGTACCAAACTGAGCAACAACCTCGGTCAAAATTGGTTATTTACTTGAATGGATTCCATAGCAGACTTCAAACATCAGAAGATCTGAGAAATCATCACTAGGACCGCAAGACCCGATCCTTGCAGATTGGCGAAAAATTTTGTGTATTCGATTTGAATATAGAGGGTATTTCTAAAGACAAGAGTGATTATATTTCTAAACTAGCAAAGGACTATGGTGCTGAGATTATTCTCCTTCAAGAGACACATACGGATACCAAAAAAATCTTCGTGAAAGAGGAACCATAAAAGGTTATGTATTCATTGATCATCTCCTTAGTAAAATTAACGGTTTAGCTTGTTATGTTAAAAAATCCTTGATTCACAATATCGACTTAATCCAAAAAGGCGAATTTGAGGGTGTTTTCTTCCTCTCTTTCATATTTTTATTTTTGTTATTCAGTTCTTTTTTCTGCTTTTTTCTTTTTATTTCCAGATTCGATGTGGCCAACTTGAAGAAGTCTCTGTTTCCATCAATAGAAGATCACTCTTGAAGAAAGAAGTCTCTAAAATATATTTCAGCTTACTTTTCACACTTAGGCGGGGAGCCAGGGTTTTTTTACTGGGGTTTTTTCCCTAGGCTTTTATGTGATACGCCGAATTGTATGACACCCCGTCACTAACCCCTGATCTATATGCTTTAATGTTTGCTAACTAAATATTGTAAGCTAAAAGTTCAAAAGATTATATATATATATTTGCTTGAAATCAATAAAAGTGTTGTAGAATGAATATTACATATCGAGTGATGGCATACTGACATTCTATGGTCAAATTCGATATTGAAAGAGCTGTATTCTGTGGCAGTCGTAGAGAAACAGTTTTTCCCTCAGATATAATAGTCGGTTCGTTCCGCCAAAAAAATCTAATTCTTCTGTGAACGTCTGCGGGGAACAAAAGGGCACTTATCACTTGCTCTGGTCTTTTCTTAAATGAATTTCAATTTTTCGTGAGCGAATGAACGACGACGTTCAACGTTCTCGATAAGAAATCAGGTAAAAGGCTCCATTCATGACGGATTTCAATAAAGAAAAGAACGCTTCCCCGTAGAACTCATATATATCACAAGCATCTAAACGCGGCATCGTAGGACGACCTAAAAATTCGATAAGAGACGACGTTTCACCGCAAGGGAAATCTATAGGGGCGTCGAAGTGTAAGACATTAATTATTTTTATAAATCGCCAAAAATTACCTATTATCTGTTTGTGCGAGAGATTTATGTTGCAGACCGGAGAGGAAAAAACTGCGGTATAACGTGAAAAATCGTTCCTTAGCGATATCGTCGAATATGTTTCTGATGTTGTTCTGCTTCGGATTTCATCCTCGCCGAGACAATCGAAACGAGGAATTGCCATGAAAGATATTACTCCTCTATCTTTCATCGATATCCGCTCAAACGTATATTGTACGGATGCCATATTGATTCATCAAGGAACCCTAGACGATTTCCTATATTCTCTGGAAATTAGGAAATCCCCAGAAAAATTCCTTGGTTGATAGTTTTTTTCAGCAATTGAAAGCGTGGAGTAGTTTTCTACCACAAATGCAGATATGCATGGATTCAAATTTGTAAGAAACTCGAGTTATACAATTTTTCTTTCAATACGAATTATACGATCCCTAACTAACCTAAATACAAAAAAACAAACAGTGGAGTCCTTTTTGTTTTTTCTTTTGGCTTAAAATATTAAGTTAGCAAACAATAAAGCATATAGATCTGGGGTTAGTGACGGGGTGTCATACAATTCGGCGTATCACATAAAAGCCTAGGGAAAAAATCCCTATAAAAACCCTGGCTTCCCACCTAAGTGTGAAAGTACAAAAATAAGCTGAAATATATTTGAGGGACTTTTCTTCAATTGGTCTTCTATTGATGGGGATAGTTTTATAGAACTTGAGGAAGACCTTTCTTCAATGTTTTGAAATTGCTACTCTTATTGCCAATAAAAACACGAAACCTTCTTTCAGATAACATATTTTCTAACAATCTTACCATTTTTCCACACTTCAGATGGGTATAGTTTGAAAATCAATTCATCTTTCCACACAGTGTCATATGCAGCTTATGTTTTCAACCTACCATTGAAGCCTGATTCTATGAAATGAAAATAAAGATATTTGAATAATCCAACTGAAATTTTCAATAACCGAACGGCGGCAATATTTAATTCGAATTTCCAGAATGTTACGCTCATGATACGGAATCCATCACCTTTGTGAAATTCTCGCATTTCGATGCCAATATCCGATTTCAAAGTAAAAGTTCCATTTTAATTGATTTTTCAATGCGGCCGAATATGCCGATTCTGTTCGACATCCGTTCATTTCACTTTGAGCAATATTTATTGCGCGTGAAATAGAGTTACCAATCTATTGAGAGAGACAAAAGGTACAATATCAGAAGCACATATTCTGACAGAAAGCAGGAATGCGTTCATTTGTCTGGTTAACACTTTAGTTTATTATGCAGCTTTACGACTCTGAAATCCAACACCAAAGATTTTTCATGGCCCCGACTCTGAGAAATACATGAAATGGATACGTAAACTTGAAAAAGAACATTATTCGAATTGATTAACGACTTGAAATCAGAAGTTGAATATTTCGGATTTCATTGTTACTAAGGAAAAATACAAAAATGTTATCCAATTGCTAGAAAAAACATTTCAAGGTATTCTCGCAGAGAATATTCAACGTTGAATATCGTAGTGATAGTACGATTCAGATCTTGATCTTACATCGTGGCTACAACTCTGATCAACAACTCAACTTATTTTATACATTCTTCATTTTGAAGTTTTTACTCGTTCAGTAAATGAGACAGATTATTATCTCTACTACTATATATACATATATAACTCGGAAAGCAGCAGGTTTTGATAGAATATATTCTGAATTCTGCAAACATTTAGGAAAAATGACCTTGTCTTGGTTATTGTCTTTCTATAACCATATTCTGAATTCAGGAAAATTTTCTTCCGAATTTCGTAAGGCTAAAGTAACAGGTATTTTGAAATGAGGAAAAAATTTTTGTGATCCTAGTAGCTTTCGACTAGTCAGTTTATTGAGTATTCCTTTTAAGATATTAGAAAATTAAATTCTTTTTGTTATTGATCTTTCTATAGGATATGCACTAAAACATTTCCAGGGAGGCTTTAGGAAAAATAGAAATTGTTCAGATCAGGTTCTCAACCTTGCAACTTTCATAGAATCAGGCTTCAATAATAGGTTGAAAACAAGGGCTGCTTGCATTGATTCATCTTCGGCATATGACACTGTGAGAGAAGCAATTTCAAAACATTGGAAAACGGTCTTCCACAAGGATCAGTTCTGGCTCCTTTACTTTTCAATTTATATCTCAGTGATTTATCCACGACATCATCTCAGATATTCGTCAAAATCGCATGGATTGTAATGAGTAATCTGTGTTAGTTTTCAAGTGCAATTGATCCTCTTACAAAAGGATATATTATAAAAAAAATTATACTAACCAGCCAGCAAAAATGAAAACCAATAGATACGTGAAAACTGCCGGGCTACCTTGAAGCCTTATTCCTATATTACCCATGAAAATTGAAAAGACGTTCGACCATTCGTCTCTCAGCATTATCAAAAGAAAAGGGTGGTTTTCCGTGGACGTCAACCAAGTAGGAATAAATCTTAATTTCGTTTAACTTTTATTGCGAATCCAATTTTATCATGGAAGCCAACTATGTTCCTGTTTGCTCAACTTATCTATTCAGCCCCCCAGAATTTATTGCTCGGTAGTTCTACGAAAACATGCGAATGTGCACACTTCAACAAGCACTCAGCTTTTCCTCCCCCATTCGGCAGTCCTGTGTGGACCCTTCTTTTCACCTTAGTTGACCGAACCGAGGGCTGACGGGGCGCGGGAACACACACACGCTCACTTTGATCGCATTCAAGATGATTTTACGTTTAGGCCTGATTGACATTCATTAGAACATGTTACGATTCGAAAACGAGCGAATCTCAAGGCTGGCAATTTCTTGTTCGAACGTGCTCGAGTAGATGATGGGCTCAAAGGAATAAGATATTTGTTTCACGACAGGGGTTGCTGGCCTAAACGGTCGCACATCCCCCCAACGTTGTGAATTTCTTCGGTTCGTCAATAACAACTTAGGACTTCGAGACAGTGATTTATGAATGAATATTCAGTTTTAACCAGGAGGCCTGTCGAATCTGGTTATGTCCAAATGGTCGTAAAAGTAATAATTGCCAAGAAAACATGTTGAAAATATTATACAGGATGGATGGATATGAACTTAGACTATATAAAATAAACAAAGCATTCCTTTGTGAAATGTCGATTTGTTTGGACTCCCTCATTGAAAGTGTCTAAGCCAATATCGTAATCAACCATTTTTCTCCCATAAAAAAAGAGATAATCGAACACATCGTAGAAGAATTGATAATAGAATACGAAAGTATCGTCAGCGATAAATACAAAATGCTGAATACGTGTTCAAATTCATACCTGAATTTCTGAAGAGTCATGTATTTATTGCCTAAGCCCAACTTCCAACAATTCCCATACTCAGTGATGCAATCGGAAAACAAGCATGTAGACAATAAATTTTATTACAAAAGCGACTTGTATTATACTCCATCTGAATTGAAACTGGTGTTTGCGGAGCGAATCAACACGTCCTTGTTCATTTAAAAATTATTATTTATTGTAGAATGTACTACCGAACTGTTAACTATGCCAAATACCTTCTCCGTTAAATGATGCTTAAATATCCTTACAATTTGATTCTAATTAAAGTAACTTGTATTGTGGGTATTGATTTATACTGGTCTTTAGAATTACATCATAAAACTGCGGGAAAGTTTTCATTTCAATACAAGGTGATTACAATTAATGAAACATTAAACGTCCAAAGGGTCGATTGACCTGAACGCTTTCAACATATATTTCAACACCTTTGAATATCAGAAATTGGCATTAAACTGTTCGTGTTATCATTCAGTACTCGATAAAATACTCGAAAAAACTAAATTAACATCACAAAAAGGTAATAGAATCTTAGGGAGGTATATTGAACGAACAATTTTATTGGGTTGGTATCCGCAAATTGGGTTTCGTATTCTCCAAATATGGTCCCCAGAAACTTAAGGGTTTTCGCAGAAGTCAAAAAGATTGTTTATAGAGAGAAATTCGTCTCATTTTGGAGGTCTCGACAAATTCTACCCCGATGGTATCAAAAAGCTGGACATTCGTTAAAATGAATGTAAATATAGTTAAAATACATAAAGGCCAAAAAAATTTTGTTTTCCTACCTAGTCCCGGGCTTTATTGATCGATAAGCTTTGAAAAAGCTCAGAGATCACTGCAACTCATCTATTTAAAGTTAAAGACACTCTCAGTTTAGAAAACAAGGGAAGCTCCCTTGAATAATCCTCGATCCAAAAGGCTCAGCGGCGTATTCCTGAGATATTTCCGAAAGGTTGTTTTTTTCCACCGCATAATGCATCTCAACATCAGGGGCCCTTATAATCTTCCGAAAGGATATTGTTGAATTTACGAGACCCTTCATATCGCATAAAGGGCGATGACCATCAGTGTTTAGATTCAAAACAATGAGGCAACGATCGCTCATTCCTGCCGTTACGGAATAGGGAATGACTTTATCTTTATGGAGGGATAATGCTAGGATGCCCCGTGCCAACATGGCCACAAGTGGTCAAATAACACCACTCGATTGGCCAGCACCCCACTCGGACATGAATTTCATAAAACCTCTGCGAGATTACTACGGACTCTATATTCCACATGAATAAGCCACCTATGAATAAAGAGCAACAAGATATTGTTTTTTTGAAGACAGCTATTCAATAAGACTGAAGAGATCAGCTGAAATTTTCCATTTTTCTCTTCCAGCATTTCTTCTTACAGTAAAACCAGATTCATTCGGTTGATGTACAGATGTTGCGAAGATTCGAGTCACTGGATGTGGCCTTAATTCCATCCTGATCTGTATGGTCTGGATATGGTATGCAGCTTAATGATGGGGATCACCATATATGTTAAAGTGCTAGTAATAGGACTGACGGGCTTGCAACAATATTCTGAATTCAGGAAACTTTCCTTCCGAATTTCGTAAGGCTAAAGTAATAGGTATTTTGAAACGAGGAAAAAATCCTTTTAATCCTACTAGTTATCGACCCATCAGTTTATTGAGTGTTCCTTTCAAGATATTAGAAAGGTTAATTCTTTCTAGAATTGAATCTTCTATAGAAAAAGCTCTACAGAATTTCCAGGAGGCTTTAGGAAAAATAGAAATTGTTCAGATAAGGTTCTCAGCCTTACAACTTTCACAGAATCAGGCTTCAATGATAGGTTGAAAACAGGAGCTGCTTTCTTTGATTTATCCAAATACTTCAACAATCAGAGAAGATGGACAAAACAACATGTTTTATGCAGTCCTTCCCAAGATTGATCATCTAACTGATAACCTCAAAGGATTGTTTTCTGGTATTCCAAATCTGAAGATAACTCAAAAATCCATCAAATCAACAAGAAACAATTTCTCTCGATTGAAAGATAAATTACCCAAATCAATGACCACAAATTTAGTCTACAAAATTAACTGCCAAAACTGCGACCTCTGTTATATAGGACAAACATCCAGAAATTTGAAAGGACGTCTCACATCACAAAAAAGTGACTGCAAATTGAGAGAACCAAGATGTGCACTTTCGCAACATGTAATAACAACTAATCACAAAATCAATTGGAACATCGATAATGTAGCTATCTTAGACAAATGTGACAAAGAAAAATCAAGAACAATTCTAGAAATGATACGAATTTCTCAAGATCCAAAGGTAATGAACAGAAGATCAGACATCAACAACCTGAGTAACATCTATTCATATTTAATTGAAACAGAACTTGACCTGTTAAATTTGGCATTCTTCAAAAATTCAGGAATAACAGAGTCATAAGCACTCGACATAGTTAGATTTTAAAATTGAAATATTCAGAAAAATTCGGAGTTCCTCACACAATTTCTAAAATATCTATGATTCATACATTGTTATGATGAATGTCATGATTATGACTATGTCAAATTAATTTCAAAACTTGTGAAAGAGAGAAATCCTCTTCTCATCACGTTCTGAAGTTTGTTGGATGTCAGTTAAACCATTTTAAACCTCAATTCAGAGAAACCCAACATTGTGTAAGTTATTCATTCCATTTTGCAGTCATGTCTAGCCTTAACTTTAATTTATGTAACTTACAGATTCTTTAAGTATGTACTTTTTTTTAGATGTTCTGAAGAAGCAGTTGAAATACTGCGAAAGCTTAGCATTTACAATAAATGGTATAACAATTGAAAGACCAACAATCTCTATTCACCAATTATATATCAATTCTTTATAAACATTAATCAGAGATGAACTCCACACAACTATATATATATATATATATATATTTGGGTTAATAACCCATCATGAATTTTGGAACCGTACAAAAGTGACTACCCGATTCCATGTTTTTTCACGGACGGTGAAAAAAATGCGGGACTGGATACGTCCATTTGGGACATCAAACAGTCGAGTGAAGTTTTTCATCAGTGTTGGGGATTTCCTGAATCTGAATGAAGTTTTATTGCAATGAAAATAGACCACTGATTCCCTCGTTGATGAAATGCATACATCCGTGTGATATCATATCGAGCTATTTTCAGAGATTGTTAGTGAAAATGTATAGAAAAATTCATACAAATTTCCAATCAATCACGAATAATAAAATTCAATATATATAGCTGGTTGAATAAGAATGAAAATCCACAAACTCTAATAATAAATTTCATTTCGTAATTGCCGTCAGAACGTTGTGAAATTTCTGCAATCAGTGATTTATTAATACGGCCAGAAATAATGCTATAACTTCAATTGATGAAATATATTATTATTCGCGAGGAAAAATATTTCAGCGAGATTTTATATCAAATCGTTTTATTGCTTGTAACAAATTAATTTATTCATTCGTTTCAATATAAACGAGCGTTGCACATTTTCATAGCGAATGAAATTTTAAATGTGAACTCTCGCATAGGTCCATTTTATCATTACAGTAGTATTTGCTGACTAAACTGCGTATTTCTCAAGTAATAAAGTCTAGGTACTTTCTCTTCTTAAGGTTTCAACAAGTTGTTCAATAGCCCCTTGTATAAGTGACCATAAACCCATTTCTTAATCAAAGATAGACACATGAAACGACCTCATCGATCTCTTAATTGAATATAATAATAAAAAATGATAAATAATGAAATCCAGGATCATATTAGCGAAATATCTGGTACACCTAGGTTCGATGGATGTCAGAGATGGCCGTGGTAATCAATGCAAGCTCAGTGGAGCCTCGAAAAAAAAAAGAATTTATCGCATTAAGTCAGTCTTTCATTAAATTTCGCCGCTACGGAATGAGATCTGATATGGAATTTTGTGTGTGGCTCCCCTACTAACAAAATTGCAGAAGAAGTGGATATTATTTCGTACTTAGAGATATAAACTCGTAATCATAAAACAGGCGGTATGTGAGAGAGAACTAGGTGAACTCCGGTAAAAAAAGAACGTTTGCACGGTAGCTACCTACACCTTTCGTACAATCTTTTCAAGAATGAGCGAGGGCATCTGTCTAATTATACCGTGTCCAAACTTAGATTGACTGTCTCGACCCAGTCTTTTTTTCGACAAAAAATTTCAACATTAAAGTTGCTCATTCAGTTGACAGACATACGTGTATATATTTATGGGTGTTTTTTTCATTCAACTTGTTCTTTTGTGAAACTAGCGCCGCAGAAGTGGATAGTTCTCATGTTCGTGTCAAATGGCGTCCTTTCGGACATATATCCCAGACGTTCTTCATTCGAACCACTTACATCTCATGTTATTTACTGGTTTAGAGTCCGCTCAGAATGAACATCTGGAATTTCAGAGTTGACACATCTATTTACAAAATGAATGACAACTTCAGTGATCTCAGTTATAAAATCCAAGTGATTTACTTTTTCTAACGCCACTATCGGAAACAGTCAACATTGTTGAAGGAGATTGATCACGTGGAGTCGTCATATGTTTTTATGCTCTATAAATGTTTTTATAGCTGCTCTACAAAACAAAAATTGTGTATAATAATCTAAAAATGGTCGATAAACTTTCCATTGGAGTATCTTTTGATACCTACATGTTTTATTCCATAAATACAATTCCATGATGAACATAAGGAAAAATTGAATTCTTTCGTATTCCTTGTAAATAAATGATTTTTTTTTATTTCGTGGGTATGGAATCTATTTTTAAAAAGACGTTAAGGCTGTACTTCAAGCGACGTTTCGCAACTTTATTTGTTGCTTGTTCAAAGCTCTACAAACACACACAGATTGTTATAAAGAACATGGTTTTATGACTACCCATTTATCGACTTTCTCGAAGGAATCAAAGTGCTGCCCAGCCAATGGGAGTCCCATCGATGAAAATAAATGGTAGTCGAAACCAATATAATATATATTATATATTATCTAAATAATATAGCAGTAGGAAATGAACCAGAGAAGATTATTTCGAAACTCGACGGGGGACCGGGAAAACGAGGCTTCTGGGGAGGCCCGAAGGGCCGACCCAGGGGCAATCTCAATACAGATAGAAAGGGCGTATCTTCTTCTAGGAGAAGCGACCGCGAAACCCCCCCGGGCGCTCTTAAAACGCCCGAAATTTGAAACGAAAATCGCGAAAATGACGTTTTTCGCCAAAGGTGCCTCGGGACAAGGAAATAAACTCCGAAGCCGGAACGCCCTGGGTCCGGGAGTCGCTACATATTCCAAGAGCGAGGACGAAAGGTCTCCTTAAAACCCATCAGAACTTCGGAGCCCCCCGAAATCTTGGCGAAAATAACGTAACTAAAACGCCCATTTTCCGATTCCCAACTCATGAAAAACGTCAAAAACCGCAATGATGCTTTTCCTTCGTGCGGGCCCAAAATAATCCATATGACCCAGCGGGCGAAATTAAACGAATCTACGGGAAATTTCCTACCTCATGGTACCAATCTTCATATCCAAGTAGCAGTTCTCATGAACGGATGGAACTATTCATGGTTACACGTTTAGACCTATATTCAATAATTTTTATTTTACCTTTGTAAAATTCACCGATCGCAAATCGATCGAGTAGAAACGACATTCTTCTGGTTTTTTTTTATGGAAAAAGCACCCACTGCGAATCAATTATATACAGGGTGTCCCATATGCGTTGCCTATCATTAACAAATACTTTCCATGGAGTTATTTCGGCTGTTTCTGCTTACGGCTTCTTAATTCGATAAAATATTTTTTCGTGTTTCTTCGGGTTCTTTCGTGTTTTATCGCGTTTCTTCCAGTTCTTTCATGTTTTTTCATTTCCAACGGTTTGTTTTGTCTTCATTAGGGTTTGTTTGGGTTCTTTTGGACCTTTTGCGTTTTTTCAAGTTTCTTTGCTTTCAACGGGTTTCTTTTCCGTGTTTCTGTGCGCTTCATTGATCTATGATCTATGGGCTTATTGAACTACTGACTTATGGATCTACTGACCTATATTGATATACGGGCTTATTGATCTATGGGCTTATGGATATGCACGCTTACTAGTATATAATATAATATAATAAGTTAAAATAGTGAAAATCAACTCGAGAAATGCAATTTCCGTGCTTAGTCGACAAAGATATGTCAAGAATTGCCTTTTTGTGGACTTTTAATGAAATATTCTATGTCCGAACTGAGAAAAACAGCATTTTTCATGTCCCTTTCTGATAATCACATCGTCGAGCAACAACTCATCGTCACGCATGCTTTCAAGAGTTGTTAAATCAGGACCGTTTCTTAGGACTTTTATGGTTCGGATATTTCCCATTACCAAGACCTGAGGATTGATTATGTTTGTCCGTGAACAAAAGATGCCAGCAGAAACAATAATATCACCGAAAGCTCCATAAAACCGTCGCTATTAAAGTATTATTTCCAAAGTGGCTATTGGAACTTTCTCCATCTGGGGGTTGGAATTTATAGTTTCGTAGCCAGTGACACAAGCAGGGGCACTTAAGGTCGATCTCCTGAAACTTTACACGTTCAATTAAAATTCGATAAATTTCGAAATACGGGAATTTCATTCCTTCGGAAAAGTTCGGGGAATACGGTCGCTAGATATTTCTTTGTAGAGGACGGAGTCGGTTCGAGAAGAAGTATCGGGCAAAAGATAATAAATTCCATGATACTCCGTGAAGGAATAAAAAGCTGGATATCAGAATTCTAAATTTTCCATTATTCGATTAAAAAATTAGGGTGGCAAGGCTGGCAAAATGCCACGGGCCCCAAACCCAACAGGACCCCCCGGCCTAAAAGGCTGGGAGTGCAGAAATTTTTTATATTGTCTCCGAGTAATATATTAAAAAAAAAAAAACTCCTGAGGATTTTGTTCTACAAAAGTGATTTCTGTAGCTGCGTGTGATTATAGCCGGAAAATTGAGCGTCAATTACAGCTGTGGTTACAGCAAAGATCGTCAATATTGATCTGAACTTCACTAACGGCCGTTTTCAATAACTAATCTAACCTACAAATCTATGATTCTGGGATTGGAATAATCTGTCATTTAGTAGCTGTTTCCGATTGAATATTCTGTCGCCCCATTCTTATACAGGGTGGCCATTTGAAAACGAAACAGACGAGATTACAGACGATAGAAATTTTTTCGATAGAAATGCTCGGACAGGTCGATTTTTGTTTCGAGAGGGACAACTTAAGATGTTAGTTATGGACGCATAGCGCTTCAACCCTTGCTGCTACAACCCCCACCCCCAAATTTTGAATAGGGAAGATGAGGTGAGTGATACCTCATTTGAAAGGTATTTTTATACTAATTTCAGCGCAGTAATTGTTTTTTAATTTTATGCATTAGTTCTCGAAATATTCTCACTAAGTATTTGAAAATGAAGTGGTGTTTTCATGGCACTTGTAGTGTTTTTTGTGAAGAATCGACATTTTGAGCTTCGAAACAGCCATGACTGTGGTCTACTGAGAAAGAAATCTTTAATCAAGATGTCGAACAAACAAAGCGTATTGCGAAGGAGCTCAGTCTTGCTGAAACTCAATCTAAATTATCTTCGATATTTGCAGTATTTCCATTAACATACGGTAACACTTGATCGATAAAAATCTCCAAAAAGTCCAAATACGTACATATCTCTAATCAGATTACCAGGTAAGAAAATCAAATCATTAATGATGCCACAGAAATATTCCAGTCCCAATATCTAATTTTACTGCAGATATGTATTAGGACATATTGGAAAATCACATTGATCCAATTTTGACGGAAATTATTGAAAAAATGCTGGAAATTATGTGGAAGATCAGATTGTGTTTCAGCAGGATGGAGCTCCTCCACACTACGCCTTACCAGTTCGAGATTATCTAGATCAAAGATTTCCAAATCGGTGGATTGGAAAAAGGGGTCCCACTGAATGGCCACTAGATTTCTTTCTTTGGGGCCACTTGAAGAGTAAAATTTACTCTACACAGCCCGATTCCATAGAAGATTTAAGAAGACGTATAGTGAACCAATGTTCACTAAAAAATAAAAATAATAATAAAAATAAATGCTGCAAAATGTGCGCCATCGTTTCGAACAAAACTTATTTCATTGTATGGAAGCTAATGGTGAACAATTTGAATATTTAATTCATTGATGTGAGTTTTTGATAAATTATTTACTTTATTTCTTAGATCAATCTTCAAATTTTGTGATCAATACAGTTGGAAATGATTTCAGTGAATAAAACAGCTAGTTGAACATCTGACCCTAATGAATTAACACATATGGTATGACTTCATTTGCCCAGTGGTAGATGTTTTGCAATTTCAAATACAAGTACGGAAATTTTTGTGTTTCGGAAGCACGAAATGTCAATTATTCGCAAAAAATTTATTTAAGTGATTGTTACTGCAACTTATAGTTGAATTCATTTATTTATATTCCGAGTTGCTTGCTCGATTTGATAATTCTACCCTCTGTATATGTTCATATCATTTTCCGATAAACGCGTAACATATGTTGGAGCATATGACCTATGTCGAACAAAGAAGAGTACGACACCGACGTTCATCCGATAAAGTGGAACACTTTTCTTCGCAGTAAATTTCTCGTTAATTCTACAAATTAGAACTCTGGTGAAAAAGTGACTATTCTCGTTCGTGAGTGCTTGGACACATCGAATTCAGCCGTACTGTGAAACCAGGTAGGCAGACGTCGATACTCCAACATTCGATTTTCTTTCGAGTCATTTTTTCATACTTTTTCAGAATTTCATTATTAATTTCTCTTTCGTTTTCGTTTAATTTTCAAAGGCCCTTGTCGTGCCAGTGATAAAATTAACTAACGCATGAATATTTTGAGAACTATTGCATAAAATGAAAAAACAATTACTGTGCTAATATCAGTATAAAAATACCTTTGAATTGAGGTATCACTCACCCCATCTTCCCTATTCAAAAATTGGGGGTGGGGTTGTAGCAGCAAGGGTTGAAGAGCTATGCGTCCGTAACCTACATCCTAAGGTTCCCTCTCGAAACAGAAATCGACCTGTCCGAGCATTTCTATTGAATAAACTTATTTCGTCTGTAATCTCATCTGTTTCGTTTTCAAATGACCACCCTGTATATTATATTCGATACGGCTCATTTAAAACGTTGGTCACATACTACATTTTTAGGATATCATTGAGTTATAAGGTTCAAACTGCTTTAGCAGTGTCCAAGAAAATTATCAAATCCGTAAATGACCAAAATATTCCTCTTAATTAAAACTAGTCAAAATTTTATCGATAGGGGGCCCCCTCAAAAGAATTTGCCACGGGCCCCAGATATAGTTACGCCACTATCATTGGGTATAAAAGTTGTAGAATAGTTACCACAAATTTTGACGTTCGAACAGAAACTATAAGCTGAAACTAAATTCGTTTCTTGGAAAAGAATAACAACAAAACCGATTAAACTGAAGATTGCTTCAGACAAATATTGTAGACAGTTAAATTATCTACGACATCCAAACAAAAATGATTAGCGAAAGGTACGAAGACAGATATTTTTGCAAAATGCATTGTGATCATCTTTAAACTGATTTAAAAAATCCTTTCTAATTAGTGTCAGTTCTATCCCTAAACCAAATACACATGTTTCGTAAAAGAAAATGGACAGTAGTGCGGTCCTCTGCTGTGACGAGTCGGAATTCTATTTTCTGCAATTTTTCATTCTTCAATATCCACCAATGTGAAACGAAATAGCCCGTTCGGCCTTTTGTCCCATCCCCATTCGAGAATGAAACGATTGACCGCTTCAAGAAACAACACAATAACTGATTCTTCAAGTGCAATTGCCTGTGATTTTTCCATGAGATTTTCAATAAAGCCTCCCGATCTATTACTTCCACCATCTGAAGGAAATTTCGGCGTGTCTAATTCCTTCTGAATCCAGGAAAAAGGATTTATGTCGCTGCAGTCGTTTTGCGCAACCAAATGACGTTATTCCGCCATTCTATTGAAGGATATCACAGAAATTTCATAGCGAGAGTTTCCGAGTTTCATTCGTAAGCCCGGTAGTTGCGGCATATATGTTTGATTTCTGTTGTCGATGCTAGACGAGTCCTGGCGTGTGCTGCAGTTTTTTTTTAAGTCGATCGTCGAGAAGAGACGGAAAAACCTCAAGACCAAAAATTTAATATTTTTTCCAGCGTCATAATCAGATATTCGTGATGAAATTAATGAAATACCGCTTGAAATGTGTGATAACATAATGAAAACCGTGCTCGAAAGGGCTCGTATTTGCGATGCTAACAGAGAGGGACATTTTTCCGATATTGTATTACAAACATAGTCCATTCATTCATTCATTTAATCAAAAATTATATAGTATATCCTCCCGGCCGACACCCTGTACTAACAAAACTATAAGAATCTGTGAAACCGCTGCGATCACCTCTTTATTTGAAGATAATCATGGATTTGAACCTGAATATCTGTAATATGTTCAGATGCCTTCTACATAGATCAAATAACCAATCGTGACTGCTTGATTCTTGTTCAGTAACCCTGCTATTTTATCTGGAAATAGATATCAAACGGTGGAAGAGGGTATTTCGATGGCTCTACTCAATTGAAATGCAGCTTATACGAGATCATCATCACGTTCGACTCAATGTGGAATTTCAGTGTCCTGACAATTCATATGAATATTTGGATCCAGAACAGCCCTATGCACATTATCGGTAAACAAGCATTGAAGTGGTCGATGGAACTTGAACTGACAAATGTCTTTTGGTTAAATGCTATTTGCTATTGACCTTTGATGCCTACATTGGTGCAGAGGCAATTGTGGAAGTTTCCATTAACTGTCCTCCAATTCTGTTCGAAGATAAATAGTTCATCACTTCCGGAGAGCCTCAAAAATCTACTTCTCAATATTCAATTATCAGGAATACTTAAATTCGGTTCGGATTGAATCCGAACAGCGATTCAATGGCAATGGCTCGTGATAGAACAACAGAATAGTTTGAATAACTTCAAAGTTTTGTAAAATACCACAGCAGTTCTGTCTTCATTATTTGCGTGTTTATTCAAACAATGTCGACCTGAGTAACATATTCTCGTAGCTGTTAATTGTGAATACACGTCAGGGGTATATAAAGTGCAATAGAAACAGTGGAAATCCCAATATTTGTTAGAGACAGGCGCTCTATTGTAAATATGTGTGGAGAGAACTATTTTGAGGCGTTCGAAGCGAATGTAAATAGTGGATATTTCGAATTTGCAGCACACATAATATTCTACGAGAATTGCTCCAAAAAATTGTGGATTGGAGAGAATAATGAAACTTTGGAAAGAATTTGATCTTCTATCAATGTATTAATTTGCAATTTTGAAACAAATTTTTGTAAAAGGTTACTATGGCCGCATTCAAAGAACTTCAATATGTAATGAAAAAAAGAACGTATGGGAAAAATTCCATCTATGAATGAGAATCTTCGGCAAATTCCTTGAGTGGCGTGCAGACAGAGAAAACCTTCCGAAGACTCGAACATAGACAAGGAAAAATAAATAATAATTCTGCTTAAAAAAAAATTTAGAAGAGGTCAGATTGCTTGTAACGTTTAGATAGTCCAGAGGTATATAACACACAACACCCAGCTGAAGTAAGTTGAGTTGCCTATTCCGCGATGAAAATTAATCGCGATATTTCATTATCATTGCGCACAGATGGCCGGATATCTGTGAATTTTAACAACACCTGATTTTATTCGTTCTTTTAATATCGGACTGAAAAGTACAAGAAGTGTGTTATTGAATTGAAATTTTTCCTGTGTGAAAATCCAATTGTATTGGGATAAGGAGATAATACACTATTCTGAATATTGTCCATTTGTGTTAGTTTTGGATTGGAATGGAAATATTACCCTTTAGGGGATCAGAAGTACTTAGTCCATAAACGATTTCATTCAAGGCCGTCCAACAACTTCAGTAAGTTTTTTTACCCCATTATTTCATGTTTCGCGATTTGTCATGAGTTTTCTTTATTTACAGGGCCTTTTTTTTTCTTTGTCTTTCGACTTCTTTTAATTTTCTTTTATTGGAGCCTTTTACTTTCCATCTACCGTCGACTGTAAATACGTTTTGCTGTATTTCGTAACCTTGAAAACATCTCTGGAGATCCATTATCATCGTTGCTGTCAAGGTCAAGATATTGATGAGGTCTCGTGGAAAATCAGGATTTTCTCTTGTGATATTCGTGAACTTGGAGAAACATAAGTAGTTTGAGCCTTTGGAATTGGTGATTCTTCAGAATTTATGCTTTTGCCTGGTATGTAGAAAATCTTTTATAACCTCTGGAGGACGTTCCTATATTACACCGCCATTCACTAGACCACATCGAACCTTGGGACACGAGAGAATTACGATATATATAGTAAAATTTGGAATTTTTTAAGTAGATGGTTTCCGATATTTATTTCTTTTTTTTGTAATTCAAGAGAGAATTTCGAGTTATTTTTAAATGATATGTGCATATGTTTTTTTTTGTAATACTTTTGATTATTTTAAATTACGCCCAAATAACGATAACCTGTATACAGGGTGGTTTTGTGAAACTAAGCTTGATCAAGTGCGGTGGATAAAAACTTTTCTTAACTATAAATTGATATAACTGATCGTTACTGTGAGGATTTGTATAATATATGTATTGGGTAAACTGCACTTAGATCTTTTATTTAATATTTCTTTCAGGTATTATATTTTGCGATAAATTCTTGAATCGATTTCGGTGTTTACGTGTTTAGCCGGGATTGAGAATTATTATATTATTTTTATTTTATTGTTGTTTTGTGGGACTCGCTAGGATAAAATACGTTGGCGCCCTATTTTACCATCTAGAACCTACGCCGTCTCCACTGACAGCGAAACCGAGGATAATTCTAGCGTTTTCCCATTTGTTTTATTTTAGATTATTTTTTTTTGTAGTTTGTCGTAGAGGACGCCACATGCTTTGGCGCTCTTGTTGAACTACTTGCGAGTGAATATTCAAATCATAACAAATCTATAAGCACTCTGATCAGGTGAACAATAGTCTCTTCATGACATGCCTCCTTTCTGATTAGACGGAAAATTCGTATTTTCAGACCAACCGGTTGAGGCTTTTTCTATAAATTTGAGGCGAATACGGGGTGCTAGGAGATGAGAAATTTCCTGTAGCTTCGTTTTCCACCGCCACTTCAAAGTTTCAATGAGCCAACAGTCGCCAAGAAACCCCGTACGCCAATGGTTATTTCAAATAAAACAAGAATACTCCGTTTTCATTAATTATTCGATAGCGTATTTTAATCTGTTTCATCAAAAATAACTTCGTATGTATGTTGAAATGCATGTACACTAACGAAGATTCGAATTATAGCTTCAGATATGTTAACTACAGGAATTCATCATCGGATTTAATATCTGAACAAGCTCATCTGGCAACTTCAACTATTCAGAGATAAGAATGAACGGTTATGAATATTTCTCATCTGCGCCATTACGGTTCTGATTAGAGGAAAGTCAACATACACAGGTATGGAAATATTTCTCGGCTACTTATCAGATTTGTCCGAATCAATTTTCAATCATAAAAACCCGATAAACTTTCAAGGAATGGCCTCTATCTTCAACATTTTCAACTCGCAAAACACGAACGATTCACAGAAATATTATTCGAAATCCCCTCGTTCCTATAGCGTGGTTACACATTATGGGACAGAGAGACAAATACACATATTATAGAAGTTTTGCCAACTTGAGAGATTTTCATCTTTTAACTTAATTGAAAACTGGCAAAATAAATTATTAGTAGCATTTAATGAGAGTATAGCAAGCCTAACCTAATGGGAAAATCTAAAAGGAAATATATCAATCATTTACGAGAGGGTTGGTATTAGACAATGCTTATTCACGGTGGAATAATATATAAAACGAGATAGACGGTATGCAAAATAGCTCAAATCGCACCCTTATCTGCCCTTCGATATTTATAGAGAGAGGGTGAGAGGTTAAAATCATTCGCGTTTATTCTCCTGTAATGAGTCTTGGTATACGATAACAATGAACAAGAACTAAAATATGCGTATTTACGATTCCGACTGGCTTATTACGTTTTACTGCCTGTTTCGAAGACTTACGAAAACCGTGAGCACATTTGCATCCGTGCTCTAAGATGGGTTCAGCGATTTATTGCATCGGTAAATGTCAGTTCACGTATGAATTTGGGGGTGTTAAATCCTCCAAAACGCGCTGTGGGAATAACATTTTTGTTGAGGAGCATCAGCTCAACGGATCTGGCGTGAGAGTGAATATAATATCTGGGCTGCAGCAAGAAATTGCCATGATTATACCTTCTACAAGTTTCTGCTACGTCATTATCGAACTTTTTTTTATCAATCCCCCCGGATGACCGAGGGATGTGAGTGTGAAAGTTTCATGAAATTGATTTCTTACCTTATTTCGAGTTGCTCAAAGTCTCGTTCCAGATACTCGCAAAAAGTTACTTATCTGATAACAATCGGAATGATATAAAACATACCTTGATTATCCTTACGTTTATTCTCTTGATCTAGAGCTTCACAATAGTTCAGTTGTCAAACATCAATGCTTGTGTGAATGAAAGTTTCGAGCAGAGGTCAATTTAACGAAAATGTTTTTCAGGATCAACCTAAGAAATGAATGCCCAAGGTCAATTGTATGTTGGCCTACCGCGGATAGGAGCTCTTTGTTTCTCTTTAAGTTTCATTCATCTTGTACACGTTGTAGTGTTGGGTACCTCTTACAAGAGGCGGCTCATTTCGAAATGTAAGAGCGGCTCATTTTTATACAATGTACCACCTCACTTTGAATGTCCCACTTCGCCTCGATGAGGACCACGCGAGTCACGCGACAAATACGAAGAGGGAGAGGGGATAAGTCCTGGTCCTGGTCACCGCTACAAAAACGACAGAGACAGAGGTAAATGAGGGCTGAGGGATGTACTGATTCATAGTAGACAGTACACATATTCGGCGCCTCTTACAAATTATCATGGGATTTTATAGGAGTTTCTTTGAACTCAACAGAAAAACAATTTTATTTTCGATGATTCTGAGAAATTGCTAGATTCGTTATTTCCTTTCCATTATTTTTGTTTTAGGCTTATGTAAATTTTAACGACACAGTTTCTCAATTTCTAGTTGCATCGATATTGGAAGAGGTAATGAACAGAGGGAGACAACATTTCAGAGCGATGGACCTGTATGCCTACGTGCATTGTGCCTCCAACTACAGCAAGAAAAATCGTTGGTGCATAAGCGTACAGCCCTGATTGATCTGTACCATCTGACCTGGAAACAACAGGGTGGACACTGCAAATGCACAGTTTATCATCCCGTACTCCTTTGAATTTAGGTGTCAACCGGCTTGCATCCACAAAGGAGCAAATGCGGATTAGTAAACACGTTGATTCATCAATTGAATGCACCGGCAAGGCTTCTGGCTTTGTGTCGCCTAGAATAATGTGTTGCACATCGCCATCGGTTTGATCGACTGCGAACACTCTGATAAGGCCAATAAGCCAAGTTAATTATCAGGTCATCTGCTACGAGAGTACAACGATCTTGTTTTATGATACGAATCTATCCATGGCACGAATCCAGTCATATGTTATAATCACTCACGTCAATAATTCAGAACAGTGAATAATTTCGTTATGATTATGACGATATGCATATGAACTGATGCGATTTCATGTTAACAAAGTTCATCCAATGTCAGTTGAAATAATTGGGGCGAAAATTGAGGAAATCGAACGAAAATTATAGAAACGTAGGATGATATTTGCTTGTGATGAGAGTCTGATCTCTACTCCATTCAATATGGATGAATTCAAATCTGTTCTTTTGATGAAAAATTATTAATTCTCCTTGTCTGTGTTTTTGAGTCTTCGGAAGGTTTTCTCTGTCTGCACGTCACTCAAGGAATTAGCCGAAGATTCTCATGCATATATGGAATTTTTTCCATACGTGACATCGATATAGCTCTGGAAGGTGTGTTCGACCGAGCTGCAGGCTGTCCAAGTTAGCTGGGAGAGCCATTCTTCAATATGTCCACCCGCTGGTCCGTCTTTGGTGAGCCTCAGGCGGGGGATTCTGCGTTTATATAACCTGCTATAATTGTACGTCTAGGGTGCCTTTCTGCTTTACTGAATACAGCGTCAATTTTCTTTATGAAGTCTCCAGTTTTTATACTTGGAGAGATATAGGTGGCACATATGTTTATGCCGTTCACTTTTATATACAGATATCCGTCCTGTTTTTCAATTTTCTGTATCTCTAAATTTTTGATCATAATTACCACTGCCACGTCCCCTCTCGTATCCACACACCATCCTCTTGAGTGGCTTATCCTTTATTCGGCTCAGATATAATCATCAAGTCTACTTTTCGGCGCTCTTGTTCACCCGGAAAAAGTGCCTATCATTTTGCCCAAATGTCTGTAATTTTCGAATATCGAGCCGAAAATGGTCTCAATCGATTGGGTTAGACTCCCCGATGAAGAATCCGTGGTGAAAGCATCCAAACGAGATGAGCTAGAGTTTTTATATTTTCAGAATAGGTTAATTGTCCAAATATCTCGGTCGAGTTCGTTATTGGGCCAAATCCGTCGGATGGTTCAGTAGTTATGAGCATCTGAAATTTTCTTTCCTCAGTAACTACTTGAATATCTATCCGATCAAGTTGATACTTGAAATATCGTTGAGGGAGGCTGAAACAAAACGGCTCGCAAAATTTCTCCGAAATCGTCAAGCTAGAAACTTTATTAAAAATTTCCAAAAAAAAAATTTTTAATGCTCCATATCTCATAAGACATTTTTCTGAATTCAATAAAAATTCTTGAATAAACTGAGGTGATCGATATCTTAGTCATCTTCAAATTTCATTGTCGTAGCTCATTTCCATCTGAAGATATGATCATTTTTTCATTTACTCAAGAGAAAAGAGAAATGACATGAAGTCCCGGTGATTTTCTTCGAACAATGGCCATCACAGATCGATATTCGATTGACAAATGCCGGGCTCATTAACCAGTGTCAGTTGGTGTAATATTAATCAAAATTTTTCATAACGGGAAATCATAGAGATAGAATTCAATCTCGATAGCTGAAATAATATACGTTGTGAAAATTCAGAAAAGCACTGACCTAAGTTTTTAGGGGAAGGGAATTACAGCTTCGAACAAAACTTGGGGAAAATTATGAGTAGTTATTTTTAATTTGAGATATAGGTTTGTTCATCCATTAGGCGTTCATATTTGCATCACATTGTCCCATAGTACGGGAAAAGATTATTGTTCACCTGATCAGAGTGCTTATAGATTTGTTATGGTTTGAATATTTACTCGCAAGTAGCTCAACAAGAGCGACAAAGCAATATGACCTCAAGTCAGTGCTTTCTAAATTTTTTATTCTCATACATAAATTTTTCATGAAGTGAACACACAACAGATTGAATTGTCCGTATAAAAAAGGCACCAGCATTCTATCTGATAATATTTAATAGGCAGAATTATTGGCAATGAATTGCATTCCTTTCAAATTCAGTGTCATTCATAAAACGAACTGATTTTTCATGGAATTTAAAAAGTTCAAACATATCGTCGAATGGATAATATTCAATTTCAATTGGTACGTTCCATATCTGGAATATTGTGAGCCAATTCCAGCAGCACAAAATTGCTCATTTATAGAATTGCCGACAATTTTTACATATCTCGGATATACAACCTTTGCAATAATTTCCCGATTCTGTGATTACTGCAGCTCTTACGTATTCTTCAGATTTAGATGCATCGGTGTATATGTGACAATAATTGGTGTATCTGGATGCCACTTCAAAGAAGGCTGTTCTAATGATTATAGATGGAGTCTCATGCTTTGAGAATTTAGTGAGGTAGGTATTGAACTCTGGAAGAGGAATCGTCCATGAAGGGGGCGTTTTTATGTTTACTGGTAGAATATTTTGATAAGTGACTGGGTTATTTTCGATCCTATTGATGCTGGTATAGAGAGGTACTGATGATTTGCTATATTGTTCAAATTTTGCAGAGAAGCGATTCGAGAATGTATGGCGATAACTTGGGTTGTTTCTATTGGCAGAAATTTTGGTTGAGTATCTTAGTAGTAAGTTGAGCCGACGTAATTCTAGTGGTGGTTCCCCTGCTTCGACGAGGAGACTGTCGTTAGGACTGGTACAGAAAGCTCCCATTGCAATTCTTATGGCTGTGGTTTGAATAACATCAAGAGATTTCAATAAGGACGATCTAGCTGTAGAGTATACCATTGCTCCATAATCCAATTTGGATCGTATTAACGCTTATTTTTTCTAGAAAAATAACACATTTCGTTTTTGTTGTTGAAAACTTGAATCCTGTTTGTTGTGACCATAGTTCTAAGTTGTTGAGTGAATTCTGTAGTAGGGATATGATTGTAGAGATGTTTCTTCCTGATGCGTATAGAACCAGGTCATCCATATACAAGCTCCTGCACTGGACTCTTTATACTTCTGAAGACGTCGTTCATGGCCACCAAAAACAGGGTCACACTAAAATCGGATCCTTGAGGAGTACCATTTTCTTGAGTTCTAGATTCAGATAACACTTCGTTGACTCTAACCGTGAATGATCTGTTGCACAAAAAGTTCCTGATGAAAGCTAGCATATTTCCTTGGATTTGCCATTGTTTCAGCTGATTAAGAATTCCACGATGGCAAATCACTGAAAATAACAAACTTAAGACTATCAACCCCAACATGAATCTAGTCAACTATGTAGGAATGCAACGGAAACATCAGATAATATTAACACGACTGAGAATTGGCCATACTAGGTATACCCATCAATATCTTCTCAAAAATGAAAACCCCAAAAGATGTCTAAGGTGTAATGAGGTGGTTACCGTGCGACACTTCATGACAGAGTGCCCTGACCTCCGGGAGAAGTATAAATCCTCAGAACTACCAGAGAACCTCGAAGATGCTTTAGATCCAAGAAATATTGAATACATGCTGAAATATATATTAAAATACTTTGTGAAATCTAGGAAGTTTATACTAATAACACATTGTATATATTATACTGTACCGCCGCTAATAACCTATGTGGTTGATGCGGATTTTAACCTTTATGGCCCTTGATTGAACCCTTTTGATTTGAAACAGTCTGATCATGAAAATAAAACCCCAGTGGGCAATTCAGGGAAATGAATTTTCATTGAAGCGTTGCATTATTATTGGACATGTACGAATAAAACAAAAATAACCGAAAAACAATTATTATTTTGAAATGAGTACAATAAACAAGTCTCAATACAGGGTCAAATGAATAGTTTTAATTATATCTCAACAATCATGAATAATCTATATTTTTGTCTCTATGAGGCGACGGAATAGAGTCCCTTTGGCGTCACAAAAATATTTTGTAAACACTTCACTAAAACCACCTATTTGGAAATTTACAGGGATCTTCTAAATTGTACAGTGGGCTTCCGAATTTATCAAATTTATCAAAACTACAAATTTCAACAATAGAAACCTACAGTCCCTCCTTTGAGGTTGATTATATTCAGGGAGTTTTTTGGATTTTAAAAATGAACTGGGAGATTTCGAAATACACCAAGGGATTCCGAAATATACGGGGGCCTTCTGAAATTTACAGGGGGTTTGCAAAATGAACTACGTTCTTCGGAAATGTGCAATCTACATTTGAAAAGGCTGTTTTTCATCTTGACGTCGAAAATATACAGGAGCTTCCGGAATGAACAGAAGGTTTTCGAAATGTACAGTAGATTTCCGAGTTTCAAATACTATAAGTAGGTTCTGCCAATATATGGAGAATTAATTTGTGCATCTTATATGTCATTGAAATCATATCATTCCAAATAGGTATACCAATTTAATTAGTTAGGGAATATTTACCTTAATTGAAAAAAAATCATCATTTCATTTCGCCAGCTTAGTTATTTGTTTTTATGAATTGAAGATATTCTTGGTTGGGTGATTGAATTTATTGGTTGGAGGCTTCTAGTAAAGCTATTTAAGAATGATGAGGAATTTTTCGTGAGACCCATAATTATTTCTTCTTTGAAAGGTTAAATTTTACTATCATTTATGTATATTATATCGAGCCAAAAAATTTTAAATTTCGTTCAATTTTCACACCTGTATATGATAAGTTACTAATGAAAATTCAATTCGAAAAATTGTCAAATGTTTCTAAAGGCAACTCTATTCGATTAAATTCTCAGATGCAGGTTGAACCTATAACGTTGACAAAGCAAGTTCATGGACCTCCTGAATGAATACGGTGGAATATAAAAATGGGTAGAGACAGAAGGGAATGAAGGTAATGAAAATACGTTCTTCGGTAAAGGCAGTTTAGGCGGCCGTTGTTCAGAAAAAAAATGCTAAAAAGGCGGAGGTTGTAAAGAAATTCACAGGTATCAGGAAAATAGCTTGGTGTACATGGTTGTTATTGATTTTATTGGTTTCCCGGTTGACATCAGAAGCCTCTCGGAAAATAAACGGTGTCTGAGGGTTCTGTAAATACAAGTATCCCGTAAAAAATGCGAGATAACTCGAGATTCTAATACTGGCAACAAATCTTTGAATGAGACCCCCGCCGCGATTAGATAAATACACGAGGAACTTTTATTGCTAGGATTTTCGGCACAGATATCCATACAGGATGTTCTAAAAACAGTTTGTTGGAAAACGAACAGGAAAACTGTGTATGATGTGAGAGGAAATTTTTTTTGAATAACAAAATATTCAGTAACATCTTCCCCTCTCTCGCTCACCGTCCTAAAGTTTCGAAATCCAACAATTAATTTGCATTCTAAATTTTGCCTCTTTTATTATTTCAATTCTGTTGACCGTTAACGTTACCCTCCATTTGTATCGACATTTTTGAAGTGAGACAGTCCATCAACGTTCCTAGTTCCTACATACCTTGCCCTCGCTACTCTACACCGGCTCAACAACCCGTCGTCTATATTAGTACTAGTATTAGTACAAATTTTGTCCCGACATCGTATCGCATCGCCTCGTTTGAAGTGGTACAATGTACAGCTTCAGTACAAAAATGAGGCACCGCTTACAAACTCAATTTCAAGACGTGTACTACCCAACACTACTCAAAAGTGTTAAACTTAAAACTAACCAATCTTATAGTTCTTATGATAATTTAACAAATTTCCAAGTATTCATTTGTTAATTGATAGATAAGGCTAAACCTGTTTTAGGTTTCATTTCACATTACTTAGCCCCCGTCTCCCCCCTGTCGATCATCACGCTGTATCTATTGCGGGATACCTACAACAAATCGGTGAGAGCGGCCCTAACTGCTATTAAATAAATACATGAGGGGCTTATATTGCGAGGTTTTTTGGCATTGAAAAAAAAATATAAAAAGACCGGAACATTTATTGCCTCCGGAATCTTTCGAACGTCTTCTCCATTCCTTTTCCTCCGCCTAAGAATTATGGTTCTGATAATTGGCAAACTTCAGGACTCCCATGAATGAAGAATTTAATTTTTATCTCATTTCAACTTCGCGACTACCCGCTCTCCAGGGAAAAAGGTTCGTATTGTATATTTTTGCAAGTTCTCCATGGAATTTTCCTCGTTTTTTTGTTCCTTCTCACAAGTCATTATCCCGATTTGGATGGGATCGAATGATTTGATTTCACCATTCCCGTTGCGGCATGTTATCGTGATCTGGCGGATTGCAGAAAGCGTTTTTGACGCATGTGCGGTCACGATCACAAATTTATGCAATCACGCAGAAATCCGTGACTTAAGTTTGTTGAGTTGGTACAAAATTTCTTCGGAGTACAAGGTTTCCGGTTGTTAAGAAGTGTCAGCTGCAAAACATCGAAAAACGGTCTTACACAAGGATTAGTTGTAGGAAAAGGAATGAATATTTTATTGAATGTAAGGTTTCAAATTAGGACCTTCGAAACTCATCCTAATGACTTTTTGAGGAAAAATATATTTGTCCCACAAATTATTCGCAAGTATCACGGAATTTCAGAGAGCAAAACTCAAGAGATTTTCCCACATAAAACAAATGCCTGTTTAGCACGTAGTAAAAGATCCTCTATCATTCATAATCCCTTATTCCGTTTTACGTACCAAGAACTCTATTATAATTTATTGGCCATAAGTTGGCGTTCGACATTTGGAGCTTCCAGAAACTCAATTTTGCCGTCAACTGACTGAAAACTTTAACGAGTTGGATTCTACTGCGTCTTCTATATCTATCCAGAGAATAATGGCTGTTGCCAGGCGACGTGCTTGTGATTAGGCTGTTAGATATACATTCCTTTCGCAATCTTCATATCACCAAAAATTGTCTTTTGGTAAGCAAGCCACCAAATGTCCATAGGTCTACGATGAGGATTTTCCTCAGGTTTTGTTTCAGTCTGTTCGTTTGAATTGCCAGTTTTATCCGACTAGTAGAGTATTTTGTTTTATATTTTCTGGCCCGAAAGACGTAGTCTTGTCCTCCGATGACTATTTCGAATTGGTATAAATCTATAATATAAAAATGAATCGCAAAATGTGTTGGTAAGCGCATAACTCAACAACGCCTGGACCAATTTGGCCAAATCTTTTTTCAAAATGTTCGTTGAAGTTCAAGGATGGTTTTTACGTCGAGAAAAATTAGAATTATTGCTGGAAAAACCCTAAAAATAGCCCTTTTCTTTTTCCCATACAAATGATTTGTAACTAAAACGTAGTCAATTTGAGCTTTATTGCTATGGTATAAAGTTCATATTAAATTACAAGCACTCACTATTGTCTAAGCAATGTAGGTGTGTTCCTAACGTCAGAGATCATATCTATGTTTGCAATTGCTTGAAAATGACGCTCATTGGGATCAAACTCTCAATGATGCTGTAATATCATCACATGCTCATCAAATACGAACATTGTTTTCTATAATCATATCTACATGCTTACCATCAAACCCAATTGATTTGTGGATCAAGTACAAAGATTATATGTGTGATGATATTTTGTATCAAATACGGAATAGAATGGGAAATCCAAATATACAAATCAGTGAAGAAATTTACAATAAAGCATTGATTTCAATTGAGGACATGTGCTTGATAATGTCAAACAAACTATTAATTCAATTAGGCCTAACCGCGCCCAATCGTCCAATGCATGACGCTTTTAACCAAGAGTTGCATCGAGAAAAACTGTATGATCTCAACGCTTTGAAAGAATTCATTCAAACAAATCTTCCACTGTTAAATGAAGTATGTATTGAAACTCTTATGAAAGTAACAGATGATGAAACTGGAGGGATTTACTTCTTAGATGCACCTGGTGTTACAGGAAAAACTTTTTTGATTTCATTAATATTAGCAACAATTCGCTCACAAAATAAAATTGCACTTGCACTCGCTTCGTCGGGAATCACAGCAACTTTGCTTGAAGGTGGTCGAACAGCCCATTCAGCACTAAAATTGCCATTAAATATGCAAAGCAATGAAACTCCAACCTGCAACGTTTCGAAGAACTCTGCAATAGCAAAGGTTTTGCAGCAATGTAAATTGATTGTTTGGGATGAATGCACGATGGCACATAAAAAATCTTTGGAGGCTTTAGACAGAACCTTAAAAGATCTACGGAGCAATAATAACCGATTTGGTAGTGCAATGATTTTATTAGCAGGAGATTTTCGTCAAACATTGCCAGTGATTCCACGATCAACGCCAGCTGATGAACTCAATGCATGTCTAAAGTCCACCAATTTGTGGAAACATGTCAAAGTACTTCATTTAAGCAAGAATATGCGTGTCGAGTTGCAAAATGACCAATCTGGAAACATATTCTCTAAACAACTGATTGACATTGGTAATGGCAAATTTCCTATAGACATGTTGACTGGCTGCATTAACTTTTCTCAAAGTTTTTGTCAGTTAACTCGATCAAAAGATAAACTTATTCAGAAGGTGTTTCCAGATGTTTCTCAAAATTACAGTAACCATTATTGGTTGAGCGAACGAGCTATACTGGCTGCAAAAAACATAGATGTAAATGAATTAAATTTCAAAATTCAAGAACAAATTACAGGCGAATTGAGGATATATAAATCAGTTGATTCGCCTACTAATCAAGATGATGTAGTCAACTATCCACCGGAATTTTTAAACTCGCTGGATTTGCCAGGATTGCCACCTCACAATCTGCAATTAAAGGTTGGATCGGTGGTTATAATGTTGCGAAATACCAACCAACCGCGTCTTTGCAACGGTACACGGTTAGCGATAAAAAAAATTACTAAACAATGTGATAGAAGCAACTATACTCAGAGGAAAGTATAAAGGAGATGATGTTCTCATACCGCGCATCCAAATGATTCCGACTGATGTGCCATTTGAGTTTAAACGACTACAGTTTTCAGTGCGGCTTGCTTTTGCTATGACTATAAACAAGTCCCAGGGGCAATCATTAAGTGTTTGTGGTATTAATCTAGAAAACCCATGTTTCTCACATGGTCAATTGTATGTTGCCTGTTCCCGTGTTGGAAAACCATCAGATTTGTTTATCTATGCGCCAGGTAATCAAACAAAAACATCGTATACCACAAAGCACTATAATGATAATAATAATAATTATGATTCACATGATTAACATTAAAGCGATTACTTACTTTTAAATCCTTATATATGTTTCATTTAATTATTTTTTATTCACAACGCCCTATCACCAGGGTGACGGTTCTGTTCAGGAGAATGTTTTAAAATACGTAGGCACAAAAACTGCCACATTACAAATCTTTTTGACAGGACGAAGTCTGTCGGGTCAGCTAGTAAGAAGATAAAAATGTATTCATTATTCTAATGCTTTATGATTCATAATTTCTCATTTTTTATTCTTGCCCATATAACAATAGTTTTGTTGATATTACGACATGGATACAGGCGACACAGGACTTGCCATGTGAAAAACATGGATTTTCAATAATGAAGCCACATATACTTGCAACCGTTTGAAGTCGAATGGTACATTGTTTGAAATTGAGGTTTCGATGCTATTACATTGAGTGTATGTTATTTCGAAAAGGGCATACAACAAGACAAAACCAACGATACAAATCACCACAAACATAATACGATTCAGTACAAACGATTTTTTTTGTTAGCCAAAGTAGTAGACCCAATTCGCACGCATACCTCCAGTGCTCAAATAAATGGCAGGTTAATTTAGAGGGCCTTTGGACCTGCTGAATCGACCAATTCAACGGATGAATTCGAATTTTTGCCGTGATTATTTTTCGCTTAGTGTTAAAATGAGTTAGATCGCAATTCCGAATTCTCCGACATCCCCTAGAACGGCTCGGAGGATCAAAGTGAAACAATGCAAATCCCAGTAGACCACGCATTCAATTAAACGTCGATTCTCCGAAACAAATAGGTGGCATCAGTGAGACGCAAAAATTGATGATACTGCGGCAAAGGGAAATTAAAGACTACAAGAACCAGACTCGGAATGTTCAAAAAACAAATATAGAACGACATTCCGCGCTATATACTCAAAATTAAAATGCTGAATAACATATTATCTTCAACGCAAAATTCAAGAGCCATATGGTCGATCCCTTTATCCTAGCGATTATTTTGCAATCTAGACTGAGAAAATCAGGTGTGGGATCCATGCTTCGTTGAACCTCAAATGAATCAACTTGAAATATCAAATAATGAAGTATTAATTAAGCCAAACGATTTATCACAAGAGACAGTAAATGTTCAAATAATATATCATAGTATTTACTATTTCTCATTGTTCCTGGTATCATTAAGAACCTGCATTGTTTATTTCTTTTCTTTATTCCCGCTCGAAATGGCTACGAAAACAGTTCATCATTTCATTACAACTGACAAGGTTTCCCGGCTTTTCCACATTTAGTAACTAGAGGACCGTATTCATGCAGACCTTCGTTCTATAATTGGATATCAAATTTTTCTATGAAACTGATCGACACACTAATCAATGGTGTCAGTAAACTATAAATACCTTTTTCCTTCGACCTCCCAATAAAAGCTAAAGATGAATACAATGATCTACTAGTTCTTGAAATGTAAAAATTGAAAATTGAAGGATACTATGTTCTTCAGTTCGGAGACAAGGTACTATTGCAGGATCCAATATTACTAACCTCTGTATCGAAAGGATAAATGAATAAAATCGAACCAATAATTGTGTTTGAATTAAATTTAATAAAGATCGTTGTATACTAGAACTAGAATATCCATAACACATGGGTTGCCGCAGCACAATGGCCCACGATTTTCATAGAAGCTCAAGTGTGTTTATTAAAGTGAGGGGGGCGTTTAAAATTCGGATTTGACGCATTGACCGTTTCATATTGAAGGAAGTGCTTTTGAATGAAGCTCCATTCTTAGGAAGCCAATAGAAAGTTCTTCTCTTCATTGCTGAAGGAATGTGGATAACCCTCCATTTCGTCAGGAATTGGTACTATTGAAAAGAGAGCGTGTATGGCATATAAAAATTCTCAGTAAGCTAGATTCAAGATGAGGTCCTACACTTCATAAAGACTTATATACGACTTCCAGGGGAGAATTTTAAGAGCGTTACTTGAGATACAAGCAACTTTCGTAACTTGCGTCTTCCTGTCCTTCTCCAAGGACTTTTTGTCGGTTTAGGTCATAAATTTCAACTCGAGTAGTCTAACAAAGTGCATGAATTTTCTTGTGAATACATACAAAAGGCATACGAGAAATTCAAATGGCGAAGCTTCCACCATTCCATTACAAGTGCAGCTTACATCTCATTGAGAACGTAAATTATCAGGAAAACTTCTTCAATTCCTCTGCTTCCTTAGCGGGATGTTGCACACTCAGCTTTAATTGGAATTTTCACAAGCAGTGTTCTTTTTTATAAAAAAAATTGTTAATCAGTATCTAAGATTTCGATCCTAGCTAATTGATTTCTTATTTTTCTCAGATATAGATGAATATACATACATATGAGTAGAGAAGATTATCGTCATAATCTGTGCATTAATAAAGAAATCGGCAGAAGTGGAAAGAATCTGAAAGAAGCGAAAAAAAAAGCAAACTAAACGGACAGACGAAAATTAGGTAAAGCATAGTTATAAAGTTTTCATTTTATTTATTTATTTATTATCCATATGGATCACATACAGGTAATCAAATACCCAAAAAATGTGTTCACAAATTAGAAAAAAACAAAATTCATCTACAGAAGTGTAAATTAAAATTAAAAGACAGATTTCTTATTTCCAACTGAAACTAAACAATTTAGACAACAGTATATAGTAAGAGCAGGTGCATGACATTGACAAAAAGAACAGTCTTAATTAGATGTACAAGGTGGTAGCTGATTAATAAGTCCTGAGGAAGTGATTTTTCATGGTTCTCTTCAAGGAACTAGGACTATGAAAAAATAAATCAATCCCATCCTTGAAATCATTGCAGTGATCAAGCATTCTATAAATAGAGGAGTTGAGTGCACTACTTGTGCGCTTGGTTGATAGATAAAATGTATCAAACTGTCTAAATATCCTAGAGGGAGCATAATATTGTATTCTGCGTGTGATGTCGGGGCATTCTAGCTGATTACTGATTAATTTTTTTATGAATAATACATCCCCGATAGTTCTTCTGTCTTTAAGATTGAGCATTTTGAAGTATTTAAGTCTTAGATTATAATTGTTTGGGTCTCCTCTGTTCAGCACGTAACCACATCTGAAGGCCAAAAAACGCAGGAATTTTCGATCAGCATAAGTTTTAAAATATGGAGTCCACACAATAGAAACATAATTCAACCTACTGAACACATATACGTTATACAATGAAATTAGAGTTTCACAACGTGAAAAATGACGACCCTGTCTCATTATGAAACCTAGCGTCACATTACATGAGTTCGCTAAGCTATCTATATGTGTTGAGAATTTCAGCTCTGAGTCAATTAGGACTCCTAAGTCCCTGACGCACTTAGTTCTTTTCAACTCAACGCTTCGTAGTCCGTAGGCGAAATAAATAGCATTTTTGTTGCGAGTAAAAGAAGTTACTTGACATTTCTCGAGGTTTAAATAGAGACAATTGGTTTGGCAGTATTCGACTAGTCTGTCAAGTTCCTGTTGGAGACTTATGCAATCGCTCTCACACCCAATTCTGTAAAAGACTTTCAGATCGTCGGCGAAAAGAAGTATCCTACATATTGTAAAGCATTTTATTAGATCGTTTATATAGATTATAAAGAGCAACGGTCCCAAGTGAGAGCCTTGAGGAACCCCAGACGTTGACATAAAATATCTTGACTTGAATCCCTCGACCGACACGAACTGCGATCGGTTACCTAGATATGACTCGAACCATCGCAGTAGTGAACCGCATACCCCGACCCTGTGTAGTTTAGGAATATCTTATCGAATGCCTTGCTGAAGTCGGTGAACACATGGGGGTAGACGAGGGACTCAAAAACTTTCTCAAAAATACAGAGCTTACTTATCGGTCTATAGTTTTCAATTTTATCTTTGCTTCCTGATTTATGAACTGGAGTTATACACGATTCTTTCCAGCGAACCGGAAATATCCCACTTTTCAATGACTTATTGAAAATAATCATTTATGAAGTGTGTGTGGTTTTAAAATTGAAACACCCAAAATTCAATAGATGATAAGTAAATTTGAATCTTCCTCTATAATTCAGTGATTGAAAATTCAATTAATTCAGGTCTTGCGTTTCAGAAAAAGGCCCGATTGATGAGATTCGACTACAATTATGAAATTAGGGCGTAACTGTTCGAAATTGTCATTGCAACGGTCAAATTCATATCTCAAACCACTCTCTACGGACGATAAAAGGGGAAAAACCAATCAAACCACCCCAATTGAAGAAGTCCAAAACAATCAACCAAGAAAACATGTAAAAATACTGGCAACGACAAGTAGATTGGGGTTGCGATCAATGATCAAAGCTTTCTCGTCTTCATGCAGAGCATCAAATGAAACGTTCCTGCTAGCAAAAGGATGGGGTGTAGACTCATTTCGGTCCGGATGGTATTCCTTCAGGAGCAGATTAAAAATTGCGATTCGGATTTATCAGGGACTCACTGTGTTTATTTTACTTCCTTCTTTTCATCCGATGATCCTGAATGAGAGGAATAAGATCGATGCGAGAAATATATAAATATATAATGAAAAAAGTTGCCTAAATCTCCATTTCCGTCGACCTCCCAATAAAAGCTCTGTTTAACGTTCACAAAATCATGCATTAATGACCCATTTTAATACACTTTAAATTAGAGGAACCCAATCTGTATACAGGTCACTGTTTTCGGCGTTCTTCTGCATCTGTTCTTTCAGACAGTGGGGCAGATTTTGCAGCCATCAAACGGCTTGGAGGATGAAAATCAACACCTGTTGCACAAGGGTACATCGAAAACTCGATGAAAAATAGATCAAATCAAATCGGCAGTAACGATGTAAATGTGGACTATTCAGAATGTCACATCTCGAAAATTCCGGCAATGAATTTTACGAATTGTTCAATTGGAACCATAAATATAAATATGTCAAAGTGAGCATCGAGATTTTTATTGTCAAAATTTAAAAAGGTCATCCTGTAACTGTACGAACTGTTTACCACCGGATCATATCTTTTGAACTGCAGCATCATCGACTCCATCTTGTGTTACCTCTGAGAGTCTAGTATCGCCGGTAACAATTATATTGTTGCAGAGAAAGTCATCATTGGAATGTGGAGTGGCATCAGGTCGTCTTTTCTGCTGAATTTAGATTCTCCTTGGATGCACATAATGGCCGAGCGTCAAGTACAGCAGATAGTAGACCTTTCGGTTTGGGGTGCTATAGCACAAGCATGTAGGTTACCTTTAGTCAACATATAAATTGTTTTGGAAGTGTTCATAACCAGAATTACAATAGTACTCTGTCCTCAGCAGGTGGTTGAGTTTGTCGCCCTCGATGCCAAGCCGAAAGACATCAATTTAAGCACTTCTGATCATTTACTCTAGGAAGGATCTCTTTGCAGATTTCTACATCCTACCTTGAAATCTGGAGAATTTAAGTAGCTTGATATAACAAGGTACAATGTAATGATAATTTCCCTGCATTATAAATGAAAGGAGATGTTTATGTTTATACTGGCTTACCTAGGTATACATTTATCAATGTACACCCCTCAGAAGCTAATTCAAGCTGGTGCGAGTTAGGTTAAGCAGTGTGTTCTGTGTAGGTTTTGTTACTGTGTCCTTACGCCACTTAGGCACAGCACTGTTAATTTAGACCCAACAGTGAATGGTGGCCACATACCGAAGGTTAGAAAATTTCTTTCCTAGCCCCGGACTTGAACCTACGACATTTCGGGTATCCACGTCAAAGGTCAAGGCTTTATTCCACTAAGATATGGGACACAGATCTAGTGGGTTTTTTGTTTCAGTTTTAAGCGTAAATCGCTTGTTCATATTCGATTAATCGCACCGAAAAAGCAAGCTGATAAATATGTAGTTCGGGTTCTTAAGGACATAATGATTATGAATATAGTTCCTTCCATTTCAAGATATTTGACAGTGAAAGCATAGTCTCTGAGTCGTTTGATATTTTCTGTCCACGACGCTAGTTTTAAAATCGCTTCTGGGAAAAACTGTCGTAACGTCCCATTGGGTCGTTGTCGAACTATAAAATTCGTGTCTTCTCTACCAATCCTTTCTTGGATTTCTAGGAAGATATGGCGGTTCGATAAAAAGCTCAGCTGTTGTCAATATATATTTTATTATCGGATGATCGTCCATTTCGAAAATCTCGACTGTAAAGATAGTTCGTTCGCATATCGAAATTAGAATCAGCGCTTTTGCTCCTACGATGTTTATGCGTCATTCAGTGCCGGTGGAATAGTCAGAGGCTCGGTATCTGATTCCTTTGGAGATTTTCCTCGTGTATAGAAGATGTCATACGTTTGGCAAATTTCGAACGCACCGTTGCTTAGCGATAAAGCGGGAAATAATGAAAACGTGCCCCCAGTAGAATTTATTCATATCGCCGAGGAAGTTACCCCTCGATGGATATCTGAGGAAGTTATTTGCTTCCGATATTGGGATTAGCTTACCTGTCGTCTAATCTTTCCCCATGATTTCTCTGCAAGGGCCGGTTTCATTCTTTTCAGGATAATGTCAAAAATATGTACGGGAAAGGAAAGCTTGGAACAAGCTGCGCATCGGACTGCAAAGGAAATAAGTTCTTCTCTTTCATTCTCTTTCGGTTTCTTGCTGCAACAAAAATCCAAAACTTACTGGAATAATTCTGATAGTTAACGGAAACTATGAGGATATTATTTATTATGGCTTTGTTGGTTTGCTCAAACATGTACCCGAAGGAATTTCCCAGATCCGTCACTGCGTCACACACAGTTCGAGATTGAAGAGTAACTCTATCGATCCTTTCTCACCTGCTCTACTCGCTCAAGTGCTGCGAAACAAAAAATTTGGAGTTTCAGTTATTTATGAGGATTGAACAGAAACGTAAACAAATTCCATCTGAAGTATCCGGCTTCTCATATTCGGTGGGGCTTTTCTCACTCCGGCGCCAGCTTCAGATTCCAAACGCGGTGGCCCTGAAAGTTTGATGTGAAACTTTGCGTATAGGTAATTCTGAAGATGCCATTGAGTTTCCTCCCATCCATCAAAATTATCAGCATAACTTCACTCCTTCGGAAATTGCCCGTCGAAGTTTAAGTTAATCATCGTTACTAACTTAATGGAAAACAATGTCTGCAACACGGAAGCTCTTGACGTTTTCTATATTGCTCAATTTCAGCGCGGAAAACCAATTTTCTAAATCATATTTCAGCGGACCGAGTTGGATGAAGTCCTTCCTCACTTTCATCTTTCGGAATTTCGAAATCAGTCTCGAATCTCCAACGAACAGAAGTATTACTTATAGAAAAACAACGCCATCACTTGACGATGTTATTTGAGCAACGGAACACTTTCATACACCTCAGCTGACTTATAGATCTTCGGCTCCGAACCAGGAGACATTGTCGGCGTGAAAAATTACATTTATACCAGTCTCAGCGAAATGCATTTTCAAATTCAAATAAAAAATAAAATAGCTTCTAATATTACGGAAACAATACACTCATTGGACTATTCTTATATAGTTTAAGGGTAAAACCCCATCAGGAGTTTGAATACGAAGATTTGTATAAAGCTGCAGTTTGTGTTTCTGAAAGATCATAGTGTGTTTTTTATGAAATTATGCTACCGATAAAACTGATAAGTCGACTACAGGTTACAAGCTCATTTTCAGAAATTGAACATTTGCGAATCTATCCCGAAATGGCAACGCTGCCCTGACAAATTGGTGCGAGCTTCGATTGCCGAAGATATTTCTGCTCGATGTGGCTGATATGAAACAAACACAACCAATTTAATTTCCGTAACTCATTTCATAGACTACCACAGAGTTGCGGCACGATGAAATCGATTGAAGGTTGATGAATGGAATCAGATTTCTGTTATGTCGAGTTGAACCAATATTGATCTTTCCGATTTTTCCTTTATATACTTCCGATTGGGGCGAACGAATGTAACCTACAAAATATCGTCGTCTTTCGTTTCAGTTCACCTGAGGTAGAAGTCAAAAGGATTAAAAATGCATTCTCCACACGCTTTCGATTTCATTTTTGGTTTCACTAGAATTTTGGAAAATAAATTACCATCGAACTGTTGGAATGTCGTGAACAACAGAAATGATGACTGCAGCTTCGGGTTCGTTCTGTTCTCAAGAGTATTGTTCATCTATTCTTGGAGGCAGATCGCTAATTCCTACTTAAATTAGTGGTCTCACTTTCATCAAGAATCTTTCAAAAATGTCCATTTTAATCCTTCAGGTCTTGTCTGTGCTATCTTCAATTGACTACCAGTAGTCTCTGCATGTTTCTGGTGGTCTGCCTGATGATCTTCCCCCTATCAGCGTTTCATTCCTGCTATCATAGCGAGTAGTGTTTCTATCATCATATTAATCAAATTGATATATTGGCCTCATCCACGTAGTACAGGCTGTGGATTCGGTGTTGTCCCCAGTTTGTATCCAGAGCCGCACTACATAACTGCTTATATGATCTTCTCCATTACGACATTGAATAACAATAAACTCAGACTGTCTCTCTGGAGGATTCCTATACTCGTCTTCTTTGATCAACATTATATTCAACGGACAGAAGATAGAATCGTCTGATTGGGAGAAGTGTTCGTGTCGCCATCTGGTTCGTTCTACATTTTTAGATGGTTTAGAGGTCCATTAGCTCCATCTTAGGAGCCAGTGTCCTCCATTAAAGATCCCTCTTTCACAGAAATAAATGGATTTTATATTTTGACAGATTCCAGTTCCAATAAATCGTAGTCCAGACCAAATGCATTTTCATTCATCGCAAAATTAACCATGGGACAAAGTTCGCAACCAAAACAGGTTTCCATGGAGTCCAGCAACATATTTCTGGGTTGATACAGCATTAGGAAACAACCCTGGTTTGTTAGGTGTCCTTTCAGCGACACAAAACCTTTGTCACTCGCTACCCTCAAAAAAGTATATGGACACCTCCAATTCTCTATAATCCTATGTATGGATTGATATTTATAGACAAGTGAGTGGCCAGATCTTGGCTTCAAAAATTCTCCTCCTAGGCTGATATGTAAATAGCGAATACCAACTCCTCGTTCACGTGTCTTTCATTCGAGATGGGTTGTTTCCACATGATTAACCTCTTACATAAGAGAATTTGTGTTCTTGCATACGTCAAGATGATTGCGCTTCCATGCATGATGCACCAACGTAAGTGCCCGCTTACGTCTCGAACGAAATGCAATTGTATGTAAGTCCGTTGAATGAATTAAGCTCGGCTGTCTACTAGCGAATATCAAAATTCAGTTCTTTTGTTCTTTCGAAAATAACTGGACTGGTATACGACATCCGATTCTTTTGTCTGGTATACTTTTACTCCAGTTTGCATCGAAATGAGATGTGGCTGATTTATTTGAATAGATTAGCCGATTAATGTCTCAGCCTTCCGACGTTCCATGTCTGCAAACAAAGAATCAATCTGCTTGACTCATTATACCATTGTAATCATGTCTACGTTCTCTACGTACGTTGATCCACCAGGCCTGATATTCATATTATATTGTAACGATGTCCATTCTGGATTTGCCATGCGAAACTCGCTCGGTTTGCTGATTCCACATGCAGATTAGCGAAAATGATCCGAAAACCGCAGTTTGAACAGCCATCGAACTACGTTCGAAATATCGATTCAACTCCTTTTGGTTCTTTATCTTTCTTCTGCGGACTACCTAATAGATATTGGCCAGCGTTTTCTTCATGTTTTTCTTTCTATTATTTCTTCGTTTCCCTTCTTTTGTCTCATTCATCCGGTGGATGTTGAACCATTCGTGATTTGGGGTCATTTCAAATGGCAAATTAACAACTGCTTATATCACACCATTTTCAATCACCTTACTTAAGGCTGCGCCTTCAACAATTTCATTTGATAACCGTTATAATTTGTACGATTATTCGTACAAGTCATAAAATAAATTCGAAAGAAACTATGCCGAGTAATCCTGTATCAGCGGGAGCATTTTTATCGTATTATATGCTAACCATAAATGCCTCATGCTGAACCCCTGGCGAGTCAATATTTTTGCTTCAATTAAATTTAATACGCAGGTCATAATCGTATTGTTCTTCGGAGATTTCCGTGGTAAATGTGCATCTGGTTTCGATTTAAACGAAATAATGTTTTTATGGGGTTTTCGACTCGTTGATACTTGGTTCGGTTCATTTAACCAATATGGAGAAACTGTTTTTAAATCCATTTTCTTAATAGACGGTTGCATTAGTTTTAATCGTATGAAAATTCGAATAATTGACGACCTGAATGGATGGAGAATAGATTGGAAACAATCGCTTTATGGGCCTCAGTAAAATGGGAGATTCGTCTGAATATTTTTATATCTGAATCAATAACACACGATGAAGTTTAGACTACATGGAGAACACCCTTTGTATTAATACACGGTTGAAGTCGTGCTGCTAAGGTCATTGGCGATTTTTTTCAATATAAATTAATCTCGGGCATATATGACAAGGTCCTGTAGAATCTGGGAGGATCTCTTCGACCATGGACGAAGGCTCTCGATAGCATGCTCTAGGCATGTTACATCGGGCGCAAAAAGAGTCCCTGGTTCCATGTAGACTGGCAATGTCATCCATAAACACAAAATATCAGTAACACCTCTATACAGCAAGGGATGCTGAATGCTCCTGATGCACGTGTCTTGCCGGTTCACTCGAAATAAGAATTCGTCGATTGTCGCTCACTGGGTAGCTGATAGTGATCATGAGCTCACTGCTAGCTTCGAACTCTGTGCTCCTTTTGTAGTCGCGATACTCTTACTAGTTGCCGACCTCTCAAACCCACCGCATGTATTCGTCTTCTTAGTCACATACAGGGTGAGTCTTTGACCACTGCGTTATATTTAACCAAAGATTCTTGATGTCAAAAGAAACATTTTCTTGCTGTTATTTTTCCACATTTGGCGCCGTTCAAAAGATATAGGGTATTGAAATTTCATAAAAAAATTGCATTTTCACCTGTAGTATTCAAACGACAATATCAATAGAAATCATCTCTTGTAAAAGGTTTTGGATAACAGTCCTGCGTATTTTGGTATCAAAAGATTTATTCCATTTCTTATGGGTTTCTCGCTATTACTGTACAGATTGGTTAAATTGTATGAAAAACAAATGTCACTTGAACTAAAGGTCCGTCTCTTGTATTTCCCTGAACCATTAGTCTTCTTTGCAGATAAAATCATTCGTCATCTTTTTTCCTAAATTGCATTATTCTTGAGATATTTTAAGTTGAAAGGAATTGAATCGATATAATTTCGTCCAAAATTTCCCAAATCCAATTCTGTGCTGAAATGATTCAATAATCAGATTTGTTCAATGTTGCCATATTTTATGTCTTCATGAAATATCTCTACAAAAGGTTGGGGAAAGCTATCCAGTCTATGGTTCCACCACTAAACTCTATAGATGAAATTAACCACTGAACAATTTTATCTTACATTCACTACAAAATATAAATTGCCATTTGCTGTATTCATTTTTGATGATGTTTAGCACCTTGTTCAATATTAAATCCAGAGTAATATTCCATAATAAATAGAGAAAAAGATTTCCATCACTCACATAGGCACTTTGATATATTTTCATGATGACCGTTGAAATAGGTAATGCATTTTCTGTCAGGACCTGTTGAATCCAAGATTTGTCTTCGTGAACAACTGGTTCTTCATAGATTCAGACTTTCAGGGTTCGTCAAATTATATCTATTCAAACATAGGAATGCTTCAAATTAAGCTCATATGAGTTTTGAAAACTTAGAACCCAGTCTCCTAGATTTATTTTGTACGTTTATAGAAGTTTTTTCACATCTTTATGTCATACATCGATTCAACCTGGTCCACAAACTTAGGAGATAATAGAATTTGACTTCGTTATAATATTTCTGAATGTTTGTTATGATGTATGTATAATTAAAATTCAATCAATATTGAAACTGGAAGCTATAGGCTCATAAACAAGAAAGATTAGTGTGCATTTTCTGACCATAAGCATTTCATACTGAATTGAATAATTTCAAACTATCGAATTTATCCTTACAATATTTTCCACATTTTTTTTGAAGAAAGGTACAAATAACTGTTGACAGTTTCAAACAGAGACGTTATAATAACATTTTAATGTGATAATAATTCATTCTAGTTATTCTGAGAAAAATTATAACTGAAGATCAATAATGGTTACAGATATTATCTTTCATTTAAAAAAACTTTGCTATTATTAATTTTTTCTCTCCTTGTGTTCGGTAATAAATTAATATTCTATGTTAAGGTAATAAAATTTGACATAATCTGTGAATAACCATTATTCAATATTTATGTTTTTGTTTTAATAATTTAAACAAATACTCTGATTATAAAAACCAAAAATTTACGCATGTTCAGTAATTAATTATAGTCTAAACAGAATAGATTCATATCAATGATCTAACAAAATTTTTTTATTAAAGAACACCTAGTTGGTTTTTCAGAAGCAAATTTAGGTGATCAAACTCAATTTCTTCAAGCAGGTATAATTGTACACCTAAATCTGGGAATACTTGTAATCTGTCCTAGTAAATTGTTATTGGGATTCAGTACAGAAAATAATCATCAAGCAAAGTAAAATCATTTTAAAATAGATATTCGTAGTGACATCATTCATTTTTGTTGAAGATTTCGGAAAAGATTTTCATATTTTTAACAGTATGATATCAAGAGACCTCATAGACCTATTCACTGGTCAATACTCAAGAAAGTCTGCCAAGGAGAAGAAAGTTCAGAAATATCAGTATTTGGAGAATCATAGATGATTAAGTGAAAAAAAAAGCAATGTGACAACCTCATGCCTTGGAAAATTTCTTAGAAATGATGGTTTTCGTGATTGGGAAATCTTTAGAAGAATATTACAAATGTATGATGATAACATCCAATCATCCTGAGGTGTTTTTGGAAATTCTCACTGGAAAGGGATGGTTTATAATCTTGAAGTAGAAAGAAATTATGGTAGAACAACAAAAATCTATGTTTATTGTGTTGAAGTGCAGAAAATAAGTATTTTGTATCTTCCTTCTGAATATGGGCCTCATCTGATGAAACATGAGTGAGTGAATCAGTTTTTGTTTAAAAATAATATTTTTAAACAATTCAGATTCAATAGTGGATACTGTAAGGTATTTTTCATTCATCATCATCAATAGATTTATTCCATTTCTTCTGGGTTTCTCAATACTACTGTACAAATTAGTTAAATTGCATGAAAAATAAATATCACTTGAACTAAAGGTTCGTATCTTGTACTTTCTAGAGTCATTAGTTTTTTTGGAGATGAAATCATTCATCATCTCCTATCCTATATTGCACTATTTTTGAGGTATTCGAAGTTTAAAGGAATTAAATCGATATAATCATCTGATGAAACATTCTTTGAGGGAAAATAATGTTTTTAAACAATTCAGATTCAATCGTGGATGCTGTGAAAGGTAATTTTTATTCAAACTAAACTGGACTGCAGAGAGGTATTTGCCCAATGTGAAAATTTAAAATGCTTGTAACTTTTTAACGCAGCTGAATATAAATAAAAACCGTAATGGAAAAAGTGTTTCTTTCAATAGGATCATTTCTCGGCATTGTCAATCATTACAGCGGTTCTAATGTTGATTTGTCGCAAATCCTCTTCCATTTCTACGACTATAATGCAGAGAATTTGTCTGTGGATAACTCCTATTCTGTCGGCCGCAAATATTTGCAAATGTCCTTCAACTAAAGCTTCTATTCTTGCAAAAATACCACGCGTATGTGTTTGGGATCGACCGACTCACTATCTTCCTCCTTCCTGCTTTCTACTTTTGTGTAGTGTTCTTTCTTTGTCCCTCTCGTGCTTGAGTTCGCGTGCCACGCACACCCGTCCATGGTAGCGTTAAACGTTTAACGCATCCTTGTTGGATGTTGCATCAAAAGTTTCACTTCAGAATGTGCAAATTCAGGCTTCCATGGAACTCCAAATCCATTAATTCCTATACGTGAATTCCATTACGTTCGCAAAAAAAAAACCACTTCTCGAATGACGACGACAGCGAATTCAGGAACGCCTTCAAAATTTCGAGTTCCATCTCGTGTGAAAAACCATCAAAACGATCATACCATCGTTAAACATTCATACGGAAGGTGCTCAATTTAATTATTCATCTTGATGAAGTATCCGGCGAAAGTTCGCGAATCAAATTGACCATATTTCGTGATATACCTGGCTTGAAAGCTCCGCGCTCAGAATGAAAAATTCAGCCGAATCACCCCCTATTCGGTTACGTGGAAGCCGGGGCGTTTGCGAAATTTCGGGGGTCGTTTTCCTGGCTCAACAAAGTTCATAATCTCAAATTGTCATGATCTCGGCTTAACGCCGTATATAAACTTCTAATTTGTAGCCCGAAGTGCGTAAATTTCCCGAACATTTCGTGGTTTTAAAATATATACCTGAGAGGGCCGTAAATTACCGTACGAATTCCGATACTTCGTCAAAAGGGAAGCGGAAAAATTTTTCGTGTGGGCTTATGTAGTGAGGTATTTCGCTTCAGATACCGATAATATATATTTTGGATGATCAAGATAAGGAATTGTCGTCGATTTTTCATGTCGAACTTCGCGCTTTTCGTATGCGATAATCCTGCGAGGTATCTCGGCGCATTTTTTTGGGATATCATATATATTTCTTCGGAAATACTTCAGTTATAGTTGATTGCTTCGATTTTACTGATTATATTCGGTTTTCATTCGTATACTTTAATTCAAATTGATGGCATTTTTGAGTAATTGAAGTTTCTGTATGTTGGTAGCATTGTCTTTGGATAATTACAATGGAAAAAATACCGAAAAAAGAGATCAAATTTTATATCTAAAAAAAAAAATAAAAGAGAATATAATTGTCAGTTTTAGATATTTTGGTTTATTTACACTTTCAAGAATAGACTTGTCCAATTAATTAGCCTATAATTAGTTTCCATTGACTCAAAAATCGTTGGCACATGTGTATCGCTTCGAATGAAGTATACAGGGTGTCTCAAGTTCGAGTGCCTATTAGACGTTTCTGGAGAACTAGATATATTTGAAATCTGAAAACTGGGATTATGATATTGTTCCCTACAGAGCTAAAATATTTTAGAAGCTCAAAAACTTCCGGTTATACAGAGAGTGAAAATAAATTCGACGAAAAAATTGTTTTTCAAGTTTTCCATTCCTGGTATGATCGAGTATTCAATAGTGGATAAATTACGGTTAAAACCATTGTATTAAATTCGAATAAATTTAGGGGATTGTTACGAAAATCAACAAGCTGAATATATTTGTTGATTTTTTGTAATATTCGTAAAGAATTGCAATTATGTTCCTCACTTTCATGACTCCAATAATGCAAAACGGTCATGAGAAAGAAAATGTCTGATTCCTCTATGAGAATTGCCCGAACAAAAAATTCGACACTTCGAAATGCCAATTCAAAGATGAAATGTTCCGAAAACACGTGGACTCAGTACTATAACAAGGAAAACCAGCTATTTTATTAGTTTGACCAATGAAAATCATACCCCATCACGATAAAATATACCGAAAACACGAGGACCAATCAAAGACGAGGATCTCTTGTTTCGCTACATTTTCTTGTAGTCACCATAAGTGAGTGACACAAACAAATCCATGACAATTGAACCTTAAGCCCCGCCCTTATGACATCTTTGTAAATTCGAATCAATTCAGAAGATTGTTACGAAAAATTCAACAATTGCTGAATATATTTGTAGATATGCCTCGAACATTAACACGCTCGCTCCGCTCACGTGCTAAAATATTAAATTAGTTGATTAAACAACTATTTTAGGATTTTGCTGTGTATTGCGATTCAGTTTTTAGTATATTCATAATGACGACTTTTAAATAAATTTTTTACGGACTTCAGCATCCTGTATTTACAATAAAAACAAAACAAAGTGCGTTGTCAAGATGTTATAATTGGTTGAAATAGTCGAATGGTCGAATAGTTTTCAAAATATCTAAAAAAAACTGGGAAAAAAGTCAAATATGTCCAGTCAGTAATATGTTTATTATTTTTAATTTAAATATCCTGAGCGTAAACCGTTTTTACAACATCGAAGAGGAAGGATGTGGAAAGGTCATGTATCTTTTGGATTTCAAAAATATCATCACAGGGTGTTTCAAATTTTGTGTTGAAAATTGTGGCCATAACTTCTATTTTTCAAATTAGAACTCTTTTTTTTATAATTGTGTTGGATTCTGCGGTCAAAAATAATGATAGTTTTTCTCACTGATTATGCTCCTAAATTCAATAATTTCTAAGTTATTTGAGATTTTCTGGATTTATGGTGTATGCGATTTCTGTTTGCGAGAGATTCATCGTTTCATACGAGATTAGGACGAAGGCAACCTTCAATTGTGCATGTCAAACAAGATCTCCGTATATTATGTAAATAGAGGTGAGTGCACCCATATCGGAATTTTGACATTAGCAATGGCCGCTCGTTGCCTGGACGTCAAGATTTCCTATCGACTCTATATGTAAAATTCACTTTTTATTCCAGTCTCTGTAAAAGGCCATATTGAATTGTTGCATACATTTTGAGGATGCAATTCTATGCAAATCAATCGGTTGACATGATCGACAATGGTATATATCGCAGTACGTCTAAAGTCAGATACATGATTGCGAAGATGCGGAATTTAAAAGTAGCCGAGCGTTGGATGTTCAAGTTCGTCTCCTACGTTTTGGAGGGTCCCAAGCTAAGCGGCTTGCAGACGATCAATAGGTGGGTATTTCGGGGCCCTTTTCGACATTACGAAATACACCTCCGGAAGAGGAGGTCACCGAATCTCCTCACAACAACGATACGACTTTTTTTCCCGTTCTTTTTAAACACAACTTCTGAAAAACTACCTCATAAGCCAACTTACAAAGTTGTATTTTTTTTCTGTACAAATGGAAAAATTCTAGTAAAGTTTGATAAGTGCTATAAGTCAGTAGATTTTCTGTGTTACAGCATGGAATTATTTTGTTCGGTAATGTAGTTCTTTCAACGAAATTTTGAAACTTTTATAGAACATAGAGAGGTCAAGAAAATTACCATTTCATTCAGCATAGCAGAAGAAGGTTTTAGTTCTAAACATTCATATCATAACAAGGTCTGCTGAATCTGCTTTAGTTTTCAAAAGGAATTCGTCATTCTCATCTATGGATAGATGCAAGAGATGATCCGAATGAACAACAAGCAATAAATAAAAACATGGTCGATTACAATGATGAGGGGTTGTTTGATCATAACGATGTGGATGATGATCGCCAGAGTCATAGTCAAGCATAGTCAGCTTCTGAACAATTACAGGAACATCTTGTACAGTGGCATCGAAAATGGCGACTCAACGTCATTGAGTCTAAATCAGTTCAAGTTACATTCACTGCAAGAATAAGTAATTATATGTCCCCTTGTCAAAATATTCGAAAGAGAAGTGCCAGTCGATACCAAGGCTAAGTATCTTCGCATACATGTAGACCAGCAACTCAACACATGAATGCCAAAAAGAATTAAATAAATCTGAAATTCCGAAAAATATATTGGCTAATAGGGAAGATGTCCAAGTTGACCCTTCACCACAATTGCTTATTATTGCGTTCAATATAAATGAATTGAGGGCTGCAAACAAATCTACCAAATCTCGAAAAGCAGCAGGTTTTGACGGAATCTATCCAGAATTCATCAATATTCTGAATTCAGGAAACTTTCCTTCCGAATTTCGTAAGGCTTAAGTAATAGGTATTTTGAAAAGAGGAAAAAATCCTTCTGATCCTAGTAGCTATCGACCAATCAGTTTATTGAATGTTCGTTTGAAGATATTACAAAGGTTAATTCTTTTTAGAATTGAATCTTATGTAGAAAATGCTCTACAAAATTTCCAGGGAGGCTTTAGGAAAAATAGAAATTGTTCAGATCAGGTTCTCAGCCTTGCAACTTTCATAGAATCAGGCTTCAATGATAGGTTGAAAACAGGAGCAGCTTTCATTGATTTATCTTCGGCATATGACACTGTGGAAAAATGGAGTAATTTTCAAACTCTAAACGCAACAGAGGTATCTTTTTTTATCCATTCTTGTTGTACCTCATTTTATTACCTCCAGGTCTGTAAAATATATACATACATTGAACGTTCTTACTTCTTTTTCATTTTGTTTTCTTTTTTCTTGCGAAACAAGTGTAGTAGCACTTATCGCACACTAAGCTTTATTCCCCTGTTTTATTTTCTCATTGTAAACTATATGTGTGAAGTATCACATTTTATTATTTTCTATTTTACATTTTATATCATAACATTTATACATATATTTGTTTTTAATTTTCTATATATCTGTAAATTTTTATGGGAAACAAGTGCTTTACACTTATCCCAAAATCACTTTATTCATCTCATGTAGTAACTTATTTGTATCTGTATTTGTATTTTCCAACTGTGAATAAAGTTTTATTATTATTATTATTATCTTGTTTCCATCTGAATAATCATGAAAACTAGAGAAAATTAGATTCGATGTGGGCAACTTGAAGAATTCTCCATCAATAGAAGACCACTCTTGAAGAAAGAAGTCCCCAAAATATATTTCAGCTTATTTTTGTACTTTCACACTTAGGCGGGAAGCCAGGGTTTTTTTACTGGAGTTTTTTCCCTAGGCTTTTATGTGATACGCCGATTTGTATGACACCCCTTCACTAACCCCTGATCTATATGCTTTATTGTTTACTAACTAAACATTGTAAGCGAAAAGTTCAAAAGAATATATAGATATACAGCTAATCTTTTCGCAATGCTCCGGATACTCCAAATATCAAAGCGACCTTCAAATGAAAAATTTAAAGTTACATATATTATATCCACGTGACAATAAGGAAAATTTAGAAAATTAATTTAATTGAGTTTTATATTTACCTTTGACATCAAGAAAATGCTGTCTGTAGCATTTGCTATAAACTCTTTTACATGATCTTTTTCGAGAACTTTCGATTTCTTAGGAATATAACCCACTTTTTGTCCCTTAATGAACATCACCAGATTGTGATATCTGCTTACATCAATATTCCTTTTAACGTTCAATGTTGCTTTCAACATTTGGCTATAAACTTGCTAAGTATCCTTTTTCTGCTACACTCTTAAAATATGCCAACAAAACTGTTTCAGAATTATTGAATATGTTCTTCTTCTCTCACCATGAATGTGTAGGTTTTGTCATACAAATTTAGGCCTTTTTCAGGTAGCAGGGTCAAAGTTGCTGCTTTAGCCATTTCTGCAACGTCCGGGGGAGTTGAGGGAATATTGACTTTTACTCATTGTAATTAAAGTAACTGGCGATAATAGATTAAGATTAAGATTGAAAGCAGCTATATTTCTCGTAATTTGACAGACCGATTATGTTTGGATTTGTTTCATTATTTCTTTTCTCTGTGGAATAACAATGGAACCAGAGATAAATACCCAGCTATTCTGTGATTGAAGAGTGAGTCACTGGCCTCACTGAAATATCAGTCGAGTTGTGACGTTATTCATATTACTTCTGAATACTCTATGTTCGGTTACTCATGACAATCATGCATTAAAATGGGTCATTAATGCATGATTTTGTGAACGTTAAACAGAGCTTCCATTGGGAGGTCGACGGAAAAAGAAATTATGTTCAAAACTTCAAACCTTCCAGACCCGCGTAATGAAAGGGTAATGCAAATATTGAATATTCTGCCTGAAAGTAGATGTACGATATTTGTAAATGCAATATTCGGCTCCAGTCAATATTTAAATTCAATAGAAATACCAATATTTGTGATTTTACAACTGATGCAGATATTAATCTTGTTTTCCTTCGCTACAAAATTGCTCGTCGAATCCGAATTCTATGCCACCGCTACATCGAGTTGAGATTTTTTCGAAATTATATTGGGTTTGACGTTCCTAGAATCTAGTTTTCCAACGTCGAAGCAGAATTTATTCCCATATGTCCAAAAAGGACATATCTAGGCCCTGGACTTTATGGTCGATGTGTTAGAGGAAGATATTTATATATGATTCTACGAGTAAACAAATGCAACCCTAATAATATTTCCTGCAGAAGTTTCTTGGTGAAACTATAGGCTCCTGTATAAATCAAGATTCACTCAGCATTGCTGCTTGATAAGCAAGATCGCCAATACCCAATTAAAGTACCTCGTGCATATTACGTAATAATATTGTCACCGAACAGAAAAGAAATACGTGAATTTATTGGTTACAGATCGAATGTGGTGGTTACTTAAGCGCTATTGAAACTGCAACATGGCGACCGCTAAGTAAGTGCCTTATCAATTGGTTTCAGATCCGTAGAGTTGAAATTAATTAGTAGGCAACCTGGAGAAGCCACAGTGAGATGCATGCACTCTGATTGTAGGCGACTTCACCCGGCATGATCTTAAATTTCATTATCCGAACTTCATTTCCAATCTGCTTGTGCTAGGCAATCGGAATTCTTGAAATTAATCTATTCAGTGGCGGCAACCAAACATTCCACTACGGGAGCTTCTATCTTTACACAGCATCCGCAATTATTGCATCAAAACTAAGGCTGTGAAAATTAGGGACGAGGTTCGGCAGGTAATTTCGCTAGAAAGATATTGGTTTTCTCAGCGGAAGGCAGACAGTGAATAAGAAACCACATCAGCAGCCCGCTGATGAGTTCTGCCCCCAATGAAAGTAAATACTTCAGATTTGATGAGTAATTGTAACATCAACAGAAATAAATACAAGCCAACTTTGCGAAGTGTCTTTTATTTTGCCGTTTCTGTTGTATCCATTTATTGTTTTCAAGGTTGAATTAAAAACTACGTATACTATTCTTCAAAGATAAGCTGGATCATCTTGAGGTGCTGCAGTGTTCACTCTTTGTACTGCACCTTTTGCCTTTGTCTTATCTGCAGCTGAATACTGTTGCTCTGTTTGATTTGAGATAGGACATCAAAAAAAAATCGATTAACAAATGAATACATCAATGAGAATCACTGGAACCATCAGATCTACACCGATCTATTGGTAATCATATTTATCTGAAACTGTCGCACGCCATATTTGAGAGAGACTACAACTTTTCGAGAAAAATCTTCCTTTCAAAGCAATTCCTGGTTCTGGTCGGTTGAAATGAATTCCTACAAAAATCCTAATTCGTGACACTGAACCCGAGAAATTGTACTTAACCGTATTCCGAGAAGGGTAGGAGTTCTGAATGAACCATCCTACATATTGCCCAATTGGGACGCTGGAAACAATGGAATTCGTACAGGCCTATAGTGAGAGAACTTGGCCAACGAACTACCCTTACAATTCATTGAATGGCTAATTAGCGGTTCCACTTTCAGCCATTTAATTCGACTTCAAGATGAAGACAGCCGAACTGGAGGAGAGGAAAGTTTGCTGAGCCTGCAGGGACATCGGATATTTATTAGGTCGAAGAGTTTTCGTTCAAATGTAAGCCATAAGCTATTGATACGTTGTCAGAACTCTAGCTGGAATAGCATACCTCAAGAAAGAAAACATGAAGATGTTCATTTCCGCTTTGTGTCATTTCTATTTTGCACCGTGAGGACAAGGCAACCTTGTAAACATTGATTAGATCAGATCCAAAGGGTGTAGAAGTATATTTTAAATCATTTGTCATCTGTTATCGTTTTTCTTTTCAACATTTAGACCGACATCTTCTGTGGTTTTCAACAGACAAATTTCTGAGATGATGTCATGGCTAAATCACTTAGATATAAATTGAAAAGTAAAGGAGCTAGAACTGATCCTTGAGGAAGACCGTTTTTCAATGTTTTGAAATTGCTACTCTTATTGTCAATAAAAACACGAAACCTTCTATCAGATAACATATTTTCTAATAATCGTACCATTTTCCAACACTTCAGATGGGTGTAGAGTTTGAAAATTAATCCATCTTTCCACACAGTGTCATATGCGGAAGATGAATCAATGAAAGCAGCTCCTGTTTTCAACCTATCATTGAAACCTGATTATATGAAAGTTGTAAGGCTGAGAACCTGATCTGAACAATTTCTATTTTTCCTAAAGCCTCCCTGGAAGTTTTGTAGAGCATTTTCTATAGAAGATTCAATTCTAAAAGAATTAACCTTTCTAATATCTTGAAAGGAACACTCAATAAACTGATGGGTCGATAACTACTAGAATCACAAGGATTTTTTCCTCGTTTCAAAATACCTATTACTTCAGCCACACGAAATTCGGAAGGAAAGTTTCCTGAATTCAGAATATTGTTATAGAAAGAGAATAACTAAGACAAGGCCTTTTTTCCTAAATATTTGATGAATTCCGGATAAATTCCGTCAAAACCTGCTGCTTTTCGAGATTTGGTAGATTTGATTGCAATCCTCAATTCATCTATATTGAATGGATGTGACACATGTTCTAAAGTAGGAACGGATCTCTGAATATGTGTAATTATTTCTTCATTTTTGAATGGGATATACTAACTGAATCAGATACATAAACTAAGCGGCAAGCGATCAATTTTGGATCAATTTTTGATGATGAGGAGGCAATGATTGTATTGATTTCCTATATGGATATAATTTCCTATATGTACATAATATCCCATGAACTCCTACTCGAATATGTGAAATTAATTTTTGATACAACACTAACCCATTTCTCTTTTCGGTTTGTATTGATAGAGTTCATATGTATCAAGGAATGGTGATCTTTTAGTCAAATTATCAGTTTCTTTCGACCAACCTGGAAGATAATTGTTCCGGACACCTCTTGGAACGAAATTATTATTGCGGCTTTCTCATCACCCATTATAAATCTCTGATAGTTATCGTTATCATAGGTTCAATCCATCTAATATCACTGTCTACTTTCTTGGCAAATTCCATCAATTTGCCAAGGTCTTTTTAAACATTCAGCATATTGAATGAAACTTCTTAAGGTCGAATAATAATTCTACACGAGTTCCATCCTGATCAACGAAAATATAATTATAGGTACTTATTTTCAGAAAGTCGAATAAGTACTCGAATATAATGAATCTGTTTATTTTGATTTCCCTTGGAAAAAGGAAAAGTAAGATTCCAATAATCGAAATCCAGTCTTAGATATTCCTAGAGGAACAAAAGCGTCCTAGATACCCTATCCTACTGAATAATTTCCACTGAATTAAACAGCTACCCATGTTTTATACAAACTTCTTACTTGAATGGTTTTCCTCACCACTACTACTAGCCCCGTTTAATATAGAGCCTGTATAGAGTAGGGAAATTGAATTACATGAAGTGTACCTGAACCTTAATTTAGGGGCGAAGGATGTTGCTAAATTGGAATTGCCATATCAGCTTGAACATTGAAATCCACCCTGTCGCAAATTCTCGCATTATGATTATTCAATGGATATAATCTAATTCAATTTGAATGTATAACAGGCCCGACCTCGATGGACAAAGACTTCCAAGGGGGTTTACTCAAGTTGCAGCTACTAATCTAAGATATGTCGAATTTAAATCGGAGCTATGTCATTGTTTCTTACAACAATGTTCATGTCTATTGTACAAAAGGGCAAAATGGAAGGAAGCTATTAACCTATGAATAGAGTCGTTTAAATTCAACTCGTTTCAGTACATCATTTCATGAATCCAAGGCCCAACATCTTGATGATTTCTGTCAAAACTTCGAAGCAGTCAGTAATTGAACATAGAAACTGTTCGATTTCGAATCTTTTAAGTTACTGTAAACAACACATATAATACTCGTAAGTAAAAACGTTCTGACAACGTATAACTTCGAAAATGTCAAGCTATACGATAAAGCTGTCAGTTGGCAGAGTGCAACAGGGTTGTCCAATCCCGAAATATAAAAGGCAACCATAAAAATTCCTTTATATACGTCCCCAACCAGCGATGCATTTATCAATCATGTTTCTATTGCATTTCTAGTAGATCTATAAAGATTTCAAAATCGTTATACCAGTTGACGTTGCTATAGTTATAGTAGTAGATTAATAAACTTCCTGAATCGTTAAATCAGTTGACGTTACTGAACTAATAGATATGCAGAGCTTCTCAGATCTTTATACCAGTTGACGTTGCTATACTAGTATATCTATAGAGCTTTACAGATGCTTGAAACAGTTGACCTTGCTATACTACTGGATCTGTAGAGTTTTTCAGATCGATAGACCAGTTGACGTTGCTATATTTATAGTAGTAGATTAATAAACTTCTCGAATCGTTAAATCAGTTGACGTTACTGAACTAGTAGATTTGCAGAGCTTCTCAGATCTTTATACCAGTTGACGTTGCTATACTAGTACAGCTATAGAGCTTTACAGATGCTTGAACCAGTTGACCTTGCTGTACTACTGGATCCCTAGAGTTTTTCAGATCGATAGACCAGTTGACATTGCTATATTTATAGTAGTAGATTAATAAACTTATCGAATCGTTAAATCAGTTGACGTTACTGAACTAGTAGATTTGTAGAGCTTCTCAGATCTTTATACCAGTTGACGTTGCTATAGTAGTATATCTATAGAGCTTTACAGATACTTGAACCAGTTGACCTTGCTGTACTACTGGATCTGTAGAGTTTTTCAGATCGATAGACCAGTTGACGTTGCTATATTTATAGTAGTAGATTAATAAACTTATCGAATCGTTAAATCAGTTGGTGTTACTGAACTAGTAGATTTGTAGAGCTTCTCAGATCTTTATACCAGATGACGTTGCCATGCCACTATATCTATAGAGCTTTACAGATGCTTGAACCAGTTGACTTTTGCTGTACTACTGGATCTGTAGTTTTTCAGATCGATAGACCAGTTGACGTTGCTATATTTATAGTAATAGATTAGTAAACTTCTCGAATCGTTAAATCAGATGACGTTACTGTACTAGCAGATCTGTAGAGCTTCTCATATCGTTAAGCCAGTTGCTATTCTAGCATATTTGTAGAGCTCTTCGTATCGTTAGACCTATTGATGTTAAAACATCTCGTATTGTTGCAGATGCATAAATTCGTTGCCCGGAAACGTATATTTGTTGAATACCACTATTATTCTCCGAAAGCGCCTGAACGTCAATGACCAATTAAGTACCATATGCTGTACCAGAAAGAATTTATGTTCATCTCGGCAGAGGATTGTAAATATCCTCGATTTAGGAGCATATTTATCCTTGAAAACGGCTACAAAAAGATCTTAGCGTGTGTTTGCAGAAGAAGTTGCCAAATCCCGCTGTGTGGAATTAAAAGGCAATACAAAATAACGTATGCCATATTTAAGTCACATTAGATAATTAGCACCACAATTTATATGGGATACAAAGAAGACGAGCTTTATATGTATTGAATTATTCAGCAATAAATGTGTACCTAAATACCAGTAAAATTATTACGAGTTTCAATTCCAATAAAGAGATTCGCTGAGTATTTCTACCAATATGAATAAGCGTTAACAATGTCTAGGATCAGTTTCTTCAGCAGCCAGGTTTATAGGCATCAGATTGAAATTACAACAAAAATATATGATTTATAACCGAACCAAGACTGTTAACTTCCATGACCTATTGAAGAGGTAAGATCGTGGATCGAATTCCGAAAAACAGGATTACCCGAACAATTTATGCCGCGCTGTACAAACTAAATTACAGAAGGGCCTTAGGAAATACCAGAAATTTTCCCTCTGAGCTGGATGAGGCGAAACAAATTAGGGTTTTTTTTCGAATCATCGTCATTTCGTTCAGGCTCGCGATAGCTAGTCTCTTCTTTTTTCATTAAAAATTCTTCATTAAACGATGCTGAAGTCGAGTGGAAATTCTTCAGCTCTCATAATCCACCTCAGGTTTCGATTGTAGATTTTCCCGACATCCCCTAAATTGCTCGGTATGCACAGGGTGATCAGGAGGGGCTTGAAAATAGGCCAGTACTGAATATTTAATGGATAAGGGAGGAAATATGCCGGAATGTAATATCCACACAGCCATTCAAGCTGGGGAACACGATGTAATGCCGTCTTTTCCAGCGTTTTTAAGAGTCTCACTTGCGTCGCTACATCGTCACAAATGTGAATGAATCCCTGTCATATATCATTATTTAAAAGCCTTCCACCTGAGCTTATGTGGATATAAATTAGTGAATTTTTTATGACATGTGAGTGCACACGGAACGCTGGCAGTTCAACCTTGTCTGATGCAGTTTTGTTCATTCCTCAATCACCGAACAAATGGAACGCTCTAATGACTGAATCTTTCGATAGGTAAATGTGTTATGTTACCTCACCGCCTGATGACCATGAGACCACGAAATTTCACATTTCTTCTGTTTATATTTGAACCACAAATGATCAGAAAGAGTTCAAGCGAACAAATATCGTTTAAACGAGTAAAATGTATGAGCAATGATTGGGTTACTGGATGTTTCAATCTTTCTCCTAGTTTTTTTAGTATAAAACTAACAAATATTGTACCATTTTTTTCTTACTTTTCAGCCGACATCTTCTGTCGTTTTCAAGGAAGAAATCAGTTTTCAATAAAGCTGACAATATTAGAATGTTTTTCAATTTTCACTAATAGGTATCAAATTGATAGAACTCCGAAAACTAGATCGAATTTGAACTTATCTATGGTTTGAAGATTTCTTCAAGTTACTTCGAACAATTAGCCTCAATCGATGGTGCGCTTGTGGGATCAAACTCATTTTTTGAATCATCAGTATTGTTGTGCTGAAATGACTGGTAATTTTTTCACCATTCTACGAAGGGTTTTAATTATCTTCCATTGTATTGAAGAATACATTCTATCAATCAAACGTTCATGAAGAACTATACACTTTTCCATCCAAATATGGTGCTGTCCCAGACCTTCTTAAGGAAGCACTAATAACCGGTGTACAAGAAAGGCGAACCAGACAGACCACAGAGCCATAGACCAATAAGTCTCCTACCAACATTCTCCAAAATACTATTTCGACTCAGTTTGTATCATACCTAGTACAAGAAAAAATTTCATCACCCTCACAACATGGATACGTCAATCAGACAGCAATCTTTGAGTTATCTCAGGAATCTAAGACGCTCTGGAAGATTCAAATGTGAGTTGATGTTAGACCTATCGAAGGCATTCGATACCCTGTCCCATGACCTCATCCTACAAAAATTACAAGCCTATGGAATAAAGGAAAAAGAACTGAAGTGGTTTAAATAGTACCAACCGTAGACAAAGAGTGATAATCTCTCAGAATGAGTACCACATAAAATCACAGACAGAATTCAGAGAACTAGGAGTATCACAATGAAGCATTTTAGGTCCTATCCTATTCATCATATCTTTAAATGATCTATATACCATATTTGATAAAACAAATATCAAAATGTTGAATTATGCAGATGGCACAAAAGATTCTGAAACTTATGAGATATATAAAAGGGCAAAAAAATATTATTATAGGCAACTTGAGGATATTGAAAGGAGGCAGAAGGAGAAGATGGTAGCGAATGCTGAAAACAAGACCAAAACCATATGGAGGATTATAAATAGCCAACTGACAACAAAAACAAAACAGAATAAAGAAGGTAATCTGACTGCTGAACATTTCGCAAGTTATTTTACAAATTCCGTCCAAAATTTATTAGGCACCATACCCGAAAGTGAGAAAAACTTCGAATTCCATATGAGAGCTTTAAATATTAAAAATAGTGGCTCTTTATTTTTTCAACCTATAACGTCACAAGAAATCGTAAAGAATAAGACTGTCACAGATGTCTATGGTCTGTCCGTTGGCCTGATCAAGAAAATAGAAGAAGAAATAAGTGTACCCTTGGAGCTGATTTTGAATAAGTGTGTTGCAGAGGGCGTGTTCCCGGAGGAGATGAAGGTGGCCAAGGTTACTCCGGTGTTAGAAGGCAATAGTCCGAATGAATGCAAAAACTATCGCCCTATTGCTATACTTCTGGTGTTGTCTAAGGTTTTCGAGAGATGCATAGGGGATCGAATCTACACATATTTCGAGAAAAAGCATTTGTTCACTGGCCATCAACATGGCTTTCGCCGGGGGAGATCAGTTGTAACTGCCTTGAAGGATGCCATAGATGGGGTAGTGCAAGCATTTGAGGACCACCAGCTCTGCCAGCTAACATGCTGTGACCTTACGAAGGCCTTCGATTAGGTCGACCTCGACATTTTGGAACCACTTCTTTTTATAATTAGCTAGTGCTGAAGATTCAAAAGATCAATCTGGAAGATGAAGAGAATGGAATCGTGTAGGGGAATATTAAAAAAAATGATATATTTACCGCACCAACTAAACATATTCAGGTATGCTTGATTTTCACTTTTAAAAATATGCTTTACTTTGAAGAGAAAACACCAAGTAATTATAATATAAGAACAACAGCAACAAAATTCCCGCAGCATAGACTTAGCCTCCCCGAAAAAAGACCTGCATTCGATATTATAACAAGATAAAATAAATTGGGAAGAGAATGTACCCTACAACAATACAAGAAATTCATTTTCAAGCTGCTACTTAACATTGAACATTGTAGAAGACTTCCTAGCCTGAAATAAAGTATATTATTATTATTATTATTCGTGATAATGTTTTATAGCAGCTTGTCGACCAATTATGATAGTCAAACAAAATAATCAAATGGCCAATTTGAGTTGTACAGCCACTGATAAAAAAAAGAGAAGCTTAGTAAGCAGTTAATCAAGACTACAGTATATCGGTAGCTCATTGAATTCAAACAGAGCAGCATCCCTGTTCATGGTCCGTTGACGTTGAAGATCAAAAGGCCATAGTTAAAGTTCCAGCACAAACAACTTCGTCAATTTCAGAGCGAACTCGAACTTTTATAGCAAAATACGTCAACCGCGTTTTGCCTATTCATTATTGGCGAATCTCTCCTTTTTCCGCTGTTGCATCAGAAAAGTGTGGAGCGTCAAAAACTAAATTTTGGCTTCTGTACTCCGCTAAGGAAAATTAGCAATCAAGCGATGTTTGCCGACAGAAAAAAAAATCCAATCACCGCTTGAGGCACACATTCAATTAATTCGAGGATGATTGGGTTTTCATTTGTAACGCTGCGATTATTTACTGACGTCGAAGTCTTTTCCTGTCGTGTTGAATCAATTCTGGACTTCGGAAATCTTCACAGACTCATTCATCAGCGTAGTCATGCATTTCATTGCTCTGATTCCAATCCGCACTACACACAGAAATTTCTTATCTTTCATTTTTATCAACATTCAATAAAGAGTTTTCAATATCTTTAATCGAATCATACAAACAGAGAAAAGTATGAATCAGTATCCATTACTTCATTAATAGGTGATAAATCTCTTAAACCGTAATTCTTAATTCATTTTTAGAACTATGTATCAATCACTCGGAGGCAGGCCTGGACTGTAAGGTGGGCGATTCAAAATATGCAAGCCCACCTTATGAAGAATAGCCAACGCAAAGCAAAATCTCAAAATACCGGACATTGATGAGGTACACCCTATATACCTTCGTCTAATTTTTGAGAAAGCAGAATTCAAAACGAGACAAACAATACAGAATCAAATGTACATTCACATGAATTCATCTTATTCCATCATGGAGTTGACAGCTTAAGTTTAGTTTGTTGATTCAAATCCTGATAAAATTCAGAAATACGGCAGTACATTGTTTTATATGACCTATATAACTTCATTAAAGTGTTGGGATGCAGTGGAACGTTGCTTTAAGTTTTCTGTAAACAAATTAAAAGTTGTAGAAGTTTCCATGTCACCGGGAGCTCCATATCCATACAAGCAGCGGGGAACATTAAACTATCCAGCGTATTTTATGTGGAATATCAAAAGCCACTGATGAAAATATGAGTTGGATGACATTTTCAATTAGGCAGCGAGGGCAACATGGTGTGAGTTGTTCTCTGGGTGATGTCAAAAAAAGGAGCTATTCGAATTTGAACTCGACAACCGAAGAATTTCGGTTATGCTGATTGAGACTGGGAGTTTATTTGTGATATACAAAATTACATTATTTTCACACGTCACACTTTGAGGACATTTATTAAAATCATATAAAATCGAAATCTTCAAAAGATCGATTAAGAAATTCATCCACTGTCCTATATGCGACTTGCTCAGTCTTAAAGAGACCTTTTTTCTAATTTATCTTCATTCCAATGAATAAAGAACAAATCGAAACGATATGCCCAGAACGGCGACGAATTGCCGCTATATTCTCTTCACTACGAGGTGGATGTTGTCTATTTGGTCGAGTATTATCCAATAACGAGTATCGAGTCTCAAACTTAGTTATGGTAGAGCGAATTGTGCGTTCGTCGCTCTTAGTGCCCGATACACATTAATCGAAGAACGCCCATTTTCGTAATTAAGGTGAACCATTTGTAGACGCTGTGTCGGGCTAAGTCGTTCCATTATGAAATGTCAAACACTACTGAACAATAATAACACTTCAGTTCACACGACGCATGCACGATCTGCAACTAAATCTCCACCACAAAGAGTACCTTTAAATGAATCATCACCCTTTAAAAACCTATCAATGTGAAATATATTCCAGAAATTCCATTTATTGAACTTATTTTTTCCTGACCAGTCAGAATGCTTTCGTGTACAATATACCAGTCCTGAAGGTGATCTTTTCACATTGAATTCGGCGCCATGTTCCTAATTCTCGAGAAAAATACATGGTTGGTCGTGTGAAAACAAAATGAATAGTAGTGAGAACAATAAAGGTCACTTATTATACTGACCACCCACATAGCCGTTGTGAGTTATTAACAACTGTCAAAAGGTTATACCCAACATCTTCATAAGAAATTTATGTATTTAATGCTCAACAATTGATTTGGAGAATTCTCAAAATATATAGTGAAGATTTTCAAAAAAATTGAAAAATCAATATGAACTCAGATACTTTTATGCAATGTTCAATATTTTCAATCGGTCATGACATTGATCGAAAGATTCATGAGCCTTAATATGTAATATATTCAATTGACTTCATAATGCCATTTACTGAAATTGAACTCGGTTCCAGGGATATTTCAGTCTTTTTTTAAATTTAAAATTTGCCATTACATTAAACCAGATCCGGATTAGGAAAAATGTTGTAAGATTAAATCGGTTTCATTGCGAATACCTCTTGAGACGATGTCCTAGAGTATTTTATAACCGACCTCTATTTGCTTATCACCTATGATGATATTTCTAAAGAACCTGATCACATACCTTGATTACTTACTAGAATATGCTACGTAAAACGACATTTGACCCAGATGAGGAAGTGATTGCTTAAACTGAAGATATTGACGATCTAGAGAAGCGCTAAAAAGATTGTTTCATTCGGAAAGGGGATTATCTTGATAAATTAAAATAAAATTTGACTAGAATTAAAGCGGTACCCAACTGAATCTCAATGTTATTATCAAGCCATCCTCTTCACAATGAGATGTTTCCTTCCATAAAATGATAAAACCTTTTATAGTTGAACCCTTTACTGTCGCAGTAGATTTTTGTACTTCTGCAATTTTCTTCACGAACAGAAGGAGCAAAAGAAGAGGTGAATGTACTGTAAAATCTATGCAAGGAGGCAAATCTAAAAGGATATATTTTACACTTCACACAGAGCGATTCAAACAATGCCGAGTGTAAGGTTATAAAACCTTCAAAATGAATTTTGTCGGGTGCTCTTACTTGAGTATTTAATGGGATTCTGACAGAGGTTTGTTATGTTTATTATGTAGAAGGTAATACTGGTTTCAATATAACTACATATTATATTATTCAGCATTTCTTTAGGAATGCACTCCTGCATTTGTATTCGCGCACAAGGAGGCCTTTCGCAGAACAGAGCTTTAAATAAGGCTTTCATATTTGAAAAACACGATCATTTCGGGAGGCGCCTATTGATTTTTAGAATTACGTCTTCAAGTATATTGTCAAATTGTCAAACACTATGGTTTTCCGAGATACGTTCTCAAGCCATATGATCTCTTGAAAAGGTAACATAAATATATAAATACCCACCAAACCATGTAACCTACAGAAAAATACAGAAAAGTTGGTTATTTATGCCGTGAAGCACGTTCATTTCTCTTTTTGAATGACTTGAAAAGAGGTTATGCAGAATGTGTAGAACAATTAAAGAGCAAAGATTTTCTGTGAGAACATTCAAATATTATTATTATTATTATTATTACAATGGCAAGAGTAAAGGTAAACCTATAAACTCAAAATTAAAAAAAAATACAATATGAAACTAAGAGTAACCCAAGAAGCGACAAACAAGATTGAATGTTGAATTGATTGGTTGAAAACAAAAAAACTATCGCTGTCGCTGGCTGGACCATCTATCCAGAGAGTTCTTAAAGGAGTTCACCGATCGTGACGAAACAATCCCATCCGGAAGTCGATTCCACGCCTCAAACACTCTGTTGGGGAGGAAGTTGAGCCTCGGTGTGGTACTAAATTTTTCCTTGGCAAGCTTGTAGCGGTGTCCCCTCAATAATCGGTTCCGATTGAGTGGGAAGAGGTGTGTCATGTCCAAGCCAAAGAAGGAATGAAGTGCTCTGTAAGTTATTATCAAGTCTCCCCTTTCCCTGCGCTCCGAAAAAGAGGGCAAACCAAACAACCGCAGCCTTGTCTGGTAGTGCGGGCGATTTCCGCCAAATGGTATACGGGTATTCCATCGCTGCACAGATTCTAAAAGTTGCTGATCGCCCCTCAGATTAGCCCACCAAACGGGACCAGCATACTCTAAGATAGGACGCACATATGTAGTGTAGAGAGCCTTGCTTGTTGCTATATCACATCCAGCGAACGTTTTAGGCAGTTGGTAGGTAAATTGTCTCGCTCTTGACACAGCAGTTGAAATGTGCGTGGACCAACTCAAATCATCAGCGACGGTAACACCCAGGTCGCAATGCTGAGAGACGCTACGTATTCTCTGCCGGCCGATATAGTAGGGAATCTTAGGGTTACCCCTGCCATATGAAGAATGCAACACTTCTCGACATTTAGAGGCAACAACCACTCCTCACACCACTCGGAAAGCCTTCCTTCAACTAATGGGCAATTATAAAGTTTCGTGTCGTCAGCAAATATCGCGCAACTTGATCGAAAAAGACGAGGAAGATCAGAAGTATACAATAGGAAGAGGAGAGGCCCCAAAACTGAACCCTGCGGTACTCCACTGATATATAATATCATATAATATGTCCAACATTAATGAAAACGAAAAAATAAACTGGAAAGAAAAAAAAAATGAATAAGGGCGAAATGCGCTACTCCCAGTTTTGGATTGTTGATTGAAGACTCCACCACTACATCATCATTCAAGAATACAGTACTTGGAGTCACTATTTTACAATTTTTTCATATCCTGCCTGCTTGTTTGAATTTTTTCGCAGCAGTAGAGTCCAGACGTTTCCGAACCAGGCTCTGCCATTTCGATTTCGGCTCTTATTGACGAACCCACGTCTCATCACTGGTTATAATGCGTGGTAAACAGGAATCACCTCGTCGACCAACTAGTGTTTGAGCTATGAACGAATTCTTGAGCGATTTTCTTTGTGAACTGGCAAAAGTGAAAGTCTTCTGCGCATGTGTTTTGAAAATTTAACGTGTCGTGAATAATTTTATGTATTGTACCAATGCTGGCACCTAATTCCGATGATCTTTAGTCGGAGTCGATTGGTCGCCCACTGCGCTGTTCCGTCTCGACACTTTGACGGCCATTTTTGAACTGATCGACCTACAAATATACTTGACATTTTCTGCGAGCAAAACACGATTTGTCTTATTGCACTTTTCTCCAGTGGAAATGGCACTGAAATGTAACGGACGTGATATTTGGGCAAAACAAACCACGCCGATGTGTAGCCAAGACATAAACTAACCCAACAATACCGTTACCAAGCCGCTACCTGGAATAATTTCCTCTCCAACTCACTTTTTACGTTTGCTTATTGAAGGATCCTCGTTTTTCATCCGTATACCACAATTTCATCTGGAAGAAACGAGTCTAGGATCAATAGTTTGAATTCCTGAAAAAACAGTCAATCACCAGATAAAGTTTTGTGACTGTTCAGGAATAAAGAAAAGCTGCTTGTTCGTTTAGAGTAGAATTGACAAGTTCATTCCAAACGGATTGTACCGTTTTGACACTTTTACACGCCGTAATGATTACAACGTTCAGACATTTGAATGTTCACATCGGAAAATTCTGGATAGGCCAAGCGGATAGGTAGGATAAACATTATTGGTGAATCATATAAGCTGAAAATTGATTCTGACGCCCCAGAAGATAGCAATCGAAGCGAGACATTCCGAATAAGGATAAAGCCCAGCGTGTATCGTGTATTTACCGCTCGGCACAGACGTGAAATGCGTCAAACAGGCTTATTTCAGGCAATATAGTCGAATGGATCAATCCCAGCTCCTTGGGGACAAAAACCGGAATGGCTAAGCATTGATTCGAATGTGATGAATGACGCGTATTTAGTAAACGCTGAAAGAGTAGTTTCAGACAATACCGTAGTGCTCAGACAATTAATGCACGTCGTTTATCATTCCGTCTGTCTACCAGCAAATTCAAGTCAATTAATGCTATTTATATGACAGAACCATTGCAGATTCAACGCAGCCCAAGTCCCTGGTTCACCTGGACCGAACGCGTAATTCATCAACTGCAAAATTATCTTACGTGAATTACGACCGCAACTTATAGGCACTCATCATTTTCCATTGTCCCGATTGGAAGGCAAGACAGCTCCGCAGACAGTAGCTCAAAGCAGTAATGGAGGATTTCCAGCCATTTCACATCTGGCTGATTTTACTTAGGGGAGCTGATGACTGAAATTTATGCAGGGATATCAAACTTATACCATACATCCCCAGAACTTGATGGCAACCATAGTTTCCGCAACGCTAAGTGGCCACGAAAGCAATCTCATGTGTTCTAAGTCTACACTGTTCGTTTGTGTAGCTCATCGTTATTTTATTCATGTTGTGGATATATTAATCCAAATCTATATTCAGGTATCAATTATATCATAGGTTAATGGGGTGAGAATACCTAGATATAAATAACCGGGTAGCCTTGGTCGCGCAAGCTGCAACGAAAACGGAATTCATATATTACTGATGCTCTTCCATTTTGATTTGGAGGGGTATGGGTCTCCGGAAAGAAACATTTTTTCTCCAATTCTACAGAAATGCTCTCCACAGAATAGGCAACATGATTTGTCCACACGCTCCAGGTTTCGGATTGAAACTTGCTCCAAGTTGGGATCGAAACTAGCTCCAAGTTCCGGATTGAAACTAGCTCCAAGTTTCAGGCGGAAACTGTCTCCAAGTTTAGAATAGAAACTATCTCCGAAATTGGAAACAAATCGAAGTGCAACCACCGGCAGGGATCATATCTGTGTAACGCTATAGTATTGAAGGGCTAGCTTACGTCAGCATAGGATAGAAGGTGAAATTTTTCTTTCTCAAAGTTCAGATTACATTAATCGGGGTCAAGCTTGGAGTAATGAATATTCTCAAAGTTATGTAACGTGTTTCGGCTGAATTCTCGGCATATACACATTTTACGATCGTCCCGGAACTCATTTGACGAAATGGGATCAACTACCACTTCACGAGAAGTTCCTGACCATCAAAAATTTTCAGCGTTCGCAATTTTACAACTAGAAACGGGAAATTTCATGTTTGCCTCTGACGACTGAAAACACCTCCAACGTAAAATCCGCTAAACTTTCAGTGAACACGGCCATTTTACAACTTCAATTTATGATTTCTGGAAACCGCTAGGTAAAGAGCAAGTGTAATCACGGTTTGAATTTGTTAACAAGACCTATGAATATGTATAAGAACTTCGAGCATGCAATTGAGATTATGGAATATAAAACAGAGCTGGTTTAACCTTTCTAGGGATGGATTACGAATGGTATATAACCGTTATGAGAATTGTTAATTCATATTCGCTGGGTGATGTTTTTACACGTAATTCAAGTCGAAAACGTGATGAAGTTTCGTTTCATTTTCACTTCTACATTGTAAATATCTCATCTCAGGAATAGTGTTATGATGTTTCTTATCAATCAATAAAGAACACCCTTTATTCATGAGAAGTTTATCACTCAACGAAAAAAGAAAAAAATTAAATTCATTTTGGAAAATTGGCGTAAGCTGGTTACAGAACTAGACTTTCTTTGGTTAAATATCGTTAGCTCACCAAGAAAAGTAATCAATTCAGACACACATGAACAAAAACTGATTTCACTCGGCAAAAAGCAATGAATTAATAAATGGGGGGAGTTCTGATTCCAGTTCATGGGCCGGATCATAACTGCTGACGAGACATGGGTTCACGAATACAACACAAACAACCCAACTATCATACACATGCTCAAATGTTCATTTATATACAACAAGAGCCAATAGCAGAGCACCTCTGGGTGAACTTCCTCTTGAGATTTCTAGTGGAACAAAGACCTCATTAATATTATTATAATTTCAGGAGAGTAACATATCTTGTAGCCCAGACAAAACAGGCAAAATAAAAGAAAATAACTTGTCAATCATCAAATAAGTAAAAAATTTGAAGATCAATGAATATACTCTTGAAAAAAAACTACGCTCGGTATATTTTTCGCCAGACCAAGCAGAAGGTTGCGCATGGGTTCAAAATTTTCAAATTAATTCCCTCCAATTTGTTGATTCGACCGAACAAGGATTAAGGCATATCATTATATTCGTTAGGGAGGGGTTGTTATTGAGGTAGAAAGAATTGCAACGTGCATGGCGCAGGTTAAAATGTATTAATTTCATATTCCCGACCGTGGTCTTTATCACATGAAATCGGTAAATCTACGGTACGTTAAACATTCCGAACACGAATCTATGTTTTGTACTCTTAATGATTATAACCCCTACCCTTCCTATGATGCGTAAAGGCAGTTTTCGTTAGGGAAAGCAATTAGTTTAAATCTCCTGAGCTCAATTCGAGATTTTTTCATGATACGTATCCACCAATGACAGGATAAATTAGAATGTTCGGGAGATCAAAACACAGTAACCAGAGACAACCGAGACGGTCAACTCCGAACTAAATTCGTGTCCGATTGAATTTTCTACCTCTCTCCCAAAAAAAGCCTATTTTCAGATGGCGCTGAGAACGGCGCCGGTGAAAGAATGGCGGGAAATTTGAATCGATAGCACAGGATCACTGAATTTTAAAAATGAATTTTGCGAAAATAACGAAAAAACTTTCATCCTCGATATGCAATGTATGATTTAGGCAAACATTTGCAATATCAAAGATGAAATATTTTTCATTATGTTCGCAAAATACATTTTTAAAATTACATATCGATACTTTCATTTTGAAAATTAGAAATATTTATAACACACTATTGATTACAGCTCTTTTTATTGAACAATATGAACATTTTATCAGTAATTCTATGCTCCCAAATTGATGACATCTATCGTACAGAAGATAAACATAACATTCAACATAAAATGATGCAAAAAATAACAAGGGTTCTTCAGATAAGAAATAATTAGGAATGAAGATGTTGTTATTTAAATGAAATGTACAAATTGTGAGGATCCAGTTGGATGAAATGGTTATCTGGTCGCATAAGGAACAGCTTATGTGTCTTTTAAGGCCCTTCAGAATGAATGTTGTCATTGAACAAATTTTTTCTTTAATATCTTATTTTGAATTATTTCTACAATCCACTATTCTCCCTAAATTCTTGACACTGCCGATTTCCCCAACAACAGCTAACTGACATTCCTTCAGCAATTATAAAGAAGCGAAATATTTCGAAGAAATTCCGAAAAACTTCACTGTGTAGATTAAGATCTCGTCAATATTTCGCGTCATGATTTAAAACGGTTCCATTTGTATAAGAATGTGTTGATCACGCCAGGCCCTCTACCTACTATCCAAGGGTTCTCCGAGAGCCCTTCAATCCTCTCTCCTTTCGCAGTCCATTCTCCGGCTCCCCTTGGTGTTTGAAGAGGACCATTTCAAAATGTAACGATGGTCAATTGAAAGGCCCAAAATTAGTGATGTATATACTTGTACGATATATCGACTAGCAAACACTCGATTCAATAAAACTTGAAGAATTATTATCCCTAACTGTTGGAGTTGGAGGTAATGCCATATTGAGTCTTGATGGTCAGAGTTTTGCACCCTCTTCAAGTGTTAATCGACGCGAGTCGTGTTCTAGGTCGACCAAAATGAAAGCAGTTGAAACACGCGTAATATCACTATCTTACACTGCACTATAATAGTCACTTTGCGAGTTTTTCATAACTTCACTAGATTTAGGTGGTATGAATTTCTAACAATGTTCAAAATGCGGTTCCACAATCCATCAATATAGCGGTTTATTGTACACTTAGCGATCACTTCGATTATTATCATTGCAAATTTTACTTTGCGTTCTTTCTCACAACGTTAATCGATTGTTGTCTACCTAGGTACTTCTAGATTGAAAAGTCACATGTTCACAGCTCAATGCTTACGATTTTGAGTCAACACGCTGTTGCCGGTTGTCCTTCAATTCCCCAACAAGTACGCTCATTAAATTCAGATAATACAACTACCACCCCAGATTTTTTTCTGCTCGTCATTTAGCTGATGACGTTTTCAGGTTTGAATTAAATATTCCAGTAATTATATTGAAGTAAATATCCATTGATATCCTCGCGAAAGACCGCATTTCATTCGGTCGATTGAAAGTATTAAGATACATGCGTTTCAGGCTCGAGAGGAAAATCCCTGAGACAACTTTAAGCTATTTGCCATTTTATTCCGTTTGGCCGAGAAGGAAACCATGTCCAAACCTTCATCCTGTCCACAATCTGGTTATCCTTTCCACGTTGTGTCCGCCATTAAACCCTGCTGGTTACAGATACATTGTGAAACCTGTATTAATTCTGCCAATAATGGATATTGCAGGAACAAAACAAATCACGAGTTTTGTAGAAAGACGAGTTTTTTTTCTTACTACTCGTATTTTTCCATAAGCTCTTGTATCATATGCCGAATGGTAGGATATCCCGTTACGTCAACCGCCGTTCTTCAATCTTCAATCTTTATTCGAGGTGAACTGACAACGCTGCGTTACCTTCTAGAAAAAGTGGCACCTTCACCGGCTCAAGAATAAAATATTTCAGCAAGATAATGCTCGGCCTCATGTCATGAGCACGCTTCGTTTTTTCCTTCATATTTCTATCATTTAGTCATTGCTGCACTATGTATGTTTTGCCAAAAAACCGCCCCTTCTCTGTGACGTTTCCTTGTCAGCTAATATCTAAATATCTTCAATTCAGAACTGGACAAATTTTAGGAATACGTAGTTGTCGGATAACAAGCCCCCGAAGAGCAAACCGGTGTATCCATATAGCATTGGATAATTAGATTGTTGCAATTCTGATGATATGGAATTCAGACTTACGTCAATCAACATAAAATATTGTTACGGTATTTGGAGGCATTTATTGTAATACACCCGAGGCAAGTTGTTCGGGGAAGCTCAATATGCCATTCATGCTATATGGAAAATAATCCCTGAATGGTATGATTGAATTAAATCATGTTTGAATAGTTTCGTGAGGCTGTCAATATCGAAATCGGTGAATCATCTCGTCAGCTATGAGTTATACGGATCTCCTATCTGCATTATCAGACTATCCAACTGCACAGGTTGCAACGAATCATGATAGTATAATCTGATGTTTGTTAGAAGTGGAACATATCTCTAATAATAGAATTGAACAAAACTCTGTTCAATGATGAGCAAAAAAAATTTTCATTCTTTTCATAATATTCCGTGATCAATTCTATGAAATGAAAATTACTTTATGCCAATTTTTCAGTTTTGCATTGTTTAATCTCAAAGTTATACGTCTTGTTTGCGCGTGGCAGTGACTAGAGGTGGAGTACCCAGACAAGACTATAAAATGCGAGTTTCTGCAGCATTCAGTGAGTCTGTCTTCGTGACCGATTCCTCTCACACTGTTCCGTCTTCATAACTGGATCCACGAGACTTGCAGTTCAAATCCTAGACCTCACGAGGTGACTTGTTCAGTCTTTTAAGACTGGATCCCATAAACTGGAACATCCCTCATCGCAATCATGCAATTAAATGAACTCATCACCATATAAGCATATGTAGTGACTTTTTTTCACCTATACAAAAAAAATATACCGAGAATGTAAATATTGGTCCACGTAGAATCCTCTTCACACATTTAAGTGTAGCGCTTGGGAATTAAAGGTTACATCGTTATCGCTGTAATTCTTATTACCATCGCACACGAAGTGAATTTCTGAATCCAGATTTCCGATATATCAATCATTATAATGTGATGCGAAGCGAAAAACTCTTCAATAACTGATATCCCCTCATATACCGTGACATGAGGCACTCCAATTTAATTCAGGAATTCCTGGATGGAATTTTATTACCCCTGTATAGATGGTTATCTCAAATGGAGGGAAGCATACACGTCATATTGTCCCATGAATTCATCATTGACAAATTGAGAGTATTTGAATTCCTCGTCGTTATGAAAGCAGCAGTATTGAGCTACCATGTTTTAATTGTGCGATATCACCTTCCTGAAACAGTACTGCTCGTTATGTTCTGTTCAAAATAAACTAAATGACAAAGAAACTGAAACGCCCAGAGGGAGCTGTTTTTTTTAATTTTTTTGAGATTGAGGGAGACTGAGCAGTAAAAGTTCTATAGAAAGTTACCCTTCATTATTCCTGTCAGTCTAATTGTTTCGAATCAACATTAAAGGTAGAATTTCACTCAACAATATACTGCTGAATACATGAATCCTTGAACTGATCCAAATATTTCATCAGGATAATGCCCTGTACTATGAATGAATTTTGAGTGACGCAGCACAACCATTGTACCCGAAAGCTATAAATAATAATTGATCTGACCCTATCTGCATATATTCTGCATTTGTTTAGTGAGCCAATTACTGTGCGAACTGAACGATTGATTATTTACTGGGCGAGCCATTCACGACAGTTTTTGTTTCCGGCATAATGATAGAGGATGACGAATAAATAATTCCGATATTTCATCAATGCCTTTTTTCGCTTACTTTTCACTTAAAAATTACGTGAGTTTCTGGTATGGAGAATATTGGTGTTCGGTATTGACTATAGATTATATATCGTAATTACATTCGATTTTAAGAAAGACTTACATCTAAAAGCCTATAAAATTCAATTGATTCAAGAATTGAAAAATGGGGACTATGCTAATCGACTGAATTTTGCTGCAGCGATTTAACAGCTTTAACAACGACTGTTTAGTGAGGAAGCAAATTTTCACCTGTCATGTTATCAATCAGAATTATCGGTACTAGCATTGAGTATAAATCTACCTAGAGGGGAAACGCAGTTTAAAGAAATGAAGCCAGAAATTCTACCGGTAAAGTGGCGGTCTCAAGCGTGTAAACACGGTAACATTTATTTCATTGTATTTATAGTTGCAGCGACTTGGTCTCTCTGAGCTGGTCTGAGCCAGGGCCGGATTTATTCGACATCACCTCTCAGAATATTTTATTATTTAGATATATTGACTTACTGTCCAATGATCTGTGTATATTTAGATGACGATTTTAATGAATAAATTATGCGCATATTGTTGGTGATATCAAATACGTGAAGTGAATTTAGATCAGTTACGCATGTACACAAGAAAATTGTATGTAACATATATAATTGAATGAGCAATAAATGGAAAAAGTTCTTATTTTATCACCCTAATTTTAAGGAACAACTGGCTTTTTTCCCCTTGAATCTTATCGAAATGAAATAACTATAAATCTTCGTGAAGAACAACATATTTTCTGAAGCCGGCCCTGCCATCGTCTAATAGCTCGGTAACTCTCCCTTAGATGCTGTAAAGAACAAATACAATTATTTCCAGAAACATACAGACCATCTATAAACCAGAAATTGTACTAGTAAACTACGTTTCCCCTCTAGGTAGATTTATACTCAATGGTACTAGGCAGTGGAGAATCCGAAACGAAAGCTGATGATAACTTGAAATCGTAATGATTCAAGAATACTATACTTATGTTAACATTAAGATTGAACACCCTCCAATGTATTTTTTTGTAATAAAGAGCACTTGAATACAATTCTACGGAGATTTGAATCTTTTAGGTTATGCTTTCAGAAGTCTGTAAAACGAGGAATATATAAGAGGTCCTGAATGCCTTCCGGATTCATAAAAGCAGACATAGAATAACGACCAGATCAAGAAAACCCCATTTATGTCGCCGTATCCCCTTCTATTCAGATCCCGATCGACAAAAAACAATTTATTGCGCGAATTAACAGCGGAATCTATTTCCAGCCGAAACGCTGGCTGTGTTTCATTCACCATCATTCGGAACACACCTACGAGTGTAATAATAATCGATTCTGAACGCCATCAATTACTTAATGAACGTAAACCTTAATTAGTATTCGACAAGTGTGTCATTGCGCCGAATAAATCATCTGCCGAGAAAAAAATTTTGTCCATTAATTCAATTCCGATATCATTAAATGGATTTTAATAACATATCGAATCGATTAATTTCATATTATAAAAATGCTCCCCATTAATCATGAATCGGTATTCAAATTGTTTTTGGGTGTAACTTCGGTCGGGTTATTGCTTTTGAATACGTATAGATATCTCTCTTGCGAGGAAATGGGAGCATTGGATAGTCTTCGATCTCTTCTTCATATCACGGTACATTCATTTTGGATGGCACAATGATTTTATTCCTCGTCCAACCAAATATCCTTGAGTCACAACAGATTTTATAGACTACGAACAATTTCTTCTTAAAATTCATTCAACAATATCCCAAAGAATGAAACACTTGCAATCTTAAGAAAAAACACTAATAGAAAGAACGAGACTAAGCGTAAATGCAGTAATGGAAATGCTTTCCATTTGCATCGAAACAGAAGAGTATACATACTACACATTTTTTATCAACGAGAATTTGGAATGGCTATGGGTTCACCACTGTGTCCTATTTGATCTGATTTATATATGAAGAATTTCGAGCAAAAAGCTGTCCAGCAATATATACTAAAACCCAAATCATGAAAGAGATATGTGTAGTTGATACTTTCATCATTTGGCAACATGGAATGAACACTATAGATGGATTCCTTCAAAATCTTTACAACCAATTCAATTCACAATGGAAATCGAGAAAAATAAATAACTTCTATTCTTAGACGTATTTTTTTTATAAACAGAACGAAATCACAAGAATGATAAATGAAGGGGCACCAAAAATATGTAGGAAAGGTATATCGGGTGAATCCACAAGTAGTAGAAAGAAATGAACGAAGATGGTACTTGCCGACACGTGTTTCTGCTGATTGTCTTCTTCAGGGCCAGGTAACCTTGGGAATAAGGAGATGGTTAGAAGACAAAATAGATAATAGGGGTACACCAACAGGAGCGAGCGACCAATTTATGTCTTCAACACTAAGATCTCTCATTCAGAGAAAAATCAAAGACATTGACTAGAAGGAAGCATAAGCAACCTTTAAGTCAGGATTATTAAAATTCGACCTCGAAGAAAGCATCTTCTTGTAGACCCTATGGTGAAACAGAGGTTGTTGTGGACAATAAAGGTGTTATTGAGAGATGAAAGTCTTTTTGTAATTTAGGAACTGAACTCGTTAGGATGTCACAAGGTGAACAACAGACTGTGAAACATCCGTTAATGAAAATGTTTTGGGGTGCTTCTCATTAGTGCTAATTGAAGGCATAATGAACACCAAAACATACAAATCCCTATTGGAACAGACTTTGATGGTCTCAATCCTCAATCATTCGAAAAACTAGATGTGTGAAATCGATATAAAGTGGATAGAAGCGGTCAGTCAGGTTTGGTATCGGGTCAGAGGATTCCTAAAAACTGTCACAAACTCGTGAAATCCTTTCTAATGAACCCAGGTATCAAATAGCAGCAGAAAACTCAAAAAAAAAAGGTGCAACTGTGTTATGAAGGGCATGTTGATATAGCAATTTCGAAAAAAAAACAAAGTATTTGAAATTCTAATCGCTAGATAGGCCATTCTTTGGTACGTACCGCAAATTACCATGGCGTGCAAGAGAAAACGGGAGTAATGAAAACTGGCGGAATATTGCAGAAATTAAAATATGGTAACCTCATGAAACTCCACTGTGAAATACTGGGCTGTCATCCCGTCACATTAGATTGATCGGTGCAGGGATTATAGAAAAAGCACTTCCGGGAACATTTCCTTGCGGCGACGTGGAAATGGAAAATCGACATTCCTACATTTTCTCACCTGTCGGTGTGACATTAATTGTATAGCGGCTGCTAACTTGTGTGTCAAGAAGTCGAAACTCATAAAACTTTCTTTCAGAGCCAGATATAAAAGTATTGACAAATTTGCTCATTTGGGATTATCTCTTGATCAGTTATCTACCAGCTGATCTAATCCATCATAGGAAAAAAAATGTTAGACTACTCATAGTACTCAAATATTCTTAATTTTCATCACGCAAAATCAAAACTTCATTATGAACTGTCGGAACTTACCCTGTATTTGACATTCACCGAAGACTGCATCTCGAAGGTCTGTTCATCATTTACCTGTAAACGACACAAAAATCATGGTTTGCATTAGAGAACAGAGATACAACAAAATCGAAACTGGCTTTACATGCTCAGGAAGAGAAATATTATATAATAAAAAGAATGGAACTGTAGGAGGCATAAAGAAACCGCCTTCTGTGCCCTGACATGAAGGATATCTAGACACCAATATGAAGATCTGTCTTGAGAAACCACTCGACTGACTTAGACAATCTCAAAGCGGCTTCTTATTATCGCTTATTGTCACACTTATCAACTAGCAAATGTTTGCAAAACTATTGGAGTAATTAATCTTCCAAACACCCGCGTTCACATAGCAGGTATCTCATTTCAGTATTCCATAATACCGTTTCACAATCTACCAAAACCACAATCAACCTAACCTCCAAATCATCTTGGCATTTCGGCACACGTTTCCAAATGGACTCTACTAAATGAGGTTAAGAAACATCAGCAGGTGGTTTCGTCTATGTCTTGAGGCCGAGACCTATTGAGTAATATAGTGGATCGGGAATTCCGACTCTCTGTTATGTTAATCATTCGAAAATCACCTCCGTTCGGATCGTATCCCCAGCTTTCCATATATCGGAGAGTTGGCCAATTTGTGCATACCGAAAATTCATCGGTAGCATATCGGCCATACCCGAGACGGCATACTGAGCATCAGCCTTTCATTAATTCCGGAGCTGGCTACTGCTTCATATTCCATAAACGTTTGAAATTACATCCACACAAATTAGGTACAAGCTGTCGGGAGGGGGGAATTAAAAGCCCATAAAAAACGTGCTGGACTAACGTTTGTACGGAAGTTATACGGTACAACATGCGGTCGAAGAACATCGCTTAAAAAACATTAGTCTTGTTCATTCCAACAACAACGCTCGAATATGAGATACAAGAGCTTTAATTTTGCTTTCGGATGTCTGATTTCTTGTATCATACGTCAATTTTTTCATAATCTAACAACACCGATTTACTGCAAATGCTCAATGTGGGTTCTGTACGTACTGTAGCATTTCAAGAGTAATAATACGATATTCTGTGGAAGTTCATGCTCTGAGATCCCCTAAATTTGCAACTCTGGTTTTATAAACTTGCAATCCACCTGGATTACCTAATCGACCACACAGGTACTGTCTCACCTATGCTCCAAAGTGTGGAAGAGCTCCGTCCAGCTAAGCGTAACTATACTTCTAAAAGTTTTCATCTACCTCTGAAGCTTCGGTGATTAGAAGATCAATCACGTTTCAGGGCAAATCTAAGTATACATCGCCAGTGTGATTTCCAGGTATGAACACAAGACCAATAAAGTGATATCCCAGAATATCCAACCAGACGTTGAACTTTTGTGGGAGCTGAGAATATTGTTGTCTGGAGACGTGAGATTTTCGTCGTCACTATCCCCTGCTAACATTGAACGTTCTATTGTTTATTATATTTAATTGTGGTATATATGAAATTTAGTGAAAGTGAGTTTCATTTGTCTAAAATGGAATAAATTTTGGATATGTTGTCAAAACGGTTTTTGTTAAATATTGTTTTATATTGTGGGGTATTGTGGTGATAACTTTGTGTTGTGAATATTAACTTTATGAACACAAACTGCATGCTCATACAAGTTTGAACGCATGCATACATTTGTGCTACAAAACTACCCTATTCACCTATTCAAATTCCTGATGGGGTTGCAAACCTTCACAGGTGGTTGATAGTCGAACTTTGTATCCCAAATCATGTCTCTCTGAGAGTTCTCACTAATTCTAAGACACCTTGTATACAAGGCAACCCTACATATCATCGCTAACTTTCTTGGAGTGTTCCGTTTGCAATTTTGATGGGGTACGTGTATCATTCGAAATTCATACATAAATAATGATACTACTCATGAGATGCGTAAGACCACCTCGATAAAAAAATATAATAACATAATCTCAGGGACTGGAATTTTGGAAAATGACCACATGGTATTCGATGGCACCAGCCATTAGTGCGGCGCAGCATGTGTGTCCCGATGCAATTAATGTAAGGTTCTTCATAAAAGAACCTTGTCGGCAATCTTTATTAGAAGGCTTGAAGTTGTTTTTCCACCTCTGCGCGTTTCGTTGTTCACCTCTGAACGCGCTTTTCCCTCTCTGTCACTATCCGTCTCACTTGTCTCGTATCAAAGTCGTCAGTGGCGTTCTTGTCTTGGCGCGCCTCACTTCTCAAGTCTCTGCCGTTCTCACATTACGGCTGTGCAATCGTACATAGACCTTCATTGGTCTTCTACGAAGGTATTTTTCGCTTCGATGAGCCATATGCGATAGGTTTTTCTGGGCGACGCAACCGGTAAATTGAAATATATTGGAGCTCGCCGGTAACTTTTCTACTGCAGATGCCATGATGCCTTCTCGATATCATATCGAAAATGATATCACAAATATTTCGAAGGTTGCCTCGTTCTGATGAAGCCATTGAGCAGAAAATTGTATCAGCAAGTATATTGTTTCATTTCTTTCTGGTGGTGAGTGATGACGGATGTCGAATTTCAAAATATGAGCTTTTAGGTGACTAGCTTTGACAGTATAGTTATCAATGGAATATTAGGGTCTATTACCTGGCTAAAATGTTTGAAATTTCAAGAAAAGATTTTCTAAGCTTGGTGTTGGTACTAAACTGAAATCACCAGAGAAATGGTTCCTTATTGATTCTCATTTTGCAAAAACACGGTTTGGTTCGAGGAACTCATTCAGGCATGATGTTCCTTTCTTCGAAGCAACCCTTGAAATAGATTTTACCCCAGATCGATGATAAAGTTCCCGAATGAAGTATGTAAATTCAGAAAATGTAGAATAATCCTTGGGAGAATATAATTTTGCGTGAAAGTTTGAGCATCCCAGTGTAATGTGTATTCAAAATTAAGTGATGTAATCCATTTCATCATACCTCCTCCTTGTAATTTGATAAGTTTTTCAATTACCTGCTTCGAATACTTAAAAAACAACTTGGAAGTTCAAACGAGGTCTACTCCACCTTTTCGCAACAAAACGGGGCGTCGAGAATGATTGCCTCCAGGTAGGATATTCCTAATACTAGAAAACCTCCACATTCACGATACGCAAGCCGATTTTGATAAAATGTTTTTTTCGTACTTCCGGGCCTAAAGTGACAACTTCACTCCCTTGTGACAGGTACTAAAGTGTCACATTTAATCCCTCCGGGATTAAATATTGACGAAACTCCCGGAACGATTAAATCACAAACAAACGAATTTAAGGGATATTTTATTGAAAAATACAATTAATTCTGGGTTAATGCAGCAGGTAACTGACGAGTAACAGAGTAACAGTAAAAACGTACTTGAGACAAATTAATATGGTTTGAGATGAGGAACTATTTTTTACAGTGTAGTTAATGTGGCTGGAATGTAAAACAAGGTATCCAGAAAGGGTATCAACTGAAAACTGTAGAAAAAAAAAGGAATTAATAAAACCAAGTTATGATTAACAACCAGTATTAACGGCTGAAACGATTAATCACTCTAAGATTTCCTACAGGACTTATTGGCCTTTGTGTTACTTCTAAGAAAAGCAATTTTCAAAATTGAAACCATGCATGGAGTGTAAATGCAAGAAGGCTATCATGAAAATATTTTGACGTCTATATTTTATTCCACAACTACTACAAGGTGTCAGCGCATGTCTCATATGCATACAGCGCAAATTGTGGGGCTTGCATCGTGGTAGCTCTGAGGTCTTCGGTTGTGAAAAAGTTTGATGTTATATTCTGCAGAATCGATCTCCATTTCTTATTACTGATAGTTTATCGCCATACGTCATTTTGATGTAGGTCGGATTGGTGAAAAATGCGTGTGGCAGAACCTTTATTTCGCCATCAAATCTCGGGAGAAAAATAGAGGAATGAAAGGCTGTGAGTGGAGGTGACAGCACAGTAAGCAAATGTCACAAAATATTTTCCCTTGATAACTAAACATTTCCGTTCCATTGTATATTCAGATATACGGGAAAATACAACGGAACGTAGCAGAAATAAGGTGATTTATGCGGTGACCATATGGCTTTAAGTTCAACCGAATTGACGTTAGAGAAAATGATAAATCATTCAAATATGGCACTGGAGGCTTAACATAAAAGCTCTCATATATAACATATCAAATGAATAAATTATCTCGCGCACTGAAAATTCGTATGAAAGATCTTTTGAATCTTTCAAAACCTGATATACGACATGCTGAGCATAATCTGCAGTCACCGAAATAGTCGTAGATTCGGATTTTCGCAAATGATTTCTTAAATCAGCGGATCAGCCTCGATCGTATTCTTTGGATAGTTATAGCTAATTTACAGATATAACTCTGAATATTGATGAAGAGTTTTCTGTATATTTCGTTAGGGTTTTAGCAGCAGTTAAGTTATCAAGGCACCATGCAATTAGGAATATGGTACAAGTTTTAATCGAAAAACTACTTTGATTTTTTATAACTATGCATTTTCTACCAACATTTTTTTTAATGAACTCATGTTCATCAATATAAAGTTGTAGATACAAGAAATGCTTCTGTATACAGAGTGAGTCTTTGACCACAGAGTTAATTTTAACTATAGATTCTTGACGTCAAAAGAAACATTTTCTTCCTATAACATTTCTCCAAATTTGCAATTGTGTTGAAATTTCATAAAAAAATTGCATTTTCATCTGTAATATTCAAACGACAATATCAATTGAAATGATCTCTAGTAAAAAGTTTTTAATAGTCATCAGGCATCAATAAATTTATTCCATTTCTTGTGGGTTTCTCACTACTTCCATTGAGTATAAATCTACCTAGAGGGGAAACGCAGTTCAAAGAAATGAAGCCAAAAATTCTACCGGTGGCGGTGTCAAGAGTGTAAACACGGTAACCTTTATGTCATTGTATTTATGGTTGCAGCGACTTGGTCTCTCTGTTTGAGCTGGTCTGAGCTAGGGCCGGATTTATTCGACATCACCTCTCAGAATATTTTATGTATGTATGTAACATATATATTTGAATGAGCAATAAATGGACCAAGTTCTTGTTTTATCACTCTAGTTCTGAGGAACAACATCTATTTCTCCCAAATATTTTTCCGACCTCTGTATTGAGATAGACAAATTGATAGTTTTGGAGCACAGTTTAAACCTTTTTGAAAAAACTCAGATTTTCAAAAAATGAATATTAACAGTTCAGGTGAACGAAAAAGAAGAGAACGTGAAATGTTTCGGTGAAACAAAATAATCATAGTGAAATTTGATGTTTTCTAGTTCCGTCTGTTTACGAAGATCTTCCGTAATGAAATATTTTTAATTAATGATGGTAACTTATTACCTCCTTCTAAGAATCGATGAGGATAAATTCTTAGGATGACTCTACATAATAGTATTATTTAAGACGACCGTTATCTGATAAGAATACTGCAGCGAAACAAGTTTTAATGGAATCATTGAGTCTTGGACGGTTGATAAAAATACACCATTCTGCTTTGATAGTTTGGTTCAAACTATCAATGGTATACTTCAAATGTGGAAAGAGAAAAAGGATTCTATTCCTTTTTTAATGACAAGTCGCTTAAATCAGGACCCAGTGGGAAATTTATTCTCTAAGATAAGGCAGCGAAGGGGCTATGATCCAATTCCTTCTACGCGTAGTTTTAGATTTGGATTGCAATCCATCATGAGTGGCTATCTTGAAAGGTATACAGAAAATTTCAACTGTCAAAATGATCAAGATGTACATCTTTTGACTGAGGAGGATATGGGCGGGTCAAATATTGTAGGGATAGGTGTGGACAGTAGCACAAATACCATTTCAGTCTCGGAAGAAGCAGAAGATCCTGATACCACCTAGGTTGCGGTCGAAATTAATAAGGAGTGCGATATACCTATGAGCAGTCTAGAAATTAATTCCATTGCTCATTTTACTGGATATTTGTTCAAAAAATTCCAATATTGAAGATCTGGGAGACAAAGGAATTTATATTTCTAATAGAAACTATGCCAATTCAAATGAGACGATTCGTTTGAAAATCCCTTCAACCGACTTTATATTGATAATACAAATGCATTATTGGTTATAGAAGATATTTTGTCAACCAAACCAGAAAAAATAAGCATAAAACGATATATTTTAGAAAAATTGAAAAAACTGAATCGATAAAAACCTGGTTAGCGGAATTCGATTCGGGTTGTGAAGAGCATCGGATATACATACTGACACAATTAGTCAGAGTTAAATTATTCAAAAGATCTATCCTCAAAATGAAGTAAAATTGTAATAAAAGAAGAAAAGTTAATATTAAGAAAAAATCTTTAGATAGATTTTAAATAATTTAACCCTGAATAATTGTGTCAGTATGTACGAGGGCCATTCAGAAGCTAACCTCCGATTGGTCACAGTGCGGGCAGTGGGGGGGAGTAGCGCGCCATCTGTGCATTCACGCGCTCAGCAGGTCAGTCGGCATCAAGCCGTAGTCGAGTGAACATCGTACCTGCGCTAGTTTAGTTTTGGTGGCAGTTTGAAATGTGTGCTGCAATAGAAAATCCCGCCAAATGTGAGGTGCGTGCTGTTATAAGGTTTTTTACAGCCAAAGGATACTCTGCAGCAGCTATTCATCGTGAGCTTTGTGCCGTGTACGGACCAAAATTTATGAGTAAAGGAGTTGTCCGTGAATGGGTACGTTTATTTAAAAGTGGACGAGAAAACGTTCATGATGAAGAGAGGAGTGGTAGACCATCATTGGTGACTGACGAACTCGTCAGACAGTTGATGCAAAAGTTCGTGAAAATCGACGTTTCACAATGGCGGAGTTGTCTACTAATTTTCCACAGATTTCTAAGACTCTTTTGTACGAGATAGTGACAGCAAGATTGGGTTACCGTAAGTTCTGTGCACGATGGGTGCCTCAAGGCACAAGCCAATTGGTCATTGAATTTATGTATGTAGAAGATTCTAGAAATAAATCGTTATTGAACTTTATAATTATTTTTTATTTTTCTAGAGGTATTTCCTCGCTGAAGAGCGTCCTATCGTATTGTTTTTAGTACTATAATGAACTCATTACGACAAAGTTGACCAATTTTCGACAAATTTACCCAAGCTTAAACTAATCCTTGCAGCACCTTTTTTTAATGATATAAAATTGCCACTTCCAAACAGTGTCATATAATAAAAAAACGGTCTGAATATAATAGTTTAAGGTTATCTTTTCCCAATGGAAATCAAAACGGTTTTTCGAATATCGAAGGAGGCGGTTATCGTAGAAGCTCAAGATGATAATGTGAAGAAGAAGGTCAATTTACATCGTCGTCCTATTAAATCGAAACAAAGGATTAGAGTAAATATTTGCCCCCTTTGAAGAAATAATTCACTCGGTACGCTCCGGATTAGAGGGTATTAAAATGGAGCAGTTAACTGAACAATGTTTAGAGCAGACATCCTTGTGCAAATCGAAGGAATGAAGTAGAAGCACGTAACGATTCATTTTCTAGCGAATTCAGAAGAATTTCATTATTTGAGCGGAAAATACAGCGGCGGTAGTTAAAATGAACTTACTAAGGAAGAAATCGGAGGAAAGAGAAGTCAAGAGATGGTCTCCAAGATGAGAAATAATTTAATTTTTTGAAAAAACACATCTCATCATCGCCCATTGATGGGTTAGTATATATACCCATCTGGAATAAGTGAAAAGGTTATTAAAATGTTTTCAGTTAGAAGGTGTTTTTGTTGTAATTTTGAAAAATTGAAAACGGTCTTCCACAAGGATCAGATCTAGCCCCCTCACTCTTCAATTCCAACTCAGAAAGCTTGTCATAAATCTGATTTCCATACTTCACAGAACATTCATTTAGAGATTTCTGTTGAATGGTGTTTATGCCTCAACATTTGTTTTGTAAGCCAAAAGTTCAAAATGATATATATATATATAATTTCTATCCTAAGTAGGTACTTAGGAGTTAAATTAGATTTAATTCTTAAATTCCAGGTGCATTTAGATGATGTGCACCTGAAACTGAAGACAAGGATTAATATTCTTCAGAAATGAGCTGGATCTTCTTGGGATGCTGATGCTTCTACTACATGGGCAGCATATTCAGCCTTTAACTTTTCTGCAAATTGGTACTGTTGCTTTTTTTGGTTTAATATTGTACATACACCTAAAATCGAACCACAATTGAATGAATCGATTAGAATAATTACTGGAATTATTATATGGACATGATCTATAAGCTTAAGTTGTAAATATGTAAAATTAGAAGAAAACCTCATCAATTTTTACAGAGGTTTTTGCCTAAGCTCCTGTATCAAACACCGAATTATATAGTATGGTTTGCTGAAAAAACGTGGGGCAAAAGTTCCAAAGATTATATTTATAACCCAGACCACTTTATTCTGACCATAAACGGAACAAATTCGGGGGTAACAAAATTATATCAAGCTTAAAACCGACTACAAGCTTATTGAAACTGCCGGTTGAAATGGCACAAAAAAATTCATCATCCATCAAGCGACTCATTTACATTTTCATACGAAAATTTCGATTCGCATTCACGATCGTAATAATACGTCTCATAAAAACTCCATTTGACAAGTAGTAAAGCTTCTTGTATTTTCGAAAGATGTGGAGAAAATGAACATTCTAGTGTAGAAATTTATGTAGAATTATTTTTACGACGAATATGTTAATTGGAGCAAATTTCCAAGCGGCTGTTATTTTCGGAATTGCCTGTATAAAAAAAATGGACATAAACATGCGATACAGACATTATTGCCGACTTTGAATCGGGGGTAATGTCGCGTCTGAAATGTTCGGATTCGCAGGACATTCACTATTTCGCAGGAACGCCACTCCTGCGAAGGTGATTCCGTATCTGAATTATTGCCAAGGAAAATCATTTCTTATGATGCATCTCGTAATTTCAATAGCCCCACGGTATTTTATATGGATGGCTAAATATGATTTAGTGCCTCGTAAATTCCTCATTTCTTTGGTTCTCGAAGTTTATATTGCACTCACCCATTTATTCCTTGGATAAAGGATAGGAATATTTAGTGGAATATCATGCCTATGCGCAATTCTAAACTGAACACGGTAAAAAGAAGCCTCAATTATGGTATCGGCTACCAAGAAGCAGCTGTAAAATATGGGAAAACATACTTCAGTGTTATTATTTCGATTCAAAAGATGAAAAAATTTGAATTCCACGTTTACTAATGAGATCTGCAAATCCATTCAAGTATTTTCATTTCGGACGTTCATGTTCTTTTTAATGCTTACCCATAATTACAAATGATTCATTGGATAACTTGGGATTGCATATAACAGATACAGAGACTCCATATTGTCTGAAGAAAGGTCATAAGGCAGTTGAATCTACAATCGTTCTCAAGGCAAATAAGCTGCAAATATAAAAAACTGAAGAAAGATCCTACTTCCAAAGTTGCATCGAATATCTATAAAATTTTGCGGAGGACGCATTTTCATTTCGATCTTCGAAAATTACGGAAATTTGACCAAAACTATATCACCTTGTGCTACTAGAACGCAATGGAAATATGCTTTTCAATTGCTGTAATGCGTCGCCTCCATTTCGGGAAACTAAAAATGGTGCCCTGAGCAGGAAATGATGGATCGTAAGGCCCATCTTTCCATCGTCTAATAGTTTTCTTGTTCAATAGGGAAACTTCGACGTGAATCAACTAGTTCAACAATGGCGGTTCTTGGAAGTGGAAGGATCCCCCCGTGAAAGCACGTCCAGTATTCTTTTACCGTGAAACTCGATCTCTCGGTATTGTATTCATTATTATACCTCTATTCATCAATAATAAGCGGGAATTCGAAAATATGAAGGTCCATTATTCAACCCCCTTTGAACCTGTCATAAGCAATAACGCCTAAGCGGCCCGGCGACCTTGTTGCCCGATGCGCTGGCAATGCTGTTGTATATCGGCGCCATCTTTGCCGAATATCGAATTTTCGTTATAGAAAAATTGACGAGGTTGAGCGGATTCCATTAGCGATAGACTGTGATTCAGTTGCCGCTGAAGGACATGCTGGAATCAGGATCGAATCTCCTTTCTCCGGCTTCATTACAAGGATGGATTGATAAGTAACCGTGTTTGTAAAAAAAAGTCTAGTTTTTAGGATTTTCCACATTTATTTTTCGTCAAAGTCTTCTTTAAGTTCCATAAACTTAGCCCATCTATATTTTACCCACCAAACAGATGAAGCCTACAAATCTTCAAGTACAAGAAAACAGTCTGCCACATAAAAGAGTCATGTGTGTGTCGCATAGCTTAGTGGAATAAAGCCTTGTCCTTTGACGTGGAAACCCGAAATGTCGTAGGTTCAAGTCCAGGGCTAGGAAAGGAATTTTCTAGCTTTCGGTATGCGGCCAAAATTCACTGTTGGATCTAAAATCAACAGTGCTGTGCCTATGTTGGCGTAAGGACACAGTAACAAAGCCTACACAGAACACACTGTTTAACCTAACTCGCACAAGCTTGAATTAGCTTCTGAGGGGTGTACATTGATATATGTATACCTAGGTAAGCCAGCATAAACATAAACATAAACTTGGGAAAATATAGAAGATTTCAAACAGAGACTTAGAAATACAGATTGGGATATATTGGAGAATATTCCAGAATATAAAGTCAACATTCTCTCAGTGACACCCAAGTCACAATGCCAACAGACAGTAGCTAATCTCTGCTGGACAACGAATAAGGGAGTACCAGGGTTCCCTCTGAATATATGAAGAACCCCACAATATTTAGGAACAACAACCATTCTTTGCATCATTCAACGAGCCCATCGTCTATGTATTTCTTTGCTGGGATGAAAAAATAACTGATAAGAATAAGTGGTAAAATCTCATGCTCCAAAATAGGTCACTATTTTTCCCTTTGCAAATTGCAATTGCCTCAATACAGATTTTTTTTTAAGTTCTGAGGACGTAGAGATAATACTATCTGGCTCAATATACACTTCATCAGAATATTGTGAGGAAATTGTCTACTGTAAAAGATTAGGATCAACCGAAGATGAGAGGACAAAAATTGGCCCTATAACGGAAGTCTGCGGAACACCAAATGCGACATAATTAGGTTGAATCTTTCCAGCATCAGCTCTGAGAGGATGCTGAAGATGTTCCATGATGACATCGTTCCAAGCCGATTTTAAATCGTACGTAACAAAGATAGCTTCCACCCCAATCCTGCTGCGCAAAATGGTCACATAAGCAATTTTTTTCTGCCACAAACGCACAATAAAACTCCAAACTATCAATTCTCCAAGGACCAGAGGCCTTCTCTCTCTTCCCTCGTACACTTTCTGGTTTGGATTCGACGGGTTTTCGAACAAACGCGAAATAAATATTATGACGTTGCGTGCCATTCCAATCTGATATCCGTCAACTGAAAGGAAGGAAGAAATTTTCTTCGGATTGGAAAACAACCACGTGTTCCCTATTTCATTATTTACACTCAGATTAAATCTAACCAGAAGCGTGCTAATTTCGACAAGGATTAGTTGGAAATGACATCGAATAAACAATTGGGAAAACTGATCATACATGAGCAAAATTTCCAATCATGGAAGAATTGGGACGAATTAAATGGCGCAAACATAGAAATCGGGATAGGTTTTCCAGTCCATTTCGCAGTAACAGACTCCACCTAAGGAAATACCAGAACATATTCCTTATTTTTCGCCAGATTTTCTCACTTTTCACATCAGGAAAAACAGCATTCCAATCGACGAAAAAGATAATCCTACGGAGTAGCATTAAGATACCTCCTATGCATTTCTTCGTTCGGACCTCTTAATCAACCGAAGTGGCAAGCTGTATGAAAGATGCCTGGGTCAATGGATGAATAATTCCCGAATCTGGATCTCCTGAAAACTGGGAAAAGTTCCCCATCGATCAGCTCAGAAAACAACTGAATCACAATTAGAAATCTAAAATTCCGGCTCCATTCAGAAAGTTCTATCCTCGAGAGATCCGAGGCCAATTTCAATTCATCAAAGAGCTAATGAAGACCTCAAACCTAAGGATCTGTTCAATTGTTAAGGCGTCCTATAATGGATCTATTACGAAAATAGGATAGCATCTAGAGAGTAACTCATGCCTGCTGTCAGAGCTCTATTTCTGCGAAGTCACTAGACCGACGGTCCTTTTGTTCGGGAGCAGTTAAAATTTCAGAGAAGTCTGCAGACACAGATACCATATCACGATTAGGATTAAGTGGGGAAACTTAGCAAGAGAACTGTTTGCTTCTGAGACTTTTCATTATCAACTGAAAGATATTCTAAAATCATATTTCATGGATTTACAGTGAATTTTCTTTTGAATTCGCGTATTCTTTCAGGCTCAATGTTCTTCACAAAAAGATAGGATAATAGGAGCAGAAAATCGAAAAGTTGGACGATGCCTGCTGATACGTGTTTCTGCTTATTGGCTTCTTGAAACTGAGGAGAAAAAAGGAAAAGAACTAAGACAAGGGATCACCTCATGTGCGAAAGACCAATTTGTGGCTGCAACCCTTCGGTCTTGAAAGAACATCTGAATGTTTGTCCTATCATCATTTTTTGCGACGCAGTTCAGATCACAATTCGTGAAAGTTACGGGCCACATTGGAATTTAATTATTTAATTCGAATACGCCATAAAAGTCATCACATCGCTATATTTCTATCGCTCGAAATAAAATATCCAGATGGAATAAACATAAAATTCCATTATAGTGAATTTAATCAAGCAACGAAGTGTCCAATTATCGCAGAGAAGAGGCAGTAAACCGAGTCATAAAATAATTCGGAGGTGCCGTGAACTGATGAAATTTGGTCTCGACCAAATCGATTTTCTGATACATTTTATCTCTAATTGAAGATTAGTCACGAATACTACTCTCCACGAAATGGCGGGATTTACTTCAAATTGAGAACTTTAAGTGAACGACAACCCAAGGTCGCAAGAAGTCCTAATAGCAAGTGAATTGAAGATATTTTATGTATACAGGGTTACTGGCTAAGCCGACCTTGATTTCAAGGAATGTATAACATCACGAAAACTGTTTGTTTGTCTTTAGTAGACATTTTTTAGAGTCATTCAATGACAGCAGTTGTCAGTATTCAAATGAATGTATCTCCTTGAAACTATGTTTTTTTTAAGATTTAATGCACTCTGATATTATCGAATGTTTATCAGAACAATATATCAAATAGTGTACTCAATTTCTGCATTTTCACCCTGTTTTTGGTGGAAGAGTTCCTTCCCCTGACATGATAGAATAACAAGTCGATCCTACTATCTTATCGTTTGGCTTATCTGATAAGGATAGGAATAATTACTTCCTCTCTGGCAACTTCCAACATAAACAAAGCGAAACAGCAATGCGTTCTCAAGGAATCCACTCCTCGAATGGTTATAGTTGTCCTAATTCTTGATCAAATCGTTTGAATGACAGGGCCTTGTCTAGACAACTAGGAGCCGACTGATTGAAGTGACTGCGTTGGAAATAGTAAGTATTTCAAATCCTTTTATGAAGAGCTCAAAAAATTTCAGCTATATATATTCTTTTGAACTTTTAGCATACAAAACAAATGTTGACTGGGGTTGATGACGGAATGTCATACAATTCGGTGTATTACATGACTTCATAATGTTTATATTAAAGAACGTATTATACCAGAATGGTTTACGTGACTTCAATCTTGGAATTCTATTTTGCAGAATGTATGAAATAATAAGAAATAAATTAGGAAAAGAATGATATTTGCTCCAAGAATTCAGAGCTGCAGTCTATCTGCGAATATGGGGAGGGACAATATTAGTCAAAACTGGTAACCAATGAACCGGTGCAGATCTGATAGTGCCAGTAATGATTATCTTGGATGTATTCAATAGTGCATCAATTTTTTGTGTTGCTGTGCGAAGAGTAGAAGCATCAGCATCCCAAGATGATCCAGTTAATTTCTGAAGAATATTATCCTAGTTCTCAGTTTTAGGCTAGGTTCATTTAAATGAGCCTTGTATTTGAGAGATGAATCTAATTTAACTCTTAATTATTTAGGATAGAAATTATGTTCCATAGGAGAATCATTGAAAGTTACAGCTAATTTCCTATATTTTTCATGATTATTCAGATGGAAACAAGATACCTCTGTTCTGTTGGTATTTGGACATAATCGCCACTCAATAAAATAATTCTTTAAATTTGCCAAATCAGATGACAGTATGTTTTCCAGAGTATGGAAATCCGAATGCTGGTAAGCAATAGCAATTTTATCAGCATAAACAAATTTCTGACATGATGACATAACATCCTACTTCAGCAGATGGGTAAGGAATATAAAAACACAATTTCCAATCTTGGGTATATAGAAAGCATACAGAGAACAAAATTTCAATCTGTGTAAATAATAATACGAAGCTATAACCGCAGTTATGTGCATACGTCCAATTCAATTAAATCTATCGATTGTATCCGTTCCAATTGAGATTTTGGCGGATAATCCTCTGTGTGCAACTCACTGTATCTGACAGAATCGCAAATGCTGTTTCAAGCACAACCAGTTTCAGCTTCCGCAAACCCTTATCAGAATTTCGGTGTTGGCCAAAAGAGAATGGGCGGAAAGATCAAACAGCTCAAGTTGATATTTGCCATTATCGGCTTCCTTCTCTTGCGTCGGCGTTATTTTGAAGGCGTCGCTCGCGACTTATGACAGATCTTTGCTGCTATCAATGGTATGTTCATGCTTGTTGTGGTAATTACATGTGGGTTTGAACATAATTCCATTCATGCTGCACCTGACAATCTTAAATTACGTTGTACTTTGATTTCCGCGCTTCATAATTGCATCGACAACCTATTAAGTCGGAAGGAGTGCATGACATTATATCCACAAGCCGTATTGGGATCGTAAACAATCAAAACTTGAGTGTCGAAGGATAATTGAATGTTACTAAGCTTTATCCCAATACAGCATAAATAAAGGGTTCTTCAAATCTCAGTTCATGCTCTGAAAATGTTTAATGTACCGTTCCTTAGGATTCAGTATAGATTCGATTCCGAAGAATCGTGTTATTTTTGTTTTAATATATACTATAACGTATTACGTAGCACAAGATAAACCTACTTCTGGTAGGTTTTTAAAAAAAGGGAATTGGAACCCAGCACAAAACTGAAGGAAATCGGTGAGTCGTTATTTTTAATTTAAGGTATACATTTGTTCATTCATTGTTATATTCGTATTCAACTGTACCAGAGTACTGAAAAAGGTTCTAAAACAAAAGCGCAAAAGGACCTGAGCTCAAGACAGTGCTTTTCTGACCTGATTATCAAATATCATACAATAATGGTGAACTGAACCGCTCTAACATAAAAAAATTTCTATGTACCGAGCAAAAAGAGCTTCTCAATTTTTACAATACTACTAACCTTAACATATAATATGATATAATGATTGATTCCTCAAAGGACTATTCACAGCACATTTTCTAGATCGATTCACATAAAAGAACTCTAAACTTCAAAATATCGCTAAACAAATCATTCTCTGACATGACACCGAATTCATAGATACTAAAGTTTGAATGAATCTGTGAACCACAGAGTCGATTATTTTGGATTTAATAATGAACATTTGTTTATTTCTATGCCATCTATGTTTCAACGAACAGATAATTCTATGGGGAGAAATAATCGCTTAATATCCGTAATTCTCTCACATATTTCTGTGATATTATATAACTTTCAGAAAACTATTTTATCTATTTAATTTAGAAATTTCCGCATTTGTGGAAATGAAACTGAAATATGAATATTAGAAATATTCCATAGATTCCAACAATAGAATTTTAATTTTTGTTGATGCATTTGACTTACCTTCAACAGTGCTTTTTGCTAACAACAATACTTCAAGTCGTTCATAAAAACTTAGCACATCACAAACTTTTTCTAGTTCGATTTAAATTAAGGAAACTGAAATATTTTCTGGGTTGGTATCAAAAAATTAAATCAACATAGGATATTACAACTTCAAATGAATTTTTATTTCAAATACAAAGTTTGAATAAGACTGTGGACCACAGAGTCTAACATTTTTAGGATTACGTAATTTAATCATAGACATATGTGTGTTTCTATAGGTCATCTATGTTTCAGGGAATAGATAATTCTATAAGATGTATATCACTCAATTATCTATAATTTTCTCACATATATCTGTGAAATATATAACTGTATCCTGTATCAGAAGAAAATTTGATCTATTTGATTGTATCAGTGGGTACCTTATGTAATACATTTTTAAATAAATAATGAGCTTGAAATAATTCATAATTTGAAAAATCTCATTCTCGAATGTTATAACCTTATTCGAAAAATATTCTGTGGAGTAACAAACACGACAGACAGATTGTTTTTAAAGTAACTGAATACCTACGGATTTGTCCTTATCAGAAATATTCCCATGTACAAATAGTGGAATATTTATTTCTATAAACGCATTTAGCTTACCTTCAATAGTGGTTTTTGGTAACACCAATACTTCAGGCCATTTATAAAAGCTCAGCACATCACTAACTTTCTCAGGTTCAATTTGAATCAAAGAAACTGAATTATTTTTTGGATCGTATCATAAAATTAATGATTCATAGAATATCACATAATATTTCGAATACCAACTTCAAATAAACTAATAGAACACAGAGTCTATTTTTTCAGGATCACTGATCAATAATAATGAACCTTATATTCATTTCTATGGGTCATCTATGTTTCTAGGAATAAATTATTTTGAAGGGTGTAAATAATTGCCCAATATCTGTAATTTTCCCACATATTTCTGTGATATGCATTACTATATTCTCTTTTCTTGTCAGGAGAAAACTCTTTTCAATTTCACTCGGAAATTCATTTTTAAATGAATAATTAGGTTTTGTGTTTGAAAACTTCATCTTCTCTGCAGTAAATCCATTCTTGAATTCATAAGTCACGCATTTAGCTTACCTTCAATAGTGGTTTTTGGTAACACCAATACTTCAGGTCATTTATAAAAGCTCAGCACATCACTAACTTTCTCAGGTTCTATTTGAATCAAAGAAACTGAAATATTTTTGGATCGTATCGCGAAATTAATAATTCATAGAATATCACACAATATTTCGAATACCAACTTCAAATAAACCAATAGAACACAAAGGATATGAACATAGTTTCAAATTTATTTATTTTCAATGATCATTTTTGAATCTAACTTAACTTCCTTCTTCCGAATCTTTTTGTCGCATAGAACTTTATTATCTCTGTTCCTTTCAGAGGAAAACTCCATAACCTCTACTGAGGATGACAAAACGTATTGAGAGTAGGTATGTTTTCTGATCACAACTTCATTATAAACATAAAAGGAAAATTGATACGAAAGGAAGGTAGAGGACTAACTAAGAGTGTTCTCACAGCGTAATGTAGATTACAAACAGCGAAGAGTGCTGAGGCACAACCTCTTGAAAATTATGAACACAGGTTCACTTCGACATAATTTATGTTTTTCATCTATCCCTCGGTTCAGAAAATGAAAGAGACTGCTATTTCGGAATATGGAGTCAGTATGACTTACAGAGATTCGATCTTCCAACAATAAGTAGCAATTAATCTTGAAGAGAGTCACTTGAATCCGTATAATATTTTTTCATTTTTTGAGATATAGAAACATTCATCAGTAAGTATACTTTCACTGTAATTATTTGTTTGCAGTATTAGTGAATTATTCGTTAAATGAAAAAGCAATTTCATGGTTGGTTGTTAGCAAGTCTGTATAAATTCATGTGTGCATGTTCGTCCATTTGGAAAGCTATATTATATTCAAGCATTATCCCACTGTGTATACCTTATCATTTCACTTTAGCCCTTCCTGTCTTGATGATCCTTAATTCGACAGCTGCTACAGTTAGTGCTTGATGAATATTTCACGTTTATTTATGGTCAACATAAAACTTAACGTTGAACATACAAGCCGTAAAACTCTTATTATTATAGTTCCGTAGTGGTTAGTTCTAGATCGCAAGTTTGAAATGAAATTTTCGGTTTAGTTCATTGGCAATCCTGTGTGGGAGGACATCAAATGAAAAATGGATCATGAAATATCGAGATCAATATTTCCTTGAATTAATACGTATCATACGGGGGTGATGTAAAAGTAATGGTAATCAAAATAATACACGAAAGTTTAAGTTGAAAAATAATTTATTTTCCTTTAAAGAGACTGCTGCTGCACGGAATGTTCTCAAGAAAAATGTAGTCTCGTCGACGAATAATTATGAACAAGATGTTTCTTCTTACTTTTTATCTGGTGGAAATACTTTTAGTGGAAATTTCAATAATTGCAGTTTCCATTTTGTTACTAAATAAAGAAATAAAATATGATTTGACGTTTTGAAAGAAATATTATTTGACGTTTCATATTTCCCTTGAGAAATATGAGTGGCGATATGGCTCAATATTGGTTCGATCAGAAAAAAAATGTTTATTTCACTGAATAACCTGACAGTGGCAGTTGGATTATTAGCGAAAAGGTTCTCTCACAAAATGAATTCAATATTGCCAAGTACCTATTAAAAAACCACCGTATCTGATTAATAAATAATTGTACTCAATAAAATATTGAAATTCGATGTGTTTAAGTTTCTTGGAAGTACAGTCAGAAACTAAAGTAATTATAAAAACGAATTCATAATCAACGGTTCAAATTGCCCTCACCAATCTTGACCATTGCCTATAATAATGTTTAATATGGTAGCATAGTATGTGGAGGATACGATGCAATTAATCATAATGCAAATGGTTTCTCCGTAGCTTCTATTCACGGTTTAGGGAATATTCGCCATGTACCGGAATGAAATTAAGTAATTTAGAATTCACCTTGTGTTACTAGAAGCTATAATCATCAAAATTATCACTCTTAGTTCAAAATTTTCGGTGTAACATCAGAACCGGGCACACCATTGTCGTATCATGAAGACTATAACATGCTAATGGTGTCCCTTAGATTCCTCGTTGAATGGAGTCATTATCCTGTAAGTCGAATATTACGAGAGTCATGAGAAGACATAACCAATTCCAAACAATGCCACTTCCAATTTAAAACCCATTTCTCAGCTGTTGATGTTGAACGAAAAAACTAAACGAGGAGTGAAAATATTCATTAACCCATTTACGGAAAACTGCCACTCGTATCGCATCATCACTGACGTACGAGGGGTGATTCGAAAGTGATGATAATCGAAACAATACACGGTAAATTTTTTTTTCTGATCGAACCAATATTGAGCTATATCGCCTTAGTTACCATGTGTCATAACACACTCGTATTTCCCAAGGGAAATATGAAACGTCAAATCATATTTTATTTCGTTATTTAGTAACAAAATAGAAACTGCAATTGTTGAAATTTCCACTGAAAGTATTTCCACCTGATACAAAGGAAGAAGAAAATTCTTGTTTATAATTATTCGTTGACGAGACTCACATCAGTGCAAGCTATATATTTGTATAGGCCTTACAACTTGAATTAGTTTATCCCTTAGTCTCTTCACTCCTCAGAATACGTACCAGAAGCGACCAAGTATTATTGGAAGAAAATTGATAAGAAAAGGTAATTTGCGTTATCTGAAAACTTCAATATTTTGATTTAGCTGGCAATAAGTTTTCACAGTGATATTTAGAGTGTATGGACCATTATTTAATCTATATTCATATAAACATTATGACTCATAATGTAACCGTAAATGTAATCACATTTCCTCATTAACAGAACGCATTCAATAAAAGATATATTGTTTTATTGTGGTTTTAATATCACTTTGAAAGAAACAGTAATTAGTGATGAAATTTATTCAATAGTTTACTCAGGAACAGCCTGTAAAACCTTTTGAAATGTGTTAAAAATCATACGTACCTTAGGTTTGTGAGTGAAATGACTCATTAAACCTCCTGAAATTCCAATGGTTCCTGATATCTCAAGTAATCGTAAAGAAATGACGACTATACTAAGCCTGCTGTAGGCGTAAATCCGCTAAAATTCCATTGGTTCCTGATATCTCAACTTATCGTAAAGAAATGACGACAGTAGGCGTAAACCTTCTGAAATTCCATTGGTTCCTGATATCTCAACTTATCGTAAAGAAATGACGACAGTAGGCGTAAACCTCTTGAAATAACATTGGTTCCTGATATCTAAACTAATCTCAACTACTCGAATAACGGAGCTTTTAATAAACAACATTTTCTACAATACTATATGTATCACTCACCTGTCGGTGTCTAATAGTATTGAGAAAAAAGAAAGTTTGGGATTATTGAAACTATTGTTTTTGCAGTTGTATACGCTACAATTGTTAATCATTTTGGAATTAATTTGAAAATAACACAAAATTGAAACAGAATACTTACTGAAATGAAAATAAATGATTAAATAAATGAGCTCTGCTGGTTCATGGTAGACTTTGATTCAAAGAAATTCCACTGAATTATAGGTTAGGTTGTATTTTTTTCTTCAACTTTTTCTTTGAATTTTAAATAGATCTCAAAAAAATTATATTATTCTAAATATCAAACGAATTAATTATGCAAAGGAATTATTTAAGATGTCTAAAATAATAATAATGACATTATTCCAGACATCTTAGAATTATTGATGGAAACAATGAACAAGGACTAAAACATGAGGTTAGAATCCCTGCGAGATGCGCGAGTCAGACCTGGTGTAAGAAAGAAAATCCACGGGGTGCGACTACTGGTTGGTATCTTTACTGTGGAAATACTTCCTAAATTCAGTAATGCACTGCCATCTTTCGGTGCTTTAATCTAACATTCTGACTTCGGAATAAGCCGCCATCTGTTGACCTTCCGTTGAAGTTGTTTGGATGGGGTATAGAGATTCTGTAATATAATTTAATTCCAATATGAAATGAAACTAAAAATACAATGCTAAAAGTTATAAAGACGTGAGATCAGGTTCTTTGAGATTTGAGCGGACATCAAAAACATTTAAATGCAACCATTTCAATATATTTTGAAAGAAATTTCAATAATTTTCATCCAATTTTTTGATTTGACAATCTGGAAAACATAATACAGGGTGTTCCATCTAGTTCGAGGCTCCCCGTATATTTCTCATCCCATATTGGAATTCGAAGAACAAGTCGAATATTTGTGTCTTTTGACTTATATTTGGTTCAGTGGTAATTGAACTAAAAGGTCTTTTGAAGAATCATTTAAGCCAAAATTCAATTTTGTAGCCGAAAGAGGCATTTCCCATGAAGTATTACTCACCCACTCACCCTTTTTCAATTTTGAAGGGTTGGAGAGCACCCTTTTAAGGTATGTGTTTCGAAATTTTTTTCCCACAACTATATTATAAGAAAAATACCAGATGGTTGGTCTGAGATATAGAGCACCCTGTAATATTTTCAGAACCTTTTGAAATAAATTCTGAATGAATAACTTGCTGAAATATTTCGCGATCTCTAGTAATTAACAAGCGGGCAATATAATTTTTTTTATCTGCGCTATCAAAGTCTGAAGGCCTCAAACGCTGATCAATTTCATATTCACGAACTTTAGCTTCCAGAAATTTGCGAAATTATGCAGATGAACACATTAAATACCAAGCTAACTATGTTATAACAAAACCCAAATTCCGCAGGTGGTATCAATGTCAGTTTTAAGTATTTATGAAATTAGTGGAAAATTTACGAAGTTCTGTGTAATAATAATAAAACATCAACCTAATGACGATCGCTAATTATAAAGTTCTTGATGAGAATAAGCTGTTAGGGCTTAACAGAGGGATATGTTGACATAGTTGAACACTCTTCGGTTTTCATTCCTTCCACATTACAACCCTCCCAGCGCAAATCATAAATCAGGAATGTTGTGTGTAAAATTCCAATACTTGTTTCAATTTCGCATTCTTCTTTTTATTCAGAAATCTGCAGAATCTAGTGAGTAATAAAATTAATGGTTAGGGATGAAGTAGCCAATGAGATACGGTTGAAAATTGTGATCACCTTCAATTAATGAAAACCAAACTCGACTGAACGATCCGAATGTTTTTATACTCTGATATTGCGTATTTTTCGTCGGCTGGTTTAGTTCGCGCGACGCATTTCCGGTTGGCAGGCGTGTGAACTCTATAAATAGAAAATAATAAGTATTTATTTCTGTATTTATATTTATATTGGTGTTTTCATCCATATAATCAAATAATGAAACCATTTTTTCAAATTCCTGAAAAAATGGTTTCATTATTTATTTCTGTACTTCCAATACGTAATATTTGTAACATTTCAGATTGAAATCCAGAAGCTTTTTCGTTGTTTTAACTCAAAATTTCCTGTGTGGTATATTTTTATCGTCTCATTGGTGTTAATTTTTCTTTTTAAATGCTGAAAATTTGTGCTAGAAAAAGAAATAAAGCTAAGTGGGCTTTAAACCACCTGGATTATGCTGTAAAGCTGATCGAAGAACAACATTTTACAATAAAGATAACCACCAAGATGGTGAACATTCTATTTGCCAGTCTGCACAAAAGGTATAAGAGAAAACGTAAAACTGTATTAGCTCTAAGATAGAAAAAGAAGCTTCTTCAATTAACAGAGTGACAGCGTCCAACAGAACAGAAGATCAACAATTCTTCAAGCTGCTGAAGGAGCCAATGGAAAAATACAAATTTTTACAAAAAAACATTTACAATTGTGATAAAACAAACAATGATCTAACTTATATTCCTTCATTTTATTTATTGTATGAGAATCAGTAAACTCATGTGATAAAAGTTGATCTCAGTGGATAATTGAGAAAGTACATTTGATCCGTTATAATCTAGGAGAAACCGAATTTCCATATATTTCTTAGCCATCATCGGCCTCGTTGTTTACCAATTCCTCTGGTCAGTGAGTTCCGAGTACACCTTATCAAGAATTGAACACAACACTGTGTTTATATTCTGACCCTTAGCAGAAACAAGGGTTCCCTTGGGAAAATAGTTGGACGCTTTAATGAAGCAAATCCAGTGTCACAGGATGAGGTGCGATTCAAGTTTTCGATTATATCAGTAGTTAGCAACCCACGATCCTACCATAAGGTCCAGAGATTCCAATCTTTGCCAATCGTTCTATAGAATTGGGTTATTGACGTTACAACAACCCTGTTTATGAAATTTCACCACGTTTGCGACGCAGATTCCCTCAAATATTTGAACTAAATCTGAGTTGATCTCACATCTTTCATTTCGAGATTGATATCCAACATACAGGGGGGCAAAAGAAACGCGGACAAACTTTCGAATACTTTACTCCAATATGAAAGGTTTCTCAATAAGGAAACCATTCTAGATATTTGAAGGTCTCTACGCCGATGGCATCGAAAAACGAAGGAAGATTAAATTGATATATATTGAATAAGAATATTGGGACATATTGACCGATGTGTTAAGCATCCATTAATTTTCCTAAATGTGTCTTATTTTCTATCCATCCTTGTCTAAATCGTCCTAAATATATTTCGGATGTCCTGCTACGAAAAATTGAGAATTAATGATGCCATCAACATCTGGGAAAAGAAATTGACAGCGAAAAATAAGGGCACTAAGAACATCCACGAAACCTTACTCTTAATATACTTTTTTCATTGTGTTCTTTTTTTCCTCCATTCACCAACATATTATTGGTAAAACGTGATGCAGCAATTTGCCGAGATAGCTTTTCTTTTCCCATACGTCTACTTCAAGTAAATGATCGTCATGCACTTATCAAATCGGCCCAGAAGGTTTTAGCGTTCTTCGTTCTGAATAAATTCCTCCAGATAGTAAAAACGGTAGAGATACCCTATTACATGTAAATAGTGTGGCAAGAATAGAGAAAGATGAAGACTTATAGACAAGATCCCATTTGAAAGACAAGGTTCTAACAATTTGGGGACCTTTATTCAGTTCACGTCAGAGGAACAACGTGCTTATTTTTAACTATCACACTGATATGAATATTGGATGATTCTTAGAGGAAATTCATTTTTGTGAAGAAATTATGTTGTTAAAAGCTGCATTAGTACTGGGTGATCGTCAAAATTGTTGCTATTTATCTGATGAGAATCTTCACCAAATGCGCCAAGAGAAATGTAATTGCTTTCTTTTTTCAAAAGTGTATACATATGTTTGTCTCGACATTTTGGATAACATTTTATAATTGTGACGACGGTAGATACGCCACTGCACATATTCGACCAAGTTTCACTGAGAATCAGAGTTTGCATTTTGTAAATAATTTAACTTTATCTCTTCGCGTGAACATTTCGCCACTTCGAAAGCTATCGAGAGTCTGCAGAGTAGAAAAAATGAAGAAATATGTCTCAGATTTTTTCTTGAAAGCTTTTCAATTCCACCGATTAAACCAGTAATTAAGTCCGTCCCGGTGTATAAATCAGATCTTGTTTTATCAATATTTACAGCCATTAGCACTTCTCCCGTACATTATATTGAGTGAAAACTTGATTTTGTGGATTTTGTTTAACCTACATGTATTGTGGAATTGATATTCTTTTAGGGGCCCCCTCAGGCAGATATTTTTTCCATCTCAGGTATTTCTGGAAACGATGAGATAGTATTCAGGTAGATTAGAGCTGTTGGAAATATAATCATCATTTTCAATTCGATTTTCAGCATATCCGATACGACGGACGTCACTGGATGGAGTTTTTGCATGCTTGTTCATTACTTAATTAGTGTGTTAGCAATCAGTTTGAGCTCTTTTAGACATCAATAGATTCAAGTTAGCCCAACATGCTGTGTATGAAAATCACCTATGAAAATGGAACGATTCATCTATCACATCCAAAGAAGAGAAACCTACAAGAAGAAAAGCTAAGATATAGCATTCGTGAACATCGCTCACAATCAAAAGCAAAATTTCACAAGTGTCCTTTCGGTTTTCCATTTGTCTTTAATTAATTATCTAACTTGAAAAGATCTTCATATCTTAGATAAGTGAGGAAAGCCATGTTGGATTTTACGAGTCCAGACTCTTCATGAAAATTGATTAGCATGCTAAAATTTTCTACATTTTCAGAGCAACTTTCGAGTTCAGAGAGTTTCCCAGAAGAACACTGAAAATTTTGGTAATTTTATTTAAATTAATGTTTAAATTTTTCCAATTATTTCACGAAGAAAATATTCATTTTAAGAAAGCATCCATTGACCTCACGCGAGTTCTTTTCAAAGTGTTTCATTGAGTCGTAAAACAAAAACCGTACGCGTTGTAGCGGTTGAACGAATTTATTCGAGCTTATTTGAGTTCATAACGTCTTCATATGAAAACGATAAATATGCCAAAGGAACACCTAAATGGAATATAAGATTGGCCAACTAATATCGGGGTCACTCGCCAAATAAATATAACAAATGATACGAGAAATTAATCATATGCTAAGAATGTTATGAAAACAAACGGCTTTTGCAAAAATTCATTGCGTAAACCTGATAAAATTGATATGATATCAGTTCCATTACAAATTTCGAGATTTTAGACGCAAAGAAAAGGCATTAACGGAAATAGAATTGAAATGAAAGAAGTAATGAACGAAGGAATATTAAAAGGTGCAACAAATTTCCATCGATGATAATCAATTGTAGATAACACCTGCGTCAGGGCCTAGGGAAGAAAAATTTTCTTGTCAGAATCATTCGAACATTCTTCGAAACCACCGGTGTAAAAAGAAACTGGGTTGGTCCTCTCAGCATACTTGAGGAAATACACGCAGGCATTCTGAAAAACCAACATTATATCTAAAAATTTGCCAGTCTGCCTCAACGTTGTTAAGCTCTATTATTCTCAACTTGGCACTCGTTTTGGAATATCGCAGCTCTCTCAAACACCCAGCTAGGGATAATTCATCCTAATACCAAGACATGTGGGTCTAGTTGGCATAAGGAAGTAGAACCCATTCGTTTAAGTCCATTTTGGTACTATTTTCAAAGATAACAGACACGATTTTTTATTGGGGAAGCAGACAAATGACAAAGATTAGAATCAACTAAATGGGGACTGTTTCTTAACATTTGACAATAAATCCAGAATTAATTGAGTTTGGTGGTATCTTGAAAATGGGGCTGTAGCCCCAAAAACCCTTTTGTGGCTACGCCTCTGATAACAGACTGCATAAAACAAAAATTAATCGGTTTTCTGTGACTATAAATTATTCTGTGCCTTAAAGGAACTCCCCTTTGCCAAATTTGACGTCTCTGCTTCTGAGTAATCAAGTGGGGAAACCACTTAGCTGACGTATACAAACAATTTTATGTACTTGAAAATGTATATAACCAAAACATAAAAGAGAACATTAAGATCATTAAACACAAAGGGCCTCCATAGACAATTAATAGGATAGAAAAAAAATTAGAATGTCTCAGATGAGGAGCAATTCTGTAACTGCCGAAAAAACGAGTATTCATGATATGCTCAAAGAGACATCCCCTAATGAAAATCACAATAACGTAGTGCCTGGCATACAGACGAATCCCATTTGTCCATATTCACGTTCTGTCCCTACAGGGCTATCATCTTGTACTAGTTCACCTGCTATATTAACACCAACATCTCCTATTTCTAATGACGATTCAACAATCCTCAAAACCTCTTCTAGAATTGAGAATATTAAAAATTGGTCAATATCTACTTATAAATGCACTAAGCAATTGATGTTCGAGAAATTGGGAAAGTCCTCAAGAACTGTAGATGCTGGTATGTTGAATTTGTTTTTCATGAATATGTTCAGATAATCCTTGTTTCTAGAACTTGAAATGCAAATCAATCTCCTTCGGGAAACCCAGAAGAAGTATAGTCAAATCTTAAGATTAGCTCGTGTATTAGCTAACCACTTTTACCATGTAGTTCAAACTCAGGTATGTTCACCTTCAATATTGTTTGTCTTGATGTATATAAAAGCTTGGGATTCTTCACAAATAACATAAACTTTCAGCACGCCTTAGGTGAAGCTTTTTCTGAGTTAGCTCAAAAATCACCCGAACTTCAGGAAGAATTTCTGTATAATGCTGAAACCCAACGAAATTTAACTAAAAATGGTGAAACCTTATTGGGAGCTTTGAATTTCTTCGTTTCCTCTGTAAATACACTGTGCAATAAAACTATTGAAGATACTTTACAATCTATTAGACATTATGAGAATGCGAGAATTGAATATGATGCTTATCGTACTGATTTAGAATCCATGTCCACCAAACCTGATGGCACTGCTGGCCTAGAAGAGGCTCAACAAGGGTTTGAAGCTCATAGAGAACAGTTCATGAAGCTGCGCTCGGAAGTTGCTATTAAAATGAAATTTCTGGATGAAAACAGGGTGAGTTTCATCACTATCAGTTTGGGTTAACATTTATTTTGTAAGCCAAAAGCTCAAAAGAATATATATATCATTATCAATTATTTGTGACGATAAACTAAATTGTTATCTTTCTTTCAGATCAAGGTTATGCACAAGCAACTTCTTTTATTCCACAACGCTATCTCCGCTTATTTTTCTGGAAATCAAACAGCTCTAGAAGCAACCCTAAAACAGTTCAACATTAAAGTCAAAACACCAAATTCAACTTTTCCATCCTGGTTGGAACAGTAAAACTTACTGTAGATATAGACTTTGAAAACGCCTCTAGCATGTACTTATTTCACATAATGTACCTATGTTTGTTCACGTTGTTCGGAACTGTACCTTTTGGTTGATCTTACCAGGTTTACAAACTTATTGAGTTCGGAACTCTTCTGACTGCCTGATCCCTAAATGGTACATGGACCATTAGTAGTATGTAAAATTTTTGGAATAATCTGCTCTCAAATGTTCTTGTCATAGAACAAAAGCAACAATTCCATGAGTCACAGAACAAAGTTCTCTCTCAGCTTAGAATAACAAAAGAACTGCAACACGAACAAAGATTGGAGATTCCAATATTTATCAATATGGTTGTAAAAAACTATTTTGATCAGATCTGAGCCATTCCGAAATATGGTAAAGCAATTAAAATGCCATTTCATTTAGTCATTTACATGTATACCCAACTATACTTGCTTCATTAATGAAACTTTCATTTATAAAATTTAATCATTGAATGTGTATTGTTAATACTAAATCTCATGGTTTTACATGAGTTATAGCAATTCTAAGAAGTGTGTTAGTGTTTTTAATTTGTTGTAATCTACATTAGTCATATTTTGGAAGTATCGAATTTTGATTAATAAAATTCAAGTAACACCAATATTTTTTTCTTTCTCTTCGCTATTAGTTTTATTCTGTATGTTATAATTTAAAATAACTTCTAAGAAAATTCCAGAATGAATATACCAGGTGGTCATCCACAAATGCAGAATCTCTATGTTATCACTGTTTTGAAATTAATTTTCAAGCGAGATGTGATTTGCATGCCATGAATTATTGCTCTGGAATAAACAACTTCACACATTAACTCGAAAGAGGACAAATATGGAAGGAGTAAACTGATTAAGAACGCAAATCTTGACGATTTATTATAGGACACATTTGTTCGAAAAAATATATAAAATGATTTAACCAAAAAAATAATCAGTACATACAACTAAACTATTCAGATCAATTTCCAAATCATGGAAACTGATATTAATATATTCAGAGTATTTGATGTTACTATCAATAAGGTAGTCTCAAAAACATCAATTACAATCTTTGAATAACCAGTGAGGTATAGCAGTTAAGACTTTATTATTCAAAAAATTTATGTATAGATAACTCAGATATGATAAGGCTAGAATCAGTACACCCATTACATATCTCTCTAAATAGTTGGCAGTTAAAAGTAAACAAATTGTAAATGTAATCAGAAAACTGCAAAACACGTCAAAAATTGAATAAACAGCATTAATTTTCACATATTGTAAAAGTTGCATTACATTCATTTAGAATTTTTCTTGATTTATCCATTTAGAGTTTAAGGTCACAAACAAATTCACTAAGGGGATAAGGTATTTAAATATTAGGTACATTTACAAATTCGTCTTCTACAAATTCTCCACCCTAGTTCTATTCAATGAAGATAGATTTTGAAACTTAACTCTTCAAACTCACAGCACATCTCTTTGAGATACATTTAATCACAAAAAGGCATGATTATGTATATAACTCCATCGTTATCTAATTCAATTATCCAATAAAGTTCTATAATAAAAGTATTCAATAAAATTCAACCAAACATATAGGTAAATATATCATTTTAACGTGGATGTCAGAATATTGACTCTCATCACATGTCAAATTTCACATAGATAAGTAATACTGAAAAATGTTTAAGAGTTAGGAAATGCATTCAGCATTCAATAAGGAGACTCTTGCAGCAACCATTTTTGTTTAACTCCTAAATGAAGATTTACTTTGGAACATAAGTGAAACCTAAATTTTAAAGTTTTGGTGTTTTTTGCCTTTCTTCATTTGAATATCGAAGTATTTTCAGAATGCAAATGCTTTTTAGACGATTTGGAATAGGAATTCTTGCTCAACGAAGATGTACTTCCCCCTTCTAGGTCCCTAGATATTTCTTTTTCTACTGGAGATCCTAAAGTTAAGCTAGATAAACTCGAAGAGAGATTCATGTTGGAACTTACGCTCAACATCGATACATATTGAGGCATTTCCCCATTATCTCCTTCAGATTCATCAATAGGCAGGAACATCTCAACCATGGCTTCCAAATAATTCACGAATAATTCGCTACTCTCTGGTGTAGTGTTGTACTGAAAATATTCAACGGATAAAAATTGATTCTTCGCATTATGATTAAACATTATCAGAAATGTATATCATTGTTTAAATATTGTTGTAAATAACGTTGATCTCAACAAATAATTCAATATAGAGATACGTCAAGTATTTCTTAGGGATCGAAAGTACTGAGGACGGACGTTTATGATATGGGTAGTACTCTTCCACGCCATCTACAAGAGAGGGAGACAACGTGAATTCCTAGCTTTGTCTTACCAGTTTTCGTCATGGGGGCTCGGACGGTGGAGCACCGCGTTATAATTAACATAACCCTTCCATGATATGGATAAAACCAAGGGCATTATCGAGTTCGATCATGTTACCATTATTTAGATCGCCACAAGAACCGTTGGTAACCTTTACAGAAGGCTGGATTCAAAAGGAAAGCTCGATGTATTGGTGCCACTCAAGAAAACCTCATGGACCTGCTTTCATCTACGAATCACAACCAAATTTCTGAAGTAGTTGCTCACTTCCTCAAAAATCTCAACTGGAGACTGAACTGTCAGTTATTGCAACGCCTGAAAGAAGCAATTTCCCAGAACGGACCAGCTTTATTGAATTGTGCTTCATCTATGCCACACACGTAGATAGTTACTTTCCAGGTGGTCGGTGTGTAGGTTCTGCATCCATCATATATTCTAGAACTGGTACCAACCGACTACTGTGGCGAAAAATTTAGTTTATGACAAGAAAACCGACAAACACAATTTTTGGTCACATAGGAAAGAAAGTTCCTGTGGAGAAGGATAACGGTATGACCTTCGAAATGACAATGTGACCTTATCGAACTATGGTGAAAAATGGATTCTTTTATTTCTCATGAGTTTCAAGTTTCTTCCTTACCTTATTAAATGGTCCGGCAAACCTCCACAATCCACCAAAACCACAGCTCTGCAAATAATGTAGTTGCTGTTGGCTAGTGTCTTCACATGCAATCATATTCTGAATAATATTTCTCACAGCCCCTAATATTACTTGGTCATGACAACATGTTAAAACATTGTTTATTTTCATGTCTAATAAATTATAACTGCAATGAAAAAACAACAGATTGATAAGAGAATTCGAAAATTCTAGAATAAGTTTCAAGTTTTGATCATTTAAATTGAGAAAAACACCTATATAATACACCGCAATGAACGTTATGTACAAAATCTTATATGATCAAACAGATTTTGCGAATATCTGGGAGAGTTTTCAAGAAATAGATACAACTGGATCTCTCAGGGAGCTTTTAAGGTGTTCCATTTTGCATCGGCCGTGTCACATAGAGAAAAACGGCCTTTACCCCCAAACGAGGCGCTTTGCTAAATGTCCTTTTTTTACTGGCTCTTCCGCTGTTTCGCTGGGCCTCTGAGGTACTGACGTGTGTCGTTCGATTTGAACCGAGTTCATGGGTAGCATGCTTAGACTATATAAGATTGACCAAGCAAAATGTCGATTTGTTTTGATTTCCTCATTGAAACCTCACCCGGCAACACCGCATAAAATCTTTTTCCATTTACTGGGGTCACAATATCTTCAAGGTCAAAAAGATCTGAACAAATGAAAATTACTTTCTTTGGGCAAATACTTGACCATCCCAACAGCGAAGCCCAAATTCTTCTTTTTTCATCGTCATCTGGGAACCTTAATTCAAGAAAACCTATTTTATCTTATAATAATCTCATTGAAAACTTCCCTATTGAAACTTTCTACGCTACTGAACATGTAGATAACTAAATACTTCGGTTCTAACAATACACTTATCTATGGAACGATAAATTCGGATTAAAATTCCTGTCTTAACTAAAACTTCAGCACTTACGAACCATTTTTAGTGCGACTCTCACAAATTTTCTTCAATTTGCGTATTTATTTTCGATACAGAGGTGACAACGTGTGTCTTTTAGAACATTTGAACTTCAAATTGTCAAGCAGAGAATGTCTTGACTTTCACTTGAATTTCTGGGGTCTCTGACATAAAATAGCAGAATGAACTAAAGTTTTTCTTTAATAACATATCCGATAAGACAGTTGCAATTCAAAATATAAAATTTTATACAATGTATACAATGCAAATTGGAGAAAAAGTTTTTATTCACAATTATAGGGTAATAGAGAAGCCTACTATTTGCTCAGTTTGGCAACATGAAAATTTTATATGACCTGAGTGGACCAACTTAATACGTTACAATCGAGCAGCTCTAAGTTTCAGATGCAACACTTTTCAATGTAAATAAAGGAGTCTATTCTTATATAGTCTAAGGAAGCATCAGTGATAATTCAGCCTGGGTTGCCGAATATATAACCCGCAATACCAACAACAAGTCAAAATTTGGCAATATTTGAGGACATATGTCGAATAGATTAAATTTGATGTGTAACTTACATAACAGGAAAAACTCTAGGAAACACCACTGCGCCTTCCCCTAGATATTGATACAATATTCTGGTTTCTGCGTCGTCTGTACTATACTTCACTAAAGTTGCAAGGACAGTTAAAACTAGAGCTTGAGTAGAGAAGTCAGTTAAAACTTCAGGGTCCAATAATATATTGCTATCATTGCTTATCGAAACACGCGTATTGCGATTCTGCAAGAAGACAAACAATAATATGCTGCAATTAAATTTGGAAAGCAACTTTATCCTTATCAAGGAACTTACTTGGTGTTGAGTTGCGGGTTGTGAATGAGCTTGATTATTCGAATTTGTACTCTGTTGTTGATTCATTGAATCATTACTCATAAAATTTTCCTGAGACATTGAATCTGACTTATACCTAGCTACTCCATGTTTGATATGACATCTACTACGAACTTCTTCTGATACACCGACAAGTGCTAAGAAAGAAGAAATTACATTATGTCGTTTGACAGATTGCAACTCGATTACCTGTTAAATAAGCTACACTATTAGGTGTAACTTCAAATTTATCCCTTCTTTGAGTTTTTGCTACAATAGCTAGGAGCATTGACAAAACTCTTGAGGTTCTAGATACAGTTGTAGGAGTTGGATGTCGAAAGCCTTTAAGTAAATGACCAACGATGGCAAAATGGAAATTAGCTTTAAAACTGAGACCGACTTCATGGTCAAGTTGCTTAAAATGCCATTCTAGCGGCTCCCTTGTGGCCATCATTACGGTCTCGATAGACTACAATTGAAATCATGTTTATCAAAGTGATTTCATTCATCAACTTACCCTTTCTTCAAATATTCCTTGAGAATCTAAAGTATGAAGATTTTGTTCTAAGAGTGCTAGTCCAGACGCATACAGAGAAATATCATCTAATTGGAGAACAGAGGTTGCTACCCAAAATAAAGCTTTATGTATTGGAGATTCTGGCCTCAATAGAGGTTGAAGTCTGGTCATACACATGACTAAGGCTTCAATCAAAGTTATATCATTGAAACTTTCCAAAGCTTTCACTAAAATTCGCAAAAGTTCTTTCATATCATGATCCGTGACACTCTTACTAATACATCCAAATACTATCAGAGCTCTAGGTTGCAGGGCAGGATTGAAACAGAAAGCAAAACTTTTCGCTAGAGAAGTCCAACTAACCAACCACTCGCAGTTCGGGATATCCTTCATACAGGCTTCCATTATCTCTAGTAATGCATCTGTAATAACTTCGAGAGATGTAAGTGACAACCTTTCTCTGTCGGTAGTGGATCCTCCCAGGTTTCTCTCTGATCCTAACCATTTTTCATTCGAGTGACGATAACTAGACCTGAAGGCTGTTACAGCTGCCGATTTCACCTTACTGATTCCGAAAAGAAGATAGAATTTGGGCAATGAAAATTCATCTAGAGATAAACGTAGGACTCTCAAAGTCTCTTCAGAGAATTTTGGTTGGGTACAAGTACAAAGAGAATGAATAATATTTATCACAAGACCATGAGTCGAAGCCCTCATATTTATAGAGCCTGAGCAAACTAAGAATGTTACTGTATGAAATAAGTAGGGTAGATGTCTAGCTACATCAAGAGAGTTGTTAAAAGACAACATCAGCAAATATCTTGCTAATATTGCTATATCGTCCCATACACTATGCAGTTCCAACAGAGGCGTCGGAGTATGACATGTCTTGTCCACCACCTGAAAACCCATAAATAAGAAAATAAATTTGAACAATATGATTTCCATTACCCGACACAGTCTTCCTATCACTTTCTTAGCGACTAATTGAACATTAGCAGAAGCCAGAGCGACTGCAGTATCAGCCATTATTTCAACCATTGGAGAATTCAGTCCCGAATTCACAGATCTATGTATAAAATTATCTAAAACCATGTCAATTAATTCAGGTCTTTCCCCGATTGAACCCCAAATTTTCGCTTGAATCGAAGGATACATCTGCACCTCTTCGATCGTAAGAGAAATCAATTTTTCCAAAATGAGAGCTACTTGTTTTTGTCTTTTTTTCTCTTCGTTGGGTTTCACAAATCTAAAAATCAGTAATCAAAAAATATTTATAACTTAATTATTTTAATTACCTGACAAGATTTGCAAGCCATGGGGTCATATATTCAAGGCACAAATGTTTGAGTTCAATGCTAGACCCTCTGAACCCCTGAATACATTCTTCGAGAAATTCCAAAGTAAGGTGGGGCTCATTTGTTGCTAATGTTTCAGATACAGACTTGATGAAGAGTGTGTTATTGGATGGAATACATAAGCCTTGGGTTTCCAGTAATTGACCCTCGATTTTGAGGTCGAAAGTGGCTGTCAAGGCGCATAGCTGATTGTAAGCGGCTGTTCTCAAATTTGGATCGGATGAACCTAAATTCAGAAGTGCCATGTTTAAGAGAGTACCAGGCACATCTTTGGGCCTGATTTTTTGATGCACCGTTACAGAATCCTACGAAATTCAACCTTCAAAAACACTTTGAAACAACGGGTAAAAATACTTACAGGCTGACTCAAGTCCCATCTATTTCTAATATGAATTATAGCTTGAACGATGTTATCACAATCTGTGTGGATGAAACTTAACGGACCACTTTCATTTGCAATTGTTAGAGTGAACTGATTATCATCAACTAAACAAACTTCTTCAATCTCTGATGCATAATATACATCATTGAGCAGTACCGAATGGGCTAACACCTTACTCTTTTCCGAAGAGGTTATTTGAATAGCGCTGGGTCCCACTTTAATTGCCACTTTGGTATCCTTATGGGAAAGTTTGAGTGCATTACTGAATACTTTCAAATCTTCATCCAAACTGAGAGTGGCCCCAGGGAGCTTTTGTTGTTCTGGTTCAATGAATTCATGTAATTTGTTCGGGAAATCAATGAAGATCAACTTTCGATTTCCCTAAGGTGAATGAAAGTCATTAAGCTGTTTCGTTAAAATTTTATCGTACTCACTTTCAATGGTGCCAAGATTCTATCGTGAAATTTGGTGTATTCTCTCACCCAGCTATTACAATTGTATATGTAAGCAGCATGGATATTCTCGTAAGCCACTTCGGGTAATACATAAAACCATTTTTGTAGAAATTCTGTTCGAAAACGATTATCAGCGCAGGTGTGTGTAAAATCGACAACTAATTCAAATGGAGAATGACAAAAGGGTTTCAAAGTCAAAATCACATGATAAATCAGCAGATCGCCATTTGTATCTCCTATTCTGGAAAAATAAAACAATAAATTTTGGGACAATGATTCAATGTACAATGCTAACTTGTATCTTCGTGCGATATAATAGAATATTGGATAACCAGCCCGACTAGTTCCTGCTTGGTAAAAGATATTCAGATTTTTAATTGATTTGAATTCCTCTTTTTCGTGCATATTATGTTTAACCATCATCTCTTCAAAGTTTGTTGATGACATGTCAATGGAACTCCATCGTGCATACGTGGAAAATACAAGACTGAAATAAAAATATATTGCAACTGTCTCATATCACAAGAAATAATTAAGCTTACTGCGAATCGACAGGTTTATGCTCTGGCGGACCTAAATACGCGAGAAGAGTAACCATTTTGTCGAAAGGCCTTCTTCCAACAGCCTTATGGTCCCTACTGCTAGAAAGGTAGTCCCCAATTTTTTCCTGATGATTCCATAACAACCTATGAAGAGCTAAAACGTTCGCATCACTAATGAATGACATAGAATGAGACGTTTGATCCACAGTTTCGCAATCCGAGGCGATCTGAATGAAAAACCTGAAACGTCAAGATTTGTATGCCTCTTTTTATTATAGTTTGTCCTTTACCTTCTTCCAATTTCGAAATGAGCCTTAAGGAAATGATTGAATGGTAACATGTGTTGCTCCTTGCTGAATTCCACGTGATTAGCTATGTTCTGTAAAATTTTGGACATGAGCATCAGTCCCCTTTTAACAGAAGTTGGTACTTGTTTCATAAGGATGCCCATTTCTTGAGGCGAGACAATTGCAGGATTAATAAATCTCAAAAAAATCACTGTACCAACAGCTCCAATATTATTCTGAGGAGAATGAGGGTATCTTTTGCTAAGCACTTGATAAAGGCAGTGGCACATCGATCTCAGTTGAGGTGGAAACTTATCAGCGGAGCAAACTATTGCATCAAACACTTTCTGTGTCAAACATATCAAATTTTGACGGTTTTCTTCGATATCCTCATTTAGTTCCAATCTGAAACGTTATTTAAACTGAGAATCAGTTAAATAGCATATATAAATTTATGTGGATACATATAGGATCCACACTCAATCATTCAACGAATCAGAATTCGTGAAAACACTGAGGCAGGTCGATTTCTGAGGAAGGACACTTTAAAAAGACACACCCTATAGAGATGTTCAAAGAAATTTATATAGGGTATTTTGATTTACCATATCATAAGAGATAGCTTATTGAATATAAGGTATCTTGAACAGAGAATATCCATCTATTACTGCTTTGCAACAATGTTTCATCTCTGTACACCAGCCGAAAAAAAATGTTTAACACTGACTCTCTTCAATTTCAGTCTTTACTTTAAACTATATAAGATAGACAAAGCATTCCTTTGTAAAATGTCGATTTGTTTTGATTTCCTCATTGAAAGTCTCTTGTGAAACCTCCCCCGGCAACACCGCATAAAATCTTTTTCCATTTACTCGGGGCACATTATCTTCAGGGTCAAAATGATCTGAACAAATGAAAATTGCTTTCTTTGGGCAAATACTTGATCATCCCAACAGCGAAGCCCAAATTCTTCTTTTTTCATCGTCATCTGGGAACCTTAATTCAAGAAAACCTCATGAATACAATAAATAATGATAATAATATCATAATAGCATAGATTTTTTCTTAGATTTCACGTTAATCGAAAAACACAATATCTTGAAATAACAAAGGAAAAACACTGAGTGCATAAATTCATGAAGTAAATCATTTTACGAGAAAGGAATTCGTCAATTGGTCGAGTATTAAAGTTACATCAACACTTTTCAAAGATGCTGGAAATATCAGGACCTTTCATTGATCTTATTACCAAAATTTTGATAAGCATCTCAAGGCTTGTTTGTTTTTTATTAGTTTAGTTTTTTAGTTATTCTGGTTTTTCGTTAAAATCGAATTGATTCGAATTCAGCAAGATGATGTCAGGTAGGCGGGGCTTAATGTACAATTTCTACCATTGATTTGTTGAATCACTGCGAATGACAAGATAGTGGCAAGATTATAGGATCTCGTTTTTGATTGGTTCACGTGTTTTCGCTATAATATATTTTATCTTGATTGTTCACGTTTCTGATTCATCAGCATCGTTGCAGCCTTAGACTATATAAGATAGACAAAGCATTCCTTTGTAAAATGTCGATTTGTTTTGACTTCCTCATTGAAAGTCTCTTGTGAAACCTCACCTGGCAACACCGCGTAAAATCTTTTTCCATTTACTCGGGTCACAATATTTTCAGGGTGACAATGATCTGAACAAATGAAAATTGCTTTATTTGGGCAAATACTTGACCATCCCAACAGCGAAGCCCAAATTCTTCTTTATTCATCGTCATCTGAGAACCTTACTTCAAGAAAACCTCATGAATACAATAAATAATGATAATAATATCATAATAACATAGATTTTTTCTTAGATTTCACGTTAAGCGAAAAACACAATATCTTGAAATAACAAAGGAAAAACACTGAGTACATAGATACATGAAGTTAATCATTTTACGAGAAAGAAATTCGTCAATTGGTCGAGTATTAAAGTTACATCAACACTTTTCAAAGATTCTGGAAATATCAGCACTTTTCATTGATCTTATTACCAAAATTTTGATAAGCATCTCAAGGCTTGTTTGTTTTTTATTAGTTTAGTTTTTTAGTTGTTTTTCGTTAAAATCGAATTGATTCGAATTCAGCAAGATGATGTCAGGTAGGCGGGGCTTAATGTACAATTTCTACCATTGATTTGTTGAATCACTGCGAATGACAAGATAGTGGCAAGATTATAGGATCTCGTTTTTGATTGGTTCACGTGTTTTCGCTATAATATATTTTATCTTGATTGTTCACGTTTCTGATTCATCAGCATCGTTGCAGCCTTAGACTATATAAGATAGACAAAGCATTCCTTTGTAAAATGTCGATTTGTTTTGACTTCCTCATTTAAAGTCTCTTGTGAAACCTCACCCGGCAACACCGCATAAAATCTTTTTCCATTTACTAGGATCACATTATCTTCAGGATCAAAATGATCTGAACAAATGAAAATTGCTTTATTTGGGCAAATACTTGACCATCCCAACAGCGAAGCTCAAATTCTTCTTTATTCATCGTCATCTGAGAACCTTACTTCAAGAAAACCTCATGAATACAATAAATAATGATAATAATATCATAATAACATAGATTTTTTCTTAGATTTCACGTTAATCGAAAAACACAATATCTTGAAATAACAAAGGAAAAACACTGAGTACATAGATACATGAAATTAATCATTTTACGAGAAAGGAATTCGTCAATTGGTCGAGTATTAAAGTTACATCAACACTTTTCAAAGATTCTGGAAATATCAGCACTTTTCATTGATCTTATTACCAAAATTTTGATAAGCATCTCAAGGTTTGTTTGTTTTTTATTAGTTTAGTTTTTTAGTTATTGTTGTTTTTCGTTAAAATCGAATTGATTCGAATTCAGCAAGATGATGTCAGGTAGGCGGGGCTTAATGTACAATTTCTACCATTGATTTGTTGAATCACTGCGAATGACAAGATAGTGGCAAGATTATAGGATCTCGTTTTTGATTGGTTCACGTGTTTTCGCTATAATATATTTTATCTTGATTGTTCACGTTTCTGATTCATCAGCATCGTTGCAGCCTTAGACTATATAAGATAGACAAAGCATTCCTTTGTAAAATGTCGATTTGTTTCGACTCCCTCATTGAAAGTCTCTTGTGAAACCTCACCTGGCAACACCGCATAAAATCTTTTTCCATTTACTCGGGTCACAATATTTTCAGGGTGAAAATGATCTGAACAAATGAAAATTGCTTTATTTGGGCAAATACTTGACCATCCCAACAGCGAAGCTCAAATTCTTCTTTATTCATCGTCATCTGAGAACCTTACTTCAAGAAAACCTCATGAATACAATAAATAATGATAATAATATCATAATAACATAGATTTTTTCTTAGATTTCACGTTAAGCGAAAAACACAATATCTTGAAATAACAAAGGAAAAACACTGAGTACATAGATACATGAAGTTAATCATTTTACGAGAAAGGAATTCGTCAATTGGTCGAGTATTAAAGTTACATCAACACTTTTCAAAGATTCTGGAAATATCAGCACTTTTCATTGATCTTATCACCAAAATTTTGATAAGCATCTCAAGGTTTGTTTGTTTTTTATTAGTTTAGTTTTTTAGTTATTGTTGTGTTTCGTTAAAATCGAATTGATTTGAATTCAGCAAGATGATGTCAGGTAGGCGGGGCTTAATGTACAATTTCTACCATTGAGTGACCAACTCAATATGTTACAATCGACCAGCTCTAACTTTCAAATGCTTCACTTTTCAATGTAAATAAAGGGGTATACTCTTATATAGTCTAAGGTCTTTACCCTATATGAATTTCTTTCGAACCTGTATTTACTTGATCTTGACTAACCTAGCAGGATCCACTTCAAAACTGCAGTTTGGATCGTCCAATAACGGCCTTATCAGCGGTTCCAACAGAGTCTGCAGATATCCTGTTCCATAAATTTTGAAACAAAACGCCATTATTTTGCTGCCAAGTGAATTTCCTCTGAACAATGTTTGCATACAATCGGAAACTTCGACTTCTCTATAAAACATATTCCATAAAAGAGGGGACAAAAGGTGTTTCGCATCGAAGAGAGTGACGAATACTCTTGCCAATTCGTCCATTTGTGATGTGGTAACTACGTTCGCTAAAGCCATAGCGATTGGTAGTTCTCCTTTATCGCTGATCATTGTGACCAACTGAACTAATTGCTCGAATCGATCTGCCAGCACTGTTTCTGCTAATGTATCAAATTCTGTACCTTGTTGAAGAATTTTCGTTAAAACCTCCATGAACGCGGCTCTGGTTTGTAGATCTTTGTTGTATCCAAGTGCTGGAAAATTTATTAGCATAAAAAAAATTAATTTTAATAATTCACACATATGAATTACCAATTGAGTGCATCAATCCACTATCTATGTTTGCAGATAAGAGGTTCGACATGGCTTGGATAGTAGCATTTCTCAATGTGCTCAACTTCCTAGCATTTATCGGTCTTGCTTCTTGATCAGCATCTTCTTCTTCAGCACAATCGTTCAACAGATTCATAAAAAGTGTGAAATATTTCAAAAACAACTGGCTTTTAGCTTCCATGAGATCTCCACGATCTGATTCTTCTGGTTGAAGTGGCAGACCTCTGAGTAAAGCTGCCACGGCCTCCATACAGGCCTGGTCCAAATCTCTTGTGATTGTAGTTACATCTCCAGAACCGGGAGGTGCAATCTGGTGCGATGTGCCCATAACCCAATCTGTCAGATATTCAACCAACTTATTTCTGAATTTCATCTCTTGCCTGAACGCCAAATCATCCCGTCTATTCATCATGGCTTCAACCAGTTGACATAATTTCGTTTTGATATGGATTGCATGGACAGTCATATCCAAGTGACGGACGTATCTTACAATACCTAGCATCATTCCTTCTATGCTGGTAACTCCTAAATGTTCGGATGGCTGATTATTTTTTGTGTTATCTAAAATATTTTTCATTATGTATATTATATGTTCTATAAAAAGTGTATGAACATCTGATACTATGACTTGTCCTTGCTGATCAAAAAATTTTTTTTCAACTATTATTTTGATCTGATCAAATAAAATCGGATATAAGGCTGATGACATTTCTTGACCTACTAATTCCTTGACGTGCTTTTGTATTTGCCCCCCGAACTTTTCATTGTTGCAGACTAACAGTCGCAAGAGACAATCGATAAACCTGAATTGAAATTAATCAATTACGACTATCATTTTCTAAACTAATCAGACTTACTGGGTGACGGGACAATATTGCCTTGGTTCTTGACCAGTATTTGCAGTTAAAACACTGGATTTCCTACTATCAGTGAGGCTACAAGCTATGGATGCTGATGAAAGACTAGTATGAGAGGATGCTGGTAATAGTGGCCTTGATGGTGATTTTTTCTGCAAACACACACCCCCCAATGCGCACAAGAAACCGGTCATGTTGGCCCACTCATTGATTTGATCCTAAAATAGAAAACACCTAGAGCTTCTTCAATGAAACGGGTATAACCTCATATTAACCTCAAGCTCGTGTTCAGAATTTTGATGAGAAGCTCTTCTCTTGCCTACATTCCTATGGAAAGGTTCTATTTGGCCATCTTCAAGTTTAGCCTTTGGATATGACGATAAATTTTTACACATCGAATTCCAATTCATAAAAGTTTCCTCCCAAGCTGGTTGGACCCCGTTTACACAATGCTCTATTTTTCGCAATAAAGCCATTATCCGTTTCTGTAATGCTGCTCTGCCTGATTTAAAAAAAATTGTATTACTGCAACGAAAAAATTAATTGACCAATTTATTACCATTTGCTAGTTCAGGAAAACACATTCTCGACTCTCCAGATGCTAAAACAGTTTTATTTGAAGCACCAATTGGAAAAAGCCAAATGATCATACAGTTTTGAAGAAATCATAATTGATAATTTTTACTCAAACAAAAATTGACCCAGGTAATCCCCTGAATAAGTAAACTTTTCACGAAATTTGGTCTTATAACAAAAAACAAAAACGGAGAGTGCTATATTCATAATGGTCCATTCTATCATCCCAGTACATGAAAGCAGTGTTGCCTCTATACCTCTTCTTAGGTATATCGTAAACAAAGTACTACCAAGAGAATTTAGAATAGGAGTAAACGATGTCAAACAGACCCTGTAAGTAACAATTAAAAGAAAAAACAAGAGATTTGAATAATTCATTGTACAAAGTCAGAGAGGACAATATTATCAATAGGTGTTCCCCAGGGCAGCGCACTAGGACCTTCATAATTTGTGAAATATACCGGTACCAGAATAACCAGGGTTGAATAGCATTACACTTTGCTGGAAAATTACAGTAAATACTGCGGCAGGTTTGAAATGATAGATCCAAATAAAATATTGAGATATTCAATAACGATCAAATCACTAACCTGCAGCGGATATAGAAGAGGCTTGAGCAAAATCCAAGTAAACATGATAATTAGGAACCAAACAAGTAACAGTAACCTCGTCAGAGCCACATCTTATCTCGGCTTCTTTACAAAGTAGTGCGAAGCAACTCATAGCTACGCATACAGCATCCATGTTTATGCTCCATAAATACATAAAAAATACAACTTCGAGTTTGATATGAGCTTGTTTACAAATAGTTATCTGACTTCCTACATTTGCGTATTCCTTATTTCGTATTAGGAAGGCGTTTCTGCATATCAGAATCTCCCTCAACCATCTGAGAATATCTGTATAATTGAGTATTTGGTGTTGTATCAATTTCTGGGATATCGAGAAGAGCACCTGAGAACTGACATCCCAAAATGTGTTTATAGGCGCTTCAGGATTCCATGATTGAATTTTTTCTGGATGATGAAGAACCAATAGTGCTTCCATAGCTTCCTGTGCGACATCAGGCATGGAAGGTTGATGGACAAGAGAAACCAAACCATTTATCAATTCTAAGGTGGAGCTCTGTATTTCGTGACCAGCCTTGCCTTGATTCTATAAATAATAAACCCATGAATTATATAATCATAGAATACTTTCAGGGAATACTAACATGTAGCATTAACATAGGATCGGCATGTATTAACCTGACCATATATAACAGCAGATTCCTATAACCCAGCACTTCTTCTGGCCTGTCTTTGAATTTGCTTTGGGAGTCCTTTCCTTTCGTCAACGACTGAATCATTCTAAGTGGAGTATTTGAGATACACCCCTGAGAAACTTTATTCAATGTATCTGTGAATAGAGCCCTGAGTTCAGACGATCGACTATATACAAGGTCAATTTTAGGCCACCAGATCAACCTTTCTTGGGTAACAATACGGTAGAGAGATCTCACAAGAACAAAGTGATACGCTGAGGGTGAATTGGGGTTCAGGCATACTTTTAGGGCTTCGTTGTTATGAGGTTTTATTCGAAAACATGATACAAAACAGTCCATCATCAAATCCATATCGTGATTCAAAAAATTTTGTCCTCTAGAAAATGGTTTTACAGGATTGAAGAGAAGTGTCTGCAACAAAATCAGATTCATTTGGATGGAATGCAGGTGTGATTGAATTGTTACCTTCAAATCATTTACAACATTTTGTACAAGGGTGAAGGCTACATTACTGGAATCGAGGATATTTATGTATGTCGAAGCTTTGCATAACTTGACGGAAGTAACTGCAGCTGCTTCGGTTAACTGCTTGCTAGAATTACTATGTCCAGATATACCCTTCTTGATACTATCAATAAACTGCTTTTTCTTATTATGTCTAGGAGAACATGGCGCTCCAGAATCCGCATTAACAATTTCTTCCAATACTTTCTAAAAATTCAAATAATGTTGAATAGATGGGCAATTTCAGAAACAACCTACTCAGATAAACAAAATCCAATTGAATCAGAACAAAAAGCATATAACTTTTGTAACTAAAAAAATAAACTTATGTTTCTTATAATTCGGAATACTTTAGAAGAGGACATTGCACTTATTTATTTGAGCAGATATGACAATTTTTCAGATGTCAGGATTTACTCACAGGTGCCAATATGAGTAACATAATCTGTAAGGACCACACAGCTGCCCTCCCTTTCTTATTATCGCCGAAATTATCAAGAATATCAAACAACAGATCACAACACTTGGATAATTCTTCATTAGGATTTTTCTGGATTTCTGCGAATTCCTGAGCATAGTTGTCCATCCAATTCCAGATAGCCTTCTCTAATGCATTTACTAAGGCTAGCTGAGCGGATTTCTTCATCAATTTAAACTTTTGATTTGCCTCATTTAATAGACGTGTAAGTCGTATAACATCCACATTTATATGTTGAATTAAATCTATGTCATTAAAATCTGGATTTTCATCAGGACAAGATGCAAGCTCTTGTAATTTCGAAGAAATACGATTGAACACAGCATTGAAAAAATTTATACTCAACGCAAATAAAACTTTACTTGCCACAGTCTTGATCACATAAATGTTTGCATTTTCAGTTGGCAAATCTGTAATAGATGCATTTAAAGGGCGATACTGAAATTGTTAAATATAATACCTAAAAATGCACATATTTCCTTTAGTAAAGCCTTGAGATTTTGATTCTCTTCCATAGTCAGGACGATAGAATCTTTCGGTTGTATACTGAAACATTTTTCCAAAGTTTCCAAAACAATTATTATACTATCATAATAGTTCTTTTCAAATTCAGAGCTATGCTGACGAGGTGCACAACTAGATCCACTTTGGAACTACAAAAATTTATTGTTTATATTCAATTATAAAAACTACACTGATGGTCATTCTACCTGATCTTGAGTTCGCTTCAAAATTTTAACAAAGCCATCAAGAACTAAGGCAAAACGATATCTAGAAATTTGTATGATACAGTTTTTATTCTGTTCTTCATTGAATTCAGAATGAGTGGTTTGTGTTCCAATTCGACAAGGCAGCTGAAAGGTTAATCAAGATTAGAATATTTTTACATGTATATCCAACTGGATTTATTAAGTGATTTGAAAAAATTGGAAACATGCTCATATATTTTAATCTCAACCTGGTTTTCAAAGCGTTCAATCAGAATATTTGCCCAGTCTCCCGGCTTTTGTGCCATTATATTTGTAAACAATACTTAAACATTCATGCTATTTGAAAGATTTTGTATATCACATTCCCAAGGGTGCGCCGCTCAAACAGCTGTCTGTCTATGCTTCTTCTAGCAGATGTCAAAAAATCTATTGATCTGTGTATGAAATAATCATTCTATGCATTTTGGATTTTGGTGAATCGTTTAACTATTTATTTAAGATGCTGATCGGAAATCCTTGACTCTTTCCTGTTCAATTCTGAAAATTAATATCTCCTTTGTTGATTTTCCCTACTGTGCCAAGATCAGATAAAGATTTTGGTGGCTGCGCTGGGACTGGAGCTGTCGACGGCTGTCTTCGCGATATACAAAATAAAATATTAAATAATAAAATTGCTTGTTTCTTTTTTTCATTCCTTGGTTTAAAGGTTGCCTTGCTCTAAAGAAACCGATATGCAGAAGTACGTCTTGTCAAGTGCCTGCCAACACTTTTTCCTGCTTTTCTGAATTTCTGCTGAATTGCTCATGAATATATTCAAATCTCCGTAGTTTCTATATTTCTATTTACTTGAGTTAGGGTCGTATGGCACAGGTTTCGTATGCTTTCTCCTAACCAATACTTTGTTATTTCTCCAAAACGTAGGATCTTCAAAGAGGTGCTGGCAGTCGAAAGCTCCTTTTGAGTTTCAATGCTCAGACCGCTAGGGACCAACGGCTAAAGTGCTCATCTTCTAACTGTATTTTTTACTGTTTGTTTATTAGTTCGTGGTCAACTGGTCCTTGACAGCCATTTCCCAATTCTACCATTCAGGTCTTTCTCACCAAACCATACTCCATCACCATAATACGTCAATGGTGATCTCCTTCGCAAAGTTGATCATTTCTTCAGAAATTTTCCTTATTTTTGAGAATAGGCTTCGCTCTGTTGTTTGCCTTGATGAGACGATCCTAACCCAAACTAAAATTACAGAGGCAACTTTCTCTGTGAAATTACTTGTTGCTCTTTGACAATGTTGTCCAACAGTTTCTGCAGCTTCAAGATCCTTGGTCATCTTGGGCTTGCTCACTTATCAATCAATTTCTATCCAAATTATCATTTTATAATCAAATAATAGGATAATAAAGAATATAATCAAATAATAAAGAATACCTATAATCAAATAATAGGATGAAAAAGGTAGACATAAATTGAAGAGTTTTCGCGTGCATTACAATTTATTTGGCAAGAACCTTCTTACTTATTGTATAAGTAAGGCCAGATCTGTTACTAATTTCAAAAATTTTAGGTATATCTACAGAATTATTCAGCAAATATCACCCATTAACCTAAGGGCTAATCTATTTGTCACAATGTGACGTCATGCGCGGGGCTGGTCAAAACTCGTTCCTCAAGCTCTAGTGATCTTACCTTGTTGTCCTAGTATCATGTGTCGAATTGAACGATATTTTTGCCCTATTCGAAAAAAATAAATAAAAGGTACCAAAATTCGGTTTAGTGAGTGAAGTGGGTTAAAATGATTTTTATAAGTTGAGTGAACTTTAAGTTTGCATAGACAGCTGCCATGTAGATCTACCGCGTTTTCCTCGAATAGTTTACATTCTAATTGTATATTTTGGTCGAATGTAGGTCTAACTTCTGGGAGATTTTCCCTTTTTTTCCCGAAATGTATGCTAAAGGAAAGGGATCAACTGTACCATCTGATGCTCAAGCAAGGGAAAAGTGAGTTAACAATATGGGAATAAACTTAACAATCTTTCACCCTATTCATTTTTTATTTGCACGAATTAAGGTTTTTGTCAATTTTATACCTTCTTAATTATTTGTTTTTTCAAAAACAGGTTAGCACTTTATGTATATGAATATTTATTACACGTTGGTGCTCAGAAAGCGGCTCAAACATTTCTGTCTGAGGTAAGAAATAAGTGAACATAACTGCTTTGAATGTTTTGAAGGACACAATTTTTATAGATTAGATGGGAAAAGAACATAACCCTTGGAGAACCCCCTGGATTTTTACATTCTTGGTGGTGGTAAGTGTTGTAAATTCGTTAAGTTTCCCTTTGGTCAATGACCTTTATTTTAGCGTATTTTGGGATTTGTACTGTGCAGCTCCTGAAAGAAGAGATACTTGTGAACATTCATCAGAAGCTAAGGCATTCCATGATTATGTGAGTATTTAATTCAGCAATTTTCACATTTGGATCAATACAGTTTGGTTATGCCTGATAAATGGCAACACTGCTTATGTTGCATTTGGCATTTATTCTGTTGGTATTTTTAATATCATTGCTGCGTTGCCAAACGTAATTTTTTTTCTGAAAGTTTAACACACTAATCAGGTTTGATTTCTTAAGAAACATTCATGAATTAGAAATATTTGGAACAGTGTGGAATGCTGTTTGAAGAAAAATACGCCGTTATTTTGAAAGATTACAGACAAATTCTAAACTGAAAATTCTTTCTGTGAAGAACTCCATTGATTTCGAATGAACCCAAACAATTGTGGCTAGTTTCTTGGTCAGAGGATCCTAATGAAGATGTCAATTGGTGTTATATTGGTGTCTGGATTGACATTATTCTTCAAGTGATGGCCAAACGGCTAAAAGAAAGTGTCTCACCCAGAGACAAGGTGTAATATCCAAAAGAAGAACATTTTAGATTGCTTGAAATCTTAGTAATTTGTTGGAGAAATGTGGAATTTGTTTGGTTCATATTTGAATTGATTACTCGTTGATCTGATATTTTACATCTAGAATACAGTTGAGATGAATCTGGGTATACCACAGGATACCATACTGGGTCCATTCATTTTGTTGCTTTCATGACAGAATCAACACCTAAATTGAATGATTCCAAAAGTTGTATCTCTTGGAATTGAGTTGTACGAAATTTCATATCCAGTTGTTTTAATTATTTGGATTGACATTTTCAAATAAAATTAATATTCTCTTTTCTCATTCAAGGGTTTTGTCAATTCTGGATATGGCGTAAATGGAATACCCCACGTAAGTTAGAAATTTAAATTATGTTAGTTTGAAACACGCTCCAATTATTTGTGATTTCAGAATGCCGGACCGTCCCCCAGCCTCATCGGACAAATGCCACCTACAGACGGTATGCCGGGAGGTCCAATTCCACCAGGTTTCTTCCCAGTAAGTGAATCTTGAAAGTTACCACTTTCCAGTTTTCAAAACTGTATTTTCAGAATTCCGCAATGAGGCCCTCACCTCCCACACATCCTTCCAATCAACCGTCCCCTCATTCTCAACCACCCACTCCGCATGCACAAATGATGTCATCACAACCTTTCATGGGTCCAAGATACCCTGCCGGTCCACGACCTGGAGTTAGAATGCCACCCCTAGGAAGTGATTTCAATGGCGTAAGTTGGTTTTCGTTGTACTTAATTCAGAATAATGCTACCATGTGGAATAAGTTATGTCACATAAATAAGGGATAGAAAAAAGAAATTCATTATTTTTCTTATCAATTTGTGGATATCTCGCTTTGTATTAGTCGGTGTAAACAGTGATTGCCCAATACCTTATAATAATCTTTTGAGGAATACTTGGGAATCCTTTCTGAGAAAGTTTGTGATAGTCATAAATTTTGAAAAATTGAGACGGAATAGAATAGAACATTAGACAGAGTAAGTAAAAAACCTGTTGAAGATCGTATTTATAGTTAAAACGAATACTAAAATATCAAATGTCGAAAGGAACACTTAATGAAAGTAACAATAATTAAAACAAATACTGTGAATCAACCATAAACATTATCATCTTCATCTCTTTCATAAAATTTATCATTTTTCAGCCTGGAGGGCAGCCTATGATGCCCAATAGCATGGACCCATCAAGGCAAGGTAAGAATCAAATGAATTAGAAATGTTTTGTTTCCAACTTGGTTTTTAATTAACAGAAACTTGCACTGGCATGAAGAGATGTCGTAAAAGATGTTATTTATTGTCATCTCTTTTTTGCTTCAGGTGAGGGCGGAGAGTTTGTAGGTTGGCAAGGTAGGAAACTGTGCCTCTTTACCACCATTAACTAGTACATACTTCACTCATCACTTTGCTTTTGCTGTGACAGAATGTTTTTTTTTTATCTATCCAAAGCTATTTATAATTTTCTCGAAGTTTTGGACAGTTCGATATTGTTTGAATGGATCGGAGAGGATCATTCTGTTACTTGAATTAACTTCATAAAAACATTCTCTCCAGCTCGCTTTCTGCTTCATAATTTCTTATTTTTCATTAATTTTTCTTTTCGTTTAAAAGGGGCAGTCCAATAATTGCCATCACTCAATTCTCAAGTAGCACAGAAATCAATAGGTAATTGGATAGTATTCTGCAGGAAGCACATACTCTGTTATTTTCTTGGACCGCCTTATATTAGTGTTTCAAATATGTATTGAAATTATTTTCACTATCTGAAAAAAATTGATTCACATACATTTCTAGACAGAGCTAATATTAACAATCATCATCTATCGTAACAAATGCATGTTTGGAAACATTATGAACATTAAAAATACTTTGTACAAACCACAATGTTACCCCTGTTAATATTTGAAACTTGTTATGACTTGATGATTTTATTGAGGATGTATGCAATTTTCTTCTTAGGCCCACCTGGTATGAATCCTATGAACAGAATGAACCCACCTAGAGGACCATCATTGGGGCCCATGGGTCCTGGTGGATATGGCCCTGGAATGAGGGGACCACCTCCCAATAACAGCATGGGACCAGGTCCTATGCCCCCCATGTCAATGACAGGACCTGTTGGCAGACCTCAGTGGCAACCTAACACTTCTACGGTAAGATAAAAATAATTTACAGGGATGATTCAACCGAAATAGAGAATTGAAATTAAGATTTGGTAATTCAAAATTTTTATTCTTGAATTTTTGCTATAAGAAAATATCCTAATATATTGTAATATAGAGACACTATTGAAATATAAAAAAATTAGACTTGAGTAATGAGCAGAATAAGAGAAAATTGTTTGGGAGGATTATTTCTTCAAAATTTCATTTCAGCCTATGAATTATTCTTCGTCGTCGCCCGGCAACTATGGCGGTCCCCCTGGTTCGGCGGGCCCACCTGGCCCGGGCACCCCTATAATGCCAAGCCCGCAAGATTCGTCGAATTCGGGGGGTGAAAACATGTATACCATAATGAAACCGGCGGTAGGGGGCAACATGCCGGGTGAGTTTCAAATGGGCGGTGGACCGGACGGTGGATCGATGGGCCCAATGGGCCCCAACTCCATGGGACCGGTGATGAATGGTGATGGAATGGAGGGCATGAAAAATTCACCGGCCAACGGTGGACCTGGGACTCCAAGAGATGATAGCGGCAGCGGAATGGGAGATTACAATTTGGGAGGATTCGGGGGTCCAGGAGAAAACGTTAGTAGATGATTATGGAGTTTGTAATGATTTTTTTTTTTTTCATACCGGGAGGACATGGTGGGAGATCTGGCAACATGAGCATATGTAGAATGGTCATTTAACATTAGTTCTTGGAATTCACAAGTTGTAGACCTTGGTATGTACGAGAAAGTATTGTGCAATGTTGTCATTTATATTTTACGAAATAGCAAACGCTATGATGGATTTATTGGAAAAAAATACAAGTTCTTTCGAATCTGGGGATCTCCATTGCAAAGAAACGCCTGCCTGACAAAAAAATTTGCTGTACCCTTTGATTTTAAACTCATACAAGAGTTCTGTTAACGTTTTAAAAGGGCTTCAAGCCAGTAAATTTATTATTTTATTTTTATATTTATTAAATTATGTATAATAGTTTCATAAGAATTTCATTTAGCACTATTATAAAACAGCTTTTTAGGAGTTTGAAATATTGCTGTCTGCTGTCACAATTTCACTTCCTTTCAATTAGATATTTTCTTATAAGTAGCTCCTAAACGTTTTAAACTAACACAATTAAGTCACCATGAAACCTGTAAAATCATTTGTAGATTTTTCAAATCATACTCAAAAAACCCAGCAATTCGGACATAAATATAATAAGATAATTATTTATTTCATGAGTAACATGAAAATATACAATTTAAATACAAAAACAAATTGAATGCTAGTGCTTAAAAGGTCTGTACATACCTGGTTAATCTAGTCATTTTATTTTTGTGAATCCAAGTACTTTTGTTGATGACTTTAGGATATCTATAGGTTAAATTATTACTCATTTGCATATCTGATTGCTAGATTGGTAAGATATTCTTCTAATTCGTAGGTATTTAACGAATCTTGAATTCTAATACTGCATTGTAAAATTAAGCATGTTATACCAGGATGGCATGATAGAACTGGTTTTATTAAACGAGTAGTTTGAATTTTTAACAAAAATGAAGTAAAATGTTTCCAACATCAGGAACATAAAGAGGGAAGCAAGGTGAGTCCATTATATTTTATAATAACAGCTAGTTTGTTATAAAATGGCTTGTTAACATAACTAAATTAATCTCTCAAAGCAATAAAGTATTTACCTCCAATATGTTTTCTGATATTTATAGTTTTCATTTTGAAACTGCTTGTATATTTAAGTTGAGTGTTTTATCGATTTCGAACTGAAGTATTTTATTTCTAATTTCCAGTGCTTTAACACGTCGAGTTCTCATTTGTTATACCGAGAAGTGTTGTTAAAAGTTATTTCATAATATAGCTTCATATATTTTTATGGGTTTTAAGGAGACCCATATAAATTTTTTTATTTCAAAGTGCTGAAAAAACTGTGTATTTAGAATATTTCTTTAGTGTCCCCTTCGTTGAATTTTCTTTATGGCTGGTTTTGATGGCTTTACCATTTTTTTTTTGTAAAATGTGAAAGCACATTGAGATATAGAGCTCTCTAGTGTTGATTTATTGGCCTATAGTTCTATAAGGATAGATTAATCGTGCATGATATATGAGAAAAGGGATCATATATTCCAGACTTTCCTGAAAACTGCTGTTGTTGACTGAATCATAGCTTCTTCTTGAATTACTTCAAAAAAAATTCAGTGAATTCATTTCACTAATTACTGTCACTATCAATTAAATTAGTAAATTTGATATTTTCATCATGGTGAAGTTCTCGAACAAAGAACGTCTTCAGTTTATAAAATTTGGTTACGCCTTTTTTCGGTGTTCGGCCAAAGTGCTCGGCCGCCAGACTATTTTACCTTAAACGAACTCTTCCGTGAAGTGAAACGGAAACCCTCAACGACCTCATCAAATTATATCCTACACTCCAATAATTTCTTACACCTAAATTTTTTATCGGTGCAAATCAATATCAAACAGCGGTAAGCAAATCCCAATCAATTATCCCAACTATTGTGTTTGCTTCGAAAGGTCCGGTTACGACAAGCCGAATCATTTCATGTCGATGATCCAGTCTTAAAAGACCGAACTAGTCACCTCAAGTCGCTTGGAGCCAATACTGCAGACCGAATCGTATATTCACTTCTCTTAGATCCTTTAGAACTTGACCATAAACATAAATTCTTCGAAAGCAACCCATTTCGGTTGCGGGGGTTTGGTGGACTCAATCTTACTTAAAATTTCGCCTAGCGCCATCTAGAGGAATTCTAGTTTTGGGATGAAGTGATATACAGCCTCAAACGTGTTATTTTATTTTTCCTCATTTTAGAGTTCTTGTTTGAAACAACCCAGCATGGATGTCATCATATCAAAGCCAGTGATATCTCAACTATCATTCTTCTGAGGATGTTAATCAAATGACGACATCTTGGCTTCATCTATAAAAGCAGTTGAATTTTTTTATTTTTATTGCCATGATGTAGGGCATATCAAGTGTTGCCAGATCCGACTTTGATCGAAGATGAAGGTTCACTGTCCATTGCAATCCCGATGTTAGGTGCTTGTGCTTTGTAGACTGACACTTAACAACTAAAAGTCGCTTTCCTTGCAGGATCAAACGGAATCGGCGGCTATTTTGAAAATAAAAGAGAGCATGCAAGAAGAGGCCAAGAGATTTGAGAAAGACTCGGACCACCCTGAGTATTTCATGCAATAACCTAACTAGCCTCTTTTGGCTGCTGGACGCCTCTCTTCCTTCCTAACTCGTACTAACATGGGCGGTGGTCTGCTCAGTGCTCAGTTCTTCCTGCCCTCATCGTTGCGAGCTCGACCCCTGTTGGTTCATTTCTAGTCATAATCCTTTTCTATTTGCAGATTTTCCTTTGAAGGCTGATTTTAACCAATATGAAGACAGTGTTTGGTTTTAACAAGATCCCTCAACTGTGTTCAGTTCTACCTGGTCAACTTCTTCAACATCTCAACACTTGATGCGATGTTAACCCCATATTGAGGACTTTGTTTGAGTCACATCATAGGCTGAGATAAAACTGATTCAAAAGTGACTAACAATCTATCAATTATTTTTGGCAGCTGTGTGATCTTTTACTCTCATCTCAACAAAAATATTAGGTCCGTAAAAAATTTATCTAGTGTTTAAGCAGTGTAATTTTATTCAATAACCTTCATTTGGCCTAATCAGCTTAAACATTGTTGCGTTGTTCATACAATGGAGATTCTTGAGGGGAAATTGCAATGCTCTTAGTTTCAGCAGCTATTTTTATTGCTTTCGTTAAATAATAATACCCTTAGTAAATTTTTCTGAACCTTCAGTTCGGTTACGAGTTTATTTTATATGCTATTTTCTGTAGAAAAATTTTGCACTCAATAAGGAAACCTTTCCTTACATTATTTCATAGCGTTTTGTTTGACGTTTCTGAAAAAAGCTTGTTGAAATAACTTTTCAAAAACATTCGCACCTGCATCACAGCTTCTTTTTATACTGTTTGTTTTATTTTATAATTTTTAATCTTCGTAATAAATTATTTGTGTTTCTTGTCTTTCCTGTACAGAACTTTTAATAAGATTTCTTTGGATTCCATGCTTCTTTTGATGCAGTACTTTTTTAGGGTAAACATTTTTCAATCGTTGAAGTGAATTGATAGTACGAGTGATGAAAGAATTTCTCATTCTACACGTTTGAATCAATTTTATTTCTCGGCCATTTCATAAAAATGAAAAGTGTACATTTAGAAAAATTTAAATAATTTTAGAATTAACAGGTTGTAATTGTGATAAATGATGACGATCTTGCCAAGTTATATTTTGATGTGTTATTTAAGTTGAGGTTGTTAAAGATTTGCGGACTACGTTGATTTAGACTCTGAAAGTGATATATCAATATAAATGTAATGACTGGCAAACCTGAATTCAATATATGGTGCAGTACTTAAAAAAGTTTATATTCATGATTTTCAGTATCGAATAATAAATATAAGTATGATGAAATTGCACCATATAGTTTGTGGTCTGTATCATGTAAAACGTATAACAGATTTGTCTGAAATTCGATCAGAAAATGTATGTCTCAATTGAAACATTCCTTTGAGGTATGAGGAGGAGATTAGAGCGTTCTATGTCCAAATCTACCTCACTTAACTCGTTACTAATAAGTTATATACGTGGAATAGGCGAATGTTATTTCTCATTTTTCTATTGAAATGTGTACCTCGAAAATGATAAGCATCACAAATCATTCATCACTAGATTCATTCAGGACTCCTGTAAAGTATTTATTTTTGAATTTTGTTTCAAAAAAGATTAAATATATATATATGAAATTTTTCAGTTTGTGTTTCATTTTTTCTGGGAGATTGAATACCTGGGGGGTGCGCCAATTTAATTACTCACTTTGAATATGGTAACTTAATGGTACGAAGAAAATAATGAAGCCTAATGGTAGAAAAATATTTATTTTTAATTTAAGATATAGCTTTGTTAGTTCTTAGTGGCTGTTATATTTTTTCATATCTTGTTTCCATCTTTTATTGAGTGGCGATTATGTCCAAATCCCAACAAAACAGGTTGTTTCCATCTGAACATCATTAAAAATATAGGAAATTAGCTGTAACTTTCAATGATTCTCCTATCGAACATAATTTCTATTCAAAATACTTAGGAGCCAAATTAGCTGGATCATCTTGGGATGCTGATGCTCTCACTTTTCACACAGCATCTTTAGTCTTAGTCTTTTCTGCAGCTGAGTATTGTTGCTCTGTTTGGTTTAATAGTGCATATACACAAAAAATTGATGCACATTTGAATACATCCATTAGAATCATTACTGGCACTATCAGATCTATACCGGTTCATTGGTTACCAGTTTTGACTAATATTGTCCCTCCCTATATACGCAGACAGACTGCAGCTCTTACTATGATTTCCGATTCTTTCTTGGAATGGGTTATAAATTTCAAACAAATTTGATTAGTATTTGTTGTATTCAGTTCTTTTTTCTGCTTTTGTCTTTTATTTTCGGATTCGATATGGTCAACTTGAAGAAGCCTCTGTGTTTATCAATAATAATAATAATTCTTTATTAATCTCTTCTACATTACAAATAAGAATGTATAGGACAGGTCAAATGAAATGAGTTCCCAGTAAAGAGAAAGTAATTAGAAATAATCAAAACGAATACCATGAAACTAGTATACAGAATTTATGCAAAATGACCATCGGCTAAATATTCCGCAATACTATAGTAAGATTTTGCAATTAATATACGTTTTATGGTGGTTTTAAATTTTATATCAATCAAAAAGACATAATAAAACAATGGAAGCGATTGCAGTAGGTTTATTCTTGAAACCTTATAAACAAGGACTTTGTATTTTTTTAAGAAGAAGAAACACTTAAAACTCCCAAATAGACCCCTTACTAATTTGGATATAGAGAAGGTGATAAAAGATCATAAGGATTTTCGTGGGGTGTTTTCGCGAGATTCTCTTCCAATAAAAATCAGAAATTATGAATCCGGGGTCATTAATTTAGATAAGAAAAGTGAACCAAGAACTCACTGGACTGCATACAGGAAAATAAACAAATGTATCTATTATTTTGATAGTTACGGAGACCTTCAACCTCCCATCGAAGTGAAACTATATTTCAACACTAATGGAAATTGTAAAATTTTATATAATCATCAACGTTATCAATCAATTAATACTTTCAACTGTGGTCATTTATGTATAAATTTCCTTCTGGATCAATCATATAAATTGAATTCAAAATTACCATAAGAGTCATTCTACAATCCGATTCTAAAGTTTGAGGAACAAAATGGATAGAGCAAAAGAAGTTTGTGTGAAATACATAAAGGTGATATGTGATAAATGTTCATCCATTAATTCCGTAAAATCAAGGACACGAGTAAATATGGCCGGATATACTTGTAATGAATTAGTAAATTATTGAAGAATGTTATGCCCTTGTAAGATGGGGAGAGTTCAAATTTTGATGTTCTATGTTGAGGCAGACAAAGTATTTGTGAGTTTCTCGTACAATAATTGTGAAAGTGTGACAGTCCAATAAAATTTCTTAAATTTCGTTTAATAAACAACAGACATTTGTAGATATAAATAGAGGGACCGTCAAAATGTGATGCTTGATGAAAAGTGGTCTACAAGAGGAGAGTTGACTGGTATTGAAAATCAGACGTATAATCCTTTTTTGTGCCAAAAATATTCTGTTCACGTCAGTAGAAGCTCCCCATAATATGACGTTGAATTGTAAATGACTATAAACTAAACTGTAGTACACGTCCAGAATCGATTGGAGTGGTAAACACAATTTCAACTTATTTATAGCATAATAGGAAGTATTCAGTTTTTTACTTAACACATCAATATGCTCACACCATCTCAGATTGCTGTCGAGATGAACACCTAAAAACTTCACATTTTCCGAAGAAGAAATTGTCACATCTCCCAACTGGAGAGTCAATGGAAGCGAATCCCTAATTCCAAAGGAAATGATTTTGGTTTTTCCTAAATTCACAACAAGTGCATTGGCTTTACACCAGTGTAGGAAGCTCATTATTAGGCTGCTACAGCACGAAAGAAGTTCATCAATATTCCCAGATGCTATCGCAATAGAATTTATTAATTTGGAGACAATAAGGTGTTCAGGCAAATCATTCACGAATAATATAAACAGGAGAGGTCCTAACACCGATCCTTGAGGAACACCGATATCTATGTTATATTTGCTGGAATATGAGTCGCCCACTCTGACAACTATTGATCTTTCAAGCAAGAAGCTATGCAACCAGTCCGAGATGATTCCTCTGAATCCTAAGTTTTATAGATTGCTCATTACAAATGGAATAGACAAACAATCGAATGCACGCGATAGGTCGAAGAACAGACCCGCGACATAGAGACCATCATCCAACCATCTATAAGTACTCTCAATAAACGAAGTGGCTGCCGTCTCAGTTGAGCAACCGATTCTGAATCCGTGTTGACAACTTGTGATAATATTGAACTTATCTAAATAATCTATCGTACGCTTTAATACCACTTTCTCAATAATTTTGGAAATACTACTCAGGATTGAAATTGGTCTGTAATTATTATTTCAGTCACATCATTCCGTTTGTGTATAGGAATGACAGTGCTTATCTTGAGTGAAGATGGAAAGATGCCAGATGATATTGAAAGATTTATCAGGTGAGCAAGATGACTGCCAATGTATCCAGCAGAGACTTTCAATATTCATGAAGAGATACAGTCAGTACCTGTGCTCTTCTTATTTTTTAATGAATTTATGACGTTTATGACTTCCGCCGAATCAACTGGATAAAAGCAAAAGCTATGTGATTCCATCTTAGATGTTGTGCAGATGTGAGATATTTTATTTCCATAGTGTTGCTGAAGGCTAACAGTTGTAATACTAGAAAAATATTCCGCAAAGGCTGCAGCTATTGTAGGCGACTCGGAACAAAGGACTCTGTGTACATTAATTGACATATTCTCTTTTATACTTTTCTTACCAGTTTCCTGGTTCACAATTCTCCAAATACTTTTATTTTTGTTGACTGAATTTTCAATTATATTTGCATAAAAGTTGTATTTCGTTGTTTTCAATAGATAACTATAATACGCCTTGAATTCTTTGTAAATCACAAGAGAATGTACAGACCTCAATTCAGAGTGAAACCAATGTAAATCTTTCAAATGAAGACTTGCCTGCCTAACTTCTTTTGTTACCCAATTTTTACTATGAGAGGTAATGTGCCTAGCAGGAAAATGCCGGTCAATAAAATGAGTTATGGCATCCATGAATATTCGAAAGCATGAATCAACATTACCATTGACATAAATTTCATCAAAGCAAACCGAGAGAGAGATGCCACATACTCTTCTATTCTTTCTTCGGAGAAGAACCTTACGTAGCTTTTATTAGCCAGTTGGGTGCATGGGAAATTAACTGGAAGAAAATTCACTAATATGACCTTATGATCACTGAGGCTTGCTTCAATTACTTTTGAACTACAATATTCCTGGTCCTGAAACATTGGTGAATATTCTAGTCGCCTCTTGCGATGTTACATGTAAATTAAAGCTGAAAAGTACATCAAATAACAATTTTCTCATATTACACCTCGGTTCCAGAAAATCAACATTAATATCACCACATATGAAGAAGTTGTCCACTAACCTACTACAAAACTGCAAAACAGCAGTAAATTTTTGGAGGAATATCTCGAAATTCCCTGATGGGGGCTTATAAATACTCAAAACTCCTATTTTTATACCGTGATACATCACTTTCGTGCAACAGACTTCAAAATGCATTTCTTCTGAATATTTGGAAATTAACATATTTTTCACGATTGAATGGATAATGAATATCACTTTTCACATACATATTATGTATAAACTGTATCTGAATATTTGGAAATTAACATATTTTCACTTGTGACTCAAAACTGCCACCGTGACTCCTGCCAGGACGACAGAAGAAATCCGCTTGCCGATATCCTGGAAGCACTCAAGACCCCAAGATGGTTCAATTTATTCGTGATAGACTGAGTGTTTATTTGCATGATTTTCAGTTGGATCTTTTGGGAATCTTCATTATACGACCTTCGTTTCATGCTTGGGACGGATGTGGCACTCGTTTTTGAAAAAAAAAATAAATGATGGACGCTCACATTTTTGGCCAACAAGCTGCTTCCAATGCTTTGTCAAGCTGGCCTCTTGGTATCAAAACCTTAAAAGATGCGTAACTCCCTGGATATTTCGATTTTAATGCTTCACATTTCACGTCCGTGAAGTTTGGTTTCAGAAAGGCCAAAAGTTCCTACGGTGTTGTCTCCGGTTTCAAATTCGTTACATGAAGAGGTTTATACTTTTCAATACCTACAATGGTAGATGATCCTGAATAGTTACCAACCACTAACGCCTGACGAGAAGTTCTTTTGTTTCTTTTATGGGATACTGTCTGCTATTTCGTGTTCGATAGTGGTTCATTCGCCCTCTGCTCTAGTGCGGGAGTGTCCTGTTGACTGGATGGAGCCATTATTTTGCTTAAAGCATTATTTACATCGGATAATGTTATATTTGGTTTAGTTATTTTCGACTGATTCGAAGTTACTTTGTTTCCATCATTTACTACCACATTTTTGGGTTCACTGACATACGTGGGAGTAGCCGCTTTTATCGTACTCTGCATATGCACCTTCTTGTTGACATCATCTGTAGTTATATTCTCCCGTATGTTTACTTTATTTTTCAATATCGATATCTAATTTTCTAAAAACATTATTTTATCTTTCAATAGAAACGAATTTTCAATCAGAATTGAGTTTTTGAACTCTAATTCTTCAATTATTTTCAGAAGTAGATCCTGATGGGTTGACTCACCAGAGATTTGTACACTTTCAGGCTCCGATTCATTTGGTACATTCGAGGTATTATTTTGACTGAGGAATGGGGAAATCAAATTTTCACCACAACATTTTTTCAATTTTGAACCGCACCTTGGATGATAAACAGTGGGACAATGGTTACATTTAAAATCAACTCTAATTAAAGATTGTTTACATGAACCACATTTAAGCGATTGAAGAAAAAAGTCCCTCAAATATATTTAAGCTTATTTTGTACACACAATACACATGCGGGGAGCCAGGGGTTTTTTCCCTAGGCTTTCATGTTTTATACCGAATTGTATGGCACCCCATCACTAACCACTATTGTTTGTCAACCAAAAAACTGTAAGCCAGGCTCTAGAATAAGCGCCCACGTCAAGGTTTTTCTGGATTTTTCTACAAATGGGTGTGGGAAATAAAATGAACCATCTTTCACTATGTATATTTTTATTTCATACTTCACCGTATGAATATTAAAACAAGAAATAATCAGATGCTCGAAACATATTGAAAATTCTCATTTTTCAGTAAGAACCATATTAAAGATGAACTTCAATGTGGTTTTTCTGTATCGCAGGTGAAAACTTATTACATATGTATCTAAGCAAAGGTATTTTTTCACAATTGAGTTAGATTCATTCAGAACAAAGCTGTTTTTGGACGCTTTTCCTAGTGGAACAGCGAATGGAAAGTTTTATTGATTAGGATATATAACCATGCTAATTTCACTTCAATTATACCTAGTGACAGAGCTACTTTTTGAGAATAAGCAAAATGAAGGGTTGCGCTTTGTTCCTCCTGATATGTAACAAAAAACATGAAATTGTTGGCACTTTTTTTTAGTATCAACATGAATTGCTGTGGTGTTATTCTTTATCAATTCAGGCATGGACTGGCTGTTTGTTTTGAATTTGGACCAAAAGAAACATAGAAACTACATAAATTATCATTACTCGCACTGGTCCTGATGACTTGACACAACAAAATATCAACGATTTTAGATTCATAGTGAAAATATAATAATAGGAAACGCCATGTTGAGGCACCATTAAAATAAGACTAGGTGGTTCATGGCGTTATCCAATAGTAACTAATTCAGTGTAATATATAATATATAGATAAATATAAATAGAATTCAATATATCAAGGTACCGTACGTTAAGGCTAGTTGAGATCACTAGTGCACTATCTGCTATCAGCGCAGTCATAGCTTGCTTTAGCTGTCACAATTGTGTCCACTTTGAGCAGTGTCACAGGTAAGGTAACCGCTTAAAACGATTCCTTCCTAAGAGAGATCAACCGATAATTTCTTGGTGTCAACATAAATATGGTTAAACATCATTGGCTTCTATAATCACTGAAATGACATTTCAAATATGTTACAGACTAAAAATAGTTGAAGCAGAACAGAGTACATTGAACACAAGTTGAAGATCACTAATATATCTAACCAACAATTCTAATGTGTTTCTTAAGTCACCGATCCTCAATCAGAATTTTAAAACAATTCTTTATTGGGCGAAATTATCAGTAGACCACAGCATCATTTCAGTATAAAGATTGTAAATTTGAAACAGGCTTTTTTAATTTTGATTACTCACACATCACAGAAATACAAAATGCCCCATCAAGCGAGACATCCAGAATTCAATTTTAATCTCAAAATTATTTCAAACTTGGAAATATCATCCTTAAATGGGACATTTATATGAACATATATAGGTAGGTATTTATATATGTGTGCATGCGCGAATTCTTTTGACTATGTCAATATGAGCAAATTTTTACGATCTAAACTTCTAAGGTCTAACAACATTTAGTGCTCTATATTTCAAAACAACGATATAAATTCCAAAGACATCGATTTTTTCTAAAAACTACGATATGAGGGGCGAATCGTTTTGAATCGAAAATGCTTTTGTATAAATTTCATTTACATAGGTAACAAAAATTAAATTTTAGTCATGAATACTGACAGTACCAATAATAATGTGTGTTTACATGGAATTGAAAGAAGGAACACTAGTAAAGCCTTCTGTATTATAATGGGGTTTGACATCTTCATTTTGTTTCATCTTTCTTGGAGTATATACACTTTTTCGACAAAAGAGCGAGTATAGAAATATATTGGTTATTATATTTATATATCTATTTTTATCAATTATATACGTTTTATCCCCAAAATATGAGTTCACTGGATTTACCGTCAAACTGCCACCTTTCTTTGCGAATCCTTTATATTCATCGACGAAAGAACAGTTGTAATCAAAGAAGAATGATTTTTAATGATAGATTTTTTACATTCTGATTACTAAGAATCAGTATAATAATTGGCAATCCGCCCCTGTATATATTAAACTATCACCTCATAATTTGACATATAAATACACTGGATTTTTCTACAAATGGGTGTGGGAAATAAAATGAACCATCTTTCACTATGTATATTTTTATTTCATACTTCACCGTATGAATATTAAAACAAGAAATAATCAGATGCTCGAAACATATTGAAAATTCTCATTTTTCAGTAAGAACCATATTAAAGATGAACTTCAATGTGGTTTTTCTGTATCGCAGGTGAAAACTTATTACATATGTATCTAAGCAAAGGTATTTTTTCACAATTGAGTTAGATTCATTCAGAACAAAGCTGTTTTTGGACGCTCTTCCTAGTGGAACAGCGAATGGAAAGTTTTATTGATTAGGATATATAACCATGCTAATTTCACTTCAATTATACCTAGTGACAGAGCTACTTTTTGAGAATAAGCAAAATGATGGGTTGCGCTTTGTTCCTCCTGATATGTAACAAAAAACATGAAATTGTTGGCACTTTTTTTTAGTATCAACATGAATTGCTGTGGTGTTATTCTTTATCAATTCAGGCATGGACTGGCTGTTTGTTTTGAATTTGGACCAAAAGAAACATAGAAACTACATAAATTATCATTACTCGCACTGGTCCTGATGACTTGACACAACAAAATATCAACGATTTTAGATTCATAGTGAAAATATAATAATAGGAAACGCCATGTTGAGGCACCATTAAAATAAGACTAGGTGGTTCATGGCGTTATCCAATAGTAACTAATTCAGTGTAATATATAATATATAGATAAATATAAATAGAATTCAATATATCAAGGTACCGTACGTTAAGGCTAGTTGAGATCACTAGTGCACTATCTGCTATCAGCGCAGTCATAGCTTGCTTTAGCTGTCACAATTGTGTCCACTTTGAGCAGTGTCACAGGTAAGGTAACCGCTTAAAACGATTCCTTCCTAAGAGAGATCAACCGATAATTTCTTGGTGTCAACATAAATATGGTTAAACATCATTGGCTTCTATAATCACTGAAATGACATTTCAAATATGTTACAGACTAAAAATAGTTGAAGCAGAACAGAGTACATTGAACACAAGTTGAAGATCACTAATATATCTAACCAACAATTCTAATGTGTTTCTTAAGTCACCGATCCTCAATCAGAATTTTAAAACAATTCTTTATTGGGCGAAATTATCAGTAGACCACAGCATCATTTCAGTATAAAGATTGTAAATTTGAAACAGGCTTTTTTAATTTTGATTACTCACACATCACAGAAATACAAAATGCCCCACCAAGCGAGACATCCAGAATTTAATTTTAATCTCAAAATTATTTCAAACTTGGAAATATCATCCTTAAATGGGACATTCATATGAACATATATAGGTAGGTATTTATATATGTGTGCATGCGCGAATTCTTTTTGACTATGTCAATATGAGCAAATTTTTTACGATCTAAACTTCTAAGGTCTAACAACATTTAGTGCTCTATATTTCAAAACAACGATATAAATTCCAAAGACATCGATTTTTTCTAAAAACTACGATATGAGGGGCGAATCGTTTTGAATCGAAAATGCTTTTGTATAAATTTCATTTACATAGGTAACAAAAATTAAATTTTAGTCGTGAATACTGACAGTACCAATAATAATGTGTGTTTACATGGAATTGAAAGAAGGAACACTAGTAAAGCCTTCTGTATTATAATGGGGTTTGACATCTTCATTTTGTTTCATCTTTCTTGGAGTATATACACTTTTTTCGACAAAAGAGCGAGTATAGAAATATATTGGTTATTATATTTATATATCTATTTTTTATCAATTATATACGTTTTATCCCCAAAATATGAGTTCACTGGATTTACCGTCAAACTGCCACCTTTCTTTGCGAATCCTTTATATTCATCGACGAAAGAACAGTTGTAGTCAAAGAAGAATGATTTTTAATGATAGATTTTTTACATTCTGATTACTAAGAATCAGTATAATAATTGGCAATCCGCCCCTGTATATATTAAACTATCACCTCATAATTTGACATATAAATACATTTTTTTATATTAATATTGCTCAGTTAATGTTCTTAGATTCAAAACTATTAATTTACTTCATACATTATTTCTCTACTTGGAACTGAAATTTACTCTGAAGTTATAGTTTTTGAAATAACATATTCCTGATCGAAAAAACTACAATCTGAATTGTGCTCGTTATAATAACACATTGTTATAGAATTCAATCGAATATAATATAAAATTTTATAGTTCAATAGTATCTACAGTTGAATGAATATCTAAGACTCTTTGGCACTTTAGGATTCTAACAATCCATCGAGAGATAAAACTAGTGACACTAATATTGATACCTTCCAATCTAATTTAGCTAAAACCATGTTTTCTTCATGAAAAAAACAGTGGTAAGGACAGCCGATGACCTTTCCATTCAGTCAATAAAGGACAATAAAATAAAGTGATTCCATAATGTACAGGCGCAACAAGAAAACAAAAAAAACACAAAGGATGAATTCAAATGAAAACGAAAAAAATAAACACATAACAATGACACATTAAAAAGTTTTTCAAAGTAAACACAAAAACATCCATAAACTGCATGTTGCAAAATATTTTTTAGAAAAATATTGAGAAAATATCACAAGTAACATTACTTGCCGAAACTTACGATGCGAAAAGATCCTAATTTGTAATAGAATCGAATTTAATGAAGCTCGTCATTTATTTCAAACAGTTCAAGAAAAAAAATGCTCTTGTTGCTGGTGAGGATGCTAAAAATCATTGGAATGATAGTATGAAGATGTGGCTAAGTAAATCAACAACTACCTACTACAGATTGGAAAAATGAATTATATCATGTTGAGATAACAAAATATAACATGGATTACGTCAAATAGTGCTCTAACGATACTTTTGGAATTCGAGATATGGAGATGAGATGAAAAACATTTTATTAAAATAATTCTGATGAAATGATTTATGATGAGACGATCTTTGGTTATTCGAAAAGGACAGTTATCTATATTAGCTCAGTTTCCTCTACTACGAAAAAGAATAAAGCTCAGTCAAGAGGAATAACTCGATGAATATTCATATAGACTGGAAAAACTAGTTCTAATTCAATTATATTCCAGACTGATTGATCTATCATTGATAGATTTAGTTAATTTCACTATATATTCATGCTGTAATAATAGTTGGCAAAAATTTTTGATTTTCAGTAAAATTGAATAAAATAACCGCTAGTAATTTCAATATCAAGTTCATCTACTTTCTAAATCTTTCAGTTGTTTCATCGTAAAGGTATATCAAATTTTCTTGGACCAACAAACTCATATGAGTGGCATTATGACAACCTCGAATCAATAACGTATAAAACGATTTAACAAAAACTGTTCGTTAAAGTCACTATCCCATTTGATATCTTACTCCATCATTTTATGTTGAACATATCCGAATCAAAAGTTTTTCGAATTATTTGAAAAGATCTCTTATGAATTGATGTCACAGATTACGAGTAGATAGTGATGACTTCTTGGCCTCCACCTCTCACCATTAGTACCCTCTCTAGGCCTTCTGTCAGTACCTCAAGGAACTCCATATCTGCAACAAATTATGGCAATGAAATCATCCCCTTGGATGGAAGATCCTTGAGACTCCACTATTGAGTTTGTTTTCACTGCAAGCTTTATGATATAGTGTATTGTAGTTGTGTCGTATATCTGCAATCTTTCGTGCATTAAAATGGATCATTAATGCATGATTTTGTGAAACAGAGCTTTAATTGGGAGGTCGACGGAAAAAATCCTTTCAAAATGGCAGAAGTGAGTATTGAAAAGTACTCTTTGAAAATTAATACATCTTACACTTACAATTGGATTCTCGCTCCAGCTTGGTATCTTTCGGCGGACCAGGTAAGTTCAAAATCACTAGTTGAGCGTCGTGAGAACGATTCACTATGACCTCATTTAATTTGACTGCTGTGTGCATCCTTCTAACGTTGCCTTCGTCCCTGTTGAAAAAATAAATTAAAACTCGAGACCTTTCAGTGCATGTAACACATACGGTGTCATTTTGGTAGGTTTCTTTTCTTCTTCAGTAGAATCGTAATTCTTCTCGTCATTGCATTCCTTTTCTGAAGCATCTTCCTTCTCGTTAGTGGAATTGTCACAATCACCAGGTTTTTCGTCTCTATTTACTGGCTGGAAATTTGAAACAGCTTCAATTTCACTTTCGGTAGATAGTGATGGTGTTTTTTATTTGTTTTCAACTTATTAGGACTTTTATGTTATTCATAAAATTATCAGCTTCAATTCGGTAATGAATACAGAATTTACTCTTGCTTCTAATCTTGAGAATACTTTACATTCATCAGAGTCTCATGAAACAATTAATGAGTTATTGAATATAAGATTTTAAGTGACTAATTAGCAAGTACCAACCTCGTTAGTTGGCTCAGTATCGCAGTTTTTATTATCCTTTGGCAGTTCTTCTCCACCAGATCCGGGTTCTTGGAATCTCACCTTTGAAGCAATTTTCGGATCTTGATGATGCTGATCAACAATAGACTGCACCTTTTATGGAAATCAATATTCAATTAAAAAAAAAACAATGGTACTCGTCATGAAATGCATGAGAGAAATGAAGAGATGATGGCGCACTGATTGCCCTAAGGGAAAATATGTAGCAGATGGACGATACGTGAAAATGATTGATAAATGTGAAAATAAAAAAAATCGTGCACAAATCAATACGTAAGTCATCAAGATACGGCAATTTTTACCAGTGGAAGATTTTCTTTGGTTGAGATCTCGTTGAAATCCGCCAGCGATTGAACCTTGCAGTGAAAATAAATATTTTCATTACATTACCTCCTGATAATTCATCGAATCAATCGATTGATTAAATAGATAGTGCGTGGATTCTGTTGAAAGTATTCCATGACTTACAAAGACAGAAAGACCACACAGTATCCAATGATGAACAAAATATATCTCCAAGAGCATACATAATTCTATCATCCATATAAAAATGTATGCCGATGAACATATGCCGTGTTCTAGTGTTGGGTACCTCTTACAAGAGGCGGCTCATTTGTCCCGTACACGACGAGGAAATGTAAGAGAGGCTCATTTTTATACAATGTACCACCTCACTTCAAATGTCCCACGAGGACCAGGTAGCGATGGAGCCACGCGACAAATACAAAGAAGGGATAAACCCTAGTCCTGGTCACCGCTACAAAAACGACAGAGACAGAGGTAAATGAGGGCTGAGGTGATGTACTGATTCATAATAGACAGTACACAGATGCCGTAAATTATGGAATCGTATCGCGTCATGAACGGCTAGACGCTTCATTTGAAGTGGTACAATGTACCGCTTCAGTACAAAAATGAGGCACCTCTTACAAACTCAATTTTAAGACGTGTACTACCCAACACTACCATGTTCTATAACATCTATTCCAGATGTTGACTTACAAGTCCTAAGCTTTCCTTTTTGTTCAACTGCAGTTCTCTCAGCATTTGATTACGTTGTTCCATCATCAATGTTCGTTCATAAGTATAGGCGGATATATCGCTGTCCATCTGAAATACACACAAGCTATTTACATCTGTTGATATGATTCATAGACTTTCTAACCATTTCTACCACTTCAACCTCGGCGGCAATTCGCAAATGATATAAGAAAGTCTTCAAATCTTTCTTCATCTGAATCGAATTATCCTCCAGCTGTGCCACGGTGAATATCCTCATCTTGCAATTCTTCCATGTCCGATGTTGTTTCAACAGGAACGGAAGCAACATCAGTAAACCGCCATCATGAACAATCCACCAGATATCGATGTTTCCAACAACTTTGTCCGTTGAATTGGGGAAGAAATTGATACCTTTAGGAACTAGCAAGGCCATATGGGCGGCGGTCACATTACGAACGGTCTGAAGGAAAACCTGCCAAGTCCTTTCGTCTTCAGATTGACGCCAGCCGTATGGCCATCCTAAGATCACAGTGTTCGGTTTCATACCACCCAGTCCAGTCGTTTGGACTCTGAAATGAAAAAAACTCGTAAAAACTGATTTCATTTAAACGCCAGTTGTTCGTACAAATGTGATAATCCGTCGCTTATATTACGTGCTACTAGGATATCAACAAATCCTTTAACTTTTTCCTCGTCCATCGTTTTTCTCAAACTCTGTTTAGCAGCCATGGCTTCTCCGTAAGACCTTGTGTAATCACCGTGGATCACAGATGCGCAAACTGTCAGACCCTTACCTACAAATGGAAAGAGTGTGATGAGTACACAGGGTAGTCGTAGCGAATTTTAAAAGTGAACGTTACCTGCTTTTAGCTGGGAGGCGAAAGAAAATAACTTTCTATATTTGGGTACATAGTCGGAGGTGAGTTTAACTAAGATCAGAATTTGAGGACGCCAGTTTTTGGTGTGAGGGGGTCCTTCGTCAAGACGGAGAAGAGAATATCTAGCTGCCGACAATGCCATACCTCTGATACCGTCGCCCCATTCTTTCTCAGCTCTGAAATAACACCGATAAATTATCCAGACAAAATAATTAGGAAATACTACCTACCCTCTATATTCGATGTATTTGTAAATCATACCAGCCATACCCATAGCAATAAGTGCATAATACCATGAGGTCATAAACATAATGGCTACACACAAAGATAAGCCTATGAACGATAAAGACCAATGGTAGTATTTGAACCTTGGCCTCCAATTAGGCGTCCTCAGTAGAGTTTGCAAAGCACAGGCTAAGTTCACGAAGCCGTAGCACATCAAGAAGAACATAGACAATAAGGGAGCTAGGTAATCGACGTTGCCTAATAAAATACCGCATTGACATATCAAAAGTGTAAGAACAAGAGCTCTTGTCGGTTCTCCTCTACTAGAAGAAACAGCAAATGGTGTTAGGAAAGGTATAATTCCATCCTTCGCAATTGCTTGAAGTAATCGCGGAGCACCTGTTAATGATTGTAGTCCCGCACCTAAGGTCGACAAGAAAGACCCTATAAGAATAACCCATTGGTTTGGCCATGCCATGTTTGCAACCACCAGTTTACCGCCTATGGAAACACCAAACCTGAAATGTTTAAACTGTAGCAAAAACGAAACTAATCCAAGCTATACTCACTTATCCCTAAGAAGTAAGTTATCAACTGTTCCAGCAAATAATAATACGCACGACAGGTATACAGTAGATGTTGTCAAGATGGCGCAAATGGTTCCGATTGGAATTGATTTTTGAGCATCAGCCAAGTCGCCGGATCTGTTGGAACCTGCCATTATACCGGTTACAGATGGGAAGAAGATACCGATGAGGAGTGTGAACGAAGTTGTGATGTCGGCATATACTTGATTGTAAGTAGGATTATCCATTTGCTCGATGTCTTCTGGGTATTTAGTTTGAGCGATATATTGACCAACTTCCAGAAAACTATCGTAAATGTTATCTGAAATCAGTTGAATGTTGTCAAGCGATTGAAATTGAAAATTTAGAGTCTCACCAAAGAATACTCCAGAAGATAAACCCTTGATGCCACGGACAACGTTGATTTCATGATCGCGGAAGTATGGATCGCAAGAAGTAAGACTGCTATTAGTACAATATAATTTTCTTAGAAAACCTGTCGCATTCTTATGGCAATCATTAATATTTTCTAATTGCAGCAAACGCTTTCCCAGTACACACATGCTGAAATTGAAAGTTTGATTGAATTCGGACTAACACATCGAAAAAACTTCTTACTATAATTTATCGTTCCCATTTATGTTGTAAAATATACCAATATACACAGCCAGAATTGAAAAGATGACGCACGCCAAAGCAACAGTTGCGAACTTGTTCACAAACTTCACCCCGATGAACACAATAGTGCCCATTACCACCAACAGACCTGACCCATACACCCTGAAGTTGTTGTACATCGCACTGGGATCTTTATTCACGTCTCCAAATATCGACAAACCGGGAGCCATGTATGTCTGAAAAAAATTAATTAACATTTTTGGCCTGAAGATATAATGAACTAGAAACGCTTAAAATGGAAAGAAAACTACTCTTATTGTCAACTAAAACACTAATTCTACCACCTAGAATCATATTCTGTACCGCTAGTGAAACAATGAACCGAATTGCTGAAGAGCAAAAGGCATTTAAAGTGTTTGATGGCAAACTATACCAATTGGATAAACGTTATCATCACGAATGTTGTAGTCCATGACACTAATTATAAATCAAAATAAGACACTGTTAATGGTCAAAAATCCAACATACCAGCACTATCTCGACAGCGCCAACGATGTACATTGCTGCAGCAAGCGTTGTACCCGTGTAGAATAGCATTCCGACAGCGCCCCCAAACTCCGGACCAAGGGATCTGGATATCATGAAGTAGCTTCCACCACCAGGCACAACACCGTTTGTGGCAATAGCAGACATCGATATCGCTGTCAGCATCGTAACACAACAGCAACATAAAACTATGAGGAACCCTTGCAACGCCCCTGCTGTACCAACCACCCACGTTAATCGGATGAAAAGTATGACACCAAAGATGTTCTGGATGCAGGGTAGATACACTCCTATGAGGGTGCCCATCCGAGCACCACCAGGGGCAGGTCTGGCATCAGGATCGTTCGAGGCTGGGGGAATAGTATTGGAGTAGTTGGCCAAGGAACTGATGAGGGTAGAGATTCGTGGTCTGTCCTCCATTTCCTCCGAGTAGAGATACAGGTTCGTCTCGTAACCTGACACCTTGTCGGAAACGAGGTTCTGGTCTTCGCCTCCATCTCCTATAAAGAGAATTGTTTTTGATATATGAAGAGTGCAACCTAAATTTAAAAATCGGTTTTTGTCCAGCTTCAAGCAGAGGGTCCGAATAAACGTCTACGTAATTAACTGTACAGCTTTGCGTTATGTAAACTATTGATGCCCAATCCAGAATTAATGGCAATATTTGTCTTTCACTGGCGCTTTACCTATAATTGGTCGGATTGAATCGATATTGTTTTGTTCCCTACCGCTATTATGCTTATCCTTCCATTGAGGACTGGTCAGTAACACAAGTCCTGGAGTAAATCATTGATCCTAATGGGAACAATGGGATAGAGTCATGTTATTCAGGTTACAAGGAAACGTGCAAGTCAAATTATCGAGTGCGTTGCTTAACAACACCCACTTCCAAAACTTTGGCACTAGAGGCTGGAAAATATAGTGTGTATTGGAAACTCCATTCAAACAGTATTATGCAGGTGTTCTTATTGGCATTCTCATGGTGAAAAACCTTCTTTTTCTGGACAATTTCGGCCTTAAAACGATCCAACTAACCAATATAATGGTCAATGTTGAATGTGTCCCCATGTTGGATGAAATTTTCACGCACTTCCCAAAATACAGAGGCCATTTCCTTCCCCGTTTGAGCCTTTGCTCGGTTTGAAAGGTTTTCTTCTCACAAATCAGACCTCATTTATCAAATTTCATGTAAAGATTGCAATGCGGTATATATGGGACAAACGTCACAAATTCTAAAAAAACGCATTGCCTTACACAAAAGTGGCACCAGATTAAAACCTGAAAGGTTTGCATTGGCAAACCATTCATCAACCCTCGGTCATTCTTTCGATTTTGACGGTATAAGAATTTTATATAACAAAAATGACTATAATAAAAGACTATTTCTAGAAATGTGTTATATAGATGAAAATAAGAATAACATCAACAAAAAAACAGATATTAAAAATTTAAATATTATCTATGAATACCTACTTTCTTTAGATGTCACTTAATTTAGTTCATCTATGATAATTTATTGTCAAATTTGATATTTTAAGTTCTTGTCAATTATTCGAATAATCATTTGTATGCAAGTAAGTTATTTTGTAATATTGTGCTCAATTTCTTATATTCATTATTTCCTCTATGGCATCCTGAAGAAGAACAGTTAAAAAGTTCGAAATATAGATGATTTACAATTTTGATTATTGATCATTCCCGACATTGCCAAGTACCCAAATAAAATTCATCACTATATATATACATTTATTATAGTTTGAATATTTACTCGCAAGTGTTTAAATTATTTTCAATTTTTTTAACTCATGCTTCTTCATTCAAGGGCATCTTTACGGTAGACAAGAAACGTATAAAGTCAGATGGCATTTCATCATTATTCGATAGGTAATGATTTTAATATAAGATGGAAAAATTATTGATTTTCCTGACAGTACTCTACAAATACGAACTATTTTTATCAATTAATTTTGAATTTATTGAATTCGCAGCAATTTAACGAGGTGAATTGATATTTTAATCTATCATTGGTATAGATAACATTTAGCATTAGTTTGGAAAAGAAATATCTGACCTAACGTACATTTTTAATACACACGAGTGTGATAAACTTTCATGGTTATCCAATGATTTAATAAAAGATAATGAACAATATATTTAAACACAACGAAAATATATTGGCCCGTTATCTTCAAATAGAGCAATTTTTCAAAAATAATATTATTTTTGGAATGTAAAAATTAATCACGTAGATTCCACTATACATTTTGTCAATATCAGTAAATGAACGAAAAGCGTAACTCAATATGAAATAAATGTCTTCTATTGAAATTCCAACTCACTATCAACAAATATTAATATTTGATATCCTATTACACAATGGAACGTTTTGTTTATCATAAATACCCAATGAGATCTAATTTAAACGTGAAATCAAATAGAATTCATTGAATAAATAAATATCGTTCTAACATTCGAATAAATTAATAAAGAAGTACGCACTTACTCTTTGATACTCGTACATTCCTGCAGTGGCAATTTCCAGTAGGTAGGTTTAAATTAATTATTGAGATATTTCATTAAAATTCAATGAACTGCATGTATTTAACTGTGGACGAGTACGAAACGTATCTGTGGCATTTTAAATGAGCATATTGAAAAAAATCGATGAAACATATTATTATTCCGTTTCCATATTCATACTCACTTTTTATTAACGGCATTGATGGTACATCAATGAACAGATTGCAACTATGATAAGAAGGAAACACTGTCTTATTTACCATAGAGAACAGTTATGCGTTTTCATTTATTTTGATATTATCAAATTCGCAGTTGAAGAGCTTTCTTGCACTATGATTATGATGGGGAATAGAAGCCAGATAAAATCAGCAGTGGCGTCTTTTCCATAAAATGACACAATTCCTCAGGGAATTTTATGAGATTATAAGGTTGAAATGCAATTACAATTTCAACAAGTTCAGTTCAGTCATTAGGAAAAGTATAATATACGATTTTTTTTTATTTCGTGGGTATGGAATCTTTTTTTAAAAAGACGTTAAGGCTGTCCTTCAAGCGACGTTTCGCAACTTTATTTGTTGCTTCTTCAGAGCTCTACAAACACACACAGATTATTATAAAGAACATGGTTTTATTTACTTAAAAACTGACTGTTTGGGCTTTAGTACAATCTACCACAACATACTAAATTTATTTTCCCGAAACAGGATTTAGACACCTAAACTTCATTTATAACATTTTTTATATTCCATCACCTATTTATTTTATATAATACACTGCTCAACGATTGATAGGGATCACTTACTTTTTCTAAATTTATTCCTGAAATATTCGCTCCAAGATTATAAATTTAGTCAGATATCACAGTTTTTTCAGTTGATAATATGGTTCACTTGAGAAAAGAATGAAAAAATGGAAAGTTGGGAAGAAAAAAAGACTTTATTAGGAGCACTCAAAATTCTGTGTTTGAATAACATAAAAATTTTATGATGAAACCACAAGAAGGCTAAAGTTTTGGTTAAGCTAGTACCTAGTTGGTCCCCTACGAGCTCGTCTCAAGCATTCTACCCTACGAGGCATACTTTCAATCAAACGATTTATAAAATTTTGGGGCATATTCGTCCAAATATCCCGTAAAGCGTTAGAAAGGTCCTCCAGGTTTTGAGGTTGACAATTGTCTAGACATCTCAGACCAGACATGTTCGATGCAATTCATGTCTGGAGAGTCCATCCTATCAATAGCATGAGTTTCTAGCGCTTAATTAACCAGACGACTACGGTGTGGATGGCATTATCGTCAATTAAAATGAAACTCTCGCCCAAGGCAGCCGCAAACGGAACAATTATGGGTTCAATATTCATATCGTGATATCTCTGGCTGGTCATTGTGGTGTTCTGCAGAACAACCAACTCTGTGCGTTGGTTCAAACAAATGCCTCCCCATACACATATAGAACCTTCGCCAAAAGCTGTTGTGGGTACCATAAACTGCTCTGCATACCTTCGACCTCTTTCCCTCCAAGCAAGAATACGTCCATCAGAGTTGACCAAACGAAATCTAGACTCATCCGTAAATAAAAATCGGCTCCAATCTTCAACTGTCCAATTGCGGTGCTCCTCAGCCCATTGCCGTCGATGAACCCGGTGTTCCCTATTCAAACAGGGATGTTGTACCCTCCTACGTGCTCTCAAACCACGAACATGTAGTCGTCGTCTTACAGTCTGGTTCGAAATTAGAACTCCTGTTGCAACTCTCAGTGATCTATTGAGCCGCGAAGCCGGATAAGAGGGATTTCTCCTAGCATTGAGGATCAAAAGACGATCTTGGGCAGCTGTTGCGCTGCCGACCTCCCCCATGAACATAAGCTACTGAGTCGTTTTGGATGAACCTATTCCAAGCCCGACTCACGACACTGTGAAACATTCAACCGCCGGGACACTTCTCGCTGGGACAAACCATCCTGTATCCACCGTATGATTTGGTCCAGTTGCACAGGAGCCAAACGTCTCCTCGGCATGACTGATAAGCTGATATTGTTCTCATTTCTTCAATTATTGTCACCTTATGTGTTTGAACGAGAGAAAAAAACAGATTTAATAACAAATACCACATTGCTTTTCACTCCACCTGTAACAGCCTACAGATAATAATCGATTTTGTGAACAAGAGCCGATGAAGTGAGGAAAAATTTGATATAATCAACTCAAAACATCTTTATTTTTTCTTAGAGAACATATAATGTACAGATATTCACGAGATAACTTGAAAAAAATACAAATGAAGAGAAGTTCATAAGTGATCCCTAGCAATTGTTGATCAGTGTACTTCTAGAACTGAGAATAAGCTCATAGTTTCACAATAATCTGTTTGTATACTCCAGCATTGTTCATTTTTTTTGTCATATTGATTGATAGTTGCCATCAAAAAAAATTCAAAAATTCATGAACTCTAATTTGAATTCAATAGACGTTTCCCACTTCCGAGGTTTCCTATAGTCATAAAACCATGTTCTTTATAATAATCTGTGTGTGTTTGTAGAGCTTTGAAGAAGCAACAAATAAAGTTGCGAAACGTCGCTTGAAGGACAGCCTTAACGTCTTCTCAAAAAGAGATTCCATACCCACGAAATAAAAAAATCATTTATTTAGAAGGAATACGAAAGAATTGAATTGAATATAATATACATTTCTATGTAACATAGTCACGAATCAATAAAACGATATTCAATAAAAAAATTAGAAAAGCACTGACGTTTTAATAGGGAAGTTTTCAATAAGATTATTATAAGATAAAATGAGGTTTTCTTGAATTAAGGTTCCCAGATGACGATGAATAAAGAAGAATTTGGGCTTCGCTGTTGAGATGGTCAAGTATTTGCCCAAATAATGCAATTTTCATTTGTTAAGATCATTTTGACCCTGAAGATATTGTGATCCGAGTAAATGGATAAAGATTTTATGCGGTGTTGCCGGGTGAGGTTTCACAAGAGACTTTCAATGGGGGAATCAAAACAAATCGTTTTTTACAAAGGAATGCTTTGTCTATCTTATATAGTTTAAGGCAGTATCTTACATTCTTTTTCGATTCGCACGTGTAAATGAGGAATATCACGAGGTCGTTCGCTGAAAATTTTGTTTTTAAGGACGCAAAATCAAGCGGCGTCAAGTCGGGCGAACATGCTGGCCATTTCACAATAATCTCCGTCAAGTTTTAGGTAAGAAAAAAGGATTATGCTGCAATTTTTGAAGAATTTCGCCAGCGCTTTTCAAAGAAGCAAGTTAGCACCAGACAAATGATGTATAAGCTGGGACATAAAATGTGAGGCCTCAAGTTATTATTGATGTTATATTTTTCTCGAAAATAAATTTATTTGCAATTATTTTTGCTTTTTTTTCTCTCATATGCAAAACGGTAAACTGACTTTTGCCGCACCCTGTATATTGTTCGAAATTCTCTATATACAGGGTGAGTCTTTGACCACTGCGTTAATTAAGGTCCTAACCCCACGCCTATGCTTTTATAAGTTTTTTGTCGAGAGGAATTATAAAAGTTCACGAAATCTCTACCGAAAACGTAAGAAGATTAAACTACCTTCTCCTTTCCGAGAGGAGATTTCTGACATCGAAAGTTCATTAAATTCATCTACGAAAGCTTGTATCTGCTGCATACTATATTATAAAGCCACATAATGTGTCACCATGAGATTAAATAGGTCGACTTCATTATGTAGAGCAGGAATTAAAGCTTTAAATACTCTCCACTAGCCATTTTCCGAGGGAATATTAAATGAGAAGGATGAAATTACACCGCAATTGTAGACTGGTCCTTTGGCCATTTAGACCCTGAGTCCGTTTAAATTTTGATACGAAACGTCGGAGGAAGCAACCCAGTAATTTTTGAAATAATCTCTGATATTCATAACTCGAAGCTTGGGCCACTATTTCCCAACTATCCACCGATAAATGAGCATATAAGAATGTGAATATTTGCTATAAAAATGCTTTGAAGTTGTTTTTATGATGATGACAGTCCTCGGCTGAGTTAAATGTAGTAACTCCATAAAACAACTGGCCAGAGGAAAGAAGCATCTTACTTCTTTGAAAGAACTGAGGAAGTGTATGATCCTCCAGTACACCCCTCACCCTGTAAATACTCCCCTGCGCTAAATATGCTGAGTGTTCTCTTGAAAGAGTTCCCTCATTATGGTGGGAAAAAAATTAAAAGCCTATTGAATTATTGTTATATATATATATATATTTTTTTTTAGTTTAAAATTTCTTGGGTGTATAGCACTTATTGTACTAATAAATGGTAATTGTTAAATTATTTATTTATTCATTTTATTTTTCCAACACATGTTTCGGCGTGTCTACGCTTTTTTCAAGGAATATAATTCAGTCGACCATTTCCTGTAAATTACATAATAATAAATACACAAATATATCAACAAACAACACAAAGCTTTTACGTACTTCATTCAAATCGTCCGTCAAGATATTATTTTCTCCTATAATCAAAATTTAAAAGATCTTCAAATATTAAATATTTTCGTCAGCCATGAATAAAATAATGTGACGATGATGTGCTGTCACGATTTTGTTTTTCCAACTTCTTATTCCAATTTAATGCTGCTACACCTGTACGAATTAACCAACAAGTGATAATCCCAAATCTGGGTTTGAATTGGTTCTTTTCAATCTAGATGGAGTTGGTAGTAGAAGATTGAAAATTTGTATTTCCTTATTTATGTTATTAGATTGAAATAAATTTGGGCCAAGTTTTTGATGTCCGTTTTACCGTTCATTGCTTCTTTTTCTTTTTTATGTGGTTCATTTCTAGTATGTTTCTAGTTTTGTTGTTTCTTTCTTTTTCCAGGATAGAAAAGTTCTCAAAATCCATTTTATGTTTTTCTGTTTGTTCATGCTTTTTTAGTGCGGTCATATTTTTGCAAAATTTGTGCCCATTTATTCTTTCCTTTATATATTGTGTTGTCTGTCCTATATATACTTTTGGGCAATCCATACAATTTATTCGGTAGACACAATTCGAGATTTCATTATTTTGGATTTTGATTTTGTGTTTATGAATTTCAAATTATTTGTGTTTTTATGTGCTACGTTTATTCCATAATGCTTCATTGATGCATTTAGTGTTTCTGATAAGCCCTGTATATATGGTAAGGATACATATTTTTGGGTTTCGATTTCGGTTCTTCTAGTTTTTCGTTCTGTATTATAAAGGCTAAAGATTTTGTCTTTGAAGATCTTGTCAATTAGTTGTAGAGGATAGTTATTAATGGCTAGTATTTCTTTTGCTTTTTTTAATGTTTGTTGTCTGAACTCTGGACTAGCGAGTTTTAGAGCTCTATCAGCAATTCCTGACACGACACTTTTTTTATGAACCATTGGAACTGCGGTTTCAAAGTTCAAATATCGTCCACTCCAGGTTGGTTTTGTGTACCAAATTGTCTTTACTTTTGTGTTTGTTCGTATGAGTGTCAGATCTAAGAAATTGATTTTATTTTGTTTTTCTAACTCACAGGTGAACTTCAAATTAGGATGGTAGTTATTGAATATCACAGGTGCTGCTGTAAGACAGTCATCAACAAAACGTTTGAAAAATGGTATTTTGTACTTTAATTTTTTTATAACCGTTTCTTCCAGATCCTCCATTACGAGTTGAGCTATTACTGCAGAAATTGGAACCCCCATACCACATCCATTAATTTGACAATAAAATTCATTTTTGAATTGGAAATATGAACTAGAAAAACATAGATCGACCGCTTTCAGAAATTCATCTCGTGGTAGGTCAGTATATTCCTTTATTTCGTTCCATTTTTTAATAATAATGTCCTTTGCTATGTTCAACGGTAAATTTGTGTATAGACTGATGACATCCAGTGAGAAAAGCTCTTCATCTGCTTTTAGTGATATTTCGCCTATAAAATCCTTAAAATTCCATGAATCTTTTACGTAATATTTATTTTTTCCAAGAATTGGTGTTAAACAATTTGCGATGTACTTTGATAACTTATAAATTGGACTTTGCACACAGCTGATGTTTGGTCTTAATGGTATATCCTGCTTATGTAATTTTGGAAGTCCGTATATATATATATATTATATTATTATTGTTTCTATTTATAAAATTGAAAATCATATTGATACACACTCAAATATTTATCTAAAAAATTTTCACTCTTCTGCATACGCATGCAGTAGAAGTAAACCTCCTGAAATTCCATTGGTTCCTGATATCTCAACTAATCGTAAAGGAATGACGACTATACTAAGCCTTCTGTAGGCGTAAATCTGCTAAAATTCCATTGAAATTCCATTGGTTCCAGTGTGTAAATCCTGAAATTCCATTGGTTCCTGATAACCAATCGAAATGACGACAGTAGGCGTAAACCTCCTGAAATTCCATTGGTTCCTGATATCTAAACCAATCGTAAAGAAATGACGACAGTAGGTGTAAACCTCCTGAAATTCCATTGGTTCCTGATATCTCAAATAATCTCAACTAATTGAATGAAGCAAATACTCAAATAACGGTGCTTTTAATGAACAACGTTTTCTACAATACTATAAGTATCACTCACCTGTCGGTGTCTAATGGTATTGAGAAAAAAGAAAGTTTGGGATTATTGAAACTATTGTTTTTGCAGTTGTATACGCTACAATTGTTAATCATTTTGGAATTAATTTGAGAATAACACAAAATTGAAACAGAATACTTACTGGAATGAAAATAAATGAACTCTGCTGGTTCATGGTAGATTTTGACTCAAAGAAATTCCAGTGAATTATAGGTTAGGTTGTATTTTTTCTTCAACTTCTTCTTTGAATTTTAAATAGATCTCAAGAAAATCCGCGGAGTGCGAATACTGGTTGGTATCTATACTGTGTTGAGAGCATCTACATAGACTGAAGAGCAATCAGAGATAGAAAATTATGAAACCCCTTGAAGAAACAGAGGTCATGAGGCATTCACACGCCTAGACCAAAAGCTAGAGGATCATGGTGATGAGACTGCCGATAGAACACTTTTGATAAAGCTTTATTCAATACTGAATCAGCAGATGGGATTTGGCTGCTTTGCGCATTGGAAAAAAAAACTGTTAAACTACAGTTACGAAAATTTGCTTTTGAAATATTCCTGGACATAGCCTGAAACGTCCTGTCAACAAACAGCTTCATGAAAAGATATGTGTTAATTTCCTTTGTAGTAGTACTGGTCAGGTTTCTTTTCCTGAGCAAGCAAAAGCTAACATCAAAAATAAAATGAATTCGTCTGAACATGATTATGATATAACTACTAGGAAACCTTCCTTATAATTTTTCATGGCCCATTAGGTACATACAATCGATTTTATTCAGATAAAAACCGAATAGACACATCAAAGTAGCCTCTAATAAACTGCTGAATTGGCAGCTATCGATTCTCAGACCTATCGAGTCAAGTATCAAGTACTTTACGTTATGTAGGCTACATCTTCTTGCTGTGTAACAAGAATACCTCCGATAAGTGTTGCTGAAATATGGAAGGAGGGCTGTCCTTTAATGGATTCTTTCTTCTGCGCTTCATTTTCGCGGCAATCATCATAGGCGTTTGATGAAGAAAAAAATGGATGGAAACGGATCCTCGAATGCAATTTTGACATTTCGTTCAATATAGGTATCATTAAATCTGTAACGTTTATTCATCGGAAGACACTGAATGAACTTTGATATAAAACATTTGAAAACTTCGAATAAAATGATAATAAACCTAAACGAGGTAACCCTAATTGATGAAAATTTGCTGCTAGAAACCGGAAATTCAGATAAATAGAAAAATATTTCCTAGCAGAATCTAAAGGAATTGTTGAGATATATAATATCAACAGCAGCTCCATAAGGTAATAAGAATAATGTAATAGTGAAGGACTCACCCTGTATTATCTTTTGTTTAGCGAATATCCTATCAGACATTCCAGTTAGAATGCTACTTTGGTATTCCATAGTAGCATGTATACCTTCACGAGCTATATCGAAGTTTTCGAGGCAGAATCAAATGGCTACGTGTACAGAATTGTAAGACAGTTTTTTCATCTCAGAATTTCCCTCAAACTGTGTTTTTCGTTGTCGAATAAATTTGAGTCATGTGCAGATCCGGTAAAACTTTTCATCTCGATATTATCACCGTTGTATAAAGAAGTGTTCTTTATACAATGTTGTTATATCACACGTGAACCGTCTGAATATTTTATACGGATACTCACTAATCTAATGTAGAAAAGGAAATAGGATCAAGTATTTACGAATAGCAATATTTCCGGGAATCAACATGATAATTTGGAATTTTCATTCTGACACGTACGTTCGTTGGAAATTGTGCATTGTTTGCCATTGCTCTGTTTGTAGTCCGATTTTTCTACTAATTGCTCGAAATGGAATTCTTCATTCATAACAGCACGTTTCCATAATCTTCCTATTCATATTTAATCTGTCTAGTCTACCCATAATGGAAAATAATCTCTCTAATTTTAGTCCAATTCAGTTTTTCATTTTTTTACGCAAAAGCCTTATCTACAATACGTGTGGCTCACAGACAGACTGTAGCAGAATTCTTTGTAGGATAAATACTTAAAAAAAGATCTTAGAAGCCTATGTTTAATGATTTAATTTGATCCATAACCTATGAGCAATGTAGCTACAAATGTAATGTTATTTTCTGATCTTTCAATGCACAAATTATTTAAAATCTTTCTCGATAAAAATCTCCATCTATTAAAATTATTTTCGACTTGGTATCACTGTGGAGAGGAAAGTAATGTCAAACCATAAAGTGTGAGTAGTTCGGATGATATTTCTCCAATAATTCGATTAACATTGGACTCCAATACCTCAATCGTAGCTGGCTTGTCCATGTAGACTTTGGACTTCACATAGTCCCACAGGAAAAAACAAGAGGTGTGATGTCACATGATTTAGCCGGCCAATTCATGATCTCACGGGCTGTATGGCATCTCAAGCGCTCAGATGACAAATAGCAGAGTTTGCAGAACTCCATAATGAAGAATAAACCGAGAGAGGCATTTGTATCAAATAAAAATTTTGGAAAGGAAGGAAAATAAAGAAGATTCAGATGGTAATCAATGAATAAAAAGAGCATATTATCGCTCGCGTTGATACGAAATCCCATACCACCCTTCGAATTCGATACCAACGGGCAATTCGAATAAAATGATGTAATTTTCTTGTTTACCGGAAGATAGAATTGCCAATATCCGTTGCCATTTGTCTTTGATGTGGGAAACCTCTCTTTGATTTCCTCTGACCGCAATTATTGCAAGGTTCAAGAGTCGAACACCAGAGACATTTATTAGACAGAAAGGGATGTTCCGCAGCAAATATCAATCTTCCGGGATCAATTGGGGGTATATAGATATACAGCAGATGTGAATTTCCAATTTCTGAGACGTAATGAGATCAAGGGATTTCATTAAATCTATGGCTATTCGAATATCGTATAGCAATTCTAATTTAGATGAAATGAAAATAATTCCTGCAACCAGTGGCGTAACAATAGGGTGGCAAAATGCCACGGGCCCCAGACCTAACAGGGTTAAAAGCTTGGGAGTGCAGGAATTTTTATATTGTCTTCAAATAATATGTTCTGCTTAAAAAGTATATTGCCTTCGATTGTAGACGCACTGTAGTCGCTGTGTTCATCTACCGTGGATGTTTTACCCAACTCAAACTCTATGGAGGAGCAGAGTTCTCCAAAGTTTGCATCAGGTCGTTGTGTATGTCTTTATTCAACAATTTTTTAGAGAGGGATATTGAATAACAGCTCTGTGTACCCGTTTGGTTCAAATGATTACCTATACGAATGGATGAGACCTGATTAAAGGAGAATCGATAAAGCTGAGAACAACTCGAGAATAAACAGGCTGGTTCTTCTGAGACAGAAAACCCTGCATAAAAGCAATGAAGCAGAGAATCAGAATAAGGTTACCTATATCAAGTAATCGGTATAGCACTGTATGCTGAAAAGATGCCAATAATTGTGTACTGGACAGAAAATTAAAAATAAATATCTCAAAAATAATTCCTTCAGAGTTCCATTCAGCATTCGCGAAAAGTCGAAAATACCCACACCTAATGAAAAGTTTTATTCAATTTTTCCATTTCAACGCATTTCCGTATGAATCAAAGGCAGACTTATTAAAAAAGTTAGAAGGAAGTCTTGAATATTTCATGGAGACTTTCCATTTTCCGAGGTTTCGACGAATAAACAGTAAAGAATGGGGACAGGAGGGGAAGTTCCTCCCATCATAGGGGGTGGTGATGCCGCAGATTTCGAATTCAACCACAATATAACACTTGCACGTAACCGAGGCATATAGAGAAGCAGCTCAATTTTCCAAATGGTCTTCCCTCGAACTCGTCTATTTTGGTACTGAATCAATCTGTCATAATAATTGGATTTGCTGACGCATGTCCGGCTTCTAATGGCAATGTAGAATATACCTACCTTCCCACCAATCGATCCATCTGAGAATGCAGTGCCGTACCTCTAAACTTTTTGAGATGTTGAATAATAACAGTTAAATTCTATGATTTCTTTTAATTAAGTTATTGAGCTTTTGTTTGTCATTATTAGGACTGTACGGGTCTTTTGACCTCCAATAGGATCTATGGCTCGTTTACGCTACCTCTTGGCTGAATTTGCCCTTTTTCGGGAAGCAGACACACTTTATAATGAAATCAACTCTTAATGTTGTGAGAGACGAACAATTGCACAATGCTCGGTGGATTCATCTTCAATCCTACACAACCAGATGATTCTTCCCTTGCCATTTTATATAGTTGGTACCTGCAGGTACCAATAACGATAATCTCAAGTCATTCCTGGATAATTCCAAGACTGCTTCAGTAAAACTGGCTCCTACTGAAATAGTTTCATTGCTTGCCTAAACCAGTGGTTTTTTCTAATTCAAAATACGTTCTATAGATTCCCAGAGCTTTGGATGAACCTTAATGGGATTTATTAATCACGCAAGTTTCTGGTCCAACTGAGATTGTCTAAGCTAGATTGTCTGCTTTTTGATTGCCCATTAGGACTTGATGACTATAGTGTTGGAAGGAGCTGCAAAATTTCCAGAAATAACTCTAAAGCAGCTTGGCTATCATAGATATCTGTACCTCTGCAGTTTCTCCGTAAGCACTCTTGTACCTAAACCAGTACTGCAAATGTGGGCAGTGTCCAGGATTTGGATAGCCTCTAATCAGACCCAATTATTCCTTTTTTGTTCAAGTATGCTGCTAACCCAATTTCCTTGTTTCAGTTTCTCTTTACGAGAGATTTATAGGCATATTTGAGGCTATTGCTATGTGCCTCCATCGGTGCTGTTGGAGTGACGTAACACGTTACTTTAAAACCCAAATGCTCTAACATTTGTGGCTTCCTCATTTTGAGTTGCGGGCCAAATTTAGTTTTTGTCCAGCATGCAAGGAAAGCATAGAACAAAATGTGGAGTATCGTAATCAGTTTCATTAGTGGGTTCTAAGAAGAACCGTGTTTTTGTGATGTTCTAGGAGGAAGTGTAAAATTTTTTCATTTCTTGGACGAGATGGAGCCATCAACATAAAATCTTCTTTCAAAATCCTCTTCTTCCAGCTTTCATCTTTCGATATTATGGAAGTTTCATCCAATTTGACGTAATGGTAATCTTTCCAGGCAAATTGGGTTAGCTTGAAGTTTTTCCTCTCGGTGGAGTTAGTTCTTGGTGTATTCCCATTTGGACCTTAAGAGGGCGTTGAGTTTCACCAAAGCAGGGCCAAAGCTTTATGTGATTTGAGTTTCGTAATCAGGTTTCGCTTTAGTGAGGCTTTTCCTGATTGTATTCTTGGTTCTATTTTCATTTTGCCTTGTCACGAATATGTTAGATGATTCAATTAACTTTTCTATTTAGAGATATGTTTATATCTTCACTCAATTATCAAGAGTGGTGACATCATGAAATGAGGGATCATTATTCATTAATATTTCCTTTACGTTACTTCATTTACTTTCACCACTTGAATCGACAGAGCAAATAATGTCCAGAAACTGTGACGATCAACATTCATTCTATTGGGTGTGAAAATTCCAATGAGAATAACCCGTTATCAATGGAATTCGGAAAAATTATATTTTCATCCGATTCGGTATCGACGAATGAACTCGAATACTTTCATTCTCTAGTCTACGAGCGATTTCCCGTTTGGATGGGATCAGCGTTGCCAAATCTCCGTAATTTTCCGTAGATAATTGAAATTTAGAAGAAACCTTTCAAGGTCTTCGATTCCTTCAAAATATGCTTTAGTTTCGGCCACACCTTCCTCATCTGAGCCATTTTTTCCACGGAGCGTTCTTCTATGCTTTCAAAAAATCATATAGATATTTTTTTAGTGGAGCCATCTGGTAATTAGACCGATGTAGTACAACTGGATGTATTTCTATTGTTGATTCTGTATAAACACAAATATATCCTTCTTCAAGATTATCATATTCGCAATGAGATAGTCGTGATTCTCTTAGAGCACCTTAAAGATTATTTTGAAGGGAACAATTTCAATGACGTAGGCAAGATAAATAAAGCAGTTTCAGGCAGAAAGGGCACATTAACTCTGAAACCCTGAGAAAAGTAGTGATTCTCAGGTGGAGCCACAGTGACCGTTAGAAAGAGCAGCCTTCTGCACTCTAGGAATATTCAACCAAAAAAAAATGTTCCAAAAGAAATATAAAACAAAGAAGGAAACACGAAGTATCAGAGTCTGAAATAATAAGATATAAAGGATGTCTGGATCTCAGATAGATAGATAGATAGATAGATCTCATTAGATTTCTTACAGGACACTGTCGCCTTAGGAAGCACCTGTTGAGAAGAGGTCTATCTATAACTTCTTTTCACCTAGTCGAAACCAAAGGAATGCTTTGGACAAGAGGGTTGTTGAGAATAAACTTCATTGAAGCCCTTTCAGATATTGGATTTTTAAGGCATATGGAAGTTGAAGGCAAACTGTAAACGTGACCAGTACCTTTTGTTGTCACTATGATGTTCAACAAGTTCCATTCCTCTGTTTCCAATCGAAATTTTTGATCAAGTGAGAAAACATTTCCTACGTTAGTTTTTCAACCTGTGTATCATTGCCCAAGCCAAGATTCGGAAGCTGTGATCACTCTGGAGCCGATTTCCTTACTGAGAATCAAGGAACGCCGAGAGCTTGTGGCAGCGCCGGTGGGGCATAATTTTTCTGTGTTCCATTTTCGCGGCGGATGGAACTTTCATGCTCCGATTTTTCGGCTAGGAAAGGTCGGGTCACTTACCGGTAGCAGCGGGAATCTCGCAAAAAGCTTCGGTTGTACACCCTATCGATTCATGCTCCCACCCAGCCAGCCGAACGCCAGTCAGATCTGGCTGCGTAACCTACATTTTCTCCCGGCCTTGTGTCCCTTTCTAGACATCCCTTTTCGGCTGTGTGCACTCGGCAGGATCTCCAGAAATACTTCTTCAATAATATATCACGACAACAAACATTACAAGGGACCGCCTATGTTCATTTGTGTTTGTTCACCGCTGTTAATAAGTCCTTGAGCATTCGTACAGGGTGCTGATATTGTCGACCTAGTTTATATTCCTCAGATATACAGCATCGAGAGAGAGATTTAGCGGAATTTGTCGAATGATACGAGTTAGAACTTGTGAATTAATACTTGAGAACACAAAAGGAGAACCAATGTTTCTGCAAGGGAGGCAATATCCTGCAAAGCGGCTTTGGGGAGACGTTGTAGTATGAAAGCAAATATAAAGTGTCATTCAAACCTGTCCAATAACTCAACAACGTATCAGAATTTGTAAAAACACACAAATATGAAAACTCCAGTTCATCTCCTTCGAGAAATAGGGAGTATATGGTCGGCCGGGCATACTCAAGTTCCACCACGGATTCTTCGTCAGAAAGTCGTTGTTTACTAGTTTAAGACCCCAAAAACAGATCATCAACTTATCCTGATTCTATAAATGAATTCATTTTCATCAGTCGCCTTACTTATTTTCAATTAGAAGTTGAAGATCTCGTTGATTAATTTATGCGAAGTTGAAACCTGTTGATTCAGGAAATAGACTGGCAAAGTTGATGTCAATATTTCACTAAGTGAATTCGAAAACCGGCGAAAAAGTCGCCCTTTAAGTTGAACCTAAATTACCCTTTGACTCGTCACACATATCAATCTGCTCCCCTGTCATCAATTTAATTGGCAAATAAATTAGAACAGGACCGGACTGAACAGTAAAACCTAATGGGTCGGAGTGAATAGCTAACGTCAATAAAAAATTAAACTGAGCATAAAACTACGATGATCGACTGGTGAACAGTGGCTAAATTAGCAAATAATCAATAAACCGCAAACACATTCAGATCAGCAGGCCCTTTTTTATCGCATCACGCGAGAATGGGTAGCCTCATAATGTTTTGCCGTTTTTGGGATATGCACCAATTTAATCTGGCTGAATTCATCTCGTCATCGCTATAGTGAATATTGTAAACGTCAAAAAGATAATATAGATCTACAGGAGAATGGACCTAAAAAACCCGAACTGAAATCAATTGTTTCCCGGAAATAATTTCATCATGCAGGGGTTTGAATTGATCAGGGAAATTTTTTTGGAGCTCCTGTTCATCATTGTACCGAATGATATTGTATTATCTAAATAATTTAGTTTCAATTTGGAAATGAAGAACGGGTTCAGACCAGAGATTGATTTCACAAAAAATAGGAAAAAAAGAAGCATCGTAGAAAGAATAGCGTGCAAAGGCTCTTGAACTGATCTCACTTCAGTATTACAGGTTTATTTCAATCGAAACCAAAAAACTTCATAAATATGAAGAGATATCCAAAAGAAATGGCATTATGAAATTTGAAACAACACCAAGTGTGCGTGAACAAAATGGTATTAAATAGACTACATTCAAAATGGAGAAAAACGAAATCATAAGAATCGCTGTGTGATAAAAATTTCTACCAAAGATATACATATCAACTTGGTGCATTCAAGGAAGAGGGTTCGAAATGCTAGAACACCCCTCTTTCTCGTCAAATCTAGCCCTCAGGGACTTCTATCTATTTCCTCAGCTCAAATCAAGTCTACAACGGCCAAAATTTGAAAATGATAGCGAAATGTTGACAGCCATCTTGGGAAAAACAAGATAAACATTCTGCTTCTAAGGAAAATTAGTTTAACTTCTAATAATGAATTTTGTACATCACTCTGAGTCGATATTTCCCTACTCGGAAAAGTACTGAAAGGAGTCTACACCAGCAACTGCCGGAAGTGCCCCACTCTTGGTCGCGCATGAAGGTGACCAGAGATGGTAGACCCAGACAGGAGTATAAGAGGCGAGTTCCTGCAGCGAGTCGGTTCTCGTGACTGATTCCACCCAGACGATTCGATCTTCTGGACTGGATCCACGCGACTTGCAATTCAAGTCCTAAACGGATCTGTATTCAAATGTGACTTGACTTTTCGAATGAGTTCGGATAGCCTGGATCCCGAGCAGTTAGAGCGAACATCGGGAAAGGGTGTCACAAACTAAATGTATTAAGTTAGAAATCTATGTGGAAAAAATGAATTTTTGTAACTTCAATTACCGTGTATTATTTTGATTACCATTATCACCCTCCGCATTGTAATATATCAATTTAAATGGTAGTACGAAAGTCCGATTATGCAATTAGATCTGGCATCCAATAGGAAAGAAAATGAAATTAACAAGTTCACTAATGAAATGATCGATTTCTTTAAATTTATGCTGAAGATAACATTACTGCATTGCTCTTGAATCTGGAGCGAATCAAACTGCAGATAAATGAGAAAAAAGAAGTTTTGCAAGAGATATACAGCGTGGTCCTATGAGAACGAAACAATGACCCTGTAGGTTGGCTGATTTGCATGAAAAATCGTTGTTTGAATGATGTTATTTTGTTATTCACCAAACGATGGATGTTAACAAATTTCTTGTGTTGATTGACTATTAGTATTTGATGGCTTTGCAATAGTTTGAAATATGTTACGTGGGTTCTGCTCCATCATCACCATGATTATCAAAAAAATCCACAGAATCGTTTCATACAATTGTAGACAAGTACAAGATATAACAAACACAAAATTCCGACCAGACGTTTAGTTCGAGCACAGATTTCTTTGAGAACACGTTTATAGATGACAATTCTGTCTATGAATTGGTTTTTATTCCAAGAGTCTCATTGTTTATTTTAACGAATCGAGTTATTTCTGGGCCGCATGGACAAATACGCCTTCCTCAGAAGAATGACTTTAACCTTTAACCTTAATTAAATTTTCAATAACGATGTGTACAAAAGCTTGAATTCCAAGCAGGTACAATCGACGAAACGTTAAATGTGTTCAGTCTTACGTTAATTTCTCGAAACTTGAACGCCCTTCTAGAACCTCGTAATGTTGGAACATGCAGAAGGATATGAGGAGACAATTAACGCGCACTGCTTGTCGTCTCGTGCTCCAACTTGATTCCACTTTGAAGTTGAAGTTGCTCAAATCCCACAGAAGCAAATACTAAACACTAATATGCCCATTTTGGAAGAAGAAACTTTGTCTATTTCTTCCAGTGAGATTGTTATCGATATTTTTATAAAGTAACAAACTCAAATATATATTCAAGAATTACCTCTCTGTACCATTTAGTTCAATTTACAGAGTGAAGGTCTGTCTTCTTCATCATTTTTGGCATGGAATAAAAAATTGAAAGATTCTCAAATAATAAAAGAACTACGACATATATTAAGGTATCGACTAAAATGAATTTCAGAACATGTAACACAATAATTCATTAGGAATAATGCAGAAATTAGCCTTGAAAAAAGCTGAAAATATTTAAAAACATCCAGCAACTCAATCCTTGTATGTTTCATTTCTTTGGAAATGATGTATCGCTCCATCTATAATATAAAAATGAATCGCAAAATGTGATGGTAAGCGCATAACCCAACAACGCCTGGACCAATTTGGCCAAATCTTTTTTTGAAATGTTCGTTGAAGTTCAAGGATGGTTTTTACGGCGAGAAAAATTAGAATTATTGCTGGAAAAACCCTAAAAATAGCCCTTTTCTTTTTCCCATACAAATGATATGTAACTAAAAAGGTTTTGCAGCAATGTAAATTGATTGTTTTGGATGAATGCACGATGGCACATAAAAAATCTTTGGAGGCTTTAGACAGAACCTTAAAAGATCTACGGAGCAATAATAACCGATTTGGTGGTGCAATGATTTTATTAGCAGGAGATTTTCGTCAAACATTGCCAGTGATTCCACGATCAACGCCAGCTGATGAACTCAATGCATGTCTAAAGTCCTCCAATTTGTGGAAACATGTCAAAGTACTTCATTTAAGCAAGAATATGCGTGTCGAGTTGCAAAATGACCAATCTGGAAACATATTCTCTAAACAACTCATTGACATTGGTAATGGCAAATTTCCTATAGACATGTTGACTGGCTGCATTAACTTTCCTCAAAGTTTTTGTCAGTTAACTCGATCAAAAGATGAACTTATTCAGAAGGTGTTTACAGATGTTTCTCAAAATTACAGAAACCATGATTGGTTGAGCGAACGAGCTATACTGGCTGCAAAAAACATAGATGTAAATGAATTAAATTTCAAAATTCAAGAACAAATTACAGGCGAATTGAGGATATATAAATCAGTTGATTCGGCTACTAATCAAGATGATGTAGTCAACTATCCACCGGAATTTTTAAACTCGCTGGATTTGCCAGGATTGCCACCTCACAATCTTCAATTAAAGGTTGGATCGGTGGTTATAATGTTGCGAAATATCAACCAACCGCGTCTTTGCAACGGTACACGGTTAGCGATAAAAAAATTACTAAACAATGTGATAGAAGCAACTATACTCAAAGGAAAGTATAAAGGAGAAGATGTTCTCATACCGCGCATCCTAATGATTCCGACTGATGTGCCATTTGAGTTTAAACGACTACAGTTTCCAGTGCGGCTTGCTTTTGCTATGACTATAAACAAGTACCAGGGGCAATCATTAAGTGTTTGTGGTATTAATCTAGAAAACCAATGTTTCTCACATGGTCAATTGTATGTTGCCTGTTCCCGTGTTGGAAAACCATCAGATTTGTTTATCTATGCGCCAGGTAATCAAACAAAAAACATCGTATACCACAAAGCACTACAATGATAATAATAATAATTATGATTCACATGATTAACAATAAAGCGATTACTTACTTTTAAATCCTTATATATGTTTTATTTAATTATATTTTATTCACGACGCCCTATCACCAGGGTGACGGTTCTGTTCAGGAGAATTTTTTAAAATACGTAGGCACAAAAACTACCACATTACAAATCTTTTTGACAGGACGAAGTCTGTCGGGTCAGCTAGTTTAATGATAATTCTTGTTCACAGCATGTTCACTTCGATCTATCAGTGTCTAACACTTGAGGAGTTATAAAAAAACCCTTTTAGTAGCCTTATATTATCGATACCAATACAATGATCCTTGAAATTGCTCAATCACCCGAAATAGTTCAACACAAGGGTTGTTCGAATTCCTTAAGTGAAAGTGTCAAATCAGATACTAATTAGCAAGCTCATCTGGAAGATCTTCCATAGAAGCATAATCTTCAAGGTTGATTGATCCAGAGTCGATGAGCATTAAATGCGATGTGGAAATTCACCACATTAATACGCATCCTGATTCAAGCAATTACCGTTGACAGCCTCTATCTAGAACCGTTTACAATTTGGTGAAGCACCAGGTCAAACTCATCGATGAGCTAATCCTCTTATATATCGAGATCTACGACCGCAAAATGTTGAATGGTTTCCGCCCGGAAAACAGATTCTGATTTCATGAAAATGAACGGTGTTTTCACTGGCCGAAATGAAAAGACAGAAATTTATTTCGACGTCATTACTTATTATACATCGAATCCCATAATATCTGTATGTGAGACATCGGTCCATAACTAGCGGGCCTATGTAGATAAATAATTTTTTTTTTCTGATCGAACCAGTATTGAGCTATATCGCCTTAGTTACCATGTGTCATAATACACTCATATTTCACAAGGGAAATCAAACGTCAAATCATATCCTATTTCTTTATTCAGTAACAAACTGGAAACTGCAATTGTTAAAATTTCCACCAGATACAAAGGAAGAAGAAAGCAACAGTCTCGGACGATTCTCCCAAAACGGTCTGCAGAGTCCATGCTCCATCAGGGTATATAGAGAGACACAACGCGGCACTCCGAGCTCTCTACTTCCATCTAAGAGCAGCATATGAGATAGACAAAGAACCGGTGCTACCATATGTGCCTCTGGAGATTGAAGCGGTGGACCAGAACGAGAGAGCTCGAATATACTGGAACTATCCTGTCTCAACAACACGTCAGATCAATGCAATAAAGCTGGACATACTTCTTTTAGACAAAGAACTGAAGGAATTGTTCATCGTGGAATTCTCCTCCCCTGCAGAAAACAATATAGTGATGAAAGAAGAACAGAAAAGGCAAAAATACAAAGATCTTGTTTTCGAGCTTGGAACTATGTACCCAGGTCATAAAGTCAGGATGGTTGTACTAATCATAGGATGTCTCGGTGAAATGAGAGCCAACTACGTGGAAGAATTGAAAATTATTCCGGCCTGCAGATCTGAAGCCGAGATACTAGCGCACAGAATGCAGAAGGCAGTGTTACTTGGGTCACTGCATATCATCAGATCCCATGAACTTTAGATGCCACTTGCAGCTCATCTCTTTTGTTAAGGGACGCTGCAAGGACCGGACGAAGAACTTCTCCATGGAATGTGTGAGGGGTTTTTAGTGAGTAACCAAACAAGATCTTGGAGTCTCACACTACCTAGAGTGCGGACCCTCTGGGCGCCCATAAAGGGTTTTCCCCTCACACTAAAAAAATAATAATAATAATAATAATTTTATTCATGCTAGTACATTGTAAAAATGTTTGCCTACGTCAACATAAAAAAATTCAACATTTATAAGAAATCAACGAAATCATCCCCAAAAATTCCCCAATGTAAAAAAACATTTTCTTAACAAATACCTCTTTAAACATAGCTTGAATTGCTCTTCAGGCATCATCGCCACTGTCGTCGGCAGCTCGTTGAAGAGCTTTGGCCCATAAAATGTTACACCACACTTCATTTTGTTGATTCTATGAAAATCTGTATATATTCTAGCTTTTTGTCTTGCATTATGTGCATGAATATCCTGGTGAGTCCTATATTCAACCATATGCGTTCTGACATACAATAAACATTGATAATAAACAGACACGGGACTGTTAGTATTTTCTTATCTTGAAAAACATGTTTGCAATTTTCTCTGTAATTTAATCTACCTATAACTCTAATTGTCCTTCTCTGCAATCCAAACAGACGTTTCACATTAGCATCATGTCCCCAACACAGAATACCATATGTTAGTCTCGATTCCACAAAAGCACGATACACAGATATCATCACAGCCTCCGACACATTTCCAACCAACGATCGCAAAGTATAAATACTTGACGATATACAATTAGAAACGTTATCGACATGAGCACTCCAAGACAATTTACCTTCAATCATTAAACCTAAAAATTTAATAGGCTCTGGTGGATTCATATCCCCAGATCTCTCATTGAAAAATACATGAACCATTCTGAGACAGCCGAAAACAAGTCTCTCATAACGTTCTTTTGATTGAGACTTTTTTAGAGCTGTCGCGTCATCCGCGAAAAGAACGAAATCTGCCTTTGGGTCAGAGATCACAAATCATTGATATAAATGAGAAAGAGAAACGGTCCCAAAACCGATCCCTGAGGTACACCACAATTAACATTCGACAATTTAGATAGATCCCAGTTGAGATCAACACGCTGCAATCTTTCAGATAGATAAGAACGTATCATTTGTTTTTGTTCTTAACAAATGCTTCGACTTCATCGAATAATTTGACATCAGTTTTTTCTTTCAAATGTAGCATAGATCAATAGTTTCGGCCATAACGCGTTTGGAGAACGACTGGGGATCGAATTAATTAATCATATAACAAGAATCCGAGTAACATACCAAATCTTGGAAATATGCCACCAAATTTTTTCTTTTCCACTCCTGAAAGCATTCGTCCTCTTTACTGTAGGAAGCTTGAGATTTGGCCGGAACCAGAGATTCACGGGCCTTTGCCGCTTGAGTTTCGACGTAGTTCGACATTTTTTTGATAATTTTATTTTTGACAAGACATCAAAATAAAACCAGTCAACCAAGATTCTCAGAAATTTGGCCCATAGCAATGTTAAAAGTTTAATTAATTCAAAAATATACAATCTAATAAAAATTTTTCCATATCAGATTGTTTCAATCAGAAAAGAACTATTGATTGTACTATTCATATTTCCTAGTTGTAATAATAGCTATAGTCATCAATTTAATCCCCTTTTAGAGTGATACAATCATTCCAACGATTCTTTAGCTCTTCGATCATGGCTATTTTGTTAGTCACACTGAATTATACTGAACCTTAAATTTAAAATCACAACTGTATTTCTTCTACCAAGGCCAGAGAATTATTGACCGATATGATGAATTGACGTGAACTGTCGAATCAGATCACAGAAATCTATTTCATGGGGTGTTCCACTTCGGGAATTTTTTTCCTCGTTTAATGTCATCCCCTATAAAATACACTCGAATACCTTTACTCATCGATTTATGGAAATTCCCAGAAACAGGTGAGAATATTTGGATGTCTAGGACATTTTCATGCATATAAATCAAAGAATCTTTTCACCCCTTCCATCCTAGAGTTGTTTTATTTGAATTGTATATAACCTCATTCTTATACAACTGGAATAACCTCGCAATAAGCATATTAAACGGTTTCCAAGTCATACATCGTCTGAAATCTCTCATTTTTTCTTGAAATGATGAATCAGCTACAAAAGAATGTATAACGTTCAAATTTATCTCAAAAACATCCTTCTGGAATGAAATGGAAGAGATAGTATCATTTATTTTTTCCCCATTGTCCCATTGAATTCATTATGAGGGTTGAATTTTCATCCTCAATTCAGTCTCTCATCAGCTGAATGTAGATGTAAAAGCGTTTTTGTAAGCCTCCCAAAAAAGCTCTCATTGGTATAAAATTAAACTTAAACGAAACGAAGGATTACTTCATCAAATTGCTCATTCTTTGCATTTTTACTTTGATAATTTAATTATTCCATTATGTTTGGCTTTGTAACATATTTTTCCCGTCATTTAAAATAACGCACAATCAAGCAACCACAGCTAAGTATTGAGTGAGACAAAAAACAGTTCTACTGGAACTTTGATGAGATATTTCCACCAATTACCTCACAGCCGTTTCAGTTCATTTGTTAATTTACCAAAAAAATATCAAACAGATAAAAGTATTTCACAGAGATTCAACAGTAAGTCAAGAATTAAGGCAGAAATTAAAGAAAACACATCATTTTCCCAGTACAAAACAGCTGAGATCCAAAACAGGGTTATAATTATACCAATATTACTGAGATTGTCATAACTCTGGCTTCATTATCTTCGATCACAAAATGTAATGATGATAATAATGCTCATCAATATGAAATATTCCATGTTCCCTTGATATTATACGAGAAATATTGAACTGCATTAATGAAAGTCAATGTCTTCCATGGAGCTACAGGATATGTTGTTTATATGAGCAGAAAATATCTCCTGAGTCCCTCGCCTTGGCTGCTCTAACCACATCAATACTACTGAGCTCTATATTATATATTCCTGAATATCTGCAAATAATTGATTCTCAACACAACATCGACATAACTCAACTTATTTCTCTGAATATCTTGAGATCATCAGCATAAGGCAACTTTAGTGAGGAAATGACAGCTTAGATGTCATCCATCACCTGTAAGAGGTCATCACCTTGTCGAGGAGTTAGGGTGTAAGTAGTTGTGATGAGCAACGATACCTAGAATGACCACAATCACAAATCCAAATTCCTTTCAAACCAAGGTCTCGAGTCTGAACGGGCGCTTAGGTCGTAACACCTTTGCGATTACCTTCGGGCAGCAATGAGCTGGATGACCCTGGAGCCTACCATGGCTTTCTCAGACCCCGAGTCTATGAGGACTATGAGGACACAATGAGGAATCTCTAAATTTGGTGAAGAATTTAGTTGTTTTATATGACTTCGAGATGAGTTTCAGTAGGCATATAAGAGGTATTACTGGTTTGGGTTATAAGGATTACAAGTCCCATTGAGAAACTATCAGACAAGTTATTGAATTACTCCCTATTGAAGCTTATTTCAGCTTAGCAAGACGAATTTGTGTCTTCTGTATGGTGTTAGACAACAGCAGGATTGAAACTAAATTTTTTCATTGCGTTTCCGGCAGAATGGGCTGGCTCTCCCATGCCAAAATCTTGTTATCTCATATGAGAATTATGCTCTGGTTGCAAATGCCTTCAAAACAAGTAGGACTAGGAATCTCCACGTTAGGCTTTTCATGGATATGTTGTCGTCTGCTCTTCCTGTACGTTTTCCACGTCCTACTCGGGGATTCTGAAGAATCCGTTCTGCTCCGTGTTCAGGATTATCAGCTGACTTACACAAGGGAATCTTTCGTTCTCAGATTTGCTAGAAGGGTTTATGTCTCCTGTCATCTTCCATCGATTTTGTGGGTTTTGTGGAAATTTTCTCATTTTCCTCACATATTGTCAATAGAATATGTAGCATTCTCATAGATATTGCAGAGATTTCATCAATTTTCTGCGATCCTCAATATATCGTTATTCATTCAAATAAATCTGTTTATCTAGAAATCTGTAAATCCCCAAATTGATCTTTATTTTGTCATCAAGCATCACGTTTTATAACAATACCGATATATCGAATTTGAAAAAAATAGATAAAAGAGTAAATGCAATGATTTTTCGTTGCCTGCCATCAATATCTCTAAATATTCAATGTATTTCGTCGTTTGATGTGATAAAACTTCCCAAATATACACAATTTCATTATAAAGAATAAAAAAACCTGTTTTATATAGGCCACCTTGAAGTCGATGTAGGTCGATCTCAGGTGATTCACGGCCAAAGTTATTACTAAAAAAAAATGTTCCTGCAAACAGGTAATAAGGAACATAGGCACTGGCGCGCTGCGCGGCAAACGCTCTTCGCGTACGTCTCTCGTTTCACTGAATAAAAATAACACAACACAAGCTATTGAAAAACAACGAATCGTTTTCGCTGCTCTCCATATTTCCATTTGAATCGATGATTTTCTTGCAAATTATTTGTGCCAGAATTATTTTAATTAGTATACCGAATGACAATTCAAATACATGATAAATTCGAAATATATCGGCTGTCAAACGAATTTTCAACACGCTCTTGAAAAGAATTTCAAATTTGGTCCACGAAGTTTATTTAGGCCGTTAGTAAAGGGTTTAGGGGAAGATCTCGCACCTGTAACTTCAACTATAAAGATGCTACCCCATAAAAAAATCGACCTAGTTTCAGCGCTTTCCTAAGAAAGTTATAGTTGGGAGAAATAAGGTGAAGATGTCTTATATTGGGCACCTTGCTTATATGACATATGTGTAAATGGATCTCAGGGGGTTTACCGCTAAAATTAATCATGAAAAAATGTTATTGCTGGAAAAGAGAGTGATCATTCAGTAAAATTATAGTTTCCCGATAAAACTATTCGAGGTGGATAGAAATCGTCGCGGAAATGGTCCCCTTTAGTTCCCATACTTTCGATTTCGCTTCAATATTACTGCTCATGTCAGTCGATTTATTCAAAAATCTGACCGAGATATTCATTAACCTTAACACTAACGCAAGTGTTGGAAAAATGAGGGATTCATTCAAAAATTCTGAAGGTTTCAAGTTAAAATCAGGAATTAAATTCGTTTTAGAAATAATTAAAAGACGCGGCAATAACTTATCGTGACAGATTAATTTCCCATCATGCGTTGGAGTTGGCGCGAGATTTGTATTAATATACTAACATGTGCACATCGGCATCGTACCTGTTTTAGCCGGTGTACAGTGACCGTCGACGATACCCTTCCCTGAGGGTGACATCTGCTGTTTGCAGTCATTCTCTCCGGCAGCAGACATGACAAGAGCTGGTCGACATGCACCAGTTACGTTAGTTGACGTGCCGTGTGGCCAGCACTATTGCTAAATCACTCCGTTTCCACCGTTAAACTGAGAGCTCATCTCGAGCGCAGCATCCTGCCTCCCTGGCCCGGATTCTCACCCCCGGTTACTTCTGCCCTAGGACAATTCGCACGCGCGTCAACCCAGCTACGCGCTCTGCTCCACTTCTCCAAAGCGGCCACCGCCTCACGATGTTGCTCTCGGCATCCACCTCTATGCAGATGCCACATGGATCAGTACGGATCTGCCCAAATCCCTCCTATTCCTCCAAATCATCAAATTCGGATAGCAAACTCATAAGGTGTGGAATTATTTCGGCTACATCCACCCTCTGTACCAGCGTTCCGATAAAAACCTCTATGGTTCTCAAGGTGAATAAACTTTTGATAAAGCAGACATGCAGGTTGATTCTGATCGCATCTTGTTATAATATTGCTGAATCTACAGCATTGTTATAATTATGAAATGTAACAATATGACTGACCGAATAAATATTCTTCTTCAAGCAAAATTGGATATGACTCTTATCCATAGCAATAATTAAATATTGCTGGAAAATCATCGAGTATTTGAGCTGACAACAATCAATTGAACTCATAGATGGGTAGGGTTTTACTATTTTATAGAACATAATAGAGAATTCTATGATAGTTTTGTGGAAAAGAAGAATGAATTGGCGTTCAAAGTTAGTCGGTAGCTGGTTTTTTTTATATAAGAACAACGAATCTAGCTCTGTTTAATTTTGTTTTATTAGTATAAGAAACACAAAACGTCAGATGGCATTGATGATCAATGAACACAATTCTTATATCCGGAAAAATTCTTCATTGAATCCAGGAGAACTACATAAAAATGAAGAAAAGCACAGATGTAACATCAGGAACTTTAGCTCACTTATTATGAAGTACTTTCCATACTCTGGAACAGTGTGATTCTGATATGAACGCCACAATACGTGTACATATTCAAGTTTAGACCTGGATTTTCCATCAAGAAGAAACCCAATCGATTCAGACCATTCGAAATTACAGACTTTAGGGCAAAAAAATTGCACGCTGTTCTACTATTAACAAACGGCAACACCGCATAAAATCTTTTTCCATTTACTCGGGTCACAATATCTTCAGGGTCAAAATGATCTGAACAAATGAAAATTGCTTTCTTTGGGCAAATACTTGAGCATCCCAACACCGAAGCCCAAATTCTTCTCTTTTCATCGTCATCTGGGAACCTTAATTAAAGAAAAAACCTCATCTTATAATGATCTTATTGAAAACTTCCTTATTAAAACTTTCTACGCTACTGAACATGTAAATAACTGAATACTTTGGTTTTAACAATACACTTACATATGAAACGATAAATTCGTTAAGTTATAAACAATAAAAAATATGAAAAACCTAAAACTGACTCTCACAATTTTTTTTTTGCGATCGTTGTAGGGTGGCTAACACAATTAAACATATTCTCTTGGATTGTCCACAATATGAAGTTAAGAGAGCTATATATTTGGCGGAAAAGAAGTTAAAGGAAATATTTTCGGAGGAGATCCCATTTTTGCTGTCATTTCTCAAGGACATAGATATTATGCAGAAAATCTAGTCATCTGTATTTTGTGTCATTTTTTACTTATTTATTTATTTATTTATTAACTAGTATATTTAATTATCTATATATATATATGTTTATATCGTGTGCATGTGCGAGTATAACTCATCTTTACATGTTCATGTCGTTAAGATATAGAGGAGATAGGAATAAGGGTGATACTTTAAACGAGAATGGTGCTAAATGGCCAACGATGCTGATGCACCAAATAAATGAAAATTTCTCTCTCTCACAAATTTTCTTCAATTTGCGTATTTATTTTCGAAACAGAGGCGGCAACGTGTGTCTTCTAGAACATGTGACCTTCAAATTGTCAAAGCAGAAAATGGAGCAGCGTTGTCTCGACTTTCACCTGAATTTCTTTTCATGTGCGGTCTCCGACATAAAATAGCAGAATCAACTAAAGTTTTTCTTTTATTTCTTGCTAATATATCCGATAAGACAGTTTCAATTCAAAATATAAAATTTTATACAATGTTTTGAATGCAAATTGGAGAAAAAGGTTTTATTCATAATTATAGGGGAATAGAGAAACCTACGATTTGCTCAGTTTGGCAACATGAAGATTTTTTTTAACCTGAGTGGACCAGCTCAATACGTTACAATCGACCAGCTCTAAGTTTCAGATGCGACACTTTTCAATGTAAATAAAGGGGTCTGTTCTTATATAGTCTAAGGGATGAACTATCTGACCTTCTAAATAATTCTTTCAATGAAGCTTTTAAAAAAACCATAGAAAACTGTAAGTATTTGTATGCATGTAACCTATTTATGTTAACCCCTTTGTATAATTCGATAACTAAATTTTCCAATGATTGAAAGAAATGTAAAAATAAGGGATTTACTTCCATGATGAATAAAAGACATGTGTGCTGACTGGTGCATTCACCATATTGCATCGCATAAATTTTGGTCTGTATCATAGTATAGACAAAAATACACTCCCTCTTTTCTACCAATCAATTTCCGACTCACGTATAATGTCCCATATACTTATAAATGATTATAATATATGTCATTTTTCATATACTTATAAAAACAATACTGTGAATGTAATGAAAATTTGAAGCCAACATTGACTAATGTGGAAACCAAAACAACAGATCACCAGTAAAAACCAACTTTCAAGAAATTCACAGCAACGCTTGGAATACCCGTCCCCCATTTTTTGAATTTAAAAGGAAAACTCTCTGTTTCTAATTTAGTTTATATTTAATTGCCGACTCAAAATTTTACTGAATAATATTATATTTCTTCATGTTTCAATTTTTTTTTAATGAATTTCACCAAGAGATGATTGCAACCAATAGATCTATATTTTATAAATTAACTAATACGCTTTTATCTTTATAAAAATCTGATACACAGAAATCCAAATGAAAGTGAAAAAGGCGAAATTGAGGCAGCTCCAGAATATTTAGAAAATTTCTGAGGATTGGAGAATTATCTAACTTATAGTAAACAAAATAATGAAAAGCATATTTGAAGAAATGTTATTCTCATTTATAAAGATCTTGAGGAATATTTATCTGTACCCACAACCTTATCTGCATTGTTTTTCGGAATCTATGATGGTAATTCAAATTTTGCGAATTATTTTTGTAAATTTCTGAAATGAAATCGATTCAAGTATTGTTCAAGCAACAAAAACCTGTTTATTTGAAGATACTCATTCTGAAAAACAACCATATTAACACAAAGGGCAAGCTGGATATGCTTTTCCAAAACATTTTGGCCTCAAGAGTTTCAGCATCACGGTGGAAAATCTGAGTGACAAAACATGTAACAAACAAGATTTTCTCGAAGCCGCGACAATAATCTTCAGTATAACACTCACTCGTTGAAATGCAAATCTCCTAAATCCCTTGGAAACGAAAGATTATGAAGAATTACTCTGTATATGGACAAATGGTAGAGATGCTCGCTAGAAAAATATAGAAAGTAAAGTAATGAAAATTGATTATTCATCTCTCTTGTGTGAATGCGTTATGATGGTTCGAGCGGTATGCACAGCTGTCAATAAGTCCCCGATCTAACTAACAGATGGCGCCACTAACGAAATATAGATAAGATTTTTTGAAATTGCCAACCTTCAAAAGATTTATGTCGAAATTTCAGAACGTTTGGTTCATTGATCGAGATATAGCGGTTAAAGTGGCGCTAGTTTTGTGATGTTTGAAAACGAATCGGAGTGATTTTTGATGGGAAAAACACTGTTCAAACTGACCAGACTGGTGGTCAAAATAGAACTGAACTGAGAGAGGGGTCTATGTAGATTTTGGAATAAGTGAGAAAGATCGAACGAGGTACCTGCTGAGCTTAGGTGACAAAAAAAGAGATTTCCAAAATTCCATCCGATAACCTGCCATTCTTGGAAGTAACATCAACATACAGAACATACATACTGCATGTTTAGCATAGTACAGTCCTACCAACATACGCAGAAACTTCAAATACTTAAAAATACAATACGCTTGCAATTTAAATGAGAATTTCTTTTCAGAGTGTAAAATGATTTAAAACATTAGTTTTTCCTACATTAATCATCGAAAAAGCTGGAAGAATCGGAAAGTTGATACAGAAAATCTATCTTTTTCCATCTAACTTTTTTAGAAGATCAATTCGAACGCGAAACTTCGAGCCTCGAATAACCAGAGGGTGCCTAGTTTCATTATTTCCTCAGCACTAAGCCACCCAATGAGGATGGAGTCATGTGCAAATGACAGATATAAAAGGGGTGTAGGTACGGCGAGCTTTATAAGGTACGAGTGTGAAAATTATTCGGTCTTTTGGCAAATTCTCTATTACCTATGCAAATTTTGAAGGTGAAGACTTATACTTCGCAAGAAACATTGTGTGTCTATCGAGAATTTATGGAGGAATTACGTTGAACGTTTATTCATTGTCGTTTTAAATTCTCTAAACCTCCCAGATCGTTTAAGTTAGCAATTTTCTTCCAAGATATTCCCAATTTTCCGTGGCGAATTCGTTCTAGCACGGTTTCCTGCACTTCATCGTTCCAGGCAATTTTCATTTCTCCTTACCTGCTCACTTTCTACTTGGTTTCTATATCGAATATTATTCAGAGAATCCTTCGGCATCTCCCAAGGATTTTCTCTTGGAAAGCGAAATCGACTAGGTGCATAATTCGAGACTAGAAAATTCCATCAAATATTATTCGAGCTTTTTTTTGAAACAGCATCAGTTCAGGGTTTCTTATACAGATTTATTGAGACCTTGAAAATGTGCTTCAGTTTTTCAACCACTCCTTATCTGAGCCAAACCTCTTTCCACAGGGCATCTCTTCGAGTTCATTGCTTTGGTGGAAGAGCACCATTTCCTTCTTCAAAAGAGGCTTTTTATGAGCAATTTTGGCTTTCAAATGATATAATAATCGTTGTTTTTTTATGTTCCAAGTAGTCAATGAACGAACTTCTATGCGCATCCAAAATACAAAGAATCTCCAAGATTTTGTAATCTATAGCTTTTAGAATTGTAATTTAATACAAGATTTCACTCATCACCCTAGGTAAATAGATTTTCACTTGCAACAACTAGTACACTCTTCTTTTATCCGCACAATGCCGTAACAGATTGCTCGCTGAATTAAAAACCACCAATTTTACACATGATGCGATATAATGCAATTTCCTACAACTTCCCCGATTAGCCATACTGCTCAACTTTCAGAAACAGCCATTCAAATTACAACTTTTTTTCCAGTCCGATACTTTGTTCGGATCTTCATTATGCACCATCTGGGAGTAAGGTAAAGGAAATTTTGCTCAGTATCTATCATTACGCAGTCCGAAAATTAAATTGGAGCCACGAAAAGGATGATTATATCCGTTAAATCCAGCAGAACCAACAACAAATCAACATGGAACTAAGTTGCGTTCCCATTCGTCATGGCATATTATTCAATTAAATCACCCACCATACCAAGTCGAAAATCAGAAACGGAATTGAGAATACCTCGAAGGGGTGGCCATTCCGATTGTATACACAAATTAATGGGTCGGAAACATATATTATTTAGTCTCGGATAAACCGAGGCTTTTTATTACAATGCAATTGTTTTCAACCGCTATTCCTGGCTATTTCAACCTCACGTATGAACAATACCCCAAATGTTGAAAGTTCACATTGTGACGCAAATTTTTTACTCGAACAACATAGTTCAAGGACCAAGCACAATTTTGATTCTTATTCGTTCTATAGTAGCATATTTAGCAGATCGTCGAAACAACTTTGAAACAATTACAAGAACACCTGGTGACCTTGGACCTTAGCATCGAAAATCAATGAGGCTAAGGCAGTTCAAGTTACATTCACTACAAGAAGAAATATATGTCTCCCTGTCAAAATATTCGAAAAGGACATATCAGTCGACACCAAAACTGGTATCTCGTCATATATTTGGAACTCAACTAGAGATAACACATGAATGCCAAAAAGAATGAAATAAATTTGAAATACCGAAAAATGTATTGGCTTGCAGGTGGGACGTCAAAATTGAGCCTTCAAAGTAAATTGCTAATGCAATGTGGACGTATAGCATCCAATTCTAAGCTAAGACATCAAATTGTCTGAAGAGTGCCATCAAAACTACTACAATGTGAAATAATATCTATTAGTCTGTACATATAACACATTTGCTGAATACTTTTGAAATGTAGATTGTAAATTTCAATAAACACTGCCTTCTATAGTGATGAATCATACAAATTTCAAAGTCCCTTTATCGTTACCGCCGTATACATCTGTCAGTGGAGCAGTGGTAAGCACACGCTGTCTACCGGAGATGAAACTGCACAGGTATGTCTGCGCAGATAGAACAGAGTGTATGTCACGCATATCCGTATGTTCGCCGTTACGGGTAAGTGGCAACATACGCCTGCGCATGTGTGTGGCAGTGTTTAAAGCCTGTGCAGGTAGCCAGACCGTAAAAGAAAATCAATTATTTCTAGTGGTGTCATACGCTACAATCTGGCGGAATAGTACCCGTACGAAGTAGACCGGAGCGTTTTCGTTGCACTTTTTTAAGCCTGGAACAAAACCAAAATTCGATTGTTTTCATTAGCGCTGTATGTTCACCGCTACGGGCAATTGGCAACATACGCTACAGTCAGCTCTGAGTAGTACCTGCGCAGGTAGGCCGTAGCGCATGTGTTGCACTGTGCAGGTCGCCGGAGCGAAATAAAAATTCGATCCTTTTTAGTTGCACCATATGTGCGCTGCTACAGACTGTCATAGTAGTCCCTGCACAGGTATGCCTGCGCAGGTAGGAAATCGAAATTCGATTTTTTCTCTTATCGTACATTCGCGGCTCGTACAAAGAGGTAAAGCGCTGATGGCGACTTTTGATGATTCTTTATGAAAAACAGGAAATATTCGAACCTTAATTTGAACCAATAACGAACTGATAAGCTTTCTCCTTGTAATTTAACCAAAAATTCCCTGAAGAGAACGCAGGAAAAGTAAGAAGGCCAGAATGGCTCCCTTGGGGAATCCCGTGCAATAATATTGCTAGCCATTGAAATACACAACTCTCGAAACTTCAACTGTGCTTATAGCTACATATCACAATATGCATATAAATACGGTTCAGTAGTTTCACATTATTTGTCGAAAATGCAACGAAATCCTCATTATAAATTCAATGTAGGCCGGATCCCATAGGCATAGAGCTGAAATTATGACGTGAAACAAATTGGCCGAAAACTAAGTTATGTTCTTCGTTCGGGGCTATAGCGAACTATTGTAATTATGCAATATTCGTCGGGTTATGTTGATTGAACAATTATTCAAATTCTTCTCGAATTGGCGTTCGAGTGGAACAAAATCGATTTTGATGACGTCATACAAAATCGAACGATAAGGCCGAAAGAGCTATCTTTAATATCGCATGCCGCAAAACTGTTTCACTAAGCCAGAACCCTGAGTAAGGGCTGTTACATCCCTTTGAAGGAAATCATAATAATCTTCTCGAAGAATAGGAATTTCGTGTTTCTCATGAAAATTAACAATATAGAATGCTATAGTGGATGAACTGCTTTGTTCTTAATTCTTTTTCTCGTTGGAACCGAACGAGTATGCAAGATTATTGAAACAACCAATCACGAGTTTCCAGGTTACATGTTTTCGAATTTAACACACACAAATAGAATAAATTGCCCATTTTTCTCACACGAAATAGCACCCTATAGGGATGCTCGACAGGGTATATATATCACAGTCCAAGAAAGAGCTTGAAAGCCTTGATGGAAACGCACTTTTCCGGGTGAATGGATTTGAGCAGCGAAAATTCTGTATCCATACCCCTTCCAGAAATGGTCGAACAATTTTCTAAACAAACAATGCATTTAATTATTGGCCATACTTCGTTCTATAAGGGCCAATTCATTCGGAAACTTATTCAATATTTATCGAAGTATTCGCAATGAGTCAGCACACGGAATTTTGTTCAAATCATAAAATTTGAGAGAAACTCTTTGTTCAATTTTTTTTCACCATTGTGGGCGATTGGTTTCAACAGCTGTCGTATGACCAAACTAGTTAACAGACTGCGTTCATGTTTAGCATAGCAAATGCTCGAGGAATTCAACCGTCGAGTTTAAAACTGGTGACGAATCTTGAAGATGTGTATATGAACAAGAAACGAAGCGAAATGAATGAAATTCAACCAAAGTCCTTTGCGGAACAGTTCGAAGAAAATGATGGCCACTTTTTTCACACTAAATGAACCTTAGACTGTATAAAATAGACCCCTTTATTTACATTGAAAAGTGTCGCATCTGAAACTTAGATCTGGTCAATTGTAACGTATTGAGCTGGTCCACTCAAGTCATAAAAAATTTTCATGTTGTCAAACTGAGCAAATAGTAGGTTTCTCTTTTCTCCTATAATTGTGAATAAAATCTTTTTCTCCAATTTGCATTCAAAATATTGTATAAAATTTTATATTTTGAATTGAAACTGTCTTATCGGATATATATGCAAGAAGTAAAAGAAAAACTTTAATTGGTTTTGTTATCTTATGTCAGAGACCGCAGATGGAAAGAAATTTAGGTGAAAGTCAAGATAACGCTGCTCTCCTTGACAATTTGAAGGTCACATGTTCTAAAAGACACACGTTGCCACCTCTGTATCGAAAATAAATACGCAAATTGAATTTTAATCCGAATTTATCGTTCCATAGATAAGTGTATTGTTAGAACCGAAGTATTCAGTTATTTACATGTTCAGTAGCGTAGAAAGTTTTAATAGGGAAGTTTTCAATGAGATTATTATAAGAAAAAATGAGGTTTTCTTGAATTAAGGTTTCCAGACGACGATGAAAAAAAGAAGAATTTGGGCTTCGGTGTATGGATGGTCAAGTATTTGCCTAAAGAAAGCAATTTTCATTTGTTCAGATCATTTTGACCCTGAAGATATTGTGACCCGAGTAAATGGAAAAAGATTTTATGCGGTGTTGACGGGTGAGTTTCATAAGAGACTTTCAATAAAGGAGCCAAAACAAATCGACATTTTACAAAGAAATGCTTCGTCTATCTTATATTGTCTAAGAAATGGACGTTTTGCAGCAGTTCCTGTTGTATAACGGAAAATAGTCGATTCTAAGATCTCATCGGCACAAGTATATAATTTTTCTTAATCGAGATAAATCGAAACTGGTCGTAACAGGTTATCTTCAGGCAAACTTTCGTTTATAAATATTCGGCCAGCCATATTATGAATCAACCCTAAGTGTATACATTCTTTGTGGAGGCGTCCGTATATCGACGTCGATGCTCAATTGGAGCCGTCGAATATCTTCATGTAATGTATTGATGATAATAAAACGAAGTACAAAACATAATCGTTTAGGTTGATTCAGTTCCTAAAGCCACTCCGATCTATAAATAGAATCGAGTATCATTGATAACATAGTGGACATGGCTTTCGTTAAATTCCTAATGGCATTATTCATATCCTGTTATGGCTGATCATACACTGAGGATATATCAGTGCAGATATTCTAAGAATTAATTCAGGTAATTGAGGCGATATCCTGAATTCAAAGAAGTTTATTACTCGATAGATAAGAATATTTACCAATCAGATCGCATTGTTTGAGCATAGAATAATGGCTCGGGTTGTGTTGGTACAAGACCCCCTGACAAATGCAGTGAATGGCATTGAGAATATACGCGGTAATAAGTCATAAAATCTACTTGAGTGCGCCTTGTTCTATATTAGTCAATTTTAAAATCACTATTCTATTGAGAGTATTGGTACTTCACAGTAAAGTGGAGACTGTTCTTCGCCGGGCCAAGAAATCTTTTCCGGTCAAATCTTTCAAATACTTAAAAATACTCAAGGCCTGCAGTTCAAATTCCAGCATGATGCAATAACTAGGGTGAAAACTCGATATTTTTGAGTTATTGAGAATCATATAAAAAACTGTTGGAAATACAGACTCGCATTTATCTGAATAAATTGAAAACTGCGACTGAATTTCTTCCATATTGCCTGTTTCACTTTTCATAAACAAAAATCATCTCACTTATGAAAAGCCAGATGATTTTCAAATAATTCAATAAATTCAGGAGGCTGTTTACGTAAAGTGGATTATTTATGGCCATGAATCTGAAATAGTTTTCTATGACGTGAATTGAAGTTTCGGCATCAAATAAATAATTGGAAAATTCCACGTTAATAAATCCAGAAATCTAATCACGTTACATCGCCCAAGTACGGAAGTGGATATAATTAAAATCAGGTGAGATCTTCGGAATACCATCTTGTTGAAAAGAGTGTATTTGGCGATCATTTAACTCAATTTTATGCAGGATATTCAAGTAACTCATTTGAAAAAAATAATTTGGAATATTCTGAACAATTTTATACATATAGTATTGTGTCAATCTTATAATTCTCAAGAAAACCCAACACAGGGTTCCGACTATATGTGCATATCTTTTTCATCTCATCAACAAGGATGAGGTATACTCGATTTCACAATCGATTCAAGTTTACAAAAAAAATTTTGTTATAGAGCACGAATAGGTTATGGAAATTTCAATGAAATAGTTACGATTTGTGCTTCGGTTGCAAAGGCGGTCTTTTGGTTTTCAAGAGGAATAAATATGCCTTCCTCTTAAACGCAATGAAATGTTAACCGATTGAGTAATTCTAGAATACATATTTTTGTAATATAAGATTGAAACTTGATATTCGAAAACTCGTTTGGATTTGATTTGTTTCATACAAGAAACTCTAAGATTGAAAAATTGCCTGCAATCTCAACGCCGAATCTTAAAATCGTCTTCGACGAACTGCTAAGTACAATATTTCAATCGCCGCCTTCTAATCGCTGAATATTTAAAAACCGGAAACTGCTTCGGCCGAAGAGAATCATTTAAGAAATTGATAGCATCGGCCGCAAGTGGATTTCCGCTTCGCTTTTGAATCCCACTTCATAATAATGAAAGGAAACGTGACGTTCGTACATTTCAACCCCTGTACATATTGAAACACCCCATTTCGACAACTGGGGAGGTTGAAAAAAACTGACGTGACTGTCTATTTACCCTCCGAAGTGTGTTTGTACACCGTATAAAAGGTTGAATAACCGTTTGTGCGACTGGAGAAAACGGATATAAAAAAATAGCGATATTATTGGTTTCTGATAAGACGGTGTGTATTGATCAAATTTTATTGCCTATTCTAGTTTTCACCTCTGAAGTCGTATTTATACATGAAGATACATCCCAGCCTTACTACGTTGACCCTGAACTACATTGCTCTAGTCGATAAAATGCGGTTTAGTGGTTTTATAGATTTATTGGTCAAGCAAATGTTTGATGCACATATCAGTCACGATAAACACTCGGAGATATTTTATCTTACACACAAATATTTCAACTTGATCAAAGTAAACATTGGGGTGAAATATAAACACACTCGCCTCCTACAATAATACATTACAACGTTTCTAGAAGCAGAACAACTATTTACAGCATTAAAACCAACCTTCAGCAATTGTTCCCAATGTATGTGACGGTAGCAACTTTTCCCTTGCGGCATCATCTTCTAACAAAACTCCAGAATCGCTGTAATTACCGTAAATATTATTTTTGTCTTGCGATTTCGTTATTTTAAATCGTTCAGGCATTTTTAACCGAAAATTATCCTTTTATCTCCTTAAGACGGACATCGGACGTTAAATTTTGAATCGAAAATTGGTTTAACGGATACCAACTTAATAAAAGGCTAAACTTCAGAATTGACAACAGTTGCTTGTTCTGTCGCGCACACTTCTAAGCTACGAGATGTCGTTATATAGTGGTGTTTCTCTTGTGAGTAGAAAGGTGGCGATATTGATGAAACAATTTTTAATCGATACATATCCTGCCCTCTATGTGTTAGCTCGCTTACTTTTTGTTAGACGTGAAAAGGAATGCGTTTTAAACGCGCACTCAAGCAAAAACAACGCTGTTACTCTTGAGGGGAAGAACGACATAGGTAGATATTTTCGGCGCTCTTCTTCTTCGAACAGATTGCTTATATAGGCTCTTTCGACAAGAACTTTGTTTTTTAATTGTGGCCACTCCTACCACATGACTGCATTGACAGTTTTTTGACATATTCGTAGTAGATATAGATACCTTAGCAATTGTTACAATAAATTCAATTTCGCTCGAAAATCGCATTAAAATAATTAAAACCCACTATGAAAAAGGTGGCTCTGTTAAAATTACATACCGTAAAATAGGTGATATTTTCGGACAACATAAACGACCTTCTGAGACCGCTATTAAGAATTTGGTCGCTAAATATGAGTCAAAAATCGTAGCAGTGCGCAACATTGTTGAAGAAGATCAAAATTTGTCAATTTCTCGACGTTCTCAACAACTGGGGTTATCCCAAACCCCCACATGGCGAATTTTGCATAAGGATTTGCCGACCAACCATTCACATCGCCGTAGATTCGCTACCCCGTTGGTTTTTCTGAAAGACTCATTTTTTCAGACGAAGCCCATTTTCACTTGTCAGGGTACGTCAACGAGCAAAATTGCCACATTAGGGCTTCTGAAAATCCTAGAGCGATTATTGAGAAGCCTTTCCATGCTCAACGTGTCACTATATGTGTTCTGGAGGCGTGATTGGGCCATTTTTTCCGATGAGGCTGGAAATGCGGTAACGGTCAATGGATCATGCTATCACGAGATGTTAACAACAAGTTGGCCTATCATTGATGACATGGTTATCAATGACATGTGGTTTCAACAAGACTTGTCACACAGCCAATGAGACTATCAATTTATTGCAAACCAAATTTGCTGATCGCATAATTTCACGAAATTCAGCTGTTAAATGGCCAGCCAGATCGTGTGATTTAACACCACTGCATTATTTTTTGCGGGACTATCTGAAGGACAGAGTCTATACGGAGCCAATCGAATCGATTGCAGCCTCAAAACTCAAAATCTGTGATGTGATAGCCCCGACATTTTACCAAAAAGTGATTAAAAATCTCGATGAAAGACTTCTGTCAGCGTGGTCGTGATGGACATTTGCCATATATCATTTTTCATTCATAATTGCCGAACTTTTCTTTTTATAATACAATAAAAATTTGAATCAACGGTATCAACATTTAGATTGGTCCAAATGTCTGTATTTTTCGAGTATTTGGGTATAATCATTTTACTCTTTTTCAAATCACATTTTCCGAATAAAGTTTTATTTGTGATGCAGTTCTTTCATACAAATACATTAATACCTTTTCATTATCGACTTTATTTACTTCCAAAGGTATGATTTTTTTAAGTTTGAATAAATACTCCTTAGGATCTGTATCAATAAGTCCGAAAGTTATCAACTACCTGCTAAAGCCTAGTCTCAAAGGCCTCGGGTGACATTCAGGAGGTCTCGAAGATCCAGACAAATATCCTCAGTGGTTTTTAATTGACTTAATGAGAAAATTAACTGAGAAGAATATAAATTTTATGTATAAACCCTATTGTACTTACGATTCGCTAATATGAACATAAGCGATAAAGAATTATGGAAGACTGAGTGAACTCTTACGAAATGTTCAATAAGTATCTCGTTTCTGATGCTTCTGAAAAAATTCCTGGTTTTGATCTTCCAAGAAAAATTTGGACAGTTCTTAATCGTTTAAGAACAGGTCATGGTCGTATCAATATCTATTCAGATGGAACTCAGTTCCAAGCGCAAATTGTGAATGTGGAGAAGCAGAAGAAACAATACCTCATCTCATCAATAGTTGTCTTATATATAAATCCGAGATGGTTTTAGGGCTATTCATGATGTTTCCGAATCTATCTTGGAATGGGTTATAAATTTCAAACGAATATGATACGTATTTTTGTTATTCAGTTCTTTTTTCTGCTTTTGTCTTTTTCTTTCCAGATTATATGAGGGCAACTTGAAGAAGCCTCTGTGTTTATCAAACACTCTTGAAGAAAGAAGTCTCTCAAATATTTTTCAGCTTATTTTTGTACTTTCACACTTAGGCGGGCAGCCAGGTTTTTTTTACTGAGGTTTTTTCCCTAGGCTTTTATGTGATATGCCGAATTGTATGACACCCCGTCACTAACCCCTGATCTATATGCTTTATTGTTTGCTACCTAAATATTGTAAGTTCAAAAGAATATCTTTATATACTAATTTGGCTATAATGGCTCATACATTAAAGAAAGATTTAATTTGTTGAAGCGGAACTTTTTGTTGCTTTATACAAGGTGTTACAAGTTCAAATGCCTGTCATTCGTTTATGGAAGACGGAATCTACTTGAGATCTGAAAACTGAGATTATGATATAATTCGTTTTACTAAAAATATTCTCTTTGTCTAGGCAATTGTGGTGATACAGGGTGCTTTTTTAATAGAACAGAATGCTATCAAATTTTTTGAATATTTGATATGGTTCAGTTTTTGTTGAAAAAGAAAGATATATATGCACCTTACACTCAGGTCAGTTGCACCAATCACATTTATTACGCATTACAAGTTCAAGTGCCTATCAGATGAATATATATTCTCGAAGCCCGGACACTTTCGGTTATATAAGGTGCGAAAAAAACATTTTTTACAATTTTTATTATTACTGAATATACCTAATAGAGTTCCATTTAATCTGCCGTAATTTTTTATCGCTTATGTTCATACTGAAAAAACTGTTATACCATAAAGGTTTATACAACCTTATTAATCCAGGAATTCTATTTTATTGAATGTATGAAACAATTGGAAATAAATTACGAAAATAATGATATTTGTTCCAAGCATTCAGAGGTACAGCCTGTCAATCTTTATGTATGTACACTATTTAATCAAACAGTAGTACATTTTGGCTGTCGAATATGTGGAAGTTCACCCCTATGAGGTAGAGTTGAATTCGCTATTGATAGAATATTCTTCGACTCCAGGACAGATTTGAAAAATCATTTGTGATATTATTCAGGAAATTGCCGGAAATTCCTGATAAAATAAACCAATAAGCTCCGGTTTCTTCGAGAGAATGAGTCGATAAATCAGAATAAAAAATGCTGAAAACTAGCGGTTTTGCAGAAGAATGAAAGTAATTATTTCCGAAAATGTGATTTATCCGGTAATTATTCGCAAATTCGATATAATTCTGACGTTACAACTCCGGTTTTTCCAGTTGAACACGGAATGAATGATGGTACGTTTTTGTTCGTCCAGCAAGTCAGTGGTGCCAAGATCCGTCGACTATTCACAGCCAATAAATAGAATTATGGACATAATGAAGGTTACTTCCCAACAATAAAATAAATCTGAAAAATTAGGTGAACTGACATCTACTGTAACTGTTAATGTAACGTGGATAAGGTCACAGAGAAAACATCAATCTACCGCAGTATAGAGTGAGTGTGTATCTTTTAGTGAACGCGGTGTTATTCCAGTGTCGCTGTGAAATATGTCTAGAATTCTATGTAAGTACACAGAATAACCTGTTTAACAATTAGTCTGAGGATGATTTAGGCATGCAAATTGTTCAAGAAAATAATTTCTCATTCTAACATACCAGCCTTTCGGTTGACAAAAATTGATAACATAAAATCCACCATAAGTCATTATCATTATAAATCAATCATGAAACTACTGATTTACTGGCACAGCAATTAAAAATACGTTCATTACTTCATCATTCACTTTCTAATAATCAAGCTGAAAATGGAACATTTCTATCTTCTTCTACACAGAGAAATTTTCATTCGATGGTTATCTAAAAGTTCAATTGATCAGCGTTATTATTAGTTTTTTGTTTTTAAATTTTTATGTGTTCTATTTGTAAAAAAATCAATTTTTAAAACCCAAATCGTTTCATAAAATTCAAGAATTGCCCTAAAGAATGTTTTCGTTTACAAAAATCATATAGAAATTGATATCGTTCATCCAGTAATCTCTTATGCCGTTTTTATTCAAGTCTAAACCACGAGAGAATCGCCTCGAATCAATTAATATTCAAATATTCCGAGAATAAAGTATAAAATGGAAATCTCAATTTGGCCAACAAAAAAAAACTATTTACCAACGTTCAATAAATTCAAAAAAATTTATCAACAGGAATGATATTGCAATTTCAAAATAACATTGTGTAGTGTTGATTTGGTGTTTTTTCGAAGCAACAGTAAATTTTAATAGTTATCTTGTTTACATCGATGTACACTCAAAATGGAAATTCTCATTTTTATTTTTGGAAAATCCAACTATCCGAACTCAATCTATTTCAACAAAAACCCACAGATAATAATTTATCCACCAGGGACTATACGCATATGTAGACACCAGGAAAATCCTGATACAATATCATCCATATATATATATAACAATCTATATTCAAATGCAATTGTTATTATATCACATGTGCTTTATCACGAAATCCGCAATACTATACGAAATGATAATAATCGAATCCCATTGGAATGAAGCTGAAATTGCATGGAATTTCTGGAAACCTACACTCGGGGAAGCACATTGATTAACTATGTTTTTCGAATGAACAACTCTTTAATCTGGAGGGAATTCAAAATACCGAATGAGCTTCAAGTCGAAGTCACTAAAACGGTTTCTATAGTAGTCAATTGTCGTATCGAAAAAGGAATGCGTTGTTTGATTATTAATAAAATCCAGGCTCATCTTCGATAGATACCTGGCATCAGTTGTATAGATTGTGACCCCTATTTGCAGCCTTATAGTCACTTGAACTTGAAACACCCTGAATATACAGTGTTGAAACCTCTTATGGAATAAAAGAAAAATCATCAAAAATTATTTAAACATATATTTAAAATATCAACTATTTTGAAATGGATCACCCATTATATTTTTATATGTTGACCCCTATTTGCAGATTACAAAAAACTCTAGCCTAATAGTCACTTGAATTTGAAACACCCTGAATATACAGTGTTGAAACCTCTTATCGAATAAAAGAAAAATTATAAACATAAAGAAAAATTATCATTATAAAAATTATTTGATTACAAAAACATAAATTTAAATTATCAGCTATTTTGAAATGGGTCACCCATTATATTTTTATATGTTGACCCCTATTTGCAGATTACAAAAACTCTAGCCTAATAGTCACTTGAATTTGAAACACCCTGAATATACAGTGTTGAAACCTCTTATCGAATAAAAGAAAAATTATCAAAAATTATTTGAACATAAATTTAAATTATCAGCTATTTTGAAATGGGTCACCCATTATATTTTTATATGTTGACCCTTATTTGCAGATTACAAAAAACTCCAGCCTCAATACCCTCAATATACAGTGTTGAAACCTCTTATGGAATAAGAGAAAAATTATTTAAACATAAATTTAAATTATCAGCTATTTTGAAATGGGTCACCCATTATATTTTTATATGTTGACTCCTATTTGCAGATTACAAAAAAACTCCAGCCTATTAGTCACTTGAACTTGAAACACCCTGAATATACAGTGTTGAAACCTCTTATGGAATAAAAGAAAAATTATTTAAACATAAATTTAAATTATCAGCTATTTTGAAATGGGTCACCCATTATATTTTTATATGTTGACCCTTATTTGCAGATTACAAAAACTCTAGCCTAATAGTCACTTGAATTTGAAATATCCTGAATATACAGTGTTGAAACCTATTATCGAATAAAAGAAAAATTATCAAAAATTATTTGAACATAAATTTAAATTATCAGCTATTTTGAAATGGGTCACCCATTATATTTTTATATGTTGACCCTTATTTGCAGATTACAAAAACTCTAGCCTAATAGTCACTTGAATTTGAAACACCCTGAATATACAGTGTTGAAACCTCTTATCGAATAAAAGAAAAATTATCAAAAATTATTTGAACATAAATTTAAATTATCAGCTATTTTGAAATGGGTCACCCATTATATTTTTATATGTTGACCCTTATTTGCAGATTACAAAAAACTTCAGCCTCACTACCCTCAATATACAGTGTTGAAACCTCTTATGGAATAAGAGAAAAATTATTTAAACATAAATATAAATTATCAGCTATTTTGAAATGGGTCAAAGAAAAATTATTTAAACATAAATATAAATTATCAGCTATTTTGAAATGGGTCACCCATTATATTTTTATATGTTGACCCTTATTTGCAGATTACAAAAACTCTAGCCTAATAGTCACTTGAATTTGAAACATCCTGAATATACAGTGTTGAAACCTATTATCGAATAAAAGAAAAATTATCAAAAATTATTTGAACATAAATTTAAATTATCAGCTATTTTGAAATGGGTCACCCATTATATTTTTATATGTTGACCCTTATTTGCAGATTACAAAAAACTTCAGCCTCACTACCCTCAATATACAGTGTTGAAACCTCTTATGGAATAAAAGAAAAATTATTTAAACATAAATATAAATTATCAGCTATTTTGAAATGGGTCACCCATTATATTTTTATATGTTGACTCCTATTTGCAGATTACAAAAAAACTCCAGCCTATTAGTCACTTGAACTTGAAATACCCTGAATATACAGTGTTGAAACCTCTTATGGAATAAAAGAAAAATTATCAAAAATTATTTAAACATAAATTTAAATTATCAGCTATTTTAAAATGTATTTTTATATGTTGACCCCTATTTGCAGATTACAAAGAACTCTAGCCTAATAGTCACTTGAATTTGAAACACCCTGAATATATAGTGTTGAAACTTCTTATGGAATAAAAGAAAAATTATCAAAAATTATTTAAACATAAATTTGAATTATCAGCTATTTTGAAATGGGTCACTCATTATATTTTAATATTTTTGACATCCACTCAATGTTTCAAGGTTTTCAAGGATTTTCATAATATAGTCTATATACAGGGAGAAATTTTTAGATTTATATATTATAGTAAGTAAGACACACGCACACCTGAATTCATTTTATAATTTTCTAAAATAAGGATATAAAGAATTTTATTCTATTAGTGATTTCCACATTGTTTATGTAACAAAGTGTATATCTGTTCATTTTAAAATTATGGACTTTGTGTACTGTCCAAAGAAATTTTAATTAAAGGGTATGTGTATTTTTTTTTTGTTCAATTCTTATTTCTAATTTACTTGCAATGTTCTAAAATGGCCTTGTTGATTGATATTTCTTTCAGTTAATTCATGTCAGAAATAGTTTACTCGAAATATATAATCGAAACGTTCCAAGTTGATTCAGCAAATTTAAATATTTTTCATTTCAAATTTAGATTTCACCAATCCACGATACACAACATACACAATAAAAAAATGCATTGTTAGCTCTCTGGTTCCATACAGATAGTTCTGAAGGCCATAGGAGCAATTCATTATAATGGATTCTATCAGATCTTGAATAAGAGCGTTGAACAAACAGAATGTTATTGATTCTCAGGAAACAGGTTTCTTTTTCTATTTTGAGATCATCTTAGATGTTGATTTTAGGATGTCCTAGAGCTACATCGAATTAATATTTCATCTGAAGAGAAAGGTGCGTACAGGCAACAAATAATGAATTTGCAACGATAACTTGCTGAAACTACAATTTGAATAAATAATTATTTTATTGAAAGCATGGTCGGATTCTTTTAAATCTTTTTCTATGATTTATGCATAACTTCGCATAATCACTCGAAAAATTCATTACATACCGTTTTAATGACTCATTTCCTACATTTTTTACTGTAACCGTCAATAATTATCTTCAAATAAGAATTCCAAAAAGTCTAATGGGTCACATGTTCTACACTATAAATATCCAATACAAGGTCTCCAACTTTATCTACCAATTACGAAAAATCATAATGGATTCGTGTGGAATAATTTTATGGACAAAATAAGAACCAATTTCTTATGTCTTCTGAGTCAAAAAAAATTAAAAATTGAATAAGTCCGAATTCTCTTTGACAACATTGAATTAAATATCAAAAATGTTAGGATCACTGTTGTAAACTCAGTAGCTTTTGTGTACTCTCCCACGCCTAAATTTTTAGTTTTACATATTTAAATACAAAATATACTAAATTTTTAATCTATCTTCATCGAAATATTTTTGTTTTTCAGATATTCTAGGCTTTTGTTCAGTATGTATAAAAGCTCAAGGCAACTTTAATCTAGGAGATGCAATTAATAGCTTTTCAACAAATCTACTGCAGGTAATGTAATTTTTTTTCATCCCGCTTCTGATACAACAACAAATTTACAAATGATGGAAACTATTGAAATGAATGTAAAATCCTTTTAATGAAAGACTTATAATATAGACAAAAGTGCCATTCAATTACAATTAGTGTTGAAATAGATCACCTATTTAATGTACATTTATAAAACCAATGGAACTTGCACTGGTAAACGCAGGTAAACGGAGACTGTAACTGAGCAGATTTAATCTCCAGTAGACCGTAACGTGTGTGGACGGCATTAAGAAATTTTGCACTTAACCCTCAGAAATATATATCTACCCTATAATAAATATCCCAAATATCCTACTTGCTTAGAGAAGTTCCATTCAACCATAAAATTGTTCTTGAAATTTCTAATCACTACAACTTGAAAGCATAAGCACTGTGGAAACTTTCAAGTTAAAAAAATAACAATTTTAATGCAGTATTTCCACTTCTTAATAAAACGTGATATTTTCCTCATTATCTAAAGTCCGCATTTCAATTTGATTTCAGATTACTGCAGATGAAGGTGGAGATCAGATGAACTTGGCTCTATCCCCTTATACAGTATGGTCTCTTTTGAGTATAATTGCAGAAGGGTCTAGAGGCAACACGCAGAGGGAATTAAACGATGTACTGAACATTCCGAATGAAAAGACTGAATTCAGAAACGAATACAAACAATTTCGTGGAACTTTACAGGTAAAATGGATATTGACGTATTCACAGGGTGCTCCATTTTGAAATATCTTCTTGAACTAAGAAACTCAAACAGAACCTGAATTTCCAGATCGAGTGAGGTTAAGAAATGTCGAATATTAATTTTTCTTTTTGGGATACTAACCTCTGGGGGTCAGAAATCATTTATTTAAAAAAATTTTCCATTCGGGCTCGTCCGTAACTGTATCAGGTATACCGGTATGAAATGAGCAATTTTTAATGAAAATAAAACACTTATTATTAATGGGAAAGTAAAAAACATTTAATTCAAAGTGTTGTCCATTGTTTTCTAGACAGTCTGACCACTTTTCTGACAATTTGTATATACTACGCCAATAAAATTGTTCGTCTTTTAAGGCAAATCATCTAGACGCCCAATTTTCGACCTCCTCGTAGGAATCAAAATGCTGCTCAGCCAATGCGTGTCCCATCGATGAAAACAAATGGTAGTCTGATGGAGCCAAGTCTGTTGAATACGGCGAGTGGGGTAACAGCTCCCAGCCAAGTATTTTGATCGTATCCTGAACCAGTTTTGCTTTGTATGCAGGTGCATTGTCATGGAGAAAAATTACTTTGCCATGTCTTCTGGCCCATTCTTGTCGTTTCTCGATCAAATTGATCATTTGTTGTCGGTAGCGTTCAGTATGTTTATGGCATTACGCAAATAACGAAAAATCGTTGTGCAAATTGACTCATATCTGTATCGTAGTATGTTTTAATCGTGGACGTTATATTGCCAAAAAATGAAGTTACGAATAAACCCTGACATGGAAAAATCTTATTTTCAGAATGAAACAACAGGGGTGAAACTAGAATTATCCAATGGAATCTTCACGAATAAGAAACATGCATTAAAGCAAACTTTTCAAGATAGAACAAAAGAATTTTACAATGTCGATATTATGCCAGTTGATTTCAAAGACCTGAAGGCATCCACTGAACTCATCAACAATTACGTAGCAAAAGCAACAAATAACAGAATAGTCGACCTAATTTCACAAAGTAAAACAAAATCTTTTAAATTTGAAATCAAATGACATCTCCATCAATTTTCAGGTGATATTAGAGATACAGAAATATTCTTGACAAGTACACTATACTTCAAAGGAGATTGGACGTATCCTTTCAATGGAACGGCTACTATGAAAAAACCTTTTTTCAATGAAAAAGGGGAACAAATTGGTGAAGCTGACATGATGTTCTTATCTGCATCAGTTGCCTTTCTCAGATTGGAAGCTTTAAAGGCACAAGCTGTATTACTTCCTTATGGCAATGTATGACGAATTAATATTTAAATTTCGTTTTTTCAAACTATAGATACAGTTTCAACAGTTGAGCCTTGTATGAATTGAATACCATTTGTCGTAGGGTTCAAAAATGTCAATGGTTCTAATTTTACCACTGAAAGGATCCAGTATAGCGGAAGTGTTAGAGCTTATGCATAAAATGGAGATGAGAACGATAATTGAAAAACTGAAAGAAGCTGAGCAACAGTTTATCGATGAGGATGTCAATGTGTTCCTTCCTAAGTTTTCCATTTCATCGGATCTCAACCTGAACGTTGTTCTACAAAAGGTATCTTGAATTGGTGAAATGTAGAATGGCACTTTACTCTAATCAAACATTTTTCAGTTGGGAATCAAAGACGTGTTCGACTCCCAAAAAGCTGATTTATTGGATATGGTTAATCAATATTTGTTTGTATCAAGATTGATTCAAAAAGCACAAATAGATGTTGATGAAGAGGGAACAATTGCAGCAGCTGCATCAGGTACGCTTAATTAATGAAAAATCTCGAATTGTTTTTAAATTCATGTCGAAATTACAGGTGCTGCTGTTTCATATAAACAACAAACACCAAAATTCAATGCCAACCGTCCCTTTATATATTCTATTGTGGATATGGAAACAAAGAGCGTAGTTTTCAATGGCGTGTACCGAAATCCAAAGAGGGCATCAAAAGCTAATTAATAAAATTGAAACTCTACCACATTAATGAAATATGTTCCTATTCGTCCCATAAATATAGACATGTTATCTGAATTTTCAGATAAACTCAATGTAGAATGTTAGTATATAATGTTACAGAGGAACCATATTGATTAGATACCTATTTATTGTTGAGCTATTTTTGTTCATAAAAAATTGCTCTATAAGAGCAACTTTCTTACAAAAAAAAATGTTGATCTAATTCAATTTTCTGGTTGAGAGGGGGGTGGAAAGCTATACCGAAAAAATTCAGGAATGCCTCATGCACATAAAGAGATTTCCAGTTTATGTAGCCACCAGTAGATTTTAAACAATTTCAAATTCAGTCAGTTCAGAAAATGAATATTGAAGCTCTAGATTAGACATTTCCGGAAGAAACTGAACTAAGCACCTACACCCTGCAGTTTTTTTTCAAAGAAATGATAATTTTTAATGTAAATTGAACACATTGAAATATGATGACTGTAGGAAACTGTTCCTCGAAGATGAAAGTCAGAAAATATAGATGAAATTAAGGTTCAGTAGTTTAATCGGTAGATTTCAGCATAAAACATAGAACATGGCAACCTTGGAATAAGAATTGTTGCAAGTAGGCAACAGTGTACGAGATCCATGATCCCAAATTTTCCCGCCAAATTCAACTTCAAATTTTCTAACCTCTTTCTCGAACTGAGTTGTGTAGTTTTAGAAAGAATTTGTCTTTTTTATGAAATTTTGATCGTAAATTGGGGCATATCTATTGTCGATTTGTTAAATGTAAGGTGTGTCCATGAGTTTCGATTCAGGAATCATCTCCAATTCAATCTATTCCAATAGGAGATATATTATGAAAATGCAAAGTAGCATATAGATAAACCGTGAAGACTCAGATAATGGATTAAATAGAATTCAAGAAATAGCAGTACAATGACTCATTAGAAAATTGTAGACTTTTTGAAAGAGATCATAACAAAAAAATACACTCGTTGAAAATATCACTTCTGTAATGATGTAGAGATGGATAATAATTTTATAATAGATCACTAAAGCTAGCCTATATAGAATAAAAGGATCAAGCACATTTCCGTGCAGTTCAGCGATGGATACGAAAGAAAAACCTCAGTAAAAACCCCAATGTGGGTGTAGTGATGTCAGTATGAAATTTGTTTATAACATATACTGAGATATGTGGAGTTCGTTCCATAAAGAGCATTCATGAAAGATTTCTCCCAAACGTTCAAAGAAACTTTAATTGTAAATGACCTAACTTCCCGTTTAAGAAGCTCTGTTTACTGAGAAGATCAGACCTGGCCTAACCAATCATCTGATCTTCCGAAACTGATAACAAGATAGATCGTTTCTCCTAGACACAATTAGGTGATATGGATGGGTAAATTTGGAATAAAACGCATATTTCGGTAGAATCATATGGTCATCTTAATCCACGTAAGTACATTCATTACATTTTTCACATTCAATAATGTTTAAATTGTATATAACAGTAATTAATTCATGGAAGAATCAACGTATTTTACAATGAATAAATAATATCAAAAAATAACATTAATAATAAAATATAAAAATCAAATAAATTATGCTGAATCATCACTACTAGAATATTCATCCATTGTCAGGAACCAACTTTCCCTCTCTGGTTTGGCACTCAAAATCCTGCTGTAAATTGATTTGATTAGTTGAATTTCTAAGAATATCACATTTTTGTAGTACAGTTTTTTTTTTTCTAAATTATTGTTTTACCTGGGCTTTTTAGAGTGAGTAGGCAGTGTTAGGGAGGTACGATAATAAGACATCTCTTCCTCTAATTCTAAAGGCCTTCGTTGAAGTGTCATAGTCTCAGGTATTTCATCCTCTCCCTCCGCTATTCCTGCAAATTTGCAGTTTTCACATTCGCTTCTGTAAGAAAAATATAAATCAGTCTTGAGTTCCCTTTAAGAGATGCAAAACATGCAGGTACAGATAGATTTTAGACAGTTTATAGATTATCAGAGTCAAAGTTCGTATGCTTGTCATTTCAGGAATAATTCGCGCCCTGATGACCCCCAGATGATTGATGCTTTACTATGTGTCTCAAACTAATAAATGGTGCCACTTGCCTGTAGTCCTCATCATCATCTTGCGACGATGTTAAACACTGATATGAGTTTTCAGCCTCTGGAATGTGGGATTTGTAATACTGTTTGATATCTTTGGTTTCTACGGCAGTCGCTGGTATACTCTCTTTGAGCTGACAAATCTTGTCCAATATTGGTGTTTTTGAGCTGCTGGGAATGTAAATTGTACTCCAATTGCTGCTTTTAGTTAATGTTTTACAGTTTGTGTCACTTTCCTTCTTGTAAACGTGCTTGGCACCATTAGAATCTTTACTGCTTGCAGGTCTCTCAGATGTTTTCTCTCGATAGATGGAGAGCTCCCTGTTAGTTGACACTTCTGGTAACTGATTTTTGTAAATTGTTGCGTCTTTGGTTGATGGTCTCTCTATAGTGTGGTCCTTATAAATTGAAAGTTCTCTAACAGATCTATCGGGTAGTTGTTCAGAACTGCAGGCGATACTTATTTCTTTCAAATTTGCCGGTAGGGTACGATGGCTCGACATGTCTCTAGATAGCTGCGACATTGAGATTCGTTTAGGTTCCATTGATACATTCTCTGCTGCATTAACAATAGGAACTTTGTTCTTATTCTGGAAGAAAGCCAAAGTTATTATTATTATATTTATTTTTGATTATCATCAACGTTTGCATAAACTAAATTTGCTTTGAAACTATTTGTAAATTTTTCTTTAGATACAAACTCATCAAGGGGAGTTTAGAGGCCAATTGTTTGGTCTAACTTAAGAGAATCCTCTCTCACAGGTAAGTGGCAAATTTTATTCAATTTCATGTGATATAAATTGAATAATTTCCGAAAAAATTGTGTTCTTTTCACAGTAAATTCATTTTGAGAACGATATAAAAGATGCCTATCGAAACATTGGTAAGAATATTCAATGATAGATGGTGAAAATAGCTCAAATTTTAAGTATCAGTATATCAAAAAAATATTAAACTTTCTTATGAATAGCTTGAAAATTTTTAAAACCTTTTCATTCCATTTCTGTTACTTTCGTATCTTTTAAAAGTAGAAGTAAATGTTTTTTTTATGAAATGATCCAGAATCAACTTGATTCTGGTAAATTTTTCTTTTCGTACAGTTTTTCTGGATGAGTGAAATCAGAGTCAATATAGATCAAATAAAAATAACCCAAAATAAAGAGAAAAAAGAAATTGATTTACCGGCCATATCCATAAAGTGGCAAATAGAAATTTGACAATTTATGATTTATCAGAAGACAGTCTTCCTTGAATTTACAAAGCATTTCATTTGGGTGTTTGAATAATTTGAGTTTTGTAATTACTACAAATTTCTAGTAAAAGGTTCCGTCGGAAACAGCAAGACCGAAATTGAGGTCAATATAACACATTTTAAGGTCACAATGACATTTTTATCATCCAAATGGTTTGAAAAGAAAAGAGAAAATGCAATTTTAAAACAGTTATTGTATTTGAGATAATCCGTCATAAAAGAATTGGTGACTGTAAATTTTCTGGACGTTGAAAGAAATCTTTTTATAATAGAAATAAGTGTATTCACCAGAAATGTTTTCGAAATGGTCCGATGTCTATTATCCTTGGTAACGTATCTTCTAACCAAGGTGTTGTTGGCTGCCGCGGTAGTGGCTGCTGCTATTCTTTGACTATCCTCCTCAAATTTCTGCCTATGGAGAACTGGATCTATGTTCTGATTGGCGTAAATATGATGTTTGGCATCAGAACTGGTCGGCATAGAGGCTTGGTTGCCCCCCCTTTCTCTCTCGCATATGTTCTCGAACGATTTAGACTTTTGTTTACCACCCTCAGAAGTGCTAGCCCTGGCCGAGTTGCTCTTCTTCGAATTACTGGTGTGATGTTCACTTCTGGATGCTATTTGTACTTTATCATTTGGTGTTTGATGGTTTGATGACGACATTTGAGCGTTGGAGTGTTCTTTATTTGTTTCGTTAGAGGCTGCTTCATTTCTGGTGAGGAGCACACAACAACCATTTTGATACTGGGTTTGTGTTGTGGCAGGATGAGCTGTACTGATTGAATAAGTTAGATTATTTGCTTGGTTTGAACTGGATACACATGGTGTTGTGTGTACAATACTGTTTGTTGCGTTGTCATGTTCCAGTTGTGATAATCTGACTGCTTCTTCGTATGGTGGAGGAGCTTCACCTCTTGGGAAATAGTTACCCGGGGGTTTCCATAAGGAGAACTGAGTATTAGGTTCATATGGGTATTCAAGATCATTACTTCCAGATCCAAGGTAACTGAAATCAATTGAAATCATAACTGTTCCAAATTTGATTGAAGTAAACTCACCCGTAACTAGCTGGGTGATAACCGAAACCTCCAGTTATGTAACCTATACTGTTCAAACTCCTCTGATCTTCACTAGAAGGCCTTGTTTGTCGTAGTCTTATTTTACGTCTTCGTAATCGATGATATAGTAGGAATAAAATGGACAGTGAGAGAAGAGCTGTGAAAGCACTAGCTATTAACCTCAGAGCTAAATCATAAGTGTCCTTGTAGCCATCATTTGTTAGTATGTCATCAAGACATTTGAATTCACAACAAGAATTTCCGATTTGAAAAGATTTGCAGTTCTGAAAAAAAAAATTTCTATGAACCACACAAGTGTTGGTGGATGCGCTAATTTGAAATCTGTCATTAAAACCAGCATTTCATGTTTTCTCATTTACGTTTATAACTAATTTTCTTTAGATGAATAAAAAGGTAAATCAAAGTGCCTGACACTCTCAATTACCTCTGGTGGCTTGCACAAAACAGATTTGCACCATTTTGGGCTACCCTTATCACAGATACATAGGGTGCAAGTATTAGGCCCTGGAACATAATGTAATCCTTGAGCGACAACTTGGGAATGTATATCAATGCAGTGACTAGATGCCTCTAAAAAAAACAATACTCTAACATCCATTCCATTGGTCATATCTCAGAAAACTCACTTTGGCTCAAGGCTATGAGAAGAGTACCTACTAAAACAATCTTCATGATTGATAATTAGCGAAATTTTGAAATATTTGATGTGAGAAACTGAAAGATGGTATTCAATACCATTTTGGTTTCAGTCTGTTCTTTCCTTACTTTATTGATTTTGATTTATCACACAGGTTTGACAGTTTTGACATTTGTTGTTGCTCATAGAGGTTATATGACATTCTATGCCTTCCGCTACCTTAAATTGGAGTATATAGGTCCAAACGTTATTTGATGAAACGAGAGCTAAAGATATGTTTTGAACAAATTTGGGGCAAATTTTTCAACTGATAACGCCCTACTGAACCTATTTCTTCGGCACATGCGCGAGGGGAGAGCTTTTTTATGAACTCAACCCCTGGTGCCTGACTACATTCCAATGCTTCAATCCTCCTTATTTAGGTGCTTCAGTAATCATGTACGAAACCTCATCTTTTGTAGATTTTTATTTCAAACAAGCAGTTCGAAATTTGTAGAGAAACCGGCGTGTCACAAGGTTCTAGTTCAGGGCCAAAAATTTAGAATAGTTTCCTTAGTATTACTTACTTCACCAATTTTTCAAATATGTAATATCTAAATATTTTTTGTGAGCTCGGCGGTTTCAAGTGGAAATCAATAAATTGAAAAAACCATGATATTAAGACAGTTTCCATTGTTCAGCATGATTATTCCTTAATATTCCTTCAAATAGTCTAAACTGAAAGAATTTTCACAGAAACCTAAGATAACCCAAGAATAATCAAGCTTAATTATGGAAACTGCGTGATCTTTTTAATGAGTATGGCCTCCTAGAACCTCAATGAATATTTGTTGTCGAAGGATCATCAAGATTAACTTTTTATATTTACTCAACTTTTATGGAATAGTTTTAATCAGTTTAATCTATAATCTTCCACAGGGTGTTCGGAAGTGGGACGTAGGAACTTTGTGAGAATGTAAGGGGGTCCTTTGGAACCGTATTTAATATACCACAAAGTTTTATAGTTTTGGAGATTTAGCATATTTTTGCTCAATTTCTGATTTGGTAGACCGCAAATGGATAAAACATAAACTTTGGTGGTGGTCGTCTTTAATTCTGATACTTGAATTGACTTCACACTAATTTTAAAACTTTACAAGTTATAACATAAACAAAGAGCGAAACTTCTGTAGTTCGTAAACATATGTAAAAATTACAGAAAATTATTAGCTCTATAACGCAAAAACATACCTCATGATCTATAAAACTAATATGTTTATTTAATAGCTTCATTCAAATAAAGAATTGCAATAATTCTGAAAAAATTATTATGCTTTCAACAATCATATTCCACACTTCCAAATAGTTGAGCAAAATAATTTTTTTTACTTATTACTTTATTGTAAATAAAAGTCTGAAATTCGGAGTACCAATGGTTTGGAGAAAACCAAAAAATCACTTCGATGACTGTTATTTCTGCCTAGTAAATATTACTGGAATCAATCGAATAACCGTAACAAGTGGACTTATGCAGATTTAGTCTCTGCAAGACGCTCCTCACTCAGAAGAAGTGCCAATTCCAACTTTTCAGCAGCTACCAGAACTCTGTGAGGACACATGTCTCTCTGATCAGAATTCTGACACTACTGAAGGCGACAGTGATTTTGAAACGATGTCATCAATTCCCCAATGTTCCAACCAAGATGAGTTAAATGACCTCACTAGAGATCTCAACCAGTCGAAAGAAGCTTCTGAATTACTAGCTTTCAGGTTGAAGGAAAAAAATTTACTTGAACCAGGAACGAAAATTACATTACAAGGGAGAAAGATCTGCTACCTTTTTTCTCTGAAGAACAAAATCTTGTATTTTGCCATGCTATTAGAGAACTCCTGGTAAAAATGGGTCTTCCTGAACATTTTCCGGATGATTGTCGCCTATTTATTGACAGCTCAAAACGAAGTTTGAAATGTGTTCTTCTACATAATGGGAACAAATATGGCTCAATACCAATTGCTCACTCAACGAAAATGAAAGAGCAATATGACAACATAGCTTTGGTTTTGGAAAAAATAAAGTATCATGTGATTTGTGTAGACTTAAAAATGGTAAACTTTCTCCTTGGACGATAAAGAGCCACAAAGTATCATGTTTCTTGTGCCTCTTGGATAGCAGAGACAAAACGCAACACTGGGTTAGAAAAGAGTGGTCTAGAAGAGAAAACATGGATGTTGGGAGAAAGAATATCATCAATGATCCTTTAGTTCCTCGAGAGAAAATCATGTTTCCACCCCTGCATATCAAGCTGGGTCTAATGAAGCAGTTTGTGAAGTCTCTTGATAAGAATGGATCATGCTTTGCATATATAGGGAAAAAAAGGCCTTTGATAAGGAAAAAATTAAAGCAGGAATATTTGATTAAAGACAGCTGATTAAAGACCCTGACTTCATAAATTCAATGATTGAGATAGAACAAAATGCCTGGAATTCATTTGTTTCAGTTGTCCAAAATTTTCTGGGTAAACACAAAACTGAAAACTATGTTGACTTAGTCAATGAAATGCTGAATAATTTCAGATCACTTGGGTGTAACATGAGCATTAAGGTGCATTATTTACACAGCCACTTAGACCGTTTTCTTGATAATTTAGGCGACATTAGTGAGGAGCAAGGTGAAAGATTTCACCAAGATATCAAATATGGAGGATCGCTATCAAGGAAGATGGGATACTCACATGATGGCAGATTACTGCTGGTCTTTAAAACGGGATTGTTCTAAAATACATTCAAGAATGTCACGCAAAAGAAGTTTCCGAAATGTTTAGTGAGTAATTGGTTTAAATGATGACTTTTTCTGTTTTCTATAGTATATAATGAATAATATCTGTAATATCTGTGTAATATAATAAATATTCCTCTATTAATTTGTTTCTTTAAACCATGGTTTTTCTTTTAGAATAATGTAATGTATAATTCACAAAAATGTTGATATCTTAAAAATTAGAGCTGACAGGCAAAAACTAATAGCATATTTGAATTCAGGCTATCAAATTCATATGAAATCACTCCAAAACCACTGTTGACCAGTGTAATTGATTAAATTTGAGACAAAAAGCTCTTTTGATTGTGTTTCTGCTAATTTTATTTTAAAATATGTTAGTATTTTTGGCATAAGTATAATAAGACTATTTATAAAATATTAATTATAATTTAGTTTGTTTATCCGTTTGTTGAAAAATTAATGAAGAAATGCCATCAGTTTATGGACAGCTTTATGCAGCTTGTGTAATGAACCTATTAAACTCCTCTGAGATACCGGTCTCACTAGTTTTCTACGCACTTCCTCCATTGAATTTCACTTTTTATTATTACGATATTCTTCTCTCAAGAATCCAACCTGCGTTGCCGTAGTGCAGCATTTTCTTCATCAAACAAGATAATAAAATTTTTTTCACTTTTACTTTCCTATAATCCGTATTCATAATGTATTTAGTTCCCATTTAAATTCGCCTATTTTCCTATATTCATGACGGAATATCAAGAGGAGATATCTAACGAAATTATTTGCATACCATTTAATTTGATTTCTTCAACGTCATGCTTCGTTATATAAGAACTGTTTTAGAGTCCCAATTTTTTATTTAGAGGCTCTTAGATAATTTATTATTCGTATTGGTAATCATGAATGTTGCAGATTATTTTGTTATTGTTCATCTTTAGTTTTCAAATTTGTATGAATGTTGCTTTATATATCATTTCGTTGAGTTTGACTCCAATTGTATTATTACAAATTTTATGATATGTTTATCATTCTTCTTTCTGATTACCTGATATCTAACGAATAATAAACATTTTCTTTCTAATGTGTAGACAAAACTAATATCATTTTATGTTAATATTTATAATCCCCTTCTTCTAACGTAAAGTATATTGTACTGTTTTTTACATTTTTAAAATTTCTTATAGCATATTAATTTTAACTTCGTCGTTTTGATGGAAATAGATTGTGAATTAATAGTGGCGGGTAAATATGTTTTTTGGGTAAGTAGTACACTTGGGGTACATAAACAAACAATAAAGGATATAGATCAGGGGTTAGTGACGGGGTGTCATACAATTCGGCGTATCACATAAAAGCCTAGGGAAAAAACCCCAGTTAAAAAAACCCTGGCTCCCCGCCTAAGTGTGAAAGTACAAAAATAAGCTGAAATATATTTTAGGGACTTCTTTCTTCAAGAGTGGTCTTCTATTGATGGAAACAGAGACTTCTTCAAGTTGCCCACATCGAATCTGGAAAATAAAAAGACAAAAGCAGAAAAAAAACTGAATAACAAAAATACAACATTTGAAAGAGATAAAGAAAACAACCTCAAACTCGAATATTATTATTATTAATTATCATAATAAAAATTAGATATACCCCCCCTGATAATATAGTATAATTCAAATGTATTTATTGAATTAGTAGATATTAAAAGCCCATTAAAACAATCTATAGAATTGTCGACTTTATAATTTGAAACGAATGCGATAGTGTTAACACTCCGTGCTTAATTTTTTGTCGATATCTATTTCCTTTTCTAACAAGTGTAATGGTTGCCTTTTGATAGGAACTTCCGATGTGTGAATAGAAATTTTGATAGGGAAACTATGTGTTAGGAAGTTTGAAAATTTTCAATTTACGTGTCAGGTTCTCAAATAAGATCATATTTCAGTTTTTCAATTTTTTAAACAGGTATGTTGGTTCAGGAAAAGCAGATGATGATTCAAATTTTTTATTCTTGATGATAAAAGTATTTAGTTCGCTCTTGGGCACTCTTAAGTATCATACGAGGCATGTTTTTTAAGTAAGTACCGTTTTGGAATTTAAAAAAAGACGTGTAAAGATATCGCAATAATTTTATTTTTACATGAAAGCTTGTATCTTAATCTACTTTTCAACATAATTTCCGTGAATATTGACGCACTTGTCATAACGTGGCACCAGTTTTTGGATACCCTCATAAAATTCTGCCGCCTGACTTGTTAACCACTGTGTCACAAATGTTCTGACTTCATTATCGTCTTGCAGACGCTGACCGCCCAGGTGTTTCTTCAAGTGCAGGAACAAATGGTAGTTGCTGGGGGCCAGATCAGGCAGATTCTGCACCAAATCTTCATTAACGACCGAAGGACGCCCACTCCGTTCTTCATCATGCACATTTGTGCGGCCATCTTTAAATGCTCTCGCCCATTCCATCACTCATAATGTTTTGTCCGTAAACTTCACAGATCTCACGATGAATATCGATCGGTTCTACGCCTTTAGCACTAAGAAATCGTATAACAGCCCTTACTTCACAATCAGCGGGACTCACGATTGTCGGAGGCATCTTAAACACTCAGTAAACAACGTATACAATGAAGAATCAGACTGTAATGGCGTCAGTGCGTAGACAAGAGATGTAGGTAACCAGCGCGCATGCGCGGAAATCCGACCGTAGCGCTACGGCGGTGGGATCGCAAAACGGTACTTACTTAAAAAACATGCCTCGTATATACGCTTTGAAGTTTTCCATGTTTTTCCTTAGTTATCTCAGCTTTTATGATGACTTCATTATGAAATATAATTTTCTATCCCCAATTATATCTAACTAATAGCAGCTCTTTCTCTTTTTGTCAGATAACCCCTTTAATCTTGTGTTTATTAGAGGGAACTTCGTTCCAAGTGAAATATTCCAATTTTCGACAAATTGAAAATAACCGTCTCATATCAAACTCATTTAACAACCTTGTACTTCAATTTACGAGCACTAACATCAGATCTCATAACTCAATAATACTATATTCATTAAGTCAGGCTCACGATCGGGTACACAGTTTGAATTATTGATTTTTTCTGTATGACCACATTGAACTCGGAAATTCCTTTTCAATATCTCCAATTGCTAACGTGCCCCTTAGGGGTAGGTGGGTCCTTTTTTAGAACGATTTTTCTTTGCCATATACGGTCGTTTCTTTGCAATTTTGGCATTCAAACGCTCCGATAACTCTATTCAATATTAATTGTTAATGGTATTTCCTTTCTGAAGGAAGTTGATGAATATTACACAAGTACCGAGGCCATAACATTTTCAGCCGAGTGTTGTGCTTTCGGGCACCGTCCTCAAGTTTCAAAATCCAACAATTAATTGCATTCTAGATTTTGCTTCTTTTATTACTTCAATTCTGTCGACAGTTAACGTCACCCTCCTTTTGCATGGACATATTTGAAGTGAGATAGACCATCAACGTTCCTAGTTCTTACCTACCTAGCCCTCGCTTCGCTACACCGCCTCAACAACTATACTAGTACAAATTTTGTCCCGACATCGTGTCACGTCATGAACGGCCAGACCCGCTCGCCTCATTTGAAGTGGTACAATGTATCGCTTGAGTACAAAAATGAGGCACCTATTACAAACTCAATTTTAAGACACCCAGAATACAATGACGAGCCGCCGCTGATTACGTGATAGTAAACAATTCTTCCGGAAAATAATTCATGTACTCTCTGTCAAAATGTAAACCGGAAATTTTAAATAAAGAGCAAAAATATTAAACTTCCATATTAATTGAATTTCCTTCGAAATATATTCCATTTTTAATAACGCGGTACCTTTTTGTAAGGGAAAATTCGAAACTTATATGGTGTAATCACAAAGAAGAGCGTAAACTATTTATTTGATCATTTAAATACTAATTCCACGAATTATTGAATGAATTCAGTAGAGTATTCTTCATCTCGTGGAAATAAAAATTTGGCCCTGAGATACGGCCATCATCACAAATTAATAACGTTCTAAAATAGCAACAAGTATCTCTGAAATCCTTCAGTATTTAATTGTTGGTAGGAATCATCATTCTAAATTGGTAATATGATTGCATGTACACAAATCTATTATTCTTTTAATTATGCTGTAGATGCTTGGGAATGAAATAATGTCATATGATTTAATTCATACGATCTTATACAATACAGGCTACCGCAAGTATAAGGAATTCAAGATTTGAAATTTATTAAGAACTGATAATAATTTTGAACTGAGAATTTTAATGACCAATACTTTCTGATTTCTACTGGCGCACCCTGTATATCATGTGTATTCTTTCATATGACTTTTCTGGTAAGGCTGCAGAATTGACTGAATGAACTAATATTGAACTGAATGAAATCAAATGAGAAATCAGTAATTTCATTACGGAAATATATTTATATTTTTTAACAATGGATAATGACATTATTATCTCTTAGCAGTTTCAACAATATCTAATTCATTGTGTTGAGGATAAGTTTGCGGTAATTTAGCCATTCTCTTTGCGCCACTAGGCTTAATCTTATCTTTCGATATATTCTGTGAGCATTATTTATCCATCAAAAGTTGAAAAGTCACGAATACAAATAATTATTTTTTTCACGTTACTCCAGACGAAAACATGTTGTAAATATCCGATACAATATCTATTCCTTGTTATGAACTGCTTCGTACTTCATTATTTTTGGACCCAAAGAAACTCCAAACTTTTTATAAAATCTGTTCATTTAATTCAAAACATTTGAAATTTTCTTTTAAATATGTCCATCATAATTGGAATGAAAAATATTACTTCAAAATTAGTTCTTGAAATCTCAATATTTTTGGCAAAAGGGTGATTACGAGGCATGTACCGTTTTGCGATTCCGCTGCCGTAGCGCTACGGTCGGCGTTTCGCGCATGCGCGCTGGTTACCTACATCTCTTGTCTACGCTCTGACGTCATTGATCTGGCAGCCAGCGACGACCATTTGGTCCTGCTCTTGAAGAAACACCTATTCAGCGTCTGCAAGACGATAATGAAGTCAAAACATTTGTGACACAGTGGTTAACAAGTCAGGCGGCAGAATTTTATGAGGAGGGTATCCAAAAATTGGTTCCACGTTATGACAAGTGCGTCAATATTCACGGAAATTATGTTGAAAAGTAGATTAAGATATAGGCTTTCATGTAAAAATAAAATTATTGCGATATCTTTACACGTCTTTTTTTAAATCCAAAACGGTACTTACTTAAGAAACATGCCATGATACTTGGGATCATTTTTGCGGTCATCCTAAAGTTTTAAATTGAAAATACGCATTTACAATCAGTTAATGAACAATGTTTTAAAGCTCAAGCATTAACATTGCAAGTGAGATTATTATTTAAATGTTTATCTGAGAATTTTATCTATTATGGAACTTTTTCAAAAATTAAAAATCTTCAATTTTCATTTTGTTATCATCAATTTCCTCTGGTCAAAAAATATAGAACTATCATAAAAAATTTCAAATTTTCCCTTATACAAAACATTAATCGATTACAGCTTGTTCAATACTTAACAGGAGATAGAAATTATTAAAAATCATTTCTTTATAAAGAGTGTTTCATTACTCTTTGTGGTGGGGATTTATTTGCAGATCGCGTATGCGTCGTGTAAACTGAAGTCTTATTCTTGTTCAGTAGTGTCTGACATTTCATAATGAAACGACTTAGCCCGGTACAGCCTCTACAAATTGTTCAGCTTTATTACGAAATGGGCTTAGAGCGAGTTACGGTCCACACAATTCGCTCTACCATCGCTAAGTTTGAGACTCAATATTCGTTATTGGATAATACTCGACCAAATAGACAACATCCAGCTCGTAGTGTCGATTCGTCGCCGTTCTCAATCGCTTGGCCTTTCGTATTCAACGACTTGGCGGATTTTACGTAAGGATCTTTCTTTGAAAGCTTACAAATTCAATTAGTTCAAGAACTGAAGCCGACCGAGCTACCGAATCGCTTTAGTCGTTGGGCTCTTGACTAGCTTGCAGAGGTTCCACTCTTTTCGACAAGTTTTGTGCACTGATGAGGCCCATTTTTGGCTTAATGGGTTCGTGGACAAACAAAATGCCCGAATCTGGGGTGATGAACATCTCGAAGAGTCTCAAGAATTGCCGTTGAATCCAGAGAAAACAATCTTTTGGTGGGGTTATGGGATAATCGCTCCGTATTTCTGACCGTTATCGCACCATGGTAACAGACTATTTGTTGCCCGAAATTGAAGCCCGTGGTCTCGACGAAATGTGGTTACAACAAGATGTTGCCACTTCCATACAGCCCGCGAAAGCATGGTTTTACTGCGACAGCATTTCGGCGAGCAAATCATTTCACGCTTCGGACCAGTGAATTGGCCGGCTAGATCATGTGACATCACACCTCTTGATTTTTTCCTTTGGGGCTATGTGAAGTCCAAAGTCTACATGGACAAGCCTGATATGATTGAGGTATTGGAGGCCAATATTACTCGAGTCGTTAGAGGAATATCACTCAAAATATTCGAGGTCAGCATTTGAAAGAAATTATCTTTAAAGAATAATTGTGACGAATGGTTGTTTCATTTGTTAATGAAGATTATAAAGTAAAATTATTTTTATTAATTTTTTTATTTAAAAAAAAATTCCTTTAAATCACCCTTTACTTTCGGATACTTTTTGTTAAAATGAATGTTTTGTGTAAAAAATAATTCAAAACCTTTATTATTTTCAACTTGAGTAACTTAACTTGTAAACAATACATTTTTCGATTTTCCCAAAAGGAATCTATGATGAAAAATAGCTTAACGAAAGAAAAAACTCGTAGAATATCAGTTCAATAATTACTGCTCATTCTATGTCAATATTCTTGCCACAAGAAAATTGCTAATTATCACTGATTATTGGTGACGTCAATGATATTAATGATTGCAGGATTTTGGACAGATTTAATGTTATCAAAATTTGTCCAAAATCCTGCAATCATTATTTAATTATTGGTAATTATGTTATTGTTACCAATATAAAAATTTTCGCATCGATCTATTTTCTCATCGTTTAATGAGAATTTTTTGTGGCGTCTTGTACAGATGAAGTGAAGATCGGATTATCCAGTATATTTCAGAGAACTCATCTTAGGTTATTTCCAAATCGTAATGACGTAAAAATGACTCAATTAATTAACGTAAAAAACCCAAGAAACCCACCGACGATAATTTTATTAATCAATATTTATTTAGAAATTTGTCTCCCTTACTATCGAATAGATAATTTACGTAATTCTTCATCATTAAGTTGTACTGAAATTAACATATTGATATTTGGGGAAATTTAACTCCAACTAGTTTCACATTTTGTGAATAAATAACGCATTATTCTTTAATTATGAATGAAAAAATACCATGTGTGTATATGAAGACATTGAATTTAATACTGGATTAATCTTCTGAATGCTTCATGGCATCATTGTTTCTTCACTAACAATAATTTGACTATTTGGAACAATTCTATTTACGCGATTACACTCATTATTAAAACTATGTTGCAATTGAGTTAAGAGGATTTTGGTTATCTTAAAACAATTAGAGAACGGAATTTTGTTTATTTCTGTGTTGGATAAATGAGGTTATTCGTTTTACAATTTCTGTTCACAATATTTCACGTGATACCTTAAAAACAGGTTTTTTCATTTCTTCTGACTGGATGCAGTCAGGGTATTTCAGATGCGATGATTTCAATATGTTGAATTTTTTATTCCTCTAGAAATCTAGAAAGTTTTCAGATTTTTCCTCTCTCACCAATAATTGTAAATTTTTTCCGTTGTTTCTTTATAACTCAATATTTTTCATACGATATATGAACGAGTAGTTTCGGAAAATCTATCTTGAAGATAATTTTTATTCTTAATCGTTATCAATATAATTTTTGAAGATCTTCTTTAACCATCATCTTATCTTCATATAAAAAAAAATTACACAAGTATAAATTCAAGTCAAACAGCATAACTCTAAGTTGACTGTTATTAATGTTTAAAATCAAATTGAACATTAATGGGAGATGGAATTAGACCACAATCATATATATATCATAGTTTGATTGAAAATATTATATTACTGGCATAGATATAGAGACTTTGTGTGATGATCAGGAGGGCCCTTCTGGATATTTTTAACCTTATTTAGTATAATATTAATACTCTTAGTTCTTGTGGTATAGTCGTTTATTTAAAACTTTTAAACTTATTCAAAACTTTAAAACGATAATATTGTAGTAAACTTGAATTGGTTCAAAATAGCAAGAAGAACCCATCTGATCATATCCCTTTATACCTCTTTCTTAACAGAAAGATTAACGTTGCTTTTCTGCAGTCCTATTTAAGTCAATTTGGGTTTTATTTCAGAGAAAAAAAATTATTTGAATCCTGCTTATTCATTTGTAGTCAAATAGATCTACCTTTTCTCATACAGTTGAAAATAATATATTCTTGTGTATTAATTGGCATAATTTGTGATTTTTGTAACATAAAAAGATTTAATAATGGAATATTTAAACCATTAAAAGTTCATGCATGTGTTGATAACTCGAAGGACATATTCTTGGTCATTTTCTGAAATTGTGGATTGAGGTGTTGTACTGGTTAATCTAGACAAAGTCATGTTTAATCGTAAACAATATATTCAAAGATATAGAATCAACAAAAAAGTTTCACTGGGCATTTGTCTTATTAAATGTGGAGGTGTGTCAACAGACTTTAAAATAATAGATACCTGTCATTAAATAACACCGCATTCAATGAGAATTTCTAGGCCACAACATCATTCATCCTATTCACAACGTCCATTAGCTAAACAAAATAATAAAACATACTAAAATCCTAATTATTTACAGATATAAACACGGCACGTGTTCCGGCATTCAGATCAAAGCTTCTGCACAATATCAAACTTCTGTTGAAAATCCATAGACTCCTTCTTCGGATCGAAGCGTTTTCTTGCAGCCAGTTTGGCCCTGAGCTCGGCGGCTGTCATGTTCAAATTCAAGATTCCATTTTCCTCCGATTTGGTCTCGTGATTGGTTTTTTTCTCGTCCTTGATGGTGCCATCGGTCGGGATGATGGTGTCTACTTGATCCGGGTCCACGACGAGAAGCTGGGTCTCCTCAGGCTGGCTCTTGATGAGCTCCACGACCTGCCGGTGGGTCTTTTGGGATATGCTTTCGCCGTTCACCTCCAGGATCCTGTTTCCTTGTCTAAGACCTGCAGCTTCTGCCGGGGATCCTTCGTCCACCTTCCCGATGTACTGGCCCGGTTTGCCCTTTTCTGCGTGGAGGTTGAAGCCGTAACCGTCGAACGTATCCCATTTTTTGATAACGCACAAACGGGCTCTGACGTACAGGTTGTCCGAATCCGACATTTTTCGAAAATGTGCCGCACAGTTCGGGAACTAGCGATACATCACTGAACTGGTTCCGAGCAACACGATGTTCACGTTCTCTGTCGATTATCGGTCGGTCAAAGTGGTACTGCTGCACTGCCACTGGCGCGGCTCTTGCAAGGTGCTGCGATCATTCCCCCTACCTCTGCCCCCCTGTTTATTTGTATGGTATGACAGGTATTGGTGGTCAGCAAGGTTGATTTTTTGTTTGGGACAACCACAACGTTGCCATGTTTCGCTTAGGATACTTCTCGGGCTCCTTTTTTAGCCGATGGGTTCTTAAGACGTTCAACAATCTTATTGTGTTTTTTTTTATTTAAATTCCAACGTAATTTATGATACATTTTGGGTATTATTCATTTGAACTGGAAGCTTACATTATATTTCAAAACATATAATAGCTTTTATAAGATAGTATTATAAGATACAATTGAGCGAATGATATAAGAATAATAATAAATTATAAATTTCAAACGAATATGATTGGGCTTTTAATATCTACTAATTCAATAAATACATTTGAATTATACTATATTATCAGGGGGGTACATCTGATTTTGATTATGATAATTATAATAATAATATTCGACTTAATCCAAAAAGGCGAATTTGAGGGTGTTTTCTTTATCTCTTTCAAATTTTGTATTTTTGTTATTCAGTTCTTTTTTCTGCTTTTGTCTTTTTATTTCCAGATTCGATGTGGGTAACTTGAAGAAGTCTCTATCTCTATCGATAGAAGACCACTCTTGAAGAAAGAAGTCCCTAAAATATATTTCAGCTTATTTTTGAACTTTCACACTTAGGCGGGGGGCCTGGGTTTTTTTTTACTGGGGATTTTTCCCTAGGCTTTTATGTGATACGCCGAATTGTACGACACCCCTTCACTAACCCCTGATCTATATGCTCGATTGTTTGCTAACTAAATATTGTAAGCCAAAGGTTCAAAAGAATATATATATATATAAGAATAAGGGGAAATTCTGAAAACTTCCAGTAAATATTATAATTTTTAATACTCTGTATTTGACAGAGGGATGTAGGGATTAATCAAATGTTCCTAAATTTCCATTTTTAGTAAAAGTTTTTTTTTTTCATTTCATTTATTCATTAGCAATCAGAATACAATAAAATAATTCTATAAGCTAATCAGATGTCTGTAGAGCATGAGGCTCTGAAGTGGGTTTATAGGGTCTTCTCCAATGAAAAGACCCCTTCTGTCCTACTTAAGGACTGCTGGCCAATTCCTTTTGAGTCTTCGGGTGGTGCGTGGTTCTAGCAATGGCTGTAGAAGGTCGTTTATGTGTCCGTGTAGTTTGTCGTGGTGTTTCTGGTTCTTTTCCTTTATGACGTCCATAACATAAGGTATTTTTAGATCTTCGTGCAATGTTTGATTGGTCATACCATGGTGCATTTGCTATCATTCTTAGTATTTTCGATTGGCTTCTCTGTACTATAGATACGTTGGACTTAGAAGTACATCCCCACAGTTCAAAAAAAAAAAAGTGATGAAACATTGACTTTATCTTCATTCGACTTTAATTTGATCATCCCATAATTCTAAAACTTTAACTACTGAAGTGTACTTAATCTCGCTAGAAAATTTTAAAAAATAATAAAGTAAGTGTGTTGTATGAAACAAATTATACAGGGTGAAGCAAAATCGCTACCAAATATCGACTTGTAAATTAGCTTAAAAGTCGTGATTTTCAAATAGTACCACTATTTTTTTCAGATTAATTGGATTGGGGAAGCCTTATAAAAAAAGACCCAATTTTTTACGCCAAATCTAATGAATGTGGTTCTCATTGGAAAATATATATTGTACATATACGAGGGTCCATCAATTAGTAGAGGAAAAAAGTGCTGATTTTGACGGATTGTCTCATTACTATCGATAGAATATCATCGGAATTAGGTGCTAGCATCGCTACAATACCTAAAATTTACCATGACACGTTGAATTTTCACACAAGATGCGCCAAGATGGGTTACTAAAATCGCCAGTTCACAAAGAAACTTGCCTAAGAATCTGTTTAATGCTTAAACAACGGTTTGACGAAGAAGGTGAGTCTCGTCTGTCAACCAACAAGGTGCTACTCACGGTGTTCTGGGACATGCATTTAATACTATTATTTTGAAGACAGTTACAGTGAATACTACTTATAATGAGATGATTGACAAAAAATTGATGCTATCCGCAAAGTACGTATTTTTATTAACTAGATGCACCGTCCCATACCGCTCCCTTTACCACAAGAGTTGGTGAATATGCTATCTTCAGATATCGTGGGTCGGTAATCATAATAAAAGTCTCAAAGACTAAGAATGATGCAAACAGAATATTCACTATAATTGATGAAGAAGATATGGGTGCTGCTCGTTTGGTTAGGGAGTATTCGGTGTTGAGTCAGCAAGGCGTTCTCAGGTTCTTCTCAGCTTATAGAAATAAGAACTGTACTCTTCAGCCTGTCGGCAAAAATACCTTCGGAAAAATTCCGAGTTAGGTTGCTGAATGGTTGGGTTTAGATAATCCGAAACCGTGTACAGGCCATTGTGAAAGACGAACATCCGCGACATTGGTTGCCGATGCGGGAGCCTCAATGACAACACTCGAGAGACATGATGGTTGGAAAAGTTCATCTGTTGCAGAAGGCTATCTGGCTGATAGTGAACTGCACAAAAATAAGGTACCCAAGATGATAGCAGGTGTGGAGGGAGAGCCGTCTGCAGCATCACAATTTTTGAATACCGTTTTGGGAGAATTGTCCGAGACATGGTAACTAAGGCGATATAGCTCGATATTGGTTCGATCGGAAAAAACTATTTTTGTGTCAGTTTTTCCATATAGTCATTGAAGGACCCTTATAGGTAAGTGTATACTTGCTGCGACTACTAGTTCATTGACATGCAAATTCTTTCAATTCTACGTGCTCAAAGGAATGATGCATTTTTCACATTCTGTTTTCCTACTATGTGTTGAATTGTTGTAATTCATGCAAACTTGTTCTTAAGCGATAACGTAAAGCAATTGTCATGTAACAATATTATCTATTTCGCACGTTTCACACTGTACATGAGTTAGCTAAGAAAATAATCACGTCAAGGTATGTCTTGTTAAATGTACTACTTCCTTTTTTTTTGTTGTCCCACTATTTTCCGGAAAGTTTTCATTTTATTTTTAATGACTGTGAAAATGTGATAAGTTGAACGAAATTTTTTTTTCTTTGTTTATTCATCATCTACCATTGCTTTTATATTTGGATTTCAGATACAAATCTAGCCGTCTATTTTATTAAACAGTTAATTCTAATACATCTGTATACATTTCAACTATTAGTTTACCTCTTGAAAATTTCAATTACAACTTTAGTCACTAACCGTTGCCATGACATTTGTCAATTATTTTTTTTTTCTAGAAAACGGTTCTCACATTCGAAACCTTAGAGGGTAGGATAGGCTCGCTTCTGCCTGCCTTATCAAGCAGCGACGTAATGTCGAGAACCTCAGAGCGAAGTATGTGTTAGGTAAAACAGTTACTGAAAGCCGTAGCTCGGTTGGCCGACGTGACGATATAAAGAGAGTGTGCTCCCATCATGTCGCAGAAGAAAAGAAGCAAAAAAACTTCTCAGAGATTTTGATATTGAATCAATCATTCAGAATGAGTTCTATGGATAAAATATTTATTTCCAATTTCTCCTTCTCGATTATGTTTTGGTCGGCCTGTCCAACTCTGCATAACCTGTGTCGGGTCAAATAATTATTGCAGTCAAAGGCGGAATCAGTATTATTTCCATGAAGATCGCCGAGGACGGCATTCAATGTGAATAGCAGTGTTGCTACATAAATTTTTTTTGCCCCTAATTGCAGGTTTTCTGCTCAGAACATAATTTCAACACTACAGCATACAAATACTCGGAACTCTTGGGCACTCTTGAGAAAATGATCTCATAGAAGCCTCCTAATAATATATATATATTCTTTTGAACTTTTGGCTTACAATATTTAGTTAGCAAACAATAAAGCATATAGATCAGGGGTTAGTGTCGGGGTGTCATACAATTCGGCGTATCACATAAAAGCCTAGGGAAAAAACCCCAGTTAAAAAAACCCTGGCTACCCGCCTAAGTGTGAAAATACAAAAACAAGCTGAAATATATTTTAGGGACTTCTTTCTTCAAGAGTGGTCTTCTATTGATGGAAACAGAGACTTCTTCAAGTTGCCCACATCGAATCTGGAAATAAAAAGACAAAACCAGAAAAAAGAACTGAATAACAAAAATACAAAATTTGAAAGAGATAAAGAAAACACCCTCGAATTCGCCTTTTTGGATTAACTCGATAATAGTAAAGTTACTTTTGGATCAATATATTGTTTTTTTTTCCGTTTAACCCCACCAGTGGTAAACACAACTGAAATAATAATGTGAAATTTTTGTTATTTGATTATTTTCTCAGATATTCGCCACCAATATCCAGAAAATGAAGGAAATAATTTCATAATCTGAATTACACGTACCGCGCCTATGGATTGTAGCAAATTTATAAAACAATGAAACTGTAGAACTGATCAGAACTATTCAAGTATATTATCCAAGGTCCATAGTGGAAGTTCTAATGACTGATGGTTGAATCATCTTGTATTGCAAACAACTATCTAATCTATTACATCCGGACTTTTATGATACAGAGTTGAATTGGTAGTGTAATTAAAAAGGAAGTATTTGCTTACAGAAATTTGCAATTTGAATATTCAATATGTCTGAAATAGTCTCATGAATAACATCAATTCCTATACAGGGAGAATCTATTACTACTACATTGATTTTACTTCATATTTCTCTTTGTTTGAATAAGCTCTTGTCCCGTTAGTCAACGTCAAGCGGTTATTGGGCGATATGCTAGGTTATACCAGTTCTAGCTAAAATAAAAGAAAATAAGAAATAATAAAAAAACAAAACAATTGTACCTAACAATAGATTTGTGACTGTAATCAATAGCATAGATATTTAAAAAAAATTTTAAAAATGAAAATAAAACAATTGTACCTAACAATGGATTTGTAATCAATAGCTTGGTTTTTAGGATTACGTCAAAAAAATCACTGCAAAATTGGAAAATTTGTGACTACAAAAATATATCTATTATCACTTAACCAAGTGATATAGATTTTTTTTAATTTTTGCTAGAACTGGTATAACCTAGCACAGAGGTCGGCAACCTTTCGAGTTGGAAGAGCCAAAAATTACTATTTACAAAATTTCAAGTTTTTAAAGAGCCACAAATTTTTTTCTTGCCAACAATAAATAGCCTCTATGCTTTCATAAATACAGTTTGTTGGTAAAAAACTAATCTATTTAATCATAAGAAAAATTTCTGTTTATTCATATATAAGTAGTGTTTTTCACAACAAATAATCACATGATAATGAATAAGATTAAAATGAAAACAAGTAAACATGTACTTACAACACTTACTTGTAGGAACTTCAACAACTAACAATTGAGCAAACAAATTCAATGCGAGCGATGGCTCTGCATAGTTATTCAAGTAGAAAATTTAAACTTTACTAAACAACGTGATTTGTACTTAAAAAAAAAAAAATAACATACATTTGAGCAACCAATTCAATGGGAGATATAGGAATAATTCCTAAACCTCGTTGAATGTTTCAGAACATTTTTTTTTTTCAAATAAATAATATTTGCGAATGGAACTAAAGAGCCGCGGGTTGCCGACCCCTGACCTACCATATCGCCCAGTAACCGCTTGACGTTGAGTTACGGGACTCCCTGTATATTAAATTTTTTTTCAATTTGGCGTCATCTAAGAGTTCTCAGTTTTCTAATGTTTCGAAATGATCTACGGTAGTTTCAGTTAAATTACAATGTATAGTCATTTTAATTGTTATCACTGGAGATTGATAACATTAAAAAAGTCTGTGTAACCTACATACAAACATTCTACATGTAATGCAACTCATACATGCAGAATGATTTTGTTAGAAGAATATTTTTTGACGTATATTTGAGGCTTGAAGTAGCCAACTCTTCAAAATTGAATGAGTGAAAGGGATTGAAATGTTTTTTTTCTGGAGACCGCTATATAGCAGTAAGAAAAACGAAACGAAAATGGCATTGAAATAATCAAAACCCACTATGAAAATGATGATTCTGTTGAAATTACATTACCTAAAATTCGTGATATTTTTGAACAACATAATCAACCTTCTAAGACCGCTATTTGGTCGCTAAATTTGAAAATCTCCTTTAAAAGTGAGATGTTGCTTGGAAATCTTGTTGAAACCAGATATCTTCAAAATTATTAAAAATATAAGCAGCCCTAATACATTGTATACAGGGTGAGTCATCGACCACTGCGTCAATTTTAACCATAGATTCTTGACGTCAAAAGAAACATTTTTTCATTTTTTTCCTATAACATTTTTCCAAATTGGCCCCCGTTCAAAAGATAAAGGTTGTTGACATTTCATAAAAAAAATTGCATTTTTACCTATAATATTCAAAGGACAATATCAATTGAAATGATCTCTTGTAGAAGGTTTTTGATAACAGTCATGCATATTTTGGAATCAATAGATTTATTACATTTTTTGTGGGTTTCTCACTACTACCATACAGATTGGTTTAAATGCATGAAAAACAATTATCACTTAAACTAAAGGCTGTATCTTGTACTTCCTAGAATCAGTAGTGCTTTTTTGCAGATAAAATCATTCATCATCTTTTTTCCTAAATTGCACCATTTTTGAGATATTAGACGTTAAAAGGAATCAACTCATTTTAATCATCTGATAGAACATGAGTGAGTGAATCATTTCTTAGAGGGAAAAATAATGTTTTTAAACAATTCAGATTCAATAGTAGATGCTGTGGAAGGTAATTTTCGTTCAAACTAAACTGGACTACAGAGGGGGGTATTTGTCCAATGTGAAAACTAAAAAGGCTTATGACTTTTTAATGCAGCTAAATATGCAAAAACATAGAAAAAAAGTGTTTTTTTTATCTTAAGAACCTATGGTTAAAATTAACGCAGTGCTCAAAGACTCACCCTGTATAGACAAAATAAAGGCCAAAGATAGCACCTCAGGTACCTTCAAACTGATACCTATCAGTACCTATTAATATAGGTAGATCTGAAAATTATTTTCTGCTATCCAAGAAGTTCCAACCTTGAACTATAAAACCAGAAATGTATCTGTAGAATTATGACCTCAGAGAAATAAAATAGTTAAAAGCAAAATTAAAGTCCCATTAAGAATCTGACAGATGAAACTGAATTGAGGTTAGAACATAGAATAGTGCAACTTTGTGAATTCTTGTGAAACAAATCTATGCTCCCGAAATAAAAAGAAGAAATAATGTATGTACATATATACATCCTTCTTATTGTTTTAATTAGAGAATTACAAAGTGAATTTTCGTCCAAACATAGGAATTCACAAATAAATCAAGAATTGTAATTAGTTTGAATCACTTTGGCGGCAAATTCAAAACGATATCAGGTATGATTATTCCCATTTTTTTTTCCGCCATATTGGGAAACCAGAACATTTGTATATTGATGAACTACTTCGGTATCGATAATACGTTCCTACAAGCGAGTTGAAAGTACTAAATTCGAAATAATTCATTTCCAAACAAAAATATTAATAAATCAAGAGTAGGTAAGTTCTATGCGCAGACTCGTTTTAAATGGCTGTGACTCAAATTATGGTCGGGCATTTACGAATGAAGGCAACCTTCGATCGATAACAGAATTGTGACGTAAATTTGACTGTCGGTGAGTTCAGTGAATATTTGTGGTGACAAATAAGTTCCTTGGATAATTATCAGTTGGGTTATTCAATTAATATTTGTGAAATATCTGAAACTAATCTCTCAAAACCATTTTTGTGTTAAAATTCCAACAGACACGCAGGTGCGTACGCAGACGTAGTGCTAATATTAACTGAGCCTGCTCCATTTCTGATAAACGCGGGATGCGCTCAACTAAAAAGTATGTGTTTCGATGTTTGAAAACATATTTCACATCCCAAAGGCTTGCTTAAAACCCCTTATCAATAATTGCAATGCATTGGAATGCCAAACCTTGGAAGCCATATTTCTTACCTATGGTGTTTATGGAACAGTTTGTTAAGCTGGCGCAAATTCGTAAATGTATTGCCCTTTTGCGCAAACACTGTTTATGTTCATGTGCATGCGTTAAAAATATGAAATACGAAAATACAAAACAATTTCCTGATGTACGAAATATTTCCCGATTCAATTATCTATCATTTAAGGCGAATGCTTAATAAGCATGTTATCTGTGTTCTTCCGGGGTAAGGGCAACCATTGTAACAATTATTGATTTTATGTTGTTGCATTTTTGTATGCCATTTTCTCTGTAATATTTTATTATTCACTATCTAAAGTCTCTGTTACTTCGTTTAATACTTGAACCAAGCTTTTATCTTACCCTAGTGACATAAAATGTTGTGACAAATATCAAATTGTTGATTATTCAAACTTAACCTCAAATATTGGTTGTTACTCTATTCTGTGAGCTTTTAATGAATTCATCAAAATTGAAGTTTTCCTCTTAATATGGAGGTATTTTTTCGAAGGTGATATAATTGATTTGTTTTGGAATGTATACTACAGGTCAGTTCAAGAATATATTTTCTGTTCTTACTTTGACTCTCCTACATCTGCCAATATTAATTATCTACTGTGCTACAGGATGTTAAATCATGCATTGAACATAAACTGATTGTTGTACCACAACAAACTGTATAATTGTATGTAGCATTTTCAACTGTTCGTAATATAAGGATTCTCTTTTTCAGGTTGTGCCAAATCATTGTTGTTATGTTTGATATATGTTAATGATGAACTCTAACGGTAGTCAAAGTAACGCAGAACAGATCACTATGGTTGTTAGTTCACCGGGTGAAATGTCAGTTGCATCCGATGATGATGACGATAATATGGCATCCTCTCCCGGTTCGGGGTATGAGGTCAGTCATGATTTATTGGCAGCAGCAATGGGAGATGAGGTAACCGCTCAATTGGCAGCAGCTGGTAAGTTCTTCCTGACTAGAGAAATAATATTTTTTAATTCACATTCGAAATTGAATCTTCTCAGGGCCAGTCGGCGTTGCAGCTGCAGCAGCAATTGTTTCAGCAAAGAAGAGGAAAAGATCGTATTCGTTTGAAACTAATCCATCTATTAGAAAAAGGCAGCAAAACAGATTGCTGAAAAAATTGAGTGTGAGTATATTTTTCTGATTGTTTTCAACACTTTTTCACCAATTCGTTTTCATTTCAGCAAACTATTGATGAATTCACCACAAGAGTAGGACAACAAGCCATTGTTTTAGTGGCAACACCTGGAAAACCTGTTACTAGTTATAAAGTATTTGGAGCAAAACCACTACAAGATGTTATTAAAAATTTGAGAGGGATGGTGATGGATGAATTAGAAAATGCTCTAGCTCATCAAGCACCTCCTCCCATCCAAGATGACCCGACGTTATTCGAATTACCCCCTTTGATTATAGATGGTATACCAACGCCTGTTGAAAAAATGACACAAGCTCAGTTACGAGCCTTCATACCTCTTATGTTGAAATATTCCACTGGTAGGGGAAAACCTGGTTGGGGCAGAGAAAGTACAAGACCGCCATGGTGGCCTAAAGAGTTACCATGGGCAAATGTGAGGATGGACGCTAGAAGTGAAAATGAGAAACAGAAGGTTAGTCGATTTCGCTCAGATTATTGAATATTATAGTTGTACAATTAAACGAATACATATTTTATTAACATTTATATTTCAGATATCCTGGACCCATGCGTTGAGACAAATTGTAATTAACTGCTACAAATTTCATGGAAGAGAGGACCTACTACCAACATTCACAGAAGAAGATGATAAAAACAACATACAGTTACTAAGCAGTGTCAGTAGTTCAGTTGGCGTTTTAAAAATGCATTCATCGGGCATGGTCCCAACTCATAAGATACAGATCCAAGCTAACGGCTCGCCTCAAATTATAACTACCTCGCCGGATGGCTTGTCAGGGTCATCTGCGCAGGTCTGCTTAGATCCTGCAGGCTATAGCTCAGATGTTGATGTGTGTAGATCATTTTCCATTACTATGGATGTTGTCTTTGTCGTTATTGAATATTATCGCCATTTCATCTTTTTTTTTTCCATAGCTTCATTTCCAGAAATTTTTGTTTTTATTTCGAGGTGGCTTATATTATTTTGTATGGCAATAGGAGATGACATTGAATGAATTTCCTTTGATGGTTATTTATTGCGTGTTTTTCTTATAGCCAGACTCATTAATATAATTCCCAGTTCTCTTTCACTTGTAGACTAAGTATCTTGAGTGTGTTGCTTATAGTTTGGTGCATGCTATGTCGACATTTTTCGTATTAGAAATGATCGTAAATTATTTTCTTGATGGATGACTGTGGAAAACTTTTTTGATGGAATTTTTTAAAAGACTTATCTTGCTTTTAATTTGTAAAATTTACACCATTTCTGTAATGTAAATGAGTGCTTTGTTGAAGCATGTATGGTTCCATTTTATTGGAGCTCTTAAACAGAATGCTTTTAGGTTTGTCGAATATTCCGATAAAAGTGGTATCGTCTGAACAGAATGAGGTAGAGTTGAAGAGAGGGTAGGTTAGAGGAATGATTATCGAAGTTTTAATAATTTACTTGCAGTATCTTAACAGGAGCTCCAAAGCCATTAATGGCTTAATTTCAATTTATCAAACGCTAAAAATGGACGGCTTGATAGCTGCTGAAATAGCAGGGCGATTAAAAAAAAATCAATGCTGTTGATGAATCGGTTATGGGGTATTATGTTATTGAACTTCTACTTGAATTTCAACCTCTGTTTCGTGGAGTAACTAAACACTATTTCCAATTCAGACTTGTTCAAATCTAACGAGCACTTTGAATTTTTGTATTGTGCTAATACGTTGCTGGATCTGATGTAACCTTCAAAATTCAATACATCAGAAGCTCATGATATCAAAATTTTTAAGAATGTTATGGAAAACGAATCTATGTTTGATATAAACGTAATAGTTGAAAGCTCATTGTACATAGTCTGTTTTAAATTTGGTGTTTTCAGTTGCAAGAAATTTTCAATTAATAGTAATGAGTGGTTTGGTGTCTTTCATTTGACGTAAAGTACTGCTGCCTGGATAGATATTGTGTTTTGCTGTTGAAGTTTTCCACAGAATATCCGTTCTTTTAATTTTTTTTTTCTTGAGTTGATCTGCCTGTCATTTTCAACTCATTTGCTGAAAGCCTGACTTGACGTCTTATGTACCTAATATATAGTTGGAAATGTCCAAATAAATATGAAAAGTCTTTCTTAGGGGGCCCAGTATCTTGCTGAAAGCAACTCCGACGAAGTGCACTACAATGTAAGCCAACACACTTTAAAATACTGTGTCTTGAGGTGAAGTAGTCCATGTTTTTTTAAGGCTCCTTGAGCCAACTTAGCTTGGTTTTGTTTCTTTACACTCACGTTCATTTGTCATTTAGGAGAGCACTTCAATTTTCTCTGAAATAATTATTATTTTTGGATAAATGCATGAAAATTGAGGATATGATAATTTTGTTTATTGTATCAGCAGAGAAAATTGAAATATTAAGTGATGTCGTTCATTTCATTTTGTATTTTCTTTATAGATCGCTGCACAGTATACACCAACTGTATTACATACAATTACCAACGCAGATGGCACTGTGAGCATAGTTCAAGTTGATCCAAATAACCCGATAATAACCTTACCCGACGGTACAACTGCCCATGTTCAGGGTATGGCTACCGTAAGTACAACAATAATTTAAATATAATCTATAGGTTTTTATCGAATTTATTATATTAAAGTTGAAATACCCACATAATGATTCTAATAAATTTCAACTTGTACTTTCATTATTTTCTATAATCTTTTATGCAGAATTTATGTAAGGTGAATCTTTCCAACGTTTTTCCAGCTTTTCGATACCACCGGTGTAGAAGATCTTGTTGTTAGTTCTGGGACTTATTGACCGATAGTAGTATAAAGTTTACAAACTTCTTTAGATATTTTTAGTTATTAGAATTAAATATGTTTTTAATCCTACAGCTTCAGTCCAGTCAAGGAGATGGAACCCCTGTACATACAATTCAAACCATAACTGAAGGTGGCCAAGGCAGTGAAGTGGTCGATTTAAGTTCCGTTACAGAGGCTACACTCAACTCGGAAGGACAGATCATACTAACTGCTGAAGATGGGCATGGTAAGGAATTAATTCCCACTATTGAACCTGATTCCCATAATTCTGCCCTAAGTCTTACATCAAAAATAAGACCCGTTAGTTGCTATCACAGCCGTACTAGGTAAAACAATGAGTCGATCTCAGATTGGAAGATAGAAAACTGTAAATTGGTATAAACCTTTGGTTTGTCCATTGTTCCGAAAGTCACAAGATAATAATAATAATTTATTCATCCTGTAAGATACCATAGAGGTATATAAGAGACGTCAATTAATAAAGAAACAATAACATAATAACACATTGACAAAATGTTAGCTCAATTCATCTGAGGAAAATTCCTCTAAGTTATAATATACGTTTGAACATAGCATATTTTTTGTTTCTTTTTTTGAATTTCGTCTCACTTAACGACTTAAACCTATTCGGTAAATGATTAAAAAAAGCAATACCGGATATTGAAGGTAAGAAGTCGTAAATCTTCTGTTTGAGGATAGGAATGACACAATAAGGTATTGAACATTTTGAAGAGATAAGAAGAAAAATTCAATGAAGCAGACATCGAACTGATATTTCAGTAAATTGATTATATGCATTGTTATCAAATAATTATATGTATGATAAAAAATTCACTTGATTTATGAATAAAATATATCATCCAATATTAATAATATAGTATCGTTGAGTAGTAAAGTATAGATTATTAAATATAAATAATTATAAACAATAAGGTATTTCAAGGTAATAACCCAGAGTAACCAGGTTATTATTTTGGTCCATCTAGCGGTTATTGCTGGTTCTTCTTTGTTATTCCTTCGAAATCCAGAAAGAATAACCAGAAATTATCGCTTGAATGCTCGTGTTTGGTTATCCGTGCTGTCATTCTTTTGATTCGCGTTTATTTATGCCCATAGGTTATCTGAGCATTTATCTGATTCAGATAAAAAGGGCACATTCCCGAAGCTTATATAAACAAAAAGACATTTTTATAAGCAATTTTTTATTAGCCAATAATGGAATTACTGAAACTACAATAAATTTAACAAGGAAAAAATACCAAATTTGACTCATATAATATCTATATGTGTAAAAAATTATCATAAAAAAATTATTTTGTGAGTAACTAGGAATGAAGAAAATGACAAGAAATGATTAAAATGAATAATATCAATATTAACAGCTAGTAAAAGGAAGAAAATTAAGTCAGAGACAGAATGGGAATGTTTTAATTTTAAAGTCAATGACTAATTTTTTTCCATAGTTAGAAATCAAATCTATTTTTCCATTATTTCAAGATTATACTTGATGAAAATTGGAAACAAACACAAAAAGGCAATGAAAGAACTTCTTCATCTCTTAACTTTAGGAACGACAAAGACAAATCTCATGATGGTTTTAACAAACAATATTTTGAATTTGTATATTTCAGTTTATTCCAATTAAAAAAAAAAAGTTATTTGGTCACTTCTACTGGTTTTTATTTCAATTTAATGATCTACCTTAAAATTTCTCCTCATTGCTACCATATTGTGCATTCTCAGAACATCAGAACACCCAAACTATTGATACTATGCTTTGCAGATACTCTCAGTATTGCACACATAACATAAATTTGAAGCAACCTGAAAATTTATCTTTTCATAGTTTCATTAACAGAATTCTCAATGGATTTTTATTATAATTTTCAGGTTCTTGTAATTTTCAAATCATTATCAATCCAGATTGCTTCACACAAATGACATTTGCTCTCTGAACCTTCTATTTCTTCTCTTATAGAGTTATCCTGAAATTTGAAATAGAATTTAATATTATCTTTATAACAAATTCAATAAGAATAGATGGTTTTTCTGTGTTACTTCAACGTACTTTCAGTTGATGACTGGTTAAGTTTCTCACTGCATTCAATGTTTGCAGCTGCTGATAAAATTTTTGATTACTGCAGCTAACTCAAGAAATTCTGTTTTTCTCTAATGAAAAGCAAATCTAATCTGTACATTCTACAATGCTTCTAATGGTTTCCAAATAATTTTTTTTACCTAGGTGATTGATAGAAATGAAATTTGTCCCCATTGAATGTACAGTTTCTGCTTCCAATTTTATTTTTTAGTTTTCCTAAAATTTAAATTGTGATCAAATACCTACAGCCCTCAAAGTTAAAATTCAAGAAAATCATTGGATTTATAAGTTTCATCTCAACGCACCTTCAGTTGACAGACCAGTTGTATTACTGATCTGTAATTTACAATTTCCACAGGATTTTCAGCAACATTATTCAGAAGCACATGATTATATTAGATCCTGAGTATTTCCTTCTTTCAAGAACTGTATTTCATAATTGCTCTGGTTTTTATTATGTTGAAAAACTCCACATTCTTCTTATTTGATATCAGGGGTATTGTGGTCCCATTTTTGATGAGTTCTTTCAATCTAAACGACACAACTTTTCACCCACTTTCTTTAAGTTTTCTTTTGAACCTGTGAATTTAGGAAGAGCGTATTATTTTTAATTTGATCTTAAATTGCCTTAGTTCCTACCTGGAGTTGAATTTCCATTTCGTTAAATCGAATTCGTGTTGCTACTTATAAAGTTTGGATTATTAATTATCTCTGTGAAATATTCAATAGTCTTTCGGTTCGACCAAGATCAGTTTTTCAACTTCCAAATAATTCAAAGTCCTTGCTATTGTTTACTATTTTCATGTTTAAATACACATCTAACCCTACTTGCTCTAATAACCAGAAACCAGATTTTGGTTATTCTTGACATTTCTCGATCAAATTGAGGTTAACTTATGACGTCACGGATCTATATCCCAAGCCGCTTGAATGCAAAAAGTATTTAAGACAAAAGACCAAAGATAACCGGTTACTCTTGGTTATTCGCTTGAAATACCTTAATGTAAGTTCTTATTCCCAAAAATAAACTTACTATACAGTTGTGGCAAAAATGAAAAAAACAAATAAATAAATAAAAATAAAACTATTGTACCTAACAATGGATTTGTGACTAATAAATAGCATGGTTATTCAAAATAATAAAAAATCTTTGCAAAATTGGAAAATATTTTACTACAAAAATATATCTATCAGTAACCGCTTGACGTTGAGTTACGGGAGCCCTGTATAAATTCTTTTGACTTTACATGTCCAATACTTTTTAGTTTTCTTGAGTTTTTCAAAGTAATGCTTATTTTTATGGAAGAATAAAAGCAATTCATATATGAAAAGACCATATGGAGTCTAAATATTTTTCTCCAGAGAGGCCACGTGATGATTGTCTATAGTTAAAATCAAGGATCGTTCTAAATGCCCATTTTTACACATAAAACCTTGGTAACAAGTGAAAACCTAAAGCCTTGAGGACATCGAAATCAGCATTAACATGAATAGGTTATATGGAACAGAATTTAGCTTCTTATTAAGTTGTTTAATGTAGATGTCCCATATGATCAATGATAACACCCAAAAACCTTACATCATTTGCAACAGATATCCAGGCTTGGCGACCTTCAAATTCAGGATACTGAATGCTGAGTTAAAAAACATTGTTTTCTGAAAATTGATCCTTGATTCTGTCAGTGCACACAAGATGTCTCTGGAAGAGAATTTATGGAGATAGTAAGAAAATGTCGGCTTGATATATTTCACCGAGACTCTCCTTTTAAGTGTTTCAATGGGACACTACCCTTTTTATGCAGTGGTTTAACAATAGATCTTGAAAAACATTAATTATAAAGGCTTAAAGATCTGATAAATTGACTTCCTGATGGCACAGAGAATTCAAAGGATATGGTGACATCAAAATCTAACCTAAAAACCTAATTGCAAATGGCGGCTATTTCCATTGACATTTTGGACAAGTGCAGCATTTTCTATGCCAAATTTACCTAAATCCTGAATGGTCGTTATGCAACCCTTAATGATTTTTATCTCCTCTGATATTTCTATATGAAATAATTTTGTTATTACTGCATTTATTCTAGATATTTAGAGTTTGCATGGTTAAGTAAACATTTGATACATTTTCTACAGAATACCCCGTTTCAGTGAGTGGGGTGATAACAGTTCCAGTTACAGCGTCCATGTATCAAACCATGGTAGCCAACATTCAACATATTCACACCAACAGCGATGGCACAGTGTGTGTAACGCCAGTAGTGCAAGTTCCCAAAGTGAGTAGATCAATCGGTATTTTGTAGGCATGCTATAAAGTAATTACCATGATATAACATTCTCTAACATACCATTATTATTGGAATTCTATTTTTAAACTGAATCGGGTGAATTTTTACTTCTAGAAAAATTTTTTTTTTTTTGCTTGGTGCATGATGAGATAGAGTTGTTTATTAAGGCCCGTTTGCACCAGTGATCCTCAAAAGTATTGCTTAGCTAAGGGTCGCTTGAATTTATTTCTAGTTGCATGACTGTCACTTAACTTAAGTAAGCGACTGGTGATATTTCAGTTATTTATTCTGTTCAACTTTTCCCTAGTTAAATAAAGCCATTTCATTGGCTGACCGGGATATTTGATGTTCTGTGCATCAACAAAATTTAGATACTTAATCGTTCTGTCGAGATCTTTGTTGATGAATCAATATGTTAATAAACGAACTTTACCGTTGTGCTAACAGCAAGTTCCAGTTCCTGTAAATTATTAATTTTTTTTTATAAGCAGCAAGGTTTGCGATAGAAATGGTACCCATTCAGATGGGTACAAATTGTCACATCAAATCTATTATAGAAGTCCATAATATAATTTATTAGCGTTGTTTAAACTAAATATTTCTATTTTAGTCATTGTTATTAATTTGAAAACCTCAACAGAACAAATTATTTTAGGTTAGAATCACGCCCTTAAATAGTTAAGTGATCATACATAAGTGCTTAACGTGTGGGTGGTGCAAACAGGCTTAAGCAGATCAGAGTGTCAGATCAATTTTTATTTCTTAGAAATTAATTATGTTTATTTTGATTTTCAGGTTTTAGAGGAAATAATTGAAGAAGATTATATAACTAGTGACATGTATAATTTTCAGATTATTTTCTGAACAAAATGTTGAAAACGCATCTGATAATAATTTTCTGATCACTCTTAAGTCTCGATCCATGTATAATATTTTATCCTGTTATATTAATTTTGTGATTCTTCTTAAGTTTTGAATTTTGTCGATTTTATTATCTGTTATATTTATATTTTTATTGTTGAGTTTTTAATTTGTATTCTTTTTTTTGTAAATACCTTTATGTGAGGTGATGGTTTTATGTATATCTGCTCTTAAATTGATTTACTAACTTACGATTTAGTTGTTAATCCACTGATATGTGTTCGCAAATGTGCATGATGATGGTTGTGATCATCCTTGTTTATAGAAACTAGAGGTGATTAGTAGTAAACTAATATCACAGGTAATATCATTTACACTTTTAAGATGTAGAAAACCCAGAAAAATGAACCTCTAGAATGCTGTATTACGCTGGTCGGTCATATTCGAAGCATGCATTCTGTGGGTGTCACATTTTTATGGGTAGATTGGTTAAAGTGAAATTCAATCCACTGTGATCTTCAGCACAGAATTGGTGCATGTTTTGAGTTGAGAAATGCTATCGTTGAATAATATGTTAATCTTTGTTAATTTCAGGTCGAACCAAACAATGGAGACAATATGGAGACCTTAGCTGTTACTCCGAATAGTTTAGCCACCCATTCCATGATGATTCAAAGTTCGAGTAGTGACCAACCTCAAGTGTTACAGGTACTATCGTTAAAAGACGCAACTGTTCTAACAAAAGCAATGCAAGGCATCGCAGACGTAAAGACAGAGGAAACTATCATCAATGATCAATAGACTTATGCTACCTCTGGAATTTTCTTGAGCAAAAGAGAATTTTGCATCATTATCATATTGTAAAATAGATACAATAATTGTTATTCAGTTTCTGGTCTCTGTGTGGAAATTATATGAATTATCTACATATATCTATATATATGGGTTGGTGATCGAATAATTTCTGCTGCTGATGTGTTTTTATCATCGCTTTTGAGGAATCCTTTTGGCCGAATTTGAAAATTGTTTACGAAACCGCATGTCGGATTATCTCATCAATTATGAAAAAAAAAAATTCGTTGAAAGTATTTTATTTCAATAAAGACAAGAGTCCAAAAAAGTTGGATTCATCGAGGTTTTTAATCTACAACTTACTGTATTTTTGTATCAACATGCATTTATCGTCAATGTGAAAAAATTTATTTTTATGCATGTACAGAAGACATGCATTCGGGATTACAAAAATATTATTGTACAAATTCAGTATTCACTCAGCATTGAGGGTAATTAAAATCAATGATTGATTGGATGCAAATGGTTTCAATTAACTTAATTGTTATCTTTCTGTATTTATTTCATATTATGTAAGATGCATAAGAAAATTGGCTACATGGAGCCAAAATATTTGTAGATAATTTCCTAGTAATTTTATAAATTACAAATTGTTTATTCTGTAAAAAAAGATTAAATCTAATGAAGAACTGAATGGATCTTAGTTTGTCAGTATTTAAATTTGTTTAACTTCTTGAAACATGATGTTTTCAGAATGAGTTATTTTTCCTCAGTTGTTATGTAATTCAATTAGTTTTTCACATTTATTAACTGACCTTGTTCGTCATGAACCTAAATTATTTCAGATCGCATGTACTGCTTTCAATCAAACTTATTTTTATCAAAAAACAAAAAAAATCATTAGATATATAATATCTATTTAATTACTCAGGCACAATGGGATTTTTTTAGGGACACTGAGGGTCAAATATTTGTGATAAATAAAATTGGCAATTTTTGTTATTATTTAAGACTTGGTTTTGTTATCTGATTTTATTGTTATCGCCGTAATTTTCGTTTAGAAAATTTTTAATTAAAGTAGTTTGGTGAGCACACCAATCAAATATAAAAGTTGCAATGAAAGATTAAAATTTGACAGAAGAATTTTTTTTTATCTTGATTATCATTTATTTTATATTGATTTTTCTCCACCTGTATACATATAAATATATATTTTATACGCAAGTTTTATCTTTCACTATTGATAGTAATTTTGTTTCAAATGGTATGACATAGACCACTAGTTCCAAGAATCATTTACTATAAGCTAGTCAAATGTCAGAGAGGGGTTTATAAATATCTTGATTTCTGATGTTAACTACAGCAACAAAAACTGTACATAATCATTAAATAGAATTTACGTTGATTTTTCAGAAGACTTTGATTATTTTTAAGTTTCAACCAAATACCTAGGGGTTTTTATTTAATAGTGATTGATTGTGCAAATGTTATGAATGTGGAATGCACTTCAACGATAAATGATCAGGTAATCTTTTTAAGATATACTTTTATACAATTCAATTAAAAAGAAAATATGTTATAAGTTTTACAGTGATTATACAGTTTTTGTGCGAGATTTCAATATTTGTGTGTGCACTTGTCACCCTTGAAATTATAGTTATATAGTAGTCGATGTAAATAAGTTTTCCCTAGATAATAAATATTTGGTACATTGTAAAGTAGCTTTTTTAGGATTATACCAACTGTTATTTGAGTTTAATGTCCTAGGCATGTTGAAAGTATGTGCACGAAAAGATTTAATGTGTATAAAACAGAAACTGATAATATATGTTACGTGGTCCCCTGTTAACGTGCCATCCGTTTACTTTCACTTTTTCCTGTCTACTTAATATTACATACAAAAATAATATGTATTAATTAATAAACCAAATGTTATATTTTCCTAATTTTTCATTTGAGTTTTCAACTGACTTGAAATTTAAATATATTGATGTCTATTTGCATGAATTTATTTAATCTGATTCCTTGCATTGAATTATTACCATTTGGTGTCTTTTTGGTCAAGGAAATTTGTTTCATTTAATTCTACTCTTGAAACTCAGAACAAATAAGATATAGAATTGATGTAGGGAGAGACTCGGAATATCGACTGTGAGATAAAAGATTGTTGCTATAATACACGGCAAAACGTTAATTTTAAATATACAAATGAAAGAAATTGATATGAATTTTGTTGAGACAAGTACAAGCGGTGTTCAAATCAAGAATTGTCAGTTCTGTTTTCAATCTTTTATTTATATTGTAATTACTTTGCAGTAATTTTATTTGGTCTAGTGAAATATAACATGAATTACCCTGTGACATTTCTCATAATTCCATTATGCAGTTCCGAAGAAATATGATAACATATATTAATTTGCTTTCTAATATATCGTTATCAAACAATATAAATGTACAGTGCAGGTTTGAGATTATGTAACAGGTTGCTGTACTTTTCGTCATATAATGCAGGAAGAACCTTGGCATTCTATAAATGTACAGAATTTTTGGTAAAATAATGCTCACATAACACTCGAAGATATTTTAAATTGTATTAGCATAAACCATTTCTAACCAAATTTCTTCCATAAGGTCTGAAAACTTCATTTGTTAATGAAAAATTGTGAGGTCTGGTGGTTTCACTCAAAACTCAGCGACATTCAACACAAAAAATTCTGATTCATACTTCATTCCAACAAAGAAAAACAGTGATCTTTAGATCTTTCTTGAAAAACTGAAATTGTGGCATAATCTTTTAATTCCAGAATATGGATATAGATTACAAAACATTAATTACTTAACGAATTTTTACTATGAAGAATGTTCTAATACAAATTAGGTATGTTAAATTCATCTAGAACATGTCGTCAACAGATTCTAGAGCTAATTCTGGTTTATCGTATCCTAAATCCTCAGGGGTGTTTATTCCTAATTCATCCAATGTGGGTCTGATTTCTTGGATTATATAGGGATAAATTTCTTTTGCTCTTGGTCCACATTTGTCCTTGATTGCTTCAAGAAATCTGACAGTAAGGGCATAATCGTTTACTCTACGACAAGCATGTAAAGCAGCGATAACAATTTTAGGTTCCGGAACCAAATCGTGACCTACTAGGTCATTGATTCCTTGCCGTATTTGCCAGCCATCGATGTCCTTGTTGTTGAAATATTTCTCATACCTGAAACAAAGTCGCTTTGTTAGAATTATCAATGTCAAAATCATCCATAAGAAGAAACTTATATGTTAACTGTTAGTTACTTACAGGAATAAGTAAAATGAAAATTATTATTATTAAAAAAACATTTCGAAATTACGTAATATAACTTACCTGGCATCGAAATCATCTGAATATATTTCATCTTGCTTCAATGACATATTTCTTTGGGAATTGCATACTGCTGGATTTACTGCTCTTTTGAAGATGCAGGAAAGTCGAGAAGCTGATGAACGTAACATTTTTTTTTGATATTCCTGATTATTATTTTCAACTTTTCTTATCGCCTATCGGTGCTTTCAGCAAATGTCAAATTTAGGATGCATTGAAGTGACATTAGGTCAACTGTCACTTCACCTTCAAACTACATCAAGGGCTACCAACCTTATACTAGTTTTATATCACGCTTTCACATTTATAAATAAAATTAGCGTTCTGTGGTTCACACTTCGTATACAGGGGGATGGCTCAAATGTAGATGTTCCTGTTCTTTGAAATTTAGTTAGGCTATTTTATTTTATTTATAGATAATAATCTTCTTAAATGTAACCACAGTATAAGAACCAAACAGTAGTCGCACTCCGTAGTCCTCTTCGAGAACAGCTTTCATTACAATTATATGTCTTATCTGTTTGTTTGTTTCGAATTGGTGAACCTAAGATGTTTTAAAACATGTTTTTTCTGCTTTCTTTTTGACAGTATGTGGTAACTCCAAGCTTTTACAGCCAATGACAGTAACACGGAGTTACCCACACGTTCAAAAAAGACATTTGATAGGTGAAAATAGAACGAAAAAATAATATATGCTTCAGTTAAAACAATAATATTTATTTAAAAAACTGAAATTCTTTGGTTGAATCGGCATAAAATTATAAAAGGAAGAGTGACCGGTAAAAATAATTTATTGCAATATACTTCTTCAGGTTCACTGAATGTGTTCCATTCATCTTTGTATTTCGGTGGCAACAACCTCTGAAACTCGATAAATAATTGAAAAATTTTAACAAAACATCACCTTCCGCATGTAGTGAAGGAGCATTTGTTTTCCGAATCTATTTGTTCGTTCCTACTTCTAAAACCATCGTTTGAAAGAATGAATTTGGCATCATTTTCTCTGCTGAAAGGTTCCACTATAAAATTTTTCGGTGTTGATAAGTTTTCAGATGAAGTTTCTTCACTTCCCAAAAAGTTCATTTCATTTTTATTTGGAGCTTCAGACACTTTTTGGTTCATTGTTGGATGCACAGTTGTTTTCTCTGGATCTTCTCTACCACTTTGTTTTGTTTTTTCATTGAATGGAACTGATTTAACTTCAGGCTTAGCTGTTTGGTAAGAAAGTGCTGATCCTTCAAGGAGTGAATCAGGAAATGGTGGATGCGTAATATCTAAGCCTTCTATGAGATCGTGTTGATCAAAATTCTGTTCTTGTCCATTGTTTATAGGCATTCCGTATGAGTTCACAGCGCCAGGAGTACCGTAACTCGTTGCTGGACTATCATATTGCAAGGCAGGACTTCCAAATCCTGCAGGAACTTCATAATCATTATAGGAAGAATGTGACCCTCCAGTAGGGTGTTGGGGTGGTGGTATTTCATAGTCTTGTTGAGGGGTTCCATAACTTTGTTCTGGGGGTGCACTGTATGCATTTGAAGGTGGCGCGTGGTATTCTTCGGATATGATTTGCTCAAAAGTAAGAGTAGAAGGCGTTTCAAAAGATGTTGGTGCTCCATAGCTCGACGAGGGTGGAGCTCCGTAGCCAGTTGACGGGGGTGCACCATAGCTAGAAGAAGGAGGAACACCGTAATCAGACTGTGGTGGTGCACCATAATCTGTAGATGGTGGAGCACCATAATCAGAAGCTGGTGGAGCACCATAATCAGAAGATGGCGGCGCTCCATATTCTGATGATGGTGGAGCTCCATAACTAGAAGAAGGAGGAGCACCGTAACTAGATGCTGGGGGTGCACCATAACTAGAAGATGGAGGAGCACCATAACTAGATGAAGGAGGAGCACCATAACTAGATGATGGAGGAGCACCATAGCTGGAAGATGGTGGTGCTCCATAACTAGGAGATGGAGGTGCACCATAGCTAGAAGATGGAGGAGCACCATAACTAGAAGATGGAGGAGCACCATAGCTTGAAGATGGAGGAGCACCATAGCTTGAAGATGGAGGAGCTCCGTAGCTAGAAGAGGGAGGAGCACCATAACTGAACGATGGGAGAGAACTATAACCCTTGGTTGGTGGTCCATACATTTGTTTTGGCGGTCCGTAAACAGGTTTCGGCGGTCCATACATTGGCTTTGGCGGTCCATATACAGGCTTCGGAGGTCCATATGATGGTTTTGGCGGACCGTATGATGGTTTCGGAGGTGGGCCATAGGATGGCTTTGGTGGGCCATAAGATGGCTTCGGTGGACCATAGGAAGGCTTCGGTGGTCCGTATGATGGCTTCGGTGGGCCATAAGATGGTTTTGGTGGGCCATAAGATGGTTTTGGTGGACCATAGGAAGGTTTTGGAGGTCCATACACTGGTTTTGGGGGACCGTAAACAGGTTTGGGCGCGCCATAGGATGGTTTAGGCTTAGGAAAATATGAAGAGCCAAAAGATGGCGGTGGTTCTCTTTGATTCTCGTAGACTCCTCAGCATCGGCTGCGAAACAGTTTCCTGATAGCATGTATACAACCCAGAGGATGACTGTTATCTGGAATTCAATATGTATTGTTGAATTAAAAATATTTAAAACTGTCATGATTCAATTACTCAATAAGATGGAAATATCAAGATATTATGATGCTGATATGCATGAGGAAACGTCGACTTAGATTCAATTCGATATAAGAAGAATGAAACTACTTTTTCACCCTGGAATTGAGTTTAGAAATCCAAGGCGCAAGTTTTGGTGCTTCAAGCTTATGGATACACAATCAGCATACAGAAACTGTCGGGTGCGCTTACACAAGCAACTTGTTAAGCAATTAATGTCCGGCAACACGAATGGAGTAATGTATGGAGCAATTTCAAAGAATTGCGTCAATTAGTGCGACGATATTGCTCGTACTTGCTCCATAGATTCCGTATTGCTCGACGCCGACGATAAGAATTGCCGAATATCCAGCCGGTATGGAAATTCCAGATTTTTACCTGGTATGCATTCTGCAAGTTCTACGTTTTGCTTCCGCAGTACCAGTACTGCTGATGTATGAAAGCGTTGTCTAGTTTCTTGGTGTTGAACTGTATTGCTCGTTATTTGCATTGCTTATAATGGAGCAGAGGCTCGTGGGGTATTCGTTAGATTTGATTGTACCACTGATTGCAGCCAGTGGATAATCAAATACCCCTTTGATCGCAGTTCTAATAGATTGAACCAAACAGGAAAGACCCGTATTACGTGGAATTATTTTTTTGTATATCCATAGTGGTGCAACAAGATTAAATGTTAGGTAATGTACATAGCACTTCCACAACCCACATGTATGAGAAATTGAAATGATTTCCTCGATCGTCCTGGTGGTATTATATAGTGTGAATCTTACCAGATTAATCGGTGGATCATTTTAAAATATATAAACCTCAGGCTGTCACATGAATTGAGATAAAAAGAATAAGAGAAAGCCTTATGCGGGAATTAAGAGCCTGCATTTGGTATCCGATATTGGTATTAGTCAATACATAATGAACCGGAATGTATTATGAACGGTCTTCAATCTTGCAGGTCACGATTTTTCATTTATTCTCTCAGCGATCTTATGTTTTGTTGCGAAAATTATGGACGTAACAATAAAATTTGAAAGATTCACACAATCTATATTACAACTGATTGAAGAAATTGTTATGTACTTCTCAAGTAATTTTCTTTCGATTTAGAGTTATTTTTACAAGACGAAGTAATCTTTCACGTCACTCAGCAAATGTTCACACCTTGTAGACCAGAACATTGCGAAATCATATCCTCAAACAGGAAATTGCATTGATTTAAATCAGTTTTTCATTCATCAACTCGTCGCCATGTTCCCCCAATATCATTATGCATTTCCTGTAAAACTTTTATTAGTTTCTGGCATATCACTTATTTGACTGAACACAAATGGGCCAAGGGTGCTGACTTGAGGGATACCTCTAGTCCCACGATAAATATAATTGTGGTTTGCACTAGAGATAATCGATAAGAAAGAAAAGTTTAATCAAACGTCAGGGACATTACATTTTTTTCTAATCGATTTGTGATAATATATATTTTCGTGCTCGGTTGAATCGAATGGGTTGTTAGTATCGCTAATTCTAAATAAGTAGTTCCTAACAATGTTCCTGTCATTGATCATATACTTATTATATAAGCAATTAGTACAGAATTGATGCCAAGTTCTTGTGTCTTATTATTTGATGTGTAGAACTGTGAATTTCAATCGACGATATCCATCGACCTTTAAGAAAACCGAACGTAGTTCATAAGTTCAGCAAATTTAAAACTTTCCATATTAAAATTCACTGACATTCATATCTAGCAGAACTAATAGTGGAACTTCGCTCGTTCAACAAATTTTTTCAACTTTAAATCAAACGCCACAAGATTTTCCTTTTATTTATGCTATTGCAGAAACTTTTAATATCGTATTACTCAAACCTATTCTTAAGTGGTTGCCATCCCTGTCAGTGGAAGGATTTCAAACAAGAGATATTTTCTTAAAATAAAAATATTTATCTCCAATCAAAATATCGCCAAATTGATCATTTTTCTTTAAATTTGAGAAATCTCATGTTTAACAGGACGCCACTGGTAATCAATTTTTCTTGAATTACTTTTAAACTACTCAATATAATTTCATGAAAATTTGATACGATAAACAGTAGTAAGGACCTCCCAAAATATTGCCCTTAAAAAATAATTAGCTTGATTAGTTTATCAGGGGCGGACTAGGTTGTACATTTTATTGCTTACATTTTTCACCCTGTATAATAAGGACTAAAAAGAAATAATTTGAATACTTTGAAAATTAAGCTGAAATAAAGGTTTATTTATTTATTTCATAAGTACTATATAACGTTTTTAAAAACAGTACTTTTTTACTGATAACAATTTATTGTTGATAAAAATAAAATATGAATTCTTTTAATTTTTTTTTCGAAAGCGGTTGATGAACAAAAGTACCCTTTCTTTAGCTCAATTTCCAAAGAATTCAACTTTATTTTTCCAACTCCTTATCATACAGTGTGTTAAAAATGTAAGCAATAAAATGTACAACCTTGTCCGCCCCTGATAGACTAACCAAGCTAATTGTTTTTAAGGGTAGTATTTTATAAGGTCTTTACTACTGTTTATCGTATTAAATTTTCATGAAATGATATTAAGTAGTTTAAAAGTTATTCAAGAAAAATTGATTACCAGTGGCGTACTTTATTTTCGTAGGGAGGCCGCTAGGAAAAAATTATGGGAACTTGTCATCTTATTTTTTAATGTTCTATCTGAATCCGAGAGATCTCCCACATTTTTACGGACACCCTGTATAGTTGGTGCTAGTTGGAGAATTGTGCTGAGAAGATTTAGGCTACATTTTCTATCTAAATCCTCACGATATATTTCTTTCCTAAAAAAATTTTAATCTAAAAATATAAAGATCCCATTTTCCCTATATTTCTGATACTATGTCATTTAAATTTGTAGGGAAGCTTCACGCAAATTCCATATACAGGATATTCCATCTCAGACGAGCCAACCTAAGCTAAGTTAAAAGATATACAGTGTGGAAACACTGTAACATGGATAAAATTCTTTATATCGTTATTTAAAAGAATTATAAAAAATGCTGAGACACGCCAACTTTTGAATTCAGGTGTGCGTTATTCAATAAATTCAAATGTACAGAGCGATTCGCTCAAGTCTGTTCGGTCTATTATGAATTGCACAGGGTGAAATTTTGATTGTTTATTTTCCTTAGATCAGTAATTAATCAACAAAAATTCAGGAACTTAATGCTCCAAATATTCACCAAATTGTTGGCAATAGCACAGTGTATTTATATTTTTAGACAGTTTTGAGGCATTTGTGATCAAATTCATAGACAGATATAATAATAATATCCCATAAAAAATGATACCGATTATAGTACATTTGCGCGTTTTACCCTGTATATTTAAATTTATATACAAATAACGCACAACTGAATTCAAAAATCAACGTCCCAGCATTTTTTTGGTTAATACAAGCTCCAAAATTAATTTTTAGCAAAAAAGTTCGTGAATATTACGTTCTTCATTCAACCCTGTAGAAAAGCTTCCTAGATCTTTCAAATGAAGTATCACTCAACCCCTCCCCATAGTAAAGGGTTTTTGGACATTTTTCCAATGGGCATTATCACATTCTTCGGTTTCTAAGCTTTAAACTTTATTGATAAAATAGCTTAATAATTGTATACCTCTATCAGTAGAGTTTATTTTTTTTTTTATAATTTATATGTTTTTCGAGATATTAGAAGTTTAATACCATGGAATCTCTAAATAATCAACAAACTTTCAGATTTCTTGTATCCATTTCTATTCAAATATTGAAACACATGTTGCCAACCTCTTCTTCAATAAATCAGATGAATATGTTAAAATTTGTTTTTTACTCAAACTGAACTTGATCTCGGATGTGATTGCAAAATTTTTAACTTCGTTTATAACTATTATGATAAATTTTATAATTATCTACTCATAGATTTAAAGGTGATTTGATAGTATTATAAAATGGTCCATCCCTTAATTTTTCTCATTCATTTACACCATTATCAAAAATTTTTGAAGAAATCTAGATAAAATATTAATAATCAAATATTTTCATGGATATTTTCTTCAAATAAACCTGACCGCTATGCGAGTGTGGAATCATATTATAAAAACAATTTAAAAAATTTAAATCCCCTTGAGAATACAGGATTATTTATTCGATAACGCACAGAAGTTCTGAAAGATACGGTACTCACTCTTATTTTAGAAAGCACCATTTTTGACCGATACAGAACAACCACTGGAACACAATAAAACTTGAACAAAAAAAACAGAGTACACCATAAAAAACCGTGATTAATGGTTACCCTATGACCGTTGATTCGAATTTGAGCGAAATCCAGCCTGAAGATGCGCTATCAAGTAGTATACAATAGTAATAGTACCAGAGAAAGTTATGCTTTACCGAAGCGGTAAAACTGATACTTAAACAAGCCGTTTGAATGTAGAAATTCAAAGAACTGATCCTCATTAGGCAGAATTAACAGTCTGGAATAATTTTTATTCGTGAATTGTTTTTATCCCACATTTATAAGCCCGTGTCAGACAAATTACATCTCATTTCTCTGTAATTGTTATCGATATTCAAATATAACTTAATTCGTCTTATATTATTCACAAAAAAAATTGAATAAGATTGCCGAAGGCAATTGTCTTCTTGATTCGAAACAAAAATTCACTTTCGATCTGTAATTTGCCAAGAGATTTCTCTGAATCTTTTAATTAATAAACTTCAATAAATGAGTGGTTGAATTGTAAATTTTTTTTTGAGGTTCTAGGCCTTCATTATCCCAATTATTTTAGAATAAGATGAAGTCTTTAGAAAATAAATTAAATATTGGGAACTATTAGAAGTTAATGTGACGAATTCATACTTTATTGAAATTCACAATCAATATTTCATATTGATGGATTCTTAGTTATGATCAATCAGTTAGGTCGTTTGGTCAGGTCCTCTTCAATCTTCGTTGAATGGACCTTCTGTCATTTGGTTGGTATGTCCTATAAGTAGTCATTTTAGGCACTTCAAACAACAATCTGAGGAAAAATTCCTAGTGGGCTGAATTTTTGCATACACCAAGTTACAAAGGTCAAAATGTCGCGAAAATCAGTTTTTTGCAAATATTTCGCATGTTTGATGTTGAGTCGCCATTTTCGATACCACTGTCCAAGGTCATCCAGGTCTTCTTGTAATTGTTTCTCTTTAGAACCTGCTGATTAATCAAGATAGTACATGAAAAAGTGCAATTTGGCTCTATATCTTTGTTGAGAAAATTTTTTCAATAACTATGTTGCTCGTCTGAGATGGGCCACCCTGTATACGCTACTTTGTATTCACATAACCTCCAGTTTACGGAATTTCAACAAATACATTTTTATTGTCAAAGCAGTACGAAATGTGAATTGTCAGAAATGAGAAAAATGAGTCAAATTGTATATATAAAATCTTATAACGTATGAAAATGAACAGGTGGTTAATTGGTCAGTCATATGTAGCTTCGATAATCATCAGTAGACGATAACAAAGGCGGATTATAATTATTATCAAAACCGAAGAAGTTTTCGTAATAATCGCTACTTTACTTTAGAAAATACCTATAGTTTGTGTTGAATATTCTTGATCCTCCTTTCTCCTTTCACCTAAATCCACTGGAGCAGCGAGACCTTGATTCTTCATTTTGTTAAAACATTTAACGCCAATAAAATTATTATTTAGAAAATCCTCGAGCACCATCTGAATTCTTATGCGAAAAGGATGGTCATAAATAAACACTCAACAATATGTAACTGCTGTCGCAACGGTGATAAAATTTCATTCAATATTTATCTACCTAGCCAATCAACAAATGACACTGACTGATAAATATTCCGCTCAAACGAATACGGTGTTCGTCTCGAAAAATCGGAGAAAGGACCAACTCGGCGATGAGGCACAATTAAACAACCGAGAAACATTAAAAAAACAAACATTTTTACAAATATTAAAAAAAAAGAGAGAAAACCGAAATTGAGAACCTGGGAAAAGGATAAACGAATAGATCGATCAATTTTTTTTGTAGTGAATTCATAATCATATTTTGTTTTTGTGATATTCCGTTTATTTACAGTTTAGTGTGTACCAGTGTAACTTTATCCCTTCGTTTTTTTTTTTGTAAATAAACATGCGTTATTGAGATTTACAATCTACTTACAACACTATTAAGTAAATGTGTTGTAGATTGATTCATAGTTATGATCAGCCAGTTGTGTCGTTTGGTCAGGTCCCTTTTCAATCCTCGCGAGTTAGTTGGTTGATTGGAATTGGGTAGTACACGTCTTAAAATTGAGTTTGTAAGAGATGCCTCATTTTTGTACTGAAGCGATACATTGTACCACTTCAAATGAGGCGAGGGGTCTGGCCGTTTATGATGCGATACAATGTCGGGACAAAATTTGTACGCGAGGGCAAGGTAGGTAAGAACTAGGAACGTTGATGGTCTGTCTCACTTCAAATATGTGGATGCAAAAGGAGGGTAACGTTCACTCTCAACAGAATTGAAGTAATAAGATAAGATAATATTTATTTCAGATAAAAGTCACAATGTTACGAATAACTAAAGTAATCTTTGAAATGAAATCACGTCAAAAAAAAAAAAAAAAAACCAAAAGTACAGAATCTGCTATCCAGCTGCATTATCCTTCCAATCTTTAGCCCCGTTGAAAGATTCTTCAACATTATAGGGTTCTATGTTGAGCAGCATCTTGTTTATTTGTTTCTTATAATTCTTTAGTCTAGTTTTATTCTTTATTGTGTCTGGCATTATGTTGAAATATTTTATACATTTGTATTTGGGTCCTTTCTCTGTAGATGTTCTTCTGTGAACTGGATATTTTAGATTTGTTTTCCTTCTGTTGAATATGTTGGATGAGTTCAATTCAAAAAGGTTCTTGTTCTTGAATAAAAAAATTCCTGTATGTGCATTGCTGTAATAGTCAAAATTCCATTTTCTCAAAATTTTCCTCTGCATGATTCTCTGTATCCCAGTTTGAGAATAATTCGGAGTGCTCTTTTGTTTGTACTGATTTAGAGGCATGGCCATAAATCATGATTCCATACCTTGCTTTCGACTCAAATACTGCATGATAGATGGTTTTCATGGAGAAATTATCCAGATATCCCGTCAGTACACTCAAAGAGTAGCACCAATAAAAAAGGCAAAATTTAGAATGCAAACTGAATTGTTGAATTTGAAACTTTAGGACGGTAAGCTAGTGAGGGGGAGATTTTACTGTTATGAGGGTATTGTTATTCAAAATAATCAAAGCTAACTGTGTTTATATACAGAGTGGCCATTTGAAAACGAAACAGACGAGATTACAGACGAAATACGTTTTTTCGATAAAAATGCTCGGACAGGTCGATTTCTGTTTCGAGAGGGACAACTTAAGATGTCCCCCAATTTTTGAATAGGGAAGATGGGGTGAGTGATACCTGAATTCAAAGGTATTCTGCCGATTGCAGCACAGTAATTGCTATTTCATTTTATGCATTAGTTACTTTTTCTATCGAAAAAATTTATTTCGTCAATTTCCTCTCACATCATACACAGTTTTCCTGTTCGTTTTAGAACAAACTGTTTTTATAAAAATGTATCCAATTCTAGTGATTTCGGGTTGAATTCTTTTTGTGAGACTTCATTATGCCGAAATTGCAATTCGCAATTTTAACATTTATTAGGGTTATTTATTGAATATTACTTCAACGAAAATTTCATCTTTGTATTTTATCATTTGTGTTAATTTGGTAGATAAGAAACTGAATATTTCTCCCTTTGATAATAATAATAACTTGTTGATGACGAGATATTGTTGATGATGGAGCTCGTGTTGAATGATTGTTTGGGCTATTACCATCATCTATTGTGGATGTAATGTTTTCCGATGTTTCGATAGACATCTTCTATCTTTATCAAGGAGAAAAGTAAGAAACCTTTTGAAAATTATCAATTTTCAAAAAGTCAATATGACAGAAGTCATGAAAGAAAAATGAACGATGTTATATACTCATCTGTGATATGATGATCTTTTTAAGTTGGATCGAACTATCGGCGTCCAAACTTCTGGCAGATCTATAGATGGAGCACTTATGGAATCAGGTGTTATTTTCATAAATGCTGCTTTTTTGATTTTTCTTCTTGCAAGTTTTTCTTCTTTGGATATTATTGATCATTCATCCCATTTTATACGATGATTCTCATCTACAGCATGTTGGACCAACCTGGATTTGTCGCTGTCTAGTACTCGTAGAAGCTTCTGATGTTCTTTTATTCGTACATTCAGAGGGCGTTTAGTTTCTCCGATGTAAGATCTTCCGCACTCGCAAGGTAATTCATATATGCAGTTCTTTGTCCTTTGTGTCTCATTATTAGGCTTAACTTTTGTAAGTTTAGCTCTGATAGTGTCTTGAGTTTTGAATGCAGTCGTTATGTTGTATCTATTTCCAATTCTTCTCATTTTCTCCGACAAACCTTTTACATAAGGAATTACGGTTTTAATGGTCTGATTTATATCTGTTGGTTCAGGTTGACTTTCTCTTTTTCGTTTAGCTTTTTCTAATATCTTTTTGGGGTAGCTATTGCTTCTAAGAGTTTTCGAGATGTTATTTATTTCTTCATTTTGGTCTTCTTCAGTGCAACAAATATTTATTGCTCTATCAAATAAACATTTTGCTACTCCCAATTTAGTGTTTAGTTGGTGGTTTGAATCAAAATGTAGATATTGTCCTGTGTTCGTTGGCTTTTTATACACAGTGGTTCTTGGGATTCCATTTTGTTTATGTACGAGTACATCTAAGAATGGAAGTTGTCTGTCCTTCTCGATTTCAATTGTGAATTTAATTGATTCCTCTTGATTGTTTAGATATTGAAGGAATCCATCTATAGTGTCTCTTCCATGTTGCCAAATAATGAAAGTATCATCTACATATCTTTTCCACAGTTTGGGTTTAAGTACATATTTTTCTAATGCCTTCTGTTCGAAAATTTCCATATATAAATCAGCTAAAATTGGTGATAGTGGTGAACCCATGGCCATTCCGAATTCTTGTTGATAAAAGATGTCTTCAAATTGGAAATATGTTGTTTCAATACAAATAGAAAGCATTTCCATAATTGCATTCACGCTTAGTGTAGTTCTTTCACTAAGGGTTTGATCTTCTTCAAGCTTTTTCCTAACTATGATAAGTGTTCGGAATATTAGTGAACAAACTGGTGATGTCGAAGCTGACCATAACGTCTTCTTCCATGATTAATTGATGTTTCATTATTTCTATGAAGATGTTGAATTACTTTTTAATGGTGATATAATTTTCAGCAGAAATTTAGCCAATTTATCATCGATGTTGAATTACTTTATAATGGTGGTGAGTTCAAGAAATTCAGTAAACCACCACATTTATATGTCTACCAAGCAAATATTCCTCTAAAATTTCTGCTGAAAATTATATCACCATTAAAAAGTAATTCAACATCGATGATCTTTCATGACTTCTGTCATATTGACTTTTTGAAAATTGATAATTTTCAAAAGGTTTCTTACTTTTCTCCTTGATAAAGATAGAAGATGTCTATCGAAACGTCGGAAAACATTACATCCACAATAGATGATGGTAATAGCCCAAACAATTAATAATAACTTGTTCAATTTTTCGTCGAATCGACTTTTCATGTTTTCTAATTTTTCTTTATCTATGACGAACAAACAAACTCCTATAAAATCCCATCATATTTGATAAGAGTTGCCAAAGTAAATTACATAATTTACGGCATCTGTGTACTGTCTACTATGAATCAGTACATCCCCTCAGCCTTCATTTACCTTTGTCGTTTTTGTACCGGTGACCAGGACCAGGACTTATCTTCTCTTCCTCTTTGTCGCGTGGCTTCATCCTTGTCCTCAGCGATTTTGATTTTGTATTTCTGTAGTGACATATAGGACTCTTTAATCCTCATGAATGGACATACTAAGAGGCATCAACCAATGAACGTAGTATTTTAGATTGAAGTCTTGGATTGATTTGAATATTTAATGCTTTACGTCGATTTTAGGTCAAAGGTTAATTTCTTGCGTACAAGCCAATACATATTTCAGATTTACTCCAATCTTCTTATGATCTGGATGATAGGATTCCGCATGTAAAAAACTAATGAAAAATCTAAAAACTTTATTAAGTATAAATATTTAAAAAAATATATACTTTACAATTGCATCAGTCGTTTTAAAAAATACAAATCACAAATTTGATACATTCAGTTTTTTTGTATATAGCCGTAAGTAATCATGACCGATAAAGTCCATTAGAACATTTCAACAAAATATACATTCGTATGCATAAAAAATAAAACACATCAGTATACTAGCAGCTTATAAAACACCACATCTATAACCCATGTAAAAAAATAACTTATTTACAAAATTATTGCTTGTTATGAAAACTTCACAAATATCATTGAATATTGCAGTGTATTAGCTCCATAGTACTATTTCACATTTGATTTAAAATGAATGCATTTCAATTAAAACAGACGTCCAATTTTCGTGATGAGAATCATTGCCACATATCACATAGTAGTTTCTGAATCGTTTGCATAAATCCTTTGGCTGTAAGCTGGTGGTCCATTGTTGAGAAACATCGAGCCATTTCTAAGCTTCGGTTTTTTTTGAGGCACCTGAGGTGTAGCGTGACTATGTTGGTAAGGGTTTACATTTGCATAGTTAAAATCTCGAGTGCCATGAAAATTTGAGTAACTTGATCTTACAGAGGCTGGCCTGCCAGTGTAAAGTTCATCAAGATCGTCCATTTTATTTAAAGATTGAGTGGAAGATTGCTGATATGTCAGATTTGCATGACTGTACGCACCAAGATTATTATTCGACACATGCAAACTTGTAGGAACAGGAGGTTCTAACTGTTGAGATCGATCGAAACTTGATAAAGATTTTTGTTGTTCCATCAGATAGTTGACAGGATTCTGAAGCGACCTTCTGGAGCTTCTAGTTGAAGATCGTGAGGTAGAATGTCTTTTACTACTGGTGCTGTACCTAGTAGACGATCCTCTGGTCATGACACTTCTCCTCTTCACTTTTCTAGGGGTCATAGGTTTTGGAGACATTGCCGGCGCTAAATGATTGAAATCCTGGCCATAATCCTCATGGCGATTCTCTAAATCTGTACTAAATTCAATGGAGTAAAGTGATGTTCTATTTCTTTTTCTGGAACTCTTGTCTGAAACTGAATCCATGAAAAAATTAGTTACCCAGTTTTCAACATGAACAAAAGAACTTACATGAATCACAATCACCTCTCAATATACTCCTGATTAAATTTATTCCAAAAAATATCCCAAGAACCTGGAAAACAAAAAGTTCAGAATTCAATTATAAAGATATACTGTATTTCTTACAACAAGAACAATTTGGATACTGCACTGAAATACTTCAACATCAACATAATTAAAAAGGCAATTTTCAACTTCAGGGGGATTTTCAACTTCCGGAGTTGACTCAGGTCCCATTCTTGTTATACATTGAGGTCCTTCAGTTCTCCACCAGCTCTCACTATTACTGTCCAGTTTCAATACTTTGTTAGTCTGAAAATTGAGAATTAAAGGAACGACTTAACTTATAATACAAGTACCTTGTGATTCAGTTCTCCTAGATCCAAATAAAGACAGATTATAAATATATTCCATAAAATCCATAGAACCTGCCATACCAAATACTGCAAATTAAATAATTCATCATCAACATTATGGCTACATTTAAGTCACTATAAAATGAAATGAAAACTGGTAAAACATGATTACCATAAATACTCACTGTTATAATATATTTCGATCTGTTTTGATATCCACCAAAAAAACCTAATATAATGAAAATTATTTCGAAAAAGTTCACCAGAATTGGTATCCACAGGAATCCAAGGAAATCGAAAACTTGCTTCTGAACAACGGCAAGCTAGAAATGATAATTTCACTATAAAGTGTTTTACTAGATGGTGTTCTTACCATTTGTATCAAACATGTTGAGAGGAAAATATAACGTCTGATGTGAAAGCCCATATCCAGTTCAACTTGACTGACTTATTACAAATTAACATGTCTTGAAAAAGGAAGATGCTAGCCTGCTATGATATACCAGAGTTCAAATTTTTTATTGTTAGTAACATTAAAATGCAAAAATTATTTTCCACTTTTTGAAAGAGTAATAAGAGTCAATTGTAAATATTTAACTTATATACTGCAGAATCATTTCTCATTTATGAAATTATTGAAGGTTCTTCCTGTTACTGTATGGCTTCTATGTGGCTGTTGCTTTATTTAACCTGTGTACAAGGTTTGTTTACCTCAGGGATTTGAGCACTGCAGTGACGTAACTGTCATCAACAGTGAATGGGGTTAGACTATGCAAAATGTCATAATTACTTTTTCTAATTTTTCAATTTTATAAACGAATTTCTACCAAAGCTCATTCAATTTATCTTACAGAAATCGTGCAACTTTCAGAAGTTAGAATAATCCTCTTTTAATTATAAGGAGCACACATCCACTTTACGATAGGGATGGAATATCATCATCGATGTCGATGTTTTACTGAATTCAATATCGATGTTGAAAGAAAAGATGCCAACAGCAGGAGTTGCCAACACAGATGTTAAACAATAATTATTTACCACTGAAAACTCTAAAATCACATCTTGACGAAATTATGGTGCACCCTGCAGGAACGAGTGGACAAAAAGGACTCGTTGATTATTATCGAGATTTACACTCAAATACCCTGCATTCAAATTCGAAAATTTGAAAGATTGATAGCGGTTAATCCACCACATCAAAGTACCAAAGCGAATTTAAACTTGACGAATATCGCCCATCTATTGCAGATTCTATGCAAAATATATATATTATCAAACATATCATTCTTATGGCTATCGTTTTTTCATCTGAGCGCTTATATTTTATGGTTGGGCAAATGCTCTCCCAGCAGACTGGAATATTTTCCACTGTCATTTCATTCTTGAGTATTCATCCTACATTAGTTTTCAGTCGTATTTTTTTCTAAATATAGAAATTTCTAGAAGCAAATGTTTTTTTAAAGGTAAAGTTCTGTCAACATCGATATTTTTGTTAGATGTTATCGTTATTCATGTCGCATCCCTACCCTATGATATAAATAACCATAGAGTAAAATTATTACAACAACAGCAACTCTGTCAGGCACCAGATTTGTTTGAAAACAAAGATTTCATAAACAAGTGCAATAAATCTGGACGAGTAGATTGATCTAATAAATATGCCGGGTATAATTAATTTGGAAGAACTGGTGGAAGATATCGTAGGTAATGAAAATAATGAGCCTAACAGAGGATTATTTGAGAAAATTTTAAATCAGATCAGTTCTACTACTCCTACAAAGCAAATGATGATAGGAGTTAGCTCAGGATGGTGAGTGATTATTTAAACTCAATAACTATGATATTTAAATTCAGTATCGTGGTATATACCTCAGAATTGCCAGTTCCTATTGATATATTGTCTGCATCAGAATCTGGTTATTTATATTTTTTAGGGTTAGTGGATTTCTAACCATGAGAATCGGGAAGACCACAGCAATGGCACTTGGTGGAGGAATTATTCTGTTGCAAATTGCCACCGAGAAAGGTTTCATTAAAATAAACTGGGATAGGGTAAACCAAAATATTGACAGAGTTGAGGGTTTAGTTAGCAGAGAGAAATTGACTTGGGTGGATAAGGTGAGACATCATTCAAATGCTATCACTATTCACTACTATAAATTACTTACAGGTTGCCAAATTTGCTGAGAAAAACACTAGATTCACAAGTGGATTTATAGGAGGATTTTTGATAGGCTTAGCCTCTCATTAGAAAGTTTTTTTTTTAAATTGTTTCTAGTTCCTTTCAATGTTACCAATAAATTTGATATATGATCTTTAAATAGAATGCTCTCTTGAAGAGCGTATTTGTATTTATTTTTCTAATTATTTCATTAAATGAAGTTGATGTGTTTATTCCACAGTTTTTTCTGAAGTTTAACCTTGGTATGATGACTGTTGTCAATTGTATTTAATTAAGACATTGTTTTTACATTAGTTTCCTTTATTTCGAAAAAATATATACCAACATAAGCAACCATTGAGGTGACTTTAAAATTTGAATAACATAAAACACAAATATGTTCAGTATTAAAAAAATACCTGCGACTATTAACAGATAATTCTGAAGCTGAAAATGTTGCACATATATTTAATCTGGCCTAGTCCAATAAATTGAGATAAAATTTTCTTATCAATAAACACGCAATATGCACATTGTGAATTATAACACGATACAAACATAAAAATAAACAGAAATATATATATACATAAAATAATTCATGAAATGAGAAGTAAGATAATCAATATCAACTTTTGGAATTCAACATTATTTCATGGAGATACGATTCAGTGGGGCTCCAATTGTCTCGTAAGTTCCTGATCTCAACTTTTTTCTTTTCTTCTTCACAGTTTGCTGGAAATGAATCGATTATAAAATTTGAATTTCTCTTAGAAGGAAATGTACTCACTGAAAGAAAACAGACGGTGATATTGAGCTATGGCATGAGTAAGTAATCTGTCAAAACTTGAATTTGGGTGTTTAATGTATATTTCATCTGGAGACCTCTTAAAAAACTGTACAACATCAAATTCAAATAATTTTAATGTGTCTAGAGAAAGGTTTCTCTTAATTTTAAGAATACGTCTTATTTTGGATGATATTCTTTTGAATGGATTTTCTTTTTTATTATCCTTCGCCTCTGAATAACGAGGTTTAGCATTCCCGATAATTTTTCTCTGTTCTTCTTCAGATTTTTCAATAAAATCATTCCAATATTGAAGTGTATCAGGACTCTCTAGAAGTTTTGACAATGGAGTCTTTTTTGATTCATAAATATCCCATGCATTCAGATCACATTCTTCCTTATCAAAGGTCTGCAGAACTGATTTTTTTCAAATAAGTAATTGATCTTTCAAGATGCACCTTCATACTTACAGCATTCGTACCGTTTCTGTCTCCTCCTGCCACCTCGTTTGGGATAAACTGGCACATCGTCTAATATTACCCGACGTTTTAACCGTCTCAATCTCCTAACAGGGGACGCTTCGTTTTCATCATCCGAAGAATTATCAATGCTGAAATCAATGAATGTGCTTTTTATCTTGATTTCCAATAGTGGTATACTCACTCAAGGGAAGGTTCATCATCAGGATCTACATAGGCAATAGGGAGCCCATAAGTTATTTTCAACTTCTTTGAAACCGTCATTATCTAAATAATATAGTCTTTGTAAAAGTTATTGTAGTAATGAATTCAGACAATTCTCCAGGTTCGCAATTAAAAAAATATTCAATTTTTTGCTCCACTATCTCTACACTCTTTTTTTTATGACCTTGTCAACAAAGAGAAGAAATATTGTGAAATGACTGCAGAAAAAGAGATGAATTTTTCGGCTTGGAAGGCTATGATCCTCAAAAATGAATTGAATTCAAAGGTTTTTTACATTTATATTATTTAAAATTTTAGTAATCATTAGTAATTATTTATGAGGCCATCACAATAACGAAGAAAAAGAATTTCTATTTTTATATTCTAACCTGATTTTGGTACCTGTCATTCTGTTGAAATCAACAAATACCAGTCAGTTTCTTCAGAATTTATGATTTTGTTTGAGGATTAAAGCACACTGATTTCAAATGATATTGTTATATAGTAAATAAATAAAATATAAAGTCATTTGCCGCATTCCTTTGAGAACTTCAAAATTTTATTTTGATGCTATAGCATTATAGACGTTTTTTTCCATTCTCCTTCATTCTCTATTACACCACCTATTACAGAAATGAATGGAATATCCAAGAATTGTGCAGGCATAGCACTCTCCCTTCGTAATTATTCAAAGGAGAAAGAAGGGATATCAGACGAAAAACCAAAAAATGAATCTATTGATGATGGTCAGCAGAATGCCTATGCAATTCCTTTTATTAGTACATCACAAAATTACTCACTTGTCGCAAAATATGCAAATGGTAACCTTCATCCTGAATGTGATGAAAGATTTAAAATTTATGGTGTTCTCAGTTTTAGCAAGGTCTTCAGATGATGGGATCACTATGGATGACCTGGATGGTCTTCAACAAGATTTAGAAAAACTTCTGACAAACTGTGCTTTGAGAAATAGATTTTTAAAGCTGAAATAGAATCCATTGATAGGGTGGAAGAGAAACGGGATAAACGGGGAAAACAGGTGCTTTTCACTTATCAACTACCAAATTTTTGTTTGAAACATGCGTTTTTTTAAGACATCTCTTAAACGCAAGAGGCAAGATGATAAGGTGAAGGTTAGGGATCTGAAAAACGGTACCAGGGTTGTAAAAAAGAATGGGTTATCTGTGAACAATTTCATCGCAGAGACATCGCAAGTGAGACATGATCTTCCGAAAGTCGCCTTACCTAAAAATGATACATCAGAAAAGTTTTGGGCTTCTGTGGAACCATTTTGTGCCGAGATTCAGAAAGATGATGTTGCAGTAAGTAATAATTCTTGTTTAAAAATTTATTTCATTATATTTTCAGTTTATTTGATATTATAATTGTTATCAGACTTCAATTGCTTCATGTTATGTGTCACGTCTATTCTTGCTGTTAATTTATCTCGGCCACAATTTTTCAGTTTTTAGACACCCTTATTGAAGAATGTTCCAAAGAAATAATTATTAAAGTACCTGAAATTGGTGAGCATTATTCATCCGAATGGTCGGATGAGCTAATGTTTGAGGAACAGAATGTACCCAATACTAAAGGTAGTGACTTCAAGAAAAATGGATTCAGTGCGTAAGTAGCTTATTTATTATTGGAGATAGTTTTTGATTTTCCTGCATAGTGATTTGTTCAGATTTCGAAGAAATTTGACCGATATATGTGATCTATAAAAACTCCGTTGGTTTCTCTCTTGAATTGACTTTTATTTGTATTTGTAGGATACTTGAGAGTTTGTCAATTCCTAAAACACAGAGTCTATTGTCAACTCTTCCTGCCACATTGGAAAAATTTAGAGGTAAAAGAGATTTATTTCTATAAAATATTTTTTTTTTTGTTATAATTGATATTGATAATATGACAATTTCAACTATTTTTTTCAAGGAGTTTTACCACCTAATGACTAATCTTACACTTTTTTTTCAGTCTCAGATCTGGGTATCTTCAAGAACTATAATAGAAAGGGTTGTATGGAGAAAAGGTTAAAAAAAGAGCTTATTGAACAAGGAATTTTGAGTGCAGAGGATCTGCAAAAGGTATATATTATTGGGTGCACGTATTTTTATTTTCACAAGAGAATCACACTTTTTGGCTTTCAATTTTTTAATAAATTGAACATTCATAATTCAAATATTCTGCTCTTTTTTCTAAGGAGTGAAATTTTTCTTTATTTCAATTGATTTTTTTTGTCATTTCGAAAATATTTTATGAAGACAGCTCAAGAAGATGAAGTATTACTTGAAATAAAAAAATGCCAACATGAACTTATTACTGTAAATGAATATAACAAAGGTGAACTCCAGAAATTAAGAGAAAGTGTAGAAAAAGATATGAAGAGGCAAGAGATTAAGGAGGCATTGAACAAATGTGATAATAAGGTGGGTAAATAGAATGACTCATACATAAATTTGAAGCAAAAATTTTATTTTTAGGTCATGGAGCTATATAACAAAATACTTCTAGCCAAACAGAAAGCTTTACAAAACGAAGATGAAGACGTTGACAAACAACTAATAAATGAACAAATCACTAAGGATTTCGAAAGTGAAGCAGATGATTTGGTTGAGCAACAATATATTTTAAATAGAGAATTATTAGATCTTACTGATTCTTCGATGATGTATTGATAAATTCAGCAAGAAATTATTTTATTTCACATCATATCTTTATATAAAAATTCATTTATACATATTATATGAACATTATTTTTTATAGTTTGACTTTATTTCTTGAAATCAGAGACTGATTCAATATTCAGCTTCTTTTTATGTTGGTAATTTGTTTCTTTGCAATCTACAACATAAAAATGTTAGGAGTCTGATTTGTTTTATTAATTCATACCTTTCGTAATTAATATTTTGCTTCAAATTTAATACTCTAAATCCAGTTCCATAAAGGTGAAATTCTTTATATTTTTTGGGGCCAGTCTCTCAAATCTGGGATCATTTACCTTTCACAGAGAATTTTGTAATATAAAGCTCCCATTCAGTCTCTATCTCGTAATGCATTGAATGTAACATGATATTAATGTTATTTCTTATTATGATACTGATGTACAAAGCTTGTTTTATCAATCTGTTACTTAATATTGGAATAAATTATAATGTACTCATAAATCTTGGATCCAAGTTGTATCCTTTTGTAATAGATCTCTGTAGATGAAATCATTCTCTCGTTTTTGATCAGTTGTTGTAAACGAGCTTTAACTAATGTCACTTCTTACAGACGCCTCTAACCTGCGATTTTATCCAGAGAAATTGTTGTAATCTATTACACTTCACAATTGTTTTTGTTATTTAGAATAATTAGTAAACAAAGTCGCTATGCATTGGCCTGGTACCCTTAAAAATTAGTATTGGGGCTCGATGAGTTGAGAACAGGTACATGACATTGAAAAAAACATATATTTACATAATTTATTTTACCATTGAATACAAATTTGTGGATAACAAAGAACTTCGAACAAATATAGAAAATATAACATTTCACAAAAAAGGAATGAATTATTCCTAAGAGTGATTAAGCTACATGAGCAACACGAATAGAACAATATATGTTTGTTAATACTTTTAAAGAAACATAATTTTTATCAGCCAAATAAAACAAGGGTTGTTACTTGGGTTGCTAACAATATTAGATTCAGTCATATATAATAAAACAATTAGAGAAAAACTTTAAATTTCTTTAAACCTAGTGCACAAATTATTGCCGAATGTTTATTAATTGAATTTTCATTAGCAAAGCTGAAGCCACTTTTCAAGTTGAAGGGAATTTTTAGTAATTTGTTATTTTAGAAGCAAAGCAAGTCAAGTTAATAGAAAAAAAATTGTTTCATCATAAGTTTATGGGATAATATTCATTTTCATGCATTGATAACCAACCCACTAAACTTTTCACATTCAACTATAATTATAAAAAACAGTTAACACAAAAAAACAATATTAAACTCTCATGACATTAATACTAACCACGTTGGAAGATTACAGTGAGACTTTGGTTAAATTTTTTAGAACCACTTAGCAAGCATATCCTAGAAGGGATATACAGGATTGCAACAAATATTTTGATTTGTTTCTTCCAATGGCCCAGTCAAAAAAAAAAAATAATAATTTAACTACTAGCTAAATGAAGGTGAATATATAATAATTGTTGCAACCCAATTCCATATGCTTCTTCACCAAAAGCCAGATGACTTTCCCCCAGGTGGGTTTTTAACACGAATGCATGATTTTCTTTCCACATCCAATTCCTCTGTAATTGGGAAAAAGAACATTTGTTTAATTAGGAATTTTGTTCACACAAAATGTGAAGTTTTGAAGAGAAGTTCTGTAAAGGAGGATGATTCTTCTATAATACAGGGTACCGCACAGAGGACTATGAGTAGTACTCTCCCCCACTGTTTGAGAGAGGTGGGGAGGAGGAGTACCGCGTTTTCGCCACTTCATCATTTATCGGAATAGAGCTCTCTCTCTTCGTTGAGTTGAGCTCCACAACCAGTTAGAACTCCTGAAAATGTTGTTCTGCCCAGAAACGCCTCAGTAATCGTTCTGTAAAGCGAATGTTGTGTATGGCTCTCCACTTTCACCCCTACAAATTGGCCATTGTGCAATTTCGCATGCGAGATGGAAGTACTGAGGCGATTTTTTTTTCTTATGGGGATACCTCAAGGCTCTGAACTATCGACGAATTGAAGGAGGCAATTCGCTTGGAATCTACGTGAACTTTCAAGAACACATCCAGCACTACATCAACGATTTCAGCCACTACATCTCTGATGTGATTTTCCACATCCAACTGTCTTAAATGCTATTTTTGGCCAAACATATTCCATCAATAAATTTGTTTTCGAATAAAAATTGACTATTTTATGATTTTTTTCAATCGCCTGTCCTCTCTGACGGACCCTGTATCAGAAGATCAGAACTTCAATCGACACTTTAATTTCAAATAATATAAAAAGGTTGGTTGAAAAAAATACTGTTATAAAAAAGATTTTCTTAGCATTTTTACAATAAATTTTTTCCAAACAGCCCATTTAATCATAAAGTCGATTTTGGGATCTAGAACTATAAAATCTGTGGTAGATCACTCCACAAAATTTTCTGCTCCATTAATATAAATAATGAAAAACACCTTTGAGATTTTGTTTCAAACGATTATCAAATATATTGATGAATCAATTAAAATCCTTAGAAATTGAAGCTTTTCTATGTTAGTTGGCGAAATGTAATATGATTAGAGCACAGCAGAAAAAAGCATGTTGAACGTTAATCAAAGTTTTATTTACCGCTGATTGAAAAAGTCGAATCTTGGATATTTCTTTGACCTTCTGGTCTTGGACCTTTACATGATGGTGTTGATACTGATGATTCTGGCAGTGTGGGTGTGGAGGCGCAAGCAACATCCAGTTGATTGTGCTAGAAAAAAAGTTGTTATTCGTTGCTGGAACCGAAACAATATTAAAATACCCTTCTTGATTCTGGTGTTGCATTATCAACAATTGCAGCTCTGCATGGTTTAATAGCGTCTGCGTTTTCAATGTTATAAACATATGGAGCAAATGGAGCTGTTTCAACAAATCTTCCATGACCTTCCACAGCTTTTAGTTGACCATCATCAACAATAACTCTTCCATTCACAATCACATATTCTGGAACACCGTGGCATTCCATTCCCTGAAAAGAGTTAATTTTATTATGTATACCGAGTGCAACATTAATTTCCTCTTACCTCAAAAACATTAAACTCAATAGCTATATTGTGAGTTTTAGCAGATATAACTTTGGTTTTATTCGGGTTCCATATAACAATATCAGCGTCAGATCCAACAGCTATACATCCTTTTCTCGGATACAAATTGAATATTTTGGCAGCATTTGTACTTGTTATGGCTACAAATCGATTGGGATCCATTATTCCAGAATGGACACCTTTCTCCCATAACACCGACATTCTTTCTTCAACTCCGTTTACACCATTGGGGATTTTTCTGAAATCATCTTTCCCCATCGCCTTTTGAGATTTTGTGAATGTGCAATGGTCACTTCCTGTAGTTTGCAAAATATCCCTAAAAATATGTTTTGAAATTCACAATATTCAGTTTTATTTGTTCACGATGGTAAAAATATCAATTATTCATTATATTTTCACCATAATTAATAATACATTCAGTGGTTAGAAGAAAGCTATGAAAGGATTGTTATAATATATTGTGTGGAAATGAGCGAATGGTTCATTGATGTCCATTTATATTAGAAAATAGTTAGTGTCTTAGCATGCATGTAGTTTTGAGCTACAAATATTAGTTAGAATCACACTTACGAGGCAAGATATCCCAAAAGCCTGCTAGCATTTTCAGGATTAGAATATATAGGAGGTGCTGATACCAAATTGATATTATTGGGATCCCCCCCTACACCAATCAAAGATGGCGTTAAGGCTCCAAATACTACTTGTCCCATTGATCTTCTCTCTGCGATTATTTTTCCTGATCTTTCCGATTGTATGTGATCAATATAAACAGGTGCCTTTACCTGAATTCAAATTATTCCGTACCAAAAATGTGATTACAAGAAATGACCCTGCAGGTCAGATCCAAATAAAATAGTCCCCAAACAAATATAAATGCCATCTAACAGAAATTAAAATAAATAAATGGTGTACTTGGTGTGAAATTCATTGAAATTATAAGATTATTCAAATTTACATACATGCTGTAAGACTTATAGCATAGCGACAGCACTAAATCATTCAATGTAAAGTATTGGGAGTAAACGATTTCGAAAAGTCATCGATGACAAAACAAAGAGTATCAAAAACATCTTTTGAGTTGCCTCAGACGCTCAAGAAATTCAAATTGATGTTATAACTTTATTTTAAATGATAATAATTGAACACCTGAAATGTCAATATCAAGGTTATGTTCATCTAAATGTACCAATGCACATATTTTTAATGAAATATTGGGAAAAACTGCTTTTACAAAATTTAAAAGTATACAGGATGGGTTGCAGACTACTTGGTTAATGTAAAGAATAGATTCTTGAGACCAAGACAAATACTTTTTTCCCATACCTTTTCTATCTAAATTAGGATTCATTCAAAAGATACAGAGTGACAAGTTTAAGTAACTTTCGACCTCAGGAATCTATGATTGAAATGAAAGTGGTAACCAGAGACTCACCCTGTATATATTAAGGCCACCACTGATATTCAACATGCAAAGCAAATAAGTAACACTCATCAAAATTACTTTGTGAAAACTACTCTTTCAGGGATGTTACAGAATAGGGGTTTATAAGTTGTTTGAACATCTGGTGTTAATTTGTGTGCATGTTTGATTTCAATACAGTTTCTTAATGTGCAGTCAACAAATATGTTACTCGGTGAATGTTTAGCAGCATAAATTTTACGCATGGTTACAAAATATCAGATGTGTTGTCAGAAACTTTCTTCATCAAATGTAGTGTATTAAAACAATAAAAAAAAACCAACTTACTGTGCTAAGAAAGTCACAAGAGTCTTTGGTGTGGAAGTATCTGGTCTTAGAGGTGGACTCAAAATGAAACCGGCAGCATGTTCAAAACATTTATGTTTATAATGGGTACCGTCACAGCCAACACCCGCTGTTATAGCTTCACCAAAGACTTTCTGATTAAGATTTTTGCGTGCTGCTTCTAAAGCCAAACCTGCTGACTTACTCATAACATGCACAATATAGAGGGGAGTATCTACCTACAATATGCAATCAAATGCTGGTAATTCAAACAATGAATAGGTGAAAGTTGATAAATAATGTACACTGAAAGCCCCTTATTCATTTCAATACTCAGAGAAATGAAATTTCCTTTATTCTTTACTGGTACTTCTGTAATCATAGAGAAAATTGCAGCTGTACACATTCAAATATTGAAGGCTGTTCTCACTGTGTAAAACGATGAAAAATTACAAATAGGATTATTACTCAATTAGATTTCGAATACAGAGCTTTCACTGGTCATTTCCGTGTCAAGCAAAACATTGGTTCATGGAAATCTGAAGGGAAAAGCAAAGAACAAAATGTATTCCTCCGTTACATTTTGTCTTTATTTTTGGTATTCATAATGTGAGCAGCTATCATTTTCGCGCATGCTCGAGGCAGCACAGATTGTTTTAATGGAATGTACATAGAAATCAGAAAGAGAAATCCAAAATTTTTCCCGCCATCTATCTGAATTAGAAATAATGTCATTTTATTTACCTGATTTGCAATAACACATGCTCGATTTACAGCTTCAGCTTCTACCTCTTCCGGCCTCGAAAGTTCATGACCTTCAGGGCCTGTTATACCCTGGGCAAGTAATTTTTCCGCGTTCTTCTTTATTATCAAACCGTTCTCACAATGTATCATTGGTAATGCTCCCAATTTTTTACATTTTTCAAGTACCGAATACAAATCTTCGTCGTTCAGCATTAAAGTATAAGTCATGAACATTTTGAACGAATTAATGCCATACTCAGAAATTAGAATTTCCATATCTTTCTCAACACTGCTAGACCAACTTGTTATTCCCACATGGAGAGCATAGTCACAACACACTTTAGGATCGGCTCTTTCTCTAGCGTCACGATATGCATCTAAGATAGACTGTCCTTCATCTGGTATTGCGAAATTGACTGAAATAAGTTAGTTAACATTAGTTTATTCGACCGATTGAAAAGAAAATGATATGAATAAAAGCTCTAACAAGACAAAGAAGCGATGCATGTATTCCTATAAAATCTTTGATGTGATTGATGAAATTTTCAATTTACAAATGAGCTAAAAGACTTTTGACTTGATTTAAATAGTTGAGTCATTATGACGATTCCTGTTTTTAAAAACAATTTTCCTTGAGAATGACAGAAGATCTCTGCCGAAACGTTTGTATTAAGGGCACAATTTCATTGAAATAGCCCATTTTTACTCCACGGAGCAATGATAAATTCCCATATTTTTTGTACAAATATTCAGACTTCAATTTGATAAAGGATAAAGCATGATTAAGTCAGTAATAAATAATCCATTCGCTTTCATTTAATAAAAAAACATTATAAACAAATAGGCAGTATAACTTCCCGTGTGACAAACTGTACCATGTATCAACATAAGATGACTGTGTTGTTTTTACATGCAGGCTATTTTGATTATCAATTCATTTATTTCACATAAATAATTGTTGATATTTACCAATAAAAACAAGTCGTGAAGCAATTCTGCAATGGAAGCTTTCTCGAAACAATTTCTTCAAGGAATAAAATCTTTGGGATATGTTTCGAAGCATTTATTGTCGAGTTGACTATTGTTTTTTATATTTATCCCAACATAACTATTTTGAAAATGAGATATATTCAAGTCAATTCATAAATTCATGTGTTTACTCGATTATTAAAGATATTTTACAGTGTTATTTGAATTTCATTGCAACAAAATAAAATTTTTTTCAAAATGATTTTAAAATTTTCGTAGCTCATTTCGGAGGTTTCAATATATCTTTTTCAATTTCGTTTTTAACACAGAGCATTCATATAATGTGATGTGCATCCTTCTTTTGAACTCACCAACAAGTGTTGTCCCTCCAGCAACAGCTGCTTTTGTTCCTTGATAAAAGTCATCTGCAGTAGATGTACCCATAAATTGGAATTCGAAATGTGTGTGTGGATCGATACCACCGGGTATAACATATTTTCCTCTAGCATCAATCACTCTGGTACCACCAGGAATAACCAAGTTTTTCCCTATTAGTTTGATAACACCATCTTCTATATAGATATCATCGTCAGTTGTTTCGTCTTCGTTTACCACCTTTCCGTGCCTAATAAGTAGACGGTTCTGTGCACTCTGCAATCATTTTCAATATTTAATGCAATAAACAGGATGAAAGAATTTGTCAAATATTTATTCATTTATTCAATACTACAATACAAATAATAGATGTTATTGTAGAAGATTTTAAAATACTATAGTTCAATATAATAAATATACTGAATAAAAACTAGGATCCCAGTAAAATAACTCTATTATAATTCATTATTAATTGTATTTTTTATTGTTCAACAGATTTATTCAAATTGTAATAGTTCTTATTTCAAGAGGTGATGTTATAAATTTCAAGTCCCATTATTAATTGTATTTTCATTGCTACAGTTGTTCTGACTTTTATCTCTTGTGCCCTACGGGTGCAATGTTCACTTGAGTTTGTTTTTGTTCTTAAGTTGATACAAGTAAAAGGTGATATCAGCCCTCAGTTTATTTAGTATAGTGTATGGTGTTTCATTTTTTGTGTTTACTTTATTACGAGACTATTTCTTGGAAATATCTTAGCTAGCATTGTTGTTTGTTTCTAGTTATATATGCTTGTTGTAATTTATTTTAAAATTCAAATCACACATGTATTGAAGTCTCATTTGGGTTCTGTTCGAACTTTTTTTTGTGCCTTTGTGTTGGGGGATTGTGATCTATTCAAATCTTTATTTTATTATTTTTATTAGACCAGACCTAAAATAATTACATTATGATTGACTGAAAATGCGCAAATAAATTTTCAAATGTCCGAAGCTCCAGCAAGACTTTAAAATCTTTCATTATTGTATCAATCCAAATCAAGAATAAAAAATATAATGAAACAAAAGCAAGTCACACACACAAGGCAAGATAATGTACAGAAGAACTTATTTATATAATTAACAATTTTTATGCTTCCAGATAGCAAACAAAAAATTGGTAATTAGAGAAAAGCCCGATCATTTTAAAATTCAGGTTTATAATGATGTGTAGCGTACAGTTATCTAATTAGTCTTGCAGATTATTGTGTTAACTGAAGTAATTCAGCTAATTATAGTAATGAAGCTCATTTTCTAGTCGGTATACGAAAATTTACCTTCTTAGGCTCTTTATCAATAAGGATTTTTATATGGGTATTTGTATTGCTAGGTATTAAGTAAATATACAGGTTCATGAACTTGAGGTCACCCACATAGTTGGTAAAATCAATTACATTTTTATTTATCTAATCAATTAGTATTATAACTGCGTCATTCAACTCACCATTTTTTATGGGATCTAAATGAAAAGCGCCGGTTTTTTAACAAGACTGAGGACGTATTCTAATTGAGGAAACGATTCTTCATGAAAGCCCTTCTAACGCCCATAGAATTAAAAATATTCCTTGAGGCAAACCAGTTAATTTATTCAGTGAACCGGTTTCCGTTTGCGGATTGAACACAGATGAAAAATTTTATCGTCAAAATTGAACCAAAACGAATTTTGCGATAGTTTACGCAAAATCAAAAAAACTGCAAGAAGCGATAACCCCGGTGCATTTCATGATAGCAGATATCATTCTAATCTAATGCATAATATATTTGCGATCGATTTTCCTTAATTTCATATTTGGAGAAATATTTTTGTTTATGCTGATAATGCATGCGAAAATGGGGACAATTTGAAAAAATCAATAATTAGAATAGAGGCGTTTACCGTGGCAATTGCTTCAATGCTAATTTTAACAGTCGTTAAGTCGGATATCCTGTATGGGATACACATTTCAAAGCCGGAAATAGGAAAAGATGCCGTATTATTTAGAAGTGTAGCATAAATTATATAATGTTCATGTTTAAATTACCTGCAAATGAATGGGCACTTTTTTTACTGGAGTACTCATTATTACAATTTTACTATGCTAGTATTATCTTTAATTCACTACTTCCACTTCCTTTACTACCGAAGATCACCGTTTGACAATTTCGGATAAATGTAAACTAAATAGTGTGGTTATTTCAGCTCAAGGACACAATGCACCAATGGGTGTTTCTATTTCACTTATATGCTCATTTTTTACTCACTAGTTGGCGTTGATGTCGCTATGGATACATAGCCACATAGCACAGTTCATATTGACCGATAGATGGAGCCACTCAACCAAAAATTCATCCATAGGTAGAGGCATAATTTCTATGATGAAAGCCCCAGTTCATCGTGGGCACTCAAGGTCCAGCATTTCTTCCTAATAAACGTACATCAATATTTTATAGTAAGAGAGAACTAAGGCTAGATTCCAGTATTACAGTAACTTATTTTGAAACTGCTTCGTTCTGCAAAACGTGAAAGAAGGTTTTACGTAAATGAGATTTCCTCACTACAGATGTCACTAATAGGATTGTGGTCTATCAGTTTCCTCAATGTATAAAGGGTAGAATACAGTTACATTATATTTCTTCTATATAAAAGATGCATATATCACGGTTCAAGCTCTTTAAAGTGCTTCATGGGGAACATTCCCATCTGAAATTATTTATCTCCAATCTAATTAATCAATTTCTATATTTTTATTCTCTTGGAATAGGGTTGTGTCGCACGAGATCCTATGTGGAGATACTTTGGTATTCCTACAAAACCAAAGGTTCTAGGATAGAAGCCACAAGTTGGTCATTGGCACCTGCTGTCGTCGTTCCTTGTTATATAGATTTTTTAAGTTTCACAGTTTCCTTGTCCTGAAGAAGCTGGAAAAACAGAAACACGTGTCGGCTAGTACCTACCAAAATTTATTTTTCTGCTTTCAAACCTTTATACGGAACTCCCCATGAATTTTTTCTTGTTCATATTTTAATCTACGCATTTATGAACTTATATTTTTATATTTACTTGGATTATGGTCGTATCGCACAGTTTATTTGTGTTTCCTCCTTGGTGATATTTTGATATTATTTCAGAACCAGAGATTTTGGTGGTGGTTAGCATCTGCTGTGATCCCCAGTAATGTAGTTGTTATTTTTTTAATATATTTTATTATCTCTGCATGATAGTTCTACTCATGGTGGCATGGTATGCACTCAAGATTCTAATGACTCATTATGGGTCCAGTAACTGATGTAATTAGCTGATAGCACAGCTTGAAGTTTTTTGCTTATGAGATACTACCCCTTGCAGAAAATATGCTTGAAACCTGCAGTTTCATTTCAAAAACAGCTCAGGTTTTCTTTAGTCCATTTTGTTAATTCACCCCTGGCAGTGATTTTGGTCAAATCTCTTACCGGTTCTAAAATAGCATATAAGCTCTTGGCAAACAATTCTGTTGGTGGTAGCAATGGCTAAGAGGTTTTCTCGAAATTTTCAGTTTTGCGTTCTGTGCTTCATGCTCCTGAAATATTTGGAGAGAGTATAATAATATTTTTACTCTTTTCTTTACCTGTAGGGTTTTCCTCTTTTACTCATGATTTGATCGTATGATATTTTCCCCCAAGAATTTGAGTGAATATATTCCATAACACATCAAATTAGTGATGTATGAGAAAATTTTAGTTGAATCCCTGCTCCATAGATAAAATTTTAAATTTATTTTGTTTTATTCGTGGGTTGATTTTTTGTCTATTTGAGAAGTCCGTCCAAGAATTCAAGTGAATATATTCGATAACACATCAAATTAGTGACGTTCGAGGAAATTTTAGCTGAATCCCTGCTCCATAGATCAAACTTTAAATTTATTTTGTTTTATTCGTGACTTGATTTCTTTTTGTCTATTTGAGAGGTCCGTCAAAGAATTCTGGTGATCGTGTTGGATAGCTCATCAAATGAGAAACATCAGAGGAAAATTTCTTTCCATTTCATCCACCCTAGATTCCCAGCTCCATGGATCAAAGTAATTCTGTTGGTTTACCCAAAAACTGACCCTATAATATATTTGTATCCTTTTTTCTGAATCATCGGCCAAGAACTTGAGTAGATATGTTGGATGGCATAGGAGATCAGTTGCGCTAGAAAACTTTTGAGTTTAATTCAGTCAATCCTAGATCCTCAGCTCCATAGATCAAACATACAATTTTGATTTTTCTAGCTAGATCAACCATAGTTTTTTTTATTTACTCATGACTCCAGCATATAATGTTTTTTTGTTTATTTGAGAAGTCCGTCTGAGAATGCTGGTGATCGTGTTCGATAGCTGTCCCCCCTAGATCCCCAGCGCCATGGACCACACAAAGCTATTCTTTTAGTTTACCTAAAATCTGAATTTATTATATTTCCTTTGTTCTAGTTTTTGGACTAAGAACTCGAGTAGATTTTTTAAATATCACATCAAATAAGTGATGCTAGAAAAAATGTATAGTTTAATCCATTCAATCGTAGATCATCAGCTCCATAGATCAAACATTAAATTTTTCTTTATTCTACTAATTACTAGGTCCTATATGTTTTTCCCTCTTTGAGGAGCCTAGCCGAGAACTTTGGTAGATTAAATCATTTATGTGAGAGAAAATTTTCGTTGAATCCAGTAAGCCATAGATCCCCAGCTCCATAGAGCAAACGTTAATTTTGTTTTGTTTTCCTCATAACTCGATTATATAATATAGAGGTCTATCGTTTACACAAAAATTTTTCTTATATCACTGATTTAATGTACTATTCAAGACAATAAACAGAACTTTTGAACAGACAAAATATTCTATCATCGGGTCATATGTAAAAATTTGATATTAGATCTATGGAGCTGGGGTTCTAGGGTTAACTGAATTGAAAGGGGATTTTATCATATATACCGGATTTGATGTGCTAGCCAACACATCAAATAGTTTTTAGTCGGACAAAGTATTATATGATCTAGTTATGAGAAAAATCTAATGTTTGATCTATGGAGCTAGAGATTTAGGCAAGACATAATTGAACGAAATTTGTCTCTAATATCACTGATTTGATGTTCAATCGAACACATCTACTTGAGTACTTGACCATACATTTTAAGCAGTGCAGTGACTATAACAAGGATTTTCATAAAAATTTAATTGCCTACTAAGTAATAAAGTTGTTCCATACTTCAACCGTAAATTTCATTTATTTTATGACTTGTTTCAATCTGGAAAATTGGCTACATAGAATATAATCCAGTATATGATTCGTTCAGTACTCCTCATTGATTGAGAGGAGTTCAGTATAGAAACATTGGAGCGTTCTTACGACAGATCAGAAAAATTGTAGTATTATTTTCCGTGAGGCCGAATTCCTGTGGGGAGGGTTAACAAGGGTGGTTTTTTTTTTGGGCCAGCATGCATCCATCGATACGGAAGGTATATCAGTCGAGAAGCTGATTACAGACGGTTGTAGCATCATCACATATGAAAAGGGTGAGTTAGGGGTAGGTTGATGCGTCTCAGATTCCATTATTCTACCCCATTGACAAAGGTTCTCCCCAAATATTCTATACAAGCCGGTTTTTTAGTGAGTATCTGCGAGAGGGGTGAAGTCCAGGTGCGACAATAAGCATTAAACTGCGAATCTTGCGAACAAAGATTGCAATTTGAACGTGGCGGCTGTACATTTTCGAAAGTCTACAACGTGGACACCTCAATGAATGCTTCTCGCATGGAACGATTCACGGATTACCCACTTTTCACAAAAAAACACCCCATTTAAAAGAACACTCGCGGGGTGCAGCCTATAATTTAACCGCCGTTCGGGTTGAATTATACTTTTGTAGTTTCGACTGCCGACCTGGTTACAGGGATATAATAATTTATTTAAGTACGAAGGTTCCATGTAAATGGTAGAAATTTTATTCATACATTTAATTTGATGTAATACCTGGAATAAACTATGACAGCTGTTGTCGAAGAAAACTTTCTTTTACACGGTGACATATTTTCTCTATCACTTATTATCTTTGGAAAGTTTTACTCATGACTGGTGTTATGTGCGGTTTCTAAAAAGCTAGATACTTTTTTGTGAGGAGAGTTTTTGGTCTATTCATGATGTTTCCGAGACTTTGATAAAAAGGGTAGTAAATTTCATTCAATTTAATACGTTATTTCTTTTTATTCAATCCTAAAAGTGATAGGTGTTTTGAAACTAGGAAAAAATCCTTGTGATCCTAGTAGTTATTGACCCATCTGTTTATTGAGTGTTCCTTTCAAGATATTAGAAAGGTTAATTCATTTTAGAATTGAATCTTTTATAGAAAATGCTCTAGGAAATTTCCAGAGAGGCTTTAGGAAAAATAGATATTGTTAAGATCAGGTTCTGAGCCTTACAACTTTCATAGAATCAGGCTTCAATGATAGGTTGAAAACAGGAGCTGCTTTCATTGATTTATCTTCGGCATATGAGACTCAAAACAGTGAAAACCAGTCTTCCTCAAGGATCAGTTCTAGATCCTTTACTTTTCAATTTATATCTAAGTGATTTACCCACCACATCATCTCAGAAATTTGTTTATGCCGACGACATTGCTATTGCTTACCAACATTCGAATTTCCATACTCCGGAAAACATACTGTCATCTGATTTGGAAATTTTAAAGAATTATTTTTTTCAGTGGTGATTATGTCCAAATCCCAACAAAACAGAGGTATCTTGTTTCGATCTGAATAATCATGAAAAATATAGGACATTAGCTGTAACTTTCAATGATTCTCCTATCGAAAATAATTTCTATCCAAAATACTTAGGGGTTAAATTAGATTCATCTCTCAATTACAAGGCTCATTTAAATGATCTGAGCCTAAAACTGAAAACTGGGAATGATATTCTTCAGAAATTAGCTGGATCATCTTGGGGTGCTGATGCTTCCACTCTTCGCACAGCATCTGTAGCCCTAGTCTTTTCTGCAGTTGAGTATTGTTGCTCTGCTTGGTTTAATAGTGCACATATACAAAAAATCGATGCACAATTCAATTCATTCATGAGAATAATTACTGGCACCATAAGATCTACACCGGTTCATTGGTTACCAGTTTTGTCTAACATTGTCCCTTCCCATATTCGCAGACAGACTGCACCTCTGAATTCTTGGAACAAATATCATTCTTTTCCCAATTATTTCATACATTCCACTAAATAGAATTCCCAGATTGAAGTCACGTAAACCATTCTGGCATAATACGTTCTTCAATGTGAACATAAGCGATAAAGAATTATGGAAGACTGAGTGGAACTCTTACGAAATGTTCAATAAGTATCTCGTTTTTGATCCTTCTGAAAAAGTTCCTGGTTTTGATCTTCCAAGAAAAATTTGAACAGTTCTTAATAGTTTGAGAACAGGTCGTGGTCGTACCAATAGCATGCTATTCAGATTGAACTCAGTTCCAAGCTCATCTCATCAATAGTTGTCCCACATATAAATTTCAAGATGGTTTTAGGGCTATTCATGATGTTTCCGACTCTTTCTTGGAATGGGTTATAAATTTCAAACGAATATGATACGTATTTTTATTATTCAGTTCTTTTTTCTGCTTTTGTCTTTTTATTTCCAGATTCGATGTGGGCAACTTGAAGAAGTCTCTGTTCCATCAATAGAAAACCACTCTTGAAGAAAGAAGTCCCTCAAATATATTTCAGCTTATTTTAGTATTTTCACACTTATACGGGGAGCCAGGGTTTTTTTACTAGGGTTTTTTTCCTAGGGTTTTATGTCATACGCCGAAATGTAAGACACCCCGTCACTAACCCCTGATCTATACGCTTTATTGTTTGCTAATTAAATATTGTAAGCCAAAAGTTCAAAAAAAAAATATATGTATTCAATCCTTTTTTTCTGCTTTTTCTTTTTATTTTCAGATTTGATGTGGGCAATTTGGATAAGCCTCTATGTTTATTTATGGAAGATCACCCTTAAACAAAGAAGCCCCTACAACTTTCATTATTTCTGCTAATTTTGTTTCCATTACAACACATACATATCACTACTTATGTGGAAAGCTAGAGTTTTTTTACTGGGGTTTTTTCCTAGGCTCTTGCATCATACGCTGGTTTACCTAATCTATATGCTACTTTATTTGCAAACTAAAATTTGTGAGCCAAAAGGAGAAGCAAGGGAGTCTACAGAATTCAAAGTACAATGGGTAATAAATATATAGCATTGCATAAATCAGATATCACTAAGTATCATCAAAGATGTGCTCTTAGATTTACAAGCACATAATTCGAATCATACTTTAGATTTTAATGGTGTCAAGGAGTTAAAACAGAAAAGAATTATCACAAGAGATTAGTGAAAGAAATAAACAAGAATGAAGAAGTTTTGAATAAAAAAACTGATACCTACAAAAAATCTGAGCTCTGTATATGGTTATTTCTTCAATGTGTCGAAATATAACCTTTAAATGAGTAATGTACCCAGGAAGATCATAAAGGAGTCAATAAAAACCACAAATCTTAGAGAACAGAAACATGATCTGTGATTGCTGTCTAGGCAGTGAATTTATATAAAAAAAATCAATATGACAATGTAATACGTCTAATTTTTACTCAATTTCAATTACTTGTTGCTACTAATATTTCACAAATGTCGAATGCGTTATTGCTGAATGTCGATGAATTGAAAAATCTAAGATTCGGTAACTTCTGGCACGAAAAAGAAATTTTATATTATCTGTTATTGTTATTGTACTTTTCTGGAAACCCTGAGGATGCATTAAATAAAAATGAGAAAGCTTGGTAAAGAATAAATAGTATTCATTTACTTTTACTCAAACTGTGATTCACAAAACCCTTATTTCATTTAAATTATACACCTTGGACACTGTAAATTTCATATTCATATAGTAATATTTATATGTTGTAATTATATTTATTTTTAATTCATAAACATAACATAGGTATTTCGATAGACGCATTTCACCCCTTTATTTCATCTGAAAAAAATATTTTGGACAATGGAGGAGCTCAGGAATTTGGTATTTGCTTCACAAACTCTGAAGAAAAAGTTATAAAAAAGAATGTCTATATGCTTTCATTATATGTAGTGATAGAGCTCAATTTGTAAATCAGTTTATCTTTTTCGCATCACTTATTCATAATGATATGAATTTATTTACTTCATTTGTTGAGTTGCCATAGGCATAGTTGAAATACCAATGATTAACATGAAATAAAAACTGAAGATTTTGAGAGAAATTTTAAATTTTTTTTTATTGAAATAAAACTGTATCCTTTCGATCGAGATCGACTTCAATTCTGCGAGCGGTGAGTGGTCAGTTTCGCACTTAACATGCCGTTGATATCTCGTATATGGGGGTAGTTTTCCTGCGCGCCACCCTCGTACGAAGCACCGCCCTATTTGTCCAGTTGACCCGCCTCAATGTTCCTAATTATACCTTTATTATTCATGGGATAGAATGACACCTGACACCTCTGCATATTTCAACGTTTCAACATCAGTTTTCATTTATTTGTCGTTGGATATGCAGGCAGAACATCAAGAAATCCTTTGGGGAAATTAGAGGGACTCCAAATATTTCGCTTCCCTCAGTTAACGTAGAATAACGAAGTATTTTATCGAAGGGTTCGACCGAAATAGAATTGGAGCTTCTATAAATGATTGAATTCCTGGAATATATATGCTTCTGCAAGGCAACATAGAGAAAAATTCAATGATGCTGTAAGTGATTATATGAAGTAAGTGCTGGGGTTTCTGAGACCCCATATTGGTTGAAGGTTTGAGCAGAGGTAGATGTGGAAATTGTTCACAAAATACATTTTCAACTTCATCTGGCCTTTCATTTTCTTCAAAGCGTCCTCCAGAACATCTAAAGAAACTCCAATCTGAAATTGGAAAAGGCTTAAGCAACCAAAGAAAAAAATTATTTGAAACTTATCATTGACAAATTCCTGTTGAAAAGCTCTGCATTGCTGGTTCAAGCTATCCAAGTGATGATTCTTCGAAATCTTATCTTGCCAAAACTACCATGATACCCTTAGGAGGATGAATCATTTTTTACATATGATGCAGGAACATTTCAAAGGCACATTTTCAGCGAGAAAAACATTTTTGTAACTGACTTCAGCACGAGGGAATGTTTCACATCTTCAATTTTTGTATTTGTTGAAATGTAGACTACTACTATGACAGTTTCAACTCCGTTGTTTGTTTTACATAAAGCTGAACAAATGTCTCCAACTCCTGTACGTCTAAAGGTGTGTCCAATCACAGCGCGGCACGCCGCGCGCCGCCAGCCGCGCTGTGATTGGACGACTGCCGCGCGCGGCCGCTTTCATTGCGTCTTCAATACGAAATAGAGAGCGCGGCGTGTCTCGGACGTGCCGCTCAGTACTGCCGCGCAAAAAGTCTAAACTAGTTACGCGGCAAATTTGCGTCCAGCGAATGCCGCGCGCAGCTGCCGCTGTGTTTGGACACACCTTAACATTCACATCGCCAGTATTTTTTGAGATTATGTTAATATTTGGTGTTAAAATATTAGTAGGTAGTGTCATTTCCATTTTGATAGATAACAACCCCACCTGTACGTTCGTAATCTCGCTTGAAATGAACAATGCAGTTGAAATTAGGAATGGCAGTTGGTCATTGCTCAGTCACGTTTCTGAAAGAAGTAAAAATTAGTTTTTTGAATTAGAGAATCCGACAAATCCAATCTATGGCTTTGTTGACTTTGACAATTTATTGTGGTTATGGAAATGCCATTTTTTTTTAGATTAATTTGAATTACGTAATTTTAGTATTTCCCAAAATACTGAATTTCCTAAATACTTTCCTGTACTTAAATAAAAACTGATCAGTAGAATTTAAGAAAAAAATCAAGAAAACTGACATAAAATTGAGTACGATTTTTCTTTGTGTCGATTCTACATTAGCCGAAGGAACATATGTACACATAATATTAACCAATGTAAAATACACTGATCAACAATTGCTAGGAATCACTTATGAACTTCTCTTCATTTGTATTTTTTTCAAGTTATCTCGTGAATATCTGTACATTATATGTTCTCTAAGGAAAAATTAAGATGTTTTGAGTTGATTATATCAAATTTTTCCTCACTTCATCGGCTCTTGTTCACAAAATCGATTATTATCTGTAGGCTGTTACAGATGGAGTGAAAAGCAATGTGGTATTTGTTATTAAATCTGTTTTTTCTCTAGTTCAAACACATAAGGTGACAAAAATTGAAGGAATGAGAACAATATCAGCTTATCAGTCATGCCGAGGAGACGTTTAGATCCTGTGCAACTGGACCAAATCATACTGCGTGGATACAGGAAGGTTTGTCCCAGCGAGAAGTGTCCCGGCGGTTGAATGTTTCGCAAAGTGTCTTGAGTCGGGCTTGGAATAGGTTCATCCCAAACGACTCAGTACCTAGCTTATGTTCATGGGGGAGGTCGACAGCGCAGTACAACAGCTGCCCAAGATCGTCTTTTAATCCTCAATGCTAGGAGAAATCCCTCTTACCCTGCGTCGCGGCTCAATAGATCACTGAGAGCTGCAACAGGAGTTCTAATTTCGAATCAGACTGTAAGACCACGACTACATGTTCGTGGTTTAAGAGCACGTAGGAGGGTACAACATCCCTGTTGGAATAGGGAACACCGGGTTCATCGACGGCAATGGGCTGAGGAGCACCGCAATTGGAGAGTTGAAGATTGGAGCCGATGTTTATTTACGGATCAGTCTAGATATCTTTCGTTCAACTCCGATGGACGTATTCTTGCTTGGAGGGAAAGAGGTCGAAGGTATGCAGAACAGTTTATGGTACCCACAACAGCTTTTGGCGGAGGTTCTATATGTGTATGGGGAGGCATTTGTTTGAACCAACGCACAGAGTTGGTTGTTCTGCAGAGCACCACAATGACCAGCCAGAGATATCACGATATGATTAATGAACCCATAATTGTTCCGTTTGCGGCTGCCTTGGGCGAGAATTTCATTTTAATTGACGATAATGCCCGTCCACACTGTAGTCGTCTGGTTAATGAAACGCTAGAAACTCATGCTATTGATAGGATGGACTGGCCAGCTCGCTCTCCAGACATGAATTGCATCGAACATGTCTGGTCTGAGATGTCTAGACAATTGTCAACCTTAGAACAACCGATTTATAACCTGGAGGACCTTTCTAACGCTTTACGGGATATTTGGACGAATTTGCCTCAAAATTTTATAAATCGTTTGATTGAAAGTATGCCTCGTAGGGTAGAATGCTTGAGACGAGCTCGTGGGGACCAACTAGATACTAGCATCAACCGAAACTTCAGCCTTCTTGTGGTTTCATCATAAAATTTTTATGTTATTCAAACACAGAATTTTGAGTGTTCCTAATAAAGTCTTTTTTTCTCTTCAACTTTCCATTTTTTCATTCTTTTCTCAAGTGAACCATATTATCAACTGAAAGTACTCTGATATCTGACTAAATTTATAATCTTGGAGCGAATATTTCAGAAATAAATTTAGAAAAAGTAAGTGATCCCTATAAATTGTTGAGCAGTGTATTTTATATTTATAAATAAACTAATACTTACGTATTCAATTCTTTTGCACTGAATAATGTCCCACTATTATCACTGTCAATTGCATTCAAGTCACTGGCCATTGTTACTATATTTATTATTATTTTGACGATTTGAAGATTATTTAACGGTTTTATTCCACGGACCTTTTCTTACGGTTTTACTATCACTTTTGTTTCAGTTTGGTCGCGCAGCAAAATTCCTATCTGCGGTTAGGAACTTCGTTCCAAAATGCCCTTATTGACAAAAAGTACAACATCAAAAAAATAGAAAAAATTACAAAAATCGAAAACCAACAAATACGATACTTTACTCTCATTTGGATGTAGAATTATGATGTTGTTTGAGATGTGAGCATTGGGAAATGGATACTGGGGTTCCACAGGGAAGTGTTTTTAGCTAGTTTTTTCTGACTTGTTAGGAAGATGTGAATGAATACGAAAAAACTTTCAACTAAAATTTGAAAAGAAGAAAGATCTGCGTTGTTCGTTTGTATTCGTTAATTGTGTAATCAATATCTTTAGTTTGAACTTTGAAGTTGAGTAAATTTGAAAATATTGCATATATTCTGAATTCTGGAAAAATTTGCCCATAACTAGTATTAGTCAATTCAATGAATTATTCGATTTTTTATTTTAATTCGTCTATATTATAAGTTTTTTTTTGTAATTCAGAAGTGACACATCCAATTGTTAGTAGTTACAATTACCTTTTGACTTCAGGAAATCGCTCCTTAGTATTTTGATGAAATTACTGATTGATGTCACATGGTAAATATAAAATGATTATCGGTAGAATGAAATCAGAAAAAATTCTTGAAATAGGCATTCATGAAACGAATCATATTTCAGTATTCGAGGGCCTCTCATGCAGAGGAATTTCGCGTTGCATCAAACACAATATCAGATTTACGAAAGCTCCAATTCTAGATACCCCGTGAATAAATTAAAAGGCGGTGCCAAAATTTCATGCAGATAAAAAGGAACTTGAAATGTTTTTGATGTAGGGTTGATTTACCACTCAATAATTAACCTGAAAGGTTTCTCCATTTCACTGGATTTTCGTGGGAGGAGCCAATCTAGTCAAATGGGCCTATATCCATTCAGGAGTACCAGAAGCTGGCTGAGATTCAGCGCACACCTTTATGCCCTTGGTGCAGCTTCAAATATTTGAACAATACATCGACCCTTTCAAATCAGTTACGCGCGAACCCTATTCGGATACACCACTTTCATTCACCCCTTGTAGTTCCCTTGAATAAGATCTGCTGAAGTGAAGGTTTTTTTAACCCTGACACAATTCAGGGGACTAACTGTGCTATTTTATGTGTAGATGCCTCCAATGAAATTTGGTAAGTCCAAATGAATCAGATCGCAAATCTTTAACATATTCTGAAGTGATTTTTTCAAAATGATCATTTTCAAAATTAGTGGATTAATTTCACAGATTGATCTGTATAATCTCGGATTTGGCACGTCAGTAAACGTACATCAATGAAATATCTGAGATGAAATCCCAATTATCTTAAAAAGAACGTAAAAATTTATCATTTCCATTTTATATCCAACATATATCAATTTTAAGTTTAATTCACCAATATGCCAATTATTGTTCAACACAGTAAAAATTCATTTTAATTTGTTTTCCTAATTAAAATCTTGAGTTTATTGATGTTTGAGATTTTAACGACTCTTGTAATTTCAGAATTGATGTTTCTGCGGAAATGGTTCCATCATTTTTATTTTTATTTTATTTACTTTTGATTGTTGCTCGAAAGTCTAGATTTTATTAGCTTTTGGGAGGCAATCAATTGTGAATGGAATTTTCTTGCATCAATAGGATTTAACGAATTGGAAAATATTAGGTGAGCTACTCAATTATTGGAAGAAATTAATTGGATCTGAGGCCTGAACAACAAATTCCACAAAAGAAGAGAACTGGGAAAAGAAAATTTTTGTTATTTAATCAGATTTCATTTATTTATAGGTTTAAAAATGTTATTCCTTCAATATTTGACCATAATGAATTGATTGTTTCTTTATTTTTATTATTTTGCTGTATAGAGTATACATACTCTACGTAGTCTATGAAAACTTAAACTGAAGGTGATTCCTCATCGAAAAAAAAGATAGGATCTTTCATATAAAGAAACTTCATTGGAGCATCCCTTGTTAAAATACAGCCCCTCAATAGGAATACATAAAATTTGTATAACAATTTTTTTCATAAGCACTAAAAAAGTTACAATATTGAAATTAACCTAACGTTTCCTACTAACAAAAAGACACTTATCCAGTTATTTATTTGGTTTACCCCATGGTTGTAAGAGTGGGAAACGCAACCCCTAAAGTTTATTTCCAATGTAACTTTTTGTCTTATTATTTGTTTACCATTCAAAAATTTATATCCGATAGCCTGTTTCATTCTAAACAAAAAATGTCTCATGAGTTTTTTGTCCAAAATAAACCAGTTCGCAGCAAAAAATTGTTTTACGAACAACTACAGAGATAGGTTGCGTTGCCACCCTTACAACCACGGGGTAAACCAAATAAATAACTGGATAAGTGTCTTTTTGCTAGTAGGAAACGTTAGGTTAATTTCAATATTGTAACTCTCTTGGTGCCTGTGAAAAAAATTGTTATACAAATTTTATATACTCCCTTTAAGGGGCTGTATTTCAACAAGGGATGCTCCAATGAAGTTTCTTTATATGAAAGATCCTATCTTTTCTTCGATGAGGAATCACCTCCTTAAATATTTTACACTTATTTAGTTACACTTTGTATCATTGATCGTAGATAACAATCTAGATTAAAATCAAAAACCTTTCGAAATGTTGATTTTGGCAATAACAAAAAAAATGGGATTCTCTTTTGGAAAATTTATTTTATAAGCACATGTTTTGCCCCAATTTTTGAAACACTGCATCTTTCAAAATTTTTTTATTTTTCGAAAATGTGAGTTTTTTTCAAATATGGAGATTAGGAATTACAAACTTCAAACCAAAAGCGCATATCCCCTATTCTTTAATTGTATACCGAGTACTTGAAAGAGGAAAGCATAGACTTTCGGAGATGATCAAATGGTCTTCTTGATATTTAAAACCATATTTGGTACAGGTACTACAAAGTTTTTGAGATTCAACCAATGTTCATATTTCTGTTTGAATTCATATTCGGTGAACAAAAAATTCATAACAGCGCTGACGTGATTTCAGGAAGCTTTTCGTGCTTATTCTAGAATCTTTTACCATACTCTGGCCCAATAACTCGGCCGAGATACTTGGACAGTTAACCTATTCTGAAAATATGAAAACTCTAGCTCACCTCATTTGGATGATAGAGTATATGGCCGGAAGAACATGCCCAATCGATTGAGACCATTTTTGGTTGTATATTCAAAAATTACAGATATTTGGGCAAAATGATAGCAGCCTGTTCTACTAGAACAAGGGAGCAAAAACTAAAAATGTGACAAATAAGGTTTTTTCATAATTCTGAAACTTGAATCGAACCCAAGCGTTTTTTTGCAACACACTAGTAGTAAAACAATAAGATAGGTCAATGGAAATTTAAATAAAAATAATTTTACACTAATTCTGAAACTTTGCAAAGTTATTAAATAATTTTAAAACATCTGTAGTTTCTGCGATTAACTACAGAAAATTGGTAGCGTTAAATGTATTTTCCACAATGTTGTTAATGAATTTTTAGATTTGAAATTTTCGTTAAGATCATTTGGTGTATTTACTCTAAAAAAACCTGCAATAAACGTTTGAAAATTTATCAATCTGTTATTCATGATTTTTACAATAATTTCAAAGTCAAATAATTACAAATGATGGATGAAAACCCAGTTTCCCGTTAATATTTTGCAATGCTTGTTCTAAAATTAGAAGATATCAACATCAATTATTTATTGAAATTTTTCAGAATTAAAAATTTTAATATTTCGATGTCCAGAGAAAATTATTTTTGCTTTCGGCAAATTTTTCTACACTTCTTCATAGTTAAGCATAATAACTTTTTTTATTTATCATTCCATTATTTCTACAGCTTGTTTAACACAAAATCTGACCATTGTTATGTTTTTTCTGAAATAGAAACAATATCTATGGTTGTGTTCCATATTTTTACAGGATTGAGGATTTTAAAATTGGATGATCAATTAATTTATGGTAATATTAATTTGTGAAAGGTAAAACTTCTCTTTGATTGGGTTAACAAAGAAGCGTTAAGTATTCATTATTATATTTTTGAAACTAAAATTAGTATTTTTGACAAAGACATCGAGTACTGTTGATAAAATATTAATTATAATTCAAAAATTAATTAACAGATATGAAATGCGATCGAATTATAGATCTTGTGTAATGAACCTATAAAAACTTCTGAGCTATATTTCAAAAACCATGAGAGTGCATTATACTCAATCTGGTTCAAAAATATTCAAAAAAATATACCTTATCATTTCATGAGATTCCTTTATCACCCTTCCGACCACCCTGCATCTGTCATGTATACTATTTTGATGAATTCAACTATCTGAATTGTATTCAAATTGCTTTATCATAAACTAAAAAATATTTGAATGAAAATTTTGAGAAATTAATAAATTAAATCAGCTCTATAAAGGGTGTAACTAAATAAGTGTAAAATATTTAAGGAGGTAATTCCTCATCGAAAAAAGATAGGATCTTTCATATAAAGAAACTTCATTGGAGCATCCCTTGTTAAGATACAGCCCCTCAAAGGGAGTACATAAAATTTGTATAACAATTTTTTTCACAAGCACCAAAAAAGTTACAATATTGAAATTAACCTAACGTTTCCTACTAGCAAAAAGACACTTATCCAGTTATTTATTTGGTTTACCCCATGGTTGTGAGGGTGGAAAACGCAACCTATCTCTGTAGTTGTTCGTAAAATAATTTTTTTCTGCGAACTGGTATATTTTGGGCAAAAAACTCTCGAGACATTTTTTGTTTAGAATGAAACAAGCTATCGGAAATAAATTTTTAAATGGTAAACAAATAATAAGAGAAAAAGTTACATTGAATATTAAAAGAAAACAATTATTTTTGTCTAATTTTCACTTTATTAATAATTAATCAATAAAGTGAAAATTAGACAAAAATAATTGTTTTCTTTTAATATTCAAGATGGATTTTCACAAAATAAATGAGTCATCAATTCATTCTAAAAGTTACATTGGAAATAAACTTACGGGTTGCGTTTCACACTCTTATGACAATAGGGTAAACCAAATAAATAACTGGATATGTGTCTTTTTGCTAGTAGGAAACGTTAGGTTAATTTCAATATTGTAACTTGGTGCTTGTGAAAAAAATTGTTTTACAAATTTTATGAACTCCCTTTGAGGGGCTGTATCTTAACAAGGGATGCTCCAATGAAGTTTTTTATATGAAAGATCCTATCTTTTTCGATGAGGAATCACCTCCTTGAATATTTTACACTTATTTAGTTACACCCTGTATAGAATAAAAAATATTTTAATCCCGACTTTCAAATTTAAAATTCGTCTAGTTGTCCAAAAACGCCTTATATGCACTCGAACTTGAAACACCCTGTTTATTATGTTATTTTGTGTATATATATTATTGTGACGAAGATGGTTTCATCCCACATACAAACTTACACATCTTCTTATAGAGATGACGACAGTTGTCTTCTAATTGGATACGATAATAAATAAACCCATATCTTTACAGATGAATGGATACTGGATATGTCCGTAGATATTGCGGGTTTACCAGTATGCAAATCGTTAATACGAATTACTGTAAGGTTATTGCAGATCGTCTCACTCCCATTTCCCATCCTACTCCAATTTCTGCTATAAAAATAAATCGCCGATTGCTCATATTCATCTGAAGTTTCAAAGATGAGAGTACTCCTTCTTGTTTTTATTTTGTGCTTAGCTACATACTACGCTCAGGCATCTGTTGCCCGAGGATTCACTGATAGTGCAAAATTAAAAGGTACCCCAATTTTGAATATCAACAGAATTTTGTTTTTAAATTTGACTATTTTATAATCGGATAGAATTTTTTTTCTTGTTTAGTTTTTGTCAAATCTCTATTTATTAACAGTAGTTTACTTCAACAGGTACATAATTCTTTGAAAGATTCTAGAAACCTTCTGTTTTTCCATCTGTTCTTGTGGGGATATAAAAGTTTTTAGCTATTTTTAGCATTTTTAATTTTCAATAAAGTTGGAGCGAATACATCAAAGGGAGCTGGGATAAAATGATTGTTCCAAATTTATCTGAGAGATTTCTGAATTTTGTCACCTAATTTCGAGTACATTGTATAGTTTTTGGTTGAAAAATTCACGAAGTGATAATGAAAATATTATAACACCTTTGAAATTTATTTTTCAATATAATCTCCTAAAAGTTCTCTACATCCCTTCAATAATTTTTCTGTAAAACTTTCTTAACGTATAACATGTTTGACACATTTGTTTCAACATTATCAGTTCTATACAGTGAATTCTAAATTTTGGAGTGTTATATTTTCTTACAACTTCCCCTGAATTAATTCAATAGGGTTATAAGGGGTGTAACTAAATAAGTGTAAAAAATTTAAGGAGGAGATTCCTCATCGAAGAAAATATAGGATCTTTCATATAAAGAAACTTCATTGGAGCATCCCTTGTTAAGATACAGCCCCTCAAAGGGAGTACATAAAATTTTATAAAATTTACTTTATTATTAAACAATTTTTCACAAGCACCAAGAAAGTTACAATATTGAAATTAACCTAACGTTTCCTACTAGCAAAAAGACACTTATCCAGTTATTTATTTGGTTTACCCCATGGTTGTAAGGGTGGGAAACGCAACCTGTCTCTGTAGTTGTTCGTAAAATAATTTTTTGCTTTAAAAATAAATTTTTGAATGGAAAACAAATAATAAGACAAATAGTTACATTGGAAATAAACTTTAGGGGTTGCGTTTCCCACCCTTACAAGCATAGGGTAAACCAAATAAATAACTGGATAAGTGTCTCTTTGCTAGAAGGAAATATTAGGTTAATTTCAATATTGTAATTTTTTTGGTGCTTGTGAAAAAAATTGTTATAGAAATTTTATCTACTCTCTTTGAGGGGTTGTATCTTAACAAGGGATGCTCCAATGAAGTTTCTTTATATGAAAGATCCTATCTTTTTTTCGTCGAGGAATCGCCTCCTTAAATATTTTACACTTATTTAGTTACACCCTGTAAACGCAATGATATATTCCTTGGCCATGATGTTAGCGTTATACAATGTGGAAACTTTTTTTTTCTAAACGTCATATCATTATTTTAGGAAATTATGAAAAATATTGAGATACGTTAACATCTAAATTCGTGTGTGCATTTTTTAATATGATTTCGAATCAACAGAGTGAATAACGCAAGTCTGCCATACTCGGTGAGCTTTTTTTTAAGTGGGACACCTTGTGAATTATACAGGGTTAAATTTCAGAATGATATATTAATATTTTTTACATCAGCTTAAATGTAGATACATTCAAAATTGAATGAACCTGGTATGTACATGAATTTTAAGAAAACATCTGTAAATAATGTTCAGCATTTATTTTATTGTATTTCTGCTGTTTAAGTATATAGAATTACGGAAAATATGGAAAGAAAAAACTTCAACCTGTATATTTCATAATAGACCATTTAATTTAGTTTGTTGGAATCACTTCCTTTAGGGGGTTTGAAAAATATAATGTCCCATTTGAAAAAAAAACTATGGCAGATTTCCGCAAACCACCCTGTACATTTGAATTAATATTTAAATACCGCACATTTGAATCCGAAAGTTCTCAGCTTTTTTTATAGTTTTCTGAAATAATGATATAATATGAAGGATTCAATTCCACAAGTGGTTTACACCCTGTAAATTTTTCAAGTTTTTTTTCCAAAACAGTGACGACTTCCGTAAAGTTTTTTCAACTATATATTTAGACATTACTTGTCACGAGAATTTTGCATATTTAAATCATAAAAATGACATATTTGGGCAAAGAGGGTGATTATATTCAACATACTGGTAATGTAGGAAGTCATCAATTTTTTTCTTCTCAGATATTTCTTTCATATTTTTCAAGGAAAATATTCCAGTAAAATCAGAAATCCATAACCATATAAATTTTTTTAGGACACCCAAATCAATGCTGGCATGCAAAAATTGGATATATACGCAATGGAGAGAAAAGAAGATTACCAAATCAATGTGCTGAACTGAGTTGTTTTGAAAAAGGAGAATACGAAATTACTGGGTAAAATTAATTGTTTATAAGATTGTTACCACTGCAAACATAAATAGGTGATAGAATACAGTATTTGATTTTCAGGGTTAAATATTATTTGAATTATAATAAAAATTGGCGAGTTTCGGGCAGTGCCCATTTTTAGCCTTTTAAATAATTTATTTCAAGTTATTTCCCAAGAAGATTTAATAATCTTATGATCCGGCACTCTGAAATTTTTACACTTGTATGAATTGTTCGTTTGAATTCTTTATATTGCTCAATATAAACCCAAACTTTTCGTAAATTCAAGACTTTAATCTCTCAGGATCAGTTTATTCCTAATGATGAAAAAAGGAACTGAGAGAACTGAGTACAGAGTGTTTCTGGAGTACTGGACATATTTTTAGTCTGAAAACTGGTAGTTCGTTTGATATCCTAACATTATAAAGAGAGATTTATAGAACTCAGGGATGAAAGAGCACACAAAAATGTTGGAAATCAGTTTCCAGTTATTTTTTTATCCTAGGATAAGTTATATTAATACAATTTTTATTTTCCAGATGTATAGCTGTCCATGTTGAACCACCATGTAAAGTGGTGAAGGGAGATCTGTCGAAGCCCTTCCCAGATTGTTGTTTCGATGTGAAATGTCCAGACAAATCTTAAGCAAAATCTGCAAACCTCATTATTAAACAAATGAATACATAATTTGTCAGATGGTATTGATTATTTATCCCTTCCTATTTAAACTAAGCTTCATCGAGTAACGACAAATGATAGATTCACTCGAAGCTAAGGTCACACGAATCCGTTTGTCCGACAGGACGTTGACATGGCGAGTCTCCTATTTATATTATTTTACTTAATATATACACAACTTTCGTGTTCGCTTTAGAACAATTGGTCCAGATTATTTCCATCCAAAATGTGGACCAATCGGAATTGCCCAAACAAAAAAATCGAAACTTCAAAATGCCAATTCAAAGATGATAAGTTCCGAAAACACGTGGACTCAGTACTATAACAAGGAAAACCAGCTATTTTATTCGTCTGACCAATGAAAATCGTACCCAATCACGATAAAATATACCGAAAACACGAGGACCAATCAAAGACGAGGATCTCTTTTTTCGCTACATTCTCTTGTTAGTCACTATAAGTGAGTGACTCAAACAAATCCTTGACAATTGCACCTTAAGCCCCGCCCTTATGACATCTTTGTAAATTCGAATGAATTTAAGGGATTGTTACGAAAATCAACCATTGCTGAATATATTTGTAGATTTATCGTGATATTCGTAATGAATTGCAATTATGTACCTCACTTCATGACTCCAATAATACAAAACGGTCATGTGGAAGGAAATGTCTGATTCCTTTATCGGAATTGCCCAAACAAAAAATTCGAAACTTCAAAATGCCAATTCAAAGATAAAACGTTCCGAAAACACGTGGACTCAGTACTATAACAAGGAAAACCATCTATTTTATTAGTTTGACCAATGAAAATCGTACCCAATCACGATAAAATATACCGAAAACACGAGGACTAATCAAAGACGAGGATCTCTTCTTTCGCTACATTCCCTTGTTTGTCAGCATAAGTGAGTGACTCAAACAAATCCATAACAATTGCACCTTAAGCCCCGCCCTTATGACATCTTTGTGAATTCGAATCAATTTAGGTGATTGTTACGAAATTGGTACAATGTTCAAAAATGAGGCACCTCTTACAAACTCACGTTTGAATGATTACATCACTATTAAAGAAGATTGCATTGATGAATAAAAATGAATTTTGTCAAAAAAATTGACCGATATTTTAGATTATACGACAAATAGCTGAATAAATGAGTACCGAATGAGGTTAGAGATACTAACAGTCGACTCTGTTGGAATTATTGTCGATTATCTTTTCAATTGGTGTGTGCTTGTTTAACTGGAAATATGAATATTCATATACCATCAGTGAAATATATTATCTTTGCGATTGCGGTTGAATATCCAAGTCTGCCTTCCTTTTGGTATCGACAGAGTATTATCATGAAACAAGTCACGTCAGATACATCTGAAAAATACTTTCGATGGATTATTTTCTGGCAATGACCGATATTATATATTGATATTATAAAAGGTGACGTAGTGGGTTTAGCTAATTTATCAGTTGTTGTGTTGATTTACAGTGGAATTTTATCTTTTGTGTCTATTGGATATTGGGAAATCTTGCTTTAGCAGATTTTTGATTCATGGTGAGCATCTTCTAACATATGGTTCAAGTTTTCGGTCATGTGATTTATGGAAAATGATCATGTACGTTTTTGTTACTTGGTGTTTTGATTCTCACTCACCGGAATATATAAAAGGATAATATATTCAATTTTGACCAACACAATTCAACCGGAAAACCCACTTGTGAAGCACGATATTTAACATTTATTAATACGTTTTCGTATAATTGAAACCTAGAAACACAATGGTAATACCATTATCCTAATCAGTAAGAAATTTACTCCTACTTTCAATGTTAAATACAGTTGTTCGTTTGTGTAAAAACATCAACAATTACTTTGAAATTTCATTATTCATCAGGTGAGTTATATTGAAATACCAAATCGAGAGAGCCAGTGAATTCCATGAAGTACAATTTTATTTCTGAAAGAACATCAGGTGTTATTTATTGACTTGCTCTGTGTTTTCCCTGATTTTCTTGGTAGAAAACTTGTTCTTTTTTCAAAGCCCCCAGAATTAATTTCAACGTTTTTTCTTCAGTTTAAAGCTCAAAGCTGAAGTAACATTTTATATCGAAACACCCCTATGGTATTCATATAATTTCTTAGAATAATCGAGGGGCAGAACGGAATCTAAAAAATCCACAGTTCCCTTTCAGTAACGTATAGTATACAGCGTTGATTTTCCTACCGAAATAAGACAACGGTCTTAAAAACTGAATTTTTCTTTTACACTACTGTCGTATTTATTTGTAGAAAATTTCATATGATACATATTCTAGAGTAAAAAAGGTTTCCCATTGAAAATCCAAGATATCATTATATCAATAACTGATTCACATCATAGGAAAGTCCAGGAATAACCGGGAGAAATTTATTATTGTTTACAACTTGAAACAGAGTACTGTTAGTGAGAGGTAATGAAAATTTATTGAATATAAATCCAACATTTCTTTTTATCTATTTACGTTTCATGCGAATTCGTTCCAATAAAATATTGTATAAACATAAGCAGAAGCTTCTCTATAATAATTTCAAGACAAGGTTAAACACCAATTAATTTGATTTTATACAATTGAAATCTATTACAATTGTTATAAGCTTCGAGGAACCTCAAGAGAAATTCCCAAAAAAAAGGGTACAATCAAAATACTTTATCAGTACGAGTTATTCTATTCCGTTATCGATAATTTGATAATGGATTCGACAAATTCAAAGCCATCAAACATCATGTTGTAATGAGTTGCAATAGATAACTAAAGACTGCTCTGTCAACAGTCTTCATATAGTAGTTTACAAGAACAGTCCTAGCATAATGGCGCCCGAATTGTAGACTTCTTTCTATCATAAACTATTTCATAGTATTCAGCACTTAAGTTAATTCAAAATGACTGAATATAGTGCCATTGATCAGCATGAAAGAGGTATGTAATTTTCTGGAATTTCGATATCGCTTTCATAAAAATTTTTGTTATAATTCTTGCATGTAACTAGGAGGTGGCCCTCGGAGAAATTGTCAAAACTTCGAAAACCTAAATTTATCAAAACTCCAGATCTTCAAACCCCAACACACAAAAATGTTTTTGATCACCCTGTATGGTGAATTCAAGAAATGTTGATGTCGGAGCATGGCTTGAAAGTGCATAGACGTTGCTTTATTTCAAGCTATAAAAGCTTACTATTTATTTTCTGTGCTTTTAATTATGGCAATGAGTTACCTGAATGATTATTCAATATCATTTATCAATTTATTTGGATTTAACCCTTCCATCTGGTTCTAACTATTATTAATAAATAAAATAATTTCAGTAAACGTCAGATATTCCGATTAAATTTCAATTCTGATGAAAACTAACCTTGTCACTACTTGTTAAAAAAATTATTGAGCTTTTCAAATAATTTTATCTATGCGATTGATTTTTTACAATAGTTTAATGAATTTTATCTCATCTATAGTGTTTGGGACTTTGTGTCAGTGGGTTTCATTTTAGCACTTTCTACATTTTATTTGCTTTTGATTCCAGATTATCAAAACTTAGTTATTTTAAACTATTTGATAGTTTATACATACTTAGATTTTGTCATATTAGCAAACATAAATTTTTAGTTTAGGTTTCATGAATTTTCCTTTATTCTATTAAATTTCTTGAAACATTCTTAGGAAAAATACAGGCATATATTAATTATAATTGTCGAATATAACAATGTTGCAATGTAACATTTCCGAAATTTTATCACATCAAGTAACTAAATTAATTCGAAGGTTACTATGAATCCATGATAAATATGGCATCGTAAGCTATAATTGCAACAATATTTTGATTTTCGACAAATTCACAATTACAACACCAAATCTAATCTCAACAGAGAAAGATTAAAATTTCCAACGTCAAATATTTTTATCATTAACCGCAACTAATGAGTTATTACATAGTTTCAATAATAAATTGAACATATTCTTTAATAGTTGTTGAGGTACTCGGAAATGGGCCAAAAATATGTGGATTGTGAGTTTCATTGATTTTCATAAATACACTTATTTTATAAGAGTGAGAATATATGTATTGATGTTGAATGGATGCTTCTAAAATAATTGTATAAAAATTCCCAGTAAATTTCAATTGAACTCTTTCATTATATAGTTTTTACATCAATATATAACATACTCTTAATTTGAATAGATATTATATAATGTTTATTATTCGATTCCTTATGCCATTTCAATACCTTTATGAATTCTGTGTTTTGTTGGGATTTAAGCAGTGAATTTTTGACTAAAGAAACAATTTTATATATTTTTATGCCCTGTAATTATTATATTATATAATTATTACATTCTCTTTATACAGTGTCAGTGAATAATTTCACCCTGTATAGTTCATTATACGAGTTTTAATATAGTTGTTTGAAATTTTTTCATTTCAAAAATTTACAAAATTTTTCATTCATTCATTGAGCGAAACACCCTACTATACATTGGAATTTATGTATCAATAACTCTTACCTGAATTCAGATGTTGACGTCTCTTAGCATTTTTCATGATTTTCTAAAATAATTATAAAAAAATTTTATTCAATTAGTGCTTTTCATACTGTATATATAGAATATAATAATTATGTAATATATTAATTATAGGGTATAAAATTCAACAAAATTCTTCTTTAGTCGAGAATTAAATAGTAAAAACCTAAGAAAATAAAGAACTAAAAAAATTACACCGACCGTACCCTGAAAATTTGAATTTATGTTTGAATAACACATGTTTGAATTCGAAAGTAGACTAATCCCAGCTTTTTTTAAAATTTTATTAAACAATAACGGAAAAATTTATTATTATCATTATACATACTTTTTCAAAGGATATCACCATAAATGATTTTTTAAGGATAAGCATTAAGAAATTAAAAGTAAACTGAAATTCTTTTAATTGAATTATATTCTTTCATTTTAATATCATTTTAGTATTTTCATTCAATTTGAATCAAAAATTTTTGATTATTCATATATTTTGAAATAAGTTCATCAAAGTATTTTTACGCTTAATAGATGTCCGCAGACATCTTTTTTTTATTCTGAAATGAGGTGAATACTATTAAATTGGTTTCACAATATCTAACAATTGAAATTATAGGAACACTAATGATTCTGACAAAATAAGGATACTGTCAAAGCATAATCCATTATTGAATTATTTTAAATTTTTCATGTTGATATAATCAAATTTAATATTTCATGAGAAAATTTGGAACTTTGGGTAACAGAAGTATTTAAACATCAATTAAATAATGTTCATATGCAATGAGCTGATTTATACATTCGATATAGATTTATTCAACACTAGTTTGGAAAATGTGACAAAATTTTCTTCTAAATAAATAGTAGTGATAGTAGTTTGTTGTTGTTCTGTATTTAAGTTAACTAGTTGGGTGTACATCTAGATTTAAATGAATAAAAATAAAAAAACAGGGTAATCAAGACAATATTTTAATTATTTAATTGAACAAGTCTATTCTTGAAACTGTAAATTGATAAATAAATATCTAAAAATTGACAATTATAGCTTACACTTTTCGACTTGAGTATCAATACCTTTATTTATTCTAGAAAGCAATATAATATAGTGTATGACTATAATTGTCAATTTTTAGATTTTTTTTTACAATATACTAAGTATATTTTCGTCTAGTAAAATCACCAAAAATTCAGTTCAAGATAATGAGAAGTAGCCTCCATAATTGGTTATTATTCACTTCTCGATTGGAAACAACGTTCCAAAGTCCATCTAGCACAAACTATGCCATCTTATTGTAACAATTCGTATTCAATCATCAGCGAATCGTATTTGGAACTTCTACCTATTCCTTTGATAAATATCCAATTTATTTTAATCTCGAGTTTTACAACATGCTTTCACTTATCTTAATCCTATATCTAAGAGACTCCCGTGCTAGTATCAGGTGTCCATTCCAACAAGACTCAATTGTTTTGAAAATTTTGATTTATTGGTATGAGCACTGTGAGGTTTGGTCTTGTGTCAGGTAGATTTTGGAAGCGCTCGTAGAGTGAAGACTAAGACCAGTTTAGTGAATTGTGTGACGACAGGTTGTTGAAGTGAAAAGAGATGACTGAGGATACTGAAGGTGAGACATATAGTAGATATCCTTACCAGTTTAATATAGATCTACTTATTACTAACTAATTTCTATGAAGTCAGATAAATTTAGTATTATGAATTGAACTAAATCTTATCATCTCTTACGATCATTTCGAATATATGCCAATCTTAAATACGAGTTTAGAGAATCTGAATTTCATTTTTCTGTAACATCATAAATGTCAACAAACAGTAGGTTCATTGACATTAATATGGTGATTCGATTGCTAAATTCCACGGTCTCACACTGATGATGTTTCCGTATTAATTGATAAAAGCCCAAATGCATTTTGTCTGTACTGTATTGAAGTGTTGAGTGAATTATTCATTCAGCAAATTGTCGGTATGAAATAATAATACCTGCTTGACGCACCAAATCTCTTCTCAATGTCAATTCTGTATGTTTGAATATGTGACAGAGGCACATGCAAAATAAATGGATTCGTTCGCTGAATGTGGACAACCCTTCAGTTGCATATTTGTGTGAGAGCTTTAACATTTCGGATATTTTGACGTGAGATTTTTTAAGGGTCTATAATATATACACCGACACCTGATCATTTATAATAAAAGCTCTCTGAGACCCTTGAATTGAATAAACAAATTACTACTTATCAAGAATAATTGTGTCACTATTTCGCAAAGATCCTTCTCAAAGTAATAATAAGGAATTTACGGACAAACATTTATCATTATCGGCATAAACATGACTCAGTGATGATTTGAGAAATCTTGAGAGTTTTTTACACTAGTGATAGAAATACTAATAATAATTATATTTTTACTCGACCAAATAAGCTATTTTAAATCGTTTGTTCTGGGTTTGGTACATTTTATCATCAAGGGTGAATATACAGGCATTGCATAAATACCTTTTTGTATTCTTTAAAAATTATTAAATATTATTTGAACTGGTCGATTCAACATTTTCACAACTGAAAATGTTTAGAAATCATATTTAAAAAAATAACTTCGATAGTTTCCCAAATTTACATGGATGAATGTATTTTTTCCCGTAATTATTTTTTTTTTAATTTCAATTAGTTTGTTTATTATTATTGGTTGGTTTTTGTTGTAAAGTCAAGTTTTATAAGACAGAGAAGCCCTTTTATTAAAAAGAATTGAGATAGGTGAAAGAACTAATGACCTAATTAGTAGCACTTCAAAAAGAACCGGTACAACACGCATACTATAGATATAACGATGTATTTTCAAATTGAACAATTGACAGACAAAACAATTGATATCATTGTCATGTTGGAAATCTCAACTTCATGAATAATTTCACTGAATTTTTTTCGTATAAGGTCATTTCTTTTTACTCTTTCTTTTCTTATATATCATGTTTAGTAGGTGGTGTTGATTTTTGTTACTCATAATATGTCCCAGGAATTTGAGTTTTATTTATTCGACCGTGAGTATCAATTCAAGGTTTTTTTCTCATTCTTCTATTTCACATTTCGAATGTTTTCAAATTCTGAGACATCTCAACTTTTGAATTCAATCATTCATTCAATTGAACAGCTTGATTCGCCCAAGTCTACCATATCCTGTACTTTTATTTAAATACGAAAGCCTATATTTCCGTTTATTTTTTAAATTTCCTTATGCCCTGATTTCAACAAACTGTATTTAATCATCTGTTATGAATAACTCAAGATGAAATTTTTTCAGGCCGTTTTGATGTATTTGTTATGTAAAGTAAAATGTAGCAGGTTTTATTTAATTAAATTTTTTAATTTAATTAATTAGGATCAATCTAATATTTAAGCTTATTATTTCCGTTTCTGAGTGTCACTACTATGGTTTGCTCCTTAGTGACCTATTTATTGCATTTAATTAGTTTTATTGAAACGAAGTTCCTCATAGCAGTTTTGGAGGAGATAGGGATTTTGCTGCGCGACCGAATTGAAAAAAAAGTGGAAAGTAAAACCGTAAGAAAAAATGGGTGCAATAAAACCGTTAAATGAGTCGTGCGGAGTGATGAGGTTTCTGAAATACTTGAAACTTCCATCAGCTTCCGATGGTTTTATCTGGGGATTTCAATATCAATTTTGCAGATGAAAAATCCGAACCACTAAGAGCGTTTCTTTTAGAAAAATTTAAATTACATATAAATAACTTTTCAAAAGAATCGACAACGATATATAGTACTGCTATTGATGCTGTTTCTTCGAGGTATTTGCATAATATAGAATCACAAACATATGTATCATATTTTAGTCACCACAAGCCAATAGTTTGATTACGTCAATTTGTTTCAGGTGCTATGTCTGACTTCCATAGTGAAACAGAAATTGTGGATGGAGTAACTTTCCAAAAAAAGAAATCAACTAAATGGAGAGGCCTAGTAGCTTACTGGATTCTTGGATTGTGCAATAATTTCGGATATGTGGTGATGCTCACTGCGGCAGATGACATTATCAAAAGTCACAGTGACAGTAAAGTGAGTAAATAATAGTTATTTAATCAACTAGTTTATTAATGATAGCAAGATATCTCAACACGTGAGCGGAGCGATTATAAAATTCGACAATGGAAATCTCGATGCTCACTTTGACATATTTATATTTATAGCTTCAATTGAACAATTCTTAAAATTCATAGACGGAATTTTCGAGATGTGACAATCTGAATAGTCCACATTTACATCGTTACTGAGTATTTGCGATAAGGAATGCGTGGAACTGGTGGAAGCTGAAGTATTAATTACTAACGAACGATCGCATAAAATTTTTTCAGAGTTTTCGATCTACCCTTCTGCAACAGATGTTGATTTCCATTCCCCAAGCCGTTTGATGGCTGCAAAATCTGCTCCACATTTCCATTGGAAAGATTAACAATCTTTTGGTTGATTTTGGGGATTTTTTTAACATTTTTTTGCTCATAAAGTTTAACAAAAATTATGTAGTACCTAGAAGTTGATATTTTCGATCCATAGTTTTGGAACGTATATTTTTTGTACTGATTTTTTTTTTATTCCTTTTTTTGTCGGCAGGATGAATCGAGTGGCCCAAGAGATTGCGTTTATTTGTCAACTGGAGCAATCCTGCTGGCCGATATCCTCCCAGCTTTAATTGTCAAACTTTCGGCACCATTTTTGCCATTTTTTGTTCAGTAAGTTTCTATTCATTGATGCAGTGTATAAAAATTGATATTTTCGTATTTCAGCGTACGAATTGCCTTATGTGTATTGGTAGCCGCAGCTGGGTTCCTAATGGTAGCTTTTAGTGAGAATATAACTATGTCTTTAGCTGGAGTTGTCTTAACATCCTTCTGCTCAGGACTTGGCGAAGTAACCTTCATTCAATACAGTGCTTTTTATGACAAGTGAGTTAATAACATTGAAGTCTCACCAAATATAATGCTTGTTTTATTTTAGGAATGTTGTTTCTACGTGGAGTTCAGGTACGGGAGGTGCTGGTATAATTGGTGCAGGCACCTACACAATACTGAATACATTTGGAATGAAAAACACCCTTTTGATAATGTTGATCGTTCCTATCACTATGGGAATCTCGTAATACAGTAAGTCAATCTATTTTCGTTCCTGGGTAACACGAAATTTTGCAGATTCTGGATAATTCTACCAAGACCATCTGATGAAGACAAAAAATTGGCGGAACTTCAAAGCAGGGTTAATACAGAAGAAGTAGCTAATCCCGTGAGGAGCTTTTTGAAGAAAATAAAAAAGGTGCCTAGTTTGATGAAATTCATCATCCCATTAAGTACCGTCTACTTATTCGAGTATTTCATAAACCAAGGAACTGTGAGTAATTTTTTATTTATTAGGTATTGCAGATATTTTCATCTATTGTTTTAGTTTGAGCTCATCAAAATAAAAAATGATTTTGTGGACACCGATAAGCAATATCATTGGCTTCAAGTGGATTATCAGATTGGCGTATTCCTGTCCAGATCATCTGTCAATCTCTTTCATGTTAGGCATATCTGGATCTTTTCAGTGTTACAACTTATGAACGTTGCAATCTTCACAACCGAAGCTATCTATTACTATATTCCACATTTCTGGATCATTTTGTTGCTAACATTATGGGAAGGACTTTTAGGGGGAGCAGCGTATGTGAACACTTTCTACAGAGTCTCCTCTGAGGTATTAAAGAATTAATCGATAATATTTCCTTGTTGATTTGGTTTTAATTTTTCTTTTTCGTTTGCAGACCAAAGAGGAAGACAAGCAGTTTTCTCTAGCAGCTACGTCTTTCTCAGACAGTGTAGGGATCAGTATTGCTGGAATTCTTGCAATATTCGCTCATAATAAAATATGTGATATGCCACTTCCAAATGGTGCTTAGTGATATCTCAGTATTATATATACTTTTATATTTGTTTGCAGTGTATCAAGAGTCACAGGTATACAAATTAACCAAGGGTTTGGTGACTCAAAGTTGGGTTATAAGTGAACGAATACTTTTTCTCTTCAACAAGCTTTCACATTTTTATTCAATGCATCCTCAGGGCTTCTAATAAAGTACAATAACAGACAATATAAAATTTCCTTTTTGTTTCAGATTGGCACATTGATGTTTCTTTGACATAAATTCAACGTCTGGATAGCAATCAAAAGTCTTATTGATGTCATCTATGATTTGTGGGATCGATTGATTGATCTGTGACTTTCCTGGGTACGTTACTCATTTAAGTCTGAGGAAGTTTTAAATAAAAAAAATTGATACTAACAATCTGAGCTTTATATATAGTTATCTTTTTAATATATCGAAATATAGAGATTTTTACGATGGCCCCATAGATGAGTTATGTACCCAGGAAGATCACAAAGCAGTGAATCAAAACCACAGATCATAGAGGACATAATTTGTGTCAAACAAACATCAATGTGACAAGGTAACTGCATTAAATAAAAACGAGAAAGCTTGGCGAAGAATGAATATTAGTCGTATACATATCCTGCAACTGTGAGTCACCAAACCTTTATTTAATTTGCATTATACTTATATATATTATATTTTAAGGCAATGTCCTGAACTCATTTATAAAAATATAATGTAGAGTTTTAAGGATGCTTCTCTCAGTACTTGAAGTGTCAGGATTGAAGATTTCCGATAAAAATAAATATGGATACTTTAATTTGATCACGTGACTGGTGTTGAAGTTCTTGGAGAAGAGCCCTTTAAACTCTCTCAGAATCAGAGTTCTCTTATGAATTAAATTACTTATTATACGTAAATATTCAATCAACTTTACGTAATCTTTCTGAAAAACTTGCCGACATTGATATGAAGAAAAAAGACTGAGCTTCATTTAGCAATTTTTATTTGAAATAGATTTGTGATCTACATTTTTAAAATGAAAATTGATTTGTTTTTTAAGTTTAAGGAGTAGATTACTTTCTCAAATCGATCAGATTCTGTCGTGGCTTTGACATTATACGATGTATACAATAAGTTTTATAATATAATTTGTTTTTTTTTGAATCCTTTTATTCTTTCAGACTCATATTGAAGATTCAATTATATTTCAAATTACCGTCATCCAACTGAGTTTCTTATGGCTGTAATGATAATTGAATGATCTGTAATCAAGATGATCTCATTCCGAGATACCAAGTGAGTTCAATCGCTTTTTTGCATAATTTTGCTATCAAACGTGAATGAAAGTTATACAGGGTAATGTTTTGAAAGAAATCCCTCTGGAAATATTGGTATTTAGCTACTTATGAAACATCGAAACTGATTATCAAACGTATTTAAAAAATTATAAATGAAATGAATCTTGGTGTGTCCATGAATTTAGCCGGATTTTGAGGAATATAGGGCGTTCAATTAAAAAACGGCCATCGAGTATGGTAGACTTATGGGTTTATGGATAAGTAACGCATACATGAATTAAGAATTTGACGTGTTGCTGCAATTTATGATTTTCTGAAATGATGATAAAAAAATTTGATTTCACAAGTGAATAAGTATATTACTATAAACCTCTACCCTTCTCGCATTCAGCAAATAAAACTCAAGATGAAATTTATACTTGGTTCATGAAATAAATAGGCATTTTCTCGCAAAATTTGTTTCTTTTTCATTGAGAATCTCGGTTATTGTGTGGAATTGGTGAATGGTTAACGTGACTTCAATCTGGGAATTCTAAGAATTGTGGTCTGCGAATATGAAATAATTAGACAAAATGGTAACCAATGAAAATCTTTGGAAAAGAATGATATTTATTCTATCAAACCAAACAAGAATTCAGAGCTGCAGTCTGTCTGCAGAATATCCAGCTAATTTTGGAGGGACAATGTTAGACAAAACTGGTAACCAATGAACTGGTGTAGATCTTATGGTGCCAGTAATTATTCTCATGGATGTTTTCAATTGTGCATCAATTTTTGACTTGAGGAAGACCGTTTTTCGATGTTTTGAAATTGCTACTCTAATTTTTAATAAAAACACGAAACCCTCTATCAGATAACATATTTTCTAATAATCGTACCATTTTCTTACACTTCAGATGGGTACAGAGTTTGAAAATTAATCCATCTTTCCACACAGCTCCTGTTTTCAACCTATCATTGAGGACTGATTCTATGAAATTTAGAATGAGATACTTATTCAGTTTTTTATGAATTCAAGAAATATTTCCAAAGGAACATTTTGAATAGTCTCAGAAGTAGTCAAAATCAATAAAATTGAGACAATACTTGAAAAGAAATTTGATAACTGATAGACACTAGCGCATCCACCTTTTCGTAAAGTTAACCTCATCAAATGCGTCATATTGCCAAAATTTTTGTAATTTCCTCTGAATATAAAAAATGTTTTGATTGACAGCCTGGTTTGAGATAATTGCTATTGGCATCTTTATTCTATCGTTTTCAAATTCAATATGTCAAGGGTTTTCTTCCTTCTAGAAAAATGTCGATAATTATCTATGGATTTGGATTGAATAAATGAGGTATTTTGAAAGACAAGATCTTATTGGAAGTTTGATATCGATTTTCATATGATTTCAAAGAAGAATCTGAGATTCGAAAAAAATAGAAGGAATTTATGATATAGATTGTTTCATTCTTAGTACGGGTTATCAGAGCTTTTATACATTTTTTAAGCAATGCTTCAGATATTTAGATATTTGCTAAAATATTGGGACATTCAAATTAAAAAAATTATCGACAAATCAAAGAATTCCGTAGGCACCAGCGCCTTCACCATATAATTATAAAGAATCTGATGCTATAATATTTTGAGTGAAATTCTATGGGAGGAACTATCATCCTACAGTATGTTATATATATATGATCATCTATATTTAATCTAATATATATATTCTTTTAAACTTTTGGCTTACAATATTTAGTTAGCAAACAATAAATCATATAGATCAGGGGTTAGTGACGGGGTGTCATACAGTTCGGCGTATGACATAAAAGCCTAGGGAAAAAACCCTGGCTCCCCGCCTAAGTGTAAAAATACAAAAATAAGCTGAGATATATTCGAGGGACTTCTTTCTTCAAGAGGAGTCTTCTATTGATGGAGACAGAGACTTCTTGAAGTTGCCCACAAATTAATCTAATAATTAATATTTATATTCAAGGAATGATTTTAATTTGGGATACTTTTGGATGAATTTGATTTTATCTGTGTGAACTATATTCTTAAAATTTCAAAATGTAATTCGGTAGTTAGTATTTTATTTGATATGTATGAGTAGTTACCTAAATACTCTAATATTTCTCATTTAAGTTTTTTATCAATGAATCACATCGTTCAATGGTGCAAAGATTCAATAAAAAAAATGTAAAATCGTTGAGTTCAACGTCAACAATTTCGATAATTGGTAACATCTTTATTTCATATTTTTCGAACATTTTATACAAATAAATAAAATAAAAACGTCCTAAAGCTAAAAAATAGCAGTAAGAATACATTCACAGAGCGAGTATCACTAAATTCAGTTACGAACATCTTATGTTCTCAATTTTTAACGTTCCGTTAGGAACACATATTTCACAGAGCAAATTCACGGTACAAAAATACAAGTGATAATAAATAAATAAATAAATCTAACGTTATTCAGACTTAACAAATCGTTTCGACAGGAGTTGATTTCGTTGTTTGCGTGATGCTATTTGTTATAGTATCTCCTGTTGATTGAATTCCTTGAAACGTTGAAGAGTGGTGATTTGAGGTGCCAGCAGTACCATTTTCATGGTGATCCCTGAAGCACCACAGTCTTTTAACAGCGCTCAGCACCTGAAAATTTCATATATTCAAGGTCACAAATTCGAATGGTAAATAAAACATCATTCAAGATGAAATTTAACACTTCTTATCATTTACCTGTGGTTGACATCCAATAACTATAAAGATAAAAACACCCTGCAAGCTGTTGAACACGTCAAACAGGTACCAAATTTCTTTAGGACCTCCTATAGCATCAGAAAGCACGTCTGTAATCCATGTAACTCCCATAACTACTACAAGCTTCATGCATACTCTCCCAAGTGCTGCCCTGTAAAAATTAGGAATTAAAAAATTGTCCACATTCGTGTCCTTGAAGAAAGAAATTACCTTTCAGTTGTCGACTTGACCAATTCTCTTTTCCAAAGTCCGCAAGTTAGTTCCTTTGCCGTCAATATAAACAATATCAGGTTAATGGTAAGGAGTAAACCAATGGGACCGTTGAAGAATGGTAGTTTTTCTCTTTCACCTAAAAAATAATTTATTTTAAAATAAATATCTTGAATGGGAGTTAGAGGGAGGATTAATTTATAATTATACTATAGAGGGTGAGTCAAATATGTTTATTTTTGGGGATGGAAGTACGTTTGAAAATAACTAAAGTTTATTGAATAATATTGAATAAATAATGAAGAAACCGACAAAAAGGTATCACAGAAAATGTATGTAAATCAGGGGTTATTAAACTCAATCGACAATTATTCTGTTAAGGGTTAAAAATATCTGAAAAAAAAAACATCTATGCAGTCTATCTATCCAATGTGTGGAATTTCATTTCGATTCGATGATTCTCAGAACCAGTAAAATAATTTAAAACCGCTAATTCGTCAACCCCTTCTGAGGAATGTAACTTGGAAAGAAAGGCCATTTCAAAAAAAATAAAAGTACCCCTACGGTATCATTTTCCAAATTTCTTTGTCTTATTTACAGACCCCGTATAATTCTTTGAAATGAAAAAAAGCTAGAAATTTGAATGCATTATTTACACATTCCTTATGGATATTGAAAAACCCTCAACTTTTATCGAAGTCAATATCTTGTTAGTTTTGGATTATTTTAATCTCACGAAAACCAATACGCCGTTAGCTCAACCTTCTGTCCCCTCTCTGAATAAATATCATCGATAAATAAATTGAGATAAACATATCTGAAGACAAACTCTTATCATTTTTATATGGAATCGGAGGGTATTGGTAAGACAAGAAATTGTACCACCCGTGTTTAAAATTCCAGACGCTTCTATTTACTGTCTGAACATGGTACATACATGCAGGAAGTTGAAGAGTGTTATCAGAACTTCCAGAGTCAAATATACCAAGATAACTCTTTACCTGGTAGGACAAACATCGATTACGATTATTTTTAACAATATGCCTGCATCTTACGTCGAGCTCACAGTCATATATTTGTAATAAAATTATAAGATAGTGGTCGAGTTCATTTTGAAATAAGAAAGTCTTTAATTGAGAAGTTATTACATTTTCATTAAATTTTTAATTAATTATACTTACTTCCAAACCAGCACTTGTTTTCGCCAAATCGTGGCCTTAGAATATCATTGTCCGGAAGTGAATCCAAAATAACACCTATTCCAGCTATTATGAAAGGAATGCCCCAAGCATAAAGCTTATACAGTCTCAGCCTACATCTCTCCTGGCTTTTTTCAATGCTTTGTGGGCGAAGATCTCTGAAAAAAGACAGATATTGTGACAACATAAATGTACTGTCGCCCCATGAGATTCACTTTACCTGAATGTCCACCAGATGTTGAAACACATTGTATTCAGCCAAAAGAATGCGGAAAGGATGAAGAAATGTATTGTAACAGCTGAAAAAAAAATTACCTTTTCAAATTGCAAGTACAATGAAGTGTGCGAAAGATCGCAATGATCGATTAATGTTTTGAGATCGAGATATTTTTATTCGTTCGAGAACGACACATCCCTAGTTGGTCGAATAACCCCCCTATTTGTCAGACCTAGTTTCCAGAGACTTCTATCTCTATGTCATTTTTGTAGAAACTGTGTGTTATTTTGATTACCGTTACAACGAAAAAATGTTAATCTTTCGTCCTTCTGAAAATGATTCCATGTTAATGTCATTAAATTTTATTTTAAACATACGATGCCGAAATTTGGAATCGACACCGAGTCAACAGGAAGGAATAAGAAAAGTCTGGCGCCGCAAATGTCAAAAATTATTCGCTAAAAATATATGTCTATCGATTCCATTTAGCAATTAATTTAATCACATGGCTCTGCTAATTTTATTCGGAACATATGTTTTTAATATTCGAATACATATTGTCTATTTTTGTATAACCTATATTACATCAAGCCTGGGTGGGATTGAATGGTGTGTAAAATTATTTTGTACTCTAGTAAAATGCTTTTCTCTCCGTCCTACGTTAACTTTGTGAAGCAATGTTTATATTGACGTGTGGAAATAGGTTATTATTAGGAAGACATTATAGATTATACGAAATGCAAGTTTTTGCATCCATTAAAATGCCATTACTGAATTTTATTTGCTTCTGTTTTGGAAAACGATTTGAGAACTTCAACTGAGAATTATGATCTTATGTCATGGGCTATATTTGAAATTACCATTAGACGCTTCAACCAATTACTACTTAACTTTGATAGTCCCTTCAAAAGCAACTCACTACATGGGTCAATATGTTCCTGATCTTACTACGAGATGGTGGCACTAACAAAATATCTGTTATGTCAAATGAATCGAAATTTTTACGATCTGAATTTTTGTAGATTTGCATTATTTTTACTTTGTAATATGTGTTTTGAATTTGGGTCTATCCCGTTAAGAAATAAATAAATTGTTAAATGACGGCACGGTTCAAACCAAATTCGGAACAGGAAAGGATTAGGTGAACAAGAAACGGTTTAACTATTTAGTGAGTGTTCCGAAATCTTAATGACTTCGTCATCGATAATCTGGCTTCCATTTTCGAGGAATAACACAAAAATAACGTTATATCGCACTGCGGAAGTGGATGTCATCGACTCTAGGTCAATGGAAAATTAACGACTAATAGTAACACCTAATGAATAAGACATGATTAGATTTTTCTAATGAATGATACAGAGGCGCTTCGACTGTGTATGTGTGTGTTCTCAGCAAATAGAACAGTTATCATAATTCGAACTGAATCAGCAATGCATATGCAGACCTTTGTTTTCATTATCATTTGAGATTTCTTATCGTATTTTTCTTAATAAGTCACGAATCTAGTCATGTTTCACAGCCACGTGTATAAATAAAAATTACTAAGACAGCAAAAGTTTCATTGGACGTGATTTCTGTTCTGTCACCGTGAACGACTAAGCATTACGTAAGATCTTTCTTCTACTCATTATTCAGCCACTATGGTATCATCAATTATACGGGATCAGTTCTTGACTTCCACATAAATTTTAACTCTAGATTCTTGAGATCTAGAGAAACACTTCTCCAAAAAGTTTTGACGACTTCAGGAATCAATGATTGAAATCAATGTATTTATAAATTCACTCTGTAGATGATGACACAAAAGTTGAGTTTCCTGAACTGTAGGTCCATTCATAAAAAAAGAAGCCAAATCTACATTCATAAGTTGCCCCACTTAACACACATAACTGTTTCGTAGGATTTATTTACTTTCGGCAGAACTTTATTACAATCATTTCAGGTTTAATGTATTTCCGCTGACATATGATGATGAATTCATCGATTTATATCTTTCTTCGTGAGTCTGTTATTAGCTACTTTCTGGAAAATGAACTGAAAATGCCGTTCAAATTTCGAAATCTCTTAGAGAAATCTAGACCGTCTTTCCATATCTTTCAACAGAAACGAACTGGACCTTTCAAATTTTGAGGATGAATTGTGGATCTAAAACCCGTTTTATTTGTGAAAATAAAACACCAATTCTTAATGGGAAAGTAAAAAACATTTCAATCAAAATATTGGCCATTGTTTTCTACACAACTTGACCACCTTTCTGGCAATTTGAGGAATCCACGCCAATAAAATTGATCGTCTTTTAAAGTAAACCAACCACACACTCAATTTTCGACCTCCTCGTAGGAATGCGTGTCCCATCGATGAAAACAAATGGTAATCAGAAGAAGCCAAGTCTGGTGAATATGGCGGTTGGGCTAGCAGCTCCCAGCCAAGCGTTTTGATTGTATCCTGAACCGGTATTGCTTTGTGTGCAGGTGCATTCTCATGAAGAAAAATTCCCTTGCAGTGTCTTCTGGCCCATTCTGGGCGTTTCTCGTTCAATGCATGGTTCAAATTGATCATTTGTTGTCGGTAGCGATAGGTATTAACGCCCAAGCGTTATGGGGGTATACTCATTAGCGGGTAGAATCAATAAATCAAAAAATTTGAAAAACCATGTTGTTTTATCAAATGAAAATCCGTGGCATATTGACGCATTTCGCTCGGGAGACTTTTGATATTGATTTTTGGTTTTGTTTCTGCAATAATTGACCAAGTGAAATCTATGCGATCGTATCTCAACTCACCAAAAATAGTGCACAAGGTTGGATGACTTGTACTCTGCAATTGGACCAAGCAGAGGACAGCAAATCCTACCAGAAGACAAAATACGTAGTTAGTTTGACACCTCCAATGGAGTACATGATGAGAGACTGGTAACAGGAAGTTGCAGGCTAGAGTTGCAGCCAGAAAAACTGTGCTCAGTGCCAATCCAATGGGATAGAAGACAAATCTTACATCATCAACTTCTTTCATTTCTTGAAAGAAATCTTCTTTGCATCCGAATATTGCTGGAGTCGTATCTGAAATGAAAAATAACGATTTAAAGTAATTTGATCATTTTTTAGTTTGACATTTCTAGCATTCAGAGGATTTCATGTAACGATAACAAATTTATTTCATTTAGATATGTTTTATGATAGAAACTATAAGATCTCATATGAAATAGGATAAACTGTAGTTGAGACATTTTACTGATTTGCTGTTGATGAGTTTATAGGGGCGTTATCAGAAAACTACTTCTAAACAGCTATTCAGGATAGTATGTTTGTAATCTTGATTTCAGAAAAATTAAATAACAATTATTATTCATTTCAATTAAAAACGAATTTGGGAAGATATTATTTTAAGACAGGTACTTATGAGGAGAAAATACAGATGTTAAAATGAATTTTACTTCAGAGGATTGCACTGTTGTTGGAGTATTTATGTAATTCTGTTCCGAGATGCTATTGAAGATATCCCGTAGGCTTTATTAATATTACCAATGAATATGATGACGTATTGCTCTGATTTGTAAAATATATGTCTTTGAATATCGGAATTAATTTAAATTCGACTGGTAAAAAGACAAACTGTTTCTAAAATCAGACTGAAATACTCTCCACATTCCTCACCAATGAAATAATCGAGCTATTTCAAAACACCATCTATAATTGATTTTATTTGCAACGTTCAAAAAAGGAATTACTTCTATTATAGGAAAAGACTCATGAAATAAAGAATTATTTTACACACATATATGTTGTAATAAAATTACCATTTGTTGCACATTTGATGAACTGAATAACTAATTGTTGATTAGAAGATTTACACGCATTCCTAATTCTCTGTGATTCCACGTTACTTCCTTATAAGTAACTCGATAAAATATAAGTTAGAAAAAGAATAATGAGAAACGTCTTACTGACCCAATTTACAACTCAATGATTCATTGGATTTCATAGCTACAATAATGAGCCAAACAAATTATTGACGTTAAAGGAAATATTATTCTTTTGTGCTCAGATAACTGAGACTACACAAAGCACCGTTAGCTTGAAATGAAGAAGTGTTATTACCGCATTTATTTCAGAGTTGCAAATTGTCCTTGTGATTTCTTCAACACAATGGATTTAACTTTAATTCCCGACTCAAAGCTAGCACGGCATTCACATAAAATTAGCTCAACGGTAATTTTCTGCTATTAAATGAATAAAAAATTGCAAATTAATTTCGAGTTATGTGTCAAGGGATGATATTAATAATAAGATGCTGTCCCTATACTCTGATATCTTGAAAAGTTGTTGGTATTGACCACACAACTTGTACTTCCAGTTTTATAGCTTGTTTGAGTATGCCTACAAATTAATGAAAATGAGAGTAATTTTCATAGCTATGTTATAACTTCGAGAGACTGGACGTATAGTCGATGTTAATTCATGTATGAATAAAGAGATAATCTCACTTTGTGGATCAATTATGAATACATAAATACATTTAATGAACGACTAGGGATGGAAAAACAGACAGAAAATTTCATTAAATGTCGTTTTGAGCATTACCTGATTATATTGATATATGGTAATGCTCTAGACCTCAAGAAATGATTAAAACACATTCAACGTATAGGGTTGTTTTTTGTCTTGACAATAAAGTAAATCACCTGAAAATTATCACTATATTTAAGACTCTTTCGTAATTTTATTCCACATTTCTATGTTTATCCTTCTCGTGATCGTACAATACCCAAATTTCCAGTCGACTACTTAAGATTAAGGGCTTAAAATTCCTATCGAACAAAGCAAACACAAAACTTAGGGATGGTTAATTTGTCAACCCTTCCACAATCTCATCCACTAAAATATTCTACCTGGCGATTTGATAGTCAGCTCAATATCTATTAAGGTTTCATTTGTTGGATCACGTTGAGACAAAATGAGTGATAATCTTCTCAGTTATAACCCTCTTATACCATTCTTATTACCATAATGGGCTGAAATGATTTCTTTTGTCGAAATCATGCCTAAGACCGGATGTCAAGCTATTGAATTTGGTCTGTTCAATTCGGGAGTTTTACAATTTGAATGAACGTAGGAGGAGAACTTTGCATAGAAGTGTGGGCGCCATTAGGTTTAGCTTAATGCGATGTTTTCGACAATTTTCCTCATAAAGAATTCACGATTCAGAATTTTAATACATCTCACCCTGAGAAATAATCAGATATAAGTCAGCAGATTCGCCTTTGGTTCATCTGTGTAAAAGAAAACATTTAACCAAGAGATAAACCTTAGTTCCGCCTGTATAAACGAAACTAGTAAGCCAGCAGATCAACCTTAAGTCTACCTATATAAATGAAACGATTGAGCCAACCGATCCACCTAAGGTGGATCGCTGTATAAACGATACATTGTAGCCAACATTCATAATTTTATCTGTATAAACACAACTAGTCATCAAGCAGATGAATCTCAGTTTGGCCTGTATAAACAGAACCAGTAAACCAGTAGAACTACCTTAGGTATGTTGAGTGAATGAAGAAACTTTTAATCCAACAAAGCGATTTTAACTTCTCCTATATAAACGTAACTAGTATCCAGCAGATGTTCCTCAGTTGGGCCTGTATAAATGGAACGAGTAAGTCAGCCTATTTGACTTAGGTCTGTTTATAGACGAAACTTTTAAGCTAAAAGGGCAATCCTAACTTTCAAAGCAACGACTCATCCAGTATATGGACCACAGTAGGGCCTGTATAAACGGACCTAGTAAGCCGGCAGATCTACCTTAGGTCTTGTTGAATGATTGTTTGGGCTATTACCATCATCTATTGTGGATGTAATGTTTTCCGACGTTTCGATAGACATCTTCTATCTTTATCAAGGAGAAAAGTAAGAAACCTTTTGAAAATTATCAATTTTCAAAAAGTCAATTGACAGAAGTCATGAAAGAAAAATGAACGATGTCAATTGACTTTTTGAAAATTGATAATTTTCAAAAGGTTTCTTACTTTTCTCCTTGATAAAGATAGAAGATGTCTATCGAAACGTCGGAAAACATTACATCCACAATAGATGATGGTAATAGCCCAAACAATCATTCAACACGAGCTCCATCATCAACAATATCTCGTCATCTACCTTAGGTCTGTTGTATAAACGAAACTTGCAAGGCTAAAAGAGCAATACTTACTTGCAACGCCTTTATAAACGATACTAGTTAACAAACAAATCAGCTTTAGGTCGGCCTGTGAAAAAAGAACTAGTTAGCCAGTCGATCAGCAGCAGGTCTCGACATATCTATCTTAGGTTGCCTGTATAAATAAAACCAGTAAGCCAACTTATCAATCTAAGTTCTGTCTTTGAAAAAAAAGTAGTGAGCCAGCCTAGCTTTCTCAGGTTCACTTGTTCAAACAACTATTTACTAAGCACAATTGAGCCTGTTTGATATCGGAACTAGTTAACCAGTAGATGTTTTTTACGTTCGGAATTAGTAAGGCACTGAGCAATCCCTATTTCACCTATATAAAGGCAACTAGTCTGCCGGTACGTGAACCTAAGTTAGGCCTGTATAAACGAAACTAGAAAGCCAGTAGATTCTTAGGCTTACCTGTAAAAATGGAACTAGTAAGCCTGCAGATCTACCTCCTAAGCGGATTCATCTTTATAAACTACGCTGTGGATGAGGTAACTTCGTCAAGGAAATCAGTAACAATCTATTTAGGTTAACCTCTGATATTAAGTGAAGACGTTTTGAAAAACGTATTTATGAAAGCGTAATATTCTTGGAACGTTTGCGGTTTTCAATAGTAGTATCTGGGAGTATGAAATTCATTCATCAAACATTCCGAACAGTTCAAACGCTCCAATAGGTACTTCAACATGATACGATATTTTCTATTTTCGTTCTCTGCAACAGAAGTATGACGAATCTGCGAAATAAGGAATTTAATGGTCTTATTATTGGATCCATTACAAATGAGATTCTGTAATTTGTTAAATTACGCGGTGAACTTTCTTTTCATGGAAGTGTAGCCAGCGTCTTGCTTATCGTACGAGATTCTTTTAAGTTCGATCGAGTTTACAAATGGAGGGTAAAGAGCTTGTTAAATATACAAGAAGCTCTTAAAATATCTATATAATATTCAATGAGTTTCAAATAAAAGTTGTAATCAAACATTTTTATTTTCTTAATTCCGTTATTCAATGAGATGAGAATTCGATCGGTCTACGCCACTGCCCACTTGAATTCTCGGCACGCAAGTTTCCCACGTTTGGTACTGAACAATAAGAAATTCCTTCAGCTGGAAAGTTGGTACTTTCTTTCATATCTTGATAAATACTTGAAGTTTAATCGATCAATATTTAACTTTGATTTCTGAAGATTTGGGTCGATTTATTCAAGACGGAGTAATATCCTTTGTGAAGTATCGAAATGATCATTTAATTTAATCTAGAATTATGTGGGTTTTGAATGAAAATATAACATTGTTACTACTCAAATATTTATTTGAAGAGTACTTTTCAAAGACAAAAAATTAATGGATATTGGTAACGCTGATTCAATATGATACGAACTTTATAGGTATATATTTTTATTTTGATTTTAAAATGAACTCCTTTCGCAATACGTGATCATTATCGAACATTTTGTATACATCTTTATGTTGAAATGCGAATAATGTCATAATATTTGTATTTTTCTTATTTTTGTATCAACCAAGCAATTTTTTTTATCAGGCGTTTGTCACAAGAGCTATTGAAATTTTCCTTACACTTTTATAAGGGTGAGATGTTATTTTTATGAAAATAAGTGATAAAAGTTTATATACTACATATCAACAATTTTTTCTATATTTACTGAATTTTCTAGTTATTTTAGTGTAATCTATCAAAGAGGTGAACTCAGTGTTAAATTATTACCACCTTCGCGGGAAATATTCCTTTCGAATATTATCGTTGTTATATACAATTGTTCATTCAAATAATTAATAAAACAACCTTCGAAGAACTAACTCGATAGTACCATATAGGTAATTGAAGAAACAGTCATTCAGAATGCATGCTTAATGCTTGTATATATCTTGATATGCATAAAAAAATTAGTTAATAGCACTCACCATAAAAAAAATATGATAGAACTACGCATTATTGTAGGACCCTGTATATTAATACAGAATTTGAACAGGATCATAACAGTACTAAATCTTATCGATAAAGCAGTTACTGAGAGAAAGAAAGGAATTCTTGATACTTCTGACATTCTGTCGAAAAATTAAAACTTTTTATTTGTTCTGAAATCTTAAAAAATATGGTAACTCATAGCTTTTTACAACAAGGTTGCAAAAGGGAATTGAAAGACAGAAAAATTGATTTATTGAATCAGTTATCCGACAATTTCTGATTTTAATCCAGTTCCTATCACCTAAATATTGTTCAATAAATGAAAGTTCCATCAACTGTAAATATCCAAGATAATTAGTGTCATATCTTTTTATACCGATTTACTGGTTATTTGTTAGTTTAAAGAGCAATTTCCTGTGAGAGATAGTGGCACCTTCCTGTTAACCAATTTAAGGGTGCACAAGACCTTATGTCAATGTTTGCCATGTGTTCCTTTACTTCTGGTTTTTAAACAGTTTATTTTCAGTTTGACGTGGGCAATTACGATTCTACGAATGAAAATATTTGAACAGATCAAGAAAATTGTTTTGGCCGTCTCATCATTAAACGAAATGCAGATATTTACGAAAGCCTAGCTTGATTTATCGATTATGTCATTCTTTATCGCATATTCATTGTTTCACAGTTTTATGAATCGCTTTTGTTTTTTTTTACAAACGATAGCATAAACAGAAAAGTAAAATACGCGCGAATTGAAGTGAGTTTACGATTAATAAATCATTTTCCAGTACTTGGAACAATTTCAATGAAACCTATCACCCTTTTTTGAATTCAGCACGGTGGTGATTTACAAAAATGGAACATTGAGATTTGAGTGCCCCCCTGCAAGTATTCCAAGTAGGCGATATTAAATAAGAACAATTTCTTGTAGACAATTTTATAGCACCATTCGGTTTTACAACTGTCGATTGCCAACCCCTGGGACGGGCACTTGAATTAGGTATGCATTTTAGTACCATTTAGGTAAAGAATATTTTGCATGTTGCGGCTCTTGAAACACAAAAAGATCACTTTTATGAGGTGCAAGACTTATATTACAGACCTGCGAAGCGGATTCTTTGACATCAGCTATGCTTTTAATGGGCAACAGTCTTGCCTACACAGAAAATTGCTAAGTTACATGACCTTTCAGAAGTGCTTACGTTGCAACAATTCATGCATTGAAGAATCTGCCTTAATCTCTCTTTATAGCGTCAATGAGAAGAAATATTTCTCAGACAGAATAAAAGGAATCGTTAAATATGACTATTCTCTAACTATCACAATATTTCTATAAATTGATAAATTGATGGTTATTTTACCTACACTTTGTCAACTTTAATTGATCCCGATATTGGTACAATAATAACAATATTTAATTGCATGTGCTCCCTTGATGGAAATACTTTTTATATTTTTACACCAATTTTTTAGCCGAAACTGTGGCTATTACAGTTTTCCTAACCGTAATCTATATTTATACATGTGAAGATTTTTTGAAATATCACCCTGAATGAGGTAATCAATATCATACAGCAATTATTGCAAAAAAATAATAAAAACTATGGACAACTTGAACTTTTTTTACATTAGACCAACGTCGATATGGCAACGTGTGTAATGAATTTATATTTTCTGAACTAAACTCAGTCTGATATTGAAATATTTTTTGTTGTTTGAATTTCAGGCAAATTTTATTATTATAAATCTGATAATTGATTATTTCAAAGGTTTCAGTATTTCTTGTAATTTAGGCTGATATTGAAAATAAATAACGAGTTTTTCGTATATCTTTATGACTGAATCAATGAAATAATTCTTCAAGAGAGTGATCAGTGTTTAATCAGATTCTACGAGTAATTTATTTACATTAATTGTATACAGGGTGTAACTAAATAAGTATAAAACATTTAAGGAGGTGATTTCTCATCGAGAAAAAGATAGGATCTTTCATATAAAGAAACTTCATTGGAGCATCCCTTGTTAAGATACAGCCCCTCGGAGTGAGTACATAAAATTTGTATAACAATTTTTTTCACAAGCACCAAAAAAGATAGAATATTGAAATTAAAATAACGTTTCATACTAGCAAAAAGACACTTATCCAGTTATTTATTTAGTTTACCTCATGGTTGTAAGGGTGGGAAACGCTAAAGTTTATTTCCAATGTAACTTTTTGTCTTATTATTTGTTTACCATTTAAAAATTTATTTACGATTGCCTGTTTCATTCTAAACAAAAAATATCTCAGTTTTTTGCCCAAAATAAAACAGTTCGCAGAAAAAAAAAAATTTTACGAACAACTACAGAGATAGTTACATCGTCATAAATACGAATTGGATTTATTATTATTCTGCAGTTAGTACCTGCATTAAACGACTAAATGGTAAAAAACAAAACTAATTTATTAATAACAATATTGTAACTTTTTTGGTGCTTGTGAAAAAAATTATTATTCAAATTTTATGTACTCCCTTTGAGGGGCTGTATCTTAACAAGGGATGCTCAAATGAAGGTTCTTTATATGAAAGATCGTATCTTTTTTTCGATGAGGAATCACCTCCTTAAATATTTTACACTTATTTAGTTACACTCTGTATATCGCTAGTTTTTCAACTCAACTATTATTGTAACAAATTCAGTATGATCTGCTTCGGGAATAAAAGTCTAGTAAAAATAATTTAAAATTATCCCAAAATTATTTTTATGGCGTCATCCTATTTGAAATAATAAAAGAACTTTTTTTGAGAAAATAAGCATTAATGAGAAAGTTACAAATAATTTATCTTCTTCGCCAATATCTTAAAATTGGTAAATAAACGAATAATATTTCGACCTATTAAAAAAAAATACTAAGCACTCCAATAAACCAGATAGGTAAATGAAAAAAAAGCCCTTCAAAAATTTAATGAAGACATCTGAAATAGTTGTTCATTAATTGTTTTTTTATTAAGGACAACAATATTCCAAATGCTAATAATCAGTGGACCTATATTTAGAAGTTATTAATTTTTGTTTAGTTATTAATTTAACTGACGTAGAAAACTATTGAGTTTCATTGAATACAGAGAAAAAAGTTGCTCTATAAATTTATATTGACCTGTTCTCTTATATTCAAAGGTCTATCTTCTTTCAAAAATGTATTTTAATTAATTGAATAATGTAAGTAAGTTTTTTCTGATTATATAATCTTTAAAAAAAAATTAATAACAAAGAAAATATTAAATATTGTCCTATATTTTCCAAATAGCAAAAACTAGCTTTGTGAAAAAAATTCTTGTGTTATAGTTTCACAATTTCATTTTCTTTGTACATCTTTCAAACAGCTTTATTTTACTGATGAATGAAAAACGATGGAATAACATTCTGTAATAGCGGTAGTAAAATCTTTTGATTTAATTTTCAAACCGAGGACTTATTTCAAAACAATCCATCGAATACACAAGACATTTTAATTTATGAAATCAAAATAGATAACTTTATTATGATAAGTGGAAAGTCTATTTCGAAAAAATTTATTTTTTCTGTTGAGCCCAAAAATTCGAGACATTTGGGCATATTGCTAGACATTCTGTTACGTGACAGATAGAGTGAAATTGATATTATGGCTAAATAGAAAAATATAGTTATCAGTTGAGGGGCCACACTTAATTTTCCCTTTCAACAGAAAACAGATATCATTAGAATATTTTAAGGAAAACTTTCCTATGCAATATAAAGAAATTTTTAGTGTTATGCTTCTAATTATTTAGATAAGGGACGATTTTTCATTTTATAAAAACATTACCATCGTCCGTGACCAATAAAAAATCGATATATTACAACGAAATTTAAAAAAATATTTTTGCAATAGCTATTCAATAAAGTATAGCCAGATAATTCATGAATAAATGCACAGTTTTGCTAAACTCTCGAAATTTACCCTAATGTATATAAATTTTGATAATGTTATGAATGGATAGTAATTGTATTACGGAAGTGAATATCACTCAACTCAACTGACTACCCTGATAACAGATTTTTTTGCTGATTGCGCTACTTATATTCTAAATGAGTGGAATTGAATATGTAAAACTTTATGAATGAATTAGGATGATTGTTCTTGAAAGAAATAATTATTTCCATGTAATTTTCACGAGACAATTTGATCAATCAAGTCTTTATTCGCGTTAAACAAAAATTGTGTTTGAATAATCTAGGTATAAAACTGAGACAAATATTTGTTTATTTTTACGTCATATGAATGAAAAATTTGTGTATTACTAATGAAACTTTCAGAAGAAAATGGAATGAAGTTTTTTATCAATTAAATAGTTCGATTTTGTATGAATATAATAATTGTTCCCGTCTGATAAATCGGTATATGGCTGGTTAATTAGACAGTTAACAGTGGGTGGTATGAATCAACAGGTGGAAAATGACAGAGCCAAGCTCGCGACTTCATCCTTTTTTTATGGGTACTGAGCAGTTATAAAATAAACTGTACGGTATTTCATTCCATTTGAAAATAGCTGCTTACTAATTCTCAAGAAATGATGTCGAAATCTTAGCTAATAAATTTTCGGTTAAATTACGAAAAAAAATTCCTGGATTTCGAAGATGAGTCCGGTTTTATTTGATGCTTGATATCAGTTTTCTTCCGTCTAGAAGGAACAACTTTCACTCAGACAGGTTAATGATCTTAGTACAATTTGAGGCGGTGTATGTAGTGAGGAATTTGCAAAGTTTAAACGTACCTTTATGTTCCAGTACATGCTCCAAGCAATACCGTGAAGAAGGTAGAAGAATTTGATGTTCAGGAAGCCATAGACTTCCGTTATCGAAGAAATTGCTCTCATTAAACAATGTGCGTACAAAGGCAATTTCCTCAGAAGCATTGCAGTTTGGGTAGCCAGCGCTTAGCTTCTCACCCTTTATAGATTCAAGTTTAAGGGTTGGATGAGCCCCTAGCTTACATCCCTGTTGTTCCGTTGAGAACGAAGCCTTGTGTCCACAGCACTTTTTAATATCAGATCTTTTCTCGTGTAAGCATAGTCTCGCAGAAGTATGGTCCACGCAATAATCATTAGGGTGGAAAACTTTGTTAAGGGGTATAACATAAAGGGAACCGTTTAAAAAACCAATAAAATCTCCTATTTCTTTTCCTATATAAAAGGGATTATCGCACTTTGGTGTCGAATTGTTTTTGAAATGCCAATTAACAGGGAACTCGTTGAGGGGTAAAAAATTTTTTTTCGCCGGGTTGTAAATTCGTAACTCCCACTTTTTTCCATTGGACGGCACACACACATCTTTCTCTAGGGTTTCTTTTGAAGAGCAACATTTTTGTATTGTCACATTTTTCGCGGAGTTCACTGTTGCGAGGAAAAACGTCAAAAAAATTAAAGAGCGGTGGAGGTTTTTCATCTTCATCTTAAAACTTTTTAACACAAACTGCACTGGTCCTTTGGGGCACTGTCATTTGTTGAATTGAATTTTGAGCGCGCACAAGACTGACAACTGCTAAATAGTTAAACGTTGAGTAGCGACTGTTCTTCAGGTTGCTGTTTCTGCATTGTCGAAGTAGAAGTTGTGCGTTGAGAGCTTGGGGACCAGTTTAATACGAACTAGGTAGGAAGGCATTCGGCGCCAGGGGCGGACCATTGGTGGGGTTAGATAGGGCACGTGCTACGGTTTATTAATAACAATTCTTCAGAGAATTGACGCTACCGGAACTGGAACGAATGCTGAAGACCCTTCCTCAGAATTCTAAATAAAAATTTTTCTCTATCATCAATAATTAACACAATGCTCTTATTATCCCAAATGATGGAATTGGTATGGTCTTTTAGGCATAAGAATAAGTTGGAATATTATAAGATTTATTTTCTATCTGTTACTTTAAACTATATGTGGTTGAAATAAAAAAACTTAACCAAAGAATGAAAAAACTATTTCTTTCCTAAGATAAAAAAATGATTCGTTCTCTTATAATAAAAAGTTAATCCATTGGAAAACTGTTACATAAAATGCGTTGTTCCTGAGATGATTCCGTGTTTTTTTCGATTCCTATGTCATTGTTTTCGGTATGAAATGATAAATCTCCAAGAATGAACAAAAAATTTATTACATTTGTCGTGTGATTGGAATATCGAGCCAAAAATATTCTCAAAACATTGAGTTACTACTCTCATGAAAAATTTCTGTTAAAATTTGAGAGTATTTATTAATTATTATACCCGGAGTTTCGAAAGAAATATGCTTTTGAATTATCGGAGTGGATTTTCAACTTACTATCAACAAAGACAATATAATATTACTTTTATCTATAACTATAACTTATTACTATACTATTATCTTATAACTACCAGTATAACTCAATCCATAACAATAGCTACAATTATATCTTTAAATATTGTACAACATAGACTATAACTATAAGACAGACAAATCACGAAACACGTTCTTAAAAACATGAACTCCTCAGAAAATGTGCTAGAGCTTTTAATGCCAATTGGTTATATCAGTTATGCCTATAGTTTAAAGTAATAACCATAACTATTACTATTATTATAATTGTGTAATTGTATATTATCTCAATAGAATATCTATATTGATATAAAGTGTGAATAATATATTATTCCATTATTACAATAGAATATTTCTAGTCTCTATAACTATAACTTTATTATTTCGTATTACTTTATTATCATCTCATAAATATAACTTAAACTCATTCTATAACGATATTTATAACTATTTTCAATTTTTTATAATTATTATGAGATAGATTTTTAAATCACGAAACACATCATTACACTGCACAACTTCAAAAAAGATGTGCTAGAGCTTTTAATTCGTAGCAGAAGATTGCGTATTTGAATATCTCAATTTGATAAAAATTTTGCTCTATTATCAATAATTAACACAATGCTCTTATTATCCCAAATGATGGAATTGGTATGATGTTTTAGGAATAAGAATGAATTGGAAAATTAAATGATTTATTTTCAATCTGTTACTATAAACTATATGTGGTTGAAATTAAAAAACTCAACCAAAAATGAAAAAACAATTTTTTCCCTACTATAACAACTGATTTGTTCTCTTATAATAAAAAGTTAATCCATTGAAAAACTAGTACATAAAATGCGTTGTTCCTGAGGTGATTCGGTGCTTCTTTCGACTTCCTATGTCATTGTTTTCGGTATGAAATGATAAATCTCCAAGAATGAAGAAAAAATTGATTACGTTTGTCGTGTAACTTATAGTTTGGAATATCGAGCCACAACTATTCTCAAAACATTGAGTTACTACTTTCATGAAAAATTTCTGCTAAAATTTGAGAATATTTATTAATTATTATACCCGGAAATTTCGAAAGAAATATGCTTTTGAATTATCGGAGTGGATTTTTAACTTACTATCAACAGAGAGAATAGAATATTACTTCTATCTATAACTATAACTTATTACTTTACTTATTATCTTATAACTACCAGTATAACTCAATCCATAACTATAGATAAAATTATTATTTAAATATTGTACAACATTGACTATTCGTTCAATAAGTTCTTATAAACATGAACTTCTCAGAAAATGTGCTAGAGCTTTTAATGCAAATTGGATATATCAGTTATGCCTATAGTTATAAGTAATAGCCATAACTATTATAATTGTATATTATCTCAATAAAAGGTCTATATTGATATAAAATGTGAACAATATATTATTATTATATATTATTCCATTATTACAATAGAATATCTCTAGTCTCTATAACTATAACTTTATTATTACTTATTATTTTATTATTACCTAACTATTACTTTATTATCATCTTATAAGTATAACTGAAACTCATTTTATAGCTATATTTATAATTATTTTCAATTTTTTATAATTATTATGAGATTTTTAAATGACGAAACACATCATTACACTGCACGACTTAAAAAAAACGTGCTAGAGCTTTTAATTCGTCGCAGAAGGGTAATAGGTGTAAGTTATTACTATTACCAGATACAATAAAATATTTCTCTTCTCTTTGTCTATGACTATAATATAACTATAATTATTATTATTATTCACCACATTACTATTATATATTATTATATATAAATTATTAAATATTAATATATTATTATAATTAATTATAATTATAATATAATATAATTATTAATATATTAATAATATTAAATTAATAATAATAATTGAAGATGCTGATATCATTTGGGATTGTTTCAAAGGATTTTTTGCGGTGGCAAGCTCCCTTTCACGAGTCGTCCATGGCTGATTCATTAAATTGGACCTCTCGTTGATACACACAGACTCCAATCCCCACTTAATTATACTTGTCAAGTCATGTAAAATGTGAAAGAATTCATGCATTCTCACAAATCTTCAAGGAATATCACGCTGGATGCAGTATCCGAAGAACAATATCCAGGTCGTGGTTATTTCTGGACCGGTCAGTAGATGCACAATGCATCTAGCCAAACAATAATCTTTTATCCTTTCAACCAAATGATTTGGGGACAAGAAGGAATTCTCACAAGATACAATGGATGGTCAATCCCTTCGGTATCCATGTCATCGGCAGCTGTTCCTTTTGAAACTAAAAGATACCGGCAACCTCCATCAACTTCAGGTCAAGAAGGAAATTATGTACTCGAAGATCTCAAGAACATTGAGAACATGTACCTTGTAATTGAGTCAAGGCAAGCCGAATTGTACGGAATGATCGTCTTGGTCGAAATGAAATGGCGTATAACCAGGTTTTCTGTAAATTTAAGTCTCTTTTATTATTTTTGTTCATTTAAACATTGGAATCGTAACCCTAGATAACATTTCTAGAATCACTATGAAAAACATAATTTAGAGCGCTATCCGGATCATCACTTGTTTTTTAATGACACTCATCGAGGGTGGCAATTTCTCGAATCAAATACTGGATGTAGAACTCGCAATTGAGGAAGTTTTTGAGTAGGTGAATTAAATTTGAGGCACTACTCATGGCCAGCCCGTTCCTCAGATTTAAATCCCCTTTTTTTATTATTAGGGCGTTTACAAAAAAAATTTTATTCAAAGCGTTGCCTAGCTGCGTTAACAAATTTCTCAAGTTACTTAGAACATCAACTCTCGAGGATATTCCCTGCAAATAATTAGATATCCTTTGAAAAGATGTAGGACGTGTATTGGGGCTGATGGTAAAGAATTTGAACATTTGTTGTAATAAAAATTTTAATTCCGTAACTGACTTATTAAACTTACACTAAACAAATGGCAAATAGGTCTACTATCCATCTCTCTCACAATGTTGCCGCAAAATTAGGAACCTACCAAGAGCTTGTACTAAAAAAACATTTTAACTTAGTAATATGGGTTAGCAAAAATCGGGTTACTTGAGGTTTCAATTTTCCTTGTTTTTTTGGTATGAAACTCACAAATAATATATTGTACCATTTTACATTACTGATTGAACGCAACTTTTAATTGCACAGGCCAAGGCACTTAAATACAGTTTTTTAAAGGAGGGTCTTTAAAAGTAAACAAATTTAAAAAAATTTAAATCATAGTTTAACAAATAGACTTGGTTCTGAGAAACTTGTGGAAATTGTGTTATTATTATTAATTATGATTCTAGAAATGTTATTTACAGTTACGGTTCCAATGTTTGAATGAATAGAAACAATAAAAATTATCCACAATAACAGAAGAATGATCACTGTTTGGCCATAATTTTCAAACTGCATGGGATGAATTTTTTTCTGAATTGTCTCATGATGTTTACAATCAATCGTGTCACCTCGTTTCATCTTGACACCCTGTTTACTCAACTAGAAAAATTCATCATAACCAACATGAAATTCAAATAAGGGTGAAGGTACAATTCTGCATAATCAAGTATTTTTTTTTGTACGAGATTAGAAAGAAATAACACCTTTTGTGTGAATTTACTGAAAGATGAATCAGCTTCGATGATAATTCTTGTTTCGGAAGTGTTAAAAGGTGAACTCCAAATTTGTTATCTCTTCTAACAGCTTATCTCTAAATGAATACAAGAAAAATTAGGGATAACCTGTTTGGAATGACAACTTTCGCTTTCACAATGTTTACAAATATTGTAAAATCTTATAGTACCAATAAATGAAGCAGTAGTACGAAGAGGGCAGTAAATAATTTTTGAAAAAAAGTATTAGACTGTTCTTGAACAAACCTTTATTTGGGTACAATAAAACGAAGAATAAAACGCAGTGTCGTTTTCTAGAAGACCATTGAATTAATAGGGGTCTATCTATACGACTTGAACTGCAAGTCCGAAAAACAAAGACCGTTTAGATATCACTCATTTGTAATGTTTTCAGGTAGTTCTAATTTTTCATAACCGAATTTGAAGATCATCATCCTGTATGAGTCAGCGTCACCACGATTCTCGCTGTATAAATAATCTGTCGTAAATATATACTGCTTTAAATCCTCTTCCTTAATAACTTCCCTTTATACTTCTAAGTAAAATAATCAAAAAAACCCGCAATGTTTTTATCGAAAGAAATTTCCTCACGTAGGTTTTTCCAGTACACTAAATAAGATGCCGAAATAAATATGGTTTTCATTAATATCACACGGTATTGATCTGATGAACCGATGAATAAAATAAAATTCGCGACTGCTAAAAGATCCCAGAATTTATTATTGAGTGCCTTTTATAATTTGAACTGTTGAGAAATATGTAACACCTACACATATGAAGGAGACGTGTTTTAAATATCACAGAATCACTTGGAAATAAAATATTTATTAATAGAATGTTTAATTTCGATTCGGTTTGATTATTTATAATTGATGAAGCATCGGAATTCTTTTGTTTTGAGTGGTTATGAGAGCCAGAGCCAAAATAAAGTCGGTTAATGGAGTTCGCATATGTTGCCTTTCATAAATAAAATAGATATTCGATATTGGCCAAGTGCAAATCGAATTCATAAAAATAAATCTTCACTTGGTCGAAAAGTGCAAAGAAGGATAATACCTCAGGATATCAAGTAGCACAAGCTAACATATGAATTTGATCAAGTATGGAATCATATTGATAATTGTGGGAAAAAATTTGATTAGTAGCTACATTTAAAATTTCGAAACTTATGAACAATCAAACGACTGATTCCTGTTTGGAACATTACACTTAATTTATTTTCAAATAAACTAGACCTCTGTTAATTAACAACTTTTCCGGGACTTCCTCAATCATTATAAATTAAAAAATATTTTATTTGTGGCCATAACTTAATTTCTTCCGTAAATCCTTTCTAGTATATCCATAAAATAAGATGTGTCATAAATTGTACATAAATTCAATGCTTGATTTATAATTATTTTTCAAGTTAACAAATAAAGAAAATTCAGCGTTATCTTCTTAAATTCTTTTTATCACTTTCACTTACCGTTTTCAAGTTAACAAAAAACATATATTTATAAATGAAACTAAACTCCATTGATTTATGAATTTAAAAAACATATTATTTCAGCCCAATAATGGTTTCCAATTGTTTTAAAACGTTTTTTCATATTTTTGTTGTTTAAAATGACGTCAATAGGTCATACATACAAACTATATGATATAGCTCAGTCCATTCGGTATTATGTCTAGATAATTGTGCGAAAAACTTGGAATAGTACATTAAAAATTTATTATTAATAAGTTAATTAATTAAATTAGATATATTTGAACTGAAATTTTGTTGTATTCCGGAAAACAGATCGTTGAAAAGAAGGAGAAAATTTAACCTGATCTCGAAACTGTTGATCCATTATTAATAATTACAATATAAAAAACGCATGGCGTTGCAAAATAGAAATGAAAAAAATAGGGTATATGTGGTAAATTTAAAAACCTTAAAAATCATAATAACATCCTATTACTTCGAAGAATTGATTCCCGTTGGAATTCTTCATTGAAGTTAATTTTGCAATGAACTAGACCTTTGTAGAAACAATTGCTTTCGAGATTTTTTAAATCATTGAAAATAACAAAAATATTTAAATAATTACCGTCAAATTTTTCTTTTCGTGAAGCCTTTCTTGTATGTCTTCCTTTATTCATTATCATATTCTGAGTAAACAAATAAAGAATATCACCGTAATGTTGTAAAAAAATGTTTCTTTCATTAGTCACTTACTTACTGTTTTTATATAAATAAAATTCATTTGTTAACTGAAAAAGAATTATCTGCATTGGTATATAAATTATTCATAAACAAATTATTTTTCTCAATAATAATTTTTAATTGGCGATTAACTTTTTTTTATATTCTCACTATTGTTTAAGTAATTGACAGTTCTCTACAAATTAAGACAAAATTATATTGTGCATATTTTAATATAATTAAGCCATTATAATATTCACAAACACAATCCTCAGCAAATAATTATTCTAACTTCGGAAATGCATAGATTCGAAAGTATTAGTTTTCAAAAATGAAAATGGTATCAATAAGTTTGTATGACAGAACTGTATCAGAAATATTTCAAAAATACAGACATTTGGACGAACATATAAGCATTTTTTTCAGCGCTAAATAGTTGCAGACATTAAATATATCGTAAAAAAATCAACGAACATCCTTTTATTGGTGTTTATTTATTATTATCATTTATAATATAATTCATCATGAATTATTTCAAAAATTAGGATTTATTGAATTGAGTGTCAATTTTCGTTAGTCTTTAGATAGAGCATTGAGTATAAATCTACTAGATTTATACTCAATGGCTAGAGTCACTGTGGAAGCCACTACATCTATTTGTATAGTCACTGTTGTAGCTAGTGACTATCATCTCCATCTATGGGACTTTTGACTTATCATTAATGCTAACAATTTAGAAATCTTCTCATATATTGAGTTTATTTATTGAAATAATTTTCATTGCGTTATAAATTAAATGGTTCAATACAATTATTGCCTATATTGCATTATATATTGTCACAAAGTCGATATTTGGTATTTCCACAAACCTACCTGAAAACAAGATAACTAAATTCATGGTGAAGATCAAGGAATCTGTACGTGGTTATTTCGAATTCATCGTGACGGTTTGTTTCTGTATCACACTGTTCCTAAGCTCGTGAAAAGACTTCTGACATCAAATCAGTGCTTTTACATAGTTATTCCATTCAAATTCATTAAATAAGGTGATTAGGAATAAGGGAGGAAATTCGAAAACACGTTAACAGAAACTTTATATATTTATATAATTTATGTGTATAATATATATAATCTCGAATGAAAATAATAAATAACTCTTGAATATGCTGTGTAAGAGTACAAAATTGGTAGACTTCCAACACAATTGCTTTTAACACTGAAAATATTCTAGATAATATCGTATCACATTAATTTTGTTCTTAATTCGAGAAACGCCTATTGCCACCAATCTTGAACCTTATCGAATAAATTATACAGGTGCGTTCGATGTACGCTAAAATAATTATAAAATTCAGCATTTTAACACATTCATTCACCTATAAAACAATTTTCAACATTCCCATTTTATGAAGGGCTAACAATATCACTGCAAGCAAAGGTATAATTTGAAAAAATCAGCACTGAGTATTACAATGTTTTCTTTAAACAGTTAGTATATTCCCGTGTCAAATTGCACCGAGGAATTATATCATTTTTCGAAATATCAAAATATCAATCTACAAATCGTCACAAAACTGAAAGTTTTGGGTACTTACAACAAGAGTTGTCGCAAAGCAACAGTTTTAGAAAGTGAAAAAAATTATTAGTCGAAAAATCTAGATCTAAGTGGGATTCAGAGCCATAGCAAGATAGATCGTGTTTATACCCGATAAGTAATGTAATTTTGTGAAAAACTTGTAAATATTTGTTTTTCATTAAAAAAAACTTATTTGACAGTATAAATTACAATTAGGCAACACCATCATAAGATATTAGACATTTCAGTAGAGAAGTAGATGTTACTCATCAATGTTGAATGACGAGTGTCCTGATAGTTGTAAATTGCTTCAAGATTTTATCGAAGGAATTAACTGAATAACAACTACAGAAATAAGTTGAAGCAAATGCGACGACCAACAACCAAGAGTTTCTAATAAAGTTGGCAAGTTCGAATGAAACCAATTGTACTAAGCAAATTCCGAAATCAAATACAGGGTGATTTACTACGATAAAGATCTTTTTCTCTAGAAAATTAATTCTCCTAATTTCAAATGGCACATATCCCGTGAGCCCCATAGCCATTCAGTTTTCATGCAAGTTATGGCATATAACGGAATAGTCATCAAATAATCCATGCCAAAATATACTGGAAATTTCTTAGAAAGGAAGATCTTTATCTCAAACCCTAATATTAAAATATTTAACTCCAAATTATTATCAGTCTTTCATATACGATTGATAGGCTATTTTCGTGAAACACCCTGTATCAAGAAAAGTTATGAAGAGGCAAAAAAACTATTTCAGATTCGAATATCAAAAGCAGCTTCACAAATATACAAGAAAAATATATAAACTTGCAAAATAAGAATTGGACGGATATGAAGAAAATTTATCATATTTTATATGAGAGTATAAAGAGTAAAATAACTATTTGGACTACACTTAAGCAAAGTCAAAATATATAAAACTGTTCTATTAACTATAATAAGCAGAATTCCGGGGTGTAGCTTATCAAAATTGGGAAATGTGGTAAAACTACTGAAGAATCTCATTAAATAGTTTAAACATATTTGAATTGAGCTTTTAACTAATCATAAAAGCATAGAAGTTTGCTGTAGATCAAATTTTAACAAGATCAAAATAAATTTTATTACCTTGGGTTTTCTTGTAATATACTCAGAATAAGGTGTTTGTAGCATTCAATATTCAACGAATTCGCTTGTTATATATGTGTTTCTCTTCTAAGTTACAAAGAACTATTCCTATATTTCTAAAAACAGTGATTGTAAATTCGAACATGGTGCAACTTGATATTGAGGAATTATTTAATAAATAGACTTATGACCCTGTCTTGATGTATAGGTTTCTTTGCTCAATCAGTCTGAGTGTGTTGGACATTTCTTGCTGAAAATATGCCAACACATAATTAGGGAATGTGCTACTTAGCATAAGTTATTCACTAGTGGTACCGGATAAAATGGCGTATTTACTGTTGGGCACATGTACCTATTATACCTTGCTATGACCCTGTAGACTCCTTCTTGTTTATATCCTACAAGAGATTAGCACCTTGTATCAATCAAATTAGTGTAGTCATAATTAAACTTGTCTTAAGTTAAGAATGGAACTTTATTATTTTTTATTCCATTCTCAAACTTTACAGCCTTTCTCTTGAAGAAACCTATGGTATGTAATGGCCTTTTGAATTTTTTATGAAATCATCACCTTAAGGGACTTGAGTGATACCTAGATTATTACACCAATTATTCTTCTTGTAATGAAAGAGATGAAGCCTCTTTTACCACTCACATGGGGCGACATCTACCTACTAAATTTTTTATTAAGTCCTTGTGTGCTTTCTCCACTTAGTGATGAAAGTTAACTAAACTACCAGTAGCAGGTGGATCCCAGCTGGAAGGAGCAGAAACTTTTATTAAACTACAGTATTAATTGAGAACAAAGTTGTTAATAGTCCAACATCAGGAAGTAAGTCACGGGTCTAACCACCAGATGGCGCTACTTACGGAAGATTCATTACGTTTTGGGATGATATGGCTGTTTTCTAAATGGGTGCCGAGCAAAAAAAAACGAGCAGATGATTAAGAGAGCTGTTTGGAGATGTTCACGCGCGATAAGAAGGAGTTTTTGCGTCGGTACATCACAATGGATGGAACATGAATTCATCTCTTCACTCTGGAAGCAAAGTGGCATCTGTTGAAAGGCGTTTGGACGAAGGAAAGCGTCCAAAAATTAAAACATTGGCGGGGAAGGTAATGGCCTCTTTATTTCGCGATGCGCATGAAATTTTGAATCGGTTGTTGGGATCGTTAAAAAGGTCGAACTTGAGAAAACATGGAAATCATCTTCTGAACAGCCTGAACAAAGTTGAAAGTTGATATTTACCTTAACAGCGACCGCTCTGCTTTGTTTCAAGATTGAAGATATCCAACTAACCCATATTTGAAGCAATAAATCAAATTTTATAAAGTAAGCAGGAAACCGTCACCTTAGGACAGTTCATGACCTCTTCCAATATCAACTAAGGATGGTGGAGCGGACTGGGCAACTGGTGGTGGTCCTTCTGATGGTGTCCATACTTTCACCTCTGAATGTGGACGACTCCCAAGATCATCTGTTGATAAAACCAAAGAATATGAAAATCCCTCCTTGATACAATTACCGATTTTATTATTTTGAAAAAACTTAGGTGTGCAAAATGTTGGAAACTCAGCTCCCTACTGAATCTGTTCTGCTCGTTTCGGATGAACCTTTGGCAGACAAGCATCTCTACGTAACAGCATTTGAGGATAAGTACCCGTTATGGATTTTTGCTACCATGGTGTTGTAGATTATAGATGGGAAGTCGTTTGACTTTCCATTGCTTCCTGACCAATCAGATATTATAAGCATTTACCCTACTCCGTATTCTCCCATAAACTTATATCACTAGTTTTTTGGGGGCAAGTGTTTTTATTTCATTAAAAAGTAGTCTCCTTATTTTGAAGTGTAAGAGATAGACTATTGCACATTATTTGTAAGGTTGATAAGTCCTCCGTCCTACACAACCTGTAAATTGGTTATTCCTCCTTTGTCATTTAATACAGTTGGAACCTCAAGTTCTAATGGCTTAAAAGCAGACCTAAATACGTTTTATAGATTCAAATGTTTGGGTTTCTGAACCTAATAGAGTTTTGCTCAGCAGACAGAAAGATTCTGGTCCAATGACAATCTATAAGATGCTTTCTCAGCTAGATCTTCGACTTTTTTATTTAGTCCCACATAACCAGTACCATACTATGGTGAGTTGATCATCTCTTTCCAGGAGTTTGAGGGAGCTCCGACATTCCAAGTTCTGTGCCAAGTTGTGGGTATTGTATCTCAACAACTTTAAGGTTGCCTTAATATTGGTGAGAATGTTGATTTGTGCAATTTTGAGAATTCTTTATAGCTTCTGCGTTTAGAGTTGCGTTGACCACCATGTAAGGGAAGAATTGGAGACAATTGGTCGTGTAATGCCAATGTTGAGCCAGAAAACCATTTGGATATTAGTCTCAAAGTTAAACACCACTGTAGCTTTTGAAAACATCAGATCAAGTTCCAAGTGCACTATCCAGTATCAGCCTCAACTTCTTTGGAAAACTGTAGTGGTGTCTCATTTGAATCTGGATCATTCAATGTCACCTTCTATCGCCCAGTAAATGCTTTCATAACATGAAGAAAGTGAACAGAATCAACTTAACTAATAATACATGAGATGTTGATGTATGGGTGAAAAAATGAAATTCTGTATTTTCTCCCATGCTTCAACCACTCAAAGCTAAATGAAAACCCACTGCACCTTCTCTAATATTCTGCGTAACAGTAAATGTTTTTCCCGTATCTAATGGAACAGTCCAGTTGACTGGATCTGGAGACTTCATCAAAATTTGCTCAGGTGATTTAACTCGAGTAGGCTCTGGTGGCGATTTAACTACTGGTTCAGAGTTGTAAATTTGTTCTTCCTTGTCCAAGATCTGCACATCTTCCTTTTCTTCTTCGTTAGCTGGTACTGATTTCACTGGATCAGCTGAATGAAAAAACAAAACTTGAGAAATCTCAAAAAATACAGTGAAAAGTTGATGTGTTGATATTTGGAACATCTGGTGATTTTTCATCTCGAATTTAGAGTGTTGAGCAACGTTATTTTCCTGAGAATATACGTACATACAAGTGGTGAAAACTCTGTGTGTGCCAAGGTTCGTGTGTGTATTCTTACCTCCAGAAACTCCTTTTCTTACGTCTTTAGTGCATACTTTTGACTTAGATGATTCTAATGAAATTTTTGTATTTGCTTTGGCCAATGTATCGTCTTCGTTTTTTGATGTAACCGAACTAGATTTAGACCGGGATGAGGCTGTTGTGTTCAAGGACGCTAAAACACCGTAATAATGGTTAAAATATGAAATCAATCATTCAGTTTCACATCAATACCTCGCAAATGCTTCACAAGCCATTCAAACCATTTTTACACTCAATGATAGGAAATAAAATCCCAGAGTTTATTTCGAGCAACAATATTCGTTTGTAGATATGAAAATTAATACGTAATTTTTTTCTTTCTCGACTGAGAAATAAACTCTGAGATAATCTTTCGTCATGCATTTATAGAAATAATTATCCTTGTTGGGGTTAGATTAGAAACCCACAGTGATTAGATAATTCCTTCTACATAATATGTAAAAATCAAGAATGCAAAAATTTTTTAACAATGATCAGTGACACGTGTGAATTGGTAAGCAAAAAGCAGACTTCACGAGTCTTGGCACACACTTGTCCATGCTTCTCGCTTACAAGGTCTTGGTTTTCTACTAGCTGAATGGCCATTTGTTGTCGGTTTCCTTTCTTTAACAGTTGCAGATCTGGACTGCCTCTTAGGAGATTTTTTTTCTCCTGATGAATCAGTAGTGGTGGGACCTACTGATTGAGAACGTACTGAAAAGAGAACTTATTTAAAACCTATATAAACAATTTAAAATTAAGAAGCAGAGATATCAACTTGAATGTTCGTGAAGAATTTATACGAACTGACAAATAAACTACAACATGTATTGGTAAAACGTAGGAATTATAGCAAGGAGTAAAGGATTAATCGTAAAGGTTTTTTCATCTGGATTGGTATTGTTTAGACCACCTGTTCGAGAAGATCCAAAGTTCGAAACGAAGCACAACTACTCTTATGAGATGTTGTCAACCGTGGTTTGCCAATGCCCAAAATCGAAGAAGAGTTGGCTTCAGATGTCGACGACTAAGAATCTTGGCTGATGAGTGGTAAGGGAATAAAAGTACAGTTTATCGTCGGATAAGGTTTTTCGGACTGCAGCGTTATCGGGCCCATCTCGTGATACCTTTGACGTTTGAGCATCATTGGCAACGATCACAGTGATGCAAAGAACGTCAAGATGGGATCGTGGAATGGTATCAGGGCATCAGTTCGTCTTTTTGATGAATATCGATTACTTAGGGTGCACACGTTGGCCGAACTATCTTTGATTTACCAATAAAGATTAAAAATTGAAAGAGCTCCTTCTGAGTGTTGCAGTTTCTTTGTCAGTCTTAGTACATAGTGAGATAATGAAGAGTTACCATTTCTGGGACTTTTTGATGCTCGTTGGTGGCTGCGTTTCAGCGATGAAGATTTCGTTGGGGAAATTTTTTTTGGACTGTTTTTATTCGAACCTCTCGAATCGTCATCTTTTCTAGGGATTGTTGGTTCCAGTTTTTCTCTCGTTGGCGATAGTATCAGCCCATCCAACTCTAAAATAAAATAGAAAATGATTGCATATAAAATTTAAAGTTATGAGTATTATACCTGATCCACCAGTTGTCCTTTCCAAGTGGTGCCTAACAATATCTCGTATGAGTCTTGTTGAATAATCTGCGTTTCTTTCTGCTTTTGTTGGTGAGCTTCTTTTATTATTGTCTTCGTCTTTTTCTCTTTTTGTGAAATTCTTATGTGGCACAGATGCAAGTGACAAGGCTGATAAGGAACTTCGTCTGGAAACTTGATCCCATAATTCCATCTGTTTATGGTACAAGTCATTGAACTTGTCATTAGTCAAATCACTACCCCAACCACGACTCTGAAATTGGGTCATTGTCACTTATACGAATAAGATAGTAGTAATACTCCCTCTCGTCACCACTTATAGCAGTGTGGAGCAGGTAAGGCTGCCTTATTATGCTTACCCTGTATTCAACAGCCTTCTTCCTCAACTCAACGACTTCCCTGTACCAGGAATCACTATTGTCGCCATTCACAAAAGACGAGCTAGAACCATCTGGTTCTTCCTTATTTGAACTAGGTTTTTTGTTCACTGAGAATTTACCCTCAGAGTACAACTCTGAAAATGGTCGAAATTTCTTCTTGTACTCGGTATTGAAATCCTCTGGTTTATCATCCCGATTGTTCTTTTCGTCAAACAAGGGTTCTAATTCACTAGCTGAGAAAGAAATTACCAGTCAAAATTAGGTAATACTGAACAGTGCAACATCGAGACAGTGAAGACGCAAGAATGCTTACTTGTTTAGAGATTTAAAAAGAAAGATTCTATGATTATTCGAAACAGTTGAAAATCACAGAATATTTGTTGTATGTGTACCGTTTGATCGATTATGTGTGTCATTTGGTAATTTTGAATTTTTTTTTCTGAGAGCAACAAAAGTGCGGGATATTTTTTGTGACTAATTCTATTGAGTGGCACTTAAACATTTTAATTTACCATTTCCAATATCTATTCGTTTCCTATGTATAATAGCATTTGCTGAAGGTTTGAGAGCACCCAATGATTTCGATTTCCTAGGTGAGTCAGAAGTGCAACCGGCTGCATCCCTTCGAGATATGTGTCCATTTGGCCATGCAAACTGAAATCTATATTCAGTACTTATTTTAGAAATTGCCTTCCTCAAAAGGCTTGACTCGCGATCCTGGAAAATTAAATTTTGATGAAAACGAATACAAACCACCAACATGTGTTTTTTGGCCCGCAATCTCAAACTCTGTTCAATTTACGATTGAATTTACACTAAATTTTCCTTTTCTACTCAAACCACCACCAAATTTTTCAAATCATATCAAATAATTTCAGTTCATTCGAAGGATATCAATTTTTCAATTATAGAAACATTAAAAAAAAAAACATTCCAAATGAAATGAATGGGTGCAAACCTATAAACATATAAAGCAGAAAGCATATTTGACTAGGTGCATATATTCAAAGCATACAATACTCAATTGAATGAAAAAAAAAGTTTGGTGAAAACGATGAAAGCAATTTTAACAAATAAATGAAAATTGATTCAAGGTTTGAAATGAGAATATTCTAATGAAAGAATCTGAAAATAGTTGAAACTAATGGTAATGCTCCAAATTTAATATTATACCATTACTTCCAATACCGTTCAATTCGTGAAATTATCCCTTTGTTTTTTATTTTTTGTTTCAAACAGATTCTGCTATTTCCTCATGAAGTGAAACGTTACAATTCATTCTGAAAAAATTGCTGTATCCATTGCTCTGTTGTTTATATTTTTCGGTAACCCAGTGATTAATTTCATAGTTTCTTCAATGTACTTTGTTACTCACCAACGGAAATCTAGACATAATTATCTGTATAACTTTTTACGGATCTATTTAAAATAGAAACTAATTCGTTCACTTCACTCGAGAATGATCTTGAAGACTGATACCATGCGGAACCTTTTCAGTGGTACCTAGCATTTGGTAAAATGGAAATAATTCGTGCGCAAAATAACCTACTTATTAAAATGATTGCCAGTTTTAACGCTTCGAGATCAAAAGGGTTTTGCATAATAGTTACTATGTTGTGGTGGAGTCAATAATTTAAACGTAGTGTAGTTGAGCGCTTTTGTACTATTTTATTTAGTTTTTGATAACCCTAAAAGTTGAAAAAAAGCATGTGGACTTGACCTAGAACCATTTTATACTTTTATTTTGCTGAAATATGCACAGTTGTATTATGTTAGATTTTTTCTTGTGCGGTGTTCAATCTCAGGTGAGCCACCCTGTATATTTCTTATCCCATGGTGATTGTAAACGCTTTCTGAAACACGTAAGATGATTTGTCTTATTAGATATTTTCTGACGCATATATTTTTTTTTTAAATGTAATTGAAGGCATCGACTGCTTCGGTCTTTAGCCTTTAACAGATTTTAACATTATACATTAAGTAAGTTCTTATAAAATGTATAAATAATTGTAAATAAATTATTGAAGTATGTAAATAAAATAATACATAAATAAAATAAATTTAGTCTGTGTTCGAATAGATAGTTCATAAGTATGTGTGAATACATGTGTACAAATATAATTTTATGTGCATAAACAGAAGATTACATGTGTAAATAAATTTTATGATATAAAAAACAATTCAAATAATAAGCCTCAATATACATAAAAAACACCCCCAATAAAATTATTCGACGTTTGCTTAATTTTTTCCAATCAAAATGGTATAAGAAATATACGTTTGAGCCGAAAAAATAGATTTTTACATCATATACAGAGGTCGTTCCTGTGTCTAGAATAGATAAGAAACTGAAAAATAATGGGGATGTGTTTAGTAAAAAATTTTCGTTTTCAAGATGAAGATAGTTGAAGAAAAAAAATATTTATCTTTTACGATTTTTCTAAAACTAAATGTTTTATAATAAAGTCTAAATATTTAGAGAAATATCTACTTCATCCCCTGTAATTCCTGATGTTTGTGGACTACCAATTTTTTTTTCGATATGAACATGCCAACATTAATGAATTAGACATAAATAACTATATTAGTACAAGAAATACACTTGCATAAAATTTTGGAACTTACCCTGAATCTGGGCTCTGCTTTTTTTTCATTTTTAGAAGTGAAAAACTCGTTATGCCTGTAGGCGATATCTGGGTATTTCTTTCTTCGTGGCATTGCTGGCTCCGATATTCGCACTAAACACATATCAAAATGTAGCCTTAATTTTTTTCACTTCACTGATTCTCAACATACTCTTAGCCATTCTCTTATCATTTTTCCTATCTAGTTAGGGTCATTGCTATCAGTTAAACAAGATTCTGACTTAATCCAAATAGAAAAGGCGTCAGATTTTGGGGCCAAACTGAATAAAAAAATTTGGGAACTGCGAAAAAATTTTATGAATTTATTTTATGTTCTTTTCTTGATGCAGTGGATGGTGTACCAAAAATTAACGGGACTGAGGCTAACCGAATGAAAAAATATTTACTCTAATTATGCCTCGTGTTGTGATCGATCCATCCAAATCTGCATTATTTAGCTATGGAGTTTATTTTTACCCGTTTCTTCGACCACCTTATTATGGCTCCATCCAAAACACATCTCCTACCTTCTCCAAGAAGCCATACTTGATCCAACCCATGCATTTTATCTCCAAGAAAATATATCATTCTATACTTTCATATCCTTTCGAACCATATTTCATACAATATATACCTAGTTATAAATTGACGAAAAATAATTTCTTCATTCAGTATCAGTCTCGTTAATATCTGATATATTTTGTCTCTTACCAAACAATTCTTTTACGTTGACTTTCGTTGACCTATCAAGTTTCTAGAAGCTGCATACGTTCTCAATTCTTTCAGGAAATTGAAAAACGTTGTTCTTAAGTACATTTTTACATGTTACTATTTTTTTATTTGATCCGAATGGCCTAGAAGAGGTTGTTGGGTCAGAAAAATAGAGAGTTAGGTTACATTCGAAAAGGTTCAAAAGAATAAATCGATCTTAATGCTTCTTATTATGGAAAAAACACTTCATATCATACTTGTAAGCATTATTGCGTCGATAGATGCAAGGTTAAAAACAATCTGCTAATACAATGCACTAACACTTACTATCATTGTTGGTAATTTCATCACGTGGTTTTGATGTATGGCAAACATCATTCATAATATCATCTGAAATTAAAAACGAGTTTATAAACTTCAACAATTATCCCTAATTTATAAGTCTATACTATTGGAAAGTTGTCGCCGACAATTATTATTACTCATTTCCTATACAGGGTGGCTAAGGTTCGAGTGCCGTTATCAGACGTTTTCAAAGGATTGAACCTATAATCATAAAGCATTTTCAACCAAAAAATATTCTCATCACATGGTAATACAGAATGAAATAACGATCTGCTCATATCTATTAGTTTTAGTAAAAACGAATCATATTTTTCTGACTGCCATGGATCATACGAAAAAGATTCTAGCTCAGCTGAGAACGTCATAAAAACCTTATTTCGAATTCATAAAATAAATGTCTAATAGACACTCGAACTTAAAACAGCCTGTATAGTGTCGGCCAGATCACGCAAAATTGTTTGCTAAATAATTGGACCTGTAGTAACTTTTTTTAACATAATTTGCCAAAATTCCCGCCCAAATAAAATTATTCTATAACAGGAACAAAACGAATGCATATTTAGACTGTGAAAACCACCAGTTATGAAATAAAATTCTTTATATCATTATTCGAGAAAATTATGATGCTGAGACGCAGAACTGTAGAAATTCGAAATTTTTTGGATACAATTTCGAACAGTATTGAGAAGGCATTGTAAAATAGACTGTGCTATTGCAAACAGAAGGGTGGAATACATTTTGAGCATTTATTTTAATGTATTTCTGATGTTTAATTATGAATTTTTGGAAAATATTGAAATAAAAAATTTGATCCTGTATAATTCATAATAAACAATTTAATAAAGTTTGTTAATATAAATTCACTCTGGGGACTTGAAAATATACAAATATGAAGGGGTTAAAAAAGGACATGGAGAACAGTAGACTTAAGCGAATTACCCCATATATTTAAATTTATATTTAAATATCACACACCTGAATTCAAAAGTTTATGTTCCCACAAATTTTATAATTTGATATAAAGAATCATTATAGTATTCTACATACTGTATTATTATTATATATTATTATACAGAGTAAAATTTTTGAATTAATTACTTTAAGAATATTGGTATTTTTTTCATTAGCTGAAATATAGGTACTTATCCAAAATTTAAACTAAATGTAAAATATATTTAGGAAAAATTAAATATCAGATAAACCCTATTACGTTCATGAATTTTATCACATAAGTGCCTAGAAAGAAAATAGTTAAAAAAATATGTTACTCATAAAGTTTGTTGAAATTAGTTTCTGAGGGGGATTTCGAAAATATACACATAAACAAGGTGTCAGATTTCAAAAGAATGAAACCGAGTATAATTCGTAATAGAGCATTAAAAACAGTTTGTTAAAATCATTATACATGTATGAGAAAATATACAGGGTATCATATTTAAAAATACGACAGCGAGGATGGTGGTCTTGCGCAAATCACCCTGTCTAAGCATATTTTATAATTCTCTGAAATAAACCTATATAGTATTCGAAAAGTGGTTTCCACACGGTATAAAAAACATTAGAGAATACGTTTATATAGTTTTAACGGATTTTAATACACAGGATGCCCCAGAAAGATTGGAAAATAATAAAATTAATTTTTCCTAGTAATTTAATTTTATTTCCTGCAGCTGCAAAGATTATTTCAAAAAGAAAAGATGACTGTAAAGGATAAAGTAGCCGAAAAACTCGATCATCTATCGATTTCTTTCTTCGAAATAGCAGACCAAATTCTGAGTGGCGGAAATTCAGATAAAATAGAAATTATTGTCATAAATTCCTTAGATAACTTACTAGAAGGTGGAACTGCATTGGTTTGTGGAGCCTTCCTAACTACTTCCTGCCTAGGGCCTGTATACTCATGCCAGCGGTAAGTACTCCTATACTCGGAGTGTAACTAGAAGAAAAGAGAATGAATAATACATAAAAAAAATATTGTGCCAAACAACATATAGTTTTTTCCCTAAAAAAAATTAACTGTATCAATTTCCGTTAATGTAAGAGATATAATGAAGTAATATGCATTATCTTTTATATTTTCGAGAAACTTTAACTACTATAAACTACAAACCACTACAAACCTAGTTTTAGAGAGTTTAAAATTTATTATTACGCAAGTATATTCAAAAAGAGTTGGGGGTTTAATTTATTATTAATAAATTAATAAATAATTATAAAAAAAAGGGACAATCAATATAAATTTGCTATTACGTTTTCGGAACAGACATTTTAATGCTCCTGGTCTGATTTTTTTCAAAGCATTTAAACTTTCAGAACAATATTAAATAATTATTTGAATTGGAATCTACTGCTTTGAAATTCATTATTATCAATTTGAAAAAGCTACTCAGAACGAATGCCACAAATTTAACTCTTTTCTCAAAGAACTCCTGTCATTTTCAATAATAATCAAAATATTCAAAGAGGTTCATTTTAGCTATTTTTTTTTAATTAAAACGGTTTATCAAAATAACACCGTTTGTATTCCATTGTAAAGAATCTTCCGAGAAATTTCAAGTATCACCCCTATCCCTTATTCAATTTCGAAGCGCTGAAGTTCCCATATTTGGATGTATTTCGGGAAATTCTTTGTTTTAATCAGTAAAAAATTCACGTAGACCAAATTTTGTGAATACGGTTTTACACTTTATACTTATACTTTATACTTTATATTCTTCTATGATTCAATATAGAATGAATAATAAAGGAACAATTGTTGATATATTTTTTTGTTTTATTTATGTTAACCAGCTATTGAAATATGTCAGAAAGAATTGCAGTTAAAACACTAAAGAACATAAATTCTATTCACGGTACTGATTTTTTCATCCATAATCAATTTCAGTTCCGTTTTCTCCATTCAAAAAACATAATCACTTCTGATACAAATCTATAACAATTCAAGAGAAATATTACTCAAATTTTTGCTAACAAAAGACATCGTATCGTTGGAATTCGATGATTCAAAAGCTGTACGAACAGGAGATACACGAGTACCTCACAGTTTTTGCGGTTTGAAGACCATAAATTCCACTGAAACTATGATGCATGACATTCAAGAACAAAAAAGGCCTACTTAAGTATAAGACGTTCTTAGAATAAATCGAAATTATGTTTAACGTTATAATCTAGTTGGGTTGAAAGAGTTGTTATGTTTCATCATGACTGATATAACGATAAAAATGTGCATAAGATAAAAATAATATACAAAGTGTTAAGTAAACACGCGTTTGAAGAAATAGTAAATTCTCTTTTAGTTTCTTGGTCAAGCTTTCGAATAATATTTTATTCTAACAATTGAAGTTTTCCTACTCTTTTATGATGAGGTATACAGTTTCACTTGAATTTACGCAACTCAATTTTCTGTTTTGCTGAATATACAATAAAAACAATATAATGACATGAGTCAACGTTCGTTCCATTATTTCAAATTATAAAAAAACTTTTTTAGACTGCAATATGATAGGGTTGAGTTTTAATTAATTTTCACTAATAAAATAAATAAAATAATAAATACAAATTTCATGTGCAATAATTATATAATAATATAATTATTATATAATAATAATATTAATAATAATAATAAATCATAATTTTATGAGAATAAAAAATCAATATTACCCTGAACCTACGTTTTAACTTCGTAACATTCAAAAAAATTCTCCAGGTATTCTTACGCAGAAAATAATTATTTTAAGTTCCAAACAATGGTTTAGGATTAGACCCTCTTCATCATCCTGAAGAAGCCAAAAAATGTAGTCTGATCATTCATAAGAATTCATTGACATATTATCCGATGAAACTGAGCTGTTCATTCCATTAATTATATCTAGAATTCAATTATATCTAGAATTCAATTAAGAGCGCTGAAATGGACAGAATGGAATTCCAACGTAATTTCAGAATTCGAAGATGTAAAAATTATTTGAAAAATTCAAAATTTGGAGGCTTGACCTAATTTTCAGATCACCACACGCAAAAGAATAGAGATTTTAAACTGGGTTTTTCCCCTAACCTGAAAACTTCAATTTAAACTGGCTATATTGTTTGTTTTTTGATATATCATAGATCCAGAGAAATTGAATTAATTTCATTTGAGAAACTGATGTAATATTATTCAGTTGTTAAATAGGTACATGCATATAATCTCAATGACTGTAATTTACGTAGTGAAAACGTTTGATTTTTAACTCTTTTTTTATTTCATCAATTCTCGAACGTGTTCTGTATGCAGGGGTTATACACCTAGTTGTTCAACCTGAAAACCAGATTGCTTCTCGTTCATCATTTGCTGAAGCTGAATAAAAGGTATCTGTCTGCAGTGATTATTACTTCATGCTATTTTCGTCATCATTTTTTGTAACAAGATTTGGTTCAATGAATTCCAACTGGATTATCTTTTATTTCTTCATTCTTTTCACTCAGCACTTCCCGACAGATTACAGTGTAATATTATACTTGGTGGGATCTACGTCGATTTGAGATCTGCCTTTGTTGGTATCAGTCAATGAAACATTCCTGATTTTAAAGTTACATTGTATGAAGTATCATCGTCTGGATGTACAGAATTGGAGACAGCTGACTGAAATATTTCCACCGATTCAAGGTTCCAATTGAAAAATATATTTTACCATGTTTTCAATAATCCCCACTATATTTAAAGGCATACCACGATTTTAACTTACAATATTTAAAATTTTTCTTAAAATATTAGCTTTCCTGTAGGGGTCTTCCGGCTAAGTATTTATATTTCGGAAGAAATACATTTTTTTCATCAAGTTTAGGATTCACAGAATGTCACCAGATATTTTTCGAAACGTGAAAGAGTTTTTTTTATTCGTTTTGGTAAATCTTCAGAGTGATGACGATTTTCCTGCAGAAACGCCTAGAAGGTGTTGAAACTCGAAACACCCTTTATAAAGGAGTAATATTTCAAATTCGCGGAATAGCTAGATTTCCCATTCAGTCCTGAACAGATAATATATTTCTGACGAATGTCATATTTATTTGATTGCCCAAAAGAACATATTTATATTTGTTATAAAAATATCAATACAATATTGAAATTTCGTGTGGCATCTCAAACGATTATCAGGATCTAAATTATCAAGTTATAAACAATGCTTTCAAGAAAGCCTAATCTGAGTAATTATCACAGTGAAAATTTCTAAATGATGTACTTGTAGCATTATATCTTCGAAGATACATCTAGAAAAAGAAGGAAGTACATGTCGGTTTACCCCAAGGTTCTTTACTGGAACCGATGCTATTTTTCTTTTATATCTACAGAATAGGATAACCAAGAAATAATTGTGTAATAATAAAGAAGTAATGAGAGAAGCACTCTACCAAAAATTGTATAAAAGAAACAAAAATTGTGATGACCAAATTACCAGAAACTAGAAGAAGTTATGGTAAAGTAAAAATATAGCATCACATGACGACAGTGAAGAATAAATAAGGAAGGACTAATAATGAATGAAAAAAACAGAATATAATTAAAAAATGAGTCATAAAAGCGACAAAAGTCATGTATGCCAATTTAATGTCACACAGGAAACAGCAAAAGCGTAAATGATCTATCTGCATTTAGCTCCTGTATAACTTTCCTGCAGTAATAAATTATGCTAATTTTTTGAAATTTCAAGAACACTTTACAGCACCAAGAGGTCACTTTTTCAGAAACAGCTTTACGAGTCATGAAATAGTCTCAGTATTTCGAATCGGTTATAACATAAAATTCTGCTATTGAACATGTAGAAAAAAGAAATAAATATATTGGAATTCTATATAAAATGGATACAATGATTTATTGAATATTTAATTGTACTTATTTTGAATAATCAATATGAATTGAAACACCCTGATGAACGAATACAATCAAGAGAATTCTTCGAAAATTGAATGAATATAAATTAATGAATTATTTTTGGGAAAAGGTGAACAGTTTTGACCTCATATTGCATGACCAAAGCTACAGATACAGGATTATTGATTTAAAAAACTGCAATCGGGCAGAATAAGACCGGCTTAAATAGGTTCCATGGTATTAACAAGTATACTTTTATTAAGCCAAGCAAAACCTATTCTAAAAATGGTTATAATTACTTCGAATTTGTTAACAATATATCTGGTGAATGTAGGATAAATTTCCTTATTTTGAATTGTGAATATGAGGTGTCCAAGACAATATGTTTAGTGATTACTTCTTTAATGGGTATGGTGGACAGACTCTCAGCTGATATCTGGCATATCCATCTAAGATTGAATAACCAGTTCGTATGTATCTTGCGTTTGAATAAAAGCATGTGGGAGGGTAGAAATAGGGACAAATAAAATGATTATTTTTACCTTATCGACTGGCATCGAGGGACAGGCTCTGCAGAGATTCCAAAATGAACCGATCATGAGGTCCAGTGGGTTTTAACACTTGGGATGGCTCAGAAAAGTGGCTGGAGAGCCATACACTGAATTAGAAAAATTAAGCTATTGCACGGGGGTTGTTACTGATTGAGACTCGTTGGGGGTGATTTCTATTATGGATAAAAGGCTGAAGTTCAGCATGCAGCACTCCACGCCTTATATGTAACATCTATTGCTTACAAGCACATCATTGCGCACAGCAAATCAATATTGGGGCGCTTGCTCCCTTCTTATGCGCTCAAAGTTTTTTCACCCCAAAACCCTTAACCTTACCTAGAGGTACACTGAAACCAATTCACGTTATGTCACTTCCGGAAATTGGTCAAGAATAATATATGGAACATAATGAGGTTTTTGGCTTTTAATGGGGAAAAATTATATCCCTTTATTAAGGGTTGATTTGTAAGTTCTATGCGAACAGTTTTATTGAGAACAGGTACGGAAAAGGATTCAGCTGACAGCAAAATAAATAAGTTTGAGAACAGGTTCGGTTTTTTTAATTTAAGGGTGTATTTATTAAGAAAATGTTTAATAATACATAATGTTTTCTTATGCTTGTCATTATTTTAGATTAATGACGGATATGTGGACGCAAACTCTCAGTGGGTCCTCTTTACTTAGAATTAGGTTAGGAGAAATATATAATATACCTATGATATTATATAATATCTCATCACTGACTTAAATCAGAGTGTATTTTAAGACGAAAATTTTTTTACTCCTCTTATGTTGACCAAGAATTTCGTTATTTGATAATTGAGTTGTTCTTAATTTTATTAGATTTTTGCTTTTGTATCTTCACTGAATTTTGTCGTTATCCAGACACAAACGTTTATAGGACCCTCTATACTTAGAATTAGGTTAGGTTATTATTCAATACACCAGTGATTTTTTCTGAAAACTTATCATTAACAATTCGATGGATATTTAAACAGAAACATTTCTAGAGCCTCTTTAACTCCTTCTATTTAAGACATTATTTTTGACAACATTTCTGTTGTTCTGAATTTTATCATAATTCAGCTGTTTTGTCTTCCTAGAATTCACAGACACAAACGATTATTGGGTCCACTTTACTTGGAATTATTATAGGAGTATTCTACATTATACTTACCAATGATTTTTTTTAAACTCATTATTAACATAGTTTAATGGATATTTAAGCACGAATATTTTTTGTTTTCATCTACGTTTTTTATTTTTGACAAAATTTCTGTTCTAAATTATACTTTTCTTTAAATTATGTCATCTTCCTTGTCACATAGTGGCAGAAAAATTATCTCAGTTGATATGGCAATTTAATTATAAGACGTTCTTGGAGATCTCAATGGAATTTAGTGTTGAAGAGTCGTACAAGATCAAATATATCTAATTGGTTGTTACTTCAGGATATGAGAGAAATAGGACATTATTTCATTATTTCAAATTCTGATTAATTACTTTTGACAGGCAGGTCAATGACTGAGAAAAATCTGTAGTAACACTTCGAAGATTTCTTTATCTTTATTTATTTGATCTTGAGTTCTACAGTATATCAGTTGCCTGTATCAAAGAAAAATTATTCTCCCCCATTAAAAAAATGTCATCATTAAATCATTAAATGAATTAAAGTAAACACATCTGAGCGAAACACTGTTTTACTCGATTGATGAACTAGAACTAATTCGCAAAAGATCTCGTCCCTTCAAAAGCTTCCGAATATTGGAAACACCTGAAGAATACACTCACGTGTATTGAAGATCTTTTATAGTCTATTTTTCACTTATGTTACGGTCGGAGATTTCAATGCTGATCTGGGAAAGCAGCTTGGGAGACGCGTTCTGCGCATGCGCCCGTGGCTCAGTACGGTCAGTACACTTATTCGATTGTAAAGTTTCATTCATAATTTAAGAAGGACCGGTTCATTCAGGTGCTTAGTGCTTCTTCCTCCTATCTCCTCTCGATTCGTACCTGCATTCCAGAATTCTAAGGGGCCTTGTTCACTACAATTAAACCTACCTACTACGAGGAATTCCTAACTTGTCCATCATTAGGTTTGTTCGGCCCGTGAAATAAAAGTTGCATGAATGTGAAGAAAAAGTTTGAAATTTCGATTGTCAATTTCGAAAAATTTTGTGAACGTAAACATGGGATTTTTGAGAACTGTCACCGTTGTTTTAATCATTTGTTTCACAGGTGAGTATTCGTTTATTTACATTATCAATCATCGAAGGAGTGTATGGAATTTATTCATGAATATGCAATGACAAATGTATAAAAAATTGTTAGGAATTTTTGGACTGAATGGTATTCGAGGAAAAGCTATATATAATTGGAATTAACATGTCTAGACTTCATTAAATTCAAATTTAATTTTTTCAATACTTCCAGAAGGCAGTAAAAGGCTATCAAAATTATTAATTTTAATTTGGCCTAATTTTTCTTTATTTCAACTTTTCCTCGCAATTGAAACTAAGTTCTGTTAAATTTTTTTCTTGACAGTTTAGGACAATATATTTTATCTCAAATTTATTATTATTTATGATATAATAATTCGCAGATTATATCACATAATTATAATTAATTATATCAATTATAATTGATAATTATATATTTTAATTGTTTCATTACTTCTAAATTATAAATATATTCTTTCTCTTAGCAGAGAAATTTTATTATCCTCGATTTCATCCTCGAATTTTTCTATTTTTTTAGCTAGAGTTTTTCGAAAATCAGCATTATAAGCCAAATTTGTCCTTTACAATTTTTGCCCTGTAACGAAACATAACTTCTGCTGAAATTTTTTCCTGACAGGTTAGCCTAATACGTTTCTTCTCAAATTTGTTTGTAGAATTTTTTATAAAATTTTACTTCACAAATTATATTTGATAATTATTATAAATAATATTAATTATAATTAATAATTATATATTATAATAAATTCATTATTTATAAATTATAAATATATTCTTTCTTTCAGTGAAAAATGTTATTATTATTTTTAATATATTCTTGATTTCATCATTTAATTTTGTTATTTTTTCGCGCAACTTTCCCAACAATGCTGCTGGGCAAATTTTAATTAGGCATTTTCCTGCAAGGAAAACTGAATTTGCTAAAAATTGTTCTTCACAGAATAGGTCAATAGATTTATTTTCAAATTTATTCGAACAATTATTTGAGAATTAATAATCTGCAAATTCTATTACATTATAAATATGATTTTAATAAAATTATAATATTAATTATAATCATGATTAGTTAAATATTTATAAATTCCATTTTAAATTTCTTTCTTGGTGAAAAATATGTTGTTATACTTTCTCGAATTTCATCCCCTGATTTTTTTTAACCAAATTTTTCGAAAATTCTGCTTAACATTGATATAAGGATTCCTGAAACTTTGTTAGTATGCTTAATCGCAAGTAAATCAAGTTCCTGAAATGTCCAATAACGTTTTGAATGAAAATTAGTGATACAAATATTGATCTAAACCAAATATTAATTCTCAAAGTCAAAGCAAAACAAGTGAAAACATGGTCATGAATTACCTAAAAATATTTTGAAATCTAGACTAAATCGGCCATCTTTTGAAAAAACTTGTCGAGGGTAGTGTGGTATATTTTTTTTCAACATAAAGTGTCAAAGTTAACCGGAAATTGTATTTTTAACCAAAACTCAATTGATTTCACTTAGTTATCGATGATCATTTTGATTAGGTGTTACTATTGTTATTTGAGATTACATTATTCAAAAATACGTCAAAGGGTGTCAAATTTTGAAAAGGTTCTATTATCACTTCTCTGAGTGACAAGGGGTTTTTTATTATTTTATTCATAACTAAATTAGTTTGTACAATCTTCCTCGAGGAATATGGTTTTTGATGTTTTGCTTGAAGTCAATATTTTATCCCTAAAGTGAATTTATCGTCGTATAGAAGGAAATAGCTAATTTAGTATTTAGTAAGGCAGCGAATTTTTAAAGTGCATAATCCGTGAATTCTTACGGTCATTAAAAATATACCGCAAAGAATATAACGGGATTTTTTCTTTGCTTGTAATGTTCTCAATAATAGCTATCCATCGTATGGGAATTCACAGCATTTATTTTGCGGAAAATGTTTTAATGCATAATGTAATAAATAGGACTTTGATCCGATTATCAAGATTTCTTGAGCACCTGGTTTTGCAGAATTTATTCATGGAATTAAACATATCACCATAAATCATATATGATTTTCCTTAAACTCTGCGAAATACTGTATTATTCTACGGTGGCAATATCTTCGTCATTCGAAAAAATTCTCCGGTCATTGAATTGTACCCTCGTCAAATTTTTTTATGAACACTTGCATTGTCTCGATGAAAAATGAATTTTTTCCTTCTGTAAACCAGGTCTATATTTTATTACAAATCAAATGATTGTTTAGATGGTGGATGAATTTATACTTCCTGATACTTATTTTGTTCATTACATCTCATAAGGCTTCACAGGATATGTCGGTTATACGAATTACTTTTCTGTTCACCACAAAAACGGAAGAGAGGAAGTTGATCATCTGAATAATGTAGGTATCAAATTTTGTCATAAGCCTCTTTTTAAACCCAATCTCGTTGAATTGGGAACAGGTTTCCCTTATGTTTATTATTAGCTGTATCAAGGACATGTTTTTAAATTGCAATGAGAGAATATAGTAATGGCTGGCCCAAAATTCAATGAGCTCCTATATTTTGTCTGGATACTCATTTTTCACTTTTATTCACAAAAAACTGGGATGTCAGCATTCAACTGAGATAAAAGAAAATACAGTCTGTTCAACGAGGACCTTCGGATAGTCATATCTCCTAAACTACTCGATCGAATTTCATAAAAATTTGGAAATAAAAGTTCAAGAGCATTTCCAATTAACATTTTCATGTTATATATATTTCTGGTTATAACGAAAATACACATCAACTTCATTTTGTGTAAGTAGATTTTTGAAACATAATATCTAGTTTCTGAAGTAACCTTATTTTTGTTAGGCCATATTCAATGAATATAAAAAAATAGTTGGAAAAGTTTGACTATAGAGTTCTTTCAGCAGTTGATAACTGGTAGTAATTTTACGCCTTCCTGTATAATTTGTTTTATAACACTAATATCCTTTACTAAGTTTAACGGTTCAGTAAAAAATCACAAGTTTTAAATGTAATAATCCAGAAACGAATTCGCAGATATTTGGCTTCAGTGTGATAGTTCAGGTGGTGGTGGAACACTCTGTAGTGTTAAGTTAGTGAAAAGATTATACTGAATTCTGTGGAAGAACTGTTACTTCCTCAAAATCAAGGTGAAACAAATCATTCGTACGTATTCTCAAGCCAATTAAATTATACAACGGAAATTGAAAATTTTTTCTACAAATTGCAAAATGATCGTTCGAATATAATAATTGAAAAAGCGAGCAGAATTCAACAAAAATTTGAGTGGATTATTAGGCTGGTAATTTCGAAAGTAATGTTTCTAGATTCCGACAATTTTGTAAACAATATACTTCACCTCTTTATTAAGGCGAGAGAAATGAACTAGATGCTTTTTAGATCGAGCGATAGTTTGTTATCAACTCATTGTCTTTTGGTACGTCTTGTGTTTTATTCAAATTTGTTAACTCCCTATTGGAAAACCCTTCATTTCTCGTTGTTTTAAAACTTTGCAGATGAAAGTAAAAACAATATACAGGGTCTTTCACGAGGATACTCACCCATATTTATACGGAAAACTACTGAACGTATTTTCATGAAATTCATCACTTGTAAGTATTTCACGATGCTGATGAAATCTAAAATTTTCAAGGCATGAGCACCTCCGGTTTTTCCGGAAATGACGTCAACTTCCGTTTTTCAAATTACAACACCATTTTTTTATTGCAGAAATAGATTCCTTAGAAAATTTCAAGTTATTTTGATGTAAAATTTTTCAGTTTTGGTTGGAAAATTCTCTCTGAGCGGGAAAATTCGAAAAAAAAATCGAAAATAGAGCTCCGCTGAAATAAGAATAACTTCGAGGTTTTTGGATGGAAAATTTTCATTTTTGGAATTTTTCAAGATGTAAGATTGATGTATCCACTTTAAAAATCGGAATCGCGATTCATGATACAGGGGGTGAAAAAATCCTTTTCAAAGTTAGGGATGTCAAAATCGTGAAAAATCAATTTTTTTAAATTAGAACCCCATTTTTTTATGGCAGATATTGAATCTACGTTAAAAAATAATGTGAGTGTATGCATCACACTCTTGCCCTAAAGTGGATATTTTCTGAGTTATTCACAAAAAATGCTCAAAGTTTTGACCGTCAATTTCTAGACATTTATTTATACGTCTCAGGAATGCTTCGTACGTTGCTCTTCTTATTTCATCGGAAGGAAGAGATCTGCAAAAAGTGTTTAAAAACCAAATTGAGTTTCAAAACTATGAATCTAAAAATCTAAACAAACCTGAACGCATTTCTGACTCGTTCTATGCAGTCCTCTTTATCATCTTATATTTTTTATCCTACCCCAAACATAATAGTCTAAAGGAGTTAAATCGGGAGAACGTGGTGGCCAAAGATGTGGACCATTGTTCGCCAACCATCGATCTTCAGATAGCCTGTATAGGATATTTGACACATTGAGTGAATTGTGTGGAGGCGCGCCATCTTGTTGATACCATAAGTCATTATGGTTCTGTACTAGCGGCTCAATTTTTTGAGTCAATATGTCAGAACATCTATCTCCTAAGGGTGTAGTGTTCTATCTTACCAGTTAAAGTCCCATCATAAATGTTATTATCGAGAATTGCATTATTTTTGATGGCGCAAAAAACATTGAAACTCCAGGTCTCTTGACAGTTCCATTGTCTGAAGTGGTGGTTGTTCTCTTTATCCCAATAATGACTGTAATGTCTATTGAAAGAACCATTCTTTGTGAATTTAGATTCATCTGTCCAAATTATACAGTCCAAAAAGTTTTCATTCTCTTAAAATCGAATCATCATAGCTTCGCAAAACTCTGTTCTCCTGACGAAATCAGTTTCCTTCAAATGCTGTACCCTATTGAATTTATATGGGTGCATTTTATGTTTTTTCAATATTCTCCAAACACTCGATTGAGATAATCCCAGAGCAATCTCGGCATCTTTGAGAGAATTTTGAGGATTCACACGAAAATATGCAAGAACTGTAATTTCGTTGTTCTCATCTTCTTCTACACTTTTTTCTCTGTGTATAGTTTTCTTAACGAAAAATCCGACATTTCTCAAGTTTGTCATGGTTCTGTTAATGGTATCTCTCGTTGGTCTGGGTCGGTCAGGAAACCTCTCAATGAACAGTCGAATCGTTCTATCTACAACTTTATTACATTCTCCATGAAGTAGAATGAGATTTAAATAATCTTCATTGGTAAAATTAGGAATAGTGATCGATTTCATAACTTAATACGAATTATAACCAAATTAATAGTAAACACAAAATGCTACTGAATAAAGAGTAATTTGGCAGATGTTTTTGAAGATATCTATCATTAAAAAAAGAATGTAAAAGATGGTAAGTTTTTGCATATGGTTCATAAGGAATTATTTATTTATCACTGGAGAGAAAACCGATGGCCGATTAGTTGAAATAAAGAGGTTTCTGATACAAATTGGAGTCCAAATTCGCCATCTATTTAGGAACAACCTGTAATTTGTTTCTCTTGTTCATTAGGGTAGTAAAATCTAAAACATGGTTTAAGTAACAGTTCCTGAAAATTTCATCTTTTTGGCGTGAAGGGAAAAGAAATAGCTGAAAATTCAAGACGAAAAACAGTTTTTTGTGAATAACTCAGAAAATATCCACTTTAGAGCAAGGGTGTGATGCATACACTCACATTATTTTTTAACGTAGATTCAATATCTGCCATAAAAAAATGGGGTTCTAATTTGAAAAAATTGATTTTTCACGATTTTGTCATCCCTAACTTTGAAAGCGATTTTCTCACCCCCTGTATCATGAATCGCGATTTTTAAAGTGGATACATTAATCTTACATCTTGAAAAATCCCAAAAATGGAAATTTTCCATCCAAAAACCTCGAAGTTATTATATTAACTCTATTTTCGATTTTTTTTTCGAATTTTCCCGCTCAGAGAGAATTTTCCAACCAAAACTGAAAAATGTTACATCGAAATAACTTGAAATTTTTTAAGGAATCTGTTACTGCAACTCATTATTATTAGTTAAATTCATTCATTTTTATTCCAAGTTGCTTGCTCGTTTCGTGCGGCCCACGTATGTTCATTTCATTCCCGATGGGCGCGTTACATATGTTGGAGCATATGACCTATGTCGAAAAAAGGAGAGTACGACACCGACGTTCATCCGATAAAGTGGAACACTTATCTTCGCAGTAAATTTCTCGTTAATTCTACAAATTAGAACTCTGGTGAAAAAGTGACTATTCTCGTTCGTGAGTGCTTGGACACATCGAATTCAGCCGTACTGTGAAACCAGGTAGGCAGACGTCGATACTCCAACATTCGATTTTCTTTCGAGTCATTTTTTCATACTTTTTCAGAATTTCATTATTAATTTCTCTTTCGTTTTCGTTTAATTTTCAAAGGCCCTTGTCGTGCCAGAATCTATTTCTGCAATAAAAAAATGGTGTTGTAATTTGAAAAACGGAAGTTGAGGTCATTGCCGGAAAAAGCGGAGGTGCTCATGCCTTGAAAATATTTTAGATTTTATCAGCATCGGGAAATACTTATAAGTGCTGAATTTCATGAAAACACGTTCAGTAGTTTCCCGTATAAATATGGGTGAGTTTCGTCGTGAAAGATCCTGTATACTTCACCTCTTTATTAAGGCGAGAGAAATGAACTAGATGCTTTTTAGATCGAGCGATAGTTTGTTATCAACTCATTGTCTTTTGGTACGTCTTGTGTTTTATTCAAAGTTGTTAACTCCCTATTGGAAAACTCTTTATTTCTCGTTGTTTTAAACTTTGCAGATGAAAATAAAAACAATATATAGTTCTAAAATATCTTTATTGTACGCTTGTTCCTGCTAGCACACCGTATTCTCCAGATCTGACTCTGTGGAAAGAGATTTGGCTCAGATGAGGAAGTGATTGCCCTAAACTGAATCATATTTTGAAGGTCTCTACACCGGAAAAACATTATTGTATCACTCTAAAAGCCAAAATAAATTTAGGTAAAATATGTTGTTCTCCAAGCTAAACCTAGGATTTATCGACCGATTTGAAGTAATTTGGTAAAATGTTCCGTTCCGTATTGTCCTCAACAATAAACTATGTTCGTCTAGTTTATGATGAAACAACCTGTTGAATCATTTAGAATAATAGGTACTTAAAACTTTCAGAATACAATTTGTAAAATTGTAAAGATCTCTAGTAGATACTCTTTCTGAGAATGAATAACGTGAAAATAGGTTTCCTAGGAACATATTTACGAGTATGTCGGACAAGGTTTCCTTCATCTCGCCAGTCGATGTAAATATTGTAAATAAGGATAAGAATGCATAAGATCATCACAAAATTGAATTACGTATACTGTTTGATATTCAAGAATGATAACAAACGGATTGTATGAATGAATTGATATAGGAAACTTGTCCACAGTATCGTATATTCTGGATAGATAATTTCTGAATAAATTTAAGTAAGGCGTTGTTTCAAAGTAAGTACCAATCCTTTTTTTTTTCAGGTAGATATGTGGACGCATCATGCTATTTCCAGCAAGAATTCCAAGGTGAATATGTAATGCAGAGCGCTGTCTTTGGTCCAAACGTACAGTATGCTAATCTCAAAATAAACGCAACAACTGTTGGAATTTGGGGCCATTGTCACAAAAGAATAGGAAATAATTACCTACTTAGAATGAGGTAGCTTATCCCTTAAAAAATAAAATCATTATTATGAATTCTGAGTTTGTTCTCATTCATAAATTATAGCTGGAACATTCAGCTCATGAAACAAATATTTCCATATGATGAAAACGAACAAAGAATTTTAATGTTCTGGGGAATTTATCTTCCAGTTACTGTCGATTGAATAAGAATGAATCAGAAACTATTTATTTTATCATCTGAAACTTGTCGGTAGAGAAATTTCAATAAAACGTTCCATCAAATTTGGAGAAGTCTTGAATAGTATTTTATGATATTTTGTAACCGATTACATCAATTTATTGTAATATAAAAATTAATCTATTTAAGTGAACAAATATATAGCAACAATTCAATTCCAACATTGATTTAAATTTTCAGTCATGGTGAAACCAGTTGTATCAGGTGTTTCCACCTTAAATTGAGATCTGCCAATGTATTAGAAATGATTACAAGTCACAATTCAGTATCGAAATGTCACATAGTGAATGAAGAACAAGCTGAGAATACGTGTCCTTCAAAAAAAGGGTTAGAATCCAGAAATGTTACCAAAATATTGTTGTTCAGTAAGTATGACATTTTCATAAAATATAGTGTGATTATTTGGCTTCAACCTTGATTCCAGTCAAAAGGAAATATTTCTTTGCTATATCAATTTTTTCAATGCATCTTAGGGTTCGATTTGATTATTAATCATCATCTAGAATTCGTATCTGCCATTTCATAGATATGAAGGCAAATTCAGGTCTTTCATTCCGATATCAACACTCTGTATCTTTCAAATAGATTTTAAATTCAAAAATGAATATGAAACACACCTCGTATTCATTTAAAGGTTGAACTGATCCAAAAATTCAACAGGGTTTAATTGAGGTCTGTATGGTATATTTTTATTTGCTAAATTCCATCGTAACCAATCAAGCACCTGCAGAAAACGAATTGTAAGGAATGAAATTTCGAAGGTCAGGTGCTTATTCATTGTAATTTCGAGTGTTCGTGTCCAAGAATTAGGTCCTTAGCAGGTAGCTGATTCATGGCCCCATTGACTGGATACAGCGGAACTCCCTATATTATCTGGGACATATAAACACCTGCATACCCCAAAAAATATATATACGAAAAATTTCAAGTGAGAACTTGTTTATGACTTATTCTTCAATGTTTCTGAAAAAATTCAGATTAGAACCTTGTAGAAAATCTTCAATTTTGAAAATAGTTCGGTAAAGATTCCCCAAAAATATACCGTAGTTATACCAGCTTTGCCGTTTCAATAAGTTTTATTGAGGCCCTATCACGTGGGCTGCATACTCCGATTATTTATTCGTGAAGTTGATCCAAAACTTTTTGATTTTCGAAAAAAATTTAGTTGTGCTTGAAATTTTAATTGTTTCAAGTAAAAAAGCGCTGAGCCAATTTCACACACATTATGAATCGTTGTTTGTCGCTGTAAAAGATCGCACCTACGCTATACGCATTGCCATGATCACCTCTCTAAATTCCAAAATAATCGTTTTTTTAAATTTCTAGAAACTCACGATGTGCATGGATCTCAAACAACACGAAAATATTGCCCACTAGACGGAAAATATTCCGTCATATATAGAAATCAGAATCTGAGATCTTTGAAAAATGTGGAATGTCTCGGCCTCGAGTCTTCAATAGACTCATGTCCATCGGGGTCAGTTTTAAATATACGATTGAAAGGTTGCAGTGAAATACCAACGAGCGGTAAGTTTTTTGATTCTTTATAAACACTTATAGAATGATCTAGGGGACAGGAGCGCATTAAAAAAAATGTGAGAAAAGAGAATTCATCAGCAATTCCGCCAAGTGAAACATTTTCAGGTTGTCTCAGAAATTGGCGAGAAATTTGTGTTTTGAAGAAAAGGTGTAGCCCAAAGTGTTGAAGAAGCCCAGGTTTTCCATTCCTCGTCGTTCTTTGGAATTGAGCGTTCCACAAGGCCTCTGCCTGGTGATCCGTTCATAGCCGAGCTGTCTAGCTGGAGCAGTGTTTCCTAGTGGAGATCCAGCACATCTGCACCCATGTTTTGCTCGAATATTACGCTCCAAATGATTCAGTTATAACTCGAGAAGGGTTATTATTTACTGCAAGGTACGAAGTGTCCCCCAACAGAACTCTGAGTTCTGACCAAACCCTTTACAGCTCACCTTTCCAGTTTAAGTCTAATGAAATCCAATATCTGGGAAGGACTAATTTCTTGTTCTGTGGCTTCCACAGAACTAGACTACCACATAATCTACACTCATCAGTACCCTGCAATGCCATTCTCTTCCTGTAGGAAATTAAGTTGCTTAAGTTGCATCTGACGGAGCCCCAGATACCTTTCAGATGTTTTAAAACCTTCTTGGAGTGCTCATGTCCTGATAGATTCTTAGAGGCTCGATTCTTTTGGCCTTATCTTCCTACAGAAAATCATTTTTCTGTGTGCGTTTTCCTATAACATCGAAAAGTCCTGGTTCGGTGAGAAACATTTGTGTGCCATCTCTGTTAAGTGTATTGACCTTTCCGTTTCCTTCAAAACCCAAATAATCAGAAATTCAGATGCAAAATACCTAATTTTCCTTACCTCCATCATTCAGTTTGTTCTGACACTCCCAAGTTAGCTTTGCATCAATGACACAGCATCATACTGCACCTTGATCATCATCAGCTATATCACACATTCTTTAAAGAATTATACCAAGATTGAAAGTCGCTCGTCTAGAAGCCTAGTTTTAACCCTTAAGTGATTTCAAATAAAATATGGTATTTACGGTTTTTTCCCACTACGAAGGATAGGAGATGTAACGTTATTGTTCAATTTACCAAAAAAAATCGAACAGCTTTTCGTCCCCGAGATCATTTTTTTTGTATAAGTAACATTGATTCTAATTCTTTAATCCTCCGAACAGAATTCAAATTTGAATGTGTGGGAAGCTGGAATGGGTTGAAAGAGAATTTTATCATATTCATGGACAGCAGACAATACAGACCTAGATATAGATGCGCGGTATGTATTTATTTTCGATATCTTCTAATACTTAATCCTTCTACTGATATAATACGCAACCATTTTTTCTCTTCAAGGTTTATGAAAAGGATCCTCGAAGTGGTCGTATATATATGGCTCTGAGCAATGATTCAACTTGTATTTCCGATCTTCACAATTCAACAAGCGGTTTTGAAACGTTTGTACTCAAACCCAAGGCAGCTACACCATGGCCAATAGAAATAAGATCTAGTACTTGTAAATTCCCTGAATGGATGCAAGGAAACTGGGAACATATCAGGGTGAATGACGACACCATGGTTTACCAAGATCATTCTTCATTCAAAACTTACACAATAAAGTGTGCTGATTCTCATCAAGGTGAAAATAAGTACCAAGTATTCAGTAGGAGTCAGTGGTAAGAATGAAAAACATCCAAGGTTTCAATGTCTATCAGACACATAAATGGTGATCTAAAGGTGATGATAATGAAAATACTAAACCGTAATTACAGTAACAAAAATAGTATATTCTTCTACATAGTACTTTAACAAATCAATGCATCTGGTTGAACGGAAGGTGCCATCAATTCTCTATCACATTCAAATTTCTAGCCTTGGAGATGGTCTTGAATCGAGGAAAGAAATAGAAGTTAGTGAGGGGCTAGGGCAGACCTACTTCCAGAATGGCATCCATGGCTTTCTTAGCCAGTGAGATGTCTTAATAAAACAGCAGCCCAGTGGCCTTCCTCATGTACAAATTCTTTGATCGCTCTATATAAGATCCTTGTCATCTCAGCTACGTGTCTGATGGTACAATCCGCGATATACTCATCTTTCTGAAATCGGCTTCAGTGGTCTTCCGTGGGATGTTCTACATTCTTTAGCCCAGTCTGCAGCAGAAGATAGAGATAGATGTCTTTGGTAGCATTTTGCCAGATGGAGATATTTGATGGCATTCTCCGAATTGATTTTATCAGTATTCGGTTCTTCTGA